>OX940878.1:123979634-125229634 GCA_954870665.1 Stratiomys singularior | reverse complement strand
TTAATATGCCTCCTAGTATTTAATGTCGTCTTTAAATTTTCCTAGGACCAACTTATGTTCGTAATTGTTGCATGAAAGTAAAAAATTCCGAATACGTACAAATTAATCCTATCAAATGCGTATGTATGTCAATTTTAAATTAATTAAATTGTGTAACATTGAATAGCAAAGTTATATTCGTTTGTTCAGACAACTCCTGTGTATTCTCAGTAACAATGGACCTACGAAAACAATTTCTGAGCTCATCAAGACACGTGAAGGTTCCTTGTTCGTAGAAAAGCTGAGTAATTGAAAATTGTCAGAAATTTTGCAATTAAATAAAACGATTTTCCTCTGAAGTTAATCAACTGTTTAGTAAGGATGGTTTGGTTAGTTTCAGGATACGCGGGGGAAGTAATACAACTTTTTGATTCTGAGTTGAAATCCTTTCAAAGAAAAGGCATTCTGCTTTAATTTCCAGACTTTGTTTACTAATTTCCTGGCAAAGACAGGACTGATTTACAGGCACCTACAGGACTGGAATGGAACTTTGTAAGCTCAATTTAGAAAAGGAGAAGAGCGTCTTCAAAACAAAAGACAAGCCGTCAATCATGGTGCTTCCCCACAAATCGCTTGTTAACATAGATCCTAAATTAGCGTAATTACTTTATAATTATCTATTCTCATCTGACCTCAATGATTCGATGCGATTTCATGCCGGGATCACGTTGACACGTTGCCAAATTGTTGCACAACATGAAATTTAGACGAGAACGGACGCATACGAAATTTTGTTGGCAATCACAGTCGTATAGTGAAAGTCCTATTCACTTAGTTTGATTGCAGAATATAAATAAAATGATAAATAGCGTTTTCAAATGAAAACAAGCATGGGCAAGCCAGTATTTTTAGGATAATGCGCTTAATCGGGTGCTAGCCGCATATTATCGTGACGTCGTCGAGGGCTTAAAACACTTTAGTTGACGTTGCATTTGGCAGAACTTATTTTAGAATTTATTTTTAAAGTGATCCCAAGTAGTAATAAATAGTAAAAGCAACGAAAACTCCGTGGTAGCTAATTTAAAAATATTTACGCATGAGATGTATCTGAGCGTGTGCCAACTATTTTTGAGGAGGAAGTAGAATGGATAGCAGCTTATCATAAATGTTCGCATTAAAACGGCCACACATTATCCGGAAAAAGCTTTTGAAAATATTTGAAAGGATTGCGCGAGGTTGGGAAAATGAATTCGTGCATGTATTTGCCGTTTGATCAGCCTAAGAAATCATTTGGAAAAATCGCACGTACTTATTTTAATGAAATCTTCATTCTTTTTGACGCGTTATGACAAAAAAAGGCCAAAAATTTGAAAAGCAAATAATGATTTTTTGTTGTTTTTAACACACATGTCAAAATTGTAATTATTTTTTTGAAATTGCTTTTTGAAAACTTCCACTTGGTTTCAATTCGAAAAAGTGTGTAGAAAGGAATTCCACTTTGGCCATATTTTAGGGGCTTGGTAAATTTGAATTTTTTTTATGCACTACACGAATGTTTTAGTTGATAAACAGCGCGAGTCTTGATTCATCTTTATACAATTAAAGGACACAATCAACTTCTTTGTCTTGATGAAAATTTTCTAGTTTGCTGTTAAAAATTTATAATGGTTTACTTCATCTGAGAAATAAATATAAAAAAGATCTACATACAAAACATGATCGTTTGTTGTTTTGAACTGTTGATACGCAATGAAAACAACTTTGTCCTATAACAACGACTGACACCTTAAGGCATAATTTCGCAACCAAAATATCAAGGAAATAGCGTCGAGAAAGAGGGGAAAAAATGCGGTTTAATGGTATTCTACAGATAATAACAAGGTATTCACTGGCCAATAATCATAGGAAATTTATGTTTCAAAAATATAAATCCATTTTATCATACCATGTGAGAGTTTGAAGAAATACCACAGAAATATATTTTTTACCTATTTCGTACCTTCCGCCATCTTTTACAAATCCTTCCCACCCAAGAGCGGCGGCTTGCCTTCTTAAAAAGCGCATAAGATTCGGACAGTATTATTTTGTGTTCCTTAAAACCAAGAAGAACAAACTTCAGTCGCGATGAGACTTGGAAATTCCTAGAAACTCCTTATAACCCATTCCTTATAACCCACTTAGGATATTGGGACCCTTGTATGTTCCAATTGTATCTTTTATATTTAAAGTGTAATTGAGAAATAATTCCAAGTCCGCTGAATACATTGTTTGTGAAGATAAAGAGAAGAAGCAAATATCCTGGAAAAAAATTGTCTCAGGAAAAAAATAACTTCAGCCAAAAGGTCATCGCGCATGTTATTTTGCTAGTGATGACTGATTTTAGTAACAAAAGAATTCACGATCTAAACAGTAGATGACGTTTGAGTTCTACTAGTGACAATGGTAAAAAAATTTGTGTTTCTATTGTCGCAATATTAGCCAATCTGGTAGTGATAGGTTCATTTTTGGAAGATATTGGTTGAGTGTGATTCTGACCAGATAACCTCTCCGTGTGTCTTTGGTCTTCAAATGAAATGGCTCTACCAGGCCTCACGGCAAAAGTTCTATACTAGACTTTTTCGTCAAAAAACATTGCAATGACAAAGAATTGAAGGCATTATCAGATCATTGTTCTATATGAATACAGCTCACTAAACAGAACAAAGCCTTCATGTACGATATCTCAACATGATAACGCAAATTTTGTGCCATCATTATAAATTATGTGCCAAACATTAGGCGGCCAGCAAACAACTAATTTAGCTAATTTCACACTTTTCCTGAATTCTAGATATTTAAAATTGACTTTATTATACTTTTTAAAGTCTAAAATAATTTGCAACGAGGTCGTGATCGTACTCTCTTTTTCAAAGAAGAAATCTAGCAAAATAAACTACCGTTGGAAAGGAAACTACCTTTTATGGAAAATGGTCCTAGAAATTTTAGATGCACACTTCCAACTGTGTGGTGTTGTGGCTATTTACCTAATGCCCTGTTTTTCAGTCAAGTAATCTCTTTACATTTAAATATCAACAAAACTTTAAAAGGCCTCAGAAAGGTTTTGAAAAGGCCTAAAACAACTAGTTATCGCCCTGAAGTATCTGACCGCCTTTTGGTGAATAGTTTGGAGTTCATCACACCAAACGAGCGTTATTGTCTTTCCTTTTTCATTAATGAAAATGAATTTCTGAACTCTCAATAAACTTTTTGCTTTTTTATCAATCATCTATGTGTCACCTGGTACCCTTCGTGTGAAATATTTACAGAAGTAAAAAGTTCCTGACCACTACAATCGGTATGTTAGACTGTTGTAATATTAAAACTATTTTCAAAAACTTCTTGGGAAGGTTTTTTGGCAAAATCCATGGAGTCCGCTACACTCAGATACGTGTAGCCATCGTAGTCATTTTTCCGCTAAAAAACAGGAAAAAAAGTCTAAGAAACTCAAAAAAGGATTGTAAATTAATCTATGCATCATGAGGTCCATGATCTGACCACATAAAAGCAACAATAGCCCAGAGAGATATCACAATTAAAGAGATGCGAGCACCTTATATAAAAAATTGAGTGAACTTTGCGAGATAGAGAGCTTTGAACTCATGTGACGTATGTGATTTGAACTGGTGATAGCTAGCTTTCTGATCCGTAATTTACGTGCGAATATGTTTCCCATCAACTTTAAAAGAATATTGAAGCATATTTTTCCGCACCTTCGTCTCTGTTTCATATTTCCAACAAGCTTTGGTTTCATCTACCAATGCTATTGAGAAACGGGCGTCAAATATTGCCAAATCGAAAATTAGTGTAAGCGCTCTTTAATGGCTACGTTATTATGAGAATTAAAATGTCGCTAAAGTAGTTTTAGCCGGTACTAAGACTATAAATCATTGGTTATTATATCTCAACCGATAAAAGTTTAAGGACCGATCGTTCCTATCATACCAAAGGGAAACAGCAAATTCAGCGGTCAGATTCTTGGACATACTTTGTGCATATGTTAGTTGTATCCGTACACAAATATTATGCAAGTGTATTCATTTATCTAAGTGCGTTATGTTTTTACTAAGTTATGGTGATTTCGCGAGTTATATTGTGCCATATTTAGACCATGCCTAATCTAGACAGATGCAAAAAGTTTGGAGCTGATTTCTATCTGAAGAATGCCAGGATGAATTGATTTAATTTATGATCTACATTCATGATTTAATTTATGATGGTTTATAGTTATAGTACAGTGGATTTATTATTTCTTCGTCAAATTTTTTAATTGTCATATGACATGAACGAATTCCAATTAAGATTTTGTACCAGATCCTTGTAAAAAAAATCTTACAGCTGATGTGAATACACTGAAAATTTGAATATTAATTTCCCTCCCACCAAAATGAGAGCCCTCAAAATAAAAACGCCATAAGTTTAGTAAATCAAGATACAGATTGATTTATCAATACAGACCTGCAATGCAAAGGTTCAAAATACATAAACATATAAAATATATTAATATATAAAAATCTTTAAAAATATATAAAATAAATATTATTTTAAGCTTTTAAGCATCAAAATGTTTAATCCCTGCGATCATTAAGTCACGGTTGAATGGGATTGAGTTACGTTTTGAAGGACGAGCTTCAATACAGTGATGGGCTCTTTATCCTTGTTTGCATCATAGCGTACTCAATTCATTAATGGTTAATCTTCAACACCACTTTTTTGCCAAAAAAACAACAAAAAAGCATCACTTTTCTGCCAGAGCTAGCTTTTTATCTTCCTGGAGATGACAGCTATATATAGGGAGGTCTTGGTAATATGGAGTGAAGCCGAGAAAACTTTGCCTGGCTTAAGAGCTCAGTTGACACTAGCAATTTCTAACTCACTCAAACTAGTTCTTTCATTTTACCCAGTGCTGTTTTTAATTTATGTTTCTATATAGGCTGGTAGGGTAGGGAAAACTTAAAAGTTCACTTAAAACCAAACAATTCCTACTTCCTTACAACAAGATCAACATACTCATATATCGATCAGTGCTGAAGTCGTTGCACAAATATTTACTGCGCGCTCAAACATAGTGATAAGAAGTAATCATCATGATATCACCACCGTCAAATACGGCGTTGAGCGAGTGAGAAGTAGATGGATGTTAATCAGTTAGCCTGTTCTGGAAAGTCAATAGTATATTCAGCCTCATTTTGTCTTCCTCCCACACAGTTTACAAATACGTTCAGCACCTGAAATACATATAACTTTTCATATCCTGTTGGAAAAAATCACCTCATCCTCATTAGAAACAGAATCTCCATATGGTCCGTGTTGATATCACATCAGGAAGTAAGTAATGCGGGGTTCAAATCTTCCATGCTCTTGGTCTGTCACGTTTTGACAGGCAAGAATCAAATTTTTCGGTTTTCTTCACCCTTGTGGCTTTAGGTTCTTAGGTTCATGCCACAAAGTCTCTCATCTTTTTAAAATGAGGAAACACTTACACAAATTAAACGTCAATCCTTTCTAGCTATTGTATACGAGCCAAATCTAACTGATTTGTAAGGATGGAAAACTTGAAATGAGCTGAATGGTGTTCGTTGACATTATTTGACACGATCACATGTAACTTAGCTACATGGTCTTTGCTGAAATTATGGGATACGATCGCATGTAACCGATAAACTATACACCAAACAAATCTAGTATAAAAAAATTGCCTATTGACATCCATTGTTTAAAGGAAGACACCCATAATAACCTACTGTTACGAAGAACACTTTGTAGAATTATCTTCTATGTTCCGTCAACAGACGAACTGCCCAATATGTGCATACCAAATATGCACTTTGACTGTTGTAAGGCATTACCTTTCCTACCAATTTACGTCTTCTGTGTATCTCCACCACCATAAGAAAATCAGGACAGAACGTATAGAACTCCTCCAGCGATGTTTCAAAACTGTCATAAGAACACTGAATACAGGCACTGATGCAAGAAAAGTAGGACTTCCAAAATAAAAGTTTTACAAAAATCTCTGATCGGGTAAACTTATAAATGGTGTCTTTGAAATCGGTAAGTTTTTAAGGTTTTATTCGGATCAACTTCTTGAATGGAAGCTTTCACACTGAACCATCCCTTAGCGAATTAAAAATCAGCTCTTCGAGTAACTGGATCGTCACCATCATGGATAATCATAAGAAAACGTAATTCACCTGTAGAATCCGGATATGTCAAGCTCCTTTTTCGGTGACTCGAGTACTACCGTCGCTTCAACACCATTGAAGTGGGCGTCAGGGAAAATGTGTCTTGCAGAAAGACGTTAAGGATATGTTCGGTATCCACAACTGATAACCAATACATTCATCCTCAAATACAGCTGAATAGTTCAAAGAAGTGTAATTGAGCTCATCCTAAATCACTTTGCTGTATCTATGGTTCCAAAATGTCGAGATCCATCATAAATCAGCATTCAATTGAGGCGTTTCTTAACTTACAATTATGGATAAAATTGGTTTGAAATCGTTCGGACACCTTTTTTACATGCCCGTACTCCTTCAAAGAGCGCACTGAACATGTGTTTGGAACATGAATTTGAAAATATGATTCAAAACCAAAACAAGACTCAATTCATAGGATAAAGAAAGAGGGAATGTCTCCGAAACAGAAGGACATCAAAAGTTAAGTTCGAAGTTCATTAACACTTTTTTCTGAAGTTTTTGTGGAGAGAAGCATCTTCTGTGAGAAAATGGCAACGGACGTGAAGTGTTACACTGCTGATTTGAAAAGAGTTTCTGTGATCACAGATGAAAGAAGAAAGCATACATCAGTAGTGCTATTCACCAAACTATACGTTATTTCACGTTTTTATGAAGTCAACTATCCATCCTGCTATCCTCACTAGCCGTTCTGTAAAAACTTCCTCTTTAGAATCCTGAATGATATTTTTGGATGAGAGGAAAACATTTTCATAAAAAATAAAGCAGCCGTAAGGGAGTATTTTGAAAAAAAAAAACTCGGAGAATAAGTTATCTTAAGTGGAATTCTTGCAACAGATGTGAAAAATGAATTTATCTAGATAGTAAAGTAAGTATGTTGTTCTATGTCTTCTCAAAAACTGCACGATGTCCTTCGAATCTCAAATATATGTTTTTCTTGTGAAAGAGAATATTGACACTGCATGACAGATGCTCTGCGGCTTTAATCAGCCTGATCAGCGGCTCCGTGACTACATGACAATAGTATGACTCTATCCCACCAACGGCGAGTATTTCCAGATTTCGACCTTCAGCTCAGGAATTGTTATGGGCTCATTCACATAGACTGTATTCCAAACGAAAACCCCAAGGATGCAATTACACCATTTTGAATCGCTCATTGTGGCCAGTAGAGAGCATTTCCAGTGGAGTAGAGCCAGGAGATAGCTCGGGAATTCCTGCAATGGGATGGTTCATCCGCCGTATGGAATATCGCATCACCCTGATGGAAATACATATTGCCTAGATCTCCTTCATCTAAACTAGACCACAAGAAAGTCTGTTATCATATCCTCTAATGAAAACTATTCATCATCACTGCACTTCACATCTCTTTTTCAAAGAAGGAAGCCAATTGATCACGTATAATTTAAACAAATTTCAAATACGAAAGGTTTGTTTTTTCGGATGTTTACCCAGATGAAAACTGACCTGCCTTATGCTTTTCACGAAACTTGACGTTAGTGTATAGGGTACAGGATTAACGCTGTCGGGTGATTAAATTTGAATTTCAAAAAATTTGACATCAGGTGAAATTCAATAACCAGAACTAACGAGAAATTTGTTTAAATTCTCTAGGTGATTTTTATTGTATTTATAAAGGATTCTCACAACTTTTAACTTGATGAGGAACAACTGATGAGGAAAATATTATCTTAGTATTGGAAAGCTGACGTCATTCTAACGCCTTATTATCAATTCACACTTCTTATAGAAATTATATAGTATGCCTGGAAAAAAATATGTTATTTCTAAGCTTGGTTTTTAATATATTTTGTTTTTTTAAAAATAACTTAAATTTTAGTTTCACGTGTTAATAGCGTCAAATCAATAACTTTTTCGTATCTATGGAAATGGAAAAAATAAAAATAATTTTTGTTATTTGTTTTGTAACTAAAAAATTGAGTGATTCAGTTTGGAAACAGACCATACAATTTTTTTCAAGACAATCAAGGCTAGCTTGTTTCCTGCAGTTTTCGCACAAATATAACGTTCTTTTTTATTTCTTTAGCTGGACATATTGGACGAGTACTATCATTTTTTTCAGAGTTTCAGGATTTCGAGATTCGAAGAGTACATAAGAGTTCACTGCACATATATCAATCAGCCGGTAAAAGAGAACGAGTGGCCATCTTTTCGCCCTCCTTGAACAGAATGTTCCAGAAAACCACTTCAGCTTTGCAATCAGGTCTTCTCTTCAAACTCCGGAATCGAACGATGTTATCATGAAGAGTCCTCGAACTGGTCCTTCAATGGTCTTTATATCATTTACATTTCTCCCTATTTCCAATTTTCACCCCTAAATAGTAGGCTTGGTTGCCTGAGGGCTCCACGTTAGATTTCTTATCGACCTCTGAAATCCGTTCATCACTATCTGAAACGTCAGCCGCTGTGTCGGGTTCTGACTGTATAGAAACATTTTCCATTTACTATTGACACCACCCAACCAGTTTAAGGTTAAGTATCATTTCTTTGTGTAGCGCTCTTTTTAAAAATAGGGCAACTATGTACGAAATCTGTTAAATGTTTGATCCCAATGGATTCCCGCTCATACAAACAACAGAATGCATATTATAAAATATACTTTCTTTTATTTATTCAGACTATTTGACAAGCGAAGAGTACGTAGTGGTGAAAGAGTAAGCTTACAAAAATCTAAACTTGTTATTGACTATAAAAACAATCCCCGTGGAGTAGATCGGAATGGCCAATATGCTGTAATATATTGCTTTTTTTAGAAAATCCCTGAAATGCTGAAGACATCTTTCATTCTGAGGGAGGGAAATGTATAAAATAAATTCGTACAATTTGAACACTTCCGTCAAAAACGAAATAATGAAAAACCAAGCCAAAGAAGACATATTTCCTAAGATCAGAGACATTTGAAATTTTTAAAATTGCTAGTGGGTCAACTGAATGCAAATATTTGACAAAAACCCACATTTCAAGAATTCATTTCAACACTAAATACGGAGAGCATCGGCAACAAGAAACATTGATTGATTGATTTATTTATTTATTATGCCATGACATAGGCCAATTGGCAAGGTACAGAATAATACAGATCAGTAAAAAAGAAAGTACAAAACTTATGATTTCAGGTGAGGCACAATTTAAGTTTTAATGTATAATACATATCAGGTAATTATTAGGTAGTCAGTTATCTTGAGCCAAATAATAATTGAAAAATCTTATTTTAAACAGTTCTAAAATATCGATTTCCGAGATTTTATTTGGTAGATTATCCCAAAGACGAATAGCAAAAACACAACAACAAAAGAATGTTCATAACAAGCTGATTAGAAGTAATGTATCTCAAAATTAATGTCATTTCTTCTATCCCGAAGCATTTAAGAACGCCTAGCTACAGGATTGTCAACAAATAATTTACGCAAGTACACAGGTATCCCATGGCACGTACTTTTTTGAAGCAGCAGGCCAACGCATACATTCTACGCTCTTTGATCGAGAGCCAATGAAGTTGGTGCCTAAAAGGAGTTACATGCTCCTCTCGTCTTAGATTAAATATAAATCTTATTGCATAATTTAATAGCCGCTGCAGCTTAAATTATTCTTCTCTGTAGCATTGACTAAAACGACAGAACAATAGTCAATAAGCGGAAGGATAGTTGCTGAGACCAATAACCTTCTGATATCGATGCTAAAGATATTTTCACGTGCTTTAAGGGAGTCTAAAGCTGCACTAACCTTCCGAGCAGTTTGAGAAACATGCAAATCCCACGAGAGATTATTTGAAATATACATTCCAAGACATTTGGTCAGCTCAACAAAAAGTAGTGCAACACAATCAACAATAAATTGCGGGAGAGACTCTCTTTGAAGCGCTCCCAATTAATTTTTTGACCAAATTATCATGACTTTAGTCTTACTCAAATTCGGTGCCAGACCATTATCATTAGCCCAAGTCGCAAAAGCTTGCGCATCCAGAGATACCAACGTGACAGCTTCAGCTAGCTGGTATGGTTGAAAATGAAGGTAAATATGCTTATCATCTGCAAATAGCCCATGTTTACAAAACGCCAGCTTCTCAACGATAGAGTTCATGACAATCAAGAACAATATAGGACCTAGAACAGAGCCCTGAGGAAGACCAGAGGTTGTTTTGAGGAACTCAACTGGGATTCCAAGTATATCAATAACTGAATGAGATCTATTTGACAAATAAGAGAAAAATCAAACAATAACCATCATAGAGAAGCCGAGCTCAGAAAGTCTCCGTAAAATCACATTGGAATCAACAAAATCAAATGCTTTTGTTAAATTAAATAACACTAGCAACGTTATTTCTCCCTTATCCATGGCTAGGCTGATGTCATTCTTTAGTAAAGCTGTATGAGTACTATGGTACTTTCTGAAACCCGATTGTAGACTTTCAAACAGAAGATTTTTTTCGAGATAGTGCACAATTCGCGCAGCAGTCAGCCTCTCAAATACTTTCGTCAAGTGCGATAAGTTTGCAATTGGTCTGGTGTCAGACGGAGAAGTACGCGACGCAACTTTGTTCAATGGAATGATGAAGACTTGTTTCCATTTATCGGGGCAAACTCTTAACTCAAAAGATCTATTGAAGATAGTCATCAGGAACAGGCTAACGGTAGGAAGGTGATCCTTCTGCTTAAAAAAGATTTAGACCATCAGGGCTGATCCCTTTAGATTTCGCACGTTTAAGACGCAAGGTAGCTGAGACCTATTCAAAATCAACCAATCGGATCACAGAAATCAAGAGGTGAAGCTGGATTTACTTTAACTCATCCAAGATGTTGAAGCTTACCCCAGGCAGCTGCACCAACCGGGAGATTTTCAAGAGAATTTCTCAAATAAGACTCACAAGCTAGTCTCAATTCGATTTCGAACTCCTTTCTGCATTGCTTAGAACGGGCTAGGAGACAAGGATCACGAGTTCTGCGCACTTTTTTATACAATCTATCACGATCACGACACTTCGCCCGTAACTCCTTCGTAAACCAAGGTTTTTTCGCGTTTGAGACTCGACGTGTGCTGAAGAGAGCATGTTCGTCAAGCACCATCTGAATCACTCGTGCGAAGGATTCAAATAGTTCGTCTGGACCTGGAGAAATAGGATCAACTAGATCATCTGCATTTGAGATAATTCTACCCAATTTGACATGATCACATCTTGCAAAATTGCAAAAAAATGATTCCTTCTGGACGCATCACATATCAAATCACAAAATCGAATAATTTTAAATTGTTTGTATATTTTTTTATATACCATAACATTTTGAAATGAATTATCTATTCATCGTATCTAATATCAAACTTTTTTTGAAAATTTTCTTTGAATGCACATATAATTTAATATATATTAATATAATCTTGTTGTTGAGATTGCTTGAAAGAAAAACTTCGAGGGCAAAGGGTTAATTTTCCCTCGCCTTCTAACCAAATGTGGTCAGATGAGTTGTCGCTGAGTTACCAGTATATCCCTACACAATATAGTCTTTCAAGAATTCGACTCTATATGTATCCTTAAACATTTTCTTTAATAAAATTTTTTATCATTATTTTCAATATGGAGATCCTTTTGAGCTTGCATTTTTAGGAATATGTACTGTCATTGAAAGGACTTTGTTGGTCTAAAAACAACTGTCTGTTCTAAAATAAAAGTCAACATAAATTGTAAACTTAATAAAATTTTCAATAAATATTTTAGAAGGTTGCAAACATTCGCATAAGCAAATAGAAAAGGGAATAAGTTTCGTTTGCACCCTCTGAAATATGCTCCATATAAGTTATTCCAATCGAAGTTTATGCTCATTTACTATACTCCTAACACTGATACACGACTACTGATACGAAGACTACTATTCTGTCTTAATCAGTGAGCCTTTCTCAATGAGTCATTTATCTAAAATTTTCATGACACTAATTTCAATGAATTATTTAGAACGCTTAATTGGAATCGATACATTTGTGCCTCCTTAAATAGCAGCGCATCACTCATACGAATGATGTCATATAAGTCATATGAGAACAATAAGATTAATATAAAACTGAAACTACCTAAATGAGACATAGACTAATGTGTGTCCTCATATGTAGCAAAAAAACCAAACGATCAGAAAAAATAAACTCACCCGGCGGCATAAATCTTTTGCTTCCGATGGGTGCTTCAGCATATGGTATTCCCAAAAACTGATCGACATCATCCAACCCAGACTGAGGATGCATTCTGCGAACAATTCCCCTAATCCTGCCTTGTTTCGTTATAATCTCGTCTGTCTCCATCAACTTATCTGGCACCTGTCGTCTATTATAAAGAGCAAATGGATCATGACTTTGATCCGCAGGATGATCATTGAAATAATTCTGTTCCCCACTATGATGCGCGTAATGTTCATAATCTGGTTGATCCACCACATAATTGGCATCCATAGCATCATCGAAAGCCGCCGAATCGGCATCTGCATGGAAGTGATCCGCGCCATCGTTCTGGTAATTTAGATCCGGTGCATTGAAGCCACCGATTTCGTTGAAAGTGAAGCCATTTCGAGAATCTGCAGCAAGAATTTCGCCGGAATCACTGTTTGAATGCTCTTTTGCCCGCTCATTATTTTCCGAGGCAGCGTCGTTTTTGAAATTTTCGGCGAAAAATTCATCTTCGTAGAGGATTGCCAAACCAAAAAGTCCACTGTTTGCTATTGACAACGAAAGGAAGATCAGCAATTGGCCATGCAAGTGCATTGTGATGTTTTGCGTTTTTGACCGATTTCAAATGCACCAAAAGCTATTTTTGTTCTGGTGCCACTTTTCCTCCTTCGGGAACAATTTACTTTTACAGAAAATATTTACACTTCACTACTTTCTCACAAGATCTAGAAACTTGAGGTTGGTGAACTTCACTCAAAGCGATTGCATATGAATTAGTAAAACAAAAACTAACTAAAATGGTTACATCTTAGCGAACGGAAACATAATATTTCGCAAATGGTATTTGAACGAAATAACGAACGCCATTTGTTCGCAAAACTTTTCCTGGGAAATTTTAAACTTAGCATAAAAATATTCCGAACTAAGACTCGTCTTATCCGCGCAGATTATACGGTTAAACTGATGTAAAAATAGCGACACTCAGAAGACATCTTTCCTGAGATCAGAGAAAGCATCCGCAGCTCAACATTTCAAAGATACAGATCTTAGGAGTGAAGCCAAAATATTCTCGAAATCTTTCATCGTGCCGTTGAAGCACTTAAAGGGCTCTCGTAGGGAGCCGGTGTAACAAATTCTGAAATCCATCTCATTAAATTTTTCTATGGATGTACACTGTCAGGAGCTATTTTCCAATAATGCTGGCAACGAAGCGGGAAAATTTCCATAGAATACATTGTTCTGGTTCCTGAAAATAAAGCGATAAAGTTAAGCATGCGAGTGATTTCTCAAGGAATTTCCGTTTTTCAAAATATTAAAACTACTTAAGAACAATAAAAGAGGTGTATAAATATTTTAGGAAGCATAAGTGGATGCAAGTGGAGGGAACGTTTCTGTTGAACATTTTCTTAATAGTCAGAATAGTCGAAATCATTCAACTCCTTGTTGGTGTAGAGTTTCTTAATAGGAATTAGATTTTCCGGGGAGCTAAACGTGCGCGGATCGGGTTGAATGCAGACCTGCTTTGCTTTCTCTTCATTTCCCGCTTTAGGTTGAAAATGTTGTGTTATTATAGAAACGATGAAGATTCCATGAAAAGGATCGAAAATATTTTGGTTTTGGAACGTTGTGATTTGTTAACCAATGGTGGGAAGATAATACATAATTTAGTAATGATACGATTAAATTACATTCTGGCTGTCAAGAAATTTTCTATTCGCACTAACTTAACGTCAGTTCTCATTCACACAACGGTCATTTCAGTACCTGTCGGGTGTGAGTCAATGCGTCAAATCTCTTAATTAATAGTAGCGGGACGAGCCTTGTAGAATAGTATTCAGGGAGAGAGAGAGAGAGATCCAAAAAATCAATCAAATAGACGTCTTGGACTCTGAAATCAATTCTGCCCGATATAACAGACAGAATAGACAGATACTTCCTCTTTCCAAGTTTGAAACATCAATCTAAGTGTAAACTTATAGTCCTTATCTCAAACAGTCACTCAGAAGTATCTGAGGCGAGTGGTTCTTACGGCTCTTATGGTAAATTAGTGATATAGTTTTTTCTTACATAGTTTTATGTCATTGTCGGCAATACACAAGAACTCCTTCTGACTTCGTGGCACATCTTGCAATTTGCAAGTTCTGGGCAACAACTTTGTAAATAAAGATTTTGATATATAAAATTTCTGTTGCTTTATGTAAACAAAGATGTCAAATACAAATGAAACGTTTTTCGCTTTTAACAAAAATCGTCAATTTTTATGTAGTTGAGAAGGGTGACTATCATATGTTTAGAAGTAAGATAGTGTAAATGAGTCAGAATACGTAGTGAGTAATCCCATTTGGTTAAATTTCTTTTAGCCGAAAGAAATCAAAACGAAAATTTAAGAAACAAAAACATAGTCCTTTTTCTAGATGTTTTGTTAAAAGTTGTAGTTTCTTAGACATCGCCTGGCCACTGATTGGTGTGCATGTTTTTTTTTTGAAAGGTTTCTATTACTGGTTTCTATTTTAAAATAGATCAACCCAGCTGTTCTGGAATAAAACGTAGAAATTCTTGTGATGAACCCATTATATCTTTAGCAGAAAAATCCTAAAATTACAGGTGAAAAACTTAAAAAATGAATTTAGCCTTGAAGTATGTCGTGAAGTAACAGACACTCCGCGCGGTTCTCAATCTCAATTGAAAATTCATTACAAATACTTATTAAAGACCTGTGTATGAGAGATATATAAAAGGGTTTGCCGCGGTTCGGAATCAGTTTCTAGAAAAAAAATTATGTACATAGCAGCATGAGGAACTCCACGACTTCACTACTGTTAAAAATATTATACGTTTATGCATAAAGGTTGACCAGACTGTGAAAATTCATATGAAATACTAGACAGTACTGAAAATTTGGCGTCAGTCACTGAAGAAACAAGGTCTGAAACATAAAATCCGAGTATTGAGACAATAACGTCACAATATTTCTCTTCCAAGGTTATAAGCGCGTGGGCTCTTTGACGTAGTATTGTTATAATATCAGTGGCATCGGCAAGACTCACAGAAGCTGACCTCAAGTATCCTTATGGTGAATACAGTAAGTTTTTAATAGAAATATTCTCAAAAAGTTATTTTTTGGACAAAAAGAAACCTGGAAAACATTAGGAAACTATTGAATATAGTGAAGCTCCATACTTCGGATGAAACAAAATTAGGGAGATTTTCGAACTCAATTTTTCTTCAGCTATATTCAAGCTATACCACTAGGGTTATGTGACCCCTAATTTATGACTGATTGCATAGATCGTGTCATATTCAGGTGTCTTCTCTCAAAAATTATATGGTTGTTTATTTAGAGCTTTCTACCTTTTGACAGCCACGATAGTAGACATCACAGAAGTTGAAATGACCAAACTGCACCGATTTTTTTTTATATTTAATGTGAATTTGCTAAAATATATTCAGGAATTATGACAGTTTGCGCATCAATGCAACTCTTGATGAGATGCTCTTTTACTTCGTGGTCATTCTATTCTTATCGAGTATATCTACAAATATTTAAAGAAACCAAGAATTACGACTAGAAAGTACAAAATATTTGTTATTGCAAAACATTTTAGTTCAAGGTGGACTTAATTGAATCTGGCAAAGGATGAGATGGCGCAGAATTGATAAAATAATTACGTAATATTCTAGTACTATCATTATGTGCATTGCGATTAGCTAGAGACTTATACTGTACAAATAGAAATAACACTACAGATATCTTGTCTAGTTCCTTACAATATATCGAAAGGCTAACAAAAATCTGACATTTGCGGCTTTTTTGAATTTCCTTAGCCACCAATACCAAAAAACCACGAAGTTAGATCTATTTTGTATGATTTTGACATAGCGTTACAACCAAGAAGTACTAATACCTGAAAAAAAACTCCAAATCGAACAGCATGTGACTCCAATTTTCCAAATGAATTAGTGTTTGCAAGCAAACCTTGATTAAGCTAGGACATTGAAAGGAAGGTGCGCGTTAATGCGAATTGAAATGTTCTCTAAAATTTATACACAATACAATTATGCCGTAAAAATCATTCTCTCATGCATGCGACCTCAGAAAGCAAGCTCTCTGCCTTGTAAAGCTCGCTTATCTGCTACGTAGTGGGCTTTTATTTTTCCTGTGTGATATCCTCTGCAAAGTGAATACTCTTAAGCAGTTTTACTATGGTTTCAGAAGAGGAATATTTTTGGCCTGAAGTAGTGATTGTCTTACTTTCACCCATACATACTAAAATAAACTAGCATTGAAGAGCACGATGAAGCAGAAGTAATAATATATGGTAATGTAGCAAAAGGAGGAAGTGGTGCACTCGGTAAAAAAGCTGTTTTCTATAGTAGTTGTTGGAGAACAACGGAGAGAACGTTCTGTTTAATTGCAATCTTTTCCTGCCTTTTTAGACATTGGTGTCAATATGTTATACAACATAGATTCTGGTGGATACTTGAGCACGATCTACAATTTTTAAGTTTTTGGCTAGAACCTCGGTAACTCCCTAGAAACAGGATGAAGACTGTTACTTTCCACAATTAAAAGATGTTCGGGTTGTAAGGCAAACAATCAATTAAGGCCAGAAGTGGTAGACGGAGGGTGCAGATGCGGAATCCTATTCCTGTCCATAAATATTGAGTTCTGATGGCAGTCAGTGAGTCAGTGAGATTTGACGTTCAAAATAAGTACGACCCAATTCAGTGTGCCTGATGAGCTCAGTGCGAGATTATATTGGAAAGTTTGTATATTCGGTTCATATGCACAGATAACTTACATAAGTTGTGAAAAAAAACGTCCTAGATATGGGCCTGTTATATACCTTTGAGAATTCGTCGAAGTAACGTCTGTTGCCCATGTTAATAAAAAGGGAGAAGAGGTTTGGAGCGAGACTCTCACCATAAAGCTACATCGAGAACTTTCAATTTATCTTAAATATTCAAATGAAAAAAGGTTATTGTGACGATCTTGTTGTCTTAGACTGACTTTGGGGGATTTTATGAGAGGTCTCGTTAGATTGGGAACAAGAGCTTTTTATCACACATTTATTTACATGAGACAAAAATTTATGACATATTATTATAACTTGATTTCTTCTCGTTGTGTTTCATGAGCTTCAAAATTTGTTTAATTTAGGGTTTTTCAGTCTTTCCTTTATCTAATCTTCAACTTTTTAGGGTGGCCAGTAAGTTAACAATCGACTCATCTAAAACCAACGTTTAAGTACTAATAATGGTAATAATTGGTAAATTGGCGAATTTTTGCACAGAAATTAAAAATAAGCATGACTGACTCTGATTGAAAAGCAAAAGCTTTTTATCGTTTTTATTTATCTTTCAATAAGGTAAGATATGGAAAATGACAAATTTCGAGACTTAAGCTTGTATCTGCTTCAAATACTCCAAACTTATTCTGATATTTGAGCATCAAGTCAAGAAAGTATAATAATAAGAATGCATTCCTTATGCTCCTTTATTTCAAAGAGAGATGATGATGGCTCAAGGACTGCACGTCAAAGAATTTCTTTAAAGTGAATAGGACTCAAAAAAAAAACAAACACAAACATGATGAAATTCGTATGAACTCCTTAGTCAATTTTTCTTGAAAGACGTGGACTTTATGTCAGTTTTAAAACTGAGCTCATAAAAAGTCATTTCATTAAACAAAATGAAGTTAATTTTACAATAGTCAACATTACTACCATTTTCCCATACGAACTCCATACATAGCTTTGTTCTACCACCCTCAACTCTTATTGCATATTGAAGAAAAACACTAACTGTCTAAACGATTTAGCGTCTAGTTTGACGAGGAAGAAGAAAGTACCAACCAACAATGTTTGGGTCTAGCCAACAAACTCTTCACTTGGGTGAGACATGCTTACTTAACAAACCAGGAAGATTTGACGACCACAGAGCTAGCGTGGCAAGAGGGAGACTTTGAAAACAAGAGAACCATACGTCTGAGGATCGAAGCAGGCGTATAATATTTTCCATCATTGGACTTAATTTTAAGTGGTAACATGCAAAAAGTCATTCATTACTGAAGCACAACTGCTGACAATGCTTGCACATTATCATCATTATCATATTATCATCAATGCTTGCACATTAAGATTACAGAAACTTTACGTCTCAGAACAGATTAATTGCGACAAGTTAACTGCAACTGAGTAACTTGATTCCTTTGAAATAGTTTGAATCTGAAGTTGGGATTCCACAAGGTTCGCACCATTGCACTTGTTAAAAGTCAAAAGTATTGACTATGATTTTGCTAAGTTTTTAAATAATATCTTAAATACGTGTAACGTGTGCCTTGAAACAATGAAATGTCTTCAAAAAAAGTGGCCATCCTGATTAAGGAAAGGATTTCTGGAATAAGACCGGTCGATGTTGGAATTAAGTTAAATTGAAAGTTGAGTACACGGGCTTGCTTATAGAGTGTAAGCTGAGCCTCTCCCAGCAAGCTTATAAGAAAACGAATGATGAGACCCTTAAGGGAGCCTTGGTTGTAAGTCAAATCATAGCTAATGATCAGGTCCCAAGTGCAAGAAACGCAACTCTTGAGGGTGGCGCACAATCTACGCTTTTAAAGGGATCTTGGGGCAAGACTCTGACCAAGGAGCTGAATCCAAAACGGGTAGCACATATGTAGAGAATAGTAGCACTGCGTACTAAACAGTCTCAAGCCAGTGGTGTTGGTGATCTCTGTGGTGGCCCTTTTTTTCTAGGAAGCCTATATTAATCTACCTCCAAAGATAAGAGTGTAGCAAAGAAGCAGACGCTAGTAATTAAAGATTTCGGCTTCTCAACCACTGGCAACCATCTTGGGATCATGAGAAAAAAGGATGACATATCGTGCGGATGATCAACGATTTTTGGCCGTATTTCAGTCAAAAAGGTAAAGACGCTAAACTTTAATCGATTAGTCGTGCCTGCATAAGACCGGTAAAACACGGTCTACTTTGCATATTCTGCATTAGAAACGAATAATATACATGCGAAATCAAGATCTGCAGATGGCATGTTCTACTTTGGAGATATTCATCCGTAAGTGCCCGTACGTGTAATTTGCTTAAGGGAGTCAGTATTAGTTCTATTGTGAACTATTCCTCAATGCTGATGGCGTTGATATCTGCGTGAATGATGTTCTCATTTGATAGAAAGTAACTGTTTTCAAAAAGTATCAAAATCAGTATCAGAATTTTGGGGCAAAGAATACTTCATTTCAATTTTTGAGTGTTCCATTTTTAATGGTATATTTCGTTCCAATGCTCTGCTATTTAAATGATCCTTTTTGGGGAAGGGACAGACTTAGGCTTTTCATGCACTGCTGCTTGACAAACCTACATTCCATCGTCCATGTCAACCAGAGAATTTGGCTTGAAACCGTTTGACATTTTTCTTTGAGTCTCATCTCTTTATTCTACGTGTCCAGAGTGCAAATTTTATTTCTTGAGCGAAAGACAAAATACCCTTTCACCGATCGTGCTTCCAGCTTACCATGTATGCATTTTTCATTACTAGGATCACCCGAACGTAAGGTATCATCTGCTTGTATATATTGAATGTTTTAAGTTTCTTTCCGATAAGGCTATCCGTAAAGAATAACGCACGCATTGTATACGAACTGGTAAGCGAATGGTGTCAAGTGGTGTCAAAACTTCACATTTGAATTTCACTAGTCTTTGAGCAAACGAAGTGGCAGGAATCGATTTTTTTCTTTTCAATTAGCGTTTAATTTAACGAGTTTATTAATAAGTTTTTTCATAATTTCGAAAATTAATTCGCTTGCCCTATTCGGATTACCTTTGCTTTTGTGAAGACTGCCCGTTTTTTTTGATTCTATAATTTGTGCACCTTAGGTAGATTATTGCTTGTACCAGTGCGTGGTCAATTTGGTGAGTAGGATTACCTTTCATTTGTCATGTGGACGTCTTAATTTGTTATAGTGACAAAATTTTGAATCACCACATAATGATTTATAATAATCGTTAAAGTTGATTTTTAGTGTAGAGAAGTTTAATTTCAGGGTGCCGCAGAAGTTTTTTCATAAAATAGTCGTTTATGACATCGGTTTCAGTCGTCCCAAAGGTCTGTGATAGTACGTTTCGTTGATGAAAAGACTCTTTTCAAATTGTATCTTCACAGCTCAACATGTGGGGCCGAAAAAAGCATTCACGGCATATCATGCTCCACTGCTTTCAAAAAAGCAAAACGTGAAACGGACACTGGAGACGAGGTCTGCACAGTTTCGGAAAATTGACCGTCAGCAATTGGTTCAAGGAATTTAACGCTGGCAATGTCGAATTGAAAGATAAAGACAACAGCTGCCGCTTAGCGACAACGAATTCCGAGCTCGCTGAAAATTCACGATATAGTCTGCATGGAATAGTGGATGCTACTTACATTCGCAAAATAACGGTGCATAAGCATTTAATCTAGGTGAGAAATGCGAATTGATATGACATTTGGGTTCCACACCTGTAAGCGGAGACCGACCTTATGAACCAAGACTCTATGTGCGATTCGGCTCATTAGCGTCATGAAATAAATTCTCTTTCAAAAATTTTTGTCACTGGAGACAAGACCTAGATTCGGTATAAAAATTTGTATCTTAATCGAACCTGGTCTTACGAAAAGAGGCCGCCGCACAGTGTGGTATTTTCACAATATAGAGGGGAAAAATTCACTTTTCTTACATGCTGTGACAGCTCCTTTTAGGGATTAAATATAAAGTAAACATGTTACTGTGTATTGTTTTTCACTTTCCTCGAAAAAATACGGAACGAAAGCAAGTATGAATAAGTCTCAGTAGGCGGGTTTCTACGTTTGCAGGAAAACGTCAAACTTCTATTCATCCAGTCGTGTGAGTTTGACTTATTAGTACGTTGTGTTTCCGTATGCTTGTGGTGATTCGTTATTTTGATTGAATTTGAGGAACACTCAAGTTAATTTTCGGCAAGTTTTCTTGCTAATTTTTATTCTATTTTAATCACGAATATGAAATTAATGGTGTAGGGTTTTTCATGAAAAAAAAGAACATTTCATTAGCTTTGTCTTGAGTTTCAGTTTAATTCTCCGCATTTCGCTTTTGTCAATTGACATTTATTTGAAAAATATACTTATAAGCTTAGAAATGAAATGAAAAAAAATGTTAAATTGTGTGCGAAAATTTGCGACACTCATACAACTCCACTTGATTTCAGAATTGTTTCCCAGATTTCACGTGGTTCATTTTTAGCTACTTGGCTTGCTAACGGCAAAGAATAGAGATAAGATGCCTTGTTTCAATTTTTTTTGGAAGAATTTGGTGTTCATTCTATTACGGCTGATGTTTCAAAAACTTTGAAAGCAAAAATCTTCTAATAAAATTCAGGAAATGTGGTCAAAGTCAGGTCAGGCACAAAGAACGCTTCCTTAAAGCAAATTTTTCCTGGCTAAAAGTAAATATTTCATTTAGTGTTATTTCTGGTGAATACTGTTAAATCTGAAACAAGCAGGCGGGTCGATAGATGACTCAAACACTTTGTAAATTCAAATGCGAAAACGATAGGATGTCAAATCATTCATCTCCTTCAAATGATGAGTCCAAAAGAGATGTCATTGGCAAACGAGGAACAGATTCAGCTGCGATCGTTAAAGAGCTAAATTTTGTTTCACCTGGAAGAGGTGCAGCAATAAAACAAACACCGAGATCCAAGACTTCTGCCCTATTGTATCATTGAAACCAAGTAACATTCTAAGGCCAATGTTTGATGCGAATATGTCAACTCACCAATAAGGCATCACATGTGCGTATACAAAAGAATTAAACAAAAATGTATCCATCTTATAACAAAGTTAAAGTGGCAAAAAAATATGTTAACACACGATGAAGTTAAAATTCAGGCTTTAATGGGCAATACGATTATTAAATTATGCAAAGCACTACAAGAGGTCTTGAAAGCGATAAATGATATAAAAAACCTGGATATTATTGTTAAATGAGCTTGTAATGGATTAGAACAAAATCAATATACACAAATGTTTTCTAAAACGCCAGCTAGGGATGAAAGTTTGTTTACTATTTCATTGGTACCTAATCAGATATATTCAGTGAATGGACAAAATAACAAACAAATCGTCTGGAAAAACCCTTCATCGTCCCATACAGTTTGTATTTGCTAAAGAAACAGCAAATTTATCGTCGCCGAAGTTGATAACGTTAATAATGCAGTGGCATCTATGGTTGCTACTAAAATAATAGTAAGTTATAAGCAAGTGTTGGTAAATCCTACATTGATATTTTGCATGATAGTTGGAAAAATTTGTAACGCAATATCTTCATGTACATCCACCCAACCTGCTCCTTGTGTGGTGCCAAGCCCAGTAAGATGAATAACAAAGAACTTCTTTCAAAAAGGACTCCTAAAAGTGAATTTTCATCACTGGACCTGTCATCTCTACATTCTTGCATAAGACTATTTGAGTGCATCTTGCACATTTCCCACTGTTTGGATGTGAAAACCTGGAATGTTAGGGAGACCGTAAATAAGGTAAAAGTGGCTGAAAAAAAGAAATGAGTTCACGAAAAATTGAGGATTGTATTAGTTCTTTTAGTTGATATGCCCAAACAACAAGCAGGAAATACGAAAAATGGAAATACAACCTGTAATTTTTCCCGAAATGATGACAAGTCGGCCAAAATCACTGGTGTCAATTTTGAGCTAATCAAACGCTTTTGTGTTATTTTAGAGGCCGTAAATAGTGAATATTCAAAAAACGTTGACAAATTTTTTGAATACTCCAAGCCAGCAAGGGAATTATACAACAAGAAGTACGCATGGTACCCAATGCCATTAAGCCTGCATAAAATTCTCTGACACAGAAAAGATGTCATCGCTTCATGTGTTCTACCAACTGGTCAAATGTCCCAAGATGCCCAAGAGTCAAGAAACAAACACAATAAATTCATTGATCCAAATGATTCATTTGTTGCAAGTTTGCATGATACTCTAAAAACAACAAATCACAAAATTCTTCCTGAAGTATGTGACCTTTTAGAAATGATAGCTCCAATAACCTTTGAAACTAGACTACTACCAGGTGAAAGAGGAAGGAATTTGAATGGTTATAAAGGAGACGATGAAGGAGATACTGGTGAACGTCTGAAAGTAACTGATAGTGACTCCGAAAAAGTTGGTATAGATTATAATTAGTCAGAACTGCGGACAAATTTTAATTCCACTTTTGTCTGTTTTTTACTTTTTATTTCATATGCATTTTTATTTCATGTGTGTAAGTACGTTAAATTGTTAAAATATATGTCTAATATATTCAGAAGATATTATTGTTTGTATTTTACAGCAAAAAAATAACACAAAATTGAGGAAAACATTACACTGTGGCGTCGCCTGGACTTCATCCAAAGAAGGTTCTATTATGCATTTGGTGGGACTGGAAAGGCTTACTATCTATGAGCTCCTTCCTTAAAGACATGCGATCAATGCTGACATATGTATATTTAAATGAAATTTATAAATGAATTAGTGTCAAACCGGCGAGATGACGTTTTCAGTCACGAAAGATTGCGTAACGCGTTGGTCTTCGGTTTATTATTTGTTGTTTATTATCTGTTCGGTTTATAATTAGTGTAGTTGAATTCAAGAGTGTCACATTATCCTTTGCATCTTTTAGACCTTTTTCGGGTAGAGAGGTGAAGGATATTTACATCCTGAGTGTCGGACTCCCAGTGGCACAACGGGAGTCCGGAAACACCTCTCCTGTCAACCGGAGCGCCTAACCTGGAACCGTTTGGCACATTACTTCGGGCTAGTCCTCCCAATTTTACGTCTTTTGGCACCGTCGGGTTACAGGCATTCCTTCTCCAGTGGGATGCGAAGGAGGAGGAGGATTACTAGAGAAGGAAATCCTCGTCCCTAGACGTCTCCGCCGATCAAGTATGCCTTTTTTCATGACTAGAATCGCCCGAGCGTAATGTGCCACTTGGTTTCATTTGTCAAATGATTTTAGCATCTCTTCGGTTAGGCTAATGGATGGAGCTCTCCCACTTTTTCGGCAAGATCACCGCGCTTTTTGTCCCATCTTCTGCATGGAAAGAAAGTATGCAAGGCGTCATCCTTCACACCAATGCAAAATATGCAATCTGGAGAAAATGACTTTCCTATCTTGCGCAGGTAAAACTGAAAACAACCGTATCCGCTCAGTAGCTGGTTCAGATTAGTCTCACCATGCGTTCGACTGAGCCACGATCTCAAGTCGTTGATGAGCCGCGCGTTCCCATGATTGTTGAGATTCGTCGAGAAAGCGTAGTCTCTCACCGCCAGGAACTTTGTTTTTATTACACTCGTGCCTTCGGAGGTAGATTCTTTTACGCTCTCTAGCAAGGAGAGCTATGGGTATCACTCTTGCAATTACCAACAGCGCTGACTCAGACACTGTACCCATATGGCACAAGTACCAGATTCATCAGGGTACAATGCTGATGAATTTTCGAATGAACATCGGCTTTCATATACTTCGCGATCTGCTTAAGGAGGTCTTGGGCGTTTGAGCTCCCATGTAAGTTTATCTGCAGGACACGGGTCATTTCAGAGCTTTGGCTTTGGGCTTTTTTGGCGTTAGGGCTTTTATGAATACCCGGCACTTGCCTGTTCCTGAAATATGTCTCAGTTCATTAAATCTTGGATCAGCGTTATTGCAGAGGATACAGTGCGCCTCTTCCGCGCATAGAGCACAAGATGCTCCTATCAGGCTCTCTGCTTAGGCACTTGAAACAGCGGAGAGGAACTGCTCTTCACCGTATTCTGCGGACCACCCAACCTATTTTTATTTTTTCACATGCAGAGGAGTTTTGCGGTTTGTTTCTCGGTTAAGTCGACTGTGGCCATGCGCTGCTCTCTATTATTTTCAGGTGTTAGTCGTAACTGACGCCCACTCAATTCAAGTGAAACCCTTTTGAGGCACTCTTCCACCTCCCTCCTGTCCATAACGCAGTCAATGTCCCTCATTTCGAGGGTGGCCATTGGTTCAAGTGAAGATACTGTTGCCTTTTCCCCTAAAGCCTTTTTGACTTTAACCTGGAATGACTCGTTATTTGTTGTCTCCGGTCCAAATTCCACATCTTGTTGGCCGCACGGTTCTGATGGGGAATTCACATCGGGATTCACAGCTCCTTTGATTTCCCGCTAAACGTCTGCGTAAGTTCTCCCATCTGTCGGTTTGACCAGCAGGGCTTTGCGAAGTGGCTTGCTTCGTGGTTTTTGTTTCTTGTTTGGGGTTTCTTTGGCCTAGGTTGCCACCACCTGGAATCCATCATCCGACGTGACATGTCCGTTCGCTGCTTCGTTCTTCGTTCTTTTGTTTCGGTCTGCTTGGATTGGGCTAATGGCAAGTCTTTTGGCAGCGTTAAGCGTGGAAATCACTTGCGTTAACGAAGTACTGCTCTTTTGCGCGTCTGTAGTGCCCGATTCGGTCTAAGAGCTCTTCCAGCTCGTAAATACCGTCCCTAATTTCCTTCCTTATGTTTTTCTGGGTATTGCAGAAAGCTTTGATCTTGTTAACTGTGTTTCCTGCCTTACGCATGAGGCGTTCTTCTTAGCGACGATCCAATACAATGAGATTGTCCTGCACCTCGTTGTGAGGCGGGCTTTTTCTGTTTGCGTCAGGGTATAGAGCTCTGATGGCATCAGTGGCAGTGTCAATGGCAGCATGGTGTCGTATCATGCTTTAAATATCATCGGTGGTTTCTTCCTCCATATGTTTCTCAGGAATTTGTTGTTCATAGTTTTCCCCTTGTCTTTCGAGACGTTCCGGCGTGCGAATTTTTTTTGCTGCGTCCGAATGTCGCCAGTATCTCTGGTTGATGGTGGCTCTCTACAAAAAAATTGCAAATAGGATATGCGTGAACAAGGGCTTGCCAGCATAGATCTCATGAAAGAAAGTAGTTTGTTAGGAAAGGGTTATTGCCTGTATACAGACAATTGGTATAGGTCCTCAGATTTATATAATAAATTATACAAACTATAAACTAATGTTTGCAGCACAGACAAATGTACAGGAAAGGAATGCCAGAAGCTTTAGAAGCAAAAAAAAACTCAACAAAGGAGAAGCTACGATTTTCCAAAGTAAAAACATATTAGCAATAAAATGGAATGACAAAAAAGACGTAGTAATGTTATCAACAATGCACGCTCTAGAGTTAGTTGATACAGGAAATATTGATTATAAAACTATAGCAAAAATTATAAAGTCTACTGCAGTTTTAGATTACAATATAAAATTTGGGAGGAATTGATGGAGGTGATCAAATGCTAAGTAAGTTTCATATTATACGACGGTATCACAAAGTATACAAAAAGATTTTTTATTGCATCAAAATGATGCTTTTGAATAGTTATATTATTTTCAAGAACATCCAGAAAGACAGGTCATTTTACTTGCTCAAACAAAAACTTGGTGAAGAAATTATTGCAAATAGTATAGGAAAAATAAGGACACCAACAATTTCGGACCGAAGGCATATAATCCTACATCTCCTGACAGATAGGACAAGGTTAAAGAACAGAACGGTTCTAAAATAACATAAAAGTCAACCTTAAGCAGCAAATATCCTGTATTAAATGCTCATCAAAAAAAGGGAAGAAAATTAGGAAACACATAATCATCTAAATACATTAAAGAAACCAATCTTAATGATTTGGCAATTGACTAGGAGGCTTTTAAGAACTATTTAGATAATGAAAAAAGTTAACGAACAAAAGGAAGCAAGTATTATTCCAATATCTATTTTAAATTGGACACACCCTTAGCTACGTATTTCACTCTAAATATCG
This sequence comes from Stratiomys singularior, assembly GCA_954870665.1. NCBI lineage: Eukaryota > Metazoa > Arthropoda > Insecta > Diptera > Stratiomyidae > Stratiomys > Stratiomys singularior. The sequence continues at coordinate 125,202,390 of OX940878.1, read as the reverse complement.
ACCCAACTTTTCACGCAATACTAAATTACTCAGAAAACACGTAATTTTAAAATATCTTTAAAACCATCACACAATTAGCGTTGCAATAAATTCAGGAAATTCCCAAAGAATCCATTTTAGTCCTGACTCACTGTAAAAACAAGAACGCTGACTTTCGAAATGTTCAACTTGATGAAATGTATAAATGAATGGAAAAATATTTATTTATCGGTTGTAGGTGTACAAAGGAAATCGCATTGAGACATTTTCCGAGATATGAAGATTTATATAAAATTAGTCTCGAAATAGCTTAAAGCTGGCGCCGTATCATTTGGCGTGCATACATTTGCGATTAGTTTGCATAGGTATAAAATTCTTCGATTCAGTTTAAATCCTTGAAGCCAAACGTAATACCATGCGTTGACATAATTAGTTTGTTATGCGTCATTTGAGAATTTGATTGAAGAGATCCAAGTCATGCCATTATTAAAATCGTTCATAAAAACTCGAAATATAATGCGGGAGCACGAAGGAATTCAAAAGTTTAATCTGCGTCAAAATTAAATTTCATATCGGCTATGGCGTCCATTTGTGTGAGTGTACTTAAAAAAACACAAAATTCGCCATCTGTGCATCAATTCAATATGATTTAGTGGCTGAGTTTTGTTTTATTTCCATGTGATTATTATTTTTTATTATTTTTTGAGTTGGGTTTTATAATGCATTGTAGGTGGATCACCATTAAAATGGTCCAATCGATTTCTGGATGGTGGAAATGGTTTCAGATCGTATACGTCGTTGTTCATTCATAATACGCACACATATGAATTATAGTTATTAATGTATGTGAACGGTGTTGCTAAAGCAAAATATGTTTTTCAGTTGGGATATAAAATTTTCTAGCTGTTTCCACTTTCAAGGTTACTGTTTTTCCAAATTCTTTGAACATGCTTTGAACAACGAGCCATTAGTTGGAATTTTAAATCAAAATATGAAAAAACATGATATTTAGAGGGTGAACTGTAACTTCTTAATTTAAATCAACGAAATGTATCCTTAATATAGGACATTTCGTACCGTGCGTTACATGTAAACCTACTTAAGCTTTCAATTATTGACGTGAACCAACGTCCACATGCTGACCATCCCCTCAACTCTTTGAATTTGATTGCAACGAAATGGAATTTGCAGAGGTTATCCCATATATTCCAATAATAAATTCCTCGAATGCAATACGTTGTCCACAGACAAATGCATCCATTTGAATAATACTACGAGCAAATGGATGTCGTAAATCTCTGGCTCATTAACAAGAGGAAATCAATTTTCCATCGTAAATCTTTCTGAAAACATTCGTTACTATACACCGCGGAAATTACGAAAGATAAGTGGCAAGAACATCAACATACTGAAGACGATTTTCTTGAAATAGAAAACAACAGTTTGTGAGTGGGTTGATGAAATCCAAAGATTTTCTTTAGTTTTGAAAGAATTTTTTCTATGACATGGAAACTAAAAGTTCACTTTTAACAAAATGTAGGTGTGAAAGAAACAGGAGCTTTTGTCCAAGCATTAGGATAATTAGCCTGATATTTTCAAAAGAACATTTGGAGAAAATGTAAATATCATAATTCCTAATGGCTTAAAGTCTATAATAAGAATGAAAAATTGAAAGATTTTTGATACAGAGGTTGAGAAAAAGAACGTTCTGCTTTGATAACAAATTACTTATCCGGAAAATCCAATTATAATTTCAAAATTTTTTTCGAAAAAAAAGAAACTGAGTGGTTTGAAATAGTACGCTTACCAGCATAGCACAATGGCCTTAAGAACAAACTCATGATGTGACTGCATTCGACTCCAGTTGGTTGATATTTTTTCGAGCCAGGACATAAAGATGAAAAGTTTTCCATTAATATTCTCTTGATTTTTGTATTCAAACACAATGACTTACTTTTAATACTATACGAGAAAAACTATTCTTACATACCTTCCACTTTCACAAGTCGTTTATTTTATAGCTCTCTATCTAGCGAAGCTCGCTTATTTGCTAAAGAGGTGCTCTTATCTTATTTTTGTATATTTCACTCGTTCGTATTTACCAGTTACTCGTTCGTTTTCCCGGATGTGAACGATACTTTCCAATACTTGTTCTCTTTCTGTTAACAACAAAAAAAAATGTCCTTTGGCTTTATTCCTCAGAGAAAAGAACGAATAGAGTCTTCGATATTTTAAAGCTTCTAATCATTGTATACCAGACAAAAGAAGAAAGGAGATGAAGAAGGTAGACTTTCTTTGCCTTGTTGACAACGGCGCAGTATTTGTCAGACTATGTATGTATTACGTGTATGTATTTCCCGAAAGTTTTGAGTCTACTTTGGTAGTCTGGCACTGGCGTTATTCTTTATAATCCGGTAAATATATCTAAAAACAGTCCCCAATTGATTGATAAAGCCCCTCCTTGTGGGATTTCTACTACTCACAGAAATTAAAGTCAATTTTCGATAGACACTGCAGTGTATTCGATAGTACTTTCAATGCATTCGTTGCGTAAGTTTCAACTGTCTTTACGCCATTGTACTTCTGTCCTTTCAGCTGCATATTGAATGTAAGCAAGAGCCGAAATTCACAAGGCTATAAGGCTACATAGCTACATCGGGGCTATTTGAAAATTAGTGAAGTTACATAACTTGGTTCTGTGTCAAATATTGCTTCACAAAGTTCGATGAATGCTCTGGTTCATTGCCGTAGTGTAACCATTTACTTCTTACTCCACCATGCAACCTTTTCTCGCAATCAACGTAGTATTCTTTAGTGATCAATAGACCTCTCGAGCATATTTCCAGTGAATGAAATCTCCGAAACCATAAAAAAAATTTCATTTTAACTTTGCTCTCACGTTGACGTGATCATGTGGCCATGGTGCTTCAAGATGCTTCCTTTGTGAAGACTGTTTTTTTGTTCTGAGCACAACGTTGGATTCATGTTATCGCCAGTAATAATCTTCGTGCGTACGTTTTTATCTTTGGAAAGTATTCTCTAGTTATTCTGAGCGACTTTGAAACGAAGGTTTTTCTACCAGTGCTGTCGTCTTTCAATTTTACTCATGATTCGCTCATACACTCCTCTAATTCCGAGAATCCGAGTTATTTTCTCCAAAATTTTTGTATTATGACAGAAATTGCTTTTTCTTTCATCATTAATGCATTAAATTAATACAAGCTCTATTCGAACTTAGACATCTTGAGAAACATTATGGGATTGAAGGAATTCTTAGAAAGTTGAGGTTTTATTGATTTATTGTTGTGATGCGGTGTTATAAAGATAGTCTCCAGACTGTTGAATAGGCCTCATATTCTGGATTTGTGATGCATGTGATAGTGAAACTCCTTCCGAAAATGAGTAAGCCGTCCGTGAAACCACTATTTCTATATATGCCAGACAGTTTAACCGCTGGTGCCACTAAAATTCTCGTTTTCCCTATGACTCAAGGGACAAACATTCCTTACAAACAATTCAAGGCAACACAACCATTCATGCAAGCCCATCAGAAGCAACCCCAAGACCACGGATGAAGTCAAGTTGAGGATTTTTCCATGTTGTTGTGACATCAAAAACCAAGATATACGTCACAACTTGCCTGTAAGCACGAAAATATGTCTTCCTCCAGCAAAATTCGCAGAGAGGCCCCTTTCCTTTGTGACGAATTCATCCCCATGAGCCATTCATGCTCCTCAACTGGAAGTTTTTCCGGTGCTTTCAAAATTAATCATTTACGGATAATCTCCAGATCATGCGGTGAGGCGCTTATTAGGACGTGCATGGCATAAATCGACAATGGTCGACTCACATGGATGCAAAGTAACAGCATCACTCGCTGACAAGACCCAATAAGTCTCCTACCAGTTGAACTCATTATTGATTCACAGAGCACCAGGGACCCATATGGCGCACAAGCAAGACATAAACCCTCATTTATTCTTTGAAGTGAACTAGGTCGTGGACCGCACTTCTGTAGAAATAAATGTCGCAGCGCCGATGTGAGTTGCGAGAAGCCTCGCTTCAGGTCTCTATTCAAGTCCAGAATGACACTCTCTAACCAATCAGTATTCCCATGTAGCTGACCGTACTCACAAACTTGAAAATATTTCTTACGTACCACACTTAAGGTAACGCTTTCTGCTGAGTGCACATCAGAAGAATAATCAAAAACCTCTCAGTGGAAAAAGTTGAACCAACACTTTTACACCAGTCATGCACAATTTGTATTTACCGCACCATATTTACCTCTAACTGTTACCGACAATAAGCCTCAACTAAGAAAAGGAAGTCGTCAGCATGTACTCACACTTTACATAAACATTGAAGTTGGGCCAGTAGATCATCCATCACCAGGTTCCATATGAAAGGGCCGGCTATAGAGCCTTGTGGAAACCTTTTGTCCATCACAACATAGGCGAAATCACGAACACCTTGAACATGGGCACTTCTACCAGAGAAGTAGCTCCTCCAAAGCCCTAGCTCTTCACATTCTATTGTAGCCAGTTTTTCGAATATTGCTAGCGTCAAAAGCTGGTCAAAGGCTCCCTTAAAGTCAATGAAGACTCCAAGTACATACGTGCCACGCATCATCAATATCATATTGTCTATCCGACAGACGACCGGATGCCCACCCCTAAACTCGGCGGACCATAACACTCCCCATCACTTCACCAAGTGTTGGAAGAAGTCATACGTCCCAGTACGATCTCGGTACGCTAGGATTATTGTATGCTGACTGAGGCAGTATCCTCAGTCAAACACGCTTAAAAGCAACGGGGAAGGAGCTAAACCGCATGTACTAACTGACGAAGCAGCTGACATATTCTGGCGCAGCCCAACAGAAATATTCGCGAATCTCGCCAGTCATGCCGTCCGATCTAGACGATCCTCGACAACGAAATCCTGTAACACTCACATATATCGGCCAGGTTTACAACGCAAGATCATACTCCTATTCTACAGCACTGTTTCAGTCAGGATTGGAGAGAAGTCTCCCATTCAGGTAGTTACCGACACAGTCAGACCATGTCGGGGTCACATTACCACTAACGCGAACTCACAACACATCCTGCTTATTACTCCGGCCATGACATACTTTACAGGCCTGTCCCCAAGAATATAACCCCCCGAAAGTAAAAATTTGCTGGAAAAAAATGGCAGACTTTCAAAAAAAGTTGAAATTTCGACCCTATTTTCCGATCATTATCCTTACATAATTTTTTTCTTTCTTTTTTTTACAAAATGTGGTAAATTGTCATGTCCCATAAAGGGACAAAGAAAATGCTTCAAGATTTATTACTCTAAGTTTTATAGTTCCGAAGATTCACTGTCTGCCATTTGAAATAACGTCGTTTCAAGAAAAATGCTCTACAGTTTTTTTTTCAATCTTTTGGTTATAAACAATAAGAAATCAGATTTTACCTATTATAAATGATTAATCTGCTATCCCTGGGCCGTACAATAAGGAACCGTCATCAAGATTAGCTTCCTCTTCTTGCTGATGGGCTTCTTTCTTTGGTAAACGACCTTCCTTCGTCGCTTCTTTGCTCACTTTTTCAGCTAAAACAATGCGCTCCTCGTCCTTGGACTGAGCGTACATGTATGCACTTGACCCAATGGTGCATCCCATCACTTCCATCATTTTTAATAAAGTCATTCGTCGTTCATTAAATATACACAGTGAAATGTGGACGGCCAATTCGAGGACTTCTTTACCAACAAACGTATTTTTGGGAACGATCGCTCAAAAAGTTTTAATGTAGCACTCGTTGTTATTTTGGGTGTTTTTTCCCAAGCAACGCGTCAATAACTCATCGTTGGTCAATTTTTCACACACAGGTTTCACATATTGTTGCACCTCTTAACTCAAAGCTGGTTTGTGTTTTTAAGAAGTACTATCCGCTTGCGCTTTGAGATATGTGCACCATTCAGCATTGCAGCGCTCGTGTTGCGATGCATCGTGTGTGGAAATATATTGATAAAATCCGGCCCATATCTTTTTTTTCATTTGTTCAAGAGAATCGGGATGCCGTTGAATGGCTAAAGAGTAATAAATGGACAATTTTTTAATGATTTTCCCGGTCAGATCTACAGTTTTTGGAGGTAGTGGCGCGGTCTTGTCAACTTTTCTTTTTTTTTTGCGGCTGACTAACCTTTGGCTCATTTTTTTCGGCTTCTCTTCTTTTTCTTCGGCTTTTCGATTTTTTGCAGCTCAGTAAGGGTTTTTTTTTACTTCTTTTAGATACCGAAACATCCGTTTGCCAACCTGTAAAACGCACTCGAGATTTTGTACTATAAAATCACCATAAGGTTTGGCTTCGATTAAATTTGAATCACCATCACCTATCTAGTAAGCATATTTCGCATCGTGCAGCTCCTCAGAATTTTGAAACATCTTTATGACACCTTGGACCTCCATTCCTCCTAAGCTACCCTCATAATTGGCGCTACAATTTTTACTATGCTCACTTTCATACCATATATCAAAAGCTACGCGTTTTAACTTTTTCAACATCACCTCACAAGTCTTACAGGTTTTAGAAGACACAAAATAGTCTAAAATCTTTCCAGTGTATTTACCAATTATAGTTGTAACACCAAGCAGCGAACTGAAGCCACGTTTAGACCAAGTGCCATCGCCGGACACCGATAACTCGTTCTCGGGCAATCCTTGTTCTTTATTTCTTTTTTTTTCTTCAACTCCAGCTTTTCGAATACACATATCAGCTACATTTTTTGCTGCGGTTTGACCATTCTCTAATAAGTGATAGTACGTTGATTTACTAAAATTACATTTTATATCCATGGGAGAGCAAAACAAGTCGACGCCGAGTAATCGCATGACAAAAACTATATGCTGATTTATTTCAAATCCCTTCTCTACAAACGGAGATGAATTTACTGTTCTATTTCCACACTCACACTCGATATTTAATTTGAATCCTAACCCACGAATTCCGGTTTAAGAAAACTTTATGTCTTTATCACAAGTTTTACACTTCACCATGCTTTCCAAAGCTGAAAAGACGAGACTGAACGACAGCAGACAATAACTAAACGTTTCATCAACTTTAACGTCAAAATCATTATTTTTTGACAGTTTTTCAGCAGATTTACAAGTAAAAGGAGTATTTTGCTCCGAAGTAAATTGGTTACCTTGGCATTAATGAAATTTCCTCGTGACTCTTTTTTTCTCGGTTTAGCGGTTTTACTCGCCTTTCGGTACGATTTGCTTGGAGCCATAATACAAAACAATATATCGACTACCAAATAGATACTGAGAGAAAAACACGTGAGAAACTTTGAATTTCAATTTGTATATAAAAGAAACTGGTATTTTGGAGAGGGGATCGACATAAACGCCGTGCGAGCTTTTGGCTGTGCGCTCGCGCGTTATTATATTTACGAAAGAATTAAATTTCTCTATAATGTTTTGGGAGAATGTTTTTGAATGCCTAAAGAATCGAAATCAATAATAAAAAAAAATACGATTTTTTGAAAAATAGTACCTTAAGAAAGTTGTGTTTTTCTTAATAATAAATTGGATAATTTCGTATTTTCCGGTGTTTTTGTTTGATATATGATTACCCTTACGCCTTCCATACAAAAATAGCCGATTTCTGCTACAATCCGTGGACTAATTCGCTATCAAAGTTTCAATGGTACGGTGAACCACATATGGCGATGAACATAGTTGTACATTCCAAATGCACGTTTCCTGAGTCACATGTGGTTCAGTAGATAGGGAACGTGTTAAGCTGACTAATAAGAGCCCCTCACCTTATGTCATTATTATGAAATTAGTATCCAATGAAAGTTCTTTTTATCTTTGTCACATCTAAAGTGGATTGTTCACGTGTTCCATTAGTTTGGCATTTTAATTTCTTCTTCATATGTCAAATATAGTTTCACCTTTGATCCTGATTTACTATCAAAACCAACCAGATGTTATACAAAATAATTCAACAACTTTAATCTGCATTATATGAATCCAAATGTGTTTGGTTACAGATAAGTGATTCTTCGAAGGAATCTTTCGATAAGTGATTCTTCGAAAAGAAGAATTCGAAGCTTAAAGTGAAATCTTTTACCAGGAGCAAGTTTCATGGGATCGTGTTGTTTATCCCCCACACATGTAAAGTCTATTTGTTCGGGGTAGCACATTCCACATCATACAAATTTTCCGTTGTACAATATTGTTTGCAAACAACATCATTATAAATTAATCCAATATCCTTCTCAAGTGCTGAAGGCACACTAATTATTTGATTCCGAGAAGTTGAGTGGAACCTTCCTTTTGATTAAAACCATCAGATTGTCAGCATGTGCTACCTCATAAGCAGTTCATGATTTCATATATTCGGATCGGATGTAGATTTTAGGTTTTTCATGGTGGTCAGAACAACCCTCAGGGCTCACAGCACTACAATTTTGAATTGGATCTAACATTTTGATAGGTTAATTTTGACGATGAGGAGTTAAAGTTTGGTTGATTTAATTATTTATTTAATTTACATAAATTTTTATTCCACCCTTCACGTTGCGTTTAAGTTGAATTATTTCATTTGAAATCGCTACAGAAAAATTATGTTTTGCTGATGGCATGTTCCACAAATATTTTGAATTCCTGCTCAACATGCATCGAATACAAATAAAACATTTTTTCTTCGTAAAATATTCAAATTATTAATGCTGCTTGCCTTTGAAGCGAAATTCACCATTATGCCCGCATTGCAGCTACAAAAAGTAACACAATTTCGATGTTGAATCCTTGCAAAAGTATTCATTTATATCCCGATACGGCAACAAAATAAATTCTGATAGGTTACAAATTCTTTCAGAAATATTTGAAATTTGTGCGAATTCTGTGAGTGTAGATATTTTTAAATAAAGAATTTCGCGTTTTCATTCCAATGTAAGCGGCAAAAAATTTCAAAAGAAAATCAATGATTAAAAATAACATCCGCTGACACTTATTCCATCCGTATTGAACTTGCCCGATTTATTTCGCAACGGAAGGAATCTAGTGAACGTGTGTCATCGTACATTCAACGAATCTTGATTGTACCAAACATATGTCAACACTTGTACGCACTTCAGTGGAATCGGTGTTGACACAGTATCCATCGAAGAGTATCTAAAACATTCCTGGGACACATTATACACTTACATCAAACATTCCATTATTATTTAACAGAAATGTCGAATAATAAATAAGTTATGAAGCAAATAAAGAAACAAATAAATGAATCAATAAATACATTAATAAATATGACTTTGTTGCTTTGTAAAAGGACGTTTTATGCTCGCCTGCGTGAACTTTCGTTTAAGAACGAATTTTTGGAATGGAGCTACAATATGTATCATGATGTAGTTTCTAGATTTTGATCACCTTATTTGAAGTAATTTTTTGAAGGTCTATTTGATTTTATTCATATAAGATACACAAATCTATCGACAGGTTGATACGTGAGCTTTAGTCTCAGGTTTTTAAATCAATTGGTTCTACATTTGGAATTATAGGTTATTTCTATGTTGAGCACTTTGAGAATGTTAGCATTTTATGCAGCATCAGAGTACGTTTCTTCTTATTCTACACGGCTTAAAATCTGTGTCTTGAAAAATTTTCTTTCTTTTCAAGTTTCTTTAAGCTGCGTCAGATATTTTGTAAAGAGTTCTGAATCAACGGATATAGAATCTCTGGAGTCTCAGATGAGGGGACATTCTTTAGAATGTGAACCAGAACTCACGAAAAATTTAACAACTTACCCGAATTACAGAAAATCAACACATTACGCTCCCATAGCCATAATTATCCTCTGAATAATGGAAATGGAGTTGCAATAGTTTCGAACAGTGCAAAAGTTGAGTTTCTTGTTGCAAATTTCCACTCTTTCCGCTCCCTTGCTCACGGGATGTATAGTTTTAGCAACTAGAATCATAGTTTAAACATTCTTTACTCAAACGTTATCCTTCTCGCAGATGCTTATCCGACATCCCATAAAACCACCAAAAGTTGCTACGAAACTGACGTGTTTCTGCTCCTGAATATCATGGAATACCAAATATTGCAACAAACAATCTTCTAAGGAAAGCAATCGTTTCCATACGCCTGATATTTAATGTTTGATTGAATTCTGTCAGTTTATCATCCGATTGCAAATATGAAGGAATAATTCCAATATTGAAGCCAGGAAAAGATCCTCAGTTAACTTAAAACCACAATCTAGAAAATTCATTGCCAGCATTTGAAAGGTGTTACATGAAAACAAAGTTGAAACGAATTTTCGAGTTTGATGATGGTAAATTATATAAATGATATATATATAAATGATGTATAATAATATATAAACAAAATATTTGTTGATGTTTTGTGAACGGTAAAATAGCTCATAGCTTCCAGTTGTGCTTCAGACATGAATATTCTAAAGAATATCAACTTTTACCAAATAAAAATAGGATCAAAGCCGCATTGAATGCTAGGAAAGAATTGTTTAGGGCATTTAACTCAATGAATGAAAGTTTAGATCTTTTGTTGCAATACTTATAGCGTCCTGACGCTACACAAAATTCCAATTTAAGTTTCTAGGAAGTTCATTCACAAGCAAGCATATAACTGCAGGTGTCTCACAAGGTTCATGCCTGAGTACCTTATTGTACAATACAATATTGTACTCGTATGACTTTCCAACAAACCACCCCTGCCAAATCATAACATATGCACATGTCACCTGTCTATACGTAATCGGAAATAATACCAAAACTATTATCGACAGAAATTGAGTTTAAGAAACTTTTCCAACATTTGCTAGACTAGGTGATCCCATTAAGGGTAGGATCCGGTAAACTTCGGGCTTGTTTCAGATAGTTATTGCATTTTTCAGTCAAATCTTTTACCAGACGTAGCCATCTGTACTCACACTTTGCCATATGTATCAAAAAAAAAAAAAAAAACTAAATAAAGCATCAATTGTTTTTTTTCTTGGTATACCAATATATATTTATCAACCAAAAAAGGCTTTTACCTTGAGACATCTTCTGATATTCGTAACAGGTGCTCTAAAAACGAATTTATAATAAAAATTTTTTGGTCTAAGTCCTGTGTGTCTCCTTTTGATAGTTTCATAATAGGAAACTGATTTTCCCATTCTATGCGTTATATTAGAAGAAAGTCCGATACTATCTTTAAAATATTTCTTAATTTTAAATAGTTTAAGCTATGATTGGTTTTTGAATTATTTTTATCTTAAACGCTAAGTCATACAAGAATTGTCTGGTCAACAATCCGCTTATTATGAAAATGCTTCTGAGATGCATGTTGAGTTAAATGTGTGTACGGCTTTGCCCAATCTTGCATCCAAATTCCTTCCTTTGTGGGCGTGAATCAATCGCTTTTGCTAAGGTATTTATTAATTCTGCCAGAATAAATACCATATTTTCCTATAAAAACAATAAAAAGAAATTTGTAGGGCATCAGTATTGTGGGTTTTAGGTAAAGCATCATGAATTTTGGGTCGAACTTCGGATCCATGTTACACGATTATTTACTTGTTTTTATTATGCTTTTTTATCATAAAGGCATTGAATGTAATTTTATGGAAGACTAGTAAGTGAAAAACTTGAAAACGAAAACTCAAGATTTTTCAGTTGTTGGCGGAGGTTCAGTCGGTCTGGAGTATTCTGATGAGGAAGTAAAGGCACTGCGCAGCTAGTAACTTACGCAACAGTGTAAAAAATACAGCACTAACACTCTCTGGTAACTGCATTGAGACAGAGATAGATAAAGTGCAAGTAGATTTTTATAAATGTATTGTATTCTGTTGAGTACTTTCAAAATAATAATAAAAAAATATATAATGTATTTAAAACATAGCTCATCGCGTGGGCGAAGAGGACATTCGGAATGTCCCGTTCAAGACACGTACCCACACACACACACACACACGCACAAAAGAAACTTATTTTTTTCATATTTTTTGGCTATTAAAAAAAAACATATATAAAGAACAAAAACAAAATTCGATTATTTCTACTTTCTAAGTTTCGTTTTGTTGTCAATTGCAATTTAGGGATGTAACCAACCTTTTTTACTAGAAGATACAAAACCACTGACGTGAGACAACTTCTACGGCCCATTTGTCGATCATGTCCAGAGAAGCGATGCAATTGTAATTTTGCACGTCAAATGTCAACTAGTGTTGTGAATTGATTTATGATGACTTTTTCACGGACGTCTTCACTCCACTCGGTGCATGCATTCTTCACCGGGAATCCAAAATCCATAAATGCATCCACTTCGCACTACTCGATTGTCTACGATGCACTCTCCCGGTGCCTAAGGATAAGTTTTTTTTTCTTCTTGCATTGGAAAATCAATTTTCATTTTTTCATTTGTTCTTCTTAATATTAACAATATTTAATATATTTAACTTCACTTTTTTTTTCTCGAATTCAATATATTTAATTTCTTAGTTTTTTTGTTTTGTTTTTCTCTGCTTCAATAATTAATTCCACTGTTTTTTTTTGTTTTTTTTCTTCTTTCTATAAAATAACACTTTGTTACCGCGTTTTAAATGTCAAATGTCAAATGTCAAAAGGCAGCAACAGAACTTCAATAAACTCCTTTCTTCAACTTGATAATGATGACGCAATAACTGCACCTTTTTATAGGTGGTGGCTCGCTACCAACACCCGAATTATGAAAATGGCAATTTTTTTTCCAGTTAGAGTCCCCAGAATTTAATACGGGTTTTTTTTAAAGAGGAGTTTTTTCTTTGTTTTGAGACTTTTTTCTGCTTCCTTATTCTCACTCAGACTTTTATTTTCTTCTTATGCTATTTCTCTCAATATTTTTTAATACCTTAATCTTATGACAAATATCATTTTAATTCTAGTCTTAGTTCTATTTTATTATGTATGACTTTCTTTCAACTTAGAAACATGAGTACACATTAAAATGTAACCAAAACTTCATTCGATCATAACAAATAATCCTCATACAAAAGCGCTTGCTCTCTTTTATTATTATTTTATATAATATTTTATTTATTTATTTTATTTATTTTTTTGTTTGTTTTTATGGCGCCTCAATGTTTTTCGCCTACACAATGGGAAATGTAACAATTTGTTCGGGAAATCCTTTTGTGGTGTTTTCTGTTTTTATGGATAATAAGAGAAAATTTACGTTGAAATTAAATTCTGCTACTTTTTGTTGAAAACGATTGCATCGAGACTTGGTTTGTAGTGTTATCGCAAGGTTAGTAACTATTTCGACCATGATGTGTCTTATAATTTGGTCATATCAACCAGTATCTGAATTTCGAAGACCCTTGAAATTTTTCGAGCTAAATTTCTGTTCAGATTTATTTTATGTTCCATACTATTCCCGTAATAATGAACGAAGTATCCCATCTTTACGAATAGAAATACTTGTTATAAGCGCAGATTTTTCCATTTTTCTCATGTCCAATAATTTTGTTTTGGGTTCCATGTTCAGTAACACTTAATATATGTAAATATTTCGGTCTCATCTTGTATTTTCTTTAATTATAAATTGTCGGAGATATATGTATAGTATTATTTCATAAAGAAATTCAAACCTCCTCCGAATGAAAAAAAGATGACTAATTTTTGTAAAGCTATTCAAGTTTTCTCGAATTGAATCGTAGATTACTTATAGGTTATGTTATTACGTTCAACACAAACAAGAATGTTTTCAAAGAAACAAAAATTAGGTTCCATCTGATAAGTAATCTGATGAATTTTTCATTTGTTCTTAACTTGATATTTTTTAAATTTCAATAAAAATATATTAAATTGAACTCGTATGTATTTATTTCACACTTGAAAAGTCAAGACCTTTGAAATTAACTTTTTATTCTAAATCAAAAATAAAACTTCATAACAGAGTTACTCAGTATGAAATTTTTATTTTATCTGTCAACATCGAAAACATTCATAAGACATGAAAGTATCAAAAACAAAATATATCTCGCTACTTTACTGTCATTTCAGTATTTATTTCAAAATTGAAATTCCGCCGTTCCAACCTTAATATCGACTTCAAAAGATAATAGACAGTCTAGATATGAAAGTGAAATTTCCCTTTTTGACTGATGTTACATAACGGATTACATGATAGAGTTGACGATACATTGACATACAACCGATTTCACATATCAGCAACACCGTTTACCGACAAACAAGTATCTCAACTCGATGTCATTTCACATCCATGACGGTCAATACGCTTCACGTGTTTTGTATCCTGGAGCAACAGCAGTAGTAGCACGCTTTAATGGTTGCAACAATTTAACAGCATCTGTCATAATGATGTTACGTGTCGTGTGGAACGATTCCTTCATATATCAGGCGACATTTTCAGGATATGTGAGCATGCTATGCATTCAAAAATATGTGATTCATGTTTGAAAAAAATTTCACAGATAGAGTTGATAATAGGAAAGGTACCGATAACCTACTTTTTACACTCTTGTCTATTTTCATAGGAATAGTAATTTTTACGTTGTAAGGACACCTTTAATTTTTTCAACCTATTCGGTTTTAATCTGAATAACACTGATTCAGATAGACATAAATTGTTTCCAGTAATAAATCTAAGCACGTATCATGCATCTGTCTTTGTTTTTTTGTGTTGGGGAGGTTACACCTTGAGTGTGGGACTCCCAGACGTGCAATGCTTCTTGACTCCCCACATAACACCTCCCCTGTCAGCCTTAGAACCTAGTTAGCAAATTTCGGGCTAGGGTGTTCCTATGCCTAGAGGCACCTTCAGATTATGGGAGGCTCTTTTCTTTTTCCTCTTTTTTTCCAAAGGAAGAGAGAGGAAGGAAGTGCTAGAAAAAAGAACCCCTATCCCCGACGCCTTCTAACGCTCCAATATAGCTTTTTTCAGTGTCAGCACTGCCCGATAATTCCCCTGTACCTGATCGTTTAATTAAGAAACCAAGGCAAGAGGAAGAGAATCCAACGAATCACATGATCGTACCACACCGTCTTAAGACCTGAGGTTCTTTATCGCTCTTTTAGCAGGTGGTGTAGGAATATCTATCTTTGCAGGATTGAACAGGAGAGAGAGGCGGTCGCACATTAAGAAAGGTAATGGACTCATATTGTGTTGCGGAACAATTGGGATATGAGACAAGGGATAGGTAAAGGACCCGTCTGATCAGCAACGCAAGGCCATGACTTAGTTTAGGACACGACTCGATCAATTACTACCAACAGAGAGTATGCGTATTTCCTGCCGTACCTGCACAGTATGGGCAAGGCGCGATACTTCGACTGCCTATTCTCTCTGGGAAGGGTGGATACCACCTACTCCACATTTTTTAACTGCTGACGTTAGGCAATGGACTGATCTCTCCTTTCAAGAAAATAAGCGAACGATCTCCGGAAAACCTGTTTGATGCGATGATAACTTGACAAATGTCGCTGTGATGCGTATCACTTTTGGCTAGTTCTGATGACAACGAAAGGATTCATAGAACAGTGTTTGACGCAAAAGAAAGAGGTGTGATGTTTACAATTAATTCTACCTAGAGGACTCCTCTAATCGAAGTCACCAACTGACGAGAAAACGGAGGCCTGGCCAGTTGTTATGTGAGAAAAAATTGCCGTTTGTTTTTCAAGGATGAAGGTTACACTGGTATGTCAGAGTACCCTATCGAATTTATTTCTACTGCAGCGAATTCCTCACTCAGGTTGTGTGCCTTCACCTCTCAAGCAACAGAAATGTGAATAATTAGTGTCTGAAACTTTGCAGATTCTTTTCGGATCTGATTAATATAAGGCCATCCTGAGTTTGCCAATTTAAAGCTTAAAGTTTGTTCACTAAAACTTCTAAATCAATGGTAAGCCGATGTAAGGAAGCTGCTTCAAAATTGATCAACGGGTGGTAATGCCCAGCTAAAATAAGAATAAATACAAAGGACAGCGGCAAATGATATGATTACAGCCCGCGAACACAAGAATAATTCTGATTTTCCTTAATGAGAAATATTTTTGACAATTATTGATACCTAATTTTGAGGCTCTACATTCTTACTTGATTGTCTATGTTTAGAGAAAGTGTATGAAAATAAGTATCGAATACCATATATCATTTATACCCCAATTCAAAAAAAATTTTTGTACAAGGTTCTACAAGCTCTTCATCTTCTCTTCTGGATTTTCGAGAAAGCACCCAAATTGGTTATTTTAGCCTTCTGATAAACGCCAAGTTTAATTTAATCTTTGCAGTGCGTGAAGACAACTGGAAATATTTCCACCCCAAAGTGTCGATGAAAACGTACAAGCTCAATAAACAAAGTGAAATATCTAGGAAAAACCTTTGATAATAATTAGAATACATCACATAATGGATAGAGCGATGCTCTTCATGATCAAAAGGCTTTTCGAAAAACAACCTTGGAATGAAGGCATAGCATCAGCACAAAAAAAAATCTACGAACAAACCCGATCAGCGTAAGAATTTTCAAGCATTAACGCTTCGAACCAACTCCTGAGTCAGTTGTCAAATGCATTAGTATTTGTAAGCAGAACTTGTTGGAGCAAGGATAAATCGACGAAAATGTGTAGAGCTGCACATTAACAATGTCTTAAATTTTTCACTCACATGATCCACAAATACAATGATCCACAAATCCTATTAGACCGGAACAATATTTTCACGTACATTTAAGCTCAGAAAGGTGAACAACGTCTTCTCTTCACTCGCTTAGCTAATTCCTATCTGGGCTTTCTATCCTGCCTGCTAAACCCTACGGTTGCCTAAACCTCATGGTTGCTTTAGTTGCTACAAAAGGGTATTCGTTTCTATATCTAAGTGATACGCTACTAGATATTCAGTAAAGCAGAACGTTTGTATAAAACTTCGAAAACACTCGAGATAAATTTTCTAAAGACATCATACAAAATAAATTTATTTAATTAAATGAGTTGTAATTTTAATCATTTTATTTATTTTTTGAAACTTTTTAAAATTCGTAAATTTTCTCTCAACAAATATATTGTGCTCTCACAGATTTTTCCGAAAAATGCATCATAAACATGAATTTCCAATTACTATTTTGTATCTCTTTCTGGTAGCAGCTACCTGGGAGTGCTTTTGCTGTTTGTGCTTATGCTGAATACCCTACTGGGCAGTGGGGTACAGTAGTTATAATGATTGTCACCTAAGCATGGTGGCCGATACTACTTGTGTGCTTAGTTTAGTTGCTTGTTACGTTAACACAATACCTTCAGGACTATACCAACAGCGGTAATAGAAATTATGCTCAAACGAATACAATTCATTAATTTATTTTGAGCGAGGATGGTTTAAGAACATCTGACTGAAATAAGAAGAGACTCCTTTGCAAAATGAATCAAATCGTAAGATTAATCCTGCCGAGTAGAAGGGTGGATGCAATGCATCTTCAAGAATCAACATAGAAGCCCTGAGAACAGTGGGAAAACACGCAAGAGCAAAAAACTTCAACAGTGAATATTCTATCGATACGGCCATATACCTCCAATGAGGATTAGAGAGTGGCCAATCGAAAGTGTACTGGTTGACCACAACGGAGGAGTACATATACTCTAGGACAATTAGACGGTCTCAAAGATATATAACGCCAATCGGGTTTGTTCACGCTACTGCGTGCACGAATTTTATACTAATTTAAAAATCATATTTCAAATAAAAGACAGTTCCCGCGCGCGCTGGTGGTCGCAAAATCATGAAGTTAGGCACAAACCGCGCGCTTGCACGGAAAATGTGTAGTAGACGTCACTTGTCCGCGTACGGTCCGACCGCACTACAGTGAAATATACAAATTCAAACATGTAAAAAGTAAACATTGTAGTTGAATACAGTAATATATACAAGTTCAAACACATACTTATTAAAAACGGATAAAGTTTTAATAGCTTAATATATCTGCTGAAAATTCTTAAGTTATTTCAAGACAAGTTATTTTAATGGAACAGCCATTCTGTACCTAGTGTCAACTTATACAGGGTTGTATCTCAGCGCGTGCAGGATTTTGGGTAAGCTCTGCTACAACCCATTTTAGCCTTATACTTGCATGAACTTGAAGACGCAGAGATGTAGATGGAAACGAAGTAGCGTATGAGTTAGCAGGAGTTAGATCAGTCAACGAAAATGCAACGAGATTAGACGCAAACAAGATACTGCCACTAAAACTGGAAAAGAAACCACACAAAACCGTCTTTAATAAGGTCAGTATCTTAAAGACAACCATTAGACATGCCCCTTACTAAGTCGAGGATTGAATAACTTCTTGGAAAAAAAAGAATGTCTTAAGAGCATTTCTGGTAATATGACCAAGTCACAATCTTTTGGATCGGAATCTCGAATGAATAGGAGTCCAAACCGATGACGCCTTCAGAATTCGCGTTTAGGAAAACTGCAGACCATCATCACCAAGAGAGACTTCGATTTGTGCCTAAACAAGGACTTAAAATTCAGCCTCGAAATAAGGTGCTTTTAATGCCATATACATATACATACACATACATCTTCCGTGATAAATATGGATATTCTGCATCAAACAGTGTTTCATTGTTGATATAATTTTTTTAACCGTAAGATTAAGTTAATTATTTCTACGATGCCTTAATTGAAGTTTATTTTAAAAGTCCCTTGAATATGTATTTGATATATAAGAAAATTAAACATTATGTTCTGAGACAGCCGACAGACAAAACCATTTTGCTCTCTGCTTACGACATTAGAAAGCTGGGAGAAATTTCCAATTTCTATTTAAAATTTGAATTTGTCCAGCGGAAAACACATTAAGGTTTTGGTAGGAGGATTGATTCCGTCTTTATAATAGTCTTGATTTACTTCAAGAGAAAAATTTTAAAATTCGATAAGCAAAATTACACAGTAAGGTACATGTTAATGTCAAAAACACGACGCAACATGAACTCAGATCAGCGTATGCGTCTATGGAACAACCGACAGAAGTTCAATCCACGAATCTGTCTTTTCAAAAGTCCACAAGGATCAACCAGAGGGCACCCAGTCGAAATCGAAAACAGATGACTGCAATATTTCATGAAGCTGACTACATTATCCGCACAAAAATTGAAGCTATGCATGTTCAAGGAGCAGAATGAGAGGTCATAGCTTCAACAACAACCAGAGACGAAATACAATCACCAGTTCTTAACTTTATAAAAAAAGGCTCCTGGAATAGTAATCCCAGCCAAACTGCTCGTGATCGGAGGTTTTCATCTAAGTAAGCGGAAAGTAACCGGGAAGCAGCTCAGGGGCTGTGAGATGACCGGCGAAGTGAATTAGTTGTCCTGGCGAAATCATGGAGTCAAGTTAATTTGTAGAATTTATAGAGGCACCATGTTACGTCATATGAGGCTTTTCTTTAATTCATGGAGAGAAAATTGAAGCCGTACATGGAAAGTGTCACGCGAGAGTTTCAGGGAGGCTTTTGAAGTAGGCGTTCTCAATTCCTTTGATAGAATTCAAACTCGAAGAGTGTCGGGAATAGAACATCGACGGGCGACTTTTCATAGACTTTCAGGAATCACACGACAGTATCAACAGAAACGCGCTGTACAAAATAAATCTTGACTTTGAATTCACAACAAAACTAGTCGGCATGGTCAAAATCAACACGCAGTCCCAGGTCAAGGTAAGCGCAGAGCTAATGGACAACTTTAAAATGGTAACAGGCTTGAAAAAAGGGGATGAAATTGGCCCAATACTCCTTAATATTGAACTGGTACACGTCTTCAGGAGGAGCACGCCTGAAACCTCTGGTACACTTATGTTCACGTCTTCATTGTTAGTAGTGTATGCTGGTGATGGCATCAGTCAATCTCAGGTGCCAAAGAAGAAATTTTGAGATTCGAACCCGAAGCGAGCAGAATGGTGACACTGACATGGAAAATGTACTAAGTTGAAAAACGCGATTTTGAGATTTTCATAGGAAAAAGAAGAAGTAAGAACTCATGCCAATGACAAAAGAAGAGTAGTAAGTCATTGTTGAAAGTGAGTTAGTTGCTTTAAACAGTGGAAGATGTCTCAGGTAGCAAGTCTGATTCAGTTGGCATAGGGAAGGCATCAATGCTACCATAACCTTCCAAGACACATTGTTTCTGTTTACATTAAACAATCAACATCAGTTATTCGTAATTTTTTATGAATCATTGGCAATATACATCTGAAATTAGTGACTTAAACTGGTAAATAATTTTTCACTTATTCTGAAATACAATTCAAATTATGTAGTTTAATTTTCGGAAGCTCTGATGATGATAACAATATTATATTCCATTTTGTTTCTCCAGGCTACGTGCCAATGCAAGCACAGCTACCACTACCTAGCGGCTAATGTAGTACGTAAATTTCACACAAATTTTCGTAAACACAGTGAGGATGGCGAAGATAATATCCTCTCTGGTTTGATAAACATAGTGACAGACCCTAGGTTAAGTCGGCGAAAAATCTCTATCACCTACTGCTTCTTCTATTTCATAGCACCACAGCCCAGCACATCTGCTTCATTGGATTTCTAACCATAAATCTTAATAGCGTTGAACAATCTTTGTCAACAGTCAGATAAGCGTTTCCTAAGTTTCGCTACTGGTTTCTGCCTTTCAGTTCTCTCAACGAATACCTCTTTGGGTATCAAAAAGGTGACCTTTTTGGTCACCTATTGCTTCTATCCACTAATAGGAAGATTCAGGTGTGCGGAAAAATTTTCAGAGATACTTTGGCCTCATATTACAAGAGAATTTTCACTTAGATTGAGAAGAAGAGAAAGGGAGAAGTTTGTTTTCCAAGTCATAGAATTAAAAATCCCAATCCGATAAAATGAAAACAACTCATAAAGCCTTATAAGTCATCATTCCCTTCCGAGGAGAGCCACTAGCCATGGCACAACTCTTTGAAGTTACACTTGATCTCAGATCTTAATATCCGCAGAATGTATCGCTCCTTTGTAAAACCCTTCTCTGATTCAAACATCCACCGGCGTTTTCATTGAAGAATTTTCGGGAAATCATTCCCTACCCATTTATTCCACCGCCCTCGAACCGACACTTGTTGATCGTGGGATTTACCTAAGGACAAAATAAACATTATAGTGGGACCGGAAAAACTGGAAAATAGGCAGGAACAGGAATGCTAAGAAAGCTGTGAGGTATTTGAATTAAGACAATGTTATCTCCCGCATGCCTTCAAGTGGAAAGTGTACCATCAATATGTACATGTTGTAGTTGATATTCATACACACTCTAACACACTACAACATGTTTTACAGCCCCCAGCTGTCAAACTTCGACATTTGCATTCACGTTGGGGAAACCATCATGAGCTTCATGAGCTTCATGTGCTTATGGCATGAAGACATGACTTGCTAGGTAGGAAACAAAGTTGCCTCTTGTCTTCTAAACGTTATCACGTCTAATTCAGTTCTAAAAAAAATTTGACAGTCTGATTTGACAACTGTGCTGGCTAAAATAAAAACCGGATCGTGTTAATGATTATGATCTATACTGTTGCCACAAATATGCATGATTGTATTGATTTTAAATTTATAGTTCTGGATCACCCATATAAACTATAGAATTGCGATTTTAATATGGTTATTCGAAAAAGGAAAAAAGCATTGTAAGCCCGTGTTTCCCGAAGAATAAGCTGAAAAAATTGCAGAGACACAGCATGTTCAGCCTTTAAACTACGTGCTCGTGAGAGAAGAAAATTTTTACAATATATGTGCACGATATGATACATTTTAAAATACTTCGTCAATTAAGATTAGCTCTGCTTCTTGAATAAAAATTTCAAGAGCCGATTAGCCTATAATACAAGTTAAGACAACCTTCAATAACATGGAACCACGGAAGGAGATTAACATCCTTAAAAGAGGAAAATCTGGCAATGATATATCCAAAATTTACTCTTGACCAGCACTTGGAAAAAAGTCTGCCATTAGTTATCCTTAAAGAAAGACTTGATGTCAATGTTGGAATTCATGGGTGTAAATTATCATGCATTTTATCGTCAGCTTTGTAACAAAAAGGGATTTATTTTCAGCAGTTTAAGTCGTTTATTGCCTCCCCCCCTATAAAAAATGGATTTTCATCACTTACTATGCTATCCAGGTTAACGCCTCAATTGGTCTACGAGGTTATGGAACGAAAGCTAAATTCATAACTCAAATGAGGTGGAATTCCCCAGCTCGACGAAACCTGTGGGTTATTAATTTGAAAATGTATACAACATCGTGTATGCGGAAGGTAGCCTGGATAAAAAAGCTGCCAAAAAAGAAGACATTCGACGCCGCAAATAAAGCCTATCACTAGGTACTCCAATTCAAAGGTCCAAATTTGTGCCCAAACAAAACCAGCTCCTCATCATCAATCCATAAGTCAATCCTGTGCTGCTCTATGCAAGTGAAGCATAAACCCTGGGGAGGAAGTCCAAAAAAGAGGAAAATCGACTGTCCAGTGAATGAAAGTTCAGGGTAGGGACTTTGTTACAACGATAAATTGTATGAACTATTCGATGAACCAAAGCAATAGACTGGCCGTATAAAATGAAGTGAGCAATCCGACTTCCAAAAATGACATTGATGGGTATAGCGCAAGGCAAAGGTCGAGCAGGAAGACCGAAGGATTAGCTAGAAAGACACGATAAACACTGATAGCCGATGTCCGTTGCGAATGATCACTAAGAAAACGAAGTCGCATAACCGTGATGATTGGAGGAGGTTAATACTGGAGGCCAAAGCTCGATTTGGGCTGTCGTACCATGGATGATGATGATGATGGCATGTCGATTGTTATATAAAATTAAAAACGTTATAACCTAATGAGCTTAGGTTGCGGAACAATCTTCAAAGCTTTTCTTCCACGAATGCAATCCAAAATTTATAAGTGGAGAAGGTTGTGATAGCTTGACAAGAAATCCCTCTGCACCGAGAAGGATGAACGCAATATAGCAAGTATTTGTTACACTTTATCATGAAAATTCAAGCTCGTGTCATCAGATAACATTTTCACACAACCGTATGCCAGCTAATGATTTTCTTGAACATTGTTATCCACGTTTGGAAGAAGTAGCGCACGTTCTCTATAAATAACACCCCTTGAGAAATCGCTGCACGCGAGAATTTCATAAATGTGGTTACGGTGCGACGGCTCCAAACTTAGCAACATATTCTGTGATACAGATATATGTTTTATGTGCAACATGGCATAGTATGTAATATGCAGATGTGAGAAATTACACACTCACCGCGTAAATATGTTCAGCATCACAAGAAACAAAAACAGAGTGAAAACAAATTGCACACATTACAGATGATCCTGTTGATTCCGAATAGTAGTATGGCTGAGAGCGCGCTATTTGTAGTATGTTTGCTAAGTATGTTTCCTTGCGCTATTATAAAACCCAAAAAGTATTTCTATTTACATTTGCATCTGTTTGGAACTGAATCGGTGAAATGGGATGAACTGCGAATAGTATCTAAATTCGAGTAAGCAGTTCACGCGTTAGATATTCTGGACGATATGTGGCCGGCACTCACACATACGCAGTAGTCTCGAAGCTAGGATACAGATGTAGCATCCGTAATTAATTACGTGTGGATTTGGTTATTTTTAGCGTGGTAAAGGGCCCGCGAGTATCCGTGAGGGCACGCGCATCTACACAGAATTTCGTTTGACAACAATTTCGTCATATGTATACTAAACATTGGTTTTCGGCTCAGCTTTTTCTAAAATGA
The DNA here is from genome assembly GCA_954870665.1 of Stratiomys singularior. Lineage (NCBI taxonomy): Eukaryota > Metazoa > Arthropoda > Insecta > Diptera > Stratiomyidae > Stratiomys > Stratiomys singularior. The sequence continues at coordinate 125,178,589 of OX940878.1, read as the reverse complement.
TTTTGAACTGATGCACTTGGATAGATGTTTACGCTGTTTGGTCCAATTATAGACAAGGAATTAAACAAAATGGGAAAAGTGTTGAGTTTTATGGATCATTCACCTTCAATCGAGAAGAACGCTATTGAAATTGCTCGAAGGAGCTGCAACTCAATGAAATTGGTAAAGTCAAGAATCATTACTCAGAACTTTGTATTTTCAGTATTATTTACAAAATTTATTAACAATTAAATTTTCATTGATACGTTTATTTCGATCAGAATACCATAATATCATTTAATCAAACTTGATACCGCCCTTTGCAGCGCAAACACATAAATCATATGTAATTCGATACATGAATAATGGGGAAAAAATTAACACGAATATGTCGACGCAGTTTGCTTGTACAAATCAATGAAAATAGGTTAAATTAATTAGTTGAATTTAATTTTAATTGAAATCAAGCTTGTAAAATGTTACTGTTGAGCATTACAGCGTAAATTATCTTTTGAAAAAATCAAAGAGAGAACACAAGGCTATTCAATGGTTGATTGCCATGGGTTAAATTACGCGGAAAATATAAAATAAACTTAATTGGAAGACCGCTATTGTATTGATCTGAGTTCTGTGCAAATCATTTTCCTGATAGAACAACGAAAACTGAAATTATTTTCATTGATTAAAAAAATATTAAAGATTAATAAAATGCTTTTTTTTGATGAGGGGGATTAGGTTATTTAAGGCTACTTATACACTAAGTGTATATCCTCACGACGCACAAAATTACGCTCTATACATCTCCTCAGTCATCCTGATAACCTAGAATAGAAATGCTTGATGAAAACTTCGTGCTTATCCTCGTGTTTCTATACTTATAGTCGCCTCCAGATTATGCAAATCCATTCTCTATAAGAAAAGAACGACAGGCAAGATAGTGCTAGCAAAGAGATTTCTTCATCTCTGACCCCTCCTGGCGCTCAAAAGTGCCTTTTTAATTGTTCGGACTGCAGGAGTTCATCTTAACAAAAACATACCACCCATAAAGATATTTGCGATAAGTTAAAAATTTGGGTGGTTTTGACGATACTGGTGAAATAAATGTACTGGTTTTCTCAAATGGAGCAAAAAGTCCTGATAAAAACCTAAAACACACACCACAACGCGTGGAAAGAAATGAATAAAATAGAATCAAACTTAGTAAATGATTAGTACTTTAAACTACTACTTTTTATCCACTTCTACTATAACAAAAACAATAGATAGGAAAGGTTCTGCATATGTGTAATGCCGCGCATGATGGTCATGCGTTAACTCAATAGAAAGCCTGTTCGTACTCGTGAATTGAAACTCTGAATTTGTGCTCGCTAGTACTACTACTACTACTACTACTATTACTATAACTACTATTACTACTTCTACTACTACAGCTACTACTGTCTAAACAGTCATGCTTACCTTGAGATGCTTGAAAACCAGTAACACCTCGTCGAAACTTCCTCTTCTGCAAAAGATGTGATGTATTACGGAGATGAGTGATTTGGTCCAATGTAATGTGCAATATTATATCCTTTTCTTATTAGCAGTTGTGCTTCTCTTGTTGGAGTTACGTTCACTGTTCTTTCATTCTTGTGTTTCGACGGGAAACTTACCATATCTCTTCAAAAATTCATTAAGTAAGTAGGCTGGAAATTTTCATCCAATTTCGACCTAGTAAACATGCCATATTCAGATAAGGTCTCTGTTATATATGTCCTCAATACTTGCTATCACTCTTTGCTATACGAGTGGGATCACCCTGATAACAATACAAAGTTGTAAATTTCACCTACTTTCTAACAGCTTCCAATATATATTGAAGTATTTTAGAGTGAAATTCTCCCTCGTTTTGGGATGTTCGGACACGTAATACACCATAGAGAATAAATATTTGGTGTTCATAGATGCACGGATTCTCATTTGCTGCAGACATCCACAGAAGATTCCAAAGAAGCCAAAAACTTTGAAGAATTTTTCTCAAATGTTATCTACAATGTGTTTTCTTCGCCGAAGCGGAGGACTGACTTAGCATATACGAGAGTCAGTCAGAAAGTAAGTTTAAGGGTGGCAGCGCTCCGCGTGGTGAAAATATAAACTAACGAAATTTTTGGAGGTTGTTCTCTCATTTATTCTGACCAATTTGACGTATCGCTGAGCCCGATAAGTCTATTGTTGTTTTGATTTTAGGATTTAAAATGGAGACGCCGATAAAAGTAGCGTCCAAATATGAATCGCATAGTGTGATGCGTTTTTTGACCGCAAAAAAATTACCCGCAAGTGAAATTTATCAAAAATTATCGTCTGTATACGGTGAGCAGTGTATGAGCCTTCAAATTGTTACGCGTTGGTGAACAGCGTACCTAAATGGAAGAACTCGAGTTTTGGGATTGTCGTGGTATTCTTTTCATTGATTACCTCGACAAAGGCAAGACTATCAACGCAAACTACTACTGTTGTATTTTTGATGGCTTACAAAAAAAAATCCAAACAAAAAAATATAAACGGGCAGGTTTGTTGAGTCGCAAAGTGTTTTTGATTCACGATAATGCTCGTCCGCATTTTGCCCGTTTAATCCAAGAAAAATTGGCCTCACTTAAACGGGACGTTTTTGAGCATCCTCTTTATTCTCCTGACTTGGCTCCAAATGATCAGCATTTTTTCCTGGCGATCAAAACAGCGTGTGGCGGCATACGACTCGACACGACAGATGATATGACCGAAGCAGCTACAGGGTGCTTTAACAATTTGGACGCAAAACATATCAACGTCGGAATTACGAAATTAGTTTGCAGATACAAAAAAATGCATTGAGAGAGATGGTGACTTTGTAGAAAAATAAAAATATGTCCGAACTTCCACAAAATACCTTGTTTTTTGTTTTGACGAATCCTTACTCCTCCCCCCCCCCCCCCCCCTCCCCTAATCGAACGCTTCACTTACTTTCTGACTGACCGTTGTGTATTCATTTATCGGGAACATGCACTTCCCAACGATTTATATTCAATTTTAAATCGTGATCTAGGACATTCCACATCCCACATTTTCTATCTACTGTGTCACAGCTGAGGGTCCGGATTTTGTTGTACATTAGGCCCTATCCCGGATAGCAACATGCTTTTCGACTGCTAAACTCTGTCAAAAGTCTCAACCTATGAGCAGTACATGGAGAAAAAATATTCCTCGTGTGAGCATGTGATACCTTTTAGTCTTAACGTGTCAGATATACCATCAAACAAATCATTGTGAATGACGCTTTTATCCGTTACGACACGTTTACTACCTCCTTCAGTGCTTTTGTTTCTTTTCAACCCTTCTTCAAAGTCTGGTTCCAGTCGGATCTTGGAGGTTTTTAGCGAGACAAGAGAATACTTGTTAGACATTCCTTTGAAGAGCTTGCTCTAGAGGCCAAGACAAAAATTCTCAAATCTTCAAAATACACCCCAACAATCTTCTTACGTGACATGGTTATAAAGTAACTTTTTCCTTGACCTTATTCAGGAAGAAGCTGAGATCAAAATAGACCAATTGCCTCTGAAAAGGATGAGAAGTAGTGGATAAAATTATCAACATAAGCGCAATATTTCAACGGGGCAAATTTCAACGTTAACTCAAATTAAGACTTTCTTCTGATCTATATTTTACCAGGAGCTCCTGTGAAGTACTCTAAGTGAAGTTGTTCCTTTCTACTTCTCATCGTCACTGAACATTGGAATCATTTGCAATTAATATCCTTTTTCACTGCAAAGTCCTTGAACCCTGACTTCAATCTGACAATCGTAGGAGTTCTAACTTGACTATTTTGGGAAACCACATCACTATGTCACTTTTTTGTTTACTGCCTACAAAGACTATAGAGCAAGTAGAAGCATACAGCGTTCATTCTTCAATAAAACCCAATTTAACAGAGCATTTGAACCCTTTACTATTATTGTATTTTGTCCTCGGAAACCAATAGTATTTGTGAGTTGAAACTTAACACTGCAAACTTCCTTCTTGTCTGATGTCGGGTACTACAGCAAAATAAGTCATGTTTTCGTTTATTATCAACTATTATCGAAGCGTAAGTAGGATCAAATAGCGTTAATACTTCAGAATTCAGGTATTCGGCTTAAAAGAGTGAAATGTTATTTGGGTACATAAATTTCCTCTCATTTTCACGTTAAAAAAACAACCTCCCTGGAAAGCTTAAGTGTCTGATTGCAGATACAGAATAAATTCTGTCTTTTCTATCTCTGTCTAAGAGAGCCAGTCTAAGAGTTTAACCACTATATGCAGATATAAAAACACGGCGTAGCTGCCCATAGCACTCAAACACTCGGGTGGCTTCTCTCAAACAAAGATAGAGAAATCAAATTTTGATTGATTAATAGAGTTCGACCAGCACTTTCTGACTTTTCCCACTGGTATTTTGTGTAAGCCATACGTGGAAAAAAACCTTGTAATATACTCCCTGCATGCCGTCCATTTGCCGCCTGTGTTCAGCCCATTATAGCTTTGGCAGTTTGATATTTTTGAAGACCTCTAGCTCGTTAGGAAGTTCAAAAAAGGTCTGTGTTGAACATTTATTGCCATGAATCTTATTAATATTTGCTATCATATGCCATTTGCCGCAGAACGCACATTTTTAACACATTTCTTTTGTTCATGTTAGGGACCACATATCACAATAGTAGCATTACTCATGACTTATCACTGTCTTGCTCAAAATGGCTTTATTCTCTTGATTATTCTGTTGGCCTTAAAGTTTGATAGCTTTCTTCAGAGATGAGAATCATGTCCGGCAAACTCAATGCTATGTTAATATAACTCCATTTTCAGGCACGGTAAACTCACCACCAACTTGGTTACATTACTTTCCGAAGAAGTTCCCAGGCCCCACGAAGAGGAGGTTGAAGTAGGATTTGGAGCGTACTTGGAAGTACTTTTACAGGTGACATTTCTCAATATTCAGTATCATACTAGCGAAACCACTAAATCTGACTTATCTTTGAGCTCATTGACATTCCGCAGTCACCAGGCTTTAAAACATCGAATTTATTCGGTGGAAGCAGTCCGATATTAACAGACCAGTGTTAGTAATCTGGTATTACGTATTGCTTTGAAAGACTCACAAAATAGAGCCTCCTTTTATCATCTGCTTAAATCAGACAACTTTAATTTTGGGAATATACTATTGATATATAAATTATTAGTACCATTGACTTTACTTATTGGGAAGAAACCTTTCTGTTGACAAAAAAGCCTATCAAAGAACAATCAAATGCATGCAAACTTGAGCCATTAATTTATGCAATAGGAATGGAGTTCAGAGTTAATTAATGTAAAAACCACCGAAGCCTGAAGAAACTTAAAATATCCTCCATGAATCAGAACTTGAAGCAGCGTTTAGGTCAACTTAAGGGTAACACTCTTGGAATTTCAACCAGAGAAATGTCTTGTAATTTTATCAAAAGTGAAAGCACCCTGAAGTAATATTCTATGGAAATCAGCCAGAACACGTAATAGGAGTTTTCGAAAACAGGTTTCTAGTTTAAATAAAAATGTATAATTCATTTTAAGTTGAGTCCTTAGTTTTATTTATTTTAATTTTTTATTTTATTATTTTATTATATATATATATATATTTTTTTTTATTTCATTTTTTTAACAAATATTGCCGTTGCTGAAGTTCGGTGTGGTTCTATAAACTAAATTTTTTAAAATTCATCAAAACACAATCGTTTTTGCTTTTAAATTTAGTCATTGAGAAGGTGGAAATCGACTGAATAAGAATGTAAGATTGAAAATTGAAACAGTCAGACAGTCTCAGCATACAGGTAAAAATTGAAGGATCCGAGCCTGTTGAAATTAAACGACAAATCTAGCTCGCAACAAATAGGGTCAGTTGACATTCCTAGTGATCCTGGGGACCTTGAAAGATTTCTGCATCAAAAAAACCGTGCTCGACTTCTGCTAGCCTTAAATGTTATGGTTAAAGTGGAAAGCATGGCCTCTTAAATAATATTTAGAAAAATGCAAAATGCCTTCGATAGAAGCCTTTAAAGAAGAGAACCTTTAATTGAAATCAACTATTAACTTCTGTAAAAGTGGAAAGCGTGAACTCTTAGCTATAATAATTATATAGCGAACTAGAAAAGTCCTAATAAATAAAGCGTTAGAAGTTCCATTCGGCTGACAACTTGCGCCATGTGGACTATTATTGGAGACAAACAAAAAATTGTGATTGAAAAACTTATATAGGACTAGAATAAGGACAAAACTCTACAGGGAGAAACGCTAGATGGATTTTATTGGCGAGGACACCGCAAGGCTGTTCGAATTCCTAAATTTTTGGCCGCATTGAAACTCACAGAAAAGATGTCTTCAAGGTCTGGTTAAATTAAGGTAGAATTTATAATACCTGACTTATTTCGTCGCCATAATCCTACCTCTACAACCCATGAAAATGGGTTTACCTGGAAGTGATTTGTTCAGAACCTTGATAATATGATTCTTGGCATCAATAGTCCGGCAGCATCAATTTTTATAACAAATATTGGAGGATTACAAAACATGTTGAAACTCAGAAAAAGGATAAGTTTCATTATCATCAACTTCAAAACTACTCAGGAGCCTCCATTACACTATAGACATCTTCTCAAAATATGTATGTATGTAATAGAATGTAACGTTTAATATCAAATATTCTAATACTACATAAATATGAATACCAATGTAATAAAAATAATAAAAAATTGCTAATAGTTGATTTTTTTTTATTGGATACTGTAGTCCACAATTAAATCATCTATTGTTCTTAAAAAGAAGAAAAACTGAAGCTAGAAAGTAGTAGAAAAAGATCTTTATAATTAAGGATTCGAACGAAAACTTTAAATTCGTACAAATTGTGATTAATGCCAATTCTGCACTCATTGAATGCTCAAATTTAAAATTCAAACACGTCTCCTGCAGCCCACACTTCAAAATTTTATTGCAAACATGAAAGATTTCGTGCATGTCAATAAATTCCAGCAGCGCCATTCATCCTGAACACTAACAATTAATCTCAATTAAAATTGTTGCTAATTCGAATGCAAACAATTTTGAAACCAAACACTCTCGACGAATCCTTTGAAAAACAATGAATGACTTCGGCCCGTAAATCTCGTTCCAACATCAACTTCATCGTAATATTTCCTGGATGTAATACAAAGCAGCATTTGATCTTTCATAGTTGCATAAATGTGCCATTCATTAAAGACCATGCAAAGGTACCGAGCGCCTTTTCCTCGCCAAACTGAACATGATCTGAGGAAATCGCTTTAATGAGCTGTGAAAATAAATAATTCAAAAACACATGCTTCAATGTGTCCAAACTCCGATGACTGGCATAAACAAAAGCACCATCATAATATTTTTTGATGGACACTCACTGAAAATTTTTCTGGAAGCATCAAAGCCAAGAAGAAAACAACATCTTAAGTTTCCCAACGGAAAATGTTTATTTTGAAATTTTCGCGGGACTATTGCCAAGCATGCGCAATCAGAAAGCACGGCATTGGAACGAAAGCTCATGTGTCTCGGAAAAACTTTGCATGTTAAACTGAAAATTTCACACAGAGGGAGTTTTCCATGAATGTAAAGTGCTCTCATGAGCAATTTATCAAATTGCACATACATATGTAGCTCTTGTTGAGGTACATTTAGTTTTCACTTGTAATTTTATTCAGTTTCTGTGTCCTATGGAAATTGTTCTGTTCAGTTATCGTTCGATTTGCAATTTTTATAGTTGAAATCAATAAAATTTATTACAAAAAATCAGCTCTTCCAGCAGGTGTAGGCTGCAGTCCTTTTTTGACACTCCAACTGCAAATATCACTTGAGCTAACATCCAACATGATATGAGTGGAAGTTATGCAATGAAACAATTCACTATTAGACGTGGTTAGTCATAAATATTATAAGAAATCAAATGCAGGATTCCTTTGATTTTTTGACCATTTGCTAAGCCGTTTGCGCCATTGCTATTATCTAAAATGACAGAACAAAAAACAGATTTGGGGTTGAGAGGAGAGAGTTAACGGACATGGAGCCTTGGACTCTATCAGAGTAAGATCCTTGGGCTCTACCCTTCTGTTCCTCGGGCGTCACTACTGTTGCAAACTTTCGTAGAGAACTTCTTTCGATACTCGAACTCTGTGGTCTTTGCAGCTATGGTTGCCTATTTCATCTGAAATCGCTTTCTATTTGATGTCCTTTTAACTTGAGGAGCATTTAAAGGATTTCAGAACATTTCAGTGAAGTATAGTTTAGTGATTTCAGAAGAATTACTCTAGGCTCAAGAGACAAAAGAAAAACACGGAGCGGATTTCAACCCCATAAATCTGATCCATCATAAAAAACTGCATCACCTTCAGGGAATATGCTGAAGTAGTATTCTAATGGAAGCACTGATTTTCTTTTACTCACAACTTAAATCTTTTCCATCGCACGTGTCAAAAATGCCTTGGGAAACTCGCCTGTACTACTCTTCTTTATTTTTACGACCCTTTAGATGAGTCAAACACAGGTGTCATGAAAAGTTGTCAAGATCTTTTTGATTTTCTGAACCAACATGACCTCGACAATTTTTTGAGCTTAGTAACGTGGAACGCTTTGATTTCGCTGCCTGAAGCATCAACATCGAACATTGTCTGAATTTTCTATAAGGATCCCATCAGCCTAATTTTGAGCCAAAAATTGTTGCTAAGGCCATGCTTAAGGTGAAACGTCATTGTTCTTACAGTTTGATAAGACCACTATACGAGGGTGGTTTGATAAGTACTTAGCCTCACTACCTGACGGTGCCACTATCGCAAGAGAAATGCGCTATATTATACACTACAGTAGTATACTATACACATACAGTAGTATACTATATACATGTACATATACATACATATACAGTATACGGTATAGTATAGTACCTTCTTTTATACGGCTACTGAAGAAATTTCAGCCGGATCGGACCTGTAGTTCTGTTTTGAGAGCATGTAAAAGCAAGCATGTCTGTTGATTTTACAAAATGGAAAAGGAGCAATATCGGTCGGTGTTTTAGTTCTTGTTTTTGGAAGGGATATCGTGCAGTGAAATCAAAGAGCGCTTGGATGCTATGTATGGGGACGCTTATCCTTCGATGGCGACCGTCCAAAATTGGTTCAGCGAACTTCAGCACGGTCGGACGTCGGTTTTTGATCAGCCTCTCAGGTACCCCGAAAACAGCAATCATGCAGGATAACGTGATGAAAATCCACGATCTCGTTTTGGTAGTCCACCGATTGAAGGTGAGTGAGATAGCTGAGATAGTAGACATCTTAAAAGTCTACGTGGTGCATATCCTACATAAAATTTTGGGCATGGGAAAACTGTCGGTAAGATGGGTGTCGCGTTTGTTCATTCCAGATAATAAGCGCAACCGTGTGATCACTTCAGAGCAGTGTTTGGCGCTGTTTAAGTGCATTCTGAACGAGTTTTTGCGGTGTTACGTGACCGCCGACAAAACACGGATCCACTGGTAAATATTAGTGGACTTTACCCGATGAACCTGCTCCGGAGAAGGCGAAGATTGTCCCAGCGCCCGGAAAATTGATGAGCTCCATTTTCTGGGATTTGCGAGGTGTGATATACATTGACTATTTGGAGAAGGGCCAAAAGGTTAACAAGGTAGTACTATGTTGGCTTCGCAATCGCCACGGCTAAATTGATCAAAGCGGGCTACGAACTGCTGCCCCATCCACCGTATTGTTCACATTTGACCTCATGCGACTACTTTTTCTTTCTAAGCTTGAAAAAGTCACTCGCTGGGCAGAAATCTCACTCGAATGCGGAAATAATCGCCACCACAGCCTGGCCCTTTGCAGACTCCGATTAAACTTTTATCAGACTCGTTAAATAAGTTTGACATCGCTGGGTTAAGTGTATATATTTGATCTAAATGAGAAGAGATTATATTGAAAAATAAATTGGCCTTTTTCCAAAATTTTGTTTATCATTTGTCGGCTAAGTACTTGTCGGAGCGCCCCCGTATATTACTTGAAGAAAACTATCTCGCATTGAACAAACGCTTTGAATTGGTTTGAAAAAACCCATGAATGTGAGGGTCAAATTCAGCTCATGTGTGTGGGCTTAGCCGGCCAGGTTTTAGTAAACAGTCTGATCCTTCTTCTTAAATATTGTCTTTTATCATTTTTTATAAAATTGGTTGTGATTTTTGACCGAAAAACCATGGGCGTGAAAGGCAGTAAAGGTTTCTGGTATGAGGTTCTAGATGAATGTTGAAAAGCAACTTGATTCCATTTTTAGATTATTCACTTAAACTAGAAAAATAAAAGAAGTTTTCTTACAGGTTTTGCGTCATCAATGGTTATATCATGATAATTTACTTGGCTACAGATGATCTAAAGTTGTTTAGCTTTCCTTTCTATTCAAAATTACTGTCTCACCTATGCTCTCTCGTATGCTAGTATTCATTCGTTATCTTGTTAGGCCTGATATAGACTTCTTGGCATCACAATCATTAAATTCTAAAGACTCCTGATCTATCATGCGGCTGTCGCTTGTTCTTCGTGCATTATCAGATGTTTTTAACTGGTGTTTGCTGCACAAATCTGGTAGCCATATCAAGTTCCATCGTTTGAAGTTTCTTTGTGATGTCCTCATCGTACTGCCCAACTGCCCACCAAAATGATAACTATTTAATTTTTCTGCATTTTCTGACGTTCTCTGCCGCTCTTTTTATTGTCGATGGGCTCTAACCATTCAATTTAGTCGTTTTTAAGGATGTGCTTAATTCTGATATCTTTTGACACCATACTTAATTGGAAGCTTACAAGAGGTTCATATCTACGACGTATGGCAATACCTTAATTTGCTAGGTTTCGTTCAAGGAGGTAGGAGTTCTCTGCGTGTGGGTTGGCTCCCTAAAATCTTCGCAACTTATGTAGCCAATAGGTCTTGATACTAACATGCCCAGGGTGTTGGCCCATCAATTATGAAATTGGTGTTTGTTCTTGTGTGATCCGCTGAGGTTTGTAAGGAGTCGCGAAAACTCGTCTTGCCAAATATGTCATTGACATATCTTTTCGATTCCCTTGGAAGTTTATCTATTTAGCTGATCTCCTTTTCCCAGCTGGTAATGCATTTATAGCTGAAGAATTATAAGAGTGTATTTCCCATCACGATGAGTTTATTGAACTATGTTTGAGCTATCAGGAACTCATTAATCATATCAACTGAAAGCGGATCCTGCACTTTATTTTTGACTACAATATCAGAAATTTCCTAGTACTGAATATGATAAAATGTAGCTCAGAACTCCATTTTTGTTTCCTAAATCTGAAAGTTTGCAGGAACCTGCGCATACAAAACGAATATGGATCTTTATTATGAATGCTTCTATCTCGAAAAAAATCTTCCTAAATGAATAAAATAAAACTATGATTGCTTAAAGTAGCATTAAGCAATAAGAGTACAAACTGATTCATTACAATTGATTTTCAATTATCATTGATTCACACTTAAGTGGAGAGTTCACGAACAGGGCCCACAAAGCTATGAAAATGATCGAAGTTTTCAAAATAATGATAATTTTCATTGCAAGAAGATTTTTTGAGTCTAGCACAAACTTGATCCAGATTAAATCTTTGTTCAAGTTTCAGTAGTACGGCTACCAATTCACGTTCATGATGAGTTGGTGAGCCAGGGCACCTAGAAATACTTCCCATACCTTCATAGAAGGGTATCTAACACCTACACAAATACTACCGCAGAACGCACGTGAAACACACTCCGGGGTCAACGCGAAAACAAATCTTTCAAAGACTTCACCCTATTCACCATGATCAAACGACTTAGAGCATATTCACACCAACTATCAGGTTGTGGATACTAAGTACACCAGCTGTCATTGGGGATCAATAAAGTGCTACACATCTAGGCCCGAAATTCTTTGCGTGGGATAGCCAAAGTATTTAGGCTTAAGATGTGTAGCACCTCTAAGGATAGTTAGAAACATAAGGTCTACAACTCGATACTAATTCAATATTTAAGGAAAATTACTATATCAAAATTTCAGCAGTTTTAACATTTAGGGATGACAATGAGCAGAGCCTTTACTTAAACGGGCAGCTGAGTGTGCCGGCCACATCTCGAGCCAGTCATGCTTCCAAACTTCCATTTGGGTCCGAGGAAAACAAAAGCACACGTCACCTGAAGATCAGCATACACCGAGACGAGAGGACATCAATCCATGAGCGCAACGCTTACATACTAGATTTCCGTGAAAGAAGCTAGATCACACCCCTCAAGTCACCGAACCATCACCCTTTCATTCATTTTGCAAGAGAGGGAACAAAGGCGAGGTTGGATCCCTATTTGGTAGTGTAATCAATATGACCACTTTGACACGCTTGTAGTCCACCAGAAAAGAGAAAACTTGAAAACATATGTGTAAGAAACATTGAACATAGCCCGTAAAAGCAGAATCATGTCCCCACATGGAGGCTATCAACGGCAATATGATCCTTAAATATCGTATCCACCCTATCCTATTACACGTCATTCACCCAGCGCAGGATGGGAAGTAGACTCCTCCCCTCAACACTATCAAGGTAAGGTGTTTATCATTTCACCTCTGGGAATAAACTCTTCATCAGATGCTCAACAAAGTTCTTCCATTTAGAAATTGCATCACTCCTAATGTTTAGTTCAAGGACATTACATTTGCTCGCCCTTGACAGGAGGGTTCCGAATCAAGCCCCAATCGATTCAGAAGATACCCTTGGCATGATAAACGCAGCTCGACGGTCGAATTTCAAACACCTGGAACATCTACTCAAAGGGTCTCTATGCCGAACACAACACGATATACACGAGACAAATAATTTTTCAGAACTGAGGAATGCATTCGCTACCCCTTTTTTGGAACTTCTGCTACTTTCTTGGAAGTCGCTTTGGGTTTTTCTTCTGGCTACTGCTGCCCATACTTCCAAAGCCTTGGGCTTGGGATGGTGTTTTGCCAACACCAGAAACTTCTATTCAGCAGTGGTAGTTCCCTCAGCGGTGTAAGTCATCTGACAAGGCACTGCGGCTGGGGCTAAATTCAAGCTGAATCTGTCAGCGGGGTTTTTATTGAAATCAGGCATTTTCCGCTGTTAGTTTGCTAATAATACCAGTCGCTTCTTCCAAGCACTTGACACCTCAGGTAAATTCACATCAACTGGGCGTTTGGTCTTGACCAGCAAAGTGCTAGTTAAATCTACTTTGACTTATCAATCAGCTTAATCATTATCTTGTGTTCTTCGACATCTTCTTCTCGCTGGGTCAGACCACGTCAATTCTAAGACACTTCCTACATCCATTGTCAATTCAACAGGGGACCTTCTTACTTCCATCTTTATGGAGCTGTTAGTATCTATTTATTGCAAAATTAAACTAATTGACGAAATGGCTCATGAAATTGGTGGTTTTGGCTGTTTCCAGGATTTTCCTTTATTGTCAAACTTTGTGGTTTGATTTTCATAAGCGAACCAAAGAGTATTGACAAACTTGCAGGCACCATACATACCTCTTGAGTCTAAAGATCGAGCTTAAATTTTCATGAAAAAAACTATTTTTGTATTGCTTAAGGACTATCAAATCAATGTGTTCAGAAACCCATTGGACCAATAATGTTCTTCATCTGAAAAAAATGTTATTTCCGAAATATAAATTGGTTTCGAGCTTCCCCAAAACCAGATTCGCAAAATTTTTACCTGGTTTGAGTTTTTGAGTCTATTTAAAAATTTAAGACGTTTGAAAGCAGGCTTTCAGACAAAGTCTCAATGGTCTCATTTGACGATGCCCTTGGTCTAACGTTTTTAAACAGAGAAAGATTGGACTTCGCCTCTCCCTCTATCTTACAGCTGTGTTTTTTTTCTCTGGACAAGTAGTTAAGCGATGGACAGAGTTTTAAGTTTGATTATTTCAAAATATATTGAATGTTCAATCCTTACGTCATGTTGTATCGGACAGTTTTGAGTACAGCGTTCAAAATTTGAGCATGATTTATTGATCAATGTTACTCATGAAGAAATTGAAAATTCTGACGTCTTCCAATATACTGACAAAACGATCAATTCTAGCTTTTAAACAGAAGCTTGTCAGTTATAAAGTCGGAGAATACACAAAGTATGTCAACGACTAATGACAGCTCGTTGATTGAACACATTTTTCATTAGTAAACGTAGTTTTTGCAAAAAATTTTCTTCAATTAAAATTTTGAAGTTGCTGTCGTTTGGCTTTCACAAATAAGAATCAAATAGTAGTATATCAAAAATCAAAAGTTGTTTAGTTATAACGTTTTCCCAAAATACTTGCCTTGCGTTTTGAGGAAAATGGACCGACTGTTTTTGAAAAATGAACATTTCAAAAGCGAGAAACTATCATCCCGGCTCTTGTTTTTTGAACTAGAAATAGTTTGTCCACGTCGTCTTAAAGACTTTTTAACTGTTTTTCATTAAAAGAGGCCCTGTATTCTGATTGCAGGCCCGGTATTGAAAACGTGATTTCACAATACATTACTGATCAACAAGAAAACAGCACTTCCACTAGCATTTCAAACCTTATATACTCACCGAAAGATATTTGCGAGGGAGTCAATACTTTCCCCACTCTATTTAAGAAAAAACACAAAGAGGAGTCATTGTGAACCCCTGACCTTTTCCAGAAAATTCATTATAGTCCATGCAATGCTGATAATACTAGGGCATAACCTACAAATTTTCTAATCTCCATCAAATAAGATGAAAGTTGGACAGTTCGAGGATAACTTAAAAAGTGGTATAATGCTGACTTGCGTTTTTAATCTCAGAATAGGAGGTATTCTTTTGTCGTAGGTGGTAATTTTTTTGTCCAAAATAACTTCAGGAATCGAGAGAGAGGCAGACACAATAAGGACACCATTTTTTCAAAAAATGTTTTTTATTTTTCAACATAGTCCCCTTTTAGAAACATAAACTTCTCCCAACGTTCCTGCCATTTTATAACCCCTTCAAAAAATAGGCTTTTCCGAACTCTTCCCAATACGCCTCTGTCTCGGATACCGACTTCCGCTTTTCAACTAATTTTTTTTCCCACCAGCCATTTCTTCATATTTGGGAACAAGAAAAAGTCGCAGTTCATGCAGTTTGGTGGCGACTGCGGATGTTTGTGCGTTATCATGGTGAAACAGCATTTTTTGTCGAAACGGTTCAATAGCTCACTGTAGCATTGATCGTTCTTCTATATCGTCGCCATGCCCCTTTCCGGCCGATGGGGCCGTCTTCACCTTCTTTGGAGCAAATTCTCCAAGAGAAATTCATGGTTTTGATTCTTGCTTAGTTTCTGGTGTGTAATGATGAACCCAGGCTTTATCAACGGTGACAATTCGATGCAAAAACTCCTTTGAATCTCGTTTAAATTGCTCAGAACACTGCTTTGAAGTTAACGGGAGCACCGGTAGCAATCGCGGCACCAATCGGGCCGAAAATTTTTTCATCACCAACTTGACATGTACAATATTAATTTTCGTTCCAGTCGATACAACTATGCCCTCTGCTACTTCGTGCAGTTTCGTTTGTCCATAAGCGAGAATCATGTCGGGCGCCCTTGTCGTTCAACCCACGTTATTTCGTTGAACCAATATCTAACAGTGTTAAAGATGTCGCAGTGTCCCAATAAACAGCATCCAATTTTACTTTTATCTCCTCGAAGTTTTTTCCATCCAAAAATTAAAAGTAAATTACCGAAAGATACTGCTGTTTTTCCATCGTAGCGAAAATCGCGTTCTTACCCGAATAGCTGCCAAATCCAAACTAACCTATCAATCAGTTTTAAATTTTTTATATAGTCATTTCATAGATAGCACCATACGATGAAAGTATGTGGGGGTTTTACTTCAACACAATATTTATTTTTCAACTAATACAATAATTAACAAAAGCTATTTTACTAATTTTGTGCGTACAACTATATTCGCGAGGATCGTTTTTTGTGTCCTTCTTGTTCCAAGGTCTACCGCTGTGTCGAATCGTGTCGCTCGCGAGCACTACTCCTTATGAGGACTGCCATATATCTATTTTTTGCTGCAATGTGTACTGCCATATATTCTGGCTGTAATGCTGTCATTAAAAGGTCGCCACAAGTACCAACTACCCTCAAAAACGCCCTCTGTCATCAAACACGGGTACTTGTTGAACCGCCCTCGTAAAATACTTATATCTCTATGGGAATAAATTATAAGAACTTTTCATTCCTTAGTGTTCAAGTCTTTTAATTCTCTTTAGTTGTTTAGTTTTTACTATTGTAGGTAAGTCAATAGTTTTTGAGATTTT
Organism: Stratiomys singularior; assembly: GCA_954870665.1. Lineage (NCBI taxonomy): Eukaryota > Metazoa > Arthropoda > Insecta > Diptera > Stratiomyidae > Stratiomys > Stratiomys singularior. The sequence goes on along the minus strand of OX940878.1, from coordinate 125,162,204 downwards.
TCTGATTGAAAATTGATGATTGATTTTTTGTGAAGATATGCATATTTTGAAACAATTTTTCAAAAATAACTGAAACTATGCGTTTCTTAAGAGATATTTTTCCTACTCAAATTGGTGCTGATGTTGGAAAACTTTGAAAATTACTTAAAAAATCAAAACAGTGGAACTCTATTTGGAGCTTGTAGCATAAAGATACGATGAAACTTTCGAATTCTTGCATTTTTCCGCAAAAAAACAGTCATCAATCTTCAATGCTCAACCATTAATAACTTCTTCTGTCATAACTATTTATTTTTGTCTCGAGTATGGTTTGTCTTAGTTAGTCTACGATTTTATAATGTTATTCAATCCAAACGTAAGTCTCCATATGAAAAACTGATTTAACTGGTACAATATGGCATTAAGATCTCTGCAATATGGCAGCAGCACTTCTTCCAAACATTATTCGTATTACATATCTCAAGATGATGAAGATCTTAGATACCTCTGACTCAGAAAATCACATGTTTGTTTTCCCTATACGAGTGACAGAAAAACAACTATCGAACGAAATAGGAATTACCAAAATATCTTTTGCTTAGTCGAAGTAAAATAAAATAAAATTCTTCCAATATCCTGCTCCTATGGGGAAGCCAAGCAGTTTGAACGTTTTGAAATTTATTTAAACTTGAATTCATTTTGTCTGTTTGTTTTAATATTTTAAATATATTTACAAACTATAGTAAATAAATAAATTTTACAGATATATGAAAAATATCACATCTGTAGTATTAATGTTCAAGTCCTTTGGCTAAAACCTAGCACATATTACATCCTCGAACCAAAAAGTTGTTGAAGCTTCAGCGATTGGCCTCAAAAGCCACTACAGTATTTAAGCATTCAATTTATGTTTGTATTGCAAGGACCGTTGATTGAGTCGCAAGAACAACGATAGGAATTTTCTGGATACTTTATATCTCCATACGCTCTTATTTCGTATTCCCGATTTGTTTCTTTGCGCTCGTCATCATGAAAGGAGTCACCATCACAGCCAGAATAGCAAGGGAAATGAAATGTCAATTTATGTCAGTAACTATGAAAAAAGATTTTTTGGCATTTCTACAGATAATCAAAGAGGAAGTACGACTCATATGCATATAAAGAGCTTAAAGGCTGAATTGTTGAAAACATCCTCGCAACAAATAGACGAATGTAGGTTAGGGTTATTGGTGTGGTTTGTAATTTATGGAAAGACTATGACAATGTAATCATTTGTGTTCTATTTGATATCTTAGATATATATTAGTTTTCTGTTTAAACGGATTCAACCACAAGCAAATGCGCATAAAGATGAAGATTTGCCTAATTTTTGATGTTTTCAATATTTCGTTGTATCTCCTTCCTGGTTCGTTAGTTTAAGTGAAAATATCTTAACCTGAATAATCTCTGCAGGGTATTTTTACCCTTTCTGTCCCAAATTATACAAAATGTCTTAAAATGGTTCTAGGTTTGAGTTGTAACCTTAAGATGACATACATCAAAATAATTAGATAAATACCATAGGGTAGACCGTGGTGAATCGGATGACAGGGCGAATTGAAATCAAAATAAGAAATCTGTTGATAATTCAAATATCGTATTCACATTGAACGCACTCAACCGGCGTTTTGTGTCTCTTCTTTCACCCCGCACCACCCGACAATGCCAGTATTTTGATCGCGCTTGTGAATCAGTGGCGACGCCGCTTGTCTGTGACACGGTTATTTGTGGGTGTGGCAATTTTGGCGCTCGTCTAAGGTACGTTCTTACGATTTCTTTTTTGTGTCATATTACGGATTTGTGTTAAAACTCTACTACATTGGTTTATATTGTTAAGCAAGACGTGTTTATTAGAGAACCAATTCGCTTTTAAGTATGATCTTAGAGGTTAACGTCTAAAATATTTATTTCAAAAGTCTTGATTAAGGGGCTAATCAGATCATATCATCAGGGGCGAATTGGATCACACATTTGCACTGATTTATTGCATGTTTGAGGTTATTGATTCATATTTATTCCATTGTCGATGGTTCACACGTATAAAAGAAAGACTGATGCCGGAGATTGGCCTCAAGAAAAATGAAATTGGCTGTAAATAAAGTCCAAAACAAAAAATTGACCTTACGTAAGGCTGCTGAGATTTTTGCAGTACCGTTCACGAGGTTACAGAGAAGAGTTACTTTATCCACGGATATTATTAAGCGTCAAGGTGGATAGCCAGCTTTAGGTGAGTACGCAGAAAAGAATTTAGCTGACTGGCTTTTACACTTGGCAAGTCCTGGCTACGGAATTACACCCAAAGTGATACGTAAGTACGCGTTTGAATTTGTAGAACGCCAAAACATAAAACAAAAATTTGACAAAAGTGCTGGAATGGCTGGCCAGGACTGGTTACATAGCTTCATGAAACAAAATAAAAAGTTAACTATTCGGAAGTAGGAGGGTTTGTCAAGAGCAAGGATTCATTGTATGAAAACGGGAAAAGTGGCAGAATTCTTTAATGCTTTGGAAACAGTAGTAGATAAGTGGATTGAGAGGAAGATCTGAATGTGTATACAATACTCATGAAACGGGGATGCCGCTTAGTAACCGCTCACCCAACATTATAGCCCAAAAAAGTGTAAAAGATGTTGTCAGCACGACCAGTGTTGAACGAAAATGTAATTGTTCTAGCCTGTATGAATGTAGCAGGACGGTACATATCTCCATTTGTCCTATTCAAAGGTGTGTTTCAACGTGACGATTTTAAAGCTGTAAAGCTACAGCATGACAACATTTACATCCGAATCAACGAATCACAAAAGTCGCTTTTGGAGCACTTTTCCAAAGGGCTTTGTATCAGGCTGCCACTGTTGGGAACGCTACAAAAGGCTTCAAAAAGACTGGAATATTTGCAATGCAATACCTGACCACAAGTTCATTGGTGATCAAGGGTCGGACCAAGTCCCAAGAGTCCCAAGTCCAGTCCCCAAGTTCCCAACAAATGTAGCTACAAGCCCAAGCCACAAATACGAAACCACTTGATAATATAGTGCCATCCACAAATAGGCAACAATCTGAAGAAGCCCAGCCTCCCACCTATGTAGAAATAATTAAAGAAATTCTTCCATCATCTTTAAAGTCATCAATTGCTTCTAAAAGAATTCGTAAAGTTTCAAAACCGGTCTTGGATTTAACACTACCTCAGAGTAAGACTACTCTTCTCGATAAAGAAACAAAGAAGAAATTTAAGGTAGATTTCAATATCTAGCAAATTTACTTTTTGGAACTTTTCATTATTTCGACTGCCAGTATCATAGTTTTTGTTCCAGTGTCTGTTCTCATTCAATTTTCACATGTGTTTCAACAATCTTTAAGTGGTTCCATGCGTTTTTTGTTCAGTTAATGAGCTTGGAAGACGTAGAAGGTGGTCAAATGATATAATTAATTTTTTTTACCAAAATTTTTTTACAGAAATTCAAGAATTTCAGAATTCATCTTTTGGTTAGCAAAACGAATAATTGTTGTACAAATCGCCCACTATACGAAATAAACAAAATGGCTTTTATTTGTTAAACTCCATCGGAAGAACTAAGATTTTTCGCTTAATGTACAACTCAAGGACACTTTTGGATTGCTGAGACCTACTTTCTTGAATTTCAGTAGTTGCAAAATTACTGAACCTAATGCCAAGAATAAGTTACAAAGTTTTGACGCTCAGTTCAGTGATCAAACTATTGAACACAAGGATGTTTCCTGCTAAAATTGTTTCACAAATGCTGCCTTGTTGCTGAAGCGAAAGAATGCCTTGACACATTCGGACGAATTTTAAGCTAACTTTACGATTTTTCTCATAGGCGACCGGCATTTTTTGAGCAAATATTTTACGTTGTCCTCGAAAACTTTTAATAACATGAAAAAGTGATGTGTAGGGACCGATATGAAATGTCTACATAACTGACTTTCACTTGACTAACTGACTTTACGAGTTCTATACTGGTGTCTTATCAGGTAGAGAATACTTCTAACTTTACTAGGGGCTAATTCTGCGAAAGTGCAAAAAATTAATTGAGTGCTATTATTTATGTCTACCGATAATATTCTTCTTCACGAATCCTTGTTTTTTTAGACTTTAGAACTCTAAGTTGGCAAACCTTTTTATGTTACGTGTGGTGAGACAGCTGTCATGCTTTTATGATGGAGTTGATTTGCCATTGGATCATGAATGAGTTGACGCCTGAGAATCGTCTGCAAAATGTGCGGATTTATTTTGGAGAAAAAAACGTTTCTGTTCTAGAGGTTCATCGAACATTCCGTCAAGTTATGGCCGACGTAATGGTTCATCAGAACAATTAATTCGATTAAGCGACTGTTTACCATTTTCACTCTCATTGATTCTATACAACTGTCCAGGAGTCGTAAAGTGCGTAATGAAGAAATCATAGCAGCTGTAGAGCATAGTACCGATGAAGATTCAAGTCATTCTTTTAAACAGCGTGCTCAACAATTAGAACATTGGCCCATCCACATTGTGGAAGAATTTACAAAAGGATCCTAGCTTGTGGACCTACAAAATCCAACTCGTGCAGGAAATAAGACAGAACGTCCACTGGGCAGGGCGAAGATTCTGTGTATGGGCCCAAGAACAAATCGCTACAGAACCAAAGTTACGTAAGAATATTTTTTTAGCGATGAAGCTAAAAAATTATATTCTGATATAATGAAAATGATATTCTGGTTGAAAGGCATCCAGTTGGTCAATAAAGAAAACTACCATATTGAGGTGATGGCAAACCACAGGCGGTTTTCTAAACACCGTTATATTTGGTGAAAGTCAAAGTTTGGGGTGTTTTATGGACCAGTGGAGCTATTGGTCAATATGTCTTCAAAAATTATACTCTGAATAACATTGCATTTGATGGCGACTGATGCAGGGACATGGACATAGACATTCTCATTTTGGAGTTCACCGTAATGCAGGGGACCTCTGTTTGCATCAGGGAAGCGCGACGGGCCAGACGTCTAGTACAATCATCGAATTATTGAAAAAACATTCGCTTAGCGCGTAATTTCTCGTTTTGGACCTGTGAACATCAAATCCAGGGGTGCTATATCACAACGCTGGACTTTTTGTAGGGATACGTCAAATCTCTTGTCTACGCTGACAAGCCCGAGACGCTTGACCTTTTGGAAGAAAACATTCGCCTCGTAATTGACGAGATGCAGCCTCAATTACTACTTCGGTAAGTAAAAATTAGACTTTTTGTTCGGGCTTCTTGTACCCCAGCCATGGCGCTTACATGCCCGAAATAAGATGTAAAAATAAATGTTCTCTTTCAAACAGAACCAATTTGATGACAATTTGATCTCATTTTTAATTTCGCGAAATTCCCTGTAATAAACCATATTTTACAATGAAAAATATAAGGTAATTAACGTCACAAAAAGTATTAACAGTATTAAGCAAATTATTTCCTGGTCACTGTCCTAGGCTGAGAAGAAAATACTTGTGCAGCGTTAAAGCATATCAAATTTACAAAATTTGTGATAATAATAAAACTAAATAATATATTCAAAAAATAAATAAATAAAAAACAAATGGTCCATCATAATACCTCTTTAAAATCGAAACAAATCAATTTTTTACTTAAAAAAAATGGATTTGAAAGTTATCACAAAAAAAAACTGAATACAAAATCTTGGGTATGAATTTCACTTCGATTATATGAGAAGTTGGTTTTTCGGCACAATTTAGAATCCAATAAACCCCACTCCCACCCTATGCCAAACTATATGAACAGAGATAAAGTTCTTGTTCTTTTCTTTAAACGACGACTGTTTCAATTAACTGACCTTCCTTCATGCACAGCATATGGTAAATATGGCATTCATATTCTCATATCCTTCACATTCAAACGAAGCTTGATTTTGAGAAGAAACTCTCTTCCTTAAAACGTAAGGCAGACACAAAAAATTTTCGGTCAATGTTATTGCCCTTAGGGTTAAAAAAATTTGTCGAAAAACGAACTTTCACGACGAAATTCAACACCCAACATCGAGGGTTAGAAAGGCTGCCGCCAATTCACTACCATAACATAAATACAAAATAGTAGGACAACGGGCAAATTTGGGGGTGTCTTTTGACAGAAAGAGATTAAACGAATAATAGTAGATTTATAGTTGAAATTATTCAGTTAAATTCAGTGGAAATTATTTCATGTAATTCCGAGTAAAAATTGTTCCTGGTACAGTTAAATATATGTGAACTATATGAAATTCAAATATATGTGGATACTGATTGTAGAAAAAAGGAGAGCTGTAATTGACAGATGAGTAGAAAAGTGTAGATTGGATGAATGAACAAGAAAAGAAATTGAGAGGCATACGATGCTGCGTACAAAATTTGCGAAGCATCGTGCACCCGCAAAAAAATCACGCAACAACACGTTCTATGTAAAAACTTCGGGTTCAAATAAGAAATATACCCCCAGATTCCAAAAAAGGTTTATTTAGCTTTGGTAGCTTTAACAAGACTTATGGACCAGCTGACCAGCCACAAGATGCTCTAACATGACTTAAGGTCTGATACCCATTCGTATACTAGTACCAGAATTTTATGAGAAACATAAATTTGACGCATATGTCGAAATTCATATAAGGCACATGTATTTTCAGAAAACATAATTGAAGACGCTTCACTTCTTTCCAATCACATTACCGATTCGACAAGGAAATCTACAGAATTTTTCAGTAAATGTTATTCACCCCAAGCAACTCATCATTAGGAAATTAACTTATTGGAACCCCGATGAAAAGTATCTTTGAATCTGGTATTGGAATGCATTTAGAGATACTCGACTTTAGGAACAATTATAAGACAATATTCTGTTCCATGAAAAAATTAAAACTCTTTTATTTCATCCCCATCGCGTGAGAGCTTGTGTCTTGGGAAGTTCTTTCTAAGTCACATCCTCGTTTGCGTATTTGTTAAAAGCAACCGCAAGAAGCATTTGTTGCTTTTTATGTTTCTATAATTAATTTCTCTTTGTACATAAACTTTTGTGGTTGCAATTTTCTCGAAAAGGGATGTCATTACAAATATACAGCAAATGCGGGTGACCGTGACCATTTGAACCGAGCTGCCAAGTCCGAAACATCTGAAAGCATCATCTTTTATGATTTTTGCAATGTGCTCGTTTTCCTATTTCCGCGCTGTGGTACGAGGCGGAACCTTTTCTTTATTTATACCACATGAATACGATGTGGTCTTGGGAAACTGTCAGGGGATTTATATCGTCTAGTTGAAATGTCAATTGCAATTTTTATGTGTCAAGATGTCTCATTGTGAGGCTCGTAAAAAATTAGTTTTGGTCCGCCAGAGCTGCGCTCTTGCCTGGCTTGCGATATGCTTCGCATCTTTGCAGCATGAGCTTTATTTCTTTTGCAGGATGTGTAGGCGAAGGATAATAACATGATGATGGCAACAGTTCGTCTTACTTTTTTTTATATTTTTCACCAGCTAAATGAAGTTGAGATTGTCGCTATTATGGTCCGTTAGTGGATCCGAAATGGGCAGAACTTTCACTGATGAAATTTTTGATACCATGACACATTACAGCAGGAGTATAATCGATTTTATTTTGCGTTCTCTCATGGTGATTCGCCATATAATGGCTGCCATTAGTCGAAAATGGAGGGTACATGAAAATATAAAACGAATGGAGATGGATGTGATACGAAACGAAGCAAGAAATTCAAATGGATTATTATGGAAACATTTAAGATTGACATTATAGGTTTCATTTGATTTGATTCGGAGATGAATTTATGAGCAATAAAAACAACCGAACAAGTCTCGTTTGAATTTCAAAACGAAAAAAAACTCCTAGGCTGCTACACAAAGACGAGATGACGCACAAAGGAGGCTAGGTATTATTCTCCTGTTTTTTGATTTCCTAGCACTTCATACCTGCAACGTTCGAGTCGGTCTCAATGTTGGAATATTGAGTTGCAACTCAAATTTCAGTTCGGATTTTAAGCTTCACACTCATCCACGCGTAAAATTTTAAGAATTTTTTTTGAAGTTATGTCATTTTCCGAATAAATTCTCATTTAACATTTCATATTGGGTCCAATGTTAGCTATTACGTAATGATTTTAAAATTTACCTCTTCTTCAGGTTTCCTTTTCGAATATCACAATGAGAAATCGCAGTTATCTTTGTAATATAATTACTGAAAAAAAATAATTACTACTACAATTACTGAATTTTCAGAAATTCAACATAAAAAAGTGTGTGACCGGTTCACTTACAATCGATGCTTTGTTTAGTGTACGGATTTTTTTCTTCCTCCAGACACGGGTAATTTTCCTTCTATCAAGGAAACTACAGATTTCAAGCCTACTGTCGTCCACTCCTCCAATGCAGCTCTTTGCTTCAAGCTACCCAAGAACATCCTCTGTTGTTGCGTATGATATCCCTTAGCCGCAATGTAAGAGGTAGCAGTTGCAATGACCTCATAAAATAAAAGTAACCAAAATTGCCTACACAATACCATTGACAATAAAGTTCATAAACAACATCGAAGGATCTAAAGGACGGTTCAAATGTGGATTATAGTGTAAGTACAAATCAGTGGGAACCCTGGCAGGTGATAACTTGCAGACAGAGATAGAGCAAAGAAAAGTTTGCCTACTCGATTTCACTCAGACAGAGATAAACATAGATAGAGAGGCAATCATAAGTTTGCTTCCTCAGATTCTCTCCGACAGAGATAGAAAGAGCGTAAGCAAATCTCGATTTGTATTGCGTTTTTAAGTCAAGAATGCGAGAATGGTATTTTAGAACAAAAAAAATGAGAAAATATTCACTGAAACCAAAGAAATCCTACTTATTTTGGTTGAATTTTGTTAGATCTGGAGTTTGTTTGAAGTTTTATTCCTGTTTTGAGCCTGCACTGTGGCAGCATCATGTTATCGTGAGATTGTTAGTACATGTCTTTGAATTTATATCCTTCTTATCGAAGAAATTGTCGGTGGCTAGAAGAGCTTTTTTTGAATTGACCTTTAATTCTGATAATGCAGATGAGCTAGCCATAAACCTAATTACTCCGATACCATCAGTTTTCGCAAGACGATCTAACAGTTATCGGATGAAACAAAAGATGACAGTTCGTGCATGCCAAAAAGATGGATACGCCAAAAAGATGGATACAAGTAGAAAGACAAAAAAGTGAAGTGCAGACACATCTTTGCGCTCCATTTCAATTGTTTTACATGACAGAACGACTGGCAAAATATTGACTGATAAAAATATACCCATAAAAGTTAGAAGAAAATATTCAAGCGAAGGTTACGTGACCAGCTTTATTAAATTCAAAGTGATGGTGACAGTTCTTCCATCAATTAAAAAGATAAAATTCAAAGTAAAATGCGACTTGGTGATGGAACTGAGTTCGATATGTTTAGATCAACGATGTTCTTAAAAGAATTCCAGTCTCCAACGCTGATTTTTCATTTAAATGGCTTAAAACCCGGAAATAAAGATAAGAAACGAAAATCGAGGATACTACTCAAAGGCTTTGCTGAACGTTGTAATAATAACAACATAACAGGAGAATATTGTAAAATCGATCCAAAGGAAGTTGAAAGTTTGCTTGTATTTCAAGTAAGCCCGCTGAATAAACCATAAAATCTATATCCTTGCAGATGCCGAAGATTTTTAATACCTGAAATTTGGAAACCTTTGTTAATAAACAAACAGTAAGACCCGATAATTTTATCTGCAATTGTTGGCAAAAGAAATCCGCATCTCCTGTCTTGGACACGAAAGGAAAAATAGGGCCAAATACATCACTTCTATACCATTTTTTGACAAATAGAGCACAATAATAGAAGAGCAATTGGAACGCTTTAAAATTAAAAACAGATCTCACCAGAATTTATGTCAACTCAGGACAGGCCAAAAATAACTTCTTTTTTCGGTTTTCGTTATAACAGCACCCTTGGAACTTGAGCTCTTAAAAAGAACGTGAAAAAAAGTTTCCACGTGTTATCACCACTTCGCAAGGATGTCAACGCTGTTCGAGGAATTGGTAAAAAGACCAAACTGGAAAATAAAATATATCATAGTAGCACCAATGATGGAGATAATATCATATAAATATCAATTAAAAAAACGTGGAATATGGCATTGTTATTCATATTATTTATTTATATATAATTGGAATGAATGCATGAAATCAACTCATGAAAGGACACTGAAATCCTTGTTGAAAATGAATTTGCTTGACTATGTGACTCTTGAATTAGTCAAGTCACATTGTTCTAAAAAATTTTTATGATGTTTGTATCAGTAACTCTGAAGAGTATAATGTGCCAATTTATACCTGAATCTGACGGAATCTCATCCAGGACCCTATCGAAATGAAACTATTATGATCTTAATTTTTACTAGGAAAAAATTAAATCTCGCTCGGAAAAATGCGCGAAAGGGAGAAACCAAATGAAGACGTCTTTAAATCAGCTTTTCTACTAAAATCTAGTATACATTTAGCAGTTCGTCAATGCTGGTTTCACAGGTTTCAAGGTGCTTCTAAGCGTCTCCGGTTTCAGTTTGCCCAATCCCTGTCAAAACTGACTCGAACACGTTTGTCCATTAAAAATTCCATTTTTTCAAAAATCACTCTTTGATAAATCGAGATTGATTCTTTTAACGCTTATTCTAGAATGATTTGTTGCAATATATCCCCAAAGAAGCGGGCTTATACTTCACACATTACTATGAACTCTATTATGATCTCGAAGTATTTCAATGGACTCTACATTGATTGTTCGCTTCATTATTAAGGATACATGACAAGTAAGTCTACAGCAAGCTGTTCTGTGTTTATATTTCATGAATGTGAATACCATAGTCTACTTTCAACTTTTACATTCACTTTTTTTTTTCAAAATGTTGCTTCAGCATCAAGTCAGAACCCTTCTCATAAACTCTTCTAACAGTTTGCTCATCTAGTAATAGTCGGTTCACTGAAGATGACAATCGTGCTGGGCCAGTTATCAGGTACTAGTGGTATTCTGCAATAAATGTAACTATTCAAAACTAAGTTCTGAATCGTCACTTATCTGAGTAATTGGTTCAGGGCCTCTCACATTCCCCAGATGAAAAGCATGGCCCCAATTTTTAAAAACAATGCCCTAAATTAAAGTATTTAGGATGGTTAAAAATCAGAATTAAGATAAAGGCCTTCAAAGGATTTATTTACTGTATTAGTGTGTCATTTTGTCTGTTCCATCGGATACATTTTATAACTCCTGGTATTCGAGCTAGACTCCTGACTTAATTTCCTTCCTTGCCAAAAAAAATGATAATTAAACTTTTAGTAAAGTGTTAATACTCGCAAGCTCTAAATTTTTGAGTTTTAAATTCCATGCCGTAGCTTAAATATACGCAGCGCTTACACTCTTGGTCGTCTTCTTGCAGAAAGAGACACAAACACTCAAGTTAATTTGTATTAGTATTGCGCTTTTCCGCAAAATTTTTGAGTAGAGCATTGATACTTTTGATGAAAAAAAAAGGAAATTTATCAATCGCAATCAAATTCTGCTTAATTTGATTGAACACCGTTTGTTCGGGAGTTTTTTCATAGGGTTGGCGCTGTAAGACCTTGAGTTATGCCCGCACTAAAAGTTTTCAGCCAAAATTAGTAGATTTTTTTCTCTTTTTTTGTTCAGCAAAGAGATCAATCTTAAGTCGATTGAGAAATCTTGGAAATTGAGCCATCTGTGCCACAACAAGCTACTCAGGAGGATGCTCGCTAATTTTCGCATAAACTACGCTGATATAATCGTAGATTAAACAAATTTCTCAATATAAATAGTTCGAGATATATTCAAAACACAAATTTATTGTGAGATGCGCATGGATTGTCTACAATTTATATTCATGTACTATTTCTCACATATGATCACAATTTGTTTGATTTTTCATCACTCTTTTCACCTGCGTCGGAAAATGTATTCTCGCTCTCTGTCTTGCATATGGCCGCTTAATACGCGTAATTCAAATCTCTTTCTACATGGTAACTTCCGATAGTAATCTTGCTTCCTAGTTGTTAACCGATGCTTGCGTATAATTATGATAACACAATTACGCAACTCTAAAGCACTCAGGAGGGATCAAAAACATAAAAGAAATGCCAATACACTGAACAGCATATGAAGAGAAGTTATGCATGAAAGGTGAAGAATAAGTAAGGGAGAGAGAGCAGATCAAACGACGTAGATGAGAATGAGAGAGATAGTGGAGATCAAATAAGGTAGCTAAGAGGATAATTTTAGGTTTTTTCTTAAACTTTTATATTTTGTACAAGCAGAAATTTGATTCATGAATGTGTTAATCAGTTCCGAAAACAAAGAGTGAAAGATTTATCTGCAAATAAATTGTTTCACAATTCATTCTCGAAAAATTTCTCCTTATCTTGATGATTAGGAGCTTGTTCAAATAAGACCTTAATAAAATATTCAATTCGCTACAATACTAGAAACGTGATGAAAATGAAAGATGCTGATACAGTTTTACCGTCTGTAATATAAAATTATTACCCATCTTTATTCTATTTTACTTAACTATGGCAAGTAAATGTTTCTAAATGTATTTAGAAATACAATAAATTGCGGCCTGGGATGTACCACACGTTGACCTATTTTCAAGCCCCCGAATTCTTCTTCGACAAGGAATCAGTTTCATAAATTTGTAACCCGTCAGCAGGATAGTGCTTTGCATAAGTTTTTTCGTTACTGACATAAGAAGTATTTTGTGATTATTGTTAACAATAAAATAAAATATTGAAATCCATTGAAATTTAAAAAATAAACATAAACGTAGCTGATATATAATAAATTTAATATTAAATAACTTTATCATTTGAACATTTTGTTGATTGAAACAACAAATTATTAAATGAAACAAAACAAAAATAAATAAATAAAATTGGATAAAATAGAGTCGAGTTGACTTGAACTTTAAATTCATTTTTCTCGAAAATGAAAGCGACATGCGTCTTACCATTTTACATAGTTATTGAGGGGAGATTACCTTACAATATCTATAGCAAACAATGGAATCCGTGCTTCGCAAGTTTGATAACCTCTTTGCCAGACTTTTTCTGCAACACTATCCTTTTTGATCAGTTCCGTCAAGTTTTTCTTGATTTTCACCAAATGTGTTTCAAAATTTCTTTCTCAAACTATTGAGATTTCGAAATTTACATCATATCCACTGTAACAAGTATCCAGACTACACTATACCGGAATAAATCGTGGGATCCTTACAAATTTATATATATCAATCAATTTAATTCGTGAATTTTCATAAGTCATTTGTTTTGGTAGATCTGCAAATTTTGACTTCTATTTGGGCCTTTTGAATGGATTTTTTGAATACTGATCGTGTGATTTTTTGGCTCGATGACAGAGAATATGTACTTCGGTACCTACCACCCTGAGTTTCTTTTTTTTTGAAAAACCCCTATATGCGAACTCGCATAAAGGCCAACTTCACTACATATTTTGTTTTGAACAATACGTACAAACAATTACATGACTTTATAACATTAAAAAATACATTTAACGCTCAGTTTTGAACAATTGTGACATTTTCCTATTTTCCACCTTAGGTCCGATTGTGATATTTTTGCTTGAAATATAACCTGAATTATCACACACACACACTACACTCTTCCATCGTTATTTTGCCTGGTAGCGACCCCAAATCTTTGTCAAATCCTGATGAAATTTTCGCTTTGTTCTTCACTTACATCTTCCAAGTAATCAGTAAATTAGTCCAACTCCGAATTATGGACTTAAAACTTGATGCTCATGGAACATCCTATTTTTCCAAAATTTGCAACTATTTCCTGCTCAATTTCCTTCTCACTTGATTTCTCTGGTTTTCTTCGAAAGTTTTTATGCCCGGGCCATCGAAAAACGCTTTTCTCAGTTAAGTTAAGAAAAAATTTAGCACAGATATTAAAAACCTCCTCCTTATTTGCGCAGCGCCTCGACATATTGATTCATAATCCCAAGTTCAGGGTATAAAGGGGGAAGTAATACTTTTTCACGGTGGACTTGAATGTCTCTCACAACATTTTCGTTTTCCGGGGACTAGTTCAGGTCTCAGGGTCTCACGAATTGGTTTTGGAAGGAAAGTTAAAAAGAATTTTAAAAAGAATTTGAAATAGAAAGTGCGGGAAATCTCTAAGATAGGTATTTTCTAAGTATAAACAAAAACGGAAAAAATTTAAAAAAAGGGACAACAAAAAGTGGCTGTGGATTGCATCGAAGAATGCGAGTGCTATTACGAATTACAATGGAAGATTTATTGTGTGCTAAATACCGAAATAAAAATGTAAATTTTGAACGCACGACAACTCATGTGAAAAAAGAATTAACTTTAACACTATCATTGTGGAAAAAATACAAAAAAGGAGCCTTAAAATGAATGATAAATAAACACAGAAATAAAGCATAAACACTGAGCTTAGCAGAATTATTTGGATTATCTGGAATTCTTCATAGGCTGATAGTTCGAGAATTCACGAAAGAAATGGCAGAATACTAATAAGTACATAAAAACGCATGTAAAGCGTACCCGATTGTGTTAGGTGTTGATTCGGTATGAATTTTTAAGTCAAAAACAATATTTCAATTAATAAAAAAAATAATTAAGTTTTTTTACTTTTTATTTTTTTGTTATGATGGAATGGCCGACTGGCAGTGAAGCTTACGTATTTCCATTGGGCAAAAGGATAGCTTTCAAACTTGGTTTCTATAAGTCTATGAATAATCTCATTTCGTTCACGTCGTATTCGATGTTAAACATTTTCACTAAGCCATGAATGTCCGCGCTACTTATTAACACATTGCTGAACGGTCACGAGTTAACTCGCGATATCGTAGCCATGCGTTGATGACTGGTCACAAGTGAACTCGTAATAAGCTTTTTTCCGCATCTTTATTGTTTTCACGGCGCATTGTGTCGCATTTATAAAAGACGGGTAAGCTTCGTTCTAAGTGTAAAAAAAATTTCACCCATGACCGAACGCACCAATGAAGAACCTTTTACTGAAGTATATGCAGATGCTTTATCTGACTGTCCAAGTGATTGTGAATCAGATGCTGGTAACTTCAAATATGATACTGTATCAGAAGATAGTGAATCTGATATTAGGCCTCCAAAATATCGAAAAAGAAATATAACAATATCAGATAGCGACGATGAATTGGAGGAAGAACGAAACGAACGTGACATCACACCAAACTTTCCGAATTAATTAAATATTCCTGGTAAAACAGTTGATTTTGATGACGCACCAACTATCAGTGAAGTAACGGATTTATTTTTTGACAAGACATTTTTCGATTTAGTCATTACGCATACTAATCTGTACCACTCTCAAATGAAAGCCTTACATAAAATCTCTGCAAAAACGGCTCCATAGACAGAAGTGACAACCAGTGAAATAAAGAAGTTTCTTGGATTGCTGATATGGATGGGTCAAACCAGAAATCTTCTTGGAAAGATTACACAGGTCTGCGACCAAAAAACTGCATAGGATTTTTTTACATTTTCTTACAGATTTTGACCTCCCAAAAACAGAAAAAAATATTCAAATTATTATATCATATAAGTTTTTATGTATATTGCAGTATCTATGTTCATTGGTAATAAACCTATATGATTTTTATTCGATAATGGAGAAAAACAACCTGAGCTGTTGGTGAGACTGGGAATATTTTAACATATTGAGACAAGTCAAATGACGTATATACCTTGAAACAAAGAAAAGCTCCCAGTAGACATACTGATATTCAAGTGAACAGTGCTGTTGTCTGTTGATCATGGCTACAAGGGGTTGTGTTATTTCTCCAAACAGTTTTTGTTATGTCTGTGGTGAATTCACTATTTAAAGTCAACAGAGAAATATAAGTGATTTTGTAAGGAAAGTTTATTTTGCCTACTTTAAATTAAAACTTGGTGATCAAGATAAACCATGGGCCCCGCATAAGGTGTGTAGAAGATGCGAAGAAGATCTTCGTTTGTGGTTTAAGGGAAAGAAAAATGCATTTCGATTTAGAATTCCTATGATATGGGGTGAGCAGAAAAATCACACCACTGACTGCTACTTCTGCTCAGTTGACGTAAAGGGATTCAATTCAAAAAACAAAAGAAACATAAGTTATCCTAATCTTGACTCAGCTATACGTCCAGTGCCCCATAGCTCCGAGATATCTATCCCGCAGCCACCTTCCAGTTTGGATGAATACCCTAGTGAGTTGGAGGACGAAGCTACATTACCTCCTCCGGGTGAATCAAGCTCAGATTTATCTTTTGACGAAGATGGAAGGCCTCAACTATTTTCTCAAGGTGAGCTCAATGATTTAGTAAGAGATTTAGGTCTTTCAAAAGATGCAGCCGAACTATTAGGTTCTAGATTAAAAACTAAAAACCTTTTATCACCTGGCGCTTCATTCTACTGGTACACACACCGAGAAAAAGAATTTACCCAGTTTTCTCAAAAGAAGGAAATTTAGTTTTCTGCAATAATGTGGAAGAACTCATACATCGCTTTGATATAAAGTATGACTCATCTGAATGGCGCCTATTCATTGACTCATCTAAGACTAGCCTTAAAGCAGTATTATTGCACAATGTAAATAAATTCGCCTCGGTTCCGATTGGACATTCTGTGCATATGAAAGAAGATTATAACTATTTGTCCATTATCCTTTAAAAAATCAAGTATCAAGACCATCAATGGATGATTTGTGGGTACTTCAAAATACTGACAATGCTTTTGGGTCAGTAGGCAGGCTATACCAAATACCCATGCTTCTTATGCTTGTGGGATAGTAGAGCCAGAGAACAGCACTGGAAAAAAAGTGATTGGCCATCCCGAGAAACTTTAAAACCTGGAGAGAAAAATGTTATAAACACTACCTTGGTACCACCAGAAAAGGTTTTGTTGCTCCCTCTCCATATCAAATTGGGGTTGATGAAACAATTTGTAAAATCGCTGCAAAAGGATGGAGACTGTTTCAAATATTTATGTACAAAATTCCCGAAGCTGTCAGAAGCAAAGTTGAAAGAGGGAGTTTTCACCGGCCCCGACATAAGAAAACTTTTAACGGACCCTTCATTTGTGAAAACTATGAATGAGAAGGAAAAAGAAGCTTGGGTATCGTTCAAGGACGTAGTGCGAACGTTTTTGGGAAATACTAAGGATCCTAACTATGAAACCATTGTGCAACGGATGCTAGCAGCAAACGAAGCTCAAGGCTGCAAGATGAGCTTGAAGGTCCATTTTTTACACTCTCACATAGACTATTTTCCTGAAAACCTGGGAGCTTACAGTGAAGAGCAGGGGGAGCGATTTCACCAGGATGTCCGTGATATCGAGAGAAGGTACCAAGGGCGATGGGATGTCACTATGCTTGCTGACTACTGTTGGCTGCTTAAGCGAGAAACTGAAGATGACTATCGGAAAAGGACTCGTCAAAGTATCAAGGAAAAGAAGAAGAGGTTTCATAAAGAACATGAATAAGTATATGCATCAAAATAATGTTTCGTTTGCTTTAAAAATAAATACTTATTGTTTGAAAATTTTGAATATAGGAGTGCTTTAACCAATTTTTTGTGTTTGAATTTGCAAAAAATCCTTATGTGATAGAAAAAAATGGCCATCACTTTTGAAATCAGCGCACTTTAAAATATATAATTCAGTAAAAATAGCTCATGCAGCTGACAAAAAGTTTTTTTTGCAGACCTGTGTTATTGGTCAACGGATCCTTTAGTTATCCAACTATGGCCAGAAGGCAATTTGAGCAAACTCTCACATTTTTCCATCTGAATGACAACACACAATGTATAGATTCTCAAGACAGACTTTTCAAAATTAAACCGGTTTTGGATTATATCATTCCAAAATATCAGGCCATGTACATACCCAAACAGGAGCTAGCTCTAGACGAAGCAACGGTACCATTCAGAGGACGCATTAGCTTTAGAACGTACAACCCAGTGAAGATAACGAAGTATGGAATTTTTATCAGAATGCTGTGTGAAAGTGAGAGTGGATATATATGCAACTTCGAGATCTATTCGGGGCAAGGCAAAAAGTTGCAAGAAACTATGTTGTCGATATTGGACCAGGACAACTACTATAAAAGCGTTTCTACAGCCAAGCCATTGTTTAAAAGGAAAACATTAATGTGTGGTACCATACGGGAAAATCGTGGTTTACCAAAAGTCCTGTTGGAAAAATCTAAAAGTCTACACAGTGGAGAAATGACTTTTTTGCGAAAGGGACCAGTTGTTGTTGTTATATGGAAGGATAAAAGGATTGTATGGGTGGTATCTACTATTAATGATGCTTCTATGAAATTTAGTGGAAATTAAAAAAAAAATTATAAAGATGACACAATCAAACCTATATGCATAATGCAGTACAATAAGCATTACAGCAAGCGCGGAAATCTCAAACAGCTCCTTCTAAAGATCCACCCACCAGGCTTTCCGGACAACTAAGAGAACACGTCTTAGAAAAATAGTCACTGCCAAAATAACAAATCCAACTAGAGCGTGTAGAGTTTCTTCTTGAAAAGGAAAACGAAGTGAAACCCGATATATTTGCAAAACATTTTGTGTACCATTACAGTAGGTCACTGTCTTCAATTTACAATTATTCCAAGTATGGCGCAGCAACGTGTTGGTCGCGATGTACAGCGAGTTTTACTGAAGGCTCAGATACAATACTGCGTGACGGCGATTCAAGAGCGCGATGCGATTCTCGTTCGTCGTCGCGCAACGCATTCAATTTACAATGCACGCGATACGAGGGAGAATAATTTTCATATGACAAATGTCAAAGTGGTGACGTTTTGAATGAACTTTGATTAAAATTATTTTTGATTTTTCAAAATTTTTGAATTTGGAGTTTTCCTTCGTTTGGCAAATAATAGCCTCAACAAGAATGCACGAAATTTTCATTCAAAATTCATTCCGAATAACACTCGTACTTAAAAAGTAATTAAGGCGTTTGAATTTCAAATTTCCTTTACGCGCCATAGAACATCTGACAAACGTCACGCACCTCGCTGCGAGGAATTTTTATTTTTCCGAATATTTCTCGCCTCGCAATCATTGTACGTTGTCGTATACAAATGCATGTCACGAAAACTGCTTGACTTTTGCTGCGTGACTCGTGTCGCGCTCTCGCATCGTCGTCTCGCGGTATTGTAATTCGGCCTTGGTTACAATGATGGGTATGACAGCCCTTTTTTCTTTTTGGATTGCAGCCTTTAGTCTTGCGTTTAAGAAAAATGACTGTTTTCAGTGTGATTCTGAGGTTCTCTTCATAAGAAAGGGTCTCTTTTTTCCTTCTTTTTCCCCCTTTTCTTTCTTCCCGTTTGACCACTTTTGAAGTTCACGAACGCAGTTTTATGTGGGACCCACTGTTAACGTTAGTTGGCGATTGTTAGTCCAAAGTATGTATTATCACCGTTATTTATGAATTAATACAAATTAACATAAACTGCTCATACGCGCAGTCAAAGTTTTCCTGAGAGTTTAAACGCATTCAATATGACATAATTGAAGAGGGCGTTGTGAATTTCAAAGAAGTACTGATTTTATAAATCGCAATAGTGTAGGAAACGTTGGGTACGCATAAACCCATACAAAGCTAGATCCTAATCACTTTGATAGTTGACAATAGTTAAATTTTGACAGCTCCCATAACTACGGCAGCAGGGATATGGAAAAATGAATAAAGTTAGTATTAAATTAGAACTGACTGGTAGCGGATGTTCTCTTGCTCTTCGATGTTCTATTAATCTAACTTCCAAAGGTAATAGTTTGAGTAAGAACAGGTCTGTAACGTCAATCAATGGACCTGCACTTGTGTCAGCAAATTCTTTTTACTACGTGGGTCCTTCCACCAGATGTCAGATTGTAATAATATAAAATATTTTGGTAGTCGAAACTGATGTTCTGAAAGTATCAAACAACTTATCTTGCTGTTTGTAATATTTCCCTTTGAAATATTATTCCTCTGCCTTGGCATCAACTGTTTAACGTCCATGTTCCTTATATACTTTATAACATAGTATCAATTAGAGTTTCTATTCGTGAATAAAAAAGGAACTACAGAACATGGTACAATAACTAATAAGGCAATCAAGGAAACAGTTTCAGCACAAGCCAGTACAAAAAATGAATCAGAATTGATTTCTGATTTTAACAGATGTTATAAAGTAGCAATGGTTCATGAAACCATAGGATGAAGCTTCTTATCGGTCCTGTTTGAGAATGAATGTCCCAAACATTATAGGATTCTCAAAGCTCTCAGATTCATTAAGTTGTTTTTCCAATAGTTCACGCGAAAGCTTCCCGAAAAGGAGTCGAATCCATTTGTTTTGGATATCATGTGTAGAATGAACTTTGCGTAGGGATATTCTAGCAGTTTCCCAAAAGGAAATTCGTTGCAAACTGAACGCTTGCGCTTTAAACTAGCGCGAGAGAAAAAGCCACAGAAAATGTCTTAACGAAAATGACTGGTCCTGGAGTGTAATTATCCTGATATGGGACTAGGGCGCTCCCAACAATTCTTCGTTAAGGATAAATTGTTTGTTGGCTGGGGGATAACTACTCCTTTAGAGACGGTTGCCAGCGCCTGACGTCAGTTTTGCACTGAAATCTGTCACGATTAGAGTCACTTAAAACGGGATACGCGACGGAATATAGATTTTTCAGTGTCTCTTCCAAATCGATCATTATTTTACTTTTTTCAAAGTCCTGTGTTTGAAAGTTGATTACTCGAAGCATGAGATAAATGTTGGCAAAAATCGTCGAATCCGAGAGCACAGCCAAAAGTTCGTTTTACTAGTGACAAGGCATAGTACGAGACTCGGCGGTTTTCGAAAATAATTCAGTGAGGATCCCAGCAAAGTGAGATGTGTTGGATAAAAGAAAATTGTGTTACTTCCAGAGAGCAATGAAAATTTGATTACCTGTGTGTGATGATTCGTCCATTTGATGTATGTCAAACGAATTGCTTTCATTGAAACTCAGGACGTTTGCCCATTAATCGCTACGGTCCACAGTGTTGACATCATGAGTGTTTCCTTATCCTTCAGCCTTCATAAGGGCTCGCAATGTGTGGTTTTACATTGCATACATCCTAGCTAGAGTGTCTAATGTGTATCTGAAGTATCGGTCTTGGAAGCTTTTGGATTACGAAAGTCATGGAGTACTGCCAATTTGGAGGATTTATCTCAGTGAAGTGGATTACTTTATTTGCAAATGCTCTGAAATTCTAGCTATTCCTGTTGCCACTGTACTCACCCTTGTTAAATTTCGTACAAAATACGTAAACTTTGTATCGAGTGTATCCATCCAGGTACGGGATTAGAAGTCGTCCTTCAATTGAATTGTGTAATTTAAAACTGCTCATTCACAAAAAGGAAAAAAAATCAATAAGTATTGTGTGTGGGTTGTGAAAGTGTTCTCTCTAAATGATTGCAAAATTATGTGAACAGGATCGATACGCAGAGTTCAAGGCAGAGAAGGATACCACCCTGGCGACCGGCAACAGCTGTATCCCTGCTGGCATTGCTTCCGTTTCATTCCGGTACGGTACTTTCCGACAATATTTTCGGTTTTTTTCATCACATGAACTAATATTTTATATCCTTGCGAAATGGTTTTCTGATTTCATGTTAGTGCTTAAACTATAGCCGAAACATAGTTCATAATAATAATGCTATCAGGATATATCGGGGTCGTATCTGACAGGCAAGCAATTCCAATCAATTTACAAATATCCACTGTATCGAGTATATTTGTATTACTCTCGGTTGCGAAGCTTAGGCGTAAATCGCACATATGTGAGCGTGGTATGATGCCAATATTATTGATATTAAGCACACATGGATTTTTGGTAGATATAAGCTTTCAGTGGAGGGTATTGTATCGTATGTAGGGATGAATGTTGAAATTGCGGGCTCGATTCATATATATTGCGAAACTTTGTGGTAACGTATGTTTGACTCAGGTCGGCTTACGTTTGCTTCGTAGGAACATTTTCAAAATGAATTTTGGATGAGAAAGGAGTGTACTACATGTTTGCACGTTTCCGGTGCGCTTATTCGGTATTCAAGGTTTTCGCTGAACGTTATTTGCTTGGAAAGGTATTATCCTTTTCGCAGTAAACAATTTATTTTTAGTGATGCCAAGATTGTGATGATTTATGAAATTCAACAGATTCGGAAATATTAGTCTGGGTTATATGGAATAGTCGTCCAAACTTGTGATTTCTAAAGCCTTTCTTTGATTCAATAAGCATTGGAAAATTGGGCATACCTGTAGCATTCTTGGTTTTTTCTAGTGATAAGTCATGCGGTATGTTAACTACACCCTATGATCATCAGACTTCACATACAAATACATGCGGATAAAACGTACGTATTTTCAAAATATGTTGCTTTTTCAAATAAGTAGCTTGGAGAGTAGCTCACGAAGTTTTTGATCTTGTCGAAGTCGTATTTTGTCAAAGCAACATCTTTTCAAATCCTTTTATTTGTTAAAACTAGTTATTTGCCTCGATTTCCATGAAATATAGGGCGATAGGTTTTTCTCGCCAATCGAGCCTGTTCAATGCTTCCTAAGGTTTCCAACTGGTTTTCGTTCTTTTGCCTTACATAGAAACTCGTCACAATGTATCCACTTCCCATTCAACCACTGCACATGCGAGCCTCTCACAGCAGCCATAGTGTCACTATCTTGCACGTATCTGGCTGATCAGGAAGTTCCTACGACTCATAGAACCTTTCTTACAAATATGTATACTCTGTTTGGCAAACGGTTGTTTCAGGACTCGCGTAGCGCCATGAACATAATACATGTCTTATCACCGTTTTGAAAAATTATTTCTTTGTTCTCTTGTAAGGCTAAACCATAGTTTTGCTCCTTTAAACTCCATATACTACCACGTTCTACATACTACCCAGACTAATCGCTTGTTGTTTGTCACGACCTTCAGACACAGTATATGAAATTAAAGCAAAGATTGAGCTTCTGGTCAGTTTGTGTTTTATCAAAACAGTTTGAAAGGATACGTGCTGGATCCGAAATTAATCACGTTTAAAGGAAACCATATAACTCTTACATTCACGAAATATAGAACAGCAACCAAATCAAACCGACTCTTTCGGAAATCATAGCCTGGGTTATCGAAATTTCTATTTGAAAGATAATCAGCTTAATTCCGTTTTCCGTTATTATTCTTTATATTCTCCCGAAAATATCAAGTCAAAAATGTACATGTTGACAGATGCGACCTTTTCTTGATAGTCTGAAAGCCTCGTTACGAGTCCTTCACTCAAGGTATATAGAGCCTTGAGAACCTGTCAACGACAAAAGATTGCAATGCATAGAAACAAGAATACAGGGGACATAAAAATGGAAGATGTCAAGCTGTCAGACCATGACGTATGAAACTTGTATTGGATATAAAATCCCTATTTGGCAATTTCATAATTCTTCCACGTTGTTTAGACGATGAAATCGTTTTCCGCATCATTCGATTGTCACATTTATGAATTCTTTGATTTCGGGTCTTACTTCTAGTTTTTCTAGGGAAATGTCTCCATTGAATAACCTTTTCCGGCCTATACACAAGTAAAAAAAAACGATACTCCGCGTTTCTACTCTAAGCAAAATAGAGTCCTTGGCCTTGCTAGAATATTTTCTTCCGATCTACGACTCAAATATCTCTCAATCTTCAAAAAATAATCCTTATTATTATCAATGTAAGCTTTGTATCGTTGCAACGGTAACAGTCTCAAGTTTGTAACTTATTTTTACGTTTTCGGATAATTTGACCAATTTGTTCCCTATTTTTCGAAATTATTGCATTTTCGGCTAACGAAAGTTTGCATACAAACAAAAGCAACGTTTACAAATTTGTTCACTTTTTGAATTTATAAAGAGTTATTTGATTGACATTTTCATAATTCATTGTTGCTGTTTAGTATTTTTTGCACTCTTTTAGTTTTTCATCTCAGTGAAATCGGCAAACAAATTTGAGACCGTTGCGTTTGCAATCGTACAAATTTTAGAAACTAGAATTTCCTGAATTCTAATTGCTGTTTATTGCAGTCCAATTACATACCACAATCAAAAACTGACAAAATTTGAGACTGATGTCACAGTTCAAACTTCAGACAACTTTGTTAGCATTGCTTCATTAATTATAATTTTGTATTTTTATAAATTTTATCCTCAAAATTTTTATTTTTATTAAATATGGGAATAAGATTCCTCCGTTTGTTCGACAAAGTTTTCAGTTTATTTCAGCATTAAAGAATACAGTCACGTCATTGAAGGTGTGCACTATTTGAAGCTATGACTTTCTCCCATCTTTCTGGTAGTAGATGGATTCCTCGACAGAAAAAATTCCGATTCATCGAATCGATTCAGGCATCGAGCCATTTTTTGATGTCTTCATAAGAAGTAAATCGTTCTCCAGCGAGGGCTGATGTCATGGAGCGGAACAATGGGAACACGAACGAGCAATGTCTGGGAAATACGGCGGGCGGGTCAAGATTTCGGCTTTAAGGATCGTCATCTATTGCCGGGTTTGAAGAGTTCGTAATAGATGACGCCGGTGTGGTCCCACCAAAAGCACAGCATGACCTTGAAAGTGTGAATATTTTGTTTTGGCGTCGTTGGACCTGGTTGACCTGACATTTCTCAATGTTCTGGTCGCTTAGGGTTGTCATAGTACATCCATATCCATCCCCTGTCTCAATTCGACGCATGAAACCCTTTCGTTTTTTCGTTGAAGAAACATCTCGGACGTCACCAAACGCCGGTCGATGGTCCTGTCTCTCAGTTGATGCATCATCCCAGCTTTTTGAATCATTCTAATGGCGTGCAAGCGCTTACCATCAGTAGATCTGTCAATATTTGACTCCTGCGACTAAGCTTCTAGGCGTCAACATGAATCTTCATCCAACAATTCTCGTAGTTATGAATCTTCAAACCTTTTTGGTCAAAATCACAATTTTTAAAATGCCAAAACCTCTCTGTAAATCGTCTCAAATGGAGCATGATCACCGTAAACATTGAGCGTTATACGATAAGTTTCCGCAGCATTTTTCTTGAGAATGAAATGATGAACTAAGACTTCCCGCAAATGCAGCTTTTTCAACATAAAATCAATCAATATAAAAAAATGGACACGTCCTTTGCAAAGTCCATCACTTCCAGTCGATTGAAGATCATCAATCCAGTAAACAACGCTTTTTTTTGGATTTTTCATTAGAGTGGCGAAATTTTCATAAGAACAGGACTAAGCACGTTCTACAAGTTAGTTTTGCAGGACACGGTTTCCATTTTAGACATTTTAATGCAGGATTTCATCAGTTCTGTAACACCGGGCCGAGTTTTATTTATCAATAATGAAAACATTACTTTGTAGTGCCTGCGGTTGTATAGTCGCCAAGTTTTTTTCTTAAACTTTGTAGTTTAACGCTATGGTGCAATATATATTCATTTTTCGTGGTAATGTGGTACAATTTAGGAAGCTCACAGTAAATCAGACTCTGTGGATCCTACAGAGAGAATTTCTGAAGCATCAACATGTGATTTTACCTGTATCTACGTTTACTCTTTGATCCATTTGTCTACCATGTTACGCTTATTGTACTACATCTTCTACCACACCTCAAAGATCTTTTTCATCTGTATGTTAGAAACAGGAACCCACACGTGATAGAACGCAGTGGGGCGCCTATCGGCTTGAACTCATATGGCATGCAATGCTTTCGATCCTTTCTTATTCTTTGAAACGGTCGCGTCATCTCATTGTTGTGAAGTCAGCAAGTGTCTGAAACGAGTCTGCATCAAGTTATTCGTCTGATTCAGAATTTCTTAGTTCTTCGAGTCCAGATTATATCCGAGATTAAAGCCATTAGCTTTTAAGCAGTCTCGCTAGGCCATTTTTTACAGGTTTTGCTCACCATCCTGTTGGCTTTAGACAGAGTTTTCTTAAGAATGAGAATGTGCATCTCAATTCTCCGGAAATACTCTTTGCACTTTTATTTGACGTTTTCAAAAGGAATAGTGAAAGGCTATGGAACACTGAGGCTAACTGACTAAACGCATAAGTTCAAACTTACCGAAAGTATATCCTTGCTGATCGGATCCCATCTAATACCTTATGCATCAAATTCTGGTAATGTTAAATACTAAGAAATAGGGAGAACGATTCCGTCCCCGTCGGAATACAACATTTCAGCGAAACAGCAAGAACGATTCAATGTCCTGATAGACAGGTATTATTTAAAATATTGCTCAACGCTCTGCATATTCATTTCTCAGCAATTTGGTACATCAGCAATTTATCTTTTTTTGTTGGAACAAGAAGAATCGGTTGAAACTTGGAAACTTTTTTAAATTATTTTAGCCAAATCGCAATAGGCTGTAGTACTCAAGGATCCAACTGAAGTAAACAATTAACTTCGAAGTTATTTGGGTAGTCATATCAAAAGCAATCATACTCTTGAAACTTGAAGGATATATTTATTTTCGCAAGCCAAATCTCAAGACAGATTATAACTTCCTTCAGTCTCTAAAATCACGCCTTCATTTCTTTTTCGTTCAGCTCTATATGATTCCTTGTTGGTGAAAAACACCAAAAACTAGTTCAGGGTAATATAAACAATCGACAACTAAACCAACAACAAACAAACTTCGACAATTTAGAAAAAACTCTCAGTACTCAAATTAAATGTCAAAAACTGCACAAGATACAATCACGAATAAGGTTCGATGTAGACTTAAGGAGAAATATTTCGAAAAAGTAGAACTGTCTAGTACCCGTGGCTGTCTGGAACATGCTATCAAAGCCGTGTAGGCATGAACATAAGACTGTTCAAGGAGATAAAAAGGCTTTCATTGATTTTCGACCGCAAGTTTTTGGTCTCCTTCGACAACTTAGGTAATTATTCCAATTCAGTAATAAAATACATATAAAATAAGTATTCAAATACTGCTTAAGTACTAACAGGTCTAAAGTTACTTAGTCTATAATATGCAATAAAACGTAGTTTTCAAAGGTTATTACTGAGTTTTTTCAAAAATTATTATGGAAGATATTACATTTTTGCCGCAATAATGTAAAAGTATATTACTTCGTTGGTTAAACTGACCATGACTTATAGTTTCCTTTCTCCTGGTTGATCAGTTTTATCTTTTTTTGGCTAATTGTGAGCCTTTACATGCTAATCTACAAGTATCTCTGGTTTCCTTGATGATCGTTGCATCTCCTATCGTTATCTCGTGTCCTTTTGAGATGATATGCTCCGCTTCGGCGGATTTGAAGTTTTTCCTTCTTTCTCGCTGTTGCTGCTTCGCCTTCATGCTCCTTATTTTCCTACAATTTTCCACTATTATAAAAAGCATTTTAAGGTTGCAAAGATTAGTAGATATAAATTACAAGTTTGTGCTGGTGTGTCAGTTTCGTCGTCACTGTTACGCCGCGAGATCCCTTTTCGGGCCTGTCCTTTGCAGATATGACTCTCCTGAAAGTTTTGGTTTAGTCCCTGCACCCATCAATTGCCAAATCCGATTAGTAATCCGTTTTAACAATCCTTTCCTGAATATTTGAACAATTTTGCAATTGCGTTCCTGGACTTTTCACTGATCTTCGGCCGCAAGTCTTACCTGGGAATGGACTTATATGGTCAAACCTTAGCTATTTCGTCAGGCTACAATCCTGAAGGAGTCTGGATTATCTCAAACAAGTTATTTATCGGTTATGCCTGACATGCTCCTGTTTTAAGTTGTTTGGTTTCATTATATTTTAACTTTATTATATTTTTTTTTATTTGTCTTTGTGATTCTCTGAATCTGTTTGCTTTCAATAAACTTGAATTGACCTAGTATGCACAATAGTAACTTTTCTTCCTTGTTCCTTATTTTATTTGATATCATTTAATTTCTTTACATCAATTCATACATTTGCCTTAAGTTGCTTTTTGAGAAATGATATAAAAATTTAAAATAAAGCGTGTGAATCAATCATTTAAAAATAAGGTAGAATGACAAGTGTATGGGCTACAATAACGCAGAAATGACTACAAGAGAGAAAAATGGTGCAAGAATTCTCAAAAAAAAAATTAATTAAGGAAATATTTAAAACAATCAAAGGATATTTATTGGAAACCAGCTAAAATTCCAAGTAATAATTTGTAAATAATTTGGATGTTACAATGTTGGAAAGATTCACTTAACCAATGAATGTTTTTCGCAAAATAGTAAATCAAGGAAAATAAGTATTTTCAAGCTTTCAGCTGAAAACAGGACAAATAAGTCAAAAGATAATAAGAAAATATTAATAAAATAGAAAAATATTCACAATATTGTGTAGAGAACATGTCTCTAGTAAAGACCTTAAAATAAAAGTTATTTTTTGTTGATTCAATCAATGGAAAACTGAAGAGCCTTATGCACAGCTAAATTGAAATGAGAAACAGATTTTGATATGCAAACATTTAATCATGAAAAACAGAAAATATTCTTCATAGTTTGCTAGATATTATTAAACGATTCAATGCGAATTGAGATGAAAAGAACTCAAAATAGTCATTTCCAACATTCCAAAATTTTACCTGGGAATGTGCGGATATACACATCTATAAAATTTTCGTTGGACATAACATTTTCTTATAAATTCTTAATAAATTCGATAACTCGTTCTGTAGATTTTATCTTGTGAGTTGCTTTAACGACACTGTTTTACTAGTCGAGACATGAAGACGCCTCTTCATCTATAGAAATTTATAGGATAATACTCTTGGTATCAAGTGCCTGAGGCTTAATAAAATAAGTGAAGCGTTGTGAATAATATATGTTTCTTACCCTCTGGGACTATCTCAAAAATAAATGCGAATTCTTATATGAAATCATCAAATATTATTGCAAAATACGTTGGCTCAGGCTTATGCGCATTTGTAGCGTTAATATCGATGTTTTATGTTAACATCCGGTGATTAAGTTATTTATTAACTGCTGCAGAACTTTTTGGAAAGGAACATAAAATTTTTGATAAGGCACAACATTTAAGAAAAAACTCTTCAGCTTGTGAATGTACATACTGGGTTGCTATATCTACTATAGGTCTACTCAGGTTTCAATTTTAACTTACAATATTTCTGAAATTAAAGATTTCTATCCAAACAGACACATTTTTTTAAAAAAGCATTTGCCTTGTGGCTTTGGAACTACAGACTTATTATGAATATCTTTTACCACTGTCATATGTAATGTCCAAAGCCTAAATATTTTGAATGACAAGGTATTTAGGTTGTGCTTACGTTTACACATTCGTTTTCAGTTTCACTGCTAGTTGTTTTTTTAATTTTCACATTTTCTTATTTCTAGCTCACGTTCAAAAAGTTCAGTTTCTCGTATCTAATTTCAAGTATTATTCGCATCAAATCAGTTTTCCATATACCTTTGTCCACGGAATAAGTTAGCCTTCTCTCATCATTTGCACTTAGTTCGAAACTGAGACTGTTGCGCCGTTGATGAAAAATCATCTACTACTACTACTACCGTCTTGAACAACCAGCTGGCACAATAAAACTCTCTCATTCAGGCAGGATTTTTTATTTTTGCAAACCAGGCTAAACTGAGTCCCTGAGAAAGTACACGTAGAAGCATTGGGAGATTATTTTGACGCGGAAAAACTCTAAAAAAAATTCAACAATTATTTTGAAGGCAGTACACTTGGGAAAACGTAAAGGACATGCATTATTGACGCAAGATTTTCACGTTTATCAAATATCGACTACCAAGATCAAAGGGCAGAATATGTGTTCATATAAAGAGATTGGGAAGATTGGTTCCTTGGACATTGCGAGATCACTCATCAAGCCAAATGGAATATTCGGAGTCCTGCATAAGTTAGTAGAACTATTTCTTGTTTCTTATCAGGAAGTGCCAGAATTGTGTCGGTAGATATGTAGTAACTCGTAAATTCCATTACAATGTTTGTTGGAATGTATGAGCTGTCAAAAATATTATTCGAATGTTTTACTTTTTTGATTCGTCTCAGTAAGATAAAGGTTAAAAATATATCTTGGTGTTTTATTCCACATCAGTTTTGCTGAAGTTTTGCCCGATTTCCCATATCGATAAGGTTGAAACAATTGAACAGTCAATCAATGTCAGTCTTTAGATAATAGCAAGGAGGATATACGAGGGACATTTCATAAATAATGCACAAAATTTTTTTTACTTTCATTTTTTATTTTAACAGAAATATCTCTCTACATTCCTTCAATATAGTCTCCCTGCTTCTCTATGACTCAATCCCAACGAGTTGGAAGCCTTACTATACCATCGAGGATATCACCTTTGTTCATCTGGCGGATGGCTCGAGTAACGGCGATAGAAAGCTCTTCCAGAGATGGAAAACGATATCCACGCATAGGTTGTTTCAACTTTGGGAATAGGTCGAAGTCTGCTGGACTCATTTTCGGGCTGTAGGGAGTATGAGGCAACACCTCCCAACCGTATTCGCGTAGCTTTTCGGTTACGACATGTCCAATGTGTGGACGAGCATTGTCATGGAGAATGAGTGGTCTAGCGTTGAGCAACTGAAGTCGGTTCTTGTGCATTTTTCTACGCAGATTCTGCAGGAAATTACGATAATGAACCGCTGTGACACTTTTTCCATTCTGAACCCTGTCTGTCATGATGATTCCTTGGTTATCGTATGCAAAGATCATCATTTATTTAACCTTTGATTGTGTTCGTCGAAATTTTTTTGGTCGCGGGAAGATTGGCCTTTCCACTCATTGGACTGTGATTTCAATTCCGGCTCGAAGTCTCTAACTCATGTCTCATCACAATCAACCTGTGCAATATTTATGAAATGTCCCACGTATATATAGTGTAAGAATCTCGGAGATATAGTCGGAAAACATTCCCATTTGAATAAGGCGAGGATATAACCGTCTTTTTATCTTTGAAAATGAAGTGTTAGTTTTTTTCCTGAAGATAGGGATGGTTTCATTAAGTGAGAAAGAAGGATGACGCTCTAAAACAATAAATTCTAAAGTACCTAATAACTGTTGCAGGAGGAAAAGTATGATCAAACCAAAGAAGTTTCTTCCTTAAACTGAACATTTTTCAAATTGTGGTTTTCAAAAAGCCACGCTTTATAAGTAACATAACCTTTTCAAAAATGGTGGGAGTTCGATGTAAGTGGTCTACGGCGGCTCACCGAGGTTTTTAATAAAAGTAAACCTTGACAAACTTGAAAACTCATTAGAAATTGTTGCTGCTGAACATTTTGAAAAGATTATTTTGTCTTGTTCAATGTTGGTGTCAAGAAATCTCGCCCACTCCAGACGCATTGGTGAGTTCAACGATTGAAAATACAACTTAGTTTGAAAATTTAAAAACTAGACTTGATTCGGTTTCAAAACTACACTTGAATAAGAAACGGCACACTAGTCCTGAAGACTATTTACGGTGTCTTTGTTAGCGAGAAAATCAATGGTGATTATTCTCAGTGATACTTCAGGAATTTTCCTTGTAGACTACAAAGAAAATTTTTCAGTTAAACTCGGGAATATTAAGCCATGCTACTACAATAGCTGCAAGATGCAGTAAGAAAAAAAAAACAGATTTTTCCCTTTGGTTAAACAGAATTTTATCATTTCAGATATTGCTGAAGCTAAAAACTTCTCAGAGAATCTCAATCTCAAATCCATTAATCGCGTTTCCTCAGCTTTTATTGTTCCACAAGTTCTGGTTTTGACGTTTTGTAGGGCCAATGTTTATAAAGTTGATTACACATTCCTATAATAGATTGTACATTAATTGGGTCCAATTACATGTAATCCATCGTAAATTGCAATGTCTATGTGATTAACTTCTATGTTCTATTCTGTCAATTATTACTTTATTTTCGTTTCATTGTAATTTCCGTGTCTTGCAACATACGACACTTGGTCATACCTTCCGGGTGAAATCTTGCAGAGTAAACCTCTGCATGCTTCTTTCAATTAGATTCGGCGACTATATTTCCAACCAAAATCATGTTATTTTTACTATGATACCACTGATGAAAGATGACAGTGGCACTGTCATCTTTCCTGGGAATGTCACCTTCCATTGAGATCACTGGAATCGTAATTTAAACCCTGCAATAGGAAGGGAGTTCCTTATTTGACAAGAACCGTCTGCCCTGTTACCTGAGAAAAACCAATGGCTGAATGAATTTCATTATCACTGTGGGTAACGAAAAATGAGTTTGTCGAAATCCTTTGCAACAGCGGCAAACTGTCTCGATTTGTATGACAAGTGACGCCGTTTTGTTGAAACCAAGTGAAGGTAAGGTGATGGATGTTCTTTTTAAATCCGTGTATAAACATATAAAAACATTTAGCGTTTAAGGGAGTAAAAACGTAGCCAGGATTACTGTATTGAGTTGTGTGTTCATTCTATTATCGAAGAACAAGGCTGACCCACACACTAGATACGCACCGAATTGATACAATTATCGTTTGTGAACCTTTCCTGTAAGGACTTTAACAAGGACGATTCAGCTTGTTTAGACCACCATCATGGTTAAAGTGCACTTTTTTGCTCATCACTATGCTATCGAAGGGCAATGTGTCACTATCTTGCTCTGTTTTGTGTTGAGTATTGAATACGGATAAAAAGTCACAGAATTTTTTAAATTAGGACCAAAACATAGCAAGACTAAAAGAAGACGGTTCAGATATAGAGCAATACGAACAAACTCGATGTTCTTAAGCGTGTGGTCTGCCAGTTACCCAGAGACCTGGTTTCATTCACAAAATCACACTTGCCAAAGTTCACCATTCATACTTTACCAAAATTTCACGAAGGCAACAGATCTCTTAGACTTGGCTGGATATACTCGTATTTGCAAAATGCAAGGATAGTTTCGATGTACGACTGATTCCAAATCAGTTTTCAACCGTTCAATCAGTATCATAGGAAATTTTTTTGGCGTATGGTATACAACTGTAGGTTGGCTCCATATTAGCAATCAACTGAATCAGTATTTTGATAATGACAAATGCTGGCAGAACTGAAAAAAATAATAACGATGTTTATTTATAGAATTTAGAAAGGTGTATTCTCTCTTCTTACGTCATCCGACAATCATTAATTTCGAGTAATCGGACAACTTATCGCTATCCTGTTAGTAATCCAAGTTTCTTGAAAATCCATAGAAGTATTCGCCTTTTTATTATACTTCATCCTATTGCGAATTCTGCTAATACATAGGCACATCAGATGCTTTTCCGCGTTATATAATCCATGACAATATGTAGGGAACCAGACTAAAACCTCGTGTCTTGTTTTTGTCGTGCTACGAACACAATGACATTTTCAACGCCTCCTTGACCTTGGCTAAGCTTTGAGAAGTTAAAAGAATGCAGGATAAAAGGAGCGCAGCTGGAATATTTGGAGCTAATATTACTTTGAAAGTTTTTCTTTCGCCTCTTGTCGTCATGGCTGCAAACTTAGCTAAATCTTTATAATTCCTTTTTTATATCACAAAGTATGTTAATTTCCTAAGCTCAGACTCATTTTTAATCAGCACGTGCCAAAGTCCATTCCGAAGGCTTTGTGTTTCTTAAAGTGAGTTTAATTAGTTCTAGATTTTTGAGTTACCCCTGTAATCAGGGATTAAATACTATGCTGGCTATACGGATTTTAAGACGTCTACTTTTGTTGCAACTAAGATCCTTACTCGTTTAATACCATCAAATGAAAAACAACAACATCAACACAGTTACAATAATTTGAAGGTGTTTTCAGCTCCTTAATCCAGCGCAATATACTTTTTTATCGCAGATTAACGATTTCCTCGTGGGCTACATCGCCGTCTTTCATAAAATGTAAATTAACTTTTCTTATAACTTTCGCCCAACCCACCTTGTCAAAAACAAATTAGTATCCTTCTGCATTGCATTTGAAATGAAGCATGAAATAAATCCTGAATGATTCCCGATAGCCAAAATCGATATAATTAAATGGAGATCCACAGGACGATGTCACGCAGCGGAAATAAACCTTGCCTTAGGCCCCGACGGGAGTGGTTTCCTCCTCGGCTATAATTTCATGGATGGTATACACGGGAGATGGGAAAAGCGAAACGATTGATTGCGATGGTCAATGATGACTCTGGCATCAGGCAGCACAAGCGTAATTTTGAAACGAATTCCTACTGATTACTAAACATCCGAGAAATTATTCCATCGCTTGATTGTTCGTTAATTTTTTTTTTGTTTTTTTTCGGGGCCTGTACTGCGAAGCCTTCGATACTGCCCTCGGTAAAGCCTGGCAATTACGTTTTATTTTCAATTATTTTTGCATCGTAATGTTTAAGGAAATTGTTTATATTTTATTTGTATGATTTAAGGGCGTACTCTTGGTAGTGAAGTAAACTTTTCTCGCGCTCTTACATCTACTAGTAGACTACATGTTCCGGTCCCTTTCAATCAGGACATTCAATTGAGTCTGGACATCATTTTTTCAGAAGGTTAACTCAATGAGTCCTTGCAAATGTTAGACCCTATACATCATCTATGTTCAGAAGGACATCAGGATGTTAGCAATCTCCCTTATTTTAAGCGTGAAAACGAAATTTAAAAACGGTTAATCAATCCAGAGGCAGTCAATTTCGAAACATAGATGCAGCCTAGATTGATTCAAATGAGGCCCGCTTCAATTCATCAAAGGACCCCCTTAATTTTCATAAACATTCCACTCATTCATGTTACTAAGCAGCCAACCTCATTTAGTGCCAATAAAGTTTTATGTCCTCGAATGAAAACAAAAGTTATGGTTGGCTCACTCCACGTCATCGTTACTCTGAAATTGTAATTACCGAGATCGCTTTAGTAGATGAGCGTTTCGCTATTGGCATCGCAAGGATGTTTCAAGAGTGGGAAATATTTGCTTTGTGATGCGAAGGTTATGCAGAAAATTTATGGAATGGATGGATGAGACGCATAGATGAATGGATAGAGTCTATCGATTTTTCCTGAGCTACCCTCTCACCTTCGCTTGAACCAGGACTTTCTGTATAGGTGAGAGCTTTCTACGTGACCGCTTGTGTTAAATGGAAGCTGACGTAAATAGGGCATGAAGGGAATTCTGCATGAGAAGATGATGGCATAATTTAGTGAGCGAAAATGTGATATTAATTTAGTAGGGCTCGATGCAGGCTCTGTTGGAGAAATGTTTAGGAAATTACTCATGGCTTGTAAGACAAATGTTTCCGCTGTTGTCTTATTCAATAAAGAACCAATAATATGGCAATCGGATACTAAAATATTAACTAATTGAATAATTACACAAGTTTGAGAATGGTTTTGATAGCAAAAGATAAACTTTTAAGCACTAGGTGTACATTATATAACTTTTCAATTTCAGTCAAGTTCGGAAAAGTATCCACTCACGTTTGTTGATGGTGCTGATGCTAAACAAAGAAACGAAATGATAGCTCATCGGTCAGAATGAATAGCTACTTCTGCAACAAATTAATTTGTTGCTTATCTTATTTTGGATTCAATTACACTATGACAGTTCGCAACATAGTGACCCGATTTAAACGGTCTCGCTTTGCACGGTTTCACCTTTACACGAACTCGAATTACACTGTTCTGGATCATGTACACTATGTTGCAATTATTTTACCCTTTTGGGCAGTATCACACTGTTAAAACAAAGTAACTCATGTACTGTTAATAATATGGTTTGCAAGCACAAAGTAGATAATCTTCATTGTTATGCAATCATATGACAAAAGTAGGAAACCAATGTCATAAGAAAAGAACATATCATATCTTCGGAAAACCGAAAGATATTAACAACAGTGGAAAGCGATGACAAAGCTGCAATTGTTTGCATACGTTTCGGACCATTATAATCAATTTTTGAAGACCATTGCTAATGACCATGTCATCATCTTCACATTTAGCTTGCTTAACCTTATTTCTAAGTTATGGTGCAGCCTCCTTTACATACTGACACTTCATTGCTTTCCACGTCTGCCTGTTTTCAGTTATTCTCATCCTAGATGTACTGGCTATTTTCTTTATGTCAAAGTCCCATCGAATCTTTGGGCGTCCTCTCGGTCGTTTGATTCCTCTTGGGTACCATGGCGTTATTCTTGTTGCCAATCTGGCGTCCATCATTCTCGAAATGTCACCAGCCCATCGCCATTTCAAGGATTGTGCTTTATGTATTACATCTGTTACTTGGGTACTTTCTAGTATCTACGAAAGCCTCTTATAATCCCTTCGTGTAATGCTCAATATGCATCTTTCAATGGCTTTTTGAGCAACCCGGAGTTTCCTTGTTATCCCTGTTGTTCGCACCCATGTTTCAATTTTTATAGCAGGACTGGTAGGATGCATTGGTAGAAGGTTTTCTTTTTTCTGTGCATCTTCATTTTAGACTCGAATATAATCGAGTTCTTCCCGAAAGCACTTCATGTCATCTTGATTCGTCGGTTGATTTCTGGTGTTAGGGAACCAGATTTGTGTAAAAGCTGACAAACATATACATATTCTTTGACTACTTCTAGTGCGGTGTTCACTTTTGCGTTCACTTTTGCGTTCACTTTTGCGTAGGTTCATTTTCAAGCCCACTTTTCCACAAGCCGCGTTAAGTTCATTCAGCTGTTCTTGTAATTCCTCTTGGCTGTTGGCTATCAGGACTATACCATCTGTGAATCTCAATCGCTTGAGGGGCTCACCGTCAATGTTCAATCCTTTATTCTACCAATGTAGCGTTCGGAAGATGCCTTCTAATGTAGCGTTGAAAAGTATTGGCGATATGGTTTCTATCTGTCGTACTCCTCTTTGTTTGGGAAACTCTGGAGTGTCTTCTAGTACTTTAATCATTGCTCTTGCACTGCGTTACATATAAGCCAGTACTTCCACGTATGGTTTGTCTATGACTTGCGTCATTAATGCATTGATTATTGCATCAGGGAATACTGAGTCAAAGGCTTTCTCAAAGTCTTTGAAGGTGAATGCTAGGGGTTGCTCATACTCTTTATATCTACTCAAGACTTCTCGTAAGGTGTAGATTAGATCTGTAGTACTGTACCCACTTCTGAAACCAGCCTGCTTCCGTGGCTGCTTGGCATCTAGGGTTGTAGTGAGTATTTTGCTGAAGACCGATAGTAGACTTATTTTTCTGTAGTTCCTGGTAGTTTTTCGTTGCTGGCTTTGTATTGGATTATTATTTCATTCCACATTTCAGAATCGTTTCGGTTATTTGGTTTGCATCCCGGTTTCGCTCAATAATTTCTTCGTTTATTAGGGCTTGGCAACTCTCTATATTCCATTTGATGTTTTCAGTGTTTAAGCCGGCTTTTATGTGCTTCCTGACCAGTCTGCGTCTTTCTGCTTTGAAGTCTAGGGTAATTCTTGCTTTGATCAGGCGATGATGGCTTGCCGTCTTAAATCTGTTGATTACAGAAATGTTTTTGACAGTTCTTTGGTGTTTGGTAAGTATGAAATCAATTTCATTTCTTGATACGTCATTGGGTGCTTGCCAAACCCATTTCTTGTTTTAGTTCTTTTGAAAAAGACATTTGTGATGAAAAGACCGTGGTGGTTCGTTCGTCTGCTCTTTCCTAGTCCTGCTCTCTACTGCTCTTTCCTGCTCTCTCCTAGTTCAAATTTTCCTACTAGCACTTTTTGGCCTTTCCTTTTCCTATTATGGTGTTGAAGTCACCCGTTGGGTACTTGAAGTCGCTGGTGTTATTGTTCCTACATTGGTTGACGTTGGTGTGGAATTTCTCAATCTCTTCTTCAGTGTGGCTAGTTGTAAGTGCGTAGACTTGCATAATTTGAATTGATTATCATTGTAAAAGTCTGATTGTCAGGCTGGCTACTCATTAAAAACCAACAACCCTCATTCTCCGTAGGTCGGAGTGGACCTAGTAAGGTAGCTCCCAAGAACCATCCGCAAAGCAGAGTGTGTCAAGAATCCACGGAGGTTAAGCCGCTACCAGAAACATGTAATGAACGTCTAACAAAATAAAGTGTTCCAGATGAGGTTTTATTGACATACTACCAAAAAGATCTTCCTTATTTTTAAGGTTATCGATTCTAAAACTATTTAGAAGCTGATTATTATTTGAATAGACTGTTACAATGAGAATAACAAAATTTGGGCCTGGTTTCTATAAGCCCAAAGGGCAAATCTTTACATCAGATTAACCTTAGTTTCAAAGCTAGTTCGGATGTTTAGTTTAGTGTAATGATCAAATTGCAAGCAACAAAGCACTACAAATTATAGCGATTCCGGTTTTACTTCCTTTTGTGTAATTCTTTTTGGCTACGGAACCTTTTTCTGCAAAATATAAATGGAAAATTAAGAAAAAGAACAAACTAGTGGCTTCAATTTGCAAACAATCGGCTTACCCAATTTACCCATCAGCTTATCAACAATCTTACATCATTTTGAGCAGAGAGATAAATTTAATTTTTAATTTCTTGACTAATTGTTGTCCAACGAAACTGAATTTTGACTATAGTCCATTTCGCAACGGCTTCAATAAGCATAGTGCAGTCGAAAAATTTAAAGAAAGTTATTTTATTTCAATGTTAAGGTTCGTAGTTTGCAAAGATTAAATCCTTTACAAATCGCAAAACCTATGTTTATCAACGAAGCAGTACGTAATTAAAAACCTGGTAGACTTTATCTTTCATTTGCTACTAATCTTACAAAGGACATAATAAGGAAGTCTTCCACAAGCAATAATCCTTGCCGAAAAGATCAATTTTTTCCGCTTTGCTGTGTATTCCAGGATTAAAATTGTTACCTTAAGAATATCCTTTTTCTGTACATTGGGCTTGAGACTAATTTTGACGAAATCGAGGCTCTCGGAAATGTCATCACCAAAAAGTGAGATTTTCTGCCCTTTTTTGGTAATATCAAGGATAACAGTAAGCAATTAAACACACTCCTCCTTCAGTTCCTCAGCTACTCCTTCGATGCTGTCTTTATCTCCTCCATCGTGTCGTAGCGTCGTCCCTTCATGAGCCACTTCAGTTTTGGGAACAAAAAAAGTCACAAGGGGTCGGGTCTATGGAATACGGTGGCTGCGGCATTATTAGAGTGTTGTCTTTGGCCAAAAATTCGCGCACAAGTAACGATGTGCGAGCAGGGGTATTTGGGGTATAAGGAGTATGTGTTATCATGGTACCAGTAATGACTCTCTGGAGCAATTTTGGGTCGTCACGGACAGAATCCAACAGCTAGCAATGTGCAATGTTAATGCAATGCTCTTTTGGGTCGAAATTGAGCAATTTTGGTACGAATTTCGTGGCGAGCCGTCTCATGCCCAAACTATCGGTAATAATCGAATGGCACGAGCCAATTGATATACTTAGGTCCTCAGAAACTTCTCTGATGGTAATTCGACGATTGGACAATACTAGTTTCTTTACTTCATCAATGTTTTCATCGGTTGTTGACGTGCTTGGGCGTCCGGGACGCTCTTCGTCGCTCACATCT
Organism: Stratiomys singularior; assembly: GCA_954870665.1. Taxonomy (NCBI): domain Eukaryota; kingdom Metazoa; phylum Arthropoda; class Insecta; order Diptera; family Stratiomyidae; genus Stratiomys; species Stratiomys singularior. The sequence continues at coordinate 125,122,546 of OX940878.1, read as the reverse complement.
TGTCGGCCCTCTGAGAGCATTTGGTACCACCAATAAACGTTGCTTTTGTCCAAAGTAGCTTCGCCGTATGCAACAGTCAACATTTTGAATGCATCCGTACACTCTGAGTTGTTCTTCACACAAAATTTAATCCTAATTCTTTGATCCATTTTTGGGGATAGATGAAAATCGAAACACGTCCACGCACAATAACTGTCAAAAACTGACTGGACATTCAAAATGGCCGGAATTGTCAACATAAGTGAGGGTCATGAGTACGAACATAACGCCACCAAAAGATCAAAAATCGAACACATGTAGCCCGCGAAAATTCAAAATTCGCGATACTTTTTGAACAAACCTCGTATCTAACATTTAAATTTTAGATACAATTGAGCAAAATGAAAACTCGCCGATTTTCTCATCAGGGTAGGCATTGTTTCGTCTAACAAAATTCTCGGGAAACCCCATTAATTTTTTGCTTATTTATAATTCAGATAGTGAGTATGCCAACCGTCATTTTGTACGATTTTCATCACACTTAGACAGAGACTTTTTTGGCTATTTCAATAGTTTTTCTGGGGGGTCAATCGATAGAATATTTTTGTGGAATTAACTTTGATTTCGTTGTTGTTGTTGTTGTTTATTTGAATTCGAGGGACTTTACCCCGATTTTGTTATGACAAATTAACATTGAAAGTGTTTTTCACCATTTTTTTGAATCGTATTGTTTTTTCAAATGTCTGAAGATTTTTTTTTATGTTAAATGTAATTTTTTTGAACTAGTTTTTGGTAAAGGAATGGGACAATTTCCATATGAAATATAAGTGCAGATTCCTCAATTCTACTTAATGGTCTCTTTCGCGCATTCAAAGTCATCAATCAGTTTTCCCTCTTAAAAGATTTTTCCAGTTTGCTAAGTTTGGACATCTTCTGTAGTATTAAAGCCGAAGAACGAAGCTGGTCAGGATACAACTCGGATTTCTGTCTCCTGCAACCAAGTTTTTCATGCGTTATCTTTCTGAAGGCCTGCCTAGTCACTTTTCGTGAGGCCTTGTTTTGGATTGCGTGAACCATACTTCCTCCTCCAAAATGACAAGACTATCAGTATTGTCAAATGAAATTTTTTGATACTGTGTGAAAACTCTTGTTACTTAACTCTTTCTACTATGTCAACGAGGTGTAACGCTTTTGAAGCTCCGCAGTTCGTTTACATAATATGTACATGTTTCCGGATCATTTTTGATTTGCTCGCATTATTTTTACATAAAATCAAAAACGAAACAGCGCAAATCATAAAATTCAAATAAAAAAAAAAGATTTAAATTTCCAGTAAGAACGAAGTGTCATTCTGTTGCATGAAGAAATTTTTCTACACAAAATGTCAATTGACATTGTTTGTTCTGAGTTATTCGATGAGCAGATTTTTTTCGGTTTTGATTTTGATTTTTCGAAAAAGGCTGTTTGCTTGGTTTTTTCAGTTTTCGCTGTCGTTTGTGAGGCAAGGTATTGACTTCTCTCATACTAATCTGTACGCTTTAAGAAAGTCCAACTATCGTAGGATTTTTTCTTATCGTACGGGAGGAACTTGGAACTTCTCTCAATATTCCTTGCCTTTCAAGCTCTATACTTTCAATCCTTTTAGTTATCGCTGTTCTTCTTTGTGCTTTGCGAGTAGTTTTCCTCATAACCTGTTTCACCCTAAAAATTACCTGCAATTGCCTTCAAATTTGCTTCATTTTCAAATTCAAGATCCCACTTTCAGTAAAAGGACCATGTTTTGGTTACGAAATCTCTAAAATAAATCATTGGGTTCGCTGTCTGTTCAATGAATACATTTGAAAAAGTAATTTTTAATTTTTCGGCATTTAATTCTTTAAAAAAGCTCATTTTTAATTTTTCGTGAATAGAATATTGTAGCCACAGACAAATTTGGGATTAGACTCATATCAAGCACCCCATATCGGTGAGTAAAGCACATGAAGAAACTTCCTTATGCTTCATTCTATAAATTAAGGGCCAACTATCCTGATAAAACGAAGTGCACCATTTTGTAGCGTTTTGAAGAAGCGATTTCAGACTAATAAGATGCGTGGTAGAGCTTTCCACTTCCCTGTTTCCTCAGAACATTATTCCCGGATTCGAAAGAAAATCCAGAATTGAAAAGACATCTGATAACGTAGTATGAAAAGATATTAGGTTTGATTCATATATCGATTTGGAATGGCAGCTATCTCTGGTGCTGACGAAGCTCAAAAACATTTATTTGAACTCACCAAATTTAGAATTTCAATTTGGGAGCACAACTGGCTTTGTACTGAGTTGAGACCAATGGAAGTAATGCTCGGCTTTCCCACATCGGCAAAACTTTTTCTGTAACTTCTGTCACGTAAATCTGAACAAAACTTCTTTATGTGTAAATGTAGTAGTAATAGAAGAAGCAGTAGTAGTAGTAGTAAATGTAGTAGACCTAGTACTAGTAGCACGAGTGATAGCTGTAGTGGTAGAGGTAGTAAAAGTATTAGTACTAATACTAAGAATAAAAATAGTAGTAGTAGTAACAGTACCAGCAGTAGTAGTAGAAATAAAAGTCGGAGTTGCAGTAGAAGTAATAGTGGTAGTATAAGTAGTAACACTAGCAGTAGTGGTAGTAGGGGTAGTAGTAGCAGTAATATCAGCAAAGTCGCTACTTTAAATTTCATATCAAGGCTTGCCAACGCCCTTTGACAGCAATTATACAGCAAATTTTGGGGTGAAATTAACACAATACTTCTCGCTGACAATTTTTCTGAATTTCCAGAGAAAAAAAGGGTTTCCGATAAACAGGGCCGAACCTGAATGCTACCTGAACCAAGCTCACAGAATTAAGGTTTTGTGGATAAGCCTTCATAAATTTAAGCTGAAATAACGCCCGTTGATGGCAAAACCTTACAAAAGGCTTAGACAGCGATCCGTGAAGTCTGGTCTACCGCATATGTTGCATCCAGATACTCAGAGTCCGATTGACGCCGGTTAACTGGAATCAGTGGACATAAATAGAGGTGAAAAGTAGGGGTTCACAATGAACAGTTCACAACCCGAATGATACCTGCCCCAAGATGGAAGCATTAAGATCTTGTGGGCAAAACGTTCACAGATACAAATAGAAATAAGGTTCGCCGATGGCAAAACCAAATAATTGGTATGAAAAGAAACCAATAAAGCCTACCTTGTCTATAGAAGAAAAAGGACATGAAAATATGACGCTCTTCTCTGCAAATGCCGTCCATTTTAGATAACGTACAAAACGGAAGAACAGTGTGATAGGAGCTCTGTACGTTTGGAAAGAGCAACACTTACAAATTAAGGACAAGCTTCGGCCAAAATCTACAGGAAATAGTATGAAATGAGATCCTTGAAATCTTAATATATAAGTCATACAGGTACTGAGTATCTGGTGGAAACTCAGCATATATTAACCAGGAAAAATTAGATAAGAAAGCAGGATTCCCTTTTTTGAACATCGCAAGAGCAGACAATCCTGCTTCTGCACATCCTATCCATTTCAGAACCATCCATGAGGAAGAGCAGTACATGGGTTACTCTCTAAGTGTGAGTAGAAACATAAGTAGAGAACATAGACAAATATTTTTTTTGAGGAGACAAGGGCATCTCTATGATCTGATTGAATCTCAGCGTCAATGCACTCAGATACTCGAAGTCCTATTGTAGCGGTCCTCACACGAAATAGTAAAGAAGGACACTCTTCTCTTCAAATGTCGTCCATGTAAGAGCCGTGTAAAAAGAAGGTGAAGTGTAATAGGAGCTCTGTTCGTTCGTTTGGAAAGAGGAACATCTAGACATTAAGAAGAAATTTTTGCTGTATGGACAAGGTTGCTCAATACCTGGGGTTAGAACCAGAATAGAAGAACATCGAGAAACTTTATAAAGAGGAAACGCCATATTCTAGATCTTGTAGAGTCTCAGCGAGAAGACTAGCATTTGCTTTTATTTCCTATTCCCGGAGTAATCGTGAAAATGCGTTGAGCGTTTACTTAAAAGAAGGTATTTTCGAAGTTCGATGAAAAGTAGTATGTTACTGATAAGGAAAAAAAGTGAAAACGAACAAGCACCGACAGTAGATAGCTTGTAGCATATTTTCAAGGGCAGAGTGCTTGCTGATTCCCTTTCACGAATATTCTTTATGATGATGGTGAAATTGTGGACCTTATAAGAATATTTTGGCAAAGAGACATAATCTATGCTGATATGAACTTATCTTAGAGATTAAAACTTCAAAGTAGGACGCCCCGCCACTCATCCACTTGAGGGTTTGATGAATGTGATCCAAGTTATGGAAGAACACAGTTGCATCCCATAATGAAACGTCTTATACAAATCTGAATCGGTGAGTATCCAACCTGGGACGAGTGGTTGAACTAAAGGCATCATAAACTAGATTATGACTCGGTTCAGCTCTGCAATGATAATTTTTAGGTAAAGAAAAACTATACCAAATATAGCTCTAGTTTTCAGGTATAGAAAAACAAAATCTTGCCTAAAATTATGTTTCTAAGGCAAATAACATTGGCACACAGGTTTACAGAGATGTCAGATAAATGAAAATCGCTTGATTTACAATAATATAATAACACCTTTTTGATGCTCCTCTGATATACGATACACATTAGGATATAAACCATTGCCAATTTCATGTTTTACTTGCAAAAGTGACTCTCGAGTTCATCTTTTTGGTTTCGCCGCTCCGTCTCTGACAAGTACCTTCAGAGAAACAATGCAGCCTAAGCGTCATCTAAGGTATATAAGACGTAGATCTTTTCAATTGAGCTGACGTGATTAGAATGCATCTTTATTCCTGGATCGCAGAATGGAATAAAGGTTCGTTCGTTCATTCAAACGTGAAATGGCAAAAAAGCTCTTCAAGAGAATTATCAGGCTATTGATTAACTTTTGATGATGACTTTTCCTAAATTTTCCGATAGCATGATAATATAATCTAATCTAAGTTTCCTGAAGAAAACTGGCATAAATTTTTGCCGAACGGACGAGTATCTACGCTTGTTACATTATTTTCTGAAGCAATAATACATTAGAGTATATTTCACTGGGTTATATGAGGGTTCTAATCTTCAAGGAAGCAAGTTCAGCTTTGAAGTCCCACTGGTTGGATCATTGCATTAATAAGTGACACTGGTCACCGTTTACCTCAAGATTCTTTGGGTCTCATCATAATTGGAATAGAGGGTGTCAATCCGCTTTATCTGGGAAAACGTTAAACGAACTTAATTGACCAATTGTGCCTTAGCTAAAATGTCATGTCCAATCATTCTGATCACCTGGAGAATAAAACGACTTACATCTTAGGGCGCTTAACACTTAATTACAGGAGATCAAGAACAAACTCTTTTCGGAAAAAGCTCAGAGCTTGTTTCATGATTGATACTGTTTTGAAATTGTCCTGAATCATTTGGTTACCGAATGTAACCGCAGCTTGAGATTAAAGTTTGTCTGATTTCTGGTTCCTTGTATATTGTTTATAACATTTTATTGAGATTTTAAGGTAGCGTACCCTTTCTTAGCTCTTGATATGCCTTCATTATTTAGGATCCAGCTTATTCATTGCATAGAACTGATCATTATAAAATTCGAAGAACATATTGCCTTGCGGAAAACTGCTTTGATTTGATCACTATCTAACGTATTGCTTCGAGCTGTTCATATTACACATTACATTGCATTATTCTCATTAATTGAATGTCGCCATTAAAACTTTTGAATAAACTTGGAAATAGTCAGTGGAAGGAGCAGTATATTTTTGTATCTTCAATCCATAATGATTCCTGGCACTAAACGCTGATATAGCTCTTCACGAACGATTTCTCCCGACCTACCATCTTTTCCATTCGAACTCATTAAAAACTTTCCCTGCATAATGAATCAATGATGCCATTCAAATCTCCCTTCGCTTCTGCATCGGGTAATGCAAAGTGCATATAAATCATTGAACTATTATGAACGTCGGAGAGCGATTTGAACAACCAGCGCTGCTGAAAACGATAGGATGCAGTTTTCAATGGGGTCAATCCAATAAGCCAGTGATAGAGACGAATCGAATCATGTTAAGGAGCGAAGAATATGCTTCCTGCTGTTTGGACTATACCTTGCAGCTTAAGTGCTTAAAATCAAGCCTTTCCCGCGATATAAATGACTGCTGATACTTATCTTGCCTCATTTTAGAAAATTATTCGAGAAAGTAGCGACTAATGTCTCCCGGCTTCGGTTTGCATGTTCCCTGCCAATTGTGAGAGGAGATAGTGCCAAATGATCCTGTTTCGTTCAACGTTTCCGACCAGCTTAAAATCCTTTCTAAGCCTGATTGTGCAACCCATGCAAATGCAATCCTATTTAGTATTCTTTGTAAAACGTGATAGCCGAATTTTTTAAAGACTAAGTTTTGCTACAGATAGCAGTGACATCACGAAGCCTACTTACCAGCCAGTGCGAAACGACAACTCTGCAGCGAAGGTCCTACCTTTGATACTCATAAAATAAGAAGAAAAATCAGTCAAGCTTAAAGAGCTGCTTTGTCTACAAAAACACCATCAAGTCCTCCTTTTCGGAGCGCACGACATTCATCCAAGTGGTTCATCTCATCTGTATAATGTTCTCATTTATCCACTTCGGATGCGGATGGATATTGAAATGCCCTGGAAAGACTCATTGTCATCGTTGATGTCGTCGCCATTGTTGTCATCCTTTCGGGCTCCTTTCCACCCCGTTTTCGTGATATCGATTCAAAGTGGGATCAAAGTGCCAAATTGTCCTTCGAGCGTAAATTTATTCCATCATAAATGCTTTGATGTTTTTCAGCACGTTCGTTTATTACGACAAATTTTATTTTGACTTGTAATTCCAGGATCTCTTTAGCTTTCATTTTCGTTTCGAACAGTTCTATGCATATTTTTCGGGTCAGACACAGTGGTTGCAATCAGGATAAGATCAGATAAGGCTTTATAAGAAGGATTGTATCCCTAGAAAACAAATTCTTCTTTCTCAATAATTGGTTTTTATCTCACTGGGACAGTCTAGACTGTAATTATGACAGAAAAATGCCGCATGAATAATTCAGTTTGATATATCATATTAGGATTCATTCGGTCGTCTACGATTCCTTCAAAATAATTTGATTCATCTGCAACCATTGATTGACGTAGAAAATCACAGACAAATCCTTGTATACAAATATAACTAAGCAACGTGCCAATTTTTGTTTTACGTATACTTCTCTTTTTATTGATGCATTTGGCGGTGGTTTGAATCCCATCCTAGCTGGAATCCTTATTCGTTTCACTGAGTTGCATTAAGCGTCCTTTTATTTTTTGGCAGCACTTTAACCTCAATAATATTCTTATCAAAATATGTAAAGAATGAAGTCATCAGCAAAATAATGAAATCGAGGCCGGATCAGACGACTTTCATGTAAAATTCATGAGACTAAAGGACGAACAACAACCGACTTCAAAATTTCCTCGAATATTTTAAATTGAAGTATGCTGTTCGTTTTCAAGAAAGTTTTCGGGAGCTAGAGTAAAATAGTGTGAGCAATGTTTGAAAAGGATTTTTGTTTATCACCTTTATGTGTTAGAAGAGAAGCTAGTTCAGTTTTTGTTGTGTTAGTTTCACAACGAGTTTAGTAACACAAGTTTAGTGAATCTATGGTCTGTTGCTATTTATTAGATGAAGTTCCTGTAAAAAATGCAATCATCTGTTGATATTGTATTAAACTTTACTTTGCGTTTGACATGTTTTCCGAGTACCAGAAAAATATTCCCAAAAAAAAACTTGGGATTGTCTCGCGGAACGGGGTTCAAAGCAAAATTGATAAATTCAATTACCTCAATTTTCTATCAAACTTCATAGTTTTAAATTTGAAGTCGTCTCCTGGTGCACGCAGTGGAATCTGCTTGGCAGAAAAATCTAACGAAGGTTGACTGAAAAACCTATCCTTCTTTTTTAAAATGGCATGGAAATATAAAGTTAGCAATTCCAATAATCGGAGCTTTTCGTATGGACTTTTGAAAATGTTTTATGAGCTAATTTAAACAATCTTAAATGTTAGTTTCGATTTTTGACGACTTTCTAAAGAATAAGCCATGATTTTGCTCAAGATGAAATCAGCCATTTTGTATGTCGTAGTAGTCTAAAATGATGATAAAAGTTTGTTATAAGAGCAGATATATAAAGGATATACCCATCTCCTGACATTGTAGGTGTAGAGACAACCAAGATTATACTCCACCATAATGCTTGTTTATATGATTAGGGCTTAAAGGTAGGGAAGAAATGGATTAATGATAAACGAAATGAATTACATCTATCAAAAAAGTTCGTATTGAAAGTAATTGAATAATAAATCCTTCATAGTTAGCAGATATTAATCCTTCATAGTAAGTCGATGCAATCATAAGCAATTAAAAGTAACCAATGTTATTCAACAATATATCGGAAGTATTTAGAAGTGGTAGCACCATTGCAGTCAACTTCACATTGAAATGCATTCAATTTCGCACTTTACACGCTTGCAGTTAATTTTTTTTTTATGGTAAGTAATGGTTGATCAGATTAGTCTGCTCTGAAGGCCCAGATACAATATTGCGTGACGGCGATGCGAGAACGCGATGCCATTGTCGCTCGTCATCGCGCAACAAATTCAATTTACAATGCACGCGATGCGAGGAAGAATAACATGCATATGAAAAATGTCAAATTGGTGACGTTTCAAATGAAATTTGATGAAAATTGTATTTGATTTTTTTTTAAATTTGAATTTGGAATTTTCCTTCGATTAGCAAATAAAAGCCTCAACAAGGATGCATGGAATTTTCATTCAAAATTCATTCCGAATAACCATAGTACTTAAAAAGTAATTAAGGCATTTGAATTTCAAATTTCATTTAAGCGCCATGTTGAATCTGACAAACGTCACGAACCTTGTTGCAAGGAATTTTCGTTTTTCCGAATATTCTCGCCTCGCAATCATTGTACGTTGTCAAATACAAATGCATGTTACGAAAACTGCTTGACTCCCGTCGCGCTCTCGCATCGTCGTCTCGCAGTATTGTATTTCGGCCTTGATTGTAACGAGTCGGGCAGCACTGCCGACGATCTTGCAGCATTATCTCCACTGGCCTGTGCTAAACCAGTTTGCTTGTTCTTTCCACATTCTCAGTCCGAGTTTCAACTCCACATAGATATCATGTTATATTTGACAACCCCATCTGTGAACTTGTTTTTTTTGCTGTGTGGGCAATTTGCAAAACAGTGGGCAATTTAGGGCAACGTTATACAATTAAGACTGATGTTAAATTTTGTGAATCTACAAGTGTGACTTTTGAAAAAAATAAAAAAGGGCTGTGTTGAGCATTGCTTGTCAAGATCACAAGTTTTCCTTTCATAGAAAAACTTATTATGAGGCCTTGAAAACGTTCGAGACCTTGAAAGAACCTCAACTTCAAGAATTGACCCAAGTTTTTAAACGTGTGAGGGCTCTTGTGAAGTCAGAACGTTATTTAACAATAAGGGTGATGAGTGAAATTTTTAACTCAAACACTTTTACAGCACCTCAAATTTTAACAGTCAATTTGACAATGCGAAAGATTTACGCCAAAAACCTTACTTGACTAAACTAAACAGAACCAAACTAAGCAGAATTTTTGACATTAAAACTCATTTCTCATCAAAACATTAAAACTAAAAAATTTTCATTAAAACTATTTATCTGATGTGGTTCTTCTGACTTTTTCAATTCTCGAAATTGTTAAAGAACTTGTTAAAAAGCAGTTTAAAGACGCCATTTTAAAATTCTCGATACTATTCAAACAACTGTGATTGACCGGTGAAAAGTCGTTCCAGTAGAAAACTTCCAGCGCTGTTACCATGAGAGGGAACAACTATTTTGTCAGTATAAGGCTGCCCAAGGAAGCTACTTAAAAGAATACCTCGTATAGTTAAAATAAGAAGAATTTTACCGGTCCTCAAAACGGTTTTTTCCCAAAACATGAGCACCTCATAAACAGTATGACTTGACAATTTGACATCGTTGGGAAAAAATTGTTTTGAACTGGAAAATTTGTCATATAACGGTACTTTTAATAGGGAAGGATGATTTCATCCGGAGGAAATATGAGAACGACCATATCTCCTGTTAGATGCCGATGCTCCATTAGTGGACATATTGCGTAAAAGTGAAGTATGCAAGGAACAAGGACTCTGAAAGGAGCAGCCTAGTTGATAAACAGGACATTCAGTAAGAAGACTGCTAGGAGAGTGCAGTGAAATGTTTGTCTTTAGTTACTTTTAAGATTGAAAAATCATGAAAGAGCCAAAATGTGTCCACACTATTAGCTTATTAGAGTGTTCTGTGGGTGTTCTCAAAGACAACACCTAAAGTTGCTGACTTGTCATAGACCAGTGACTTAATATAGGTCCCTGAATAGATATCCAATGGCGTTTGATCGCATCAACAAGGCAGCATTCCACCGGATGATTTCTCAAGATAGCACGTCCACAAAATTTGCCTTCCAATAAATCGATTGTCAGGCATGCTACGTGACAAGTGACACCGTCTTGTTGAAACCACATATCGTTGATCTCAAGTCATACAACTCTGGCCACAAATAGCCTTCCAACATAACACGACTTGGAACGACGCGAAATCGACTGGGTTGGCTCATTTTGAATCGATGTACTTACGGCTACGATATTTGCTTCTGTTCGGGCAGTACGGCATCTTTTTGGCACCGAAATGTTCAGTAGTGAAAATTTCGACTCAAACTTATCCACAGTTGCACGCATAGGCTTTCCGAAGGGACGATTATAACAGCCGAAATTTGGAGTAAGTGCTCTGAAACTTGCGACCACAGGCTCCGAATTTCGGGAGTAATTTTTAATAATTTCTAAACGTTGCTGATTGTTTAGCTTTATCATCATGAACATTTTGAGTAAAACAGCAATTGACACTGACATTTAATTAAAAAAGTTTAAGGATGCGTTCATAAAAAGATACGAAATTGTTATGTCCGCAATGAAAATTCTAATAACAAACAACTTTCAAATAATAAGGGGACACATGGTAACCCTGTTTCATTTTGCTCCAGCTAACGGCTAGTTTTTCAGATTTGTCATTTATACAAAATCTGACAACTTCATATGAAGTGATTTTTCCTTCAAGTTCCAACAGATATTTAAACGTGGTCCTCAAATCTTAACAAATATCAGAGAACTAATATAAGTGCATTCCAAATTAGAGAAATCTGTTCGAAATATTAAAGAAATTGTGAATCAACCTCAATCTATAGTATTTAATATAATCAAGCGGTACGAAAATTCAGATAATTTTATTAATAAACCAAAACCGAGCCAGTGCGAAATATTTTCGGATTGCCACGAACAATGGCTTTTAAGGCAAATCAAGAAACGGCCACACTTTAGTGCCCTAAAACTTGCTGCTGAAGCGGGAAAACACCTTGGGGAAACCTGTAACCCAGAACCGATCAAAAAAATGTTTAGGGAGCACAGCTTCAATGACCGCGTTGCTAGGAAGAAAAACTTTATAAGTAAGGCAAACTTCACAGGCACAGCTTCAATGACCGCGTTGCTAGGAAGAAAAACTTTATAAGTAAGGCAAACAGGAAAAAAATTGTTAGCTTGCGCAAATGCAAAAACCAAGATTTAACATTTTCAAATAAAGTATTTTTTGCGGACGAAAGCAACTTTAATGTTTCAACTATCAAGATAATGATATCAACACAAGGCCTATCATGTTGGAAGCTTGCTCCCCTATAACAGCTCTCATGTGCTCAAAACGCCACAACAATCGCCTGATTTAAACCCGATAAGGCATGTCTGTAGTTTTTTGGAGGAGAAATTGAAAAACACCATATTCCAAGCAAAACTGATCTGATTGAAGCCCGGAAGGATGAATGGGAAACATTCCGCCAGTTTATGGCTAGAAGCTTGTCAAATCTATGCATAATCGCCTGGATAGTACAACAAAAAGGCTTCACAACAAAATATTAAATATTAACTCGTGAGACTGACTTGTATTTTATTTTCTGTATTTATGTAGTGTGTCCCATTATTGATTTGACCAAAAATATAGGACTAAATAATTTTTATAGTAAAGTATAATAATAATAAATAACTTTTCACCTTTGTATCAGGTTATAGAAATGTGTACAAGATCCTTGGTCTAAAGTAGAAACCACGTCAGTTTCATTCAAGAGTTGTGTGTTTGTATTTGTTTCCGGTTCACTAGTCGTTGAAAAAAAAATCAAATTACACACATTCATAGCCTGTTTTGAAAAGGATACTACTTTTTTCACTGCACACTGGTTACTAGAACTCGTGAAATTAGGGTCTTTGGATAAAAACAAGAGAACCGAATTTCATACTTCACTCAATCATATAAACTCTGGAGCAGGCTTGATCGGATATTAGAGCGCTTCAGCTTTTATCATGAGCTTGTTACAGCACTTGGTTAGTTGGTTATTCCTGTATTTATCCATGCAAAAATTGGAAACTTCTACTAATAGTTAACATAAGAGTCCTTTCATGATTGAAATCGCATCAATTTCATTTTTGTAAAAGTTATTTTATATCTGAACTATGAAAATTTTGAAAACGCGAGTGCAGAAAATTCAAAGCCAACTTTTTACAAAACTGAGTAGTAAAATTTTATTTGTCCATGTGGAAAAAAATGTTCAAGTACTGATGGCATGATGAATAATTAGGTTAAGACTGTGAAGTCCTTCGAGATGCTCCAGAAATTATGAGAACTTTCTCAAATGCATGGCGAGTTGGACTTGACAGCAGCTACGTGTAAATGAGTTCGAAACTATGTATTTCTTTTTTTTTATTATTGAGCCTTTTTCGAATTTTTCGTCCTTTTTTCAATGTTTAAAAGTACCATTTTATTTTGATTATTTTTCATAATAAAGTACTTCATCATTTGTAGGATGTAAATGAGTTTTATATTGGTGAAAAACTATTGAAAGAATAATGCAGCTTACAACTCACCCAAAAATTTTCAACTGATGCGTTTAACCGGCAAAAAGTGATGAAATTAAATTATTTTGATGTTTTGGAGGGATAACCTTTAGTTTTGCCACCACAAATGACTAAAGTTCATCCATGTAGGAACGTCGTCAGCGTAATCATATGGTGAAAAGACTGCTCGGAAAACCATCCATGAAAATACTTCCGAAAAACCTGCCAAGCTCTTTAGAATTCATTTCAGTATTTCAGTTATGCCCTCACTACAAAATTTGAGCTGAACGAATTTTCGCTGCAATCAGAAGCGCTTTTAGCTGAAGGTTCTCAGGAAACAACTGCAGGATGCTTTTATTTACTTCTGCACGAAGTCAAATGAACGCGACGCTTATCGTAATAGAAGGTGAAAAGCATGTTGCCTTTCACCATGTAATAGGTGTAAGTATCTCGGGAAAACATTGTGTGCTCAACATTTCATCATTCTTTGCAAACATTCAGGCTTAGTTTCGTTGAAAACGTTGATAAGGATACCTAAAATATGGCCCAGAATAACGCTCAGCACTACACACACCATCTATCTTCAAAGGTTGAATGCAAGCATGTATGTGCGAATATTATCGAAACTAGGTTAGAAAACTTCAAATTATCTGCTCTTCCTGTTACCGTGAGTGTAAGAGATTATGCTGTTGAAAAAGGATGAAGAGCCCTTTATGTGGGAACAGAAAAATTTTAATAATGATTCCTATTTTTTTAGAAATTCTATTTTAGTTGAGCGCATTGAAACATTTGCGTCGTTTTGGCTTCGCAAAACTGACAAACATTTATCCTTTCTCAAATGTTTTTGAAGCATGACTGAAAAATGTTGATGTACTAAACGATTGATGTTTCCAGGCAACGATGATTTCGCAGTTTTCAAACCCCTCGTATAATATATTATCCGGCATGTATGTGCCCTTCAACATTTCTTTTTTTTCCTTCCTTCTATTTGTATTAGTGTGGATTTGGTGAGGTTATTTCGTACATGAGATTTTCCGGTTAGTGTGCAAGGAGCAAGGGTTGACCTCCAATACTACTCCAACTCCAATTTGCGCTGACTTAGCATTGCAACAAACTTATTTCAAATATGTATCCCACGCAGTTGCGTCACGTGCACTCGATTATAAGGATAAATGTACGACGGCCATGGATAATTTTCCGCCAGGATTAACATCTAAGTAAACAAATTTTTCCGGCAAGCAGTACTTCTGTGATACTGATGAATACTACACCGACTGAATAGGTGTTCTTGTATACAGAGGAAAAGTTAATTTCTCATTTCGAGTTATGCACGTGGAAAGTAGGATGGAATGTCCTTGACTAAAAAAAAGTAGGAAAGATGAGAATATAAAGGGATATGAATGAAAATTTTGCTCTAGATTAATGCTCCAAGTTGATCCTCATGGTTTATCTATGGTATATGTTCAGGCTATTTACGCGTGGAAGGCATTCGCATATACCTACGTTATTATTAGATATTACGTTGAGGTGGCAACAGAGGCAATTTTATATTGCGATATTATCTAAAATTGTTATGTGTATCATTTCGTGTAACCTTTAACATTTAAATGATACAATTTCCTAAATAAGTGAGAGTATGTCTTACGGTTTAGATGAAATGGAGCAACTTTGATCCTTTAAAAGTTAGAAGGTGTCGTGAAACTGGGTAAAAATTCAAAAAAGGGAGGTTATAGTCGAAGTTAGATAAGTTGCGAGAATTTTTAATCTGGTAATTTATCCTTATTTCTCGCAACGTAACTTGCAGTTCACGTTGTGATTCGATAATTTTGTACCAATATCATTCAGCGGTCTGTCTTAATGGGTCAAAATAAATAATTAAAACCAAATATCTTTTTCCTAAATGCCTAGTGATCCTAAATGCTGAAATCTATTCGTAAAGGAATGATTTGACTATCTTTGTTTAACTTGACAGTAATTAAGGAGCTCTTATCCACTGGGAGCTCAAAAATCGACACATTTTCAATATCTTGTGATACGCTTTATTCATCAGATAAATTAACCACACATTTAGTACAATATTAAACATCTCTTGTAGAAAAGCGAAAAATTTTATTTTCCAGACCATGCGCACCTCATAGACGGTGCGAAAACGACCCCTCAAAATATTCTGCTCCATGGTGGGAAATTCACCATTGGAGTCTGTGTTTTAAAAGAGAACACAAGAACCGACCAGAAAATTGGGAAAATTAAAAAAAAAATGCGGATGTCAATAGAAAAATCGACCTTTTTTCGGGAATTTTTTTGAAGCTGAAAAGTTTTTTTATCTTATTTTTTGTTAATTGTGGTCGACTCTTGCAAAGGAAGCTTAAACAAATAAAATATTTCAGATTTAGTCAATTTGAGCGAGTAGATTCAGAAATGAAATGTCCGGCGGTTGAAAACAAGTAATTTCGAGAAAAACGCGTTTCAAATTACTTTAGTACATAATCTTCACAGGTCTTACTATCAGTTAATATCACAAAGTTTTGTTATAAAGCTCGTTGTTATTTTGCGTATTTCTACCCAAACAACGTGAAAGAAATAAGACGTACGTCAATTTTTCAAATACTGGTTTCATGAGCTCCTGAATTTCTGCACTTCGAGTTGGTTTCTGTGAGAACAGAGTGTTATCAACTTTTGCCTGTTGCCTATCAATATTTGCAATATTCAGGATTACAGTTTTCATGTTATGGTAGCGCATCCCATAGAGACTCTATGAGAAAAACCGGCCCACATCGCTTTTTTCCTATTGTCTAAAGAGTCTGAACTACATTAAAAAGCCAAGGAATAATGAGCTCTTTCAATACTATTCCTGTCAGGCCAGGAAAAATGTTTTGACATTTTTGACATGACGTAACACACATTTTTTCTCGTACAAAATACACTCGAGCTTTTGAATAATAAAGTCTTCATACGTTTTGTATCATCATCATCATCATCATCATTGTATCAAAGTATCATTCATATCATAGTACTTTAAGTCAAAAGATAAATCATGACGCTTGCATCCACTGAGGACTGTCAAATGGACTTTCCGCATTAGGCATTCACGCTAACGAAGTTGCTTTTCCACAGTCTGGATGATAGCGTATACGAAAAACCGATTGTGATTGTTGAAAAACGACGAAGGTGCAAAGAGAGGAGCAATAGCGTTCCCTTAAACTTAAACCAACATACAACGATTTCCACAGGCAACTACACCGGGAAAATTATTCTCATCTGTATTTACAAGTCAACGCGATCCTTCAACTCACCCAAGTCATTTATCCTCAAGCTCTTTGTCTTGCATAGCTCTTTCTTCGTGGTGCCTTCCCTGAGTATAAATGCTTTAAGTAGTAACCTTATAAAGTAAGTAGCTAATAAATCGAAAAAACTGTCGATCTAACTGTAAATCGTTATACAACAACAAATTTACTTATGCTATTTCTGTCTCCGTCTCCGAGAAGTCGTCCGCGAGTGATAGCGCTGTATGCAGTAACACTCTGGACGTCAGGTATTAGAGTAATCAAGACGTATTCAACGTCAGATCACAATTATTCGCCTATACGTAAAAAAGTAGCAGTAGATAAAAGATCAACCAATGCCTTATCTCATGAAACAATATTTTATAATGCGTGCCGGAATGTTTTTTTTTGATTGAAATGACGAAAACGTCGTTTAGAGTCTAAAATTTTTCATAGATATTATTCAGATAGAACATATGGAAAATACAAAATAAAACATATGGATGCAGACTAATCTTTTGAAGACACTTGAACGCTTACCGCAGTCTTAGAGTCCAGTCTTCATGTGTTGAATGCAGTACCAGCCCTGACTTAGATAAACACGTAGGTATTGCAGGCAAGCCTTGAAGCAAATCCTGCAAAGCAATTGTCCCCAATATTGTGGAAATGTAGACAATAATTTTTCAGCTCTCAGTTGTTCATTACCAATCAATACGGACAGTATGATGTTGCTTGTTACTAAGTAGACTGCTTAACATTCTACTAAACATCTTTTCTTTTTCGTGAGCGACTTCAAGAATTTGGTTCATGTTTCTCTTTTGAAAAAAAGGGAAAGTGAACAAAGAGAATCGAACTTATAGTTCAATTTCCAATTCTTCACTTTGGAGTTTCTACATAAATTAAATAATTCTCATGACAGTCTAATTCTATTATTTTAGTACCCAAAATTTTTTGGACCATGGACCTGAAAAAACTGTTCTTTTAAAAAAAATAACACTAACAATTCTAAATACAATTATCTTTCAAGGATATAAACATAAATTATGTGCATTTTAAATTGATAATGAACAATTTTGCTTCCGTTTGCTCCAAGGAGTTTAAGTGTTTAATATACGGTATCCTTTTGGTATATTCAAGGGCTATCGTCCTGGCTTGTGTGTACTGTACAGTACAATACATTCGGGTGCATTTGTGTGGAGATTTGAACACCATGTCTTGTGGGTCCGGACGTTTTGTTTTGTTGTTTTTCGAATTTTCTGTAGTTTATCCTGGCACGTCCGTACGATATGAGTGGCGGTTGGTCCGCTATATCGTGAAACGGCCGTAAATTTGTTGCGCGGTATCCCGACATATGCACGCAATACTCTACATGCAGAAAAAAAAATGTACTCAATACTCGCAATATGCAATACGCAATACTCTACATCCAGGAAAAATGTAGAGTATAGCGTGCATTCTGTCGGTGATTCTTTCCGGTACTTGTCTTTTTTTTTGGTTATCGTAAATAAATTTAATACGAATGAGTTAAAATAACCAGTTATTGTATTATTTTTTTATAATTAAACTTTCCAATACACCTTTTGAGAGTTTTCGGCTCATTTGACCCAAGCTTGTGGAGGATTAGCACAAATAAAAGAAAAGACCAAGGCTAGGAACGCTAGAAAGCGCTGGTGCACAAATTAGCCCATATAAGAAGGAAAGGACCAAAGAAAATTTAAAAAAAACAAGAAATTTACAAACACAAAAAAAAAGCACGGAAAAATAACTCACAAACAACTACTGACCAACGCCGACACAATATTCACAATCCTCAACACAATCTTTATCGGAAAAATAAACGTGTTGAACTCGATAATGACAGTCACATGGCCCAAAAAGACCCTAAAAAAATAACCTTCATGACTGACTAGTGGCATTTACAAAGAAGAATGTTCCAATGATGCCTCCAGCCCTGAACTCACGCCAGACGGTGGCACCATATGGGTTCTTCGAATCCCGAATTCGACAATTTTGCGAGTTTACGTAACAACCAAGATGAAAATAAGCTTCACGGTTGAAGATGACTTTGTTTGACAAAATGAGAGTCCAATTTGTCAGTTTGCGTGGTCAGCAATCTTCAGTTGTTGTGCTAACTTAACGTTGTATACGTAAAGGTGTAGATTTTTCTTCAAAAAACGTTATAAGCGAATCTCTCACTATGCCCAATTTTCGACTTCGATGTCTAATTGATAATCCTATGCTTTCAGCAAGACTTTCACCAACGGCTTAGATATTTCGTATAGAACGACTTGTTTTGTAAGGACGGATAAAGCGTCGAAGACCACAAGTTGAACCAATCTTTTTAAATGTTTGACCAACTAATTTTAAAGTTGACGTATTTAAACAGCAATTTCCATCATACTTTGAACGAACTGTAGCAACTAAACTTTCAATATTTATAAAGTACTGCTCAACATGAAGGACTTGAAGTTGTTTCATGGAGTGCCCTATTTTTAATAATCCTAAACTGTCAGTGAACTGTTTTTCCTGGCAACACTGGGCGAGCAGTTCAAATCTTGCGTTACTTATGGGCCACGGTTTTTATTAAATGAGTTCAGATTGGAATCGGATACCGTTGGATTGCAAATTGAGTATCGGCAGAACTTATTAGATGGAAAAAGGACATGAGTCATAAATACCAAATCACCGTAAAAATTTATTTCACATGTATTTAGCTCAGGAAGCCAGCCCTTTTGATTTTTGCACTCACCTACGTCGTTTAATTTTTAAGCTCTCTGTCTTGTAAAGCTCGCTTTATTAAACTTAAGCACAAAGGAAATAAGTCTAATAAACGATTCAGCCTTAAAATTTAATAGCAACTAGAAAAAGAGGCAGTCAACATAAAACCTCCTCTAGATATCCTGAAGTATAGAATTGGGCTAGAGAATTAGAAAAGCAAGGATCAACTATGAGTTTTGAGTCGTTAATTTTAATTTTCGTTTTTTTAAACGTTTTTGTTGTTTGTTTATTCCAAAACTGTATTAAAACAAAAAGATTAAACGAATTTTCATACAATTGTTATATATATATGCAATATTTTTGACTAAACATGTATGATGTGAACACTAATTCATAAAATGAAATATTTTCCGAGGAAAATAATGTCACCGGTGCTGGAAGCGTGTCGACCTGACTGTTTCTCAGTAGAATTCAACAGCGAGTCATAATGTCAATTGAAGTAAATTTGAGTTCCTGCTGGCTATCTAGAATTTCTGGATTCACTGAAATGCTTAAACTGAAATGTTTAAGCGTTTCAGCATATTAAGTGGTCTGATTCACTTATTTACTCTCTTCATTGAACTTGTTGAGTTGATTGTGAAGATGGAGGGTACGCATCGTTGCACAGTTAAGGGAAGTGAATTATTCATTCACAAGGCAATAATCTAATATACTTTTTCTCCAACCGCTAAATTTGGCTCTATGTCATTGACAATACTCCGTTCTTCCTGATAACCTAATAAAGTCTATCACTTTTTTTCGTTACAGCTTGCATCCATCAATCAGAACGCTAATCAAATGATTCTGGAAAATCAAAGCTACACCAAAAATTGTCCCATTCGTCTTAAAAATGCTCCATTCCAATCGAAAAGGATATATGACGATAAAAGTGTGTCGCTAGTGTCGTCTATTCTGTTCATATATCACTATCCAGCCGGGATGCCATCAATCCATCATTGGGCTTAGGAAAACAAGTGTGGGTGTTGGCTGGTTAGTGAAGACCGTGAAGGAGCCAACGATTGGATATAGCGAGCGATCAAACGCGCGCTGAGTGAGAGGAAGAGTCTATTACGCTGGTTTTAATCATGGTGATAGCCATACTCGTCCTTTATCTGCTAATCACGCCATTTATATCATGCGTTGGTGGAGGTAGTAATAGCAATAGCGCTAGTGGCACCAGCAATTCAGGCACGGGCAGCGGAAGTAGCAGCGGATCCGGAGGCAGTAATAGTGGCAATTTATCAGGTGGAAAAGGCGAACAGTCATCGACGCCAACACTATCGTCACGAGTAGTGCACACGAAACATGGCGCTGTCTCGGGAATAATCGTTCAACTGGAAGGACGACATTTAGATTCAGTTGAGGCATTTCGAGGGATACCATATGCCTCGCCTCCCGTCGGAACGTTACGTTTCATGCCGCCCGTCACGGGTGCATTGTGGTCAGGAGTGAAAAAGGCTGACAGGTGAGTACTGTAGTCCTTTTTTGAATCTATCATCGTACTAGTAGTTTGTTAGCAGGCATAATATATTTGCTCCGTAATGGCTCGGAGTAATCAGGAAATATATCAATGTTCATGTAGGACCTGTCTACTTCGCTTTAATGGTGGTTAAGTTGGGTTGGTAATTAGAGTGGTTGTTCATGTTGTGCGTGACTCAAGGGTAATAAGGCTTAAGTTATCCGGTTGAGTTAATACATAGTTTTGCCAACTACAGAGGGATGAGGGCCGTGGTAAGCAACGAATTTGCTAATATGTTGTCAATTATATTCAAGTCTATGCTGCATGACTAGCGATTATAGAATGGGCGATATGGTAGGCTGAAATTATAATTCCACTGAGGCAAAAATATTCACCCATTGATTTTCTTCATCAAATGATACATCTAAAAACAGTTCATGCATAATCTCAGGAGGTGTATCATTTGGGCTGCAAAAGCACTATATCCGTGAATCTAAGCTAGTTGGATAACTACTAGCATAACTTAACAATAACTTGTAATTTAGTCTTCCATTCCTTTCATCGTAATATTTTTTCCTTCTTTGAATAATGCAACTAAGTTGACTAGTGTTCGTGTTTAGTCACACAATAATTCGGTTGGTTACTTCCAAGAATGAAGCTCAATCAAGAACAATACGTGTATGTGAAAATTATACAAAACATCACTTATTTCATTTTTCTTCACTACAAATACTTAAAACCAAAATATCGGCAAGATACTGGTTTTTGCGAGAGTCAGATATGACTAAATTTGTTTGTTTATGAATTTGATAGATTTTATGAAAAAGTTATTTAAATAAAGCTTTAGTTTTTATCATATATTTATCATTATTTCATGCATTCCATCTAACTTCGTTTTTTTCCGGTTCTCTAGGTTTCGTTAAAAAATACATTTCATTATATATTAATATATTAACATAATATATTATATTAATATATTTATTATTTATATTTACGAGCTTGGTTTCAACAGCTAGATCTTATGGGCGACAACCGGTGTCTGTATAAACTAGTTTTAAGAAAGAGCAGACAAATATCTATAATATAGTCTCAAACATGCAGAGCCTAAATTACCTTCTTTGTAGGCGTAAGGAACGCATTTTCCACATTACCCATCGCGTTTGCTATCATGTATTGCCTTCGTAGTTCAAGTGCCTGTTCCAAGAAGAATATAAGCTTTCAGTTTGTAGGAGATCTTTGGCTAATTGATAAGAGACCAGGACTGCAAGTTCATCCTTAAAAAAGTCCGGTAGAGTCAAATCAATCACAGTATGGGGTCATTTATTTATTTTTGTACGAAACGTCCAAATCACTATTTCCTGTTAGAATTCACGTTTCTGCAATCCTTTTTTCACGACGTGTTTCTATAAAATTGTTTCCTTCAATATTGATAGATGGGTACCTCCATAGTTTCCTTTTTAAGAGCAACGCTTCCATTTCCCCGGTGAAAGTGC
This sequence comes from Stratiomys singularior, assembly GCA_954870665.1. Lineage (NCBI taxonomy): Eukaryota > Metazoa > Arthropoda > Insecta > Diptera > Stratiomyidae > Stratiomys > Stratiomys singularior. The sequence goes on along the minus strand of OX940878.1, from coordinate 125,100,548 downwards.
TCACTTTTTGCTTTTTTTCTCTTCCAGTATTTTTTTCAATACATGCGTTGGATCTAAGCTCGATTTTGATTATGACAAGTATGTCATCCGCAACAGGAGTTTTGCCATCAAACCAGCTTGTAAGTTCCCCAAGAAGCCCGTCAAAATAAATGTATAACAAACATTGTCCTAATATTGAGCCCTGTGGGCAGCCTTGTGTGATTTCTTTTTCTGCTTGCAGATATATCTCATTTATTCAAATGTGGTGGTTAATGAACGGAATGAATGAAATATGGGCTATTTCGTGCTTTGGGTTCGCGAACAACGTCTTGCTATCACAGGTTGTCAAAGGCCCCTGCAATGTCGAATGCGACTGCGTAAATATATTTTGCATTGGAATTACATTGAACGTTAATCACTCGATTGATAGTGTCCTCGATACTCAGTCTTTTAGTTTGGATAAATACGAGCAAAAAAGATCCGCTGGACAAAAAAGGTTTATTACAAAATTACGACTTTACAAAAATCAAAGGCCCCATCCCACAACGATAGCAGACAAAAGAGTGTGGGACCAAATCAAGGGATTCAATCAAAATAAGAAAATCATATTACCATCTGCATAAAACAGGACTTTTCCTTGCATAAAATAATTCCTGTCTGTTTGGGTAAACGATGGGCCTGTAAAAAAGGACAATTAAGAATGACATACTCAGGACGAAATCACACACAAAAAACAGCACTCCAATGATATGTTTATGCTTATGTGAAATGCACTGACAAAATAAGTGACTCTGCGGAAGGAGAATCTGACTCGAAAAATATTTCTGTCAGTAACGAAAAAGGATAGTGTTTCCTTGGAAAAATGAATAACAGAAAGAAGCATAGCAGCAAGAGAAGACTCGAACCCCTGGATATAGAAAGACATTCTTATTGACGGATAAGTGCATGTTAAATTCCATTTGGCATGGGTTCACGTTATAAGAAAGTTCTCATATGACTTCAGAGGCAAACAAAAATTTGGGACGAAAAAAAATATGATTCAGACTAGAAGGGGTATGCCCACGAAGAACACAATTGATGAATTTGAACATTTTGACGAGTTTGTAGAGTTCTGCCAATATTTGAAAAAAGAACATAATCTGGCAACTAATGCATTTTTTCAATGCTTCACATATTCCATTCTTAAATAAAGTCCCTTTTTAATTTTACAGCCTTAAAAGCCGTGTCACGTTATGTGGGTATATATGCATCTTTTGAAGTAGTACATATATGCATTGGAAATAAGAGCCCTAAGAAAAAATTTCAAACTTAAAACTCATGGGAGCATAACTAGATGAATCTCAATGGTGAATTAGATCTAATAATGATTTATATGAAATAAGGGAGAAACTAGAAATTTTTTAAATGATGAAGCTGAGCAAAGTCGAGGAAGCTGATAGCTTGCAGTGTATGAACGATTTCTATATACTGCAAAAAGGTATTCCACGGAAGCATCCATTTTAAGTGTACAAAATATCGTGAATTTGGGGGCAGAATATCCTGAAGGTGAAGGGCAATGCTCAAAATGTGTCATAAAGTTGACCGCGTTGACAACAATGAGTCTTATTGACCTTTTAAATTACTTTCTATAAGCAAATCTGGGATATTGGAACAAGAAAATTGGAAGCTGAATTTAGACACTTTTAAGGAAATCAAGTATAGTCAAAAAAATCAATTGAGTGCGTTGGATATTCTTCTTGCTGTAAACTATTTGACTGTCTACGTGACACGGTTCACTTGACGTCGACAGAAGGAAAGGAGCATTGCAGCACTAAAGGAATTACATAGGACGTGAACATTAACCATAAATTGTGTCGACAATGTCATGTCGCCTTTTTTTCAAGAATACAAAGGAGTCAGCCGAAATCTTCAATTCCAAGTCAGCTGAAATTTCTTTGTTTGCTTTTATTCTGATAATGTCCATTTCACTTCAGAAAAGTCTTAGGCTTCTGTGACATTTTTTTCCGAAAAGTGAGGAAAAAAATAAGGAAAAAAAGTATCCCGATAAATTGGGTTTATCAACATATTTTTCACTTTAATTGTATATTTTTTTCATTACTGCGGATTGGAAGCACAGATTTTTTTCAAGTACCGCCTGCATCTCCAAACGCTGATTTCTGTGAATACTGTTTGATGGTCCTTTTCCAACGAAAAATCTAATACTTTTTTCGAAATTGCCGGACCAAAAAATTTACCTGCCGATATTGAAAACCCTATTGAATATTTTGAATTGTTTTTTACTTCCCTGCTCATCAAAACTATAGTACAAGAAACTAATCGATACGCCCAACAACTTTTACACTCGGGAAGAGAAATAAAACCGAGATCACGAGTTAAGAAATGGAAGCCAGTTACAGAATTAGAAATCAAGGTATTTATTGCAGTTCTATTGGAGATGGGTAAAACCAAAAGACCAACTATATATTCTTATTGGTCTAAAAACTCCAGAAGTATACCGTGGTTCAAAAAAATGTTTTCAAGGGATCGTGTCCAGTTGATCCTTAAATTTTTTCACATGGTGAATAACGAAAACATAGCTCGTCCAGGCCATCCTGACTATGATCCATCTGCCAGATTTTCCCCGATTGTTGACCAATCAAATAAAATCTTCAGACACTATTTCCAGCCTCACCAAGAATTGTCAATTGACGAGTCATTAGTTGGTACCAAATGCAACTCGGTAATGAAGCAATACCTACCGAATAAAAGCATCACAGTTGGGGAATAAAATTTTGGATGCTGTGCGATTCCACCACTAATTATTGCTTAGGTTTTTTTTTGCTACAAGGGAGCAAAGGTAACGGGTGAACGAAATGAAATAAATGAGCATGGTCTGGGATATATTGTGGTACACAAATTACTAAGCATTGGGGATTATTTCAACAAAGGGTACCATTTATTCACAGACAACTTCTACACCAGCTTGACCAGTTTTTGTTGGAGGAAAACCACCTACATAACAGGCACAATAAGAACAAACAGGAAAAACTTACCAAAAGAGGCATAAACTGCGGATGTTGGAGTACCAAAGTACTTCAAAAATAAAGATGTCCTCCTATGTTCGTTCAGGGACAAAAAATCCAAAAAGCTCCCGGTTTTACTTGTTTCTAAAAATGCGAACACAAGCCCCATAATCACGAAAAAGAAAAAAGGAACAATTGGAGTAGAAAAAACCAAGCCTAGCATGATTCACAATTATAACAAGTTTATGGGTGAGGTCGACGAGTCGGATAAAATTCTCTACGTATATTTGAATGAACGGAAGACCCTAAAATTTTGCAAAAAGTAACGTTCAACATCTTCGGGAGAATGGTTCTAAATTCGTACATTTTGTATTCACATAATGCAAAAGAAAAAAAAATATATCTCTACTACAATTTATTGGTTAAATAATCGAAAGTATTAAGAAAGAGTGGCTAGAGGCAAAAAATATTTCAGAAACACCAACCAGATCCAAACAAAATTTTGGATTGGAAAAGTTACCAGGGACAATGCTTCGCTGTTGTGTAGTGTGGAGTAATAAAGGAGGAAAACGTGTGACTCGATCTTCGCTAGTTTGTGTGCGCTGTAAAAGGGAGTCCATGGGGTTTGTGTGGGGAAACATTTTTGCCAATGATATTTTTTATACACTTATTTGTTTTCTTTTTTTATTAAATTAATAAATACAGTTATATTAGAAAATGTGTGTTATTTGAATAGTTTGGTATGCCATTTATACATAACAGAAAGAATACATTTCTACATTTGAGGGAAATAATCAAGATTCGCTGCACATTTAATTAATAAGGTTTTTTTTTCAAAAATCCTTACGCAATTTATGCAATATATGCGAAAATTACCTCAACACTAAAAGGGTTAACGATTTAAAGTCATATCCTTTTCTAACTATTGCCGGTATCACGCTGTACCAGTTAGAATTGGGGCTCTCCAATTTTTCATGCTGGTGGAAGCGGAACCTAGCTTTTGCAGACGTTATTAAGGGACAACCCCACCTATATGCACGACAGCCACCAGGATACTCCCAAGAAGCCCGACGTATACCTCAAGGGTTGAGGTTCACTAACCGAGTCGCAGTGATACACCGCACGGTGGTATTCTAGCTAGCTTGGCCGCTATGCTTTGACCTAAGAACGTAGTTCCCGAGTTTTTACTATGCTTGGGACAGGGGTATTGGCAAAACTTTCGGGTTCTCTTGAATCGAATCTTTAACCCAGCAATAGCGAGAAACCAGATCCTTTCAACCAGATCAGGCATCCCTGCGAGAGAAGCAAACAAGCAGGACGCACAGTAACGATTTTTCTTTAAAAAAAAGGTCTTTGGTCTCGTGTTATATGTTCGCGAGGATAACGATTAAAAATGTTTATGCATTTAACTAGCTTTGTTTATATCGCTTCATACTGCAATAGAATAAGATTTATCATTTTTACAGATTGGGCAGAACGATTTTTTACTACCACTGGAAGCCGATGGATTTTCCTGGATCAGGAAAAGATATTTCCTGTGAGTTCCTGTAGGCATATTTTCTGATGTTTTAAATTTTGGCGGCTTTATGTGTATTAATTATATCGATTTAATTTAACTTGAATTACTTTGATAAATTCAAATTTAATGAGGTTTTGAATGCGTCATATTAAAGTGGCATAAAATGGCGCTAAAATGAATTGCGATGCAAGAGATGCTATATATGAATTTTTTACACCTTTGACGCTTAGATTAACCAAAGTTAGAAGTTCAGTCTTAAATAAATTATTTCAGGATTTTGCATTCTTTTTCAAATTGATGTCTCTCTCAAACACCAAACTATACCGCATAGGAAAAACTGTCTAGACTTGTTCCACATTTCCACTTATCATCGAAGACTTTAAAAGCTTTGAAAAGCGCTAAAATGCTACCGTGCGATGAAGTGGAAGACATTTTAAACTATAATTTAATATTCAGTGACGTTGCTTTGAAGAAGTGGTTTATAAAATTTTCCGTTAACATAGGATTTTCCACAAAATTAAATCCAATAGCAGTCAGCGAAACCTTTAAAATGTTGTCCCATTAATGTCATGGGTATATGAACAGAAGCTTGCATATTACAGGCCACTATACGTATCACCCACCATTAATGATACTACAGAAAACTCACTTTTCTTGCGAGACATGATAGCGTGCTATGTTCGAAGTATCCTTTTTAAACTATGTCTTCCACCAGAAAGAGTTCCGTCGATGGTTGGCACAACGTGACTATTTGTCGGGAATAGTTTACGGAAAATTCAATGAGAATGACAAATTGCCTTGAAGCTACTTCATGGCGTATAAATTGTTGCTAATTTGAACAATTTCAACGACTACAAATTGCATCATTATTTGTATGATAGTTTGTCGACTTTGTAAACTGAAGTTTTAATTTCAAAAACTCCAATTTACAAACAATTTAATCGCAATCTCTTTAACAATTTCTTAATCTTATAATAGATGGTGAACAATATTTCTAAATTTTGTCGGCCGAGATTTTCGAAAGAAAAATAGAGCGAATCGAATCTTGGCTGGGTAAAAATCCCCTTTAACTTTTAAGTACCGACGTGGGGCCTGTGAGGCCGTGTCGGGTTAACAAGTTGTTAGATTTACCCCTTCCCCGCACAGGAGAGACCAGTGCTCATCAGTAGCTGCGAGTTTAGTTGCGCTGACGCCGTTGAGCGTGGTAGTAGTGCCGGCAGATACAATTTCCGTAAGTTATGTCGATATAAAATTACGACGCGACCTCTCAGGCCCGACGTCAGTACTAACGTTAGTTTTTTGTTTGAGCTACGATCAAAATAAAGTGGTTAATTTCAGTAATCCAACTGCTAATTTGAAGAATGGATTTACCTGGGACGTCCAGGGGTAAACGTGATTTACCTACAGATGAACAGTTTACGCAATTCCGAAAGAAAACGTCGTTATATAAATTTTCTGGATCAAAATAACGTGGCTTTGATTGAGAACTTGATTGCAGAAGATTCCAGCGGATCAGAAGTTGATGACGTCAGAGATGATTTTATACCAGAAATCAGCGATCATGATACAGGTACTGACACTGATTTATCTGATGCTGAGGCTATAACCCAGCCCTTACCTTAGATGGAAAATATTTCCGAATCCTTGTCAGAACACGAAGACGCACCGCTATCTAGGCGCAGTTATTTTAGGGACAAAAATAAATATAAGTGGTCAAAAACTCCTCCTAAACGATCGTCAGTCAGAATATCACAACAAAATATTATTTTACGAGTACCCACTTCCAATTTGACAGAAAGTGATGGAAAGGATCCGTACAATATATGGAAACAATATATAGATGATGACATATTGTTAGAGATTATGACTAGAACTAACTCTAAATTATCAGAATATAGATCAAAATATTCAAACCAAGATCGGCCAGAATTACAAAGTATTGATAGAATTGAACTACAAGCGTTCATTGGACTTTTGATGTATACGGGTGTTTTCAAAACCAATCATGAAGATGCAGATTTTATTTTTGCTTCAGATGGCACAGGAAGGGAAGTTTTTCGGTGCGTTATGTCCAAAAATAGGTTTTTATCTTTGTTACATTGTCTACGTTTCGATAATGCGGCTGGCAGGGCACAAAGAAAGGAAACGGACAAATTAGCTGCGATATCTTACAATATAGATCGATTTGTATCAAACTGCCAAAGAGTCTATAACATAAGTCAATATGCCACTGTGGATGAGATGCTGGTACCATTCCGAGGTCGTTCATTTTTGATGATTTACATGCCCAGTAAACCCTCGAAATATGGACCAAAAATCATGTGTTTGTGTGATGCTGAAAATGGATATTTTTATAATTGTTACTTAAATTGTGGCAAAGGTTCACATGGAGAAAGCCTAACAAATGAAGAAAATAAGTTTTTGGTGCCCACTCAAGCCGTTTGACACAACCTTTACATGGCAGCAACAAAAATATCACCTACGACAATTGGCTTACCTCAATCCAATTAATTGAAGATTTGAAGCAGAGAGGACTGACATGTGTCGGCACTGTGAAAAAAACAAAAGGGAAATTCCCCCTGAATTTTTACCGCCTAAAACTCGTCTACAAGGTTCAACATTGTACGGCTTTACAAAAGACATAACCCTTATTTCCCATGTACCTAGGAAAGGCAAAGCTGTCATATTAGTTTCCTCGATGCATCATAGTGAAGGTATTGATATAGAGTCAGGAAAGCCCGAAATATTAAAATTCTATAATTCCACCAAAGGCGGAGTAGACGAAATAGACAAGAAGTGTTCGATATACACTAGCAGCCGTCGATCAACACGTTGGCCTATGACACTTTTTTATAGAATTTTAGACATAAGTTCAGTCAATGTGCATATTTACATGATGTGCATCTATAACAAAAAAGTAATCGTGGTGTGTTTATAAAACAATTGGCTCGACAACTAGTTTTAGAGCACATGAAGAGAAGGGTGTTCAACTTACGCTTGCCTCGTGAACTTCGCATGAGTTTAGCCAGAATACTCGGTTCTGATATGCCAGATTTAATTCAAGGTGAAGCCAACGAAGAAAAAATAAGAAAAATATGTGCATCTTGTCCTCCTAAACTAAATAGAAAATCCACATATCAATGTTACTCTTGCAAGAAACATGTTTGCTTACAGTGCGCTAAACAAATGTGCCCTGATTGTGAGTAATTTTGTTGTTGGACATTTTTTTTATTTGAAGAATACCAGATATGTTTTTTTATTTTTCTAATAGATATAACCCTTAAGTTTAAGAAAGAATATATTTCATGGTTCCTAAGAAGTTATATTTTTTTTCAATTGAGTTTTATTTCGTCAAGTGCTATTTTTTAGTTAAATAACGGAGCCAAAGATTAAAAGTCACATAATTTCAATATTTAATAAAGTTGATTATTATAATATTTATAAAGAAATGTGGAAGAGCTCAAGCTGGTTTTGAACACGCGTCGCTGCCGCTTCTCATCAGGTGCCAACTCACAGGCTGGGACGCGTCATTTGATCAGAACTTCCGCACCCATGAGTCTTCGCTGAGTTAGCTTAGCAAGGGTATAAATCACTTATAAGTTGTAAGTGAAAATGGAAAAATTGATCTACCAAAACTTCTGAAATTGATTATTATAATTATTTTTTCTTTCATTTATAGATCCAAAATTAACAATATAACCTATAGTTTGATGTATATTATACGTATTTTCTATAAAACTCAATGTTGTATATGCGGCCTCTCAAGCCCCACGTCGGTACTAGTGTCACAAAAAAACCACGTCGGTAGCTTAAGGTTAACGTTTTGAGGCCAGGAGAAAAAAGAATCTTCTTTAAATCCCGGAAGACAAGAAAGTCAAGATCTTTTATTGGAGATGTACCATAGTTTGTGTCCTAATGAAGGATGCTTTAAGGCATGTTTGAACTTGACAACAAAAATATAAGGCCTTGCGGACTCAAGAAAACACCAATAAATCTAGTTTCATATTTTTTTATAATTAAACTTTTTCTTTTTTACTATGAAATTTGCGTCCATGCTTTGCTTTACGCGCTTTACGAGCCGAAAAATGTCCTTGATATAGTAACTACTCGGTGGCCGCAAGTAGCAATATACAAATTTTGGTCTGCGGAAACTATCAAACGAACTTAATTATTACAACAAAAAAATACCAAGAATTCATTTGATAGAGAAGCGTAATTAATTAAATCTTCAATAATCCCAATTTTTGAAAATATTTTGACTAAAATACAATGCTCGTATGCAAAAAATAAAAGCAAAAATAATGTTGTACTTAACTTCTTTTGCTTAATTTTTGGTCACTTTAGAGCATTTGTTTTGGGTACTGATACCTCTTCCTCCTAGGTTATCTGAACCTGATAAACCAGTGCTCCACATGGCTGTGATAGGCAGGCAGCTAAGGGCTATCGGTGACATACCCTTTTTTCAACGGTGGATGCCAGTAAATAAAAACAATGCGAGATTCAAAATTATCAAAATACTGATAATTTTTGCAGTTACATGTCTACAGGTATCCATTGAAAATATTTTAGAAATATTTTTTCTGAAGTTTCCTTCATAGTAAATGTGGACAGTCCTGATACTGAAATGTCCCAATCGTCAATAGACCAATAGAGATCCAAAATTCTGGTAGAATCAGAAAGTATTCACGTGGAACCTAGTATTCTGGTAGAATCAGAAAGTATTCACGTGGAACCTAGTATTCTGGTAGAATCAATACAGGAATGTTTTTGTAAAACTATGGCATTTCCATGCATTGGTTCAAAACATATCTCGTTTTAAACATATTTGACCAATAAAAACTTTCAGGCTCATAAACATTTCTGTAAACTGTAAACGTTAATTGTTATTTTTCACTATTTGATAGTATTTCAGATAATGATATTTATTAGAATCAGAACCTTATTATCAAAGAAATCATTTTTTATTAACAATTCAAACGGATCAATCAAAGATTTTCGAGCAGTGTTAGAATTATCTACACGAAGAACCACAAAGTCTTCTAAAACTAAAAGTTCAGGACCATAAATTCTAATTTTCATCAAAACTCAAAACTTTGATTTTATAAGGACAATTTGTTGGTTGGAGGATATGTTCATTTCGCTTCGATTCCCGCCTTCAGATTCTGTATGGTGTTTGTCATCGTTAAAGCTCTTAAGGTTCAATGCGAGATCTGATAATAAATATATTAAATAACTTTATTACAACCAAAGTTATAAGCTTACATGAATAAAGAGTGAATCCCCTTCAAAGTATTGCCCTTAATAAAATACATAAATACGTTTCCATGTCAATAAGGATAGTACGGTCTTAGATTTTACTTAAAGCTATTCTATTATTTTCGTTTCAAAATTTTCGTTATATTGATTCATTCCGAAAAAAGTCAGTCAAGACTAATTGAATACGGTAGTTAAAACTAGTTAGGGAGGTAACTTTGCTCCAAGGCAGCAAAAAGTTTAACTTCCCGCCTTGTTCCGTCAGCTCAAGATGCGCACGTAGTACCACCCTCAGTGAATAGGTTGTCAAAATTCATATGTACGTAGGCAATAGTTAAAATGACAGCATCGAAAACCAGTTTCACAAGCGCGTTCGATAGCGCCTTTTGGTAAAGACATAGCTGCCAAGCCAGATCCCCGACACCTGTACTTGGCAGAATTAACCATGTCAGGATAAAATGCCTTTTCCAACACCATCATAACAGTCTGATCGAATAATGTGTTATAATAGTTTAGATCCCTGATGGAAGTAGACATATCAGGATCGTACCCATTTCCAAACCCAACAGATGTCTTCCTGACGGCAACTTTAGACAAAACTCACTTCTAAGTCTTCCTTCAAAAGTAAATGAAAAACTGATACAAAACAGGATCTGCAAACTTGTATACGAGAGGTATGTCTAAGCATCCCATTGCTTCGTTTAAACAAACCAAGCACACTTTAGCTAAATTAGCTAACAGAACCATGAAAAATATCTATCAAAGTTGAAATATCTGATGCCTACAAAATATTAGGTCTGGATCACCTTAATGAAACCCTGCTTCAACTTAATAGATCCTAGGACGTGCACTGTCTCAGGAATCTACAGAATGCTACATCAAGGCTAGCACAGAGATAGAGAACAAATGGCACTCTTTAGGATGTTGTCCCATCCTCTCCTCAACATTTATACCACAAAATCACAATTCAAAACCAACTCACTCAGCGAAATGCTTCAGTGCTCAGATGTCTTTTTGATAAAAGGGGAAACTTTTAATATGCTACTACAACAAGTTGATCAATTCCTTGAAATATCCGAAGTTCCGAAGCTGCCTATATACACTGGCAAGGTGTAGGAAATTGACTTCCTCAGCACTATAATTCCCAATCATTGGCTACATCTCGAAAACACCCTCATTAATTGGAGAAATAAAATTAAATATCCAGGCGGAGCAATTGACAAATACGGTTCCTTCAAATAACTGGAGGCCCATTTAAATGACTTTGTAGAGCCCAGCAACATTATCATATTTCTAAGCAGACCAACTAACTCATTGAATTCTACATTGTTCTTTAACCTATGTAAGTCTCTTGTCAGGCTAAGGCTGGAGTATGACATCAGCACTTTTGTATATACTCTAGGATATTTCGTACTAAACATAGACAAGATTGAAAGTGTAGGGCTACCATGTAACACATGCGGAACCTATAACTTAGTTAAGACCAGAATACATAACTGCGAAGGCTAGGTTATCATCAGCGAAACCCATCAGGTAACCAATGAATACTGGGTGAATGAATACTATACAAGAGAGAAGACCCAAATAAAAACTCCCTCATACATCTTCACTAGCGAATGGAGCAGGAAAGACTAGTACTCGTAGCAGATGCTGCGAAAAATCCGTTGAGTACCAGTACCAGCCATTGCAACCTGAAGCTGAAGAACTCTCACGCCCTTCCCTTCGTAGTACGGTAACCACACCAGAGGCAAGACTATCGACCATTGTCGCATCCCTAGAAAATAATCCCCTTAATGATGTTTATCAAGCAGTGATCTGCACTGATAACAGCATGGCCCTCCAGAACCACTACCAAAATATGGACATAAGGAGGGTTGCACACGAAACGTGGAAATAAAAGAAGGATAATCCTGATATAACGTACACGTTCAAGGGTATTCATGATCGTAAATATCGTTGAACTGGTCAGGTGGACAGAAAGGCTAAGGAAGCATCAATAAGAAGTGATTGCCTAGCCAACCATGTGGAACTGGATGAAATTCTTTCCCGAAAATCGATGATGACATCATGGGCAACTGGCAAGCCATAATACACGTTGGTCTTAAAAACTTCAAACCATGTGTTTGGAAGGAAGAATACAATCTCGAAAATGCCAATAGAGTTTGGTTTCCGAAAATTAAACTTCCTCTCTAGTATATCAAGATCATCAACAGATTGTTAACTAACTGATCTTACAACAATCTGCACGTTTTTTGGAAAAGCAAGCTCGGAATCATCACAAAGACCATGGGTGACGATATACTTCAAAGTATAACGAAAGCAAGGATAACTTTGGTTTCTGCCATAGACACAGTAACGTAAGTGACTTACTTCTGAAAAACAGCAGAAACTCCTGGAAGATTTATGTTTGAGGCAACAGAGATTGTCATTAAGATTTTTAGATATTTTGGCACATTTTTTTAGACAACCCAGCATAAGCTGGCAGTAATTGAGGAGAAAATATTACGGCTAGAATCAAACAATATCGTTTCATGCTGACAGGTGCCATAGTGTCGGAACCAATTTCCCTGGTCCCATGGCCAACTAACGACCCTCCCAACCCTCGAATTTGAATGAGTTCCGACTGCCTGGTGGCATGCTGGTGGCATGACAGTTCCAAACAATCTTCGAAAAAGTGATGATCAATTATCGGGTTTGATAAGGTTAAGTTCAAAACTCAAATTTTTATTTTGGTATGAATAAATTGAGGACTTGAAGTAAGAACTGGATAACTCTTGTATTTAGTCGAGTATTCAATAATCTGAATTCCCCGTCGTCAAAGGGACATTTAAATTGGCTTTATCTTGCATATCTATGCTTCTTACAATTTTTTTCAAAGTATCGCTAAGACGACAGTTTTTTGACGTAAATCAGAGTCTAGACCCCGATTTTTAACTACAGGGGTAGTTTCGAACCTAATTTTCTATAATTACTTTGTCAATATATAATCAAATCCAAAAAGAGACGATAATGCAATGAAATAACAAGGCATATGACAATACGAAACTTGCTTCAGGTTTAACAAGCTAAGTTTCAAGTGTCCGGTTTGTTCGGATATTTACCCACGGCGAAGAGGATTCTTTCGTAAACCATAAAACCGCCGTTTCAAATTATGACCTCTTCCATTGTGCCTTTAAACATATAGTAAATTTGAGCATTCTCTGCGATCTCAGGAAAAGCCGCCTCCGCAGGCTAAGGATCGTTTTCCCAGAAAGAGATGAATGCCAAAGTTTATTTGGTAGGATACTGGATTAACTGGAGAATCGTGCATATAGTATAAAGAAAGCAGTTAGTATAGGCGCGTAAGCCAAGGTTTCATAAAAAGTTGGGAAATTGACCTATACTTATTTGGGCGCCAATCCTGGAAAACATGATTGTTTCTTCTGATTGATTCAACAAAAATAAACGCATAAATGTAATAGGACAAATATTCAGCGATTGGAAACTTTTTGAGCCGAATTCCGTTAAATCTTTTTGATCCTTTAAACTCTATAGAAATCGGCTGTGATTCAAAAGACTGTTCGTGCTCTCTAAGGCAGATTTATAGATTTTGTGAGACGATAAAGTTTATTGTAAGTATGCTATACGATAACATTTATTTTTTTAAAAATGAAGGAGTGAGAATACGGAAAAAATTCTCGGAAAGCAATGTGTTCATGATCCTGTACGAAAAAAACCAAAATGAACTCTCCGCGTCACTCGTAATTGACAGGAAGAATCAATGTGAAGTTAGCTGCTGTATTAATTTAACTGAAGGTTGCTTCACATTCAACACTGAAGTTAATTGAAAATTGGGTTACCATCAATTATGCAGTCAGGATATTGGATTGACTTGAAGGTCGTGTGCTTAACCAACAACAATTTATTCTCGCAGAATTCTACCCTTTTTTAGTTAGAAATGGAAGAAATTCCGTCCAAGAGAAATTGTCATCCGACGTCGAGGACATCAATTTATATTACGGTGATCCTAGAACCTACGCACTAGTACTCAATGAAAACTACTTAGCGTTATCCTGATCTATAGTATACAATTTATATAAGACGAATCTGGCCGGATACCATTAAGCTTGATTGTCATTTTTAAAATATATTTGACACAATATGCAAATCCTTCTTTTAGGGGTTTCACTTCTTTCTCTTTCTGACGCCACGGTCAATAATTTATTAACCTCAATTTTTAGGGTCAACATTTTTATCCTGCATGTTTGTGGTTAAAAATTGTTCACAATTTTTTATGCATACAATTTAAACACCCTTTCGGATTCGGATATAATGGAAATTCCGTTCCGGTTGCTATCTTGTCTGGGGAGCCTTTCTACCCGGGCGATATAATCAATAAAGCAGATTGTTATTAACGAGAATACAAGATTTTCATTTTTCAATAGAATTGAGTTGCCTTGAAGGGATTAAATATTTTTTACATGTAAGGCGGGGCTTCAAATCGTGGCGATGCATGTTTTGAATTGTAAATAAATACAAGCTCTTAGATAAAGAAACTGGATGCATAACGAAAAGTCTATATACCTGAGGAAGGTATACGATGATAAGTAATCACCTTTGTAGCTTTATCGTTATACCGAGTATCCTTTGACGTTTTCTCCGATGACAAGAACTGTCATGGCAACTCTACTGAAAACCACATTCTATAAACTAAGACAGGATTTACCAGGACTATCTCCTCTTGACGTTAGAGCATCGATTTAGCCGATACGATTAAAGGTGAATCCTATTTCAACGGTATCAACGGTCTGATATCCTTCGAAATCCGCATGATTAATTTTTCGCTTGGATATTTTTCTCATTCCCAAATCGAATTCGTCCTTATCCCTAGTATCGATAGATTGTAGGCGATTAATCCAATTGGAGTTGATGGTTGTCAGTGTTTGAATTTTAACTTTGTTGTTCTTTCTGTCTTTTGCAGATTCGGCCCAGTGTGTCCGCAACGTCTTCCGGATATTGCTAACGAAACCGCAGCATTAGAGCGAATGCCACGTGGGCGGCTTGAATATCTCAAGAGATTAATACCGTACCTAAGGAATCAATCTGAGGATTGTTTGTATTTGAACATTTATGCTCCGATTCAGGGTAAGTCTTGTTTGTTTAATGATTCCTTTCATTTACTTCGTGGTGGGATAATGTATTTTGTGGCGATTGTTAAACGTTCCTTGTTGGACTGAAATGCTAACGTCAATATAATGGAAAGAAAAATTTTCTCTAAGGGTACGGTCTAGATACACTTCAGTTCTGAGTTGATGGACATTTTAATAGGATAATTGCTCTCATGTAAATTTCAGTTAAATTATGGATGTCTTCCTTTGTGGAATGTATCTATATAACATTTATCGATCCTCATGGATTGTTTCTATGAATTTTACGTGGAGGTTAAGAAATAAATATACCATCAATGAAAATAATGCAAAGTATGGCGCTTTATTGACATTTTTGTTAATATTTTTCCAGCTTAGAAAGTAAAACCTTCTTATAAGTTGTATGTTTTTCGGTTCCCTTAGTATCTATATTTTCAACGTTGCACACGAAGTAGTGTCAAATTTTGCTACTTTCCCGCGGTATAACTTATTACGGATTTCTTCTTCATTTCTTACACAGTTTTGAATTTATTGCACTTCGTCACCTTTTCATTTGAGTCCAATGATCGTTAAAAATCAAAAAGTAAAAAAAAATCAAATTTAAAACGGTTGAGTTAGAAAAAATGCAAACTTCACACAGTCCTTGATCTTTGATTATTTTAAGAAATATTCAATATTTAAATAAATATTCATTCATAATATGAATAATAAGGAAGTGAGCTTTTCAGAATCGCGAAATTCAAACAAGACAGATCGTGCTAGAGTAAGAAGCAGCAAAAGCCAACTGGAATGTCATCGGATTGAGCGAAACCAGAAGAAAGAATGAAAGTCTAGCAAGACTTTATTCGGGCAATCTCGTATTCCACCAGGACACCTAATCAGGTAGAACGAGCGGAGTAGGATTGCTAATAAATAATAAGTGGTGGAGCAGAAAGTCAGTGTAACAAGGGTCTCAGATCGAGCAGCGGGCCTGGCACTAAGACTCTCACAGAGATACACTATTCAAATTGCTCAAGTCTATCTGTAGAGAAGCGCAACCTGATCAGAGGTTATCTGAACCACGGATTAGAGGAACGCCCATGACTGGTTACTGTCAGCCCCTAAACGGTGAGGAACCTATCCTTGGCAGAAACGTAGTGGTTTGGAAGGCTAGAAAGTGGTGGTGATCATTCACCAGTTTTGCTCGGGAATCCAGGTAGCTTTGAATAAATTTGGACCTAGGAGTGAAACTTGTCGATAGAGACCGTGGAATTAAGCCATTACGGCAGGTGTCCACGTTAAACGACATGACTTCATGTTCAAGTCTACGCCCCTGCGCACCACTCTGAAGAAGAAATTGAGGATTCCTACACCAACGTCAATCAAGCTAGGAACAATAGCACCAGCCACTTCAAGTACCTTATGGGTGAATTTAACGCCATAATAGATGAAAGGAAAGACCAAAAATTCCTGGTAGAAAAGTTTGTACTAGGGCGAAGAAATGAAAGGGGAGAATGACTAACACAGTTCGCCCACCACCACTGCCTTTTCATCACAAATACTTTCCTCAAGAAGAACAACAACAGAAAATATACGTAGCAAGCATTCGATGGGGTAACAAAAAATGAAATTGATTTCACCAAAGATTGATCAAAAACGTTTCTGCATTCAACTGATTTAAGACAGGAAGTGATCATCGTCTGCCCAGAGCAAGAATCATCCTCGACATAAAAGCAAAAAGACGCAAACTGGTAAGGAAGCTTGTAACTCACCACATTAACACCGAAAACATTAAGTGGTATATAGAGAGTTACCAAGCTCTTTTAAGCGGAGAAATAAATGAAAAAAACCGGAACCTGAACCACCTAACCGAAACCATTGTGAAATGTGCCAAAATAGTAGGTGTGGCGCAATTTGTCGATAGAAACTGTCAAATGAGACCAAGGCGCTATTATGAAAGCCAAGGGGAATGAAAGCATCCTCAAACATCGAAAGGATTGAATTCACAGAACCCTGCAAAACAGTACGGAAGATGATATCTAAAGATATCAAAAAGTATGACGAAAGACAGGTGGAAGATGTCATTACAAACAACAGAAGCCTCAAGAAGGTAAGATACTAAAGAGTGCTCCTCGTTTGCAAGAAACAAGTGATAGGGCTAGATCATGATAACATCTAACTCACTGATAGACAAGAAATAATTGAGGCAATCACATACTTCTACCGAGACCTGCATAAGGCTCCAAATAACTAGACTTCAAACTTAATAACAACCGCATTCTCTACAAACACGAGAAAGCCCCGAATATCCTAGTTGAAGAGGTCGAAACGGCTATCAACAACCATATGATAATGATGGCCAAATAGCTCAAATACGCAGGCACAAAAATGTGGACGCTACTGATAGGAATTTACACTGATTACATTAACGCCAGGTGCATATCTGATCAATGGAAAACTCTTAACATAATACTGATCCACGAGGAAGGCAGCAAAGAAGACATCAGAAACTACAGACCAATAAGTCTACTATCGGTCATCTACAAAGTAATCACGAAGCTCATTAGAAAATCAACACAAACAGCCCGAAGTGCCGAACAGCCATGGAAGCAGGCTGGTTTCAAAAGTGGGTAAATCACTTTAGGCAATGTCCAAATATTACGGGAAGTCTTCAGTAGATATAAAGGGTATGAGAAACCCGTAGCAATGGCCTTCATAGACTTTGGGAGAGTCTTTGACTGAGGGCATAGACACACCGTTCGTGGAAGTACTAGCTAACATCTAGAAAGTACTAGAAGACACTCCGGAGTTTCCCACACAAAGAGGGTTAAGACAGGGAGACACCATATCGCCAATGCTCTTCAACGCCACATTATAAGGCATCTTCCGACCGCTACATTGGGTGAATACAGGATTGAACATCGATGTTGAGCACCTCAAGCTATTGAGATTCGCAGATGATCTATTCCTGATAGCCAACTGCCAAGATAAATTACAAGAACAGCTGAATGAACTTAAAGCGGCTTGTGGAAAAGTAGCCATGAAAATGAACCTACGCAAAACCAAGATCATGTTCAATGATTATATAAGCACTCAAGGACATACAAAAGTGAATAATACCACACTAGAAACAGTCAACGAATATGTATACCTTGGTCAGCCAGTACACAAATCCGTTTCACTAATACCAGAAATCAATCGAGGAATGAAGATGGCTTGGAGTGCTTTCGCGAAGAGCTTGTTTAAATTCAAGTCTAAAATGAAGATGTACTTGAAAAAGGAAACCTTCGACCAATGGATCTTACCAGTCCTGCTATACGGTAGTGAAACATAGGCGCTAACAACAGGAATAACAAAAAAACTCCGGGCCGTTCGAAGAACCATGGGAAGATGCGTACTGAGCATTACACGCAGGGATCGCAGAAACTATCGTGGATACGAGAAAGGACCCAAGTAACAGACATGATGAATAGCGAAATCCATGAAATAGCGATTGACTGGTCACATGGCGAGAATGGCGAACGGCAGATGAACCACAAGAATAACGTAGTGGTGCCCAAGAGGAACCAAAGGACCAAGAGGAAGTCGAAAGGTTCGATGGGACTGTGACATAAAGAAAAACGCCGGCATATCTTAGATGAGAATAGCTGAAAACAGGCAAACTTGGAAATTAATGACCTGTCAATACGGAAGGGAGACTGTACCATTACTTAGAAATATGGTTGAACAACCTGAATGATTTTGAAATATTTTTATAATTTTGAATATTATTTATTTTAAATAATCATATTTTTTAGTATTTTTTTGCTTTTATATTTTTTTATTTTTTTATGTTATTTTTATATTTTTACATATTTTTCTATAAAAAAAGCGTCACATAAGACTAGATACAGCAAAAGGACGGAGTGATCACTGGGGAAGATAGTAAAAGGGCTGACTGGTCAAAATTGTGTCTAATTACACTCTTTTCTATGTAACCTCGGAATTTCCGAGGACTGCCTATAATTGGTTTCAAAATTTTCAACATTAATGTAGAATTACCGAAACAGTGGTCATTTTTTTATGAAATTGTTCCATTTGTATGGTATAGATGTTATGGTTGTAGTTTAGCCACATATTCTAGATTCATTTGACTCATTAATTCGCTTTGCTTTGGTTTGCCCAAATCAAAAAGAGTTTACCAAATAAATGGGAAGCCTTGAATGTAAAGGTGGAGTGTAAGAGATTTAAGTGTAAGAAAGCGTTGATGAGTTTGATAGAATTGCCTAATATAGTATATTCTTAGGGATGAGTAGGAGGAGTCGTTAGTTAGTTTTCTTACATCAATTAATTCAATGTTTGATTCAATGTTTTATGGGATTCTCTATGATGACAGGTTTACTGTGTTGCATCCTGCTGACATGGCGAAACTCATTCGTCTTATTTTTTACTGATATTAGAGGAAAGTTGAGATGATTTATGCTTTTCAAGTTCCAAAAAATAATTTCAATTGCAAATTGGACAATTTTTGAGACTGATAACCATACCTTCTACGCATCAAGTGTTCAATTCATGTTCAGTTCAGTTCATTCAAGTGTTTGAAATTCTAGCAAATTTCGTCTCTGCAGTAAACAAGTGAAATTCAAGTTGGAACAAATATATCCTTGGAAATCTCTAAATGTTATCAAATATTAAGTTTGAAAATTTTCCTTCAGCCATTTGAATAATATAGAAGATGGCGCACATTTCGCAGCTGTAAGGAAGGAACCTGAGATAGACTAGAATTGGATGAGTGAGAACTATTTTCTAGAAATGTTTTTTTCTGGAAGCCTTCAAGGCCTACGAGGTGAAAGATGATGGTTTTGTCATAAATCACGATGCAAATTTTTGAACAGAGAGACTCCGCTTGGATATGAAGATGCGGGAATGAGCTGCTGACATGGAAAAACCGAGTTAATCGGTGAGAATCCTGCGATAGTCCAAATGATGCGTTGGACCATGTTGGCAGAAAGTTGTAAAGCCTCAAATTACGGTCCACGCATTGTTTGTTGCAAATCGATTGGGATTCGCATTGGAAAGCAAAAATGGGGCTTAAAACAGCAATGAAAATTCTACGTTATGCATACCATCAACGCTCATGCGCCTATAAAAGCCACAGAGTTGACTTAGTGCAAAATATACTAAGAAGGGTAAGTGTGCAACGTAGGCATAGCAAATTTTCTCTCTGTCATTCAAATTAATTTTGGGTTATTCAACTCAAAAAGACCAGAAATCTTATCTTTATTTAGGTGCAATGAATAAAAAAATGATCAATAAATACTTATTAAATAAAATTGTAATTAAATAACATATACTTATTGCAAATCATTTTGAACTTGTTTTTTTAATCAACAAACAAATAAAAACAAGAACTATATCAAAAGTATTCAAACCTTAGAAAGTATGTTGATATCTTCTTAAAACATGTTTAAATACAGAAAACAATTTGATCAAAACATAAATCATAAGGCAAACAGATGATTTTGAATCCCAGTCCTTTGGAATCAAGATTCAGAGCCTCAATTCATACAGTATGTACACAAGCTGGAAAAAGCAATCACAGACCATGTTGAGATAGGACATACATATACTTGGTTGAATTCCATCTTATTATCTCCTGATAGTAATTTCTGCATTGATGGTGAGCCATTCACATGGTTTTTAAGTATTTGGTGGTGACAATCAAAAAATCTTTCTTAGACGAACTTTTCCAAGCTGATGAGGAGTCCAAAGTCGGAGCTCTTTGTCAATTATTCTCAAGTTCTGAGTTTTCTGACATATTCCTGGCCGTGAAGATTCTAGTCGATTTCCCAAAGATACTACTTGGATATTAATATTGAATTTGTGAAATTTAGCAAAAAAATTGCTCAGTGCATAATGTTTTGATGTAAGATCCGAGTAGCACACATTTGATTTGTGGTACTCAACACACTTTTGAGGCATCATAGTAAGAGATGATCACTGACCACGTTGTGTTCCTTCTTTTTCCAACCCGGAGGGTGGGACGTTATCATAATGTGGCAAAGATACAAAAATAAAACTTGTTCAATAACGTGGGACGCATGAGGCTAAAACGTCCAGTTTATTGAATCTAAACAAATAATCGTAGGGTTTTCTTCCTTTGAAATCAACAAAAACGTAGAGCAACTGCTGATTATTTTCTTGGACAGTGCCGACATATGACAACTTTTTCTATTTTAACACACCATTAAGCTTAAAATCACGTAGCCAATTATCTGGTATAAGATTTCTGCCAGATCTAAGTATTGGTTTCACCTATTTCATCACAACTTATGGAGGGTTTACAGAAAAAGAGTGCACTGGTAGGCATTCCTCCAGTGTATATTTCCGCTTTGAAGATTTCTTTCAATTTTGATTCGGTAAAACGAGAGTGGGCCAATAAGCTCTGTCGAAACGACAGAAAAACTTCATTTTGGGTACATTTTTATTTAATACTTAACATGTTCTCCTTCAAAATTCAATACCCTTTTCAAGATAAACCTACAAGGATTGTAAACTTAAACAACTTACAAAAACACAAAACTTCAATTTTGTAGGCAATCAGAGAAATATGATTTTGCAAATTCTACAAAATCACCAATTGTGAAATGATCCCCTCGTTCAGTAAGACAATTTTTAAGGTTTAGAAATTAAATAGTCCTTGGGATCAAGTCTGGCCAATATCGTTGTGGTCCGTCGATTTGCCTTCAATTTCCGCGAATTTGTGCCCTCGTTGATGCACATATCCCTTTATGTTTTTGGTTTAAACGACACCAGTTTCCTTTCATTGCATTTTAACCCCCGGGGATTGTTGTAACTATCTGCAAAAAGACTATGAAAAAAATTTCAAGTGCATCCGAAAAAGTTGTGCCGTTTTACTTGCGGACCAATTCCAACATCTTCGCTTTCTTTGGAGTGGTTTTGCCTCACACAATCCACTATTTTGATTATTCTTATGGCTCATGAAGTTTCGTGGATTAACGTGGACACCTGCCTTGTACGGCCTAATTCCACGGTCTCCATAGACGGGGTTGAAACAATGTGTCAACCACCACCCCTAGAATTTGAGACAAGTCTCAGTCCTAGGTCTCAATTTATTTAAGCTACCTGGATTCCCGAACACAAATGGTGAGTGCTCTTCGCCACTCTCTAGCCTTCGAAACCACCACATTTCAGCCAAGGATAGGCGTGTCATGGGCGTCCCCCTAACTCGTGGTTCAGATGAATTCTCAGTTATTGTTCCAGGCACACGGGACTGATGGCCCTTTCTCACACCTCGGGTACGTGGGGTCGGTACTCCTCAAACGCTGAATGGAACAAGTCGAAGCCTAGACCATCAGCCCCTCTGCGGTCATCCGGATTCCTATAGCACTAGTCTATAGGATCCGGGATAACACAGTCACAACATAGGAACAACATTTACTGCTACAAATACCCAGCATTTTCTATTTCATATTTTTAGCAGGTGTACTAGTCTCGCATACACATCATCAACATAGTTGATGTTGCGATACAAGCTTTTTGACCTGCTAACAACATTTAACTCACTTCGTCTACATGACACTCAGTCAGTTACATTCAGTTTCTCAAAGTCGTCAGTCAGTCAATCAACACATATCACTATCACCAATTACATCATTACCAATAAATTATTCATCCGTTCCTCCATCTCTCCGTCAAATCCATCTATCTTCTTCATTAATCCAATGATTAAATCTTTTTCATTAACTACACCGCTTCATCATCTTCATTAATTCTTTCATTAAATCTTCTTCTTCAACTACCCCACTTCCACACCTTCTTCTTCTTCTCCTTCTTCTACAACACTACTTCTTCCATCTCAACTCTTCCGCCAATTCCATAAAGAACTCTTCCGTACATCAATCTTCACCTTCTCCACTTCATCACTTCTTCAATCCTTCCAACATCTTCAGGCAAATCAACGATTCCCTTTAAAAACCACCACACACTTGCACTACAGTCAACATACAGTTCGTTAATTTCAGTCTACACCTTACTTTCATCTAAGTCAAAAATCAATTAGTCATTCATCTCGGCTGCTATCACCCCTTGGTTCAGCTTCACTAACTTTGTCATAGTACACCTATGATACTCGTTAGATCAACCCCTCCTCAGCAGTGTAGACCTCGAATCCTCACTTTTTGTACGTTACTTCGATTCAGCAGTTCAGCAGTTCTCACGTTCTCCCGATCACACGTTCAACAGCAGCGGCTAAGTCGCTATACTTTCCCGCGGTACTAATATAGTTAGGTCCTTCCGACTGCAACTCCTTCCCCTCATACAACGGTTTCAGCTTTTTCAACGGACTTTTCACGAACATAAATCAACAGCAGCGGCTAGGCTGCTATACGTTTCCCTCGGTACACCACGGGCAGGGCCGTAAGCCACGTCTTCAGTACTAATTATAGTCAGGTCCTGCTGACTGCAACTCCTTCCCCTCATACAACTCTCCTTCCATACTTCGGTATCAACTTGTTAACTCGCGGACTTTTCACAAACATATATCGTTCTTTTGTACGTCTGTCGTCGCTTCTTGTTAACAACGATTCAACTCAACATAGGACCAACGCCACAGACACCTTCCCTCCCCATTTACACGGGCTTGGGACCGTCATGAGGTAGAACCGAAGTTCTAACCCCAAGGCTGGGTTTGTTCTTGTGGCTCAGGAGGTTTAAAGCGTGTTCGTATTTTGTGGAGAATAAACAAACAACGCAAAGACCTACATCACTCCAAGATAGCCTTTGCGGCCGCCGTTCGGTCTTTTTGGTTTTGGCCAAGAATAAACGCAACACTTACGCTCCCAATTTTTTTTCAGTTCTTTTATTTATGCAAGATTCGATAGACGGTACCTTTTCCCACCATCGTGGTCTCAACAGCTTTTCGGAGTTTAACTATTATATCGATCGATAATTTCAGGTGTACTAATTTCTATAGAGTGTCTTGCAAGATATTAGAATTGATCGTTTACGTTTCATGTTTGAATTAATTTGTCTAGTTTTAAAAATTTGTGGGCATTTGTGATCATCACGAACTATAAAATTTTGATGGCACTTCTTCTTGGAAGTGACGCTTACAGCGGAAAAAAATATTTTTTATGCTAGTATATCAAGTAGGATTTTCTAGGTTTTTACAGATCTAAATCCCCTCTTATAGTCCATAGCAAATGCCAATCCCCTCTATGGCATGTTTTTGGCATAAAATCATAAAATGGCTTAAAATCAGTGGCAGAGATGTGTCAAAACACTCAGCCAATGAAAACAAACAATGTACTGAGCCCGGTCTCAGCGCAGCTACGTAAAGCGCTTACACTTTCGGTCGGCTTCTCTCAGATAGAGGTAGAAAAAATGTATATGTCATTGTAAAAAGGCAGGCATTTCAAAATATTCAGGAAGTTCAAAATATAGTTCGCTTGAGTGAATAAAGGAAGAAGTGTATCTAACTCTGTTGAAAGTAAAATCAGACCCAACGGGGCTGCCTTCAGTATGACCCAAGTCTGGAACTGTTTGGAGGAAGTTCAAGATGCAGGAGGACCGCTGGAAAGGAGACCCTCCAAACCCCATGCCCAAGGTAATCCATGATACCTTTTCTCGCTGTAAGTATTGCCCGAGAGTAATGTGCCACACAGATCCATTTGTCAAAAGTTTTCAGCATTTCTCGGACCAGATTGTCTGGAGAAAGCTACCCCGTTACCTCTCATAAGTCTTGCTGCATCCTGTTCCATTTCTACAGTTGACGAAGGTGTGACACGCGTTGTCCCTTTCCGCTGGGCAGAAAATGCAGTTTAGGTACCGTAACTTACAAATCTTGTGCAGGTAAGACTGAAAATAGCCATGCCTGCTAAGAAGTTAGGTAAGGTAATAATCAGCCTCACCGTGCCTTCGATTTAGCCACGATCCCTGGTCCCCTATAAGGCGGGCAGTCCAGCGGCCATTAGAGTCGCCTTCCCAGGACTGTTGTCACTCGAGTATTGTGCGCTACCTCTCCTCTCGACTAACAGCATATCTTGAACCATCCTCTTTTCGGTCATAAATTCTCCGTCGCTCTCTAGCAAGGAGTGCGATGGGTATCACTCCTTCGATTTCCAACACCGCCGACTCAGAGACAGTGCATATGCAAACGCAACCCGCAAAGCTCCTCGTCTCTGTACCTGGGCCAAGCGTTTTCGGTACAGGTCCTTACTGAGAGCTCCGGCCCAAACCTCAGAGCCATACAGAAGCACTAACTGTACAGCACTCATGAAGAGTCAACGTTTGCTCCGTGTGGGCCCAATGATGTTGCACATGAGTCAAATTAGAGCCGAAACGCCTATCGCGGTCTTTCCCGCCGTTGCCCTGATCTGTTTGGAAAAGCTCATTTTGGAATCAGTAGTCCCAAATACAGTATGCGCTGCGCATGTTCGACTGTGCGTTTGGTGACCAGTGCTGCTGCATCATCCGCATAGCTGACCAAGCGCGACTCATCTGTCAGCTCAATCCTCAATAGTCCGTCATATGAGGCGTTTCACAAGTCTGGTCCAAGTATGGGACCTTGCGCGACACCAGACGTTATCTCCCTACTTCGCCGCCAGTATTGTGGTTTAAAGAGCAGACTGCGGTCCTTCAAGCAATCCCTCAAAATCCGCATCAGATACGCTTCGAATTGGAAAGAATTTTCCAATGTGCCAAGAATATTCGTCCATCTGGCGGAGTTGAAGGCATTCCTGACGTCAAGCTTTACTAGCAGAACCACTCGTATTAGGTAAGTATTAATTTTATTGAATTTTCACCCAAATCGTATTTTGAAAATCCTAGTGCAACATTCTTAGATTAAACATTATTAATGAGCGTTAGGTTGAGATTCTGACGTTCTAATCTAGGACGCAAACCCTTGTTCAGAGTGCAGCCTATACTAAAATTTCACAATTGACTAGAGTTGCAGTTCACATTAAATCAATCTCCCGAATATATTATGTCTGAGGATCAGGAAGCTCCAATCCCCATTGGATATTTTCAATACACTTCTTCCTAGTTTATGTGGTTTTGACAGTTGAACAAATATTCAAAATACCAAATAAAGCAAATAACATAAATCAAACAGTTTCCGATTTTTTACAACTTGATGAATTTCGAAGATCCTTTCTGCAGCATCAAATTTTCGGGAATAATTTTTTATAGCAGTCGGACTGAATACCTCGTATCGATTAATTACTTGCTCTATACTTAGTCATATATTATTGACTAAGATCTAATATTAGTTTTGCTCATCACTCAGAAAACAAAGAAAAAAACTAGATTGAATTGAAAAATTCTAATTTGTTTAAATTTTTTCGGGAATTTTGACAGTTGGCAGTCGGTTTCAAAATAGATTAATATCAAAACAATTTGCTCTACGGTCACCAGCCTAGACAACGCTGAACAAAAAACGATTGTAGCCTTCGATTTATTAGCTATTCAGGCTTCATCGTGCCTAACAAATTTCGATCATCAATTATTCAAATGAAGGTGGGCGGGCCTAAGTGTTTGACATTTCACAAAAAAATCTGCAATTTCAGCTAAGAGCAAAATTTAAACAACTTCCATTTACCCAATATATCATTTCGCCTTTCAAAATGCTAATCCCTTTTGTGGAGTTATTAATAGATACATTCCTTTTTTTCCATAGAATGGACCACAAATTTGTACACAGAAAATTTAACATAAACCATTCTCTGAAAGTAGCATTAACTGAGTGTTTGTAGTCTACTTCTCTCTCGCTCACTCGCTCTCTTTCTCCAAGTTTGTAATGTTAAGAAAATTAATTGCTCCAGTTTGGGCTGTAAAATTAATGGTCCATGCACATTCAAGTTGGTCGAATTGTTCTTAAGCATATTTTGTAAGGAGTTGAGAGGATATGGTGGGCGCTGAACTTAGTTCAAATGTCCATTAGGATTCTATCATCTTCATTGTATCTTTACGCTACTTTACAATCTTCAAATTTCGGTGAAAATTTTTAAAGCTTTGTAAAGGTTTAGTCGAGAAAGGAAAGTATCTAATCGGTTTTTTATGAGTTGGAGTACATATTTCACTGAAAAAAAAAGCTACAGATGGAAACAAGGACTGCACGTGTTGCAGGTTAGCAGAAAGAAAAGTCGTTAATCATTGTGATGTTACTTGAGAAAAAGTCGGATTATCATTATAAAGCTGTTGTCCCTTAAATTGTTCTAAATTGTTGGTAAATAAATTTTTACATTGTTTACTTTTGTAGTAGCAAAACTTCATAATTTTTCCAGAGATATTTGACTTGGGTTGGTGTAGATCAAATATTTTTAAATTAAGTTGTTACTAAATTGGAATATTGAAAAGCAAAATTTTCATAGAAAGGGAAATAATAGTTATGGTACTCGCCGATTTTCCAACCTATTTTTAAATATATTATCAAATTTCATGCAAATTTGGACGTTCATTAAGCCTTGAATACAGATCCCCTAAACCAAATACTTTAGGTTCTCACCGAACTGTAACCTCACCAAAACTGTCACATGTTTATTTTCTAATGAAACGATCTAGTTAATAAATTTATTGATTTATGCAGACCATTTAATTGCTAAGTTATTTCTTAAAGCATTAGCGCATATCTCTTACAATGTTAGGCGGTTTGGGGCTTAAACATTTTCAGGAAGCTTTGCCAACGTCTTTGTTTAGCCATCTTTCAAAACTTGAATTCAAGAATTCCACTTCATCTGCATCGCTGTAAAAACGTTTATTGATTAATTCCTTCAGAAGCCGAAACCGAAAAAAATCACAATAACTTGGGCTGAGCCTAGGATACTAAGACATTGACTTCATTTAGTTTTGATCATATAATTATACCTGCGGAAAGTGTTATCACCGTTACCTCCTGCCGAGGATGACAGATGACGCCTGCCACACGTTCTTTGTATGCAGGAGATGGATTAGACTCCGGTTGCATCTCTCTGAGAAAATAAGCGCGCTCTTTCCAAAAAACGTAACGGGGAAGATGACAATTGAAACTGTGTGATGCATTACGTACGGACGGTCCTTTTTATGAAGAAGGGCATCATGTATCACTTGGCGGTGCAGACGAAAGAGCGATCTCTCTGACTGATAATTCTTTTCCTTTTCATCCATCTGTGCGCCGCTAGTTGATGACAAATGAGGCCTAGCGGAAAGCAATGTGACAAGCCGCTCTAGGCTAGGTTCTCGGTTTTTAGTCGGTAGTCCAGTTGCAACTGAGTGTTCGACAATCAGGGCGTAAATAGCCTTTACCTCCCAACCATAAAAAAATCTCTGTTACCTCAGAAAACAATCCCTTTTTTTGACTGCTGTGGGTGTTTTCTGTGCTTCTGTAGGTGACTTCTAAACTAGTAACGTTAGCCCTCCACTCTCGAGAGCGAGGAGTACTACCCTTGTCAGCTACAATTTTATTTGGCTTCAGCACAATGGATACCCCAATTTAATCCGCATTTCATATAGCAGACGCACTAACCCATATTTATGCATTATTTTAGCTAATTTTTCGAGAAAAAGTTTGACATTTTGTTCATCAAATCATGTTGCTCTATCAAGGCTCTTGTTTTCGAATAAATAGCTCCGAATATCGATTCGAAAACAACGTAAGCCATCCTTTTTCGATAATCTTACCGGAGAATGACATTTCAATGCCGAATTTAGTAACATACTGGTAGAGAAGTTGACGAACATCTTTTGGTGAAAATTCATAGCAGCTTGATGCGATTTGTAAGGAGTATTTTTTTAAGGAATCCTCTTACGAGGAAGAAAACAATTGCCCCGGTATTCCTTAACGCATCAATGCAACACAGCTTCAGGGTTTTATTTCTTCAAAAATCTTATCAAACACAATCGGTTTATACTGAATATGGCGGCGGCGGCGGCATACAGACTTTTTTCTAGATAATTGACAGCCTTGACAGCATCATTTAAGTCTTGAATAGAGTTAAAAGCTCTGGAATGTTTCCTAACATAAGTTTGTATCCTCAAATAAAATAAAAATCATACATAACTTTCGTGGGGTTAGTTCTAATCGTGAGGGCAAAAGTTGTTCCGAATAATATCCGAAACAACAATGTAATTGAAACAAAAGTATTTTTACGAAGAAAGTGACAGCATTATATCCAAATCATAGATGCATATCAAAAATGTACTAAAATTGTAGAAGTTCAATACTTACCTGAAAACTGCTAAAATTTGACGCGTGCAGTAGAAATATCTGGGTTATTAGCTCAGTTTTATCAGACTGTTGTGGTTCTTATGTTGCTTTTTATTCCCATCTTTAGCATCCTTCAAACTTTTTTTTTCTACTGCGTCATTGAGGTGAGAATTTCCCTTTTTTAACTTTTCTTTCTCCAACAACTAAGCGTCATGTTATCACAGTTATTTGTCATATTTGATAGTGGGAAACTATGAAGAGACTTCAAATGATCAAGATTAGAAAAAAACTGGATCGCATATGGCGCCGTCCTCATATGCGTTTTAAGCAGTCAGACTCTTGTCTTCTCACCGATAATACAGATGCCGGGTCTTAAAATTGCGTTTTTAGAAAATGCTAGTGTTCTGCTTAACCTGCCTTTCGGCGCTTGGGGAACTCATCCCAGATCTATTCTTTCATCGTAGTATTACTCAAAATGTCAAAGAGGGTTAGTCATAATCAACGCAAAAATGAAAGGAAATTGCCAAACCCGATTCTGACTCAACCATTTACCCTCAAAAACACCGTTATATCGCCAGTTCTTTGGGAGTATTAGCACCGTGTATACTTGGCCATGATAAAAGAGTGGTTCGAGTATCTTAAACATGACCAACTGTCAGTCAGAAGTGATTCGTCCGCATAGCGACATTCCATCGCAATTATATCAGAGAACGTCGAGCGTGTACGACTTGAAGTTAAAAAATTCTTATGCACAGTCTTGAAACGTTTCTTGAACTACTAGATGCTAATGGTTAGTAAATTTCAACCATGAATTTGAGAATGACTCGTGTGTGGACGAAATTCGAAATTGTTCACGACAAAACAGAAGAATCATCGCTTTGAAAGCGCTAAGGACAACTTGACAATGGTTGCTTCTGACAAAATAGGTCTCAAGAAGATTCTGTTTGGTGCTGAATCATGGGCTTACGGCTATTGTTCAGATATAAAGTGGCAGTTTTTACAGTGGAAGCATTCTGTATCCCAAAAACCAGAAAAATGACGTCAAAAGTGGAGCAAATTTACGACGATGTTGAATGATAGCTTTGATCAAGAAGGTCCTGTGTACCATGAATATGTTCCTGAATGAATATGTGTACCATGAATATGTTCTTACAAGTGTAACAATCATGAAGGAATACTTCTCCAGAGTACTTAAAAAGATCTTCAATAAAAGATCGTGAAAAAGAAGAAGATTTTCATGACGGAGTAAGATGAAAGCGACAAATTTTTTGATCAAGTGGTGATTTGCTGCTTCATTGCCACGATGTGCCAGCGTATCTATTCAAATTAGTGCATTAATATTTGACAAAACATTAAGCTGAACTTGTTTAATCAGCCTGTGTTTACGCCCAATATGGTTCGTGGAATAATTTCGTGATTCACAGCAAACAGACTTTTGGTTCTGCCCCCAATTTAAAATATCTCAAAATACATTGGCTCGATGATAAAGAAGAGACGGCTGAAACTTCAGCGACGATTGAACTGAAAAAATTGCGAAGTATACTTCCTGCTTCAGCAAGTGGAAAACCCGCTTAGAGCATGTTCTTCAGTCAAAAATGGTCAACTTTCTTGGCCCTCATCGGATGCTAAAGAATAATTTCATTACGGAGGAGTTGGTAAGCACGATATTGGATGACGTTATTACCTTGGAGTGATTTTGCGGTCACAATTTGTCAGAGTATCAGCAGTTGGCCCCAGGCTTCAGGATAGTTGGGATAGTTGTTTATGCACTTTTCAGGTCACAAATTATCGTTAAATCTCGAAGTGGTAGGAATCTATGGGCTAACCATGAAAATCAAGCATAATTCAGAGGAATTTATTTTTTAAAGATCTTTGATGTTGAAACCAGTTTGTCCGATTACAACTGAAGGCCTAGGTTTGAAAAAGCCGCTTTGACTGGCAACTGTTGTTTTTTCCGTGGACGAGTAAATTATAAAGGCTGAGATGGGATGTGTTGACTAATACAGATCAAGTTTAAGGGTGGCTGGGCAGGACTAAAAACTTCTAATTTTTTCTCTCAAAATGAAAGGCAGTATGTCTGTGTTTCTGATGATACTGATGGAAGGGGCTAAAACATGCACGCTGCGGAAGACCGAGCGATAAACGTTGTAAGTCGATTAGATAAAATATACCATTTAACACGCAATTTCAAAAATGTTGTTCTATTTTTTTGGAAATATTTTGTGAAAACATATCCTAATAATCATTCAAGTTCGTTTTTTTTAAACGTTTACAATAATGCATTGTATATTCAGTTTTGATATCAAAGCTGTCTCATGTATTATGACGTACCATCCGCCCTCTTCTAATTGGATTCATAATCAAAGGAATGGTTTTTGAAGGAAGCAAGCGTGCAGGGTAAAAACAACCTTCGATAAAGCTATTTTATATCGGGTGTTTGAAGCTTGTTTGTAGATACCACAAATATATTGCTATCTGCGACACATATAAAATCCCAATTACAAACCACTCGCAATAATCACGCGCGTAACGAAAACAATTCATTGTAGAAAGTTGGAAAATATTTTTCAATATTTTATACCATACGTGCTACTGTCAACTTCATGTTTTCCAAAAATTCAATTAAAATGCAATTAATGGTCAGACAACGTTCTCGTTCCATTGGTCCTTTGTTAAAATACGCTGATGACATACAGTGACTAGTGGGGAGTTGTTTGTGAATGGGATATTTCAAGTAAATTATATACACATATATACATGGGGCAGGCTTTCATTTTTCTTTCGTATTTATTATAACATTTTTCCCAGTTTAACCACTGAAAGAATTTATGCTCCTGGATAGACTGACGGTCTACTTATTTTCTACTCCATAAACACGCATCAGACATTTTTGATGACACAGCAAATGCTGAAAGGATCTTAGAATCACACCGTCCCATTCTTATGGCTCCACGGAGACCAGTATTGAGAGGGTATAAATTTTATGAGACCGATTTTGTCGCTAAGCGTGTCGTTTATTGGCTTATGTACTCAGAAGAAGGAAGGTTGGCTCCTCTTTAGGACTTTGGTAGTTAATAAAATTGGGAAAAGCACTAATCACCACTTAACGATTATTTGTCATATGTGTTTGTGATTATGTTTCTCTTAAGTATTAATCATTAAAAGTTTCCTGACTTCACAAATAATGAAGAAAAGCAGCAGCAATTATTTTCCACGTTGAATATTATCCATTTTTATTTTCTCAAACGTTGCTTCGATTGCTTTGTGGACGTGTTTCAGACCAACCGAAATCTCTCCGAATAAAATCAGAATTTGCATCCTTAAATCCTCATGGCTTGCAGTAGAATGTTACTGATGACGTGTCATCGACAGTTCTTTCAGGATACCTTCAGTGTCTTTATTCAGGTGATAACATATGATATATGACGTTGGTTGTCATACTTTGTGCCTGGCTTGCCTGACTGAGACAACGAACAGCAAACTTTAAAATATTTCGTTCTCCTTATCAAACACTGCAGCTCTCTTTCATTCCAAATGCTGATGATCAGTGGTGTTTCATATCTTTGTCTTCATGCTGCTGCTACAAATATGTAGTATGTCCAACAATGAAGGCTATAGACCTGAATTAATCATTCAAAAGTAATAAATTTACCATCGATATCTGAAAAGCGCTGAATTTTCGATCCGCTTTATTTCTTGTCATTCTGCCATGCTGTTCAACGACGCCATTCCATCCAAGAAAACAATTACGTGACATCCTATGAGTTGCTTTCACGTCGTAAATTTTCTGGAAATATGGAAAACACGAGATGCTTTTCTGCAAGGTTGACAACTCGCATTATAGTTTGTTTGTCTCGTCTAAATTATTCCCAATCCGAAAGCAAAGAAGATATGAACATTACCCCAACCCCACTAAGCAAACGACTTTGCAAGGACATTATGAGAACTAAGGGAACGTTACGCACATCATGACGGACAAAAAAGTCTTCTGCCGTGTCATTGCAGGTACCTATATCTAGCAATCCCACAAAATATATCACTCTAATGATACCTTTCCCGGAAAATAAACTCTTATCAAGGAGCAAATACAATTCTTGGCAAATAACATTGGACCGAAGGAGGAAAGTTAGGCGGAAATCGAGCATAAGATACTTTCAGGACGTACAACTTGCTTGTCGAAATGTCCGAAATTAATTTGTTTTCGATGATTCCAGTTCATGCCGATGACTTTCTGAACAATTCCAGGGGCCATTTTTGTTTTCCCTTCTTTGCCACTTTCCATGGTTTTTACCCGACATTTTTCGAGATGATACAGCTGGGAAATTACAGACAGTTTTTTGGACTATTTCACAAAAACGGTTGATTATTTATCTGTAGGGGTTGCTTAAGGTTATCAGTATTTGCAGCATTTGGTGTTGGCGGATTCGCTCTAACGATCGTTAAAACCGCTTTTGGGTAGAACGGGGAAGGTTATGATTAACCATTTCTTCTTATCGATGTGGATGCGAATTTAATGGCTGTAGCCATTTGCTTATTTTATTATCTGCTAATATATAATAGCAGTTAAAAATATCGTCAAAACATTTCCCTAATTCAGATATATTTTCTTTATGTTTTTACGGAATGAACATTTACCCACACTTACCGCATTCTAAATTAAATACACATTTTTAGATTCTATCTTCTAAATACAATATTATAGAAGAATCTTCTAGAATCTTCTCTTTCTCTAAAATTTCTCCAGCTCTACAATTCACATTTTTACTCGTATCCTGCCTGCAAATATTCAGTACTAAACACTCCTTCTTTCTTTCAGTTTTAAATTTTAAAATTGAAGTAATGCTTCACTCGTATTGAAATTTTCGTATTCGAATGTTTGGATACATTTGATGCAGATAAGCTTTGTTTGGTTGATGTTTCATTGGTGTTGTGGTTTTTGGCCTTTGCACATAACGAGACTCACAACTTTGAATTCCTATCAGGAGGTCTCACGATTACTCTAATTTAGAACGATTCGGATGCATTACAATTGCGCAGATAATAATTTCGCATATATTGTTTAATCTAACAAAATTAAATATGTACCTGGCCCTGTCAGTTGTCCAGCTTGTATTGTTGTTTGCTACACTAGAAACTTGCCAACCTGTCCTTTTCTTTTGTTCCAATGGGATTTCGTGTAGCTGCTCTCTATCAAGGAAGTACCACCATATGATGGTGACACTGGAGCAACACACCCCTTTCCTGGAATTACTTCTTATGTAAATGCAAAACATGCAGGTTTGTTGAAAACATAATATAAGGCTAGAGTCAGTTTTTCGAAGACTCTGTAAGGCTAAGGGCTCTTGAAAACTCTGCGACTTGAAGGAATCGACAAGAGGTACGTCAAGGATATGTAGTTGGAATGACGTTTGCGGGTTATCAAATATAGAACAAAGGAGCGCGGGACCAAATTGAAGGACTTCCTGAAATATAAAAATGACAGACTGAACTACTCTACCTGCTAGTGTTATCTATAAATGAAGACACATAAGATCGACAAACTCAGCACCAAACCGAATATGGATAAATGGACACACTACCTAAAGTCGTATGTAAACGACGCAAGCAAACATATAGGGAACGTCAGCATTTCATTTATAGACCAAAAACTAACATTTAGATTCCTGTCAGACAAACACAAAGTTTGGCTAAAATAGCAATATCCCTCTATGAAATATATTCTTAAAAAGACCACTCGTAGTCTAAGTGAAATTAATTGGCATATTTTGCGTGCATATTTCCAAAAAAATCACTAACATTATTCTTGCATTATATTCAAGTATATTTTGGAATTTCTGAAATTGCTTCGATGGAATATGCATCTTTAATAAGCTGCCACACGGTCGAACCATTTAACCTTTTCACTGCTACGCCCTCCTATAGTCGGGCCGCTTAGGCTCTCCCGTCTTGCTACGCCCCACTCTAGTAGGTCTAGCCGAATGTTCCGTACTTGCGGACCACCCCTAAAGTCGGGCAGAACATTTTCAACATCTAACTACTGCAGCCGACTAAATTAGGCCCGTAAACGCATTCTAATGGATTTTTTCACAAACACAACCCTTCAATAGTTTTAGAAATCCTCACTAGAAAACGCTAATAGTATCACTTTGGTTATAAGATAACATTTTCTTTTACCCCGTTTTTCAATCTTTTATTGTAGAGCATTTCATTTCTGAAATGTATATCAATCAAAATAATGATTTTTTCTCCTATTACTCATCATTATTTTAATAAGAGAATTATTATTTCAAGAAATTGTAGATAAAATAATACTAAGTTTATTGCGCAATATATATACAAGTCGTAGTTCTAAATGACTCATTCTACCTCCGAATGCAAGTTTATTGAAAATATTTTATTTGTTTGTCGGGGTACATGAGAATTTGAATTTACTAACACTTTACTGTAGTTGAAATAAATATATAAAACTGTTATTGCTTTTCAAAACGTCCATAACTGCACAAATTACCTTTGCTGAGTGAACAAAGAATTCCGTACTTTTCCACTCCAAACAATAACCCGTAGACCCTACGACACTTATACCTGCGCACCCTTGTTACCGTTATCTGTTTGCGTCCTGTTATTCAGTTTGTGTTGTGATTTCACAGTGAATGTTTGTCTAAAAGTGCGAAAAATGTTGATGGACGGTGAATTTGAATTTTCTGCATCTGGAGAAGAAGTTCAGGATTTAGATCAACCTTCAACTTCAAGTTCTACCTCTACTTCTACTAAAAAAACAGTTAGAGCCCGTGTGCGAAAGAATGTGTCCGTGTCCTCAGAAGACTCTTCAGATGACGATGTTAGAGAATCTGTGACCAAAAAATGAAAATCTGGGCTGATTTGGGCTAATGACGATTTGTCTCCACAAATTGACCCATTTATCGGCGAACCAGGGATAAAGGTACCTACTAAACCACAATCCTACTTAAATTTTTTTTTGTTATTTTTCTCTGAAGAAATCATTCAACAAATAGCTGAGCAAACAAATTCCTACTATGAATATTGCTGTGAATTACCCCAATTTCCCCAAAGTCACGACTGAGAAAGTGGGACAATGTAAATGTGAATGGATTATTCAAATTTTTTGTAACCGTTCTCCTAATGCCAAGGACAAGAAAACTCACTATCCAGGAATATTGCAGTACCGATGTGTTTATAGATACACCAATGTTTCGACAACTGTTTTCCGGAGACAGATTTCTGCTCATTCTCCGATTGTAGCATTTTGCAAATAATAAAGAAGATTATAGTGGGAACCATCTATATAAAATCAGTTTGATTATTGATCATCTGAGATCTGTTTTTAGAGCATCATTTTATCCGTTCGAAAGATTGTGCATTGACGAGGGTCTAATGCTTTTCAAGGGAAGGCTAGGGATAAAACAATATATTCCTTCTAAAAGAAGCAGATTCGCAATAAAATCTTTTCTAGTGTGCGACTATTATACGGGTTACATCCTAGACTTTATTGTATATGCGGGTGTTTCAACGGAAATCGCCGATTATGGTTTTGGAGTTTCGGGAAACACTGTTGCCACTTTGATGGAGCCATATCTGGAAAAGGGTCACTCGCTCTATGTGGATGACTGGTAAACCAGCCCAGCATCATTTTGTTGGCTATTCGACCATGTCACGAATGGGACAGTACGAAAAACAAGAAACGATATGCCTGCAATGGAAGAAAAGCTAAAAAGAGGGGAATACTCGTATCGCTCCGCTAATGGTAAGCTAATTGCCATAAAGTGGTGTGACAGGAGATATGTGTGGATGCTGTCAACTATGCACACTGCCGAAATGGTTGAAACCGAAAAAATTGATAGGGTTCCAAAACAATAAATAAGAAAACCTCAAGAAATAATTGACTACAACAGGAACATGGGTGGCGTGGAGAAAATTGACTTGGTGTTGAGCTCCATAGATTCTCTTAGGAAATCTCTGAAGTGGTATGAAAAATGGTTTTTTCATCTATTAGACTTGTCAGTCTACAATGTTCACGCACTGTACCAAGCCACGAACAACAAAAAAATTCCGTACGCAGGTTTTCACCTTCAACTAATAAAGGAAATACTAGAAAAATCCAGTATCGAGCAGAGAAAATCTGGTGGAAAAGCCGGTGTGGAGCCCCCGCTTAGGTTGAGTGGAAGACATTTCCCGAAAAAATTACCTGGCATGGAAAAAGGTGTATTAAAGAGAAAATGTGTTGTGTGTGAAAAAAAGAAAACAAACGGCGTCAGTCTCGTTTTTTTTTGTGCGGAATGTGAAACACCTCTTTGTGTTGTGCCTTGTTTCGAAATGTATCATACAATGAAAAACTTGTAAACGAACTAAAAATTGTATATAATTATGAATCTTTGTAGAAAATCTATTACGTAAAAATAAAACAAATTTGTTACAATACTATATTTTATAAGCCTTGTGTTTTTCTGTCCATATTTTTTTTAACCACAACTCTCACTAACAATAACTTTATTTTAATTATCAAACAATAATCACTTATTTAGGTAAATAACACTTTTAATAAATTTATAAAAATAAATTCATCAAATAATTTTGAATGTTTATAATTTATTCTAATCATTGTATTTTCGAATCGAATTGACGCTAAATAAAATTATTTCAGTATTATTAGTTATAATAGATGTAAAATTTCAGTAGAAACAATGATTGTTTGAATGAAAAACAAACGTAACAACAATTCTGTTGAAGCAGAGAGGCGCGAAAATACTCAGCACGGGAGGTAAGTTGTAGTTGGGAAAGGCCAGCACCCAGAGTAGAGTCGGGCCCCTACCACGTAGCAGTGAAAAGGTTAAAATACCTTTTCTATTTTGGAGATGTTTGGAAAAGTTTCCTTCATATGAAAAATTGCTTTTAGGGACCCAGTTTAACTGGAGTCGAAATTATCTTTTACTTTTTTGTTTTAAATTAACTGATGTCTAATTCTTGAGTTTCAACTCAGTTAATTTCGGTAAATTTCCCTGGACCGAATTCATGACATGAGCTCTGCTGAATCTAACATGAAAACCAGGAATAAATGGATTATTTCTTTACTTGCTGAGAAGGAAGCAGCAAATTTGAAAGTTATCTCAAGTGATCCATTGATACATGCAATACTGCAACAAATCGATAACTCACTATACGTCTTCCTTCTTTTCACTGAAATATTCCAAATGACATATCAGTGGATTGGCGAATCAGTCTCAAATGCAGAAAGACAAAGACTTCAATATTCACTTCGAGCCAATTTCAAACAATCGGCATTCTATTCAGTCATGGTTACATGGAAATTTAATAAAAAATGCGTATTATCCTTGGTGAAAACGGAATAGCTTGGCTCCAGGTCTCTGCCAGATAATTCCAAACTTTGTAACAAATAGTATACCTTGCTCAAACCACCTTCGAACGGAATTGTCTTCAATTTCGTAATCTTTATCGTTCGGTTCACCAACATCCTTACCAGACTGATACGCCCAAATTCGTAAATAAGATAATCTGATGATAATTGGCCCTGGGATTTCAAGTGCCTGGGATTTCAGTCTAAGTACCAATTGCACTCGTAGGATCTCGTTACTGTCCATATTGCTGACAATAAAGAAGAATGCCCTATTGGAATTTTTTGTTTTATATATCCAGACATTGTTATGGTAAGAAAGCAATAATGACTGAAGTGATCTCTGAACACTCGTTTAACCATAAGTGCCTCCTGTATGTGCCTCCAATACCTGTTCCCTTGATTCATATCGTGGAAGAGCGCATGATTGACACTAAAAACGAATGATCACTTTAGAATTGACCATAGAGTTATTAGATATAGAGAGGACGATAAGCCACTTTTGCGTCGTAACCGCCCCCTTTTTACAAACATTTGCAAAAATTTACAAATACCAACAAAATTTTAACAACTTTTGAACTATGCCAATGGGTTCGCGAAAGTTTAACGCACAAAAAATTCAGGTGAGTGTCAAAAGCTCGAGCCGAAGATTAAGCCACGCTTTTGTAAACAATCTTATTGACCGACAAACCAATAATTTCTACATTATTATTGAAAAAGGCATCTATCTTGACCTAATCAACGCAAAAGTTAAAAATTAATTAATTATCTAAAATTTACCTATGAAACGACACCCCGGATGCCGCGAACAAGTGTGATTTCTGCAAGTGAAAATCACACACTTCATTGTCTATATTTGTCTTTAAAAATCACTGTCACTATTGTCTTTGCACTTTTCCACAATCACAAATAAAGTAGCACTCACGATTTGTAATTTTTATCGTTGAAAAATTCGTCTGACACAAGTAACTTACAAATTCGCCCGTAAATCACTCCGAAAATGAATCAAAACATAGATTATTAGTCTTGTTTTGACAATTCATTCAGCTTGGCTGCAATCGAAAAAACCCGAGCATTGAACCAACTGAAATAGGAGAAATGGCTTCGACGAATTGATGGTGCATGTACATTATTCTACCAACATTAAATCAAAAAAAATGTTCACAAAGAAATTTCTATCAAACTGGGTTCTTGTAGAGGTTCAATGAATAAGCGTTTTGAGGAGTAAAATTTCTCGTAATTTAGAGTATACTCAGCCGCCGGTAATTCAATTTCATAAAAATATTAGAAAAAAAACTTGGCCATAAACTTTTTGAGTGTGCGCATACCTTCAAGTAGAATTATTTATCTAACTGTATATTCAGCTCAGTGTCAAATTGAAATTACGAATGTATCCGATAATTCGCATCGTATTAAAATTTGTAAACATTGATTTCAAATTAAGTTTTATCAAAAAAAATATATGTTTTGCATGGCGAGAATATTTCATTCTCCCACAAAATATGAATAAGATTCTAATGCCACCAATTTATGTGGGGAAAAGCTCGACAAAGTTTAGATATTTATCTTTAAATTTCACGAGAAAAAGTATTGTCCCTAACAACTTAGTTTTAGGGTTTATAAATAATTAAATGGTAGATTTCCCATTTGAGGGCTAAAGAAACTTGTAGGTAATATGTTTAAGTTGTTGCGCAAAGAGATAATTGGGCGGGCTTTTAGAAAATAGAAAATATCTCATCATTTCAGCAGTAATATATTTTGCATTTGAAATATGGAAGTTCCGAAAATTGCCGAAGGTGAAGCAGCTACGAAAGGGGAAAATTAGCTAAATCCAATTCTTTGGACGCTCACGGACAGTCACATACACGGGAATAGCCTCTCTATTATCTTATACCTCTATGGAATTGACATAGTAGGCTTGCAAGACAAATTTACTAATGCTTGTTCATTAAATGGCAGAGGTTACACGACATCAGATATAAAAAAACGAGTCGCGGCTGCTAATGCACCTATGACGTGAAGTCTCCGTAGAAACATAAATGACTAATAATTTCGTAATATTGGGTACAGGAATACAGATACAGATACTATCTTAGTGTCTGCTGTTGTAGTATTCTCCGAATTGGAAATTGTATGTGTAAGCTAACAAACGCAGTAGTCGATATTCTGTCAAAGCGTGAACACAGATTTGTGAACTTCTCGTGCTGGAAGTGTCGACTTTCATACCAAAAAAACTGCATTTGTGGGAAGCGAATTTTAGTTAATTATTTCATTCGCAAGAAAAGTGCTGCGGATGGTGGTCATATAATGGTCTATGTTTACGGTGATCATGCTCCATCTGAGACAATTTTTAAAGAGTGCTTTCGGAAAAACGGCCAGAATGGAATAAAAGAGACATGACAAGTAGATTTTGCTGCATGACAACGCAGGATCACACGTAGCCAAGCCGATCAACAAACTTTTAAAAGGTGTGAATTGAAAAATCTTGCTCCACCCACCGTATTCCCCAGACATTGCTCGTTCGGATTTCCATTTATTACGCTCCAGGCCATCGGCCCTCACTTGAGAACGATTTACGCATGATAAAGGCATCAAAAAACGACTCGGTGACTGGTTGATCGAATCGAAAGACAGGGACGTTGTCCGCCGAGGAATCCATCGACTACCAGGAAGAAGTGAAAAGGTCAGAGCTTCAAATGACGTGAAACTTATTCCCATGTCCAAGAAGAAACCTTAAACTTTATGTCAAAATGCCAAAACGACACTACAACGAAGCAATATTCCAAAACGACACACAAAGTCTCCCTGAAGTATCTCAGCCGCAGCTGAACAAGGCGCACCAGTAAGTGCCATAAGAATTTTCATTCGAAAAATAATGATGTCTGTTGAAAGTAATTGAATTTATTAATGCTTCACAAATGGCTCCATGACAGTGAACACATCTTTTAAACGTTCTGTTGGACATATATGGTATATGCAATTTAGACACCTGATTTGTCTCTTTTTGTCGCACATCTACAACTTCTTAATTTCCAATAGTAAGCTAAAGCATTTATTCCTGTAGACCAGAGATATAAAAACCTCCAAAAGACTCTGAACTTAGTGAATCTGCATGAAAAGTTGACATTAGAATTCCTTGCAAATATACGTCCTGGGATTTTGTTGGTAGCATTCTGACACTTATGTCTAGGAACATTCGTTAAAATATTTCAGCAGCACTTGGTTAGTACATTCCTATTATTTCAATCTGTATCTTAAAAAAGGGACAAAGATCACACTTAATAGTAATTTTCTGAACCTGGAAACACACAATGTAATTGTTTGAAAATTTGTCTCATTCTGAATCCTGTAGTGTTGCGCATCGATGAATTATTTTCATCATCAGAAAGTTAGAGTCAGTTTGAACATTATAAGCCTCCAAACACAGATAATTAGGTAACATTATACAAGCTGCCATCTGGAAAGCTAAACCTCTAAATTAGAGGTCCAATCATCAACTACTCCAACCAATATTTGGAGTCGTATCTTGCCAATAACGTGGAGAATCTTGTCTTCCAAATGATTGCGTCTCGAGCTTGTCGGCGTAGCCGAGTTCTTTGACGTATCTCCACGAAAAATAGTCCAGTAGTTTTAAATCACTCTCTCTAAAAATCTTGCGGACCAGCTCACGGGTCCAAAATGAGAATTATGCGTTCATCAAATACTTATTTCAATAAGCCACTGATATTGCATGTCGCACCAATAAGAGGTCCATGCTTAATCGAATTAATTGTTCTGAAGGACGATTATGTTGGCCATAAAATCGAAGGATACTGCAGTGAGTTTTTCGAAAAGGATCGTATTTTTTTGGAAATAATCCCACAATTTTCAGACGTCGCTGAGGCGTCAAATGGCAAACCAAACTGACATAA
This sequence comes from Stratiomys singularior, assembly GCA_954870665.1. Classification (NCBI taxonomy): domain Eukaryota; kingdom Metazoa; phylum Arthropoda; class Insecta; order Diptera; family Stratiomyidae; genus Stratiomys; species Stratiomys singularior. Next base: position 125,058,227 of record OX940878.1, on the reverse strand, counting down.
AACGCATGACAGCTGTCACACTGTAAATGGCATTAGAAAGTGTTGCCAGTTTCAACTTTTATGCCTTCACAAACATCTTATAGCTAGTCAACAGTCAATACGCACTTAAAACTGCTGTAAATTTTTTTCGATCAGTCAATAAATAGGCAGAACATTTAGTTGATTTGGTTTAAAGGCGAAGAGTTTTTCTCAATGCAAGAAACGTCTACGGAAATGAGAACTAACATTGATAATAAATATCGAAAATTTTAACGCTTTATTGAAATCGCCATACGATATTTAAACCTTTGTATGTTCTAGTAGGTCTTATTTTTCCAGTTTCAATTGGAACAAGTTTTTGTGGGGAGTGTTATAGAGCACTCCATAGTCGTTGTTCAATGCATTGATTATTTTCGGCTAGCATGTACGTCCTTAAAAGGCAAGATTGTTTGGCTTAGAATGAACCTTCTTCTCAGCCGGGGTTGTTTCAATTTAAGTTATATGGCGAAAAAATGTTTTTCTGACTTTGTTCGTCAAAACAAATTATTCGTTTCTTCGAATAAGTTCATATGCTAATCGAATGTTACTATTACTTTATTGTTGGCTTGATTCTATGATTTCAGTTTCGCTCCTTTTGAGATAAAATTTGGTCTACCCTATTTTCAATTTTTTAACACCTAACTAATTTGGATTGCCTTTCAAAGTTTTCTTCATCAATATCAGTTTTAAGGCCGAATTAGAAACTTTTCAGGATGCCCCGACGATATTTATTTGTATTTACATGGAAATGTGTAACGAAAAGCCCTTCATGCACTTATATATCTGTATACATTTGCTTATTTAATTTTCTAGGCTATATTAATTGCATCCGTTTCCAAAATCAAAAAGCCTTTATTCGCAGTAGAAGGACGCTACGCGGTTTAATTTACAGAGAAAAGTATTCTCATATGCTATAAAATTAATTAAATTTTCTCGTTTTATCGACTTTATTTGCTCGAATTTCAAAATATTTCATTGTAAACACATTAAACAATATGATTAATTAAATTATAATACGTTTGGTCTGATGACATAACCTCCTACCCATTGTCGACCAAATGCTGATGACAACACATTGCCCATGTCATCTATATACGTAAGAACGACATGTGTGTTTCTGTGGGCGCTCTGTCACCCAAATATGCGTTGGGAACTGCTCATTTAAAATCTAAAGCAATTGCAAATCGAACTTTAAGAGGAATTTTACGGAACAAACACCGAATGATGAGTAAAACTTTAATAAATAAAAACCAAAAATGCTCATTTTATCCTTTTTCAACTTGTTTATTTACGCTTAGCAAAAATATTCTTTTACTACACAGAATGATTGTTGTTGCATAAGTCTACACACATTTATGATGATTTTGATCTGTATTTTGTAGTATCTTCTGTTCATTGTTTTCTGACATTTTAACGTTCGTGGTAAGATAGTCTGCAAATCCTTCCTACATTCCAGGTTGGCTGATTCTATTAAGCCCGATAAGTCAATGATAAGAAGGTGTGAGAGCGGTCCGATAAGTACTTAGCCTCATCGTTCGAAGGCGCCACTATCGCAAGAGAAATTAGCATTCGTGTAGTACATTTTCGTAGGCAACTACTGTCAAAACTTTAACCGAACCGGACTCGTACTTTTGTTTTGACCGCGTGATAAATTAGCGTTCCAGCGAATTTTAGCAAAACGGAAAAAGAGCAATATCGATCAGCACTTTACAGGACTCGATTCTTGTTTTTGGAAGGGAAATTACGACAATGAAATCAAAGAGCGCTTGTATGATGTATGCGGTGACTCTGGTTTTTTATTCGCGGCGGTGAGAATTGTTTTACCGAGTTCAAACGTGATCGCACATCGGATTTTGATTAGCTACGCCCAGGTGCCGTGAAAACGGTTACATACAAGGAGAACATGACAAAAATATATCGTATTGGTAGACCGTCGGTTGAAAGTGCATGAAAAAGGTGACACAGTGAGCATCTCAAAATGCCACGTGGGTCATATGTTTCATGAAAATTTGGTCTGGAGAAAACTATTGGCGCGATGGGTGTTTGACGAACTCCGGAAAACAAGGGCGACCGTTAGACCACTACAATGCGGTGTTTTAGTACCATCCGAGGGAGTGTCTGCGTTGTTTCGGGATCGTCAACGAAAAATGGATCCATTAGTATATATTAAAGATGAAGGAACAGTTAAAATAGTGGAAACTGGACAGATGATCACAGCCATTTATTGGAATTCACAAGGTGTGATCTGCATGGACTACTTAGACGAGGGAAAAGCGTTCATAGTGCTCTACCGTTTCGAATTATTTGGCCAATTTAATGCACGGTTGCAGAGAAAACGACCTCATTTGGGGAAGAGAAATATGCTCTTCCACCATGGCAACGCACCGGCCCACAACTTGTCAAATTGGACAAATTGGGCTACGAACTGCTACCCCATCCATTGTACTCTACATGTTTGGCTTCGTGCGACTTCATTCTGTTTCTAGACTTGAAAAATTAACTCGCCAGACAGAAATTTGTTATTTTATTTACAGACAGTCTCAACAAAATTGGAGCAACACTTGGTCAAGTGTATTGACCTTAGTGGATTCTATGTTGTATGTTCCACTTTTCCAAAATTTTAATTTTTGTTTTTTCTTCGGCTAAGGAATTATTGGACCACGTCAATTCATCAACGTAGCGTTAATTGATCTTATTTTTTTGAGTCTTAAATCGACAAATAATAAACTCGATAGAAATCTTTATTAAAATTGCTGGGATTTTGGTATTAAATTATATATCACGAGTTCCGAGCAAGGTATTAAGCGTCTGGGGAGATCATGAAAAGGAATGCTGTTTTTGGTAGGACGCAGTTGGCTTTTGAATCGTTTGTTTAAAAAAAGGCTGATTTCTGGATTAAAAGCATAAGAGAAAGTTATTGGGTCAGAATCACTTTGGACCTTGATTATTTCCGGAAAAATTTCAATCACTGTTCGCTAATTTGATACTCCAAGTCCCTAATCACAAATTGCCCATTTGTGCAATCCAATGATGACTGATACTGAGATTCCGACTCAATCTCAGTGCTAAATTCAGCCCCTGGATTTTGGCAGTGTGTTTTTAATTGATAAGAAGCTAGGATGCTCTATCGTAAAAAAAATTCTTGTTATTTTTTAACATTTTCATGAGTTGCACTTGGAGCTCAAGTGGTCTCTGGCCATTCACCAAATCATAGACTTACTAACTTAAACCATGTGTTCCTTGATCCATTTCTTTTAACCTTCTATATATTGCTCTATTTTTTAAGGGAAGAGCCTACGATTTTTCTCAATCATCCATTGCCACTTAACTTAACTTAGGTAGACGCGAGAGAGATATTTATTCATAATCGTCCTTTGACAGGAAGCAATTGATCTGCTTTAGGTTTCAAAGAAAAAATCATGGCGTTGTAGGCACTTCTGACGACAACTATTAAAAGGAGCTTTTCACCTTAACTTCAGTTGGGTTCAAAACTGGCGTTTGTCGCAAAAAGTACTACCTACTACCACATATGGAGTATACTAAAGGAATGTTGCCAAGGATTGCTGGTTCTGCAAAAACCTATCTGCCTAGTTTTCAATTATCTTCCAAGAAAATTAACCGGAAAACTATGTCCGGTGGGGCTGCCACCGAGACGACGTATCGCGAGGTACTTTGCAAACCTGAGAATATTGTTAGTGACAATCGCAACAAGATGCTTTTCAAAGAGAAATTCGATGGCTAGAGAACATCCTAATTTAGGTTTCGGAGTAGCCTATGATTTCGACACATGTCAAAGGTCTGGCTCAATAACTAGAACGAGGAAACTGACCACGGAAAAACAGCAGGAAAAAGTCAAGGGTGCTTAGTGAGATCCTTGTGGGGTGTCTTGCATTCGGAGGATATCGAAGAAAATGGGCTTCTAAGCGAACGGTGAGTGCTGATTCTGCAAATTAAAGTAGGAGGCTCTAGCAAAGCGAGTATTCCCCTGAAGGAGAAGTGACAATCTAGTAAGCTATTCCTTTGTAAAAGAGGGACTGGAAAACTCGAAGCCAAAGCAAACTATTAACTAACCTAATATAGGCTAGATTGGGATGCGTCAGGTGGACCTGAGGCAGGAGCACAAGTAACCGGGGAAAACAAACATTTGGTATTCCCCTCAATAAATCATTCTCCAAATTTTTGTGAATATTAGTTTGAATATTCGTAAAATTGAACCTCTATCCAACCTAGGCTTACAAAACCAACTAACCAACCAACAACCTTCTTTTTGGAGCATTTTTTCCCTTTTCCCGCATCCTGACCTTATACGGCTTCCGAGCCTTTAATGTGCTTGGGGGACTTCACTTTCATTCTGATACGTTACACTTTCGTGAAGCAAGTTAAGTTCGTTATTTCTTGATCATATGACTAAATTTTCAAGATTTTTTACTGGTATTAAACCTATTTTATACTTTTTTGCATAAAAAATCGACAAGCAGTAAAAATTAAAAAAAAATATGATCCCACCTTACCAATATCACAAAGTGAAAAGACGACGTTGATGGCTTTAAATGTTGGCTTGGGCAATAGATTTTGGACAAATCTAATAATTTGCTTTTAATTCAATTGAATTTAAAACAAACACGAAAAATTTGACAAAAACGCCGAAAATTTGTTTGTAGTCCTATAAAAGCTTTGAGCATATACCTTAGAAAACGTTAAGGATTTGCAAAATTGTGGGGATATTCTTTTTTGCTTGGAAAACAAACGGTAAACGTGGTTATTAACTTGTAAAATGAGAAGTTATTTATGTCTATATATGTATGATAAAAGATGAATCATACAGTATGGAGACACTAGAAAATGTTTACTTTATTCTGGACAAAGGACAGGAGTATCACCGGTAATAATCACTGGCGAGAATCTTCTGCAATATGTAGGTAGCATGATATCAAAACTTCTCCAAGTATTGAAAAAAAAAACTTAAAAATCGTTTTTCAACTCCTTGTTCAACGTATTCGTAATCGTGTTTGCATTTTTGTTTCCTTATGCTCTGTTATAGATTTTTATTTACTAAGATAGTTATTTTGATGAAACTGTTTCCTCAAATACGAAGAAAAGCCTGAAGCCACAAACTATTTGAAGTGGAAGCAGGTTAAAACTAGGTTTCATATATTATAATTATTAAAAACCCATTGCTATTATAAAGGACAGCTTCGGCCTTTAGCTCTCAGGGTATGACACTGTTGCTTACAGATGATCCATGCTGCTGTCCTACAGACGAAACAGAAGTCCCTTACCTCTGTGGTAACCAAGTATTGCAGTTCTACTAAGTCAATACTCTTCCGCGTTAATACTCTTTCGTTGGTCAGGCTCAAACAATACAGAAGGAAGTGTTCTGTATTTGCCTTCTTCTCAGCACAAGTTCGACATATGTCATCCTTCCTGATTTTAGGCGTGTTGATCTAACAGATTGTAATCTGCTTATTTTGCGACCAGTAGTCTTAAATCATTTTTTTTTTCACTCTCGAGTTGTTCAGTCCTACAACTTCATTTGTTGTTCACGTCAGACCTGAGAACTTAGTTTTTCTAACAGTCATTACAGCGATTATAAGCCTGATCTACATTTTTCGAAATGGTTACGTTTGGACCACTGTGTCAAATAGAACTTTGATTGTGGCGATAAACACTGCACAAGTTGCAGTGTGTATCGATCTTGGTCGGCAGGTCTAGTTCTTGCGTCTGCCTTTTCATATGTTTTTACACCGTTATGTCCAGGCAGCCGTATCAGAATTACATTCAGTCAGATTGCTGCGGTTGAGAGGGCCTACCTGCAGCTCTGAAGCCGAAGCCGATTTCACAACGCATCAAGGAAATAAGACATAAAGTTTATCATTTGAAAAATACAATTTCCCATTTAAGCCCCCGAAATCCTTTCCGCGGCCTGTCGAAGAGATAGTGTTTTTATATAATTTAATAATACAGCCCGATCACCATCTGGCCGATAAGCAAAATGTATGATATACCCTATGATCAAAAAGGAACGGAGATTTAAGAAAAAAATTTCAATTCTTAACATAGTTTTTTCTTCGAAATACTCTCCTCCTGTGGCAACACATGCATGCCAACGTTTGATCCGATTTGCCATAGAAGCCAATTCCAAGAAGCGACACGTTTTATGCCCAAAATATCAGTTAAAATGTTCAATAGCACAGAAATCTCCCTAATCGATACACAACGATTTTCCAACACGATTTGCTTCGCCGAATTGCTTTTTTCTACGGTAACAGAAGTTGATGGCTGTCTAGGGATCTCATCTTGCTCTAGGCTCTCTCAGCCGCCTTCGGACCTTTTACACCATTTCTATGCTCGTGCTTTCAATAAACACGCTTCACAATACGCCTTTCTTAACATTTTCAACGAATCGGTACATAAAATTTCATTTTCAACACAAAATTTTCAGCACGCGCATTGTTTTAATTTTTCATCCATTATAATAATCACCACACAACAATTTTTCGAATTTTTCGTATATACACCAATTGAATTCTAATCGTACGATATGTGTCAAAATATGACAGAACACCAATAAAAGTATTGCCAACATTGAGAAAATTTACCAATTGTATAAGCGCGGCCATTTTGATGGTAAGGCAAGTAAAACAAATAAATATATATAAGTTGTGAACCACATTATTAACGCTCAGCTCCTGCGGTGCAAAACAGCTATCTGATAGGGGATCTTGCTGCTATTGAACTTGTTTGTTGCCTGGTCTGTCACTGCCTTTGCTGAAAAAATTTTCGGCTTGAAAACTGTGCTATGTTTCTCAATGTGATTCGGTGATTCAATAACTTATTTCTGGACTAAAATCTAGGGCTCGCACGTAAAGAAGTAACTTGTTGGATGGCATGAGCTTGACTTTTATCTTCAGTGGTATCGTTAACTTAACGGCACCAGTGATCCTTTGGGGTATAAAAAAGCTCGGACAAGGCGTTCAGTACTGTGGCGGATGTTACCAATAGCAAGCATAACACTCTTTAGGATTCATTTAGAATGAGACTTTAGAACTCCATGTAATGGAGGAAGCGAAAGCAAGCAAGATGCGGATAACTGGCTTTCAGATCTAAAATGTATTGAGAGAGTATTGTATTGTATTGTATATATGTGAACGTGTCGTTGGTAGACATTCACTTCAAGAGCATGTTAATCAACATGTTATCACATTTTTAATTTTTATTTCCTGTCAAGTTTTTCACAAATATCAATACATAAAGAAGTAAATCAACCGAATCTCATTTGACTGGGAATTTCTTTGAGGTGTGAGCGCTAATTAAGCCATGTCTGCGTTCGAGCTACACTGCGCTTCGTAGGGTGATACTTTCCGACAAGGAAACCTGTCAAGCTCATTCAAACTGCTAACCCATTTTCTTAAGGAAAACAGATATAATGCTTTTCAAGGATCTAACGCTTCTCACTCCGATAATTAAATATTAATAAATTTGTTAAGTTTAAATTTGTACATTTTAGTTTGATTTCATCACAACATTCGAAAAGGACTCGCTCAAACTCTGCAGTTAACTGGTTAAATGAGCAGCTGTTCGTTGAACAAGCACTTGTTCCAGGACCCAATAATCTCCTCAATATTCTTAACGTAACGTGTCAAACAAAGTTCAGCAAATCTTATTGACAAGTGCCTTCATTCGAAAAAATCAATTAAAGACTTAAATATATAATGGTCGTCCACTTGGAAGAAGTATTTGTAGACACGTTGACAGACAGCTTAGTCCTTTAGGGCTTAGTATACATTTCTTCTTGTTGACATGTTTATCTGTGATTATTTGTATCTAAAGACGGTCTCTCTTTTCGACGTTTCAATCGGCTTTACTTTGTTGCTGATGGCATACTAAAGGATATACAACATCAATATAAAATGGAAGTTTCTTACGGTCTAATTGAATTTTGAAACCGTGGAACTCTTGGCAAATTGTTTTGATAAATTTTGGGATCTTGATTTGAAAAAGTAATTAGGGGCTAGATTGACTTATAGTTCAATTGAATCACCAAGTTTCATCTTCCTTATTTTTGTTGTTGTTATTTTACTAATAATGGAAAGACATGCATACGCAGCTTTAATTTCCCACTTTTCCCATGATACCACAGATTATACTTGTCCAAAATATGAAAACGCCGCAAAATTATGGAACTCCTGTCACGAAACCATTTATATTTCGTCCTTATTTCATATGAAATCGTACTAAATCAATACATTTCATCCATTTCACAGTGGGCTCCAGAGATTTAAACAGTGGAAGCAGCAGTGGCAGCACAAGTAGTGGTAGCAGTTCGAGTGGTGGTCAAACCAAGTATCCTGTTTTTGTGTTTGTCCATGGTGAGTCGTACGAATGGAATAGCGGGAATCCTTACGATGGCTCTGTATTAGCTAGCTATGGACAAATACTCGTTGTGACAATTAATTATCGACTGGGAGTGCTAGGTGAGTACAAATATATTTCCAACGCATAAATTTACATATCTGTTTGGAACACTGTTATGGATTATAAACACATTGTACCCAAATGGCGCTCATGTACATTAGGAGAGTATGCCTGGAAAATCGTTATTTGTGGACCCGAGTATGCTGGGAATTATTTATTTGAGAATGGGAAAGGCATGTTGAGAGTTGGGAATTAGACTGTATGATACAAATCTGGATCTTTTGCAGTGTATCGAATGAGAGAGTGTAATGTTAATACGAGCAATGCATACTGATGATATGCTTGTCATTTTGTACTTTGCTGGGATGTATATTGAGTTGCTTTGGAAAAGATCGAGGATTGGATTTGTTACTTTCTAAGAAGAAATTCTAACTTATTCATCATAAAATTAGTTTAGACCCTCTTTAGTGCATCATATGATCATTACCAAACTCTTAATCGATCTGCGTAGAATCAATTTCTAGAAATTGTTTTCAAAATAGTCATTTAAATATGAATATGTTTTCTGAGATACTAATTTCATATTTGAAATTGTGTGTTTCATAACTATTTTCAACACAGTTATTTTTCTCAAAACTTGGACAATGTCACAATGCTATATATAAAAACTCACCCAATTAATTCCTTCAGGAATGCGATTCATAAGCTCCAAATAAATCCAATCCCTTTAATTTTACAGTTTTAGATATGTGCTGCACTTGATCTTGCAGCAATGTTTCACATTGTAAGCTGTAATTGTGAGCTCAATATCAAAGCTTTAGGTTGTTTTGTTTCAAGGAATTTTTCGATTGAATATCAGCTTATAATTCATATTCATTTTAACCCTATCTCGCAACCTAATTTTGGTTTAAATTGAAAGTAGTTGCGAACAAAACCGCCTTACAAAGGGTGAACACGCAGAATGTTACGAAAAGTAGACTTTGGTTGGTCTTTTCATCAGCAAAGCGTAAATACTAAGCTCTGCAAACAATTTAACCTATTGCACTCGATTTATTTTCAAAATTGTTGCATGTCAACTTGTTATTATTTATAGGTAAATGAATTAAAATAATTTACAGTGGTAGAATTCAACGTATATTTATTTCATTTGTTATTTATGATCTCGCACATCTATATTTGTAAATTCAAATTCACTGTCATTATCCTGACTGACTACTACTAATCTATCAAAATCCAATTTGAGGCGGAAATATATAGTCGTTGCCACAAATATTTACACAATGCGAATTGGATAGAGAAGAATAGAATCAAATCGAAATAACTTTTACAAATAATGTTATATCAAACCAAAATTTATTTCAGGATATCATTATTATTTTCATATTATTTTGGTGAAAAAATAACGAAAATAAGTCTCGCTGGAAAATAAAACAGAAGGAAAACAAAAATGCCAAAAATGTTTGCACACGCAATCAGGGTGCCAAAATTATTTACACAGCCACTGCAATTTAGTCTAGGAAAATAACGGTTGTTTTTATTTTCTATTTTATGGATAAATGAAATAAAATAGACCTTTGCAGTCATTCCAGTTTAGGTTTTGTGCTTGTTAAGTGCTTTTATTAATTGAAAATGCCTAAAAAATTGGAACTTTCAATTGAATCACGTGCTGCAATTATTGCTGAACATGAAAACGGTGTTTCGGCTGCAAAAATTGCTAAAAAATATAAGTGCCATAGACGCACTATTTACTACCAATTGTGCAAACAAAATAAATTGAAAAGTGTTAGGAATAGACCAGGAAGGGGAAGAAAACGTGTGACAAGTGAAAGGGAATATGAGAAAACAGTTCGATCCGTGAAAGCAAATCCGTGTCAAAATATCGGGAACATTTTAAAAGAATTCAACAATGCTAGAAATAAGAAAATTTCTACAACAACCATTCGGCGAAGGTTTAAAGAAAACAAAAAAAAAAAATAAAAGCATACGTCATTCGTGTACAGCCACACATAAGTTTAAAAAATCGGAAACTTCGATTGCAATTAGCTTTGGAACACATAAACACGCCAGCGGAGTTTTGGAGGCAGGTTTTGTGGACCGATGAAGCAGCAATGTCCTTAGATGGGACATATGGCAAGCACTACTATTATTCCGAGGCAGAACAAAGAGCAAATAAAGCAGTCAATGTTCCAACACGGCACTCTAATGGTGGCAAAATTCTTGTTTGGGGGTGCAGTACATACAACGGCATTGGTCCAATCGTTTTGAGATACTGATATTTGGAGATACTGAACAATGTTGCGATTTTATCGGGAGATCAATTGATTGGCAATAATTTCATCCTGCAACAGGAGAATGCTCCAATCCACAAAGCTAAGTTTATAACGAAATATTTGTCCGATATCGGACAAAATGTCCTGAAATGGCCCCCACAAAGCTCGAATTTAAATTTATTAGCTAATTGTTTACAAAAGCTAACACTTTCGATACTAAGGTAAATAGCATTATTTCCTTTTTTTCCAGACTTATGAGAAACGAAAAACCCCAATCGTCATGTACAAATAATTTTGGCACCCTGATTGCGTGTGCAAATATTTTTGGCTTTTTTGTTTTCCTTCTGTTTTATTTTCCAGCGAGACTTATTTTCGTTATTTTTTCACCAAAATCATATGAAAATGATAATGATATCCTGAAATAAATTTTGGTTTGATATAACATTATTTGGAAAATTTATTTCGATTTGATTCTGTTCTTCTCTATCCAATTGGCATTGTGTAAATAATTGTGGCAACGACTGTATGTGTGCTGAGTTATACAAAGAGAACAAATACCTTGTACGACTTACACTCGACTAACTAAAACTTGACAAAATATTACTTTGTAAGATCTCGAATGCCACAATTTATTTTTCAGTTAGTTTGTGTTATTGTCTACCGACATACATTAGTAATGCCACCTACGCCTGTGTGCCACCAGTGCGACATAGGAGTTGTTGAGTAAATTAGTATTGTCACCTCCAGTGTGACATACGAGTGCAAAGGGTTAAACTAATTCGCAATTCAATGGGATTTATCCATTATGTCTGGATGCATTGATATTTTTTAAGCCACATGAGTTAGAGATAGGGGTGGAGTAACGCAGTAACGCCTATAAGATGCGACTTTAAATTTGTGTGCATACACAATGATTTACATATACAACCACACTGAGAAAAATATTACTAACACTAGAGTTGAGCTGAGAGAACTAGCTATCGTGATCTGTCCACTCACATGTGCTCCTAAACTCTTTCGCTGCCAGAGTCTCAGGAGAAAAACTGCCACCACAGCCCAGACGCCTTTTTATTTAAATATGAAACCAGTTGTCATTTGTTTTTGTGGGATGAACCTGTAACGTTCTAACTAAGTGGAATAAGAAATTTAGCAAATTGACATACATAAGTGATACTAGGCTATAGATAGATAATTTCGTCGTCAGCACCTTTGTCATACATACTAGGTTTATGCATAAGTTTTTTCTGACTTTACTACGAGATGGCGCCAGTGAAGACTACTGTGCGCATCGATTTGATACATACACCATTCCAATCATCTGACATTTAGCTAAAAACACAGACAAGTTGAGTCCGCCAAAACTAGCGTGTTTTCTTTATGTATGTTGTGTTTTAAAGTTGATCAATCGTGTAGAATATCGTGCCTGAAAAAGAGTATTTGCAAAACGCATTGCTTTTCTGGTTTAACCAAAAGAAAGTAGCTGTTTAAAGCTCACTTGCTGGAAAAATATGTTGTAGACACACTTCATCAATTAGGTTATGTAAAACATGGTTTCGACCATTGAAAAGTGGTAATTTCATTGTGAAAGACATGACATGACAATACATCAGAGACATGATCGTCGTACGTACTGGGTAGACCACAAAAATGCGAAGAGGTGGATGCTGACCAAACTCAAACTCAACGGAAATTAGCAGAAGTATTATACGTGTTACAGAAAACTATCATCAGATGTTTACGAGCAAAAGATAAGATCAATAAACTCGGTAAATGGGTCCGACACGATTTGAATGAACGCCATATGGAAAATGGCAAAGTCGCTTTTGAAATGCTGCTTCGCCGCCGCGAAAGTAAACCATTTTTTTGCATCGAATTGTGACCGGTGACGAAAAATTAGTTTGTTTTGAAAATTCGAAGCGAAAAAAATTGACCTTCGACACAAAGGCCAAATCGGTTCAGCCGGAAGATCACTGAAATTGTGTTTTATGAACTCTGGAAGCCCAGCGAAACCTTTAATACACAACGCAATGGTCTACAAACGATTATTTTAAACCGCGCATTCATAGAAAAAGACTTGGCGCCATCAGACAGATGTGATTATTTAGCATTATAGGAGCACCCGCTCGCAGAGCAGCACTTGAGTGATTGCGAGAAAGTTGGAAAATGGCTCGACAAATGGTTTGCCGTAAAAGACAAACAGTTTTTCTGGCATGATATTCATAAATTACCTCAAATATGGGCAAAATAGGTAAAAGTCGATGGCCAGAATTTTAATTAAAAAGGATTTTTTTTCCCTGGAAAATTCCTTTTTTGCCACAAAAACCGGAAAAAAGTTCATGCATACTGGTTTGTGACACATTTGATTGAAAGCAAATAAATATAATCGGAAAGCAAAAGAAAAACTGTTGTCCAAAGTGAAATACACTTTATTTATTTGTATGATACATTTAGAGTACTGTAGGTGTTTGACATAGTTCGCAGTCATACATAGTAGCTCCGCGCATTTAATTCTTTTTTCCATTTTTTTAGGAAAATTTTGTGCAGCCGATAGGCGGAATCAGACGAATTTTTGTTTTCTACTTACAATTTGGTAGTTTATTGGCAAGGTCATTTCTGAAATCCATGCAACTTAGATTGAACAACAAGAACCTTAAATGTTTGCACTAAATAAATTAGAAAAAAACAATTTAATGTGCCAGCATTTTGATTTCCGAAGAGAAGAATAATACAAGATCATTTGTTTTTTCGTTGTGGATTCCCGACATCTTTTCATTATAATCAGCAACTCTGCAGGTCTTATTTATTTCTTACCCACTTCTGAAACGCATTGCTCTAAAGGATGCTTTATGTTTCGTTGATAATGTTACCACAACACATTTATATTTCCAATTCTGCACCATAACATTACTACACATTGTGAAAATTAATTTTCCTTTCTTCAGCTTTTTCTCATTTACAAATTTGGGATTGCTTTTGCAATTTTTTTGGAGTGTTCCCAGAAGATGTGTCCTATCTTTGCATAGAGAATTTGCTTATATAAATTCAAATAACATAAAAAAATAACAAAAAAAAACATATAAATACTGTAACCCTTTCCCAAGTAACCGGGTAATAACTTGTAAACCATAAGGAAGGTATTACTATTATTGTTATTAACTGCCCTCTTTCCACAGTAATTTATAAAGTTTAGTTCAAGTTTAAAAAGGGTTTAAAAACTTCTTCAAGACTACACAATTCGGACATTTGTAAACCATATTTTGCCTTTTTTATTGGAATATATTTTCTAATTGCTAAGCAACCTTTCCATAAGAGTAAAGCTTCGTCTATTAATAAATACTGTTCTGGATAGAATAGATTTTTATTGTTTTCCAACATATGATTCAAAATTTCATTAATTTTATGAAGATGGGTTGTTTTATCTGCCGTATCATCGTATACACCGCAGTATTGCTTCGAAACGATCTATGAAAATCGTTTTCCATATAAAGGGTGGCAATAAAGAATATTTTTGCACCAAAATGACTTGAAATGAGGCATTAGGCAGTCCCAAAAACTTCGTCATATTATCCCTTGTCAGGACTGTCCATGTTCTTAAATTTAAATATTTAGAAACATATGCAGTTGTCCCGAACACTTCAGCGTGGATATTTGTTTACTGCAGAATTTCTTCAACCAAGGCGGCACCAAATAATATTGAAAATGCATCAAAGGTAGTACTATCGAATGATAAATTTACTTTCAATCTCTCTTGGCTAAGAAAATTGTGTAACACAGCGTCCACATGTGCTTCTGAGCAAACCATATCACTTCAAGATAAACCGATTTCTTCATTTGTACTGGAACAGGTATCACAGTCTATACATGTAATTGAACAGGATGAGATACTCAGAGGTTCACATTCCGTGAAATTGTCATCCTTAAGCGCATTTACTATACATATAATATCTTCAGCCTTTTCATCATTTGAGTAAATAACGCGGATTTTCTTCAGGGAAGGGAAAGTGGACTTCTTTTCGATTGTTTCGAAGATTGTTCATTTTGTGGACACAAGAGGTACGCTGTATTGAAAATTACGCATTAAAATCTTTTACTATTGTATATTTTACATGTATATTACCTAATCCAATAGAAACTATGATGACGCTTCCTGATTTACAAATTCTTTTACTTTTGTTCCACGTTCACGTTCACGTTCAAAATTGGATTACAACCTTGAACAAGAAAATCTTATTTATATGTTTGATCCTACAACCCCTGCATCTTGAATGAGCCCAGAAACCCAAAGAAACGAAACGAAAACGGTCAAATGCCTAACAATACATGTGGTGATTTAGAAAACTTGACGATTCCGTCGAAAAGCGACCCAGCTACGATACTAGGTCATCATCATGCCTTACAACATCATCAGCTGCCACCTCCGGAGTTCGCGGATATCCCGCAACGTGCACCACCACCCCTAAGCATCTGAAGTCTGTGCCTGAGGGTCAAATGCTGCCGACCCATGCGCTACAAATGATAGTATCTTTTTAAGTCAATATAAAGTCTTTCATTCAGTGCTTCCTATCCTTACATTTAAATACAGCAAAAAGTAATAGTACCTTTTTAACCCTTTGGTCTTGAGCGGGCTGATTGGTGCATCCACTGGAAGTGGATGGACTAAATCGGTGATACAGAAGTTTGGAACAAGAGACGTTTATTTCCGATGAGCGATAAGATATTATTATGGAAATTTGTTTCGTGGGCGGGACCCAGCCTGCGATTTCAGCCAATTCTCAAGCTTAGCCCAGTTAGTCATAGCTTAGCATTCGCCTAAAACAGTCTTGTCAGTACTGTTAAGTTTTTGTTCGGGTGGACAAATGAAAAGAGTGGAAATACAAGTTTAATTACGTTTATTTATTCAGTTGACACACATGTGGCCGCGTACATTCACTTTTTAGAGGGAGAAAAACTTTTTGACAGATTCGGTCAATCATCTGCTCTAATAGTTAGTGTTGCCAATGTCGGTGTTCCAACAAACCCCCCCCTCGTAAGGATCACCGATACTGATAATTAAGAATGGCTTCCCTGTTGTCGAGTTGCTACTTGAAGCATGCGGTTGCAATGAATATCATGTAGATTCTTACCAAGTGGCTTCGTAAAGATGTCTACGAGGTTTTTCTCTGATTTCACGTACTTCAACTCGATTGATCCATCCATCACTTTCTCTCGTACAAAATGATATTTTATCGCAATGTGTTTGGTTGGAGAGTTACTCATATAATTTTCTGCATGTGCGATTGCAGCTTGGTTATCGCACGATATTTGAGTGCTATTTCCTATTAAATCTTCCAGGCTGAGGGATTTGAGTAGTTCCCTCATCCAGGTTATCTCCTTTGCGCAGGCAGCCACCGCTACGTACTCGGCTTCCATCGTGCTGAGTGCTGTTATCGTTTGTTTTGTACTTTTCCAGTGTATAGGAGATCCGGCTAACGTTATAACATACCCGCTGATACTTTTACGATCCTCTCTTGAGGTTGCCCAATCCGCGTCTGCGAATGCTGAAAGCTTGTGACCGGTAGGCTCGTATCTCAATTTGTAGTCTTTTGTATTCTTCAGATAACGAAGAATCCTTTTAGCCGAATTCCAATGACTTCGATTGTAATTTGAAGAATATTGTGCTAGTTTGGTTACGACGAAAGTAATATCTGGGCGCGTTCTTAGTGACAGATAAAGAATCCCACCTATGAGCTCACGATAATGTAGATCCACGGATTCCTGGTTGCCTTCGTCGAAGCTGGCATTGACTTCCATCGGCGTTCTTGTTCCATTTGCATCCTGAAGTCCAAACTGAGTTAGCAGTTTATCGATATAATCCTTTTATGATAGTGAGATAAGGCCGGAGTTTTCCTTTTCGAATTTTACACCAAGCATTTGAGAGATTTCTCGAAGGTATTTGACCTCAAAGCAGCTTTGAAGTAACATATGAGCTTTATTTCTCGTCGTTTCATTTTCCGTTATGACAATCATGTCATCCACGTAGACAGCTATGATCACTCTTCCCTCTTTTGCACATAATTGGTAAACACAAGGGTCGATTTCATTTCGAGTAAATCCAATGCTATTCAAAGATTTGTTTAAATGATCATTCCAGCATCTTCCGCTTTGCTTCAATACGTATATTGATTTTCTCAGCTTGCACACTAAATATCCTTGTCCTATTTTTACAAATCCTTCTGGTTGCGTCATGTATGTGGTCTCCTTCAAATCGCTGTGAAGATAGGCGCTCTTTACATCGTATTGGTCGATGTTCCAATTCTTTTCAACACTTGCAGCAACAAGCAATCGCATTGTTTCAAAGCTGGATACTGGCGCGTATACGTCATCGTAATCCACTGCTTTTCTTTGGCTACAACCTTTAGCCACTAAGTACGCTTTGAAACTCTCTTTGTTGTCGGCTATCTTTCTTTTGTATACCCATCTGCATTTCACTGGCGTAATACCGGGAGGTAGTTCTACTAAGTCCCATGATTCGTGCGCTGTTATTGAGTCAATTCCCTCAACCATTGCGTTCATCCACTCCGTAGCTTCACTAGATTTTATAGCTTCTTGATAGTTCGTTGGCTCCCTGAGCTGTGAACGTTTGGGCGTTCGCTTCATAATTACTCGCTTTTCTAGGTCGGAGCGTCATCTTATGTTGTCGTAACTGAGTAATCTCAGCTTTTTCGTCTCGCGATGGTAGATCATCGTGATCCTGATTTACTATGTCATTTAGTACTCCTTCCTTGTTGAGATCGTCTATATCGTCTTCCGGATTCACCATGTTATTTGGTACGTCTTCATCTTTGATATCGTCTTGTAGAGTCTGCATATTGATATCCTTACTCATATCAGTCTTAGAATTTGTCAGCTGTTGTGGAGAATGTTCTTTGAAAACACAATCCCATGACTCTTGGACCTGTTGTGTCCCTGGCATCCAAATACGATAACCTCGACCATGCAGTGCATATCCAATAAGAATCCCACGTTCTGCTCTTTTGAATAATTTCGAAGAGCGTTTTTGTTTTGAAATGTGAGCAAAGACTTCGCATCCAATTGCTCGTAAAAGTCGTACACTGGGTTTCCTTCCCGTCCACAATTCATATGGAGTTTTTTGTTTGTCATGACTTTTTGTAACACGATTGCGAATGTATGTCGCAGTATACGTTAACTCCGCCCATAAGTTCTTTGGAAGACCGCTTTCTTGAATTTGTGACCTCACTAAATCCATTAATGTTCTGTTGTATCGCTCAGCAATGCCGTTTTGCTGCGGTGTACAGGTCATTGTCGTTTCATGTCTAATTCCCGTAGACTTGCAAAAACTCATCCAATTCTTTGAATAAAATTCGAGACCATTATCGGTGCGAATTCTCTTCAGGCTTTTTTCTGTTTGCTTTTCCACTTCGATTTTCCATTTCTTGAACTCACTCAGTACGTCACCTTTATTTTTCAAATATATTACGAAAGCATATCTACTGGCATCATCGATGATGGAAAGTATCTATCTTTTATTTCCCCAGCTTGGAATATAAATAGGACCGATGAGATTAGCATGAACAAGTTCGAGGATCGTTATCCTCTTTTCCTTTGTGTCATTTAAAGATTTCTTTGGGAAAGGTATGCGTGTTGACTTTCCAGCTAAACAATGATCGCACAACGTTGGAGAACTTTTCTAACAATTTAGGCCCAAAACTGAATTGTTATTTGCCATTTCTAAAATCCTATGTTTGTTGACGTGCATCATTCTTCGATGCCATAAATCGAGTGATTCTGTCTTCGTATCGTGTGCCTTTACCGTATTTAGAGTACTTTCACTTTTCTCTACTGGTTCTGTATTTATTACATACAACCGATCTTTATTTTTTGCCTCTATTAGCAAGTTTCCATTTTTGTCGTATATTAAGCAGCCTCTTTCATTAAATAAAACTTTATTGTCATTTTCAATTAGTTGTTTGACTGACAAAATGCCATAATTAATACCCGGTACCAGCAATGTATTTTTTGCTTCGAAACTGGTCGCGGATCCCGAATCATCTTTAATTATCAATCTTATTGCACCTTTTCCCACAGTATTCGCTTTTCTGCCGTCTGCCAATGTGATGTCTTTGATATGATGGCTCTTGTTAAAAGTTGAAAAGTATTCCTCATTAGGTACCATGTGATGCGTTGCACCAGAGTCTATAATCCATCTGTTATTGCATTTCGTAGTTGTTCCACAAAAGGCGCTCATATTTACAGCATTTTGCTTTTCAGTGTTTATTCTTTTTCGGCAATTCTTTGCGATGTGACTTATCTTTTTGCAATAAAAACATGTTCTTGACTTATCTCTGTCTTCTTTGTGTAATTTTGACTCTTCGAGGTAGATTTTCTTTCGGCTTTTATGAACATTGCAGTTTGTTTACTATCATTTTCATCATTTTCATCATTTAGTATCCCAATCATTTGACAGTCCACATAATATTATCATGGCTAAATCTCCGTCTTCAATCACATCACTGATATTTCACAAGTCTGCAACTGTTTTATTAATTTGTCCTAGATAGTTTTCTACCGTTTCGTGGTCACACATTTTATACGAATATAGTTTTCGTCTTATCTGAACCGTACGAAATTTGCTGTCCTTCGGTGCATACAGCTTCTGTAATTCTTCCCATACATCTTTTGGCTTTAGGAAGGAACGTATGTGCATTTGTTGTTCATCACAAATCGCAAGAGCTACTTTTGCGTGTGCTTTTCCTTGGCGTGATATGTATGCCCTATTTTATCTGCGTTCGCTTCTTCCGCAGGTTCCTCTTCTCTAGGTTCAATTATTGTCCATAGATTCACTCCCATAAGCAGCAATTTCATTCGGTATGACCAAGAAGCATAATTTACGCTGTTCAATGTGTCGATCAAGGCCTTGAATTCCGTCATTATTTGTGCTAGATTTTCCCACTAAGCTTTGTAGAGGAGTTATTGAATTTTCACTTTGATGGAGTTTTCTTGTGCAAAACACTTCATGCGGACGAGTTTCGATGGACACATGTAAATCGGATACGATATGTGTGCGCGGGCCACGCTTCGCTTTTGTGAGAGCGAACGATGGGAACGAACCGAAAATGGCAATTGACGACGTGTCAATTCACTTCACAGTTTCCACTTAATGCGGCACCTAGGCCCATAACCTTTGTTAAGTTTTTGTTCGGGTGGACAAATGAAAAGTTGTTGAAACACATGTGGCCGCGTACATTCACTTTTTAGAGGGAGAAAAACTTTTTGACAGATTAGGTCAATCAGCTGCTATAATAGTTAGTGTTGCCAATTTCGATGTTCCTACAAGTACCAATAGCAGTTCAAAAGTTTCAGGCTAGCTCAAGTTCAGGCGAATTCAAGTTTTAGACTTTTATCGAGTAAATTACACCGATTCACAAGGGATTACGCTTCGAAACAAATGGATCAAGTGGAGAAGACAGTAACGAAGTGCAAGGCAAGAGACAACGACTATTACGGGTCGACTCCTCTCCTCAATTAGCTCGCTAGCCGGCACGATGCAACTCTATTTTTTTCGGTACGCGGGTTCGGGAATGAGTTAATTTGACGGTTGGTTATTGCGTATCTCGCGGGCTGTTATCTAAGAATGAAAAATAATTATTAATCATGAATTATCTGTAGAAAAATTATTCATTGTATTTATAATGAAA
Source organism: Stratiomys singularior (assembly GCA_954870665.1). Classification (NCBI taxonomy): domain Eukaryota; kingdom Metazoa; phylum Arthropoda; class Insecta; order Diptera; family Stratiomyidae; genus Stratiomys; species Stratiomys singularior. The sequence goes on along the minus strand of OX940878.1, from coordinate 125,037,829 downwards.
TCATAATAATTATGATAGTGTTAAGAAGGATCAATGATATAAATAATCGGAACTGTAACGCTCGTGACGACGGAAAGGAGAAAATCTGCGATTGTCAACCGAGTAGAGCGGTGGTATAGTGCGCCCAGACCAGCGAAGGCGGGGCAGAGTCTTGGAAACCAGCAGCGATATTTAACCATCCAATCAAGCGCCTTGGGAGAATTTTGTTCAGTATCAACCGCCGCATCAACAACATAGCCGCAAAAGCTTTGGGAAGGGTTTGCAGCTTCACTAACTGCGGGGTACGGAACCCAGAAATTTCCCTCTTTCGGGCGATCACCTTAGCGGGCAATCATCTTAGGGGGCGATCGTTGGGCGAAACGAATAAAAGTCCGACGAGCCGAAGCTGAGCCCTCCTTTTATTCCCCATCCGTCGAGGAGCACAAGTTGAAAGAAAACGAGTGGTCGAGGAGCACAAATTGAAAGAAAAAGAGTGGTCGAGGAGCACAAGTTGAAAGGAAATGAGTGGAAGAGGAGCACAAGTCGCCAGGGGGCCACCATCGTATTTCTAATTTGAGCGTAAGTCTTAGATATAATTAAGTGATAGTTGGTTTATGTTAACTACAACACATATTTTACCCTAATTTAATTAATTTTCCATTCAGAATTTTTTTTTTTGTGAAGAGAACAGCTCGCGACATTGGGAAACGACAGGTTTTTCGAGAGAGATGCGGTTGAAGCGTGGTGGTGGCAGAGCATCCACCAGTAGTTGCGAGTGACCGGCTTCGGAGGCTAGTCCATCTCCTCTAAGGGCTAGGGATTGCTTACTGGGTAGAGTAGTGGCGCCCATGCCCGTCTCCGACGGGGCTTCCAGGACCTAAATAACCCCAGCTCGGAGGTGGATTCTTCTAAACCCTCTTGTCAGGCAATTGAACTAACTGCGAGGGGGTAATACGACAAATTCGAATTATAGATAGCGAAAGCGAACCTGAAAATGAAACTGCGAAAGGTGCAAGTGGTTCAGAATGAGAACTATAGGGAGAATTAAAGATGAGCCGCGAAGAGCACAATTTATATCGAGTTAGCATCCCGCTGGACCACACATATCTGCAAATATAACAGAACCGGTCGATTTTTGAAAATTTGTTTTACACTGATGAAATGGTTGAAGAGTTGAGCAAAGTTGGCATGATGTATATAAAAGAGAATTCAGGGCATTTGTTGCTGTTATTATCAACATAGCTACAACGTCGTTCACAACTTGACAAGAAATAGTGTAGCTATTTCCCTTTATGATTAAGAAAGTTTAAAAGAGACAGATTCAATCAAGTATTCAGGATGATCCATCTGCCGACCATTTCAACAAACAATTCGAGTCCAAGAACACGCCTGCAATAAGTAAGCACATTTTTCGACTATATAACTTCAAAATTCTTCTATTATTTTAGAGAGAATATATGTGGACGAATCGATTTTCAATTCAAAGGCTGAATTTTATTTATTGCTCACAATCCTAAAACGGAAAAAATGAGGTATTGTAGTTTATACTCTAATTGGCTCAAACACAGAATATGGTTGTTGCATTCTACCATATTATGGATCACTCACAACCGAGATGTTGATCGGACTTGATTTACTAGTTTCCTGAAGAATTCAGATACACGTATATACGATTTTTATAGATAAAGAATTTGTGGGATTCGGGGGTACCATATGTACACCAACCGCTACTATACTAGTTATTTTTCGGCGTAAAGACCAAAAAACCGAAATGCTATATTATCGGAACTATTCTACTGAACAGAAAAGAATGGCTCAGTGGAATAAGAAAGCCAAAATTTGTAAAAAAAAACTCCGTCATTTGTTTGACTACTAGGCGTGACACAGAAATGAAGACCGAAATGATGGTCCTGAAACCAAACATTAAATCGAATTATATACATAAAATATATGGGTGGTGTTGATCGGACGACCTATTTGCATCTATATAGTGCTTTCTCCGAAAATCCGGAAGCTTTCTTTCCTGGGCATGGAAATTGGCCTTATCAATCCCTTCATACTGAAGAAACTAGAAAAAAGAAAGAAAGTGAAGATCACGAAAGGATATACGATTTCTAAAAACGTTTGTGAAGCAAGAGAGGATTCTATGGACCTATATCTATATATTCTATATATTCTATATATCTATATATTCTATTCTAGGACCGGAAGAAAGCGTCGGCATCGACTGATGACCCTCACTAAAAAGGAAGCCCCATAAAAAGAGAGCAGAAAGGATTGCGAGAGCAAAAACGGATTGCAAGGTTTCCTCTGACTGTAACAAGCCTGACGGTCGATGCGAAGCCTCGTATTATTGAGATACGTGCCCCTGAAACCGAAGATGCATCTTGAGGATTACTTCACTAAATGCCACGCAAAAACTAATTACAGATTAAAATGCTAACTAATTTTGTTGTATTCTATTTGAAAATAAATAATTTGGCAAAATTTTTTTATTGATTGTCAAATGATTTCAATATACTTGTACGACGCTCCCCTGATATAGTCAAAATCGTCTCGAGTTGCCGGTACACCCGCGCAAAAAAAGGCCTCTAGAGCAAAGGGTTAAATGTTTTCTTCATTCCAGGGGCCTAATTTAACCTACTTCAATAGGGATATTGCAATTATTGTTTAAATATTCATGAAAAACTCACAAAAGAAACAAATTGCTAATTAAAATTATCTCAACTCGTTCACTTACAGGTTTTTTAAATGCAAATACAGATAGATACGCAAAACTGCCAGCCAACTACGGCCTAATGGACATAATTGCAGCATTGCATTGGATCAAAGAGAATATTGCTGCATTTGGTGGTGATCCGAATAGTATCACATTAGCAGGACACGGAACTGGAGCAGCTTGCATTCATTTTTTAATTTCATCGGATGCAGTTCCTGAAGGTAAATACTCAATCGCATTCACCTTGTCTAATATGCATGCATGTTTGTTTATTCTTATTTGAGAATTTCAATCGTATTCGAAGAATCAATTGCTCGTGTTATCTAACGAATTCAGATGGGCTGAAGTATCCCTTTTCGAGATAACGAGGTTACCTTTCCAAGTCATGAGCCACTAAGCTTGATGATGATTCGAGCAAATCAGTACCGAATATTAGTTTTTGTGCATACATCGTCCCAATCACTCTCCAACAGAATACATTTTCCAACATGCTATACGATATCCTTACTTCATCCTAGCTCGGAACACCTTTCCACCAACTAACCACAACTCAATACTAAAATCGAACTCTTGTTTGTGCCTTTGTTCCAACTCCAGGTTTGCTGTTTAATCGAGCGATATTAATGTCAGGCTCGGGATTGGCGCCGTGGTCACTTGTAGGGAATCCTTCAAAATATGCCGCAATAGTGTCGCATCACGTAAATTGCTCGCCTGATTTGTCGCATACCAAGCTCCTGAAATGTTTGCGTGAAACGTCGCTGGACCAGCTTCTATCCGTGCCCATACCACAGCCTGAATTCGGATACGCGTTCGGACCAAGTGTCGATGGAGTCGTCATTGATATTGGTGAAACAGGGTTGTCTACAGCTGATACGGGTAATTATGACTATGGTATACCAACTCCAAAACGCTCACCCCAACAACCGAATACCTTAAATTTAATCAATTCAGTGCTGATGCGGAAGAACGCCATCAACAAGTTATCAAAGTGAGTATGAATCGCGGAACTGCTACATGTGAAAACTTTCGTAGAAATGAAGCTGATGCAGTTGTCCTTGATCTGGCTACCTCTTTTGTTTAACGCTTTGTTATCAGCAATCGATTCAGAGAACACGAACAATCCAATGCCCGGATTAGAATATTTCACATTCGAAGCATGCAGAGTTCATTGGAAATCTAAACTTAAAATTTCAACCTCATCCACAGAACATGCATTTCAGTTTCAGCAGGTTGTATTCCATAGCGCGAGATTTTCACAGAAAATCAATGAATTATTATCGAATTAAATTTACTGATTGGGCAAATGCCGTATGACGTTTTTAAATTATCCTTTTATTTATTGAAGTTATCCAATTTTTCTTCATGACATTATTAGAAGTTTCAACGTTTTTAATATTTCTGAAACCTTTTAACTCTATCTAAAATAGCAATAGTACTTGTCCTTTTAATAAAGAGAAAATTATTGTCGAACTATGCAGCAGGAAATTATTTTGAAAAGTGAAAAATCGGGAAGTGGAATAAATACTACAATACTATACCATAATTCTCCAAAAATGCTCATATGATGACAAAAAGAATCAAGAAAACCTACAATTAGGTATAAAAGCAAAATGGTGAGAAAGAAACAGCCTTGAAAGCCTTGTGAGCCTTGTGAGACCAAAGGTGATCAGAATTATGATCCTTGGACATTTTTCAATGCTTAAAGGCTAACAATGATTGGTTTCGAAATAGTCATTAAAATCTAGATGTGTGCTGACTAGTAAACAAACACTGCTGACTATGTAGGCCTCGCTATCAAAGTTCTGTTTTATTGAAAATTGTGAAAATATTCATGTCCAAAGTGTTTTGCCGTACGTTACTTCTGATTTAAATATTTCTATGCTTACTAATTGTATGAAATTTCATTTCCTCCTTGATAATTGAAAATCTACTAGGATTTTAAAGCTTGGATTCTCTTTTGATTTATGTTATGTTCTGTATCACATGTCCTTTTTTTATAGCACTAGAACAACCCCATAGCCTACGAGCATAAATAAGAAGTACAGACTGTAAATGTCTTTAATTATTACTTTTTTCGTCTAAATAATACAGAAATTGTTTTTAATTTGCCTTTAACAACATAACAATACTTTTCCTCAGAACTATTTATCTTTTCTAACATGGAAATATTTCTCATTCTCTAAAAGGCAATAAACACAAGATAGTCTTCACCATCTGACCCATATTCTCTCAAGACCTATAATAGCAGGCAAAATTCTCAGGCGTCATAAAATAATCAAAAAGGATCCCTCGTCGTAACTTGTAATGATGACGTAACTTATAATCAAGAAGACGCTCTCAATGGAACATTCAAACGAATGTGTTAATGTTTTTCAGACAGTCTTGTGATCCTTCTTCATTCGATGCAAATTTTTTCACATAAAAATTGGGAGAATTTTTTCGTAAGCCTCTGAAAACCCACGATATTTAACCCCATTTGACATTGGGATGGACACAAGGTGGTTGATGCTATTTTTAATGGAATTGACGGCACAGAAATGATTGAAATGAGCCAATAAGAACTGGTCAAGCAAAAACTAAACTCCATATGAATCTTTACTGACTATTGATTATTATCTACGTGTAAAAATAAATATTTTCAACGATAATTTTCCTAAAACTTCTCCTAATCAATTCAACAGAACTGAAAAAATAATAACATCATCCTTGTTCTTCTTCCAAACGAATTGCGGATTATACACCTGACACATGTCAAACTGTATGATATACGGTGACACGTCTAACCGGATAAAAAACTCAACAAAATTCCACTGTTAAGAAATCCTACCGGATACTGTAAGAAATCCAACCGAATTTCTTACGTAAAGAAATGTTACGTTAATATTTTCCAATATTTAATATTAATATAGTTAATATTTTTAATATTTATTACGTTAATATACATATTATTGTGTATTAACGTAATTATTGTATTCAATAATTACGTATTATTATTGTATAATTGTATAATAATTATTGTATTATTATTGTATTCAATTGAACTAATAACATATTATTGTTAGTTCAATTGAAAGGAAATTATTTCAGTTTTATTATTCATTAAAAAGAAGCATAAAGACTCAATCTGTTAATTTAACAAAACAATAATAACAACTGCAACGCATCACTCAACTCCACATAACTCACGGGACAAATTTTGAATTTTCTTTGATTCTAATATTTTCTGACATAGCCTTTATGCAATATGACTTCATCCAGTCTCCATGGAGTAGAATTCACGATGTTTTGACAAACTTTTGGCCTTTTAGAATTTCAAGTCTCTAAAGTTGGTGCTTTCAGTTCGGTGCCATTTCAGTAGAATTCGGAAATCCTTGCCTCTTTGAACTTATGTTGGGATATGTGGACTGTGCTGGTTTATTTAATGCGTGAGGAAAACTATAAAGTAAACAGAACCTAACAATATATGATTTGTGTTTTGGGGGTTTCTCTCGATAAAGAATACATTTATCAGAGATACTCAAATTCCTTTCACATTTGAATTTAGTTTTGTTATTGGAATATTGAAATTTTCAAATTTGATTTTAAAATATCTAGATGTTGAAATCTATCCCTTTTATTTTCAATGAATTTGAGACTTCAAGTCCCTGCATCCGAAACACAGCCCCCGATAACCTCTTCCATGGCTTACATTAGTAAAACATGCCTAGTATTTTACGGCAAACTGGCTTCGATTGCACTTCGTCACACGAATCAATTATAAGTTCAATAATTTTTCCCTAAGCTTCATGGTTATACATATGTTTAAATCGGGCCACTGCCCAGGCCACTGTATGTCTGCTTTCTTATATAGCAGACGTCCGGAGAAGATTAACCATAAAGTATTTAGGGCATTTAGTGGGCTGTCCCCCGAAAAAGTCGTAAGTTCCCTATTCCTCTTCTACAACAACCACCTCCAGAAAATTGGTTAGAAAATTTTTCAACATTGAAACATAACGTCCGGGATGTACGGTCATTGTCCCGTCTCCCTCTTCAATAAAGTACGAACCTATAAAGTCGAATTGTGGTGCTGCACATCACACTGCTCGTTAGGGGCCTCTTTTGAACAATTTGGCTGTTGTATTAAGCCCAATAGCAAATATTTTGTTTATTCGAAATCCCGCTTAAATGGCGCGTCGTTGCTGAAGAACGCTACCTCAGAATTGAACGCTGCAAGGATTTCCGCACCGAGATTTTGATGGTTGGTATGGTCTGCTGAGTTCTATTTTTGAACCATCATCATTTTGAAGGGATTGATTTTAAAATCTAAACACAGAATATTCCCAAAATTGTGGTCTGAAACCCCAAATGTAGTAGTGTACTTTCGTTCTGAACGTCTTAGCATTTGTTCCACTACTGGTCCCAGTATCTGCACGTTTGCTGGTATTTGATGTATCTACGTCAGCCATTTATACTTCTTAGTGTGCCACTAATTTTTTCCAACTGCCAAAAACAGAACTGGATTGCATTCGCAGTAGGAACAGCATTATTACGTTGAATATTGGCCCGTCATTGAAAACCTCTTTACGTCTCAATCACAGACCGATTGGTTACATAAAACACACACACGGCACAGTGCTTTCAAAAAAACGCCTCTTAAATTTAATTTTTCCAAACATAAAATTGCATAACACAATGTCTTAAAAGTTTTATGAGTAAGAATGGAAGTTTTTACAGTACTTATATAGGACTTATAGAAGATTCTGGGACGTGGTCCTTAAAATTATGAGTTTACTTGTTTTCACATGTAATGAAAACGACGGAGTTATTAGTTGAGAATAACGTTTGGGTTTGACTACAGCACCCAGCGTTTTTACCTTAAAAATACAAAAAGAGGTGAGGTCTAACTAAATGATTTATTTGGAATCAACAGTTGAAAAAAGTATGGACGGGGAACGCATCTTGATTTCCAAACTATATTGTAATTGTTAATAAACGATAGATCATATAGAAAAAGGACCTATAATTTAGAAATAAAAAGTATATGCTCCTCAAAATATAGCTTATTACTCAGTTACTAAATTTGAGGGACTGTATTACGAGACCATTATCAAAAGGTAATCAGCTCCTTTTATTTTTACGTCCTCCTATAACAACGAAACGTATTGTTTTTTTCCTTCCCGTTCATCCATCTAAACCGCAACTTCATCAACAACTTTGAATTGTTTCAGCAAAATTCAACTTTAATCCTAATTTAATCCATGGAAATGAATGGGTTTTTATCAACGATCTGTGCGTTATTTGCACACAATTTCCCTTTTTTTTTTGTCCATTGTAGCCTCATTACTCCCCCCATATGCCGTTTTATTTATTATATCGTGTACAGTTGACGTGCCCATGTGTTCAATATCCGAAATTTCCTTTATTATTTTGACGTCCAAAACTGTAAAATCAACATCCTTATCTCCATACCTGTTTGTTTCTGTGACATAGCCACTGCAACCTAACGCTTTGAAAAATTCCAAAAAACTGATAATTTCTAGTGTAGAGTCACCGAATATGTTTAGAAACACTTTCAAAACTGAAAGTACTGTAAAGGCCGAAAAACAATACTGCGAGACGGCGATGCGAGAACGCGACGAGAGTCTCGCAGCAAATGTCAAGCTGTTTTCGTAACATGAATTTGTATACGACAACGTACAATGATTTCGATGCGTCGATGCAAGTCGAGAAATATTCTGGAAAATGAAAATTCCTCGCAACGAGGTGCGTGACGTTTTTTTAGATGCAATATGGCGCTTAAATGAAATTTGATATTCAATCGCCTTTATTACTTTTTAAGTACGAGGGTTATTCGGAATGAATTTTGAATGAAAATTTCGTGCATTCTTGTTGAGGCTTTTATTCGCCAAACGAAGGAAAATTCCAAATTCAAATTTTTCAAAAATCAAAAACAATTTTAATCAAATTTCTTTTGAAATGTCACCAATTTGACATTTGTCATATGAATATTATTCTTCCTTGCATCGCGTGCATTGTAAATTGAATTCGTTGCGTGACGACGAGCGAGAATCGCATCGCGTTCTCGCATCGCCGTCATGCAGTATTCTATCTGGGCCTTAAAACAATTGGATCACCCCATGAAAACCGTCATCCGGTTAGTCGTCGGTCGTTGACAAAATTTCCCCTCCATTGATATGTAATATGTTACTTCTATTGAATTTTTACACCTAGCTGCAGAATTTTGTTGTGTTGAGCTCGAATTTCGTTTCGACGTGTAAGTCACAGTATGTCAAAACTTGAACTAGATGTTCTGGTACATCGAGAATCAATGTTGGATCCTGCTCTGCTTTCCAAAAAGCATTAAAATAACATTGGAATAAATAACGTATATAGAAGAAGTTTTATATTCAGTATTGAAAGTTTTAAGAAAACAATGGTCAACATAAATCGACCATATATGTTAGCTTACTCATATCTACTCATTTACTGATATTTGCTGAAAAAAAGTTTTGTTGAAAGTAAAACTGAAAAGTAAAATTTGTTTTCAATTAAAACCAGAAATAATTTACATTAATAACATGACCATATCCTCGCATAATTTATTGCTATTACAATTTGAAATTTTAAATATTCTGTAGATAAATTTGAACGAACGAATATCAATTCGCTTTATAAAACTGATTTTTGACCAGGATTATTCCGTCTACCTCAGTGACACAACAGCTGAACAGGTGCGAGGATTCTTCGATTGAGAAAGTGAATCAATAAATCAACCCAAGTTTTAAGAAAATGTTTTCCTTTCGTTTCCTTTAATCAAAAATTTCCTACAGAGAGAAGGCTATGAAAAACATATTACAATTGACGAAATCTAGGGTTAGAGTAAATTAAGGCCAAGTTTACACATTCTTTGCGGGAAAAGAGTAAGCTCGGCATATTCCTTTTTGATGCTAAAAAGCGGGAAGCGAGATTACTCGTTTGGTTCGGCAAAGCGATAGCTGCGCGTACTGTATTGCAACTTATTTTCCCGCCAAATTTTAACATAATAAAAATGTCTCATATACTGAGTCTTAAACTAAGGAAGGAATTACCTTACTATATAATAAAGAAATAGAAAAGATTTTATTTTTAAATGGTTCTGTAAAGTTGCGTTTAGGCGAAATTAGATGTGATAATGATTTAATCCGCATAGTTTATTTTTACAATTGATTGGTGTCAGCATATTTTGGTGAAAAATCCTGCAATACTTTAGTCTATTGTCTAACCGCAAAGGGACAAACAGTCAATTCACAGCTTTATTTGAACGTGAACCATCCCATTTTTGACCGCCAAACAATATCCCTCAAACGCTCAACAGCACAGGTTTTGCAAAATTTGAAATGATGGCTAACGTTTTCTATGACGTACTTAAACGTTTTGCCTTTTAACGTATTTACCTTTGTTATAACCCTTTCTTTTAAGAAAATCTTCGAAATAAAAAGTCAAGAAGTGTCCGTCAAACTCTACGGCCTTCAATCGCAATTTCTTGTGCCGATTTAGGTCTCATGAAATTAAGCGTTCACCAAACTTCGACTTTGGAAAATTCCACCCTCTTTATGATATAAACGTACAACTTTTAAAAAGAATAGGCCATATAGATGGCAGTGTATAGTTCAGAGTTCATAGTTCCCGGAATCACCCAGTTCACAGTTCAGACAAGTAGGGATAAATACTTCCTTTAGTGTAATTCTGACCAGGTCAATTTCTTCCTATCGTTTCGAAAAAAATCAGTTCTTACCTCCGAAAGGCTGAAATCAGTAATTAACTTTTGAAACACTGCAATAATGTTTACTTTGAAAAAAAAAACACCCTACTTGTGGGTTGAAAGCTTCTCCAGACTTAAGTCCTTCAGTCAGGTGGGTCTTATCAGTGTCTAAGCCCGTCTGTCTGCATTTTGTGAAGTAAACTTGTGGATGAAATCACTTAGTTCGCCGATTGACGAGTCTCGTTTCATTTTCTCACCTGCTTTTGAAGCAGCAGTATTTTCTGGTATAAGCATAGTTTTTTTGCCTGTCACTTTTTGGTAGATTGCCAATTGACTGAAATTTTTTAACGTCAAATTTTTGCATTCAACGATCATAACGACCGGAATTTCGCTGAATTTTCAAAGTGCATTTTTTCATTCCTGTGCAACGTATAAAGCATCCTTGAATACATTTTCATTTATAGCCGATTCGTTTACGATCCTAAAACAACAACGTTCGAACATTGAAAAATCAAAATGACGCATAGACTACAATAAACCAGCATGACTTCACTGTCAAATTTATGTTCATTTTCCTGTATTACATCACATTTCGTTGAACGCTGTGTGTTTTTGTCGCACTTCATTAAAAATCCTTACAAAGCATTTTTTGGACTTATTGATGCGTGGTTATCTCATTTTGACATGAAAGTGACAAGAATATCAATTTTATAATAGGTGTATAAATATGAAATGCGGATTTTTTCTGCTTGAAATATGCATTTGTTTGAATAACAGAACGAATGAATTCAATAATCAAAGTATTGGCCATCGTTAGATACGACTTTTCCCCATCTTTCTGTCAATTGATGGATTCCGTCCGAGTACCACTGCTCATTTTTTGAGGCCAACCACTCATGAAGCCAATTTTTAACTTCTTCGTAAGAATGGAAATGCTATTCTGAAAGTCCGAGCTGCATTGATTGAAACAAGTAGTAGTTAGAAGGAGCCAAGTCGGGTGAATACGGCGGGTGGGGCAGAACTTCTCAATTAATGTTTCCCAAGTAGTTCTGGACAAGTATTGCAATATCCGGCCGGGCATTGTCATGTTGAAAAATGACTTTATCATGTCTTTGGTGAAATTCTGGTCGTTTTTCCTTAAGTGCGCAGTTCAATTTGATCAGTTGTTGTTGGTTACGTTCGCCAGTAATAGTCTCATCAGGTTTCAGCAGTTCGTAATACAAAGGTTCCTTACTATCCCAACAAATACACAGCAAAGTCTTCTTTGCAAGAATATTTCGGACTGTTTGTGATGTTGATGGCTGGCTTAGGTCTACCCACGATCTTTTCCACTTGAGATTGTCGAAATAAATCCACTTTTCATCGGCAGTAACAATCCGATGCAAAAAACCTTTTCTTTACTGTCTTGCCCGCAAAATTTCATAACTAGTTATTCGCCTACCGATGTCTCCCTCTTTCAATTAAAATGGCACCCATTTTCCAGCTTTTCGGATCTTTCCCATGGCTTTTAAACGTTGTGAAATGGCTGCCTGAGTAACTTCCAACGCTTCCGCCAACTGTTTTTCAGTTTGTGTGTTGTCTTCATCCAATAATGCTTGCATAATGGAATTTGTTGACAGATGGGTACCCTCCAAAATGCCATATTAGTTATCCCCGACACAAACCATATGTAATGGTTATGTCATCTGTTAGTAAAATCCGCATTTCATATTTATACACCTAATATAAAGGGTCGGTTAGTGAATGGTTTGTAAAGATGATAAGATAATGTTAAAAGGAGTAAGAGGTTTTCAATTTTTTGCTATTGTCTTTTGCTATTTTTCTTATTGTATTTGCTTTTACTTTGGCATGGTAGCCGTTTTTGGATTCTATTTTGTTTTCCGGAGATAGTCAAGTACAATACAAATAGATTGAGAAAGTAAATGTCTAGGAATTATCCTTTTTTATTTAAACGATATATTTTATATACTTTTAAGAGAAAGGATATTTTTATTTATGTTTTATGTTAATTTGTTTACTTCGGGGTTTTTTTCATTTTTTTGTTATCTTCTTATTTCCACAATTTTGACATTAGTTTCACTATTTAACAGATAACAAAACATACAAAAGACATTAAAAATTACATTAGTTTAGCGTTACGACTGATTTCAAATAAGGCTTACCCAAACACTCGGATAAATTACCATAAGTCGGTAAAACCATGTGATGTTTCGACATATTTACTATAATTGAATACATTTTCTAGTGGGATCATTCTGTTGAATGCTTCCCAATCGTCATCCCGAAATCATAAAATACTTCGACTTTTTGGAATACAACCTACTGAGCACCAACAAAATTTTATTCAGACTTCGTCTATAATTACGATAAAAAAGAATGAAAATTCAAAAGAAATTCGCTTTCGATGTGTTCTATCGAAAAGGGTTTTTCTTCCGCACTAACCTGTCTATTTGCAGATACGATTTACTGGCAGGAGTAACACGTGCCGAAGCGTTCTTTTCGTTCAATTCCGAAGATGTTCAGTACGGCATCGAGGCTGATCGTCGATCGAAAATCTTAAAAAATTATGTGCGCAACACATATTCGTACCATTTAAACGAAATATTTGCAACAATAGTTAACGAATACACGGATTGGGAAAGGCCTGTGCAGCATCCAATTAACATAAGGTGAGAAGAATAGTGCTTGCATTTAGTCAGTTATAAGCCACAATTACTTCAATTGCCACGCATTGCATCCGAATGAGATCACATATGCATGCTTTTCATGCGGGATCCTGGAACGAGAAAAGAGTCACTGAGCTGGGAATTACATTTGAAAAGATTTAATTTTCATCAGATGTCGTTCTGACTATATTTCAAAATTACTAAACCAGCATCCCAATGCAATACGCAATTATCGCAAATTAATTTCGACGCAATAGTTTGCAGCCATAGCAAACAATGCACCAGGAAAATTTTGCAGAATATTTGAATTGCATTAAATTGGGACCAGATAATTTTGCCGTATTTTATATGTGTTCGAAATTACTTTGCAGGGATGAAACTCTCGAAGCGCTCAGCGATGCGCAAATTGTCGCTCCTGCCGTTCAAACAGTGGACTTGCATTCAGCGGACCATCGAAATTCGTACTTGTACGTATTTGATTATCAAACCAAGTTCGGGGATTTTCCACAGGTAAGCAAAGTTTTCCGCAAAACAACTACATCTAACTGCTCTATATTGCGTTTGTATTTCACGTTTTGTATTTCACTGTGTTTTTTGTTTGTTCGTCCTGTTTGAAATTGTGTACAGTACAGTATTATGATGCTTACTGAACTTGAAAATTTTTTGTCCTTTCTTGCTGCCATTTCGTTGTCTACATAGCGACAAGGTTGCATACATGGCGAAGACCTGCCATATATTTTTGGAGCACCGCTTGTCGGTGGTTTCAGCCATTTTACGAGGAATTATACGAAATCAGAAATAGGTCTTTCGGAAATTGTTATGCTATACTGGTCGAATTTCGTACGAACAGGGTAAGAGCCCAATTTATTTCCTATTGTACAAACACATAGGGCATATGCTATGCAATGCAAGCTGTTTCCTAAATGCACTCAAAAAGTGTGTTTTTTTTTATCTCGGCAATAAGTGTATTTGTTTTGGCAGGAACCCAAACGAACAAATGGATAGTGATCATAATGCGCGCCAGGAACGAGGACGCTATAAGACCATCGAATGGACTGCATATGAAAGTGTTCATAAGAAGTATCTTAATTTTGGTAAGTATAAGCTTCTGCTTTCCGTATTTCAGTATTGAAACCAAGAATTGATTTGCATGAGGCTTAGTGCAAAGTTGGCAATCGGAGTTATTCCAACAGAAAATCATGTCCTTTGATGGTCTATAAATTCTTCTTCCTTTGTTACGATTTGTGTAAAGAATTATTGTTTGGATAACTATAAAGTATTTGTTTTGGGTTGAAGTATTTCGCTTAAAGTTTCTCCTGAAAAGGAACTAGAAAATCCGTCCATATTGAAAACCATACTAAAATGAAAACCAATCTATATTGAAATGGTTGTTCAAAAGTATAAATCCATACTTGATCTTGAATAGAGTTCCTTTACCGGTTGAACATAGGTGTTATGATATTACTTCAACTCAAGTAAACTCAGGAAAATTATTCAAATTAGCAAAAAGCCTGATTTTGTCACCTTTTGTTTTCAAAAAAAAAAAAATTTCAGAGTTCCATTAAAATAATTTGATGTTGGCAGTGAACCTTGTAAACCATCGTGAAATATTGTTTGAAAAAATCTTGATAAAATATTTGTGACCCAAAATCTGGAGTATATTATCTTTCTTTAATCGACCATAATTGCATCGCAAAGAACGCCTTCATCATCGTCATAGCAATCTGTTTCACATATAATGGCATCCTTGCGTTTTTTAGCATTTTTGAGCCATCTGAGTTTCGGCAGTTCCTTTGCGTACAAACTCACTGTCATATTCAGCGTATGACTGCGCACGTTACTTCGAAAATCTTCAAAATTGCTTCCAAAACTCTGTTTAATAGAGAGCAGTTTTTAGGCAAAGAACTTGGAATTTGTTTAGACTGAAATGTGCCATTGGCCGAACTGTTTTGTTACCAAATATTCCTTTTCGTTGAGTAATTTCTTCGGAAGTTCGGCATTTCGGTAAAATATTTATGAATAAGTTTGGAAATTCCTGTAAAATAAGCCATCTTTTGAGAATTTTGAATTTTTTTTTTCAGTTGCGCAAGTTGAAATTTTGTGGCGGTCTGTTGCGTATTACTCCTCGAACATATCTTCGATATAATTTAGGTTTCTTCAAAACGCTAATGTTAAGCTGAAAGTTAGTTTCCTTTGCATTTTTTTCTTCCTTTCAATAACAGATTCCTATTTTGTTTTTTCTTATATATATCTAGTGTATATATATGTTTTGTTTGTTCTTATATAATGTTATTTCCGACACATGTCTACCGCGGCTACAAGTTACAGAGTACATTCGATCAGTCCAATTTTTCACAATTTTCTCCAATAAACCTGGTAGTATGGCGTCAATAGTGGCTTGAATATTGGCTTCCAATGCTTCGAAAGTTGCTGGATTGTCGGAATAAACCAATGATTCAACAAAGCCCCATAAAAAGTGATCGAGTGGCGTTAAGTCGCACGAACAAGGAGGCCAGTTAGCAAAACCACTTCCAGTTATTGCCAAATTGATTTTGCAATAAATTGATGATAAAGCATGGTATGACAAAGTACGAAATCTTGTTGAAACCGCAACAAAAAGTCGATTTCAATGGATGCAATCATGATTTGTTAGTGGTTTTATAGTTGTCTTTGCTCCACATATCGAAATTTTTCTTATTAACGAAGCTGTTTTACCAAAAATGAGCTCTTTCATTCAACACAATTCTTCGGTAAAAATGTTCATCTTCAATCAGTTTAAATGAACCCAGTCGGTAAAAGTGCGACCTAAACGGAGGTCATTTGGTGTTAACTCTTGCGCGAGCTGTTTTATATAGGCTAGTAACTCACGATCTTTACGTAAAATTTACAACGTAGTCGAAGAAAAAAGGCCAATAAGTTGGGAACGGCGACAAATCCACATTTATTTCGGATTGAAGAAGGCAACCCTTCACGCTATAACAGCAAAACTTTCTTGAGAATGCACAGTTCTTTATCTTGTTGATGGTATTGTATGGAAAAGAGCAAAATTAGTGCAAAAAATCATTAAATGCACGAATTGCTTGCTTACTAGGCCAAATTTGTTGACGTTGAAATAGACGCAGTACTCTATAAACTTCGGCAAGAGACTTACTATTTTCAAAGTGAAATTTCACAATTTGGAAGCATCGTTCTGAAGTTAAACGATTTATGATGAACTGCCAAGCTTTAGTAAATAGAAATTTAATCACAGTTTGACATTCTCAGCTGTCAAACCATAGAAAACAACCATGAAAACTTCTCATACGAGGGTTTGTTCAAAAAGTATAGCGAATTTTGAATTTCGCGGGCTACGTATTTTCGAATTTTGTTCTTTTGGTGGCGTTATGTTAGTACTCATGACCCTCACTTATGTTGACGATTCCGGCCATTTTAATTGTCCAGTCAGTTTTTGACAGTTATTGCGCGTGGACGTGTTTTAGCTTGTCTTCGATTTTCGTCTATCCCAAAAATGGATCAAAGAATTTGTATTAAATTTTGTGTGAAGAACAACTTAAAGTGCGCGGATGCATTCAGAATGTTAACTGTTGCATACGACAAAGCTACTTTGGACAAAAGCAACGTTTATCGGTGGCACAAAATGTCCTCAGAGGGACCGAAAAAAGCACGCCAAGTTCGGTCGAATGTGAAGGTTTCGCTGATAGTTTTCTTCGATTGCAGAGGCGTGGTGCATTATGAGTCCTTGCCGCAGATTAGAACGGTCGATAAAAAATATGACTTTCAAGTAATGCAAAATTTGCGAGAATCAATTCGCAAGAAACGCACGGATTTGTGGAAGACTAAAAATTGGCTTTTGCACCATGATCACAGTCCTGATCACACATCTTTACTTGTGCGCGAATTTTTGGCCAAAAACAACACTCTAATAATGCCGCAGCCACCGTGTTCCCCAAACCTGCCCCCTGTGACTTTTTCTTGTTCCCGAAACTGAAGAGGCCCATGAAAGGACGACTCTACGCCACGATTGAGGAGATAAAGTCGGCATCGAAGGAGGAGTTGAACAAGATCACAAAAAATGATTTTCCAAAATGCTTCGAGGATTGGAAAAAACGTTATCACAAGTGTATGATGTCTGACGGGGATTAATTTGAAGGGTACAAAACAGATACTCATGGATAAATAAATAATTCTTGAAAAAACATGAAATTCGCAATACTTTTTGAACAAACCTCGTACAGCTAAAAAACACCTTATGAATGTTTTGTGTGTACTGTCATTGTCATACAAAACTAGAAGAAGAAGTTGATTGATTGAAATTTAAGACTGCATCATATTTCCACTCATTACATTAATAAGCTTACGTTTAACATTTATGAGAGTTAAATAGGTTTGATATTATCAAATCTGCAATATTCGAAGGTTTGAACTTCAAAATAGGCGCAGAATCAAACCTACCTCTTTTAGCAACAAATAATTCAGTGTAGATTTCATGTTTTAACGTTGGAAAAATCAACATCTCAAAATTGAAGTACTGGGCACAGTATTGAAGAGAATATGACATGTTCATCAACAAATAGGCACCCTAAAATAAATGGGCAAAAATGTAACAATTTGTCAACTCTTATTAGGGCAGTAACATTATGAAAAACGCACAGCCATTAGAAAGCATTGCGTTAACGTTAAATGTCACTTACAAGGACAGAAAAAATCTAAGCAAGATTGACAACGCAAAATCTAACAAGATTCAAAATTTTCAGTAACAAGGGAAAAAAATTTTTATGGCAAAATTTAAAAAAAAGTAATAAAGGTATATATGTTAATAGTCTTCTTGAAATTCCCGTTTACATTGAACATGCTGAAAGATTCAAATCACTGATCTTTCAAAAACAGCCTTACTAGAGGAATAAACAGACAGTCTCACAGCTGTGCAGCACTGCAAGTGCTTCACATAAACCGCATAAATTCAGTATTGATGAAGACCCTAATTTCTATGACAACTCGAATAAACGTAAAATTGTCAAGGTTTCCTGAAAACAAAGTTGTTGAAATGGTTAAAGTTTAAGATGAATGTAACATTAACAGCTGAATCCTCCAAAAAATGGTACTAAATTACATACAATAAAACTGCCACTAGCAACAATCAGATAATAAATTGACAAGTCCTTCTGGAAATATATACACAGCTGGACAAAATAATAGGTGTGAGTGCCAAAATTTGTAAAATGTAGAAAATATATTGTATAACATTTTGTACGATCAAAGAATCAGTTTGCAAATGTGGTAGCACTGATTAGCAATGTAATAGGGTAATCCCCGTAATAAAACTACTAACTGTCAAATATTGCATCTTATTAATTTGTTCACCCTTTAAATTGAGTTGGACAATAAAATAGGTGTGCATTGATAGAAAGTTAAAATAAATAAATTTAAGGTGTTATTTAGTTGCAAAAGGTAAGATGTTGAGAAAGTTAAACAAAATGGATGTTTATTTACACTATTATAATGATATTAGGTGGGTCGTGGACGTCATTGCAGTGCAAAAGTGTGCAGAAGAGAAAAGACTTGTTCGTCAGCTCCGAAATGAAGGAAGGACCTACAAATTCATTGCCACATTAATGGGACGGTCCGAAAATTTCGTAACAAATGCTCCTCAACCGGAAAAGTCCATTGAAACGCGTGGGGATCCTAAAAAAAACCTCACCAGTAACCGACAATCATATCATTACACTAACAAAACGTGACCCATTCACATCATCCAGGACAATTGCAAGCGAAATTGGGAATGTTGTATCATCACCAAGCGTCCAGCGACGGTTAGTAATTGCAAAACTACCAGGAAGGATTGCCCGAAAAATTCCTCTACTTAGAACTACAAATTCGAAGAAGAGGAAAAAATTCGCACTGGTTCATAAGACTTGGTGTGGACAACAGGGTGAAAAAAAGTGGCGTAATATCCTCTGGAGTGATGAAACAAAGATTAATTTGTTTGGTAACGATGCGGAAAAAAATGTTCGCCGACCAGAAGGCAAGGAATTTCATGGCAGGTTTACAAAAAAAAACAGTAAAACACGGAGGTGGTAGCTTGATGGTATGGGGCTGCTTTTCTTGGCAAGGAGTAGGTCCCATGCATCGAATCGATGGAACAATGGATAGATTCGTGTACAAGGATTTGTTGCAGACTATAATGCTTCCATACGCCGAAGAAATATGCCGCTTTTATGGACATTCCAACAGGATAATGATCCTAAACATTCATCGCAATTGGTGAAAACATGGTTGCAAGAGCATAATGTAGACGTCCTTGAGTGGCCAAGTCAATCCCCAGACCTCAATCCCATTGAGAATATCTGGGGTCAACTTAAAAGGGATGTTTCAAGACGGTTTGCCAGAACAAAAACCAGTTATGGGAAAATATTCAACGAGTTTGGTATGGTATTCCCGTAGAAACTTGTCAGAAACTGATATCGTCTATGCCCAAAAGAATCGAAGAAGTCATCAAGAATAATGGCGGATATTCAGGGTAACAAATGCATTTTAAGTAATTCAGCATTAAATGGAACGGCAATTAACGAAATTTTAATGTTAATTAATACCTTTATTGGGCACACCTATTATTCTGACCATTAAAATATTGGTGTATTCCATGAATTAACGAAATATTAAGTTTTTTTTTGGTTTGTGATTTATTTTTTATTCTTTATTACGACGATGAACTATGCTTGTATTGTGTGCTAACTAATTTTTTGAGGAATAAAAAAGATATATATGTATAATATATGTATATATATATAAAATAAAGGAAATAAAGACAAAAAAATTTCTTAGAACCATGCACCAGTTCGAAAAAGAAAACTCAACTAGCACTGCCAAACACGTACCACAAAGCATTGCCAAGATAACTTGCCATTCCAAAAAAACCCTCTGTTGAAGCCATTTACGGACGTCAATTCGAAGCGTAAGGTTTTTGCATTCTCTATTTTATGGGAAAACCAAAGCTCGCACAGCATAAAGTTGAAACAGAACGGTCAACATTTTTTAAAAATAAAATCCATCATTTTTCAATGTCTAATTTACAAAGGAAGTTCTAACACTGTTTCGAAACCTCCTCCATCAAAGAATTTTCGAATCACCGTTTCCAAAACAAATTGCTTATTTTGTTAATGGCACGTCAAATACTTTGCAAAAAACATTGTTGGGTGGCTACCAAAAATCAAGGACTTGACATGTCCCCAAAGAAAATATTCTAGAATCGTCAAACCCAATTATTTTGGAAGCCAATCGACTGGATCATTTTGTAAACTATTTTTGTAATTTTTAAACCTCATTTTCAATAAGTCTATTATTGAGGTATTTTTGGAATGTAGCAGCATTCTATTGGAACCAAGTGTATTCAATTTTCATCTCATTAAGTTTTAAACAAAAATTCATTAAGCCTGGTCCAATAACGACTGACCTCTCTTTCTACGTTCAGAAAAAATGGACCAATAATGCCATTGGCACGTGCATTACATCTCACAGTCAATTTAAATGGATATAATTGAGTTTTCAGAGATTATTTTTCATTTTATGTCACTACAAATGTTGCAATGTTCTTTTAAAATATTGAGTGAAATAGGAAAAATAATTCAGTGAAATAGGAAGGTCTGATAAATTTCCAATCAAGCAGAATTGTGCTTCCAATTGAGCACAATATAGCAAATCTTCATCAGAAAAGCAAACTTAACATCGTAATATAAATATCGTAACCTCGTCTAAGCACAAATGCCACAGAATTGTCATTTTTGACATATGTCAAATATACTTTACTCTTATTGAAAGATTTTATGCACCTTAATTAAATATCGTAACTATTAACATATAATATTTGGTCGGTCTATCTTTGTTTCTGCTATTAAGTTTGGGTCATGTTGTCATGGGATCTTAGTATCCCATGCAATATGCTTGGGCTCGTTGACCTGGGTGGAACGTAATCGGTACCTAGACCCATTTTTTGAAGAGTACTACAGAGATGATCTTTGAGTATTTTCTTGTTTTCCTATCGAAATTTCATCGGCAAACAGCAAATTTCCAGATCTTTGGGAATTAATAAGGCCCCATACTAGTATACAGATTCACCTCCATGCCTGAAGGCAGAAATGCAATACTCACAGATGGCGATGCGAGACCGTGACGAGAGTCTCGCAACAAAAGTCAAGCAGTTTTCATAACATGCACTTGTAAACGACAATGTAAAATGATTGTGCTGCGTCGATGCGAGGCAAGAAATATTCGGAAAAACGAAAATTCATCGCAGCGAGGTGCGTGACTTTTATCAGATGCAATATGGCGCATAAATGAAATTTGAAATTCAAACACCTTAATTACTTTTTAAGTGCGAGTGTTATTCGGAATGAATTTTGAATGAAAATTTCGTGCATGCTTGTTGAGGCTATTATTTGCCAAACGATAGAAAATTCCAAATTCAAAAATTTTGAAAAATTAAATATAATTTTAATCAAACTTGATTCAAAACGTCACCAATTTGACATTTTGAATTGAATGCGTTGCGCGACGACTAGTAAAAAACGTATCGCGCTCAGGCATCGCCGTCACGCAGTATTGTATCTGGACCTTATACTAAGTCTTCAAATTTTTCCTTGCTGCTTTTCTAATTTTTTACTGGAATATAATGCTTCTTTCGACTGTCCCATAAATGTTGTCCTTATTTATATCAGTAAATAAAAGTTATGGTTTGTTGCTTGGGTCCGGCTGGGCCGTCTTTTCGTATTTTGTTTATTCATTTCTACTATATGCAGACATCTCAGCTCAGTCTGAGGTCCTTGTGGCAATATGCCTCTTTTTAAAGATGTGACCTTTATATTGAAGCTTAACTGAGTGTGGAGGGATGGGTATGGTTAATTACTCGTTACTCGTTAATAAGGGCTGTGGACTTGGGCTTTTTCGTGATTATGAGCTCGTCGCTATCGAGTTCGTCACGTTTTCTTTTTTGGGTAAGGATTAGGTCGAGGACTGAGAATATTGTGCAGGAGTCGGTCATAAGTTGTTTGTGAATAATTCTCCGTGCATTTTTCTGGGTTTGTAGATTTCTGGTTCTTCTTACATGTCTAGTGTTCGTCCCTTTTTTGATATGTGTAAGAGCTTGAATTTACCAAGATTAGATTTAAAATTTGGCAAGGCTTTGTTCCAGAACCCTTTTCGGTGATTTTGGTCAGATTTTTGTGGTAAAAGAAAAAGGTTCTATTTTGTTCATTTTATGTTACCTATAGAAGTTTTACTTCTGGCTATTCCACCATTGATTTCTAGCATCATCAAGCACTTTTTCACTGTATTGACACACAGAATCTTCTGGTCTTGTCACTTTTGCATAATTGTTTTTGGGTCGTTGTTATTTTTGGCACAATGTAAAGTTATTCTTTCGCAGCTATTTTTTGATGTTATGCCAATCTAGGAGCATTTATTAAACGTTTGGTCATAAAAAACCAGTCAAATAAGGTCCCTAAACTAAATTTTCTATTTTCCGAATCGACTTTTCTTCGCCACGATGGTTCACTATAGATTTCCTTTCTTTTACGGAAGTCTCGTGTTGCTTGTCAAAATTCGAATGGAAGCAATAAGGCTAGTGAGTAATTACGGTACTTTACACATTGATTTTTCGCCTAAAAAGTACCGTTATTTTGAATGAAGTGAGACAGACCCTGAGAGCGAGTCCATTTTGAATGGATGAATGTGATTTGGAAAATTGTATTATTTTTTAGTGTATTTTTGTTTATATACTTCTTTAGAGTACATTAGCGTCTATAAACGTCTTAGATCAAAAATCTTTTCGTACTGACGGCTTACTCTTTATAGTCGTAAATTTATAAAATTCATAGGTGAGCGAATACTTTTTGAAATCACTGTATATACTTTTTCAATATAATTTTGTATATTTGAAAATTTTAGAAAATTAATGAAGAAATTTTCGGAAGAAAATTTCTTCATTTATTTTCTGAGCTTGAACCCATTTTTCACCTTTTGATTGGTAAATATTCTGCTGAGTTTCTTTTGACGATATTTTGCTTCGACTGAGAGGTATGATCATTAAAGGATTGATTTTGAACTGCAACAGCATAATTTTAACGCACTTAGCGAGACTCCTAGAAACCTCAAAGTTTTTAATTACAACCACAATAAAATTCATGATTTTAGTGAACATAACAAAAGTCCTTTCGGATTAGTAAGGACGAAGGCAAGGGAAACTCGATTGAAGATATGAAATTGCGACGTTTGCGACAAGCAAGAATTTTTGACATCAAGAAATTCTTGATAATGGTATGACTGGAATGATTATGCTTGGAAGTCAGAATGATGAACAGAAGAGGATATGGCTTCTGGACATCACAAAAGTGTTTATGGCAGTCATTTGCCTTTGCAAAAAGCTGCATAACAAGATGTGGGGATGGCTGCATGTAAAGGACTATTTGCTTTCTATAATTAAAAGTAAGGATCGTGTAAAGATGATATACTAGTTTTTGAGTCCCAGCAAACAATACTGGTTCCGTTTGGTTTGAAGTATTTGAACTGTTAGAAGCAACAATATTTCTAGTGAACTCACAGACGATAAGGCTGAAATGTATCTTTAAATTATTTCTTTTTTCTTTTGTTTTATTGAATGACTCATCGTTTTTAACATTTTAATTTTAAATAAAACAATCTAAGAACGAAAATTTACAATTAAGGGTTCAGAAGAGATAATATTTTCTTCATATTAGGTGTATAAGGATATGCAACTAATGATGTTCTGTTTCGTGTGACGCAATTTCATTTTAAAGGTCCCTTGATTTTGCATTCATATACGTTATAAATTTCTTGAAAGGATTTTGTGAACTTGTGCTCTATTTGCTAATCACTAAAGTCTTACTTACGAACTATTAAATGCAATTTTTTCCAGAGGCAATCATAAACTTTTATAAATATATGAAAGTCATGATATTGAAATTGGATGCATTTCACTTTACAGATACAAAACCGAAGCTGAAAAATCATTATCGTGCTCATCGGCTTTCGTTTTGGCTGAATCTTATACCAGATCTTCATAAACCGGGTGCAGACAACGTTCCTGCATCTCACCATCAATTAGCGGACGATGAAGTCGAGGCCTCCACCGATTCCACAATAAAGCCATTAAACCCACCTCGTCAAAAGGATACACATTCTACCAACTACACAATTTTCACCACCCAAGTATTTTCACTATTCAACTTGTCATCGGCGTCTTCCAGGCCCAGCAATAATTCACGATTGAATCAACATAAAATACCCCAAACAGCTGGTGATCAGGATTTATTAGATGACCATCAACATAGCACGAGTCCTCCGCAGGAGGATGGTTTTGCTGCTTACAGCACTGCCTTAAGTGTAACTATAGCAATTGGTTGTAGCTTGCTCATACTCAATGTGTTGATCTTTGCTGGTGTCTACTATCAACGGGATAAGACGCGCTTGAATGAGCCCAGAAACCCAAAGAAACGAAACGAAAACGGTCAAATGCCTAACAATATATGTGGTGATTTAGAAAATTTGACGATTCCGTCGAAAAGCGACCCAGCTACGATACTAGGTCATCATCATGCCTTACAACATCATCAGCTGCCACCTCCGGAGTTCGCGGATATCCCGCAACGTGCACCACCACCTCCTAAGCATCTGAAGTCTGTGCCTGAGGGTCAAATGCTGCCGACCCATGCGCTACAAATGATCGGGAACCAGTGCGGAACGCTGACAAAGAAAAGTTGCATGAAGCAACCCCAAACTAATAGTAGTCAAAGTAGTCAAAACATAATGGATGAGCTGCGTGTGTGACACTAGCTGAATGTGACGTTCCTGTGATCTCCCCATTACGAGTCCAGTGCTACCTAAAACTGCTACAGGACGTTCGACCCAAAACACTCACACCCCAAATAGATCGAAAGGAAACCTCTGATTCGTCACTACATCCTGACAGTATTCACTGATCGGATGACTAGCAAAACATCTAAACGTCATGATCCAAACCAACCCCTCCCTATCTGTCACGCTCTTACTCTCCCTCTGATATATTCCAGTGATCTAGGACCAAAGAACTTTAACTCTCCAAACGATGTTAAAAACGCGATGCGCCACACCTAGTAATTGTAAAAATAAATTCTATTTTAAATCAATCGAATCGTCAAACGAGTATTTCAAGTTTAATTTTTCATTCACGAAAAATTAAGGAAAGTTATAGCGAATAGTAAATTAAATCCATGTTCATCTCTTGTATCATAAACGGTAAACTAGTGTAAGCTAAATAGGTGAAATAGCTAAATAATTAGTAAAATATGTTGCAGACATTAAAACAATGTGAAACTTGATAAAGCATAGTTCATCCTGAGACACATAAGAATGGGAAATTAACTAATTATTAAATGTAAACTTTTATATTGTACAAAGGGATATTTTTAACGGCGATGTACTATAGTAACAAACGTGGATGCGTAGTGAAAGTCAAGATTAGGATTAATTCAATGTGAAACAAGATATCTCATCAATGTTTAAGTTTTTCATGGATTGAAATTTTCCGACATTCCCTTGGTGGCTGAAAGAGGATTCGGTTGATTTGATGCTAAGCGCGTGGAATTTCAACGTCCTCCAAACCACAATTCACGCGTCTTTCAATCTTGTTGGATATCATTTGTGAGTTTATTTTTTGAAATTGACCGCGTCTCACCCACCCAAGGCGAAAAGTGGAAATCAATGTTGATTTATTTTAAGTATTCACAAGAGAATATAAAATGAAATCTTTAAAAGACTGAATTTGCTCGAGCATGTAGTAGTCGTAATTAATTTCACAATAAAATCACTTTTGTCTAAAAATAAACAAAAACATGAAAGAAAGGAAAAGTTAATTTTGTAGTTCGCTGTTGTGTTCCATGCAGAATTTATTTTTTTGGTGTGCAAGGAATTATAAATCTTTAAGATTTTCAATAATTATCGAGGCGAAAACAAATAAAGAATAAACAAATAGCAATGGGACGAATTTTATTTCGTGATTGCAACGCATAATTGTTAAAATATTTCTGCACATAACAAGGTTTAATGGAGATCCTTTACAAAATTTATTTGTTTCAGTTGATTGTGCATATTGCAGTTAATCTAAGTGAAAATTTATAAACGAATGCAACTAGTTATGTTTTTCCGAAGAAATAAAAATGAATTGCAAAACTATTCGAGACATGTATGACTCTGATTGTAAATAACGATTTAGAACAGACTTAAATGAACAGTTGCATAAATTTCACTATCACCGGAAATGGCGAAAGTATAGTTATTGAGTTATGAAATAAACTTTGAAAAAGATATAAATAAAATGTGATTTTAAATATAAAAAACGCCGATTTCATTTCATCAAGGGAGAGGTTAAGTGGTGCAGGAGACAAAGGTAGGTTTCATTCAAGTGTTGCTTTACTTTCATTCAACTATCCCTATTTGATGGAGAATTCACAAGGAACTTACATACTGAGACTATTCCAAAGAATCAACAACCATCCTGTAGCCTCCTAAATACCTGACTTGAAGATCTCGCTAGATTGACCTATGACGCTGGATGGTAAGTTTTTAGCGCAAATTTTTAATAAATTAGGAATGAGCGAAAATTGATTACAAAAAAAAAATATTTTTATTTGGTTTTTATTTGGTATTTATTGCTCCCTGAGAAAATTCAAATGGTCCGTACAAAGGGTGTAAAGTCGTTTTGAGAAAAAGCCGACAGTTTTCCGGAGGCCATAACCCTTGACTGAAGCCGTAATGTCTTCATTTGAATTCTTTATGGCTAGTAAGTGGAGAGAAGAAACGTCTGAGAATATGGAAAACTGACTTGATTATGGTAAGAGACCACAACATTTAAGATAATCAGTAAAATACAGTGAGAAACATAAAAACATTTTTTCCCAATTTTATCTTTATGTCAAAACCTCCATTAACTTTATCAAGTCGTTTCCTTTGAATTTGTTCAATAAGCGGTAGTTGATTCGCTTGAATTTGAAAAAAACTAACACCTTTCCATTCAAATAATTTCTTTTCTTCAAAAGAATGTAGGAAAATGACATCCATGATTTTATTTTTCAGGATTCAATTTGGTAGGAAGCAGCCATTACACCCGGGAACTTATTTTCGTGCGCTTCGAAGATATCCACTGTCAGATTATCTATCGCACAGTTTTTAATGTTAAGACAGCAGTAAATCCATCCAATAGATGAATAGTGGTCAATGGATAGAAGTGGACCCATCCATCGGACGAATCCACTCCTTTCCATTCTGACCAGCATTCATTTATTCAATCATGTCGATACTGGAGTAACCCTCCTTATTGAAATACTATGATGGAGCTAGCTAGTTAAATATGGTGTCCGAGCGGAGGCGAAAAAAAATAATTTCTCAAACTTTAAATAAAAAACGAGTTTGTCGTATATACACTTTTATTGGTCTTTCGATTCCAAAGATTAACGGGAACTGCTGGGCAGTAGTTATGTTGGGTGTCTTTATAATGTCAGACTTGCTGACGGGGCGTTTCATTTCCAGACGAGTTTACTTCTTTTAAGAATTTTCTCACGTTGTCTAGGTGGGTGTCATATTTAACGTTCCCAGACGATATTGGATACATAACTTCTCCCCCCTTACAATTAGAATTCTCCTGAATTCGGGTATTAATTTTAATTTTTAATTTTTGATCTCTTCTAAAATATATTATTATGCCACTAATGGTAAGTATAATTAACAAAATTGAAGTTAAGCTAATTCCAAATGTAACTTTTTTGTGAAATTGGAGTTCCTCAATTTTTTTGATATTGTCGACATGGTTAATTAGAATCTCATCTAAGGTGAGTTTTTCTGTAAAGTTACTTGTGTCTGTTTTTGACGGATAGTAAAATCTATCATGGAATGTTTCTTTTAAATTGGAAAAATAAATATCATTGACTTTAACTGAACAGTTTTGGAAATAGATTAATATGTTCCCGTTTAGTACTAACTGTCTAGGATCACAAGTTTGGTTTAAATACATCCGTTTGGCATTCTTAATCACTATTGTTTCAGAATCTAATTCAATTATTTCTGTTTTTACATTTTTCACAAGATTACAATTTTTTCGATATATGCAATGTTTGCTCAATTCAAGTTCTCGTAATGTCTTAAATTTGTCATATTTATACACGGTATTATTGATATTGAATATGGTTTCTACTGGAAAATCGATTTCTTTGTAATTTTTATTTGGTATTGGTAAAATCATTTTCAATCGAACTGTCGTGAATTCTCTCGGGATTTTGACTGCTAATAAAAGTAAATTATTATTTGACTCTGCAATTCCTATTTTAGTGTATTGAAGTTTATTTATATCAATATTATATTTTTTAATTTCTTCGTCTGAAAGCAGATTTGGGTGCAACATCCCGTATCTGGCAGAAGCTATGTTACTTTGTAAATGCTCTACTCGATTTTTGAGGATTTGAATTTTGAAAATTTGGTCAAAGTAGATATTATTATTCATATTGGTGTTGGATAAGCTATTAACTTTGTTAAGGATCAGGTCTCTGTCTCTGTTAGCTATATTTTTTAGTTGTCTGAATATTTCTGTAAAATTTTTGTTAATTTCTATTTGTCGGTTAATGGTCGTGATCAGGTTGTGATTATTTTCATCGATAATTTTGAGATGATTGTCAATATCTTGTCTGTCGTTATCGTCCATTGTTCCGAATAGCCATTTTTGCGTTTGTCCTACCAAGTTTATAAGTCCTCGTTTGTATCTCCTGTTGGGTGTGAGTGTCTTGATCTTATTTGTCAAATGGTTTAATTCTGTCAATATCAAGTCTTTGTGTTGCTTATCTAATCCTTCGGCATTGGTTTTAAATTTAGTAATTACATCCAAAATTTCTGTTATATTTATAAGGTGGATTATTGTATTAGTACTTGTAACTACTTCAGCTGTGTTTAGTTGGATTTCTGCAAATCCTGTTTGTTCGTCAATATTATGTACGTTAAGTAGAGCGTTGAGTGGAGTGGTTATCGTGAGTATGGTCAGCATTGTCATGAATAGCTGTGAAATTAGAATAAACATATTAGGTATTAAAGAAAGTATTAGAGTTATTAAAGAAAATTTTAATGAGCTTGTGGAAGTAAAGAGTTATTAAACTAAAGGTTGATGGACTTAGCTACGACTTTAACTTTCCTTGGAGTATCTCTGAAATCATTTGTTTTCTGAACTGCGGCATATCTTGCTGTGAGAACGATATATCATGTTTTCTTGAGATATATTCTGCAAACATGCAGGCAAATATGCCACAATCACTTCCGTTTAATTGGCGAGGGATATTTGTAACATTTTCTTTCACAAACATTGTCGTGTCTAAAGTTTCACCTCGTTTGTCCAAGGATTCCTCTTTCAGGTAATTTTCCAGAACATCTAAAACTTGCGGGTTTGTTTGTTGCATCGAGTCATAGTATTGGATTCTTTTTTTCTCAAAATCGATAATTGCCATGCACCAATGAGAATTATTAACGTGTACAGGAATGAATAAATAACCTAACGAAAAAATGTCAACCTTACGGGTCCATCGGCGAACTGAGCTGTATCCAGTTTGAAGTAACCTTAGGATGAAAAATGTATTCATTGCATAGACTTCGGGATAGTTTTCTAGATTTCTTTCTTTACTACGTTCCGTTAATAAGTTCAAATAGAAATTAATTATATTATCGTTTACCCAGGCGTCTTCTGCTAAAGTCTTTATGTCACATCTAGTTATGTTTATGCCAAATTTCGTAATTAGGACTTCGTTTTCTGGTCCATCTTTAATTGCTTTTTCTAGAAATGATTCCTGATCTTCCTTGTTTGAACTATCATCGAGGTCACAATCTGTGAATTTCAGTTTTCTTTTTATATTTGTTGGGTGTACGTTATAAAGTTTAGCTTTCCGGTATTTCGGCAATTCCTTTCTTCTAACTGCTTTATAGTTCTTAATGTATCCGGTAGTTCTGGTTTCACTATATGTTTCCCTATTTGCGTTGCGTTTTCTTAGATATTTTTTCTTGAATTCCTTAATGCGGTTTCTGATTTTTCCAAAGTCTACTTTATGTGTCTGTACCTCTTCAGGCGTACATTTGATGGTAGTATGAAATCTTTCGTTATAATTTCTTATGGCTTGCTGCAGAATTCTTCTGGCTGAAAATTTGGTTTTGTTAAGGGTAAGGGTGCGAAATTTCTCGACTAGGGTACTATGCAGTCTTTCAATATCTGCTATTCCTGTATGGCTATGTGCTTTGGTTAAATGCAAATCTACACCTTCTGTCTGCAAAAAGTCCTTTATAAGGATTCCATCGAATTCATTCCCAGCGATAATTCTTTTTGGTTTACCTATTTTTGCGAAATGGTCTTCTAATTGTTCTATCAATGTTGTGTGATTTCTATCGGTTAAGTAGTAAGCAGCTGCAAATTTTGAAAATGTATCGATAATACTTAAAAAGCTGTGCTTCATTATTATATAAATGTCTATTTGAATGATTTCGTTAATGTCTGTTGCAGTTTCTGTGAACTTGAATTTGGGTTTAATTGGGCGTCTATCATATTTAACTTCTTGGCAAACATCACATTGGCTTATAACAATTGTAATAATTTCCAGTAATTTTGGGTAATATATTTTATTTTTTAGAGCATTAAACGTCTCTTGAATACCGGAATGTACGCTTTCGCGCACATGATAGAAGGAAATTTGTTTTATCACTTCTGCTTCTGTTTCTATGTCTTGGGCTCTATATGAACAACGTATAAATTTAACTTGGTTATCATTAGAAAACATTTCTCTGATCTTTTCTTGTACTATATTGAACTTATGGTCTTCAAGTTCTGTGTAGACACCAGTGGTTCCTTTTTTTATGTATCTCCTAAGGATGTCGTGTAAGTTTTCAAAGTCATACTCAGCTACGTAAATTATGCGTTTATTATGCATCATTTCAAATTCCACAGTTTTATTATTGGTAAGTATCAACTGAGTTTTATATTTATTGACTATCTCTTCCTTAATCGGAATCCGGTCGTGTAATTCTTCCTCTGCAGAATGCATTGTCGCCATTGTAACATCATCTTCAATGTTTAGCAATTCTCCCAAGTCGGAGTATGAGTGAGTTCGGTTGTCCGTTTCCGTTAACAATTCATCACTTTTATTGGCAGGTTTAATTCTGCTTAAATAGTCAGCTACTTTGTTTTCACGTCCTTTTAGATATTCTATGTCGAATTGATATTCTCCCAGCTTAAGAAGCCATCGTTGATGCCTTGGAGATAAATCTCTACCTCTGTATTTAGCTTGAAGGTATTTGATAGGTTGGTGGTCTGTAAAGATCTTGAACCTATTTCCATATAGGTATGGTCTAAAGTAGTTTACTGACCACATGATGGCCAAGAACTCTTTGTCCGTAGCAGAGTAATTGCGTTCGTGCGAGTTTAGAGTACGAGATGCGAAGCAAACAAGGTGTCCGTCTTGTGACAAGACGGCGCCTATTGCAAAGTTGGACGCATCTGTTGTAAGATGAAATTGCTTCCTAAAATCCGGGAACCTTAAAATAGGATGTGACGTGATAAGATTTTTCAACTTTTCAAATGCTTCAACGTAGTTTGGGTCATTGCAGTTAATTTTAGCATTTTTCCTTAGGTATTTCGTTATTGGTTGCGCAACTTTGGCGTAGTCTCGAATGAATTTCCGGTAATAACCGGTTAACCCTAAGAAGCTTTTGATGCCCTTTTCTGTTTTTGGTAGTTGAAGCTTCTCTATTACGCTTACTTTTTCGGGGTTTGGTTTCAAACCGTCCTTGGTAATTATGTGACCTAAAAAAGGAGTTTCTTTCTCCATAAACCTACATTTGTCAATCTGTATTTTGAGTTTGTGTTCTTCGAGTACTTTGAATATACTTGATATGGCTTGAATGTGCTCTTGGATTGATGTACTGAAGATTAGCACATCGTCTAGGTAGACAACGCATGTTTTGTTTATGTAATCCCTGAGGATCTCATTCATTAACCTCTGGAACGTCGCTGGAGCATTTTTTAGGCCAAATGGCATCCTCACAAATTCATACAGTCCATGTGGGGTTACAAACGCGGTCTTTTTTCTATCTTCTTCTTTTATTAGGATTTGGTGGTACCCCTTTGCCAAGTCAATGGTGGAAAAATATTGTGCTCGCCCCAACTTATCCAATATTGACTCGATATGAGGCAGTGGAAATTTATCATCCACCGTAACCTCATATAATTTCCGGTAGTCTATCACTATCCGGTATTTCTTTTCTCCTGAGTTGTCACTCTTTTTGGGGACAACTATTAAGGGGCTGGAATACTTGGAATTGCTCTTGCGGATAATTCCTTGTGCTTCCATTTCTGCGATTTGACGCCTCACTTCTTGTTCGTGCTGGGGTGGGTACCTATATAATCTCGCATTTATTTGATCGTCCGTTATCGTTTTTATTTCATGTTGGATAGTTACTGTACTAGTCAACTTATCCCCTTCCTTAAAGAAAATCTTTTGGAATCTGTTTATCAATTTAGTTATTTCCTCGTACTCTTCAATATTTAAATGGTCAAGTTTTAATCGTTTTAGATAGTCTGGTTGTACAGTTTCTAAAGCACAAATTTGATTGTTTGGATATGGGTTGTTTAAAAATGGGATTATTTGCCCGTTAAGCGTAATATTTTTATTTTCAAAGTCAATGAAAGTACACAGTCTGTCAAGTAGATCACAGCCGATAATAAGTTGGTATTTTCGATTCGCTAAATTTCTACATTTCCATCTTATAAAGGCTCCTGGCGGTGACTTAAGCTCCGCTGGGGCTGGGGTATGAACCTCAAAATTAATGCAATCTCTACTTGTGATAGTAGTAAAATATAGGGGTTTAATTTGGATTTTCTTAAAATCGTTTATTTTTTCATCAATAATACTAAAGGAAGAACCAGTATCTATTAGGGCTAAATACTTGGTTCGATTTATAGTTATTTGTATTATGGGCAAGTCATCCGAGGCTAGTTGTAAAAAAACTGGCTAGTTTCGTTTGCACTATTGACCATATTTGATTCCATATACGTTGTGTGATCGATTTTCTTGTCTTCGTGCTTTTGATCCTGATATTTGTCAGAATTCCGTAAATTCTGTTGCCTGTGGTCCTTTTGAATGTTGTTCACTTCCATTGGTATAGCTGGTGGTTGTCTGCGCTGATGCGAATTTTGATAGAATTGTCCTTGCATGTTATTTGTTCGAAATTGTCCTGACCTGTTATTGTTAAAACTATTTGGGTTGTGTTTAAATCGTTCGGTATAAGAATTACTAAGGTGTCTGTTTTGTCGAGTCTGTATAGTTTGTTGTTTGTCTTGTTTAGGCTGTTGGTTGAAATTTTGGTATCTGTCACTGTCGTTCTGTCGTTGCCTATAACTTTGGTTGTATCTATTTTGGTAATTATTCGGGAGATTTTTAGAATAACCAGGATGTTTGTTGGGATTATTGCTTTTATATTTACGAAATTCGGGTCTGATACAAGAATCCTCAAAGCGTCTTTCGCGCATTATATTGATTATTTCTAATAAATCATTTTTGCTGTAAATTTTTTCTAACAAGACGCCTTGCGTCATTTCTTTTGCTGTGTTCACTAATAATGACTCTACATTATTTAAATCTATATATAATGTATTTTTATAGTAAATAATTAGTTCGTCTGTTTTATATTTAATTTTTTGTAATTCAGTGGCTAATTCATCTACCGTATTTACTCGAAGGCTGCTAATTTGTCGATAGATTTGGCAGGGTTCTGTGTCTGGCTTGTAGCGGAGTTTCAATGTCGCCTTGATTAGCTCCCAGTTGTCTGGTTCCGGAATGTTGATTATTGAATTTTTTGCATCACCATGAATTTTTTCGTAGAATATACAACGAGTTGCTTCCTTCTTTATTTGAGGGTCGTTTATGCTGTTCAAATAGAATTCGGTACTGGTAATGAAGGCATTGATGGAGACCTCTCCGGATCCATTGAAGTTGCTCATATGCCTCAGTTCCTTGAGAATTTTCTCCTTCTGGTCTGGTGATGAATTTCGCACTGATAGTTGTTGTATTGCTACGGCTAAATTGGCAATTTGGTCATCTCTGCTTATGTTTGTGATTACTTCTTGAACTGCCGCTGCTAATTGGGCCATTTCTGCCTCTCGTTCCTGTAGACGTCGCTGTAGATCCTGCACCTGTTGTTCCATAACGTTTCCGGTAGTGTGGTTCCTATTGGAAACGAATCCGTCCCTCCTTCTTTCCTTTCTGGTTTTGGTTAGCTCCACCTTCTAAATAAAATTTTGTAACCTATGTTACCTGTTTTGCTGTTTCCCCTTTTTTTTTTCTTTGTTCTTCTTCTGTCTTTTTTTTCGCACTTTTAGTTTTTGTGTAAGTTTTTAATCGTCTCGACTTTTAATTCGGACGAGCGACGAATTCTTCTAAAATTCTGTCGCAGGGCGATGCAATACCCTTTCTTTTTAAATCTTTATTATTATCCCTTTTTTTTCGCACTTTTAGTTTTAATGTAAGTTTTTAATCGTCTCGAATTTTTATTCGGACGAGCGACGAATTCTTATAAAATTCTGTCGCAGGGCGATGCAATACCCTTTCTTTTTAAATCTTTATTATTATCCCTTTTTTTCGCACTTTTAGTTTTAATGTAAGTTTTTAATCGTCTCGAATTTTAATTCGGACGAGCGACGAATTCTTATAAAATTCTGTCGCAGGGCGATGCAATACCCTTTTCTTATTAAAAATTTATTATTATCCTTTTTTTTTTTTTTTATGACCGTCGCGAATTCCCGTTTAGTGATTTTATTTTGTTCTTTTTTTTATTTATTTTCGCGTAAATCTCGCGATTCACTTGATAATTTATTTTTAAAAAAAACTTGCGTAAAATCTCGCGATTTCACTTTTTTTACTTTCACTTTTCGTGATAACTTCTGGATTCATTCGATGAGTTCACTCGCGTGAAAAACTATCGATGGTTTACCGACTGCGCCAGTTAAATATGGTGTCCGAGCGGAGGCGAAAAAAAATAATTTCTCAAACTTTAAATAAAAAACGAGTTTGTCGTATATACACTTTTATTGGTCTTTCGATTCCAAAGATTAACGGGAACTGCTGGGCAGTAGTTATGTTGGGTGTCTTTATAATGTCAGACTTGCTGACGGGGCGTTTCATTTCCAGACGAGTTTACTTCTTTTAAGAATTTTCTCACGTTGTCTAGGTGGGTGTCATATTTAACGTTCCCAGACGATATTGGATACATAACTAGCTTTCTAGCAGTATGAACCGTGTCACCGAGTCTTTTCTAATAATTTTTTCGAGCACTTTCCCAGAGCAAGCGGTATGCAGATGGTTACTCAGGAGTTGCCTTCTCATTGCTAATTAGAACAAATTCCGTTTTCTTCCTTTTTTGTGGATGTACTGCTTTTTAAAGTGCACGTAAAGTATACTGAACTGCAGACTTGAGCAAGAGCATAAGTCTATCTGCATGAACTCAGCTGAAATCCTTTCAATGGAACCATTTTTCTCGTAAAAGACAAGACCGCCTTTTTCTGTTTTGTCTGTGTAATGGGCAACTTTGAAAACTTATCTATGGGAAACAACACGCCCTATTTATGTTAGTCCACTTAAGTCCATCTCAACATGAACGGGATAGGGAAGGTAAATATTCCACACAAATAAAGCCATCTGCTAACCCCTACAAAGACAGTGCCAGCTTTTTGTCCCTTATTTCTGCATTATCTCAAATATTCCTTTTAACATCGGTAGAAGCAACTGGAAACCATCTCTTCTCAAGTCTGTGCTCACTGAGTCTTTTGTAAAAGTTTCAATGACTTCTTCAAAAGTTTCAATGACCACACGTACATTAATGCCCCGGCGTGCTAGAATCTTCGAATTAGCTTGGCAGACTTACAGTCAGAAGTCATAATTCTCACAGCTGATTTCAGAAAATCTTTACCTTTGAAACCTTCACTCTCCGATGAAGATACTGCCAGTCGTGATCTCGGCGTAAGAATTCTTGTAGGCTATTTTTGCTGGACTAAAGTCAACTGGAGGAAAGAAAACAAGACAAAAGCATGTTAAAAAGCATCATCATGGTTTTCTAGTACGACGTACTGGCAATAATTGTCCAAACAATCGTGGGTAACTATCCAAATTCAATCTTGATACGTATGGTATCTACAAATGTATCATGCATGATCTAGTTCGATCGCAGATCCCTCGGAGGGAAGTAGGGCGAATTTAAGAAATTTTAACAAACTCGGTTGGGAAATCTAACTTTTAGCTGTACCTGCGATGTGTTCACCTTTTTTTTCTTTTATTGTTTCCCTAACAATTAAGGCCGTTTTCTTTCCATCATATGACAATAGTGAGAAAAAAACTCATCTGACATTTTGCGGCCATTTAAACGGTCAAACTAAGTATTAATGCAGAAAGAATGCTGTTTCTCGTATTGGGAGAATAAAGTGGCCAATTTAAATTTGGCCTTTTATTATTTCTGTGTGTTCTATAATCTTCTGCTATCCTGTGAAGCATATAATAGCCCTACTTTGGTCTTCAGTATCGGGCTTGGTCAGCATAGCTTTTGACTCGCTTCGCACAGTCAAAGCTTATGGTTCCTTTAGAATAATAGGATGTGTATTATTATATAACACAGTCTATACAGTCTATAACACAGTCAATGCTCATAATTTCAAGTCATCGCTCCTAATTTTCTCAGAGCTCGATTTGGAATATATCATAAGGCATAATCATAATATCTTGCGTTGGTTTTGGCCTGACTCCTATAAAAATTTAATCACATCAAGTTCACCGACGAGCTCTGCTTCCTTCATGTGTGTAAGACTTGTACTTTTACCATTGCCTTGATTTCTCGTGGGAGACCATTGGTGGATCTACATATGGACATAACTAAGACCATTGCCGAATTTATTTTTCATACTTCTTATTCTACATTTCTTGACACAGAAATATATTTCATCCCATGATGAAATCGTGATCGTGATCGTTTTGTATCTTTTATTAAGATTTATCGAATCTTTAACCGAGTACGTTTATATTTCTGCTTTCTTGGATAATTTTGAGACTGCGATGCAAATTCTGCTTCAAAAACAACTTGTACTTCCGTCTTTTCCATTCATCTCAAACTCTTTGAATTGGCCTGAGGGCCAACTTTTTTGTAAAAGTGTTTTTGGAAGAGCATCGAAATATTTTGTTTCTCCTCTGTCTTCAATTGACAGCTTCTGGGTTGTTACCTTTTCAAATCAGGAAATCCGTTTCAATCCTTTTTGACAAGGGGTATTGGTATTTTCTCAATAACGATGATATGTTTCAGAGCCGTTTCAGGCTTACCACTGAGAGGCTTTTCTCCTGAAGGAATTTTAAGAAGTGAAACAATGTCCCAAAAATGGTCCAATACTGAAAGATGTCTGCGATCGATAGAAAGAAGAACAAAAGATGGCAAATTATTGGCAAAGACCAACAATGCATTAATACATGACAGAAATATCCAATAGAATCAATAGCTTTACTTCGCAAAGAAAGTGCTTCCATAATGGGTTTCGCAATCGTTTACTTTTCGCTAACGATTGTTGGTTTATGACAATCTACAAAACTCTGCTTTTCTTCAACAGACCGCTTGGTTATAGGAATGCTTTTGACATGGTTTTTTGCTGAGTTTGAGCGTCAAAAAAAAAGTCAGAAGATATACCAACTAATTTTATTACCGTCTTCATATTTACACTGTATTTTTCGCTGGAGTTGGCTCTTTTTTTTGGACTGAAAACATGGCTTATGTAGTCCTAGGCTTATGAATGTGTTCTCCTTTTCTGTATATTGGGACAGCTTTTCAAAGTCTAGCTGGCGTTAAACTAGAGTCCTGCTCAATTAAATCTACACCATGAAGACTTATAAAAGCACTAATATGCTAGATGGTCATCACGAAGAAAGAGATAAAAGTATGAGTACTCATCTAGGAAACAAAAAGCGCTTTTGCAAAATAAAGACCGTGAGAATCAAGTTCAGTAAAAGTAAAATGTTCAGATGGCTACATTCCTGAGCGTAAAATCGGTTCAGAAAACCTTTTCCAATTTAATTGTACATGTTAGTAGTTGTATTTGTTCACATCTCACCGCTTTTCTGACTGTATGTCATATTTCCAACCAGTTTTCCCTAGAAATATCAATGTATTTGGGAAATTCAGTCGGATTCCATTGGATTAGAATTGTGTTTGAAATGTTAACTCTAGTCAGTAGTTCAGCGGTGACCTACACCATCAGTTTGATGGTGCGAGATTTGAACCGATTGGAAGGGTTGCGAAGTTTTACTACAAAAGAGGTATTGTTGTCATTAGGTTCGAATTTCTCAGACTTCACAGTGCCCTCTCTTACATCATGGAAAGCAATTGGAACAACATTATCGTGTCGATTTTGGTTTCAGATTATCAGTAGAATTGCGGTCGATAGCCTTTGGCTACGGGACTGAAATCTTGAGAGGGAATCAACAGGCGATTTAAAACCACCTCAAACTCAAAGGACATGATCTGAAAATAAAGGAATCAGCACCCAGATGGAATCAAAGCAAGAAACGTTGAGAACCTTTTATAACGAAATAACAACTGTTCAACCATTCAGGATACAAAACTACTGAATCAACTAAGATAATGAAGACCGCAGGAAATTGTAGGAAAAGTCCGGCCGTAGTTCAGGTTAACCGTCAACTAAAAAATATCTATTGCAAAGACTAGCGCTTTAAATTTGAGAGGATCAGCATGGAATGTGAGAAAGAGACTATTATTTGCCACTCCAGCCTCACGAAACTGAATTTCAGTATTCTCTCTTTCAATAACGTTGCAAACAACAAATGAGGAAATTGGGCTACGGAAGAAATCTCAAAGTTCCCGAATATGGCAACGACACTAGATGACTTGATAGAAACTTCGAAGGAGATTCGATTGGGTATTCTATCACACTGGCCGAGATTTCAAGTCATCCGATGCGTTTTGTATAGAAGAGTCCCATTCCCTTCAATTTCTCATTTCGGCAGACTATTCATGAAAAAATTAATCAAATGCGGATTTGGGTGTCCTCATTAATCAGGCCACAATACCTGCACAAAAAATATGAGTTGAATTCTTTCTTCCAATTGGAGTGAGCAAAAGTTTTAACTAAAAGACCATCGTAAATTGTTCCATGGAAGATTCCTTTTCAAAATTATACTAATTTGATTGGTGTGAATTCAAATCATACAGTCTATATGATGCAGTGTAAAGGACTGCTTTGTTACCATGGAAAAAGCCTTGAAAAAACACATAATTTATTTCAGCTTATATTGTATTTTTGGTATTTTTGAGTATAATATTAAACCGTCCGAATGTTTTACTTTCCTTACAGCTTCGTGAAGAAAGATGCAAAAAACATCAAAGGAACGTTCTGTCTCTAATTTGAAAGAGCGAAATTGCAGCAAATAAAATGCGACATGCAGTGACGCAGTTTGATTCTTTTGACCAATTCTTGCAACCAAAGCAACATTTGTGTATTATTTCTGTACTCGTTTTCTTAATTTTCTTTGCTGTTGTCCAACGGAATTTCCAGTTGAATGAAAACTTATAAGCGAGAAAGGTATTTTGCTAGTCTTTTTGATAAAAGTCAGGATATCATACAACAACTTATCAACTTCTATGCTATTGTTACCCTGCAGGACTATATTGTGTACTCTGCATGGTTGTCTTTTACAGGCGGAAAATCAAAAGCTATACTGAGAGCACAGTAAACATACATCATATGGAGGGTCGACATGAGATGCTTCCTATATAAACTTCCTATTGAGAAATTGTGGATGTAATTTAATGATGCGGAAAAAGGCGACTTCTGCGTGGCTAGTTACTAGTTATTTGGTTGATGTATCTGATATCTCCGAATTGTAGCGATAATGATAAGCCACTACGCATGTACTTTTACCCACCTAAACTTGTTAGAAATAGCAATAGGATATTATTATTTTTCACTTAAGATGGAAAAGTTTTCCAAGAATATTGTAACTTAGGCTCTAAAGTAAAAAGGAGCATGATGGCATGAGACCACCATGCTCCCGATGATTACATATAAAGAGATACATATTTGGTATTTCTTTTAAGTAATACCACTGCCTTCCACCTCCTGGCTTCCTTGTTATTACATTTTCATTCATTGTACTATTTTTAACATCCCACTCCAAATTCTGAGCATTGAAAAATGCTCGTTTATGAAATGAAACATCTAAAATTTTATGCAAATTACAAAACGCTTGAGTTGCAAATCAACAGCTCCTCCCCTTCCTTCCATCTCATTAGCTTGAATGCTCTCTACTCCGAAATACAATGAGGATCGTTGTCGATGCTCCTCTTGAATAATTTATGTAATATATTGTTTGCATACGAAAACGTCCCTTCCTAGTGTTTCGCCCTGAACCTGTTTGACTAACACACATAAGTACCCATTGTAAAATATTTCATCCCCGGCCGAAAAGTACAAGCAGGAATTGTTACAAACACTACGGGAGAATTCGCGAGAAATATATGTTTGTATCAACAAAAGTCGGATCAAGAGAACAAAGTTCCTGTCTGAAGCTAGAAAAGTGCGGCGCGGAAAATATTTGATGAGACTTTAAGGAAAAGATCTGGGATGGCATGGTCCGAATGGAGTGTAAATCAGGAAGATTGCGGTGCACTACCACAGACAAAAAGTTTCAAGCAAATTTAAATTTTTCATTTCTTTTGAATTACATTCAACTGTTTGACTTTTTTTGATGACAGTGAAAAAGCATAATTATGTCAAATCAGCTTGTTCGTAAAGGACTTCGAATTAATAAATTTTTTTATTAGGATTAGGAGTAAGCCACACGCGCAATGTACACAAGAAATTTCCATTTAAATCAACATTTTTTTCCATGTTCCTTGCACAAAAGGAAGACAATGAAATACCTCAAAAAACAGCAGAAAAGAAAACAGATTTCAAACGCCCTTTATATTGTGTATGCAAAAGAAAACCTTGTTCGATTTCCAGCTGAATGCGCCGTATGAAATCCATTCACCACAAGAAGCATCCATAAAAAAATCCACATGATGTTTATTCTAAAGAAGTGCTATGTCCGCATTTCGTGATATGACAGGATACAGTCGACAGAGCTGATATGATGAAAACCTCGACGGATGTCCTTTGAAGAAGTGATTGGTGTACAACTTTGCACTATACGCTTCCGTTTCGTCTGTCAATATAAGCATACAAGAGGATGGCAGAGAAAATGGAGTTTGTGTCTCCTTGTTGTCTTTGTTCTTTGGGGTTGAACGAAGTACTTGATTAGTCTTTGTTTATTGTGAAGGGCGTTGCTCTAGCATTTTATCTGACTTCTCTTAAGTATGGATTCATAACTAGCTAGCTATCGGCAACTAACTACTCCTAATTATTTTACCTTTTGGTTTATGTGTTTTCTATGAACAGGTGAGGGTGAAAATGTTTCGCGTTTTCGGGGACCTTTGTACGA
The DNA here is from genome assembly GCA_954870665.1 of Stratiomys singularior. NCBI lineage: Eukaryota > Metazoa > Arthropoda > Insecta > Diptera > Stratiomyidae > Stratiomys > Stratiomys singularior. The sequence continues at coordinate 124,996,159 of OX940878.1, read as the reverse complement.
CCTCTGTCAGCGTTTATACGCATTTAATTTCACCCACCTGAAAACAAGGGAAAGTGTGGTCTGCCCAAGCATTGTCATGATTTCCGCGAACTTTGTACTGACCAGTATATTGAAATCGTCAGCCTATACTATCGAGCTGAACCTCATCCTATTTAGTCCTTCAACTTTTGGTCGAGTGAAAATAAAAATTGTTGTCCCCGTTTTTTTGCCTTTTGGTTTTTTGTGCAATTGGAACTAGTTATGTTGTGTGTGAAAGGACGAAAATGTTTTTAGCATTTATTTGATAGGTTTAGTGTCAGTTATCCGAAGAAGTCATCCGAAGTGTCATCCGTTTCTAATATTGCTATTGGTTTTAAATTGACCGCGAGTGCACTAGTAATTCATGTGGTAAGATGTTGAATTCTTTCGAATTACCCTATATCCTTCTTTCTTCGCATATTGAACAATAGTTTTTGAGTCTCTTTCGCAGTAAAAATATTGCTTTAGATGTGAAAATTGTCTCCCCACTTGCGTGATTTTCAGTTTTTGCCTGAGATTTTATCATATTGCTTCGTTTGTAAATCTGGGTCCTTGCCTATGGTTTGTTTTGCTTCATAATATTAGGAAGTTTTGTCTTTACTAAGCTAGTGATTAAGAAGCGATTATGTAGCGGCCTTGCATCGATCCCCTTCTTCTTGATATGTGAATGGAAGCGTTGATAGCGTTGTTGTTTTAGCCTATTCCTGATCCTTATTATTTCTGCATCAGCGATATTTTCCTGCGACGGTGATGTGCTATAATTTTTAAAAAATAATGCGAAATTTGCATATAATGGCATAATTCGTCGCCAGGTCAGTTAAACCAGATGTCAGGGATAGTCCAGTTAGTATTGGTGTGAGAATTAAATGTCCTTAATATATTATACTGACTAATAGCCCGTGACTAATAGCCCTTTTGATCCACCTTTTGGTTTGAGTACGTTTTGCGGCTCCATCATGACAGTGTCAAACCTGTGTAAAGTGAGAGGTAGGATGGGAGGGAGCTTGTTGTTCAAATGGAGTCGAAAAGAAACCAAGCAGGGTCACTGAAAGATAGATTTGAAGCTAAATTGATACTCGTTTGGTCTTTAGTGGAGAAATACGGCTGAAACATTGACATATTTACTTAAGAACAGATTTGATATTCTATTTTATCTTTCTGAATTGAAGAAAGGATATAATGATTGATAACAAAGAAACTAGGCGCCGGAGAATATAGCTTGGAGGTGGCAATTGGGAAAGACGGACTGAAGCGAATACCTATGAAGTTGGCAATAAGGGTTATTAGGGGCCGAGAACCAAGGGCGTTCTGAGAGAAAGTAAATGGAAGGCGGGTTTGTGTCCGATGTAAGAATAGGAAGGCTGCAGAAGTAATGAGCTGAGGACTGTAAACGCGAAGAAAATGACGAAGGTAGACATACAGAACTGAAGCAGGGTCCAAAAGGAGTTCTAAAACGCTGAGAACCAATGGAAAGTACTTGCCAAGATGACTTGATGCAAAGAAAAAATGATACTGACTGCGTTATAGGCATGCCAAGGAGTAAGGAGAGTACTAAATAACAGACCACTTAGATGTTAATTTAATAGTTAACATGATGCGTATGAAAGTCGATATCTGTTGTGTATCGTTGCAAGATAGACACATGACTTGATTTACTAAATGTAACTGACTGAGTGTTTTGTTACTAAGTGTTAATAAGTGTCAAAACTACGCAGAGTTGTCGAAATTGATGTCTATTATAGTTGTCGAAATTGATCGGTTATAGATCGGCTATTATTTAACCCTTGAAATGATAGACCGATTGAAAGGATACTGAACGAGATGGGTTCACGATCTCATCGTCCTGCGAAAAAGGAATTTTTAAAAATTGGGGAAAAATGAACTTATGTACATCCTTAATATACTTATAATATGTATACATATATATATATATATATATATATATATATATATATATATATATATATATATATATATATATATATAGATATATATATATATATATATATATATATATATATATATATATATATATATATATATATATATATATATCTATATATATATATATATATATATATATATATATATATATATATCTATATATATCTATATATATAAATTGTGGGCTTAATAAAATTATTTTTTTTCTAAATTTTTTCTTGGTTTGTTCATTAACACTAATCAACGCTTTAATGCATTCCTTGAAACATTAGCTTCGTATATTGAACAATTAGTTTTTATTACGTTTAATGTCCTTTTTCCATAATATAAATCGGAAATTATCCTTACAGCTGATGAGCAACGTAAATTATTTTGATGCAGACAAGTGAAATGGATTTCATCGAATCCATTTGGTTAATATTATTGCTTATTGTCAATTTTTAACAATTATCTCTTGTCCTGTACGATAAAATTGACCAGAACTTCTTTGATGGTATTTAAATGTGAAGCGATTAAGCATTGCATACAAATTGAAAGCTAAATATAGAAATATTGTACGATATAAGCAATAATTTATTCCAGAAAATGAAACATAATATTAAGGCAATCATGGCAATGAAAAGCTATGACTTAATAATCATTTGAGCTTTTTCTTCTCTGATTTAACACCAAAATAGTTTTGTTGAATTCCATGTAGTGGAGATATTTTATTCAAATAATATTGAAAAATAATCGTCAAGAACTAAATTTAAGTCGGCATTTATACTTTGAAATGGGACGGAAACTGGGTTTGAAAATGAAATAAACTTTTCGGGCTTCTGATAGAAGGCAAGCTAACGTGGAACGGGCACATTCAGGTAGTGACTGCAAAGGCTACCAAATTTCTTATAGTTAGGAAGAACATGAAAACCACTTCCTGGTGAAGCCGGGAATCATATTGGAGATGTTTACAAAGATGGTGATCATCACCTATAGAGCAAAACCACAAAATGCAAGAACAGGATACCATTGAACTCCGTTGATTGTAGCATTTGGCATGAGTCTGTATCACCGAAACCCTACGGTCATACCGTGCAGCAGCCTTCGCTAAAATTTAAAGCTTTTGACGCTTTACCTCGTGATTGGAACAGAGTGAAATATACAAAGTCGAGAACCTCCTAGAAAAGATGAGAAAATTTGGCACATAATCCAAGTAAAACAATTTCGCACGAAATTGGACGTATGGATCTGAGCGACAAGAGGGAAAAGAGCATTTAATTCAAAATACACATTATAAGGCAAAAGTTCCAAGGTTCCGAGGTTCCAAGACATCAGATTGACCCAGTTGTGAGACTTTGGTGTATTTAGACCCTACCCTAAACTGCTATAATCGGCGAAAAGTAAGCCACTTACCTTTCTGACTATGACATGTAAGCGTATAACTCAGCATAGACAAAAGATACAGTAATGAGACTTTAGTGATCCTATCTGATAGCCGATATTTTTATTGATAGATAAAAATCATTTGGGATTGAATAAATAATAGGTTTCGATATAAAATGCTAATCAAGATGAGAGCGGAAAATAAGGGTACCCTATGCTGGGTGTCGGGGGACGCAGGTATTGAGAGTTATCACCAACTAGCGAGTTAGGGAGCTTCGACAGCACTCATCGGTTTTGAACTCCGAGAGAATAATTGCGAATGTTTGGATCGTGCACCGAGACGGACAGGAGAAAGGACTAAGGACTCTTACTGGAATTTTTACGTAGCATTGCAGACTTGGAAGACATTTCAAAAAAATGGGCCTGAATGGGAATGGTGAGTGCAGATTCGGCAATTTTCAGAAAGATAAACCATTGAATTCGCTAAAACATTGTGAAGTGCTGTCCTGTAGACAAAGAAACAAATTTTTAGCAGATTTTCTATCGAAGCAGAATTTAAAAACTTAGAAAAATCGATTTGAATGAGGTACTATCCACCACACCAAAAATGAGGGCGCAAAACATTTAGGCTTTTACGAGCACTCTTCGTAATATATAATAAATAAATCCGTGAAATTGACCGCAAGTCCTTATGAATGTTTATCAGAAGAATTTGGAAAAAGAAATTTAAAGTTAACCAATAAATGACAATGAACAAGAAAATAGCTGTAGTGCTAAGAAAAAAAAAAGAGAATAAAATTCCATCAAAAAGGGATTAAAACCCAAATAAAAGGAATAATCTACTTTTCCAGTAAGTTAATCGAAACGCCAATTGATTCACCCGTATTTTGTCGAGCTATACAGCACAGGCATCTGCCAATTGCTACCAATATAAATTTCAGACGACTTCTAAATCCTTGCTGCTGCTCAACTCTTCGGGAAGGAGCTCAATGCGCACATCTCGATGGAATGGCTGCAGAGTTCAACTGGGTCTCCATATCTCGAGAATTTTTTTCAAAAGAAACTATCATCAAGGATAATGTTACAAAAAGAAACAATGACAATGCAGCAGTAGCAGCCATTTGGCTAGAAATAATACGTCCTTGATAATTTTTTACGATGTTGCAATGGGTTCGATGAGAATATGAAATTTATTTCAAAAATTTACCACCTGAAGAAGTACATACGCACAGTGCCATTAAACGTACAGAGGATCGGGATCAAAACCGAGATTCAAATTGAGAATATGATATACAATGTCTAAACGCCTTTGCGTTAGATTTAAAGTGAGAGAAATAGAAACACAGCTATTCCTTTGCAATAAATTTAGGATGGCATTGATAGGATATAGTAAATATCCATAACATAGTTAAATAGGACAACTACCGAAGAATGAACACGAGTTCTATATTGAACCCTAGCCATGAAGCAAAACGCTTCGAACTTGTTACGTATTTCGATGTGTAGGCGACATTACGCAAACAAAAAAAATATATATATGTAAATAAATAAATTAAGAAATTAAAATAAAAACATTTAATGTTAGATTTAGTAAAATAATATAAGTATAATATCTAGTAAATAGTATGGTAAAGTAGTGATTCGTTATTAAAAACAAAAAAAAAACAAAAAAAAGTCCCAGAAAAAAAAAATTCCAGAGTACCAAAAAAAAAACCCCAAAAAAATAAACAAAAAAAAACCCCCAAAAAAATTCTTGGAAGTTATTTTTAAGATCGATACGATTCACTGGGTTGTTGTGTTCGTATCGATATAAAGGAGTGGAAATTGTGAGGAAAGGAAGAGATTCAGCCGATAGACAATAAAAGAGATTCAGCCGATAGACGACAGCCGATAGAAGATACCTAACAAGTGAAGACATTCAGCCGATTAGCCGATAGCTGATAATACCAGTTGCAGCAGCCAGTATAGGACACTCAACCAGTTGCAACCAGTGGAGCACACTCAACCAGTTGAAGCCAGTAGAGGTCCAGCCAATAGAGCCATTCTGCCAAGAAACACCAACTAGTAGAAGCCAATCTACCAGTTGATGACACTCAACCACAGAGGACATTCTGCCAAGGAGCACTAATCGCCAACCAGTAGAGGCCAATCTGCCAGTGGATGACACTCAACCACAGAGAACATTCTGCCAAGGAACACCAACCACCAACCAGTTGAGGACATTCAACCATAGAAGACACTCAATCAGTTGAAGATACACAACCAGTAAAGGAGGAGGTGTTCACAGTCAGCGCAGCACCATTGAGCGCAGCACAATTCACAGGTTGTTTGATTTTTTTTATAATTTTTATTTTATATAATATGAGGAACTAAGCTCTTTCCCTGTGTGTGTGTGTGTGTGTGTGTGTGTGAGTTGCATGGAAGGATCAGGGCCTAAATGAAGTCCTAACCCCCACGCCCACGCGGTGAACTAGTCGGTGGAAAATTAACTTTCTTCGGCCGCCATTATGCGGCCTTTGTATTTTCAGCTAACCCTATAATCTTGTTCCTTTCTTTCGCTGCAGGTGCGACCTATCGGTTGCCCAATTATTATTTTATCATTAATTATATATATATATATTATTTTATCAATTTCCCTTTGAAAATACATAACATGGCGCCCAAATATTGTGGCTTTGTTCGGTCAAGGTGATGGCAATGTGTGGCAGCGGAGGATTTCGTTTTTTTTTTGAAGTTCGTAAATAAAATCTTTGCTCTTCCGCTGGCACACTGCACCATCGCTTCAGTACATATCGCGCCGATTGCTTGCATCTGCAGCTGGCGCCCCAAAAGTATTCTTTTCTTATCTTTCTTCTTTCCTGTTTCCGTGAGTGATGTTAGCTGTCGCTTCTGTAGATTTCGACTCGATGAGTTTTGAGACGGAGCGTTAAGGGTCGATGAAGGAGGTGGTTGGTTTCTCCTTTTAAGATTATGGAATTAGGATTCAGGAATTAGTATTTAGGAATGCCTCTCCTGAAGTTGACTTGGCTGACATTACGCACAACTACTTTTAAGGAGCGTTTGCATCTATTAATCTCTTGTAAATTTCGCCATATGTTTTTGGTTTGAATGGAGAACAGGCGGATGCACACGTACCTCGAAACACCACTAATTGTTTTCCTTTGCTATTTTCTTTAAACACTTTTACCTTCCGGTGTTGTTGACTCTATGCCGACTGATATTTATCGCTCTATGAGTTTGAATCAGGGGCCGGATGAGCATCAGCAACCCTTGGAATTGCTCACATACTTCCATTTCACCTTTAACTTTCTCAACCTTCTTCGCGTCCTGATCCGGAAACGCATGTCTTCAAACGCACACATACACACATTAATGAATAAAAACATACATATAATATAAGTAAGGAATTAAGAACTAAATAAGGACAATTGAAAAGTATAAAGTAGTCAAATTATGTCGTCTCCACCATTGGAAAAATTTTTGCCGTCAGGACACTCTACTCCCCAGGGCTTCTCCATTAGGAGTCTACCATTGCCAGGACATTAGGCCATAGTCACTTAATCCTACATGGATAGCAGCCCGGCTTTTGGAGTGAGACCCTTCTCAAGGGGTAGGTCGTCCCCACGTGTTACGTATTTCGATGTGTAGGCGACATTACGCAAACAAAAAAAATATATATATGTAAATAAATAAATTAAGAAATTAAAATAAAAACATTTAATGTTAGATTTAGTAAAATAATATAAGTATAATATCTAGTAAATAGTATTGGTAAAGTAGTGATTCGTTATTAAAAACAAAAAAAAAACAAAAAAAAGTCCCAGAAAAAAAAAATTCCAAGTACCAAAAAAAAACCCCCAAAAAAATAAACAAAAAAAAACCCCCCAAAAAAATTCTTGGAAGTTATTTTTAAGATCGATACGATTCACTGGGTTGTTGTGTTCGTATCGATATAAAAGGAGTGGAAATTGTGAGGAAAGGAAGAGATTCAGCCGATAGACAATAAAAGAGATTCAGCCGATAGACGACAGCCGATAGAAGATACCTAACAAGTGAAGACATTCAGCCGATTAGCCGATAGCTGATAATACCAGTTGCAGCAGCCAGTATAGGACACTCAACCAGTTGCAACCAGTGGAGCACACTCAACCAGTTGAAGCCAGTAGAGGTCCAGCCAATAGAGCCATTCTGCCAAGAAACACCAACTAGTAGAAGCCAATCTACCAGTTGATGACACTCAACCACAGAGGACATTCTGCCAAGGAGCACTAATCGCCAACCAGTAGAGGCCAATCTGCCAGTGGATGACACTCAACCACAGAGAACATTCTGCCAAGGAACACCAACCACCAACCAGTTGAGGACATTCAACCATAGAAGACACTCAATCAGTTGAAGATACACAACCAGTAAAGGAGGAGGTGTTCACAGTCAGCGCAGCACCATTGAGCGCAGCACAATTCACAGGTTGTTTGATTTTTTTTATAATTTTTATTTTATATAATATGAGGAACTAAGCTCTTTCCCTGTGTGTGTGTGTGTGTGTGTGTGTGTGAGTTGCATGGAAGGATCAGGGCCTAAATGAAGTCCTAACCCCCACGCCCACGCGGTGAACTAGTCGGTGGAAAATTAACTTTCTTCGGCCGCCATTATGCGGCCTTTGTATTTTCAGCTAACCCTATAATCTTGTTCCTTTCTTTCGCTGCAGGTGCGACCTATCGGTTGCCCAATTATTATTTTATCATTAATTATATATATATATATTATTTTATCAATTTCCCTTTGAAAATACATAACAAACTTTATATGGATCATTGTTTGCCTGGATACTGGAAAGAGAAGTCTTTTAATTTCTTACCAAAGACATCCTCTAAAGGGAATCGCAAATGAGGGAATGTATTCATATGTCGTAAAAATCATCGATATGTGTCTACCAACCGTGACTCAATTTGTATATACCACTACAGTAATGAATGTCATCGATAATCATTGCATGAATAAGTGAGAAGAAGTGTACGGATCCTTAAGGAGAACAAAACGAGATGATTCTGATTCAAGAAACTTTACTTCTTCGAGTTTTTTTTTTGATGAATTCCTTGCGGTTTGTTGCGTTATAATCTGCTTTTTTTTCATGTCCTTGAAGACTTTCAAGAGATCTTATGAAACTTTAAACTTTCTTATATCTTATTTCACTTCCAGTTGAATACAAACAAATGAATTTTGTGATGAACGATGAGTGTTTAGAAGCAACGCAGCTTAAAAACTAAAATGGATGCTTGCAGCATCCATTGCAGCATAGAAGTAGTGAAATTTGACAGGTGACACACTGAATTGACATTGTGGCCGTATCTGACCGAAAGATTGGTAAGACTGCTAATAAAATTAATAATAGGTAGTAGCCGTGGGAGGAGTTGTGACTTTTAAAAAGATTAGAATATCACAGAGGTTAATATTGTGTTACCAGTAGCACGATAACTCACATTGTCCAGCAGAAAACCAAAGAAAAAATGTTTGAACAAAGAGCTTTGGAGCAATCTCAGCAACAAAATACACATGTTCTCGAAATGCGTACTTTTGATGTGATGCGTACTTCTGATAATGTCGTAAATACAGCTGCAAGAGAACAGACAAACCAGCAAAGCTGGTTTGACTTGTTGAAATACTTTAAGAATTCTCTTTGTGTTCCACTGAAACTATCTGATGTTGACTATGGAAATTTCACAATGCATATTGATATGGAATTAACGAAAATAATCAGGAAGGGGATAATGTCAGTAAATTGAAGATTTGGTTCTCCCGAGAATATGGTTCGATGCATTTTCTTCGCTCTTTTTGCCTGGCTAATGACTTCAGTAGACAGTATCCTCATCGATCGTTTGTTTATTTGATGGTGATTATTTGTTGTAATCCTTGAAGTTGATCTTGAACAGTCCACTTTTTACCCTTTTTTAACTGCCACTTGTTCTTCCGTGGGTGTTTTAGAACTGAGTCTTTCTGTTGCTAAAAACAACTTCTGCTATTTTGATTCCCATATTTTTAAAGTGACTTTTGTCTCCCCAATCTTGTCATAATCGTTGTTGGCTGTCCGAATCATTTGTCAAGATACATTTGTCGACTCTCCGTCACTTATTTAGTCAGTATTACCAAATGACTATGGATGGGTGTAGCTGAAATATGATAAAATTGTTCTGTCAAAATGGGTGGTCTGTTCGGGCAACGTTCCGCTACCCTCGCCCCTGGCACCATATGTCCTACTGAGAGGACTTTTCGTAGTGTGGTGGATAGATTTATGTCCTTTGGTTCACTAAATGATCAACCAACATCACGTTCATCGACGAAACGCAAGATCTGCAGGAAACATCGCCGCTGTCCATGAGAGTGTGCAGGAGAATCCAAGGCAGTCAATTTCGCGTCGCTCACAAGAACTCGGCCTTTCGCAAGCCACAACTTGGTGAATTTTGTATCGTGACTAGAGCCTGCACCCGTATAAAATTCAACACACTCAGAAGAGAAGTTAGCGACTGACCCTAATTTTCATCGAATCTCAGCGATATTCATCTTAAGCGATGAGGCCGATTTCCGGGTGAATCGGTGCGATAAAAAACAAAATTGACGAATTTGAGACGATACCAATCCACATGAGATCCAAGATGGTCCAATGCATCCGGAAAAAGTCACTGTTTCGACTTTGGGCTGGCGGAGTTTTCGGCTCATATTTCAACAGGAGCGCTATAAGTCGATTATGACCAACTTCTTTTGGCTTGGGTTGGATGATATGGACACCAACGACATGTGGTTTCAACAGGATGGCTCTACGTATCACACAGCTCATGCCACATTCGGCGTTCAGCCAAGCGGTTTAAAGACATGGTCATCTCAGATGGAGCTGATGTGAACTAACCATCGAGTTCGTACGATTAAACCCCGTTCGACTTTTTCTAGTGGGTTTTTTTAAGTTGCAAGTCTATGCAAACAACACACAAACCACAGTGGTCCTCCAAGGCAACATAACCCATGCAATCGGTCAAATTCAGCCTAATTTATGACCCGGAGTCATTGAAAATATCGATTTTGACATTTCGGATGCTCAGAGAAGCTGCGGCGGACATTTGAAAGATGTTATATTCCACACATAATGGCATTGATAGGCCTCCGAAACGAAAAAAAAATTTCGATGATATCTCACACACTTTTTGTTGTATTTAACTGTAAGGATAGGAAGCACTGAATGAAAGACTTTATATTATTTTTTATGTTTTTGTTTTCTAGCCTCCTCATATATATTCCCATTCATTCCTTGCTGAATGGCAGCGTAAACATTTTAAGAACTGATTGATTTTGAATCGCCGCAAATTTATGTCGATCGCTGTAGCTTCATGCATAAGATATATTTCGCATGGTTTCCTTTATATAGATATATTTCTACTTTAATGATGTCTTCCCATCTGACTAATATGGTAGGTTCTAACCTTGCTCTGCCGCATATGTGATTTCCATACTCTTGTGCGGTGCTTTCAGGTTTTTTAATGTTTACTGCGTTTCGTCCTATTGGACAACTTAAAAGTCAATCTTCTAAGCATTTTGACTTGTGGTTTTGTGGTTTATCGTCTTGATCCAACTTGCTTTCGATGGTGTTCATCAAAAGTAGAATGATCAATAGGGATATTAAAATATTCAATGCACAGCTTAGCTATTGGCCACAGCTACTAACCATTAACGCTAGCACTTTGAGAAAACTCCCGATTTAACGATATTTAAGCAAAACTGATGGAACTTTATTTGTCTGAGTGAATTTTCTCTCAATTTTGCATTAAACAATAATAATTCTCGTAAAACTTTTGCATTTGTGCAATACAAATGCGACTCTGTTTGTGCTTTCACTATCTCTGTCTGGGAGATGTCGCCCGGGAATTTCAGTGCTGTATGTTCTTACGCTATAAGCCACAAGGCATAAAAGTGACCTATAATGGCAAATTAGTTCTTCTCGATGAATAATTGTTTTGGTTTCATGTAAGCTTGTTCTTTTTTTCCTCAATCAGTCATCAAGACCATCTGCTCCTTCGTTTGTACTGCGTTTCTTGCCATACTCATTATTTCTGAAAACTATCTATTTATTCCAGAGTAAAATCAACTTTTCTCTGTGTTATATTTTTAATTAAATACAAGTCGGCGTTGGTTATATTTTCTTGGCTCATTTGACGTCTTTACACTACTTAAAGTTTGTTTTGATCTTGGATTAACTTACACTCATTCGAATCAATCATTATTCCATATACCTCATTGTATCTAATTTACCGAATTGTGTTAGAAACAAAAGCCTCAAGCGATCACAGTTTCCCAAGATTTGGAATGATATAAACGCGTTCAAAAACGAATACGAAGATTTTGAAATCACTAAAGTCTAAACGAAGGCAATTTTCAACAGATTTAAAAGTTAATTGAGAAATCGACATTCAGCCGGAGTATCCCTGCCCGTGCTAACTTTTATTCTTAATCTTTTCTCATTTAAACTAATTACTCTACAAAGAAAATAACACTTTTCCTAAATATCCGCCCATTTTAAAGGAAGCTAAGCAGGCAGCTTGTGTGAGACTGTAATGAATCTGGGCAATTTTCTTTCATTCCGTTGTTTTCCTAATGAGTCAATTACGAACAATCCAATCTTGAATCCGACCAAGCTTCGTCCTTTCTTGCCTTTTCATCTCATTTTCCCATGCTATTGGACTAACATAAAAGCTGATTCGAAAGCATTTATCCGCATTGTAGCTGGGGAAAAAAAAGGAGCAATGGGATACACATCGTCAATGGTTCTCTAAAGTATAAATGATCTACAATTTATTCACATTATGACACAATTGCTTTATTTAGAGTAAAGAGCCAGTGAAATGAATTAAGGACCAAAGGATGTCTTAATGGGTTACAGATAATGCTCTTAATGGATCTATATTTTTATTCAACGCCAGAAATCAAATTCTGATTGAGTGAATGATAGTAGGAGCGATAGTAAAGGCAAACTAGTGCAAGGAAGTTTGAATGGTTAATGGCTACTTCATTTTATTGCACAATGTAAAGTTTCATCTTAGCAAAGAGAAGTTTGGGCAGTAAAGGAGCGAAATCTTTTGTATCTTAACGATCGGGCTTGGTAATCTTCTTTGAAGTTTTTTATTTAATTTTGTTATTTCCGATTCAGTTTACTATCAGATTGTTGTGGTAGTCAAACCTGAGATGGACTCGTAAATGTTTATGATATACAAAGATACGAAAACAATAAACCAGCAATACAACAACTATAAACATTGCTCGAAAAACTCATCGCTATAATTCATAGTGCCAGCCAGACGCCGATGAAAGCTCCATTTGATTGTTATCACTTCAGCCTCAGGCCGACTTACTTAATTTATTGCTCTCTTCCCAATTTATTTGATCCATAGATTGTTAGAATATTGGAATTCAATTTCAGATACGGTAACAAACAACTTTCATCGGGATATTTTCGAAAATGATATCAGCACCACGAGTGTGTTGATATGTACTTTCAGCATGTGAAACTAATCGTAAATAGGTTTCGTAGTGACATGCCAGCAAGACGAAACAACTTTTTCGTCTTTTCCTTTTCCTTGCCGCCAGTATCAAATTGTCAATACACTGTATAATATTAGATACACCATAAAAGCGGAATCTTGCTTGAAATGTTGTTGGTTGTTTGCTTCTTATCTCCCAATAATCGAAAAATATGTATCGAAAAAGTACATTTTGTAGCCAGGCCAACAGATATATAATCCTTGCAGGATAATATTCCTAGCTATGCGTTTCGAAGAAACGTCTAAATCATTGACATGAAGAGATAGGTTCTTTCGATTAATGTCCTATTTATGAGTTCATAGTATTCATCGTTTTTTTGTAGATTTGTTATGATCGACAAATGGCTAACTCGATACATTGTTTCTCACTTTATGTGATCCAAATTTTCAAAGGACTAATACAATCATTTGACTTCTATAGTATTTTCTGTTAGAGAATGAAAACGCACAGGTAAGTGTTTAAAAACTGGGCAATTCTTTACTTTTTGTTCATTTCCAGATAACATTTCGCTGCTCTCCTAACACGGACTTTTTGACTCTTTTCGAAGGAAATTCAAACTTTTAAACTTTATCATATCTCAACATTCTTCTGCAATGTAGAAAAAGAAAATTTTTCAAACAGTATCATTACTAGTGATGAAAAATGGAGATTTCGCAAAAACTTCAGGCCTAGAAATCGTAAGCCATGCTTTCTCAAGTCTTAACTCTACCCACAAAGATAATGAGTATGTTTCTCTTTTGATCAAAGCCAAAGATAAATGCCGCAAAAGAGCTGGCAATTAATTTTCCAAACCTAGTCCTGAAACAGTCCTTCTCAGTAGCTTTCATGAGACGTTTTTACCTTAACTAGATAGCGCGTATGCCACTTTTTACTAGAGAAAACAATATAGAAAAGCTACAGTTCTCAACATAATGAGAACTCTACATACGAATATAAAATACTTCAGCAAACGAAGAAAGAATGAAAATGGTTCATTTGTTGGTATTTTGTCTGAGTGAATGCTTAATTTTACACTTCCCGTGCGTGCTAACAGATTTGTTTTACTTCTTGCAAATCATATGATTTTCTTCAAATAAAGAAGAATATCTAATGGGAAATCAATTCCAGATTTGAACGGGTAATGCATAAACTAATTTGAAAAACTGAAGCGTTTTCGTTCTTCAAGGATATTTTAAACTGAACCCACCGTCCACCATCCGTCCACCATTTAGCATGGAAGCATCTTCGAGATTTTCGTAGGTGCTCATGGGCTTTTGGTTGATAATACCTACATATTGATCAAGTCAAAGGTATTGAATGGAAAGAATTAGGTAAAGGAAATCTGTTCTTCCTATGACATGATACGTATGTTATGCCGAAACACCAATTGAACTTTTCTTCTCATGCGCAAATTGACTCCTTTTTTGCATTTATGATAATCTCAGATAGTCCAGCTAAGCCGAAAATAGAGTAAGTAAAGGATCACAACCCATTACGTCAAAAAAGTAACAGCATTGTATACGATGAGTCGCGTAGGATATCTTCCCTTTAAATGTTTCTTCGCGCGTTATGATCGATGCTTAAATACATTCATACAAGGACAAGCATTGATTTAGGCCGATTAATCCCAGTAATTCAAAGAAATACAAATATTGAATCTGAATGGTCCCCATTTTCCTTTTATGATTTTCCGGTGTAACAAGAATTTGGTTCTTCAAAAATAGGCTGAAATTTTTTCACCTTCAATTAATATGGTCTCCGGTTTCCTTACAATTTGGTTTCCGATTATTACAATTCAAACCAACTTTTCAACTCTAGACTTTTGTCAACTTTTGCCTTATTAAGTTTCTAACAATTAGCCATGGTTACCTCTAAGAAAAGTCTTCTACTTAATGTAGTGAAGGGAAACTATCAATGAAGAGTATCCACAAAATTTGGCGAGTGCTCTACCACCCACCTTTTAGCTTCAGTCTTTTACGGCGATTGACTTGCCTGAGTCCCATTGACATTGCAAGTGCTTCAAAAGGCTGATCTTAATTTGTCAATCCAGACAGTCAAATTTGGCCAATGTTCAAGCATTGTTTATTGCGAATAAAAATCGTAAATATTAATCAAACCAAGCAAAAATTCGCTCTTACGGTAGTAGTTTCGGTAGGCTAGTGAATATTCTGTTCCTTTGAATGCAAAACCGACGCTGTAATGTGCTACGGGTCGTAACACGCCTGAATACCAAAGCTACTCCCTCGCTCCCGTACGCTATGACACATGACTCCACGGACACCAGGAATTTGAAAAATAGGTGATTGAAGGACCAATGAATATCATCGACTCCTTAGTTGATCACTATCAGATGCATAAAGAAAGGGTCAGCTTACATCGACTGATTGTGACCACATTCGCATCACGCGATCTTTCGCTAATATGATTGCGTACGACTTCCCAGGACGGAAATTTTTGGTTTCGTGTTTTTTGGACTTTGGACATATGGAATGGACATAGAAATTTTTGGACATACAGTGAAAGCACTAGGGCATATGGCACTTGTATTCCCGTGCAAATTCCAACCAACAAAGTCGGAAATAGCACAAGAATCAGTTTATATTTATAGTGCGTTCCTAACAAAAGCTTTGTGAAAAGAAATTTCGTAGGCAAAAATCAGAGAAACCTTATCAATTTAATTGAAATCCCATTTATTTTCGTCAAAAATCGTGAATTCAGGAGTATAGCGTATCCATGAACAAGAGCAAGCCCTTTAAACAAACTCATTATATGACGGTATTTGACGCAATTTTCTGGCTGTGTTGGTATTAGTAAACAAAACTGATTGGAGAAAAATTCATAGGGACAAAAGTTCTCCATACTATATGAATCACATATATTATTATATCGAAAAACTATTCTCACAAACATCTTAGCCAAGAAAGCTAGACGTCACGATGCTAGCGCTCAGAAAAGTTGTTTGATTGAGAAGCTCTTTATATTGCAATACTCTCTATCTTACAAAGCTCTCTATCTTGAAAAGCTGTCTTTATTTGGTGCATGAGGGTTCGTATGTTTTTCTTCTTGATTCTTGATCGCAGCCTTCGTATCTATTATGGGTACGCTGTGTTGGAGAATTTATTCGAAGTGATAAAACTGTTTATAGGGTCCCAAATTTATGAAAAACATTGAGCATTACGGTTCTTGATTGATTGATTTTTGCTCTATGTGTAGTCAATAGGAAACAAATCAATACAAATACTGAGAGGATGTAAGGAAACATCGTATATCGTCCGGAAAGCTGCCCCTCTATAAGTTGTTTTAGCGCATTAATAAGAAATAATTGAAGCTGTATCTTTAAATCTGAGATGTGATCAAATTTTGAATGAATCAATACTATAAATTAAGATCAGTAATATATTCAAAATGATGCAGTCTTCATTGATATCTCCATTTTCTCGCACATTGGCATCAGAAGAGCGATCCTGAAGTGCTTAAGTTCGAATAGTTTTTGTTTCGTGCCGTCGTTCCTTTGCGTCGTCGTTTTCGTGCTTCTAACCTTTAAGAAAAATAATTTTGTGGATAGGGAAGGCTTGTAAAATTGGTAAAATATTCTTAAAAAAACTTTGAATATAGTGTCTTGAATATATAGTCTTGAAACTTGAAATATAGTGTCACATTTGGGTTGTAATAATGTTGGTATTATTCAACCAAATCATGTTTTGATGTATATTAGGAATGAAGTGCATCTCAATACAAAATGGCCCTGTGGACGTTAATTATTGTCTTTTTTTGAAAATGTTGAGCCCCAAATTTATGGGCTGGGTTAGATTTTGTACCATATATCCTCTACATTCTTCATTTTTCAAAAGACCTGAGCCAGGTTATCAATGAAATCATTTGTCAAGACCATCATATCAAAATCAAAATGTCAATCACCTGATCTAGTGTACCGCAGATAAGAGAGGTTTTTATTCTTCTAGTGATACGCTTATGTACAATTCCGAACCACTTTATCATATAATGTGTTAATTACAACCAGCTGATAGTTGAATGAATCCGTAGGGTTTAGGTGTTCTACTTTGTCTTTTTGTTACGCTATTGTTTCTGGTTTTTTTTGGGTAGGGAGGCGAGGTTTATTTACGCCCTGAGTGTTGGACTCAAACTGGCACAAACTTTAATGATGTACTGACTAAAAACCTCCTGAACACTGGGAGTAACTAGCTTTCAACGATTTGACACATTACTAGGCAGCCATCCTTTCATTATGTCTTTGAGTTGTAGGAATTCTTTCATCAGTTCTTCAGATTCTTTTTTCTTCATAAAAGGATTCCTGGAAAAGTGAGCGTAATTTACCACCTGGCTCCATTTGTTAGCCTGTTTCAACATCTGTTAAGGGTCTCCAGCTAGTCGGTTGGAGCTCTCCTACTATTTCGGCAAGATCGCATCAGAGTCTGCCCCATATACTGCCTTCTAAGTATATATGACACGAATCGTTTAATTTTCGAATGTTAAATATGAGATCTGCAAACCATGACTTATCAACTTTATTCAGGATAGATTGAAACAACCGTGGCTGATCAATAGATCGATCAAGTAGAAGTTAGTCTCACTAGGCTTTCGACTGAGCAACGATGTCAAATGCCGCGTTGACTCACGCTCTAAAGATAATATCCACGCACCAACAGAGCATA
The DNA here is from genome assembly GCA_954870665.1 of Stratiomys singularior. NCBI lineage: Eukaryota > Metazoa > Arthropoda > Insecta > Diptera > Stratiomyidae > Stratiomys > Stratiomys singularior. The sequence goes on along the minus strand of OX940878.1, from coordinate 124,978,601 downwards.
ATCTTTCATCGCTAGTGACAAATTCTTTATTACCCTCTGTCATCGGAATATATTCTCTCAGGTATTTAGAGAATGAGGCCTATGGTTGTGATCCCTGCGATGACAAACACCACGGACTATGTGACTGTTCGTATGCTGATGCAAACCACAGATCTGCTCATCCCTAAACCTGCCTAATTCGTTTTCGTTGCCGCTCCTTGCTGAGAGTTTCCCTCCATATGCCCTATCTATAAAAATCCACGCCTTTGTAAGGCTTGCTACTCAAACGTTGGTCGTAGAACCCTTACGTGGTATTATTTGCCGTTGCAATGATTTTTCCTAAGTCACTCAGGTTAAAGCTTTTTAGCAAGCTTTATACCGTATCTGTTTGCTCTTTATGAGTTTCTCGAGTACTGGCCATATCTAGCATGCATTACAGGCTGTATGTTGACGATGATTCGGGATTCCCCTTCTCATTGCTGATCAGCACGAGTCTTTTTGTCTTCCAATGCTCAGAGGAACCTTTTTCCCGAAAACAGGCATTAAGAGTATTGACCAGTAAGTTAGGGCAAAGCTGCTAGACCAATAGCAGAACTTCGGCCGGAATACTATACCGTCTGATCATGGGGTTCCTTGGACTTCATGTAAAGAATTCCTAGTTGGTAATAATAGAGAATCAATATATCCACCTAGTCTTCTGCTCTGAGCGCTATTCTTAACTTAACAACGACTGATGGCCTTCTTCTTTACTAATCAAATGGAAGTGGTTTTGCCAGAAAATCTTTCGTATTTTGCGCTATGACCATTTTTAGAATAATTTCTTTCTGCTTGAGGATATTTTAAGCAGCTCAAGCCGTATTAAGTGCCCTCTTTGTATCCTTATTTAATAATTTAATGTTGAATGTCCAACAGACTTTGTGTTACAAGGCTATAGTTCAACCTAGGATGATCTACAACCAGTAGGACATGTTCAGGTATGTTGACGACTTGAAACTGGTTAGTAATGATTTCACTCTCTGTAAAATCTTGAACATTTTATTCATTCAGTTATTGTTATATTGTGTGTGGTTACTATATTTCATACGCAATATATAATCAACTTATGAAATTTTTCATACACACCCTTGAAATTGAAATTACTTTCGCACGACTATATAACCTTAGTTTCGCTTCAGAAATGCAATCAGGATTCAATCAGAATTTCTAAAATTTAATAAAATTATGCAAGTTCAAAATGTTTCCAAAATTTCCAAATAAAACCATTTCCAATTATTCATTTGTCACGAGTAAGCTAATTTTTGGTCACACTTTCTCACTTCAATGTGTCCAAACAGTTCGTTGACAAGCTTCACCAAAAATACATACATTTTATACATTGTATGGATTTCAACAAACTAATCCTGCACACAAACGCTCGGCACCATAAAATTTTCCAAGAGTTGAGAAGACAGCCTCTTCCGACGAAGGAAGGATATAGAAAGTGATTTGTGTGGATCCCGAAGAATATATAGGACACCGTCGTACAAATGTATGTTTGCATTAGATTGAATGTTGGTTGGGACGAGAGGGAATACGGAGGCTATAGAGTGTAGGAAGCAGGAAAGCATCGAGGACGAAAATAAATTAAGAACCGAAATGAATTCAAATGTCATCAGCCACTCCCTTGTCATGTATGACAAGGCTGAAGCTATTCTTTGTAGATATTTCAGTCGTATAACAATTTCTGCAAATAAAGCATCGCACATACAAATATACCACGAAAATATACTCTTTCGATGACATAAATGCTATGCTTGGAAAACTCCGTTTTCGAGTTTTCAAGAGTCTTAGGAGCTGTCGGGAATTTGAGACGAGACTTAAAATGCATTTCACAGTGATGGTGAAACTTGAATTTCGGAACTATTAAATTTGTCTCAAGAAAACATTTAAGGAGAACTGAGAGAAGGAACCAGTAAAAATATTGGCATTAAAACGATGAGTTAACATGTAATTTATTCAGCGCAAAAAGTAATTACGAAAAGAAAATGTTATTGGAGGCGTAAGTTATAATCATAATTTTTCTTGTTCACATTCTCTCAGGCAAAACGATCCAATAGGGAGGCTTTTTCCTTACGCTTTTGCGATTTTCGTCCTTTTATAGGCAATACTTCTATGTACGAAGGTCTAACCTCTATAAAGCTTGAAAATCATGATTCCTTAATTGCTTATTTTGACAAGTAACGACAAATTACGCCGGCTACACCTTCTTATTTGAAATCTTTTTGAACCTTTCAGAGAAAATAATTGGAGATGCTCCAAAAAGACTTGTGTTGGCGTCTAACGATAAATGGAACTGCATACCACATCACACGTGGCAGGTTCTTCTCACTAATACTTCGTTTTTGCTCATATGTCAGTGTATAGCGATGAAATGTTCTTCTCCCAGCAATTCCTCTTCTTTTTGTTCGACTGAATTTAAAATGATTTCTCTCAAAGTAGTACGGCGAAAACATCCAGTTTAGGTTCTCGGGGATGTTCAGCGGCATTGTTTCGCGAGAGATGATCAGTCAGTACTCTAGTTGCTTTCTGCGACTGAGAGTTTGACACCGAAGGCGTAGATGGTCTCTATCTCCAATATTTTATCATATTTTTTAACGTTAGCGTTAAGCCTTTATAGTTTCATATAACTAGTACTATATAACTAATCAAGATACAGGTATAACATTGTCTTATTTATTTTATGCACGTAAGACTAGAAACAACCATGTATGCTTAATTACTCTATGAGGTAAAATTTAACCTCATACGGTTAAAATTTAACCTCACCATCGCCTGGACGGTGGCGAAAGTAGTAATTCATTTAATTAGTACTCCAACAGTTCTAACCACCTTTCAACACTAGCCATTGCTTCTTTACTTGGCCCGAATCTTCGAAAGTAGCCTTTTTAACATATTCAGGTGTTGAGAGAAATATTAGTGCAGATTTTTTTAATGAGAATATTATTATTTATTAATGAAAATATTATTGAAGCAAATACGAACACCACCGCCTCACAACAACTCTCCGGAATATTGATGTGGTCTCCAGTGTGCCTAGTCCCTGTACTTCTAATTCATCCTCATCAGTTTTCCGTTCTCCTGATTTGCTCTGAGAAACTCAGGCTAATATCTTTTACCAATCAATTTGCTTAGCTCGTATTGTCGAACCCACTTACATACAGTTAAGAGTTGTATTCCTAATAGGAATAACTCTTAGTAGACTACTAGACATATTCGATTTCCAGACCAGTTTTTTCTAGCGTTCCGTAAATTTCATGAGCGGCCCAACAGCTCCCTTCTCACAACATATACACTTGAAAGACTGTATGCTAAGTGGCAAGTACCCCAACATCATCTGACATATCCCATCAGTCGCAAGTCTTCCAGCTGTTCGAGTACCATCAGCACATCATTGGAAAGCCTCAACAGGTTTGGACTAAGAATGGAAACTTCAGGTGTTTCCTAATTATACAACTCAGATTTCAGGCGCTTTGAGTCAATATTCAAGGCTCCCAAAATTTCCTTCTTACTAATTAAGTTGGACGTATTCATGATGTCTAGTGACATTAGGAGAACTAACCACAGCTTGGAGTGACTACGCGTCTTCCCTTGCTTGAAGCAACCACTAGAAGTGCAGCTGTAGCTTTATTGGAACTCATTGCCCTAAAACGACAATTTTGACAACTGATGACATTTTCACGAGAACTTCAGGCCCATACAATCCTTTCATCAGTCTGCTGAGACGTTTTCTGACCGTCCTATGCACTCCCTGCAGGCTACTTGTCTCATCCTGTTTCATGTCCGATGTGCTTCTCGCCGGAATTAGTGAGACTGCCATCTTTTTTAAGGATTTCATTGAACCACCATTAAACTGGAGTCCCATTTCAGGGATTTCGGGGTCTCTGGTAGACTTGCATCACTAACAAACAGATTGTACGCATTATTACTTTAACCATGTCCACTGGAAGCAATATTTTGGTCTGTGGGGACGATCTAAACGGTCATTTGCGTCTCAATTACAATAAGTTATATTCTAGCCTAATATTCTAGCCTGTCTAGCCTCCAGATACTCCAAGAGAAACATCCTGTCAAACAAGATACCCATGCAGGAGAAGTGGCAGAAAATGGTAGTGTTGCCAGTGTAAATGGTAAATACAGCTCTGGTTGTTATATTTAAAAATTGTGTTCTCCAGAATCAAGCTGATTTATTAAATTGACATAGCGTTAGATTGCTTCCCTCTTATGAAACTATGACCTTTGTGCATGGAATGATGTTAAGACAATCCAGACAAACAAAACTCCAGGATATTATATCTAGATAACCAACCCCTATGAAAATATCTTTCCAATGGCAGCTCCCAGCTCTACGATCATTGTCAAAGTAGTTCAAGTACCAGAGATCAGATCAGATCAGAGTTTATCAATTATTAAGCAACTATACTCAGAATATAAGGAATATTTTGAAGGAATTTTAGAAGATACCCTGATAATTAGCCCATGTTTCTCTTATGTAATCACAGTATTACACACGAATGTCAAATACAAATGATATATATCAAATCATAGGAAAATGGCGAAAATTAATAGGTAAATTCAGTGTTATCCTGTTGTATATAAGACTTTGAAGATGCGTGCCAAATTTAAAAGACTGTTTATTAGCATAATATGGTTGACAACTCGTGCGTTCTTACAGGACCAAGGTTGCGGTAACCTGGAAAAGCATAAAATCAAACAATTTTGATTCTCAGAGGAACGTGTACTCTGCTTAGGTAAGATGTTAAAAAGAAGGAGTTAGTATTTGCCGTTTAACCCAATTCCTTTTTGTTTGTATTCCACTCGGCGTCGTCACTACGTCTTCTGATTTCTATTTTTGTCTATCACCAAATCATCGTTATATCCTTTCTACGATTGAATTATAAAAAAAAAATCTTTCTACACGTATTTATCGCACTATAAAAAATGGATTTTAATTTTAGCTACAGCAAAAAAAAAAACGGCGAATTGTTACATGAAACGAGCATAGAATAAATTAATTTTTGAATATAAATTGGCTGTTGATGGATGAATATTTCATTTCTCCATTGCGCGAATCAAACTCTCGACTCACCATCGTTAGGGATAAAAATTGGAACATTTAATCAGATATCCTTGTGATAAAGGATATCTGATTCTGATCTGACGTCTGGATTGAGATATTTGTATACCACGTAACATCAAGGATTTATGAGCCTGCGATTTTCATCCATTTAACAATCGAAGATTGAAAAATTCATACATATTCCATCAGACCCTTTACGGTTTCAATGCCTTGATGCTTTGGTATATCTTCTACAATGTGATATTTTAACACAACAAAATGAAAAATAAAAAGCCTGATAAGCTCTCTGTGATTTTTTAATCATTGCGTAGCTATATTTTGCCTTACTTCGATTGTTTTTTTTTGTCCATTTTTTTAAGCCTTCATCAGCGCGTTTCGAAAATTTGTTGAAGTGGATTGAATATCCTAGGTCGAGTTTTAAAACGAAAAATAATTGGGAGAGGAGTGAAAGCTATACCGTGTTATTGACTAGACATACAGCGCGGAAACTTTCAGAGTCAATGAATTCATTGCCTGTTGCTTAGTTCGTACTCTGAATTTCTGAAACTCTTCTTCTAAGTCACGTTTAGTGTCAATTCTGCGATAGTGAAACCACGGTCGGAGTGTCATTGCAGGCCTATGAACAAGACGAGTCTATTTTATGCGTGGCCCCGATTGTCTGTGTATAATATTGGTCCAGGAATCCTACAAATTTCGAGGAAATGGGTCAACTAATCGCACAATAACAGGCGGTTATGAATTCTAAAGATATGACGAAAACCGTCCAAAAGGTCCCGAGTAACTGCCACATTTGGAGTGAGGAGCAAACATAGGTCAAGCACCGTTGCATTCAAGCACCGTTACATCCAAAGAAAGTCACAATTGAGTGCGCTTTATGGGCCGGTGAAATTATTGGTCCATATGTCGTCAAAAATGCTGACATCATTACCGTCAATGGTGATCGCTACAGAGCCGTGATTAATGGTTTTCTCGTTCTGAAGCTGAAACACCATAATGCAGGAGACCTCTGTTTTCAACAAGACCGTGCAACATGTCAAACACCTACATGCAACCATCGACTTATTGAAAGAAGTATTTGATATGCGCATAATTTTGTCTATATTTTGTCGTGCCACTCTGATTATTTCGTTATATTAAGAATAATGCATTAAAACGTAATGAATTACTGATTCAAACGGCATTCTAGTATCGCTTGGAATACATTCTCATGTTTGCCAGGGGACATGGATGAAACTTGTCACACAATTTGGTTAGTTCAGGAACTGGAACACGCAGTGTCCTGATCCTTTCATCGTAATCAGAGAGCCTTCCCTAGCAACTGTGTTCGGCTTAGAACGATTGACTAACCGAGTCACGTGACACATTATGTTTGGTAAGTTTTGGCTGTTGAGATTAAGTTGCGTCATACACGAGCATCAGGAGGCGTCAGTCATTGAGTGATCTCTTCTCCACCAGTTCTTTTTCTACCTTTCCTTTCAGCTACAGAAAGGATCACCTTAATCAGATGGCACTTGTAGTCATGGCAACACGAGGCCTAGACCTTGTGACAGTTATGTAATGTCTTAAACGATAAGAGGGTAGGTTCTAATTTTGACGAAGGGTGTTTAATGGGTTATACAGAGTCTTTGTACATCTAGGAACTGCAAACTCTAGCCGTTAGTATGCTGCATCTTCTTACCATTAAAAGATATTCCTAAAATTGTCCTATTTCTCAGAAAAATATCAGACAATTGCATCGGAAAGCACAATTAATTTTAAAAATTAATAGCAAAAATATCATGAAAAATTTTTAAGCCATAGGATTAAGTATCTACACTCAAAATACTACAATCAATCAAAATATACAAGTTTTGAATACAGTTCAGATGCGAATGGTTACTTTATTTACTCTGAATCCATTATTGGAGTGGAGAAACTAAATTTTTGCTGCCAATATCCTTTGCTGCAATTCTAGTTAAGCCAGGAAATATGGTATGTGTTACTTTAATATCAATAAAATATATAAAAACGCATGACAAATTATGCAATATAGTTCCTAAATTGAAAATTATTTTGACAATATTATTGCATGCAATATTTGACAATATGTCAAAAAAGGAACCAAAATTTTTAGCGAAAACACAATATATTCATTAAATTTTCAATATATATTTTTCACCTTGAAAGTAGGTGTCTTTTGATGTAATTCATATATGACAAGATTTTTAATCTTTAACACATTCTTCGCTGGCAATTATAGGTCTAGCCATCAGTTTTTTCAATGAGTTCCTTTCTATCTCATAAAACAAATGTCAACAGGTTTCAGAAAGTCACAATTTCTGTCGCAAGGATAGAAAGAAGTCTAACCTAACTAGAGAAAACCTGAGGAGTTCAGCGATTGATAGATGGTGTATGGTTTTTTGCTTCATTTTAAGTCTTGAAAGGGTTACACCATTTTGGACACGAAGGTTACCTGTGTTAATGCATTATCGTGCAAAATCTTTTAGTTTATCTTTGACAATTCTGATTGTTTTCTGCGAATTTTCTCACCTCTTACGAGACGAAAATTTCATTCTCTGTCCATTGGTAGTTTTTCCTTCAAAATAAGCCCATGGTGCACCAAACCACAGATATCGAATATAAATTCCACGATTTAAAACGTTTCTGTCGGGTTTTCTCACGTAAACGTCTCAATACGCCCAGATAGTATTCTCTGTCGATTGACAGTTCTTCCTTCCAATACAATCTCATTGTTCCCCTCACCGGGTGGTTTCAGCGGTTTCAAATCGTCTGTTCTGTGTCATTCCGATGACAGTTGACTTATTTCCATACCAAGATCGTGGACACAAATCTACGAGTTCGTGAGTTCCATCACCAGTTATGACTTTTTCTGTAAATGTGACATCAGAATAAATGGGTTTCAGCATGCTCAAAGCGACCTTTTTACGGTCATGACTCTTGCAGAAAATTCAAAAAATTTTGGTAAGATCCTACAGGAAACACTAAGCATGCCCAATTTTTTGACAAGATTCGAACGAAATGACTCATGAGAGATGTTAAACTCGACAGATATCTCTCCTTAGCTGCAATGGCTATCCAATACGACTTCCTCCACTTTGTCAATATTTTAGACGGTTGTAGACGTCAAGAACCAGACGGAAAGATTCAAGTTACCAATCGTTTGACTCTTTTTCATCATAATATTTCAAAGAAGTATAAACTTTTGTTGAACTTTTGAACTTTTGTTAAACATCATCGGACTTGCAAATCTTATATTCAGTATTATAAAAATCGTGGCACCCTATCGAGATACACTGATTCTACTGGCTGCTGTCATTAAACTAGCCGACAGAATACGCTTCAATTCGCATAATAGTGTCCTTCTTGTAGGGATAGTGTTCACTTAGCTTACCGGACTTAGTTTAGGGCAAAACAGTCCTGTAAACGAAGTAAATTTCGGTTAGTTTTTTGACTAAATTTTAATTTGTCCTATATTTCAAATTTGTCGTCATATTATTTAATATAATCATATAATTTATTAATCAATAATCAATAAATATTTTTGAGAGCGTTTTTGTCGAGTATATAATTTCCAATACAAAAGCAATAAACATTTTTATTGCTTTTTATTGTTCGGAGCTGAATACTGCCTACGTCGGCTGTCTTAGTTAGAGACTCTCAGCAGCTGAAAGCTGCTAGACTATCCTCCAAACACCTCCCTTGCCATCCTCGGAACCCAACCTGGAACTGTTTGTTTCATTACATTGGGCTAGGCTCCTCTTTTCTCGCCGCTTTGCGCCAATGCTTAAATTTGTCCTCTGCCCATTCCGCACTCCACAGAGCGCAGAGAAGCAGAGCTTACTATACAAGCTAACCCTCTTCCGTCCGTGTCAATCAGTGCTCAAAGAATCATTTTTTCTTGAGAACGACTATCCGGACCTCATATGCTACACAGTTCCATTTGTTAATCGTTCATATCTTGACATCAAACAAACTTTCCGGAAGGAGTTCTCCGAATTTCTCGGGAAAGAGATAGCAATCGTTGCAATTGTAGCAATCTGCATATTAAGAATTAGGAAAAGGAAAAATGCCGTTAATGTCTTCGTATACTGATTTTGGCATAATCTTTGTAATCAAGGGTGTTACAACTATTTGACTCAAAAATTCTAATCGAAAAATGAAAAAACTGGCTTTGAGTAGAAAGAGAGCTGTTATCCTTAAATTACACTATTCAATTGTTTTTCACAAAAATTTTAATTTTGCCTGCTACTTGCCGACTTCCGAAATCCGAAAGTACGAGTATTGACAGTTGACAAGCTAAACCAGTTTTTTATGATTTTCTCCTCGCACGTTCCAAAAATTTTCCATTTTTGCCAACATAGATTGCTCTCTCATTTCTCTTGACATATATCAGCTCTCTTCTGGTAAGAAATTCTCTATACATTAATTTCGAGTCCGGTTGATTGCTGTCTCGTAGCATTGAAATTTGTTAGCAGGGAAATATATTTCTAGAATTTTGAAGGTATCTGAGAAAGACTTTAATTTTTCCATCTGTAGAGCAAATCTGTACAGCAAAAATAGAGCGAGAGTTCTTCACATGGATTCTGAGCAGCGATAAATTAGAAAAACGATACACTTTCAACGATACTATGACCTTGTTTCTTCATAATTACAGCTGTATAAAAACAGTAAGAGGATAGGACAAATGTGGTAGTACGGATGTGGCAGTAGTTTTGCCTCCATCACTGAACGTCGGTAATTTCTTTCTTTATATTCAATGTTTTTCACAAAGTAGGTGTTTACATCCTTGTTGATTCGAAACTGGTTTTCTGTGTATAAGGAAATGCACTTTTCCCTGTTTTGGAGAGTCCCTTGATCCTTGGGAGTAGTGCGTTCGATAGTTTTAGTTTGTTGTACCCGATGCCTGATTTGTACTCCTTCATGATTTTGTCTACTTGTTTTATGAGGCCTGGAAGGAGATTTTTCCTGAGTTTTCTATATGATGCTTCTTTTATATTATCACTCATTATGTTGTCGTATTCTTCTTTCTCCAAAATTACTAGTGTTAACAGTTGACATACTAAACCGGTTTTGTATACCTTTCTTCTTGAGCGTATCTATTGTTTTGGTTAGCCGAAGTTGGTTCTCTTTGGTGGTGGCTGCTACAGCGGCTTTGACGTGTCTGACTAGACGTGGCAACGGTTTTGTTCTCTTTTAAGATTTATCAGGATACATCTAAGGATGGTTTCGGGAGAGTTGGTAATCGGCAAAGACACCAACAATCTACTACTTGCAATCCACAAGTTTGCCGAACTTCAACGAACAAAGCTGTTACAATCACTTCCCAAAACACAGAATACCGCTTCGAATCAACAGGATGCAAACACCTATGAGCTCAAACAGGATGATACGAAATTTCTTTGCTTAATCGATCACACAATGAGGAAGCCGGCAAGTAGCAAGCGAAGTTGGAATTTTTAAAAAAAACAAATAAAAATTGGAATTTCAGGGGAACTGTTTGGTTTCATTAAACAAAAATTATCCTTCAACTTGTTCCATGCGTGTATCACATTTTCCTGAATATCGAAAGTAAATGGTGGATTTTTTTTTAAATTTTAAATGATGACTTTTATAGTAATCAATAGTGATATATTTAATTAATTACATATAATTACCAGCCACTGAATTGTGATTGGTACCACAGATTTTATGTAATGAAAATATGCTTCGGTTTGATTAACTCTTGCAATTTTTTCAAAAATAGATAAACGCACATGTTTAAATGGCAAAGATAAGACTATAAACGAGCTTAAATTATTTCTCTCCTCAAATTTGACTTATTCACAAAAAAATATCAGTACTATCCTCTTTACTTTTTTCAGTATCATACTTTTCCTTCCAGTAGGAATGAGAAAACAAACTAATCAAATTTCGCCTTCAAACTATATATGACTCCTTCAACTCTTGTTATCCGCGCATCCTTCCCATTACGGAACGAAAAGCACAGACGTGATATAAATATTTGAAATTTAATTCGCCCTGAAATAAGCACTTGGTCAGATGTTTTTATTTTAATCGCATCATCTTAATTCTTGCCACTACCGTCAGGACCTTCCGTTGGAAGCTCTCTTGTCCGACATGATTGCAATTCCCATGAAAAATGCAACTTTTAGAATTTTCCTCGCGGGATAACCTACACTATCTGAGTTTGTGTTGTTATTATTATTTCAGGAGTTTATCTTGTAGATGTGCCAACATTTTCACTAGAAATCGCCATTCAAGTGTATGTAACAAGGTCCTTGTATTGTTCACTGCTAACTTTTCAAATTTACTACAAGCACATTCATATCAAAGTTGATGGTAGGGTGTTTGTTATGTTCCACCCGATCTCCTGTGCCCAATGGTGCGGATTGTGAAATTCGTGGATCAGTATCCTTTCAGATGCACCACGTAAAAAGTATTTCATGTGCTTTTTTCTCTCGCCTGTTTGCCACATTGTTTATGGAATGCAGACGGCAGTGGCTGGGATGCTTTATCAGCGTATTATGTAAATTTTTTAAGATGAAAATCTCAACTTTCAAAGCCAGAGGGAGAAAGTTTAAAGCAAAATAGAGGTAATACTTTGACATAGGGGACATTACATGATCTTTATCTTCTACGAAACTGCTGCAGCTAGTTTTTTTGCTGTTGTGTTAGGTTTATAAATTGCAGTTTTCAAGGAGTTTTTAACGATGCGTAGGAAGATTTTTCTGCATGTAATCATATTCAACCGTCATAAGGGATTAATTTTGCGAGCGTATGGCTGTAGGATATCAAGGGAAATGGTTGCAAGTCTTGAATTTTATACTGCGGGAATATTTATATACAGCTTTGAGCACATCACCAATGATTAAATGAATTTTTCGTAAAATATTTGGAAAAAGATAGAGCCAAAGAAATCACTAAAGTTCTGTGTAGGAGCAATATTTCTTACCTTCACATCTCTCCGTCTCTCTGATCTGTTGTTTGTTAAGCCCAACGAAGAGATATGTCCAGCGTCCAAGGTATTTATTCTCTTGGAAACTGCTACGTGGTAGTCACGTGCATTTGTGAAGAAATGGAAACTTGCATTAAATATGCAAACACAATAGAGTCCGCGATATCTGATTTTTGCAGACCATGCATTTTGCGAAACGTGACATTCTACGAATGGTGTAATCTATGTTTACATTCCATTTTAAAACTGTGTGACATTCAAATACTTTTTCCTATTTTACACATCTCGTGCCAGTTCACTCGCTCAAAGTAGGACGAGAACGTGTTGGCCAGCTTATTAGATGGAAATGTATATGTTTCATGTCTTGGCTTTAATACATAACAAACCACAGTGGAGGATGAGGATTAGGAAAGGTGGAGTGTTGGCATTATAAAAGAGAAGAGTTGGAAGGTCCTTTAGTCCATTACTGGGGATCCTAATCTATCTTGTGTGTGTCACTTTGCTTTTTCAGACTTGAATCATGTAATTTTACCAAACATGTTTACGAGGTTGAGTTCTAGCTGTCGGGTAAGGATTAAGGAGGGTAGAGAATGGTTTTTATTGAGGCTTATACAAGTAACGGATATTCATGTTTATTCGAATGACACCGAGTGAGTGAATTGTTCGCATTTTGCTTTTATTGTTGCGTAGAGTAAGCACTTTGTTCAAGGCTTTTTTTGCCAGAATAGTAGCCGACAAGACAAATTGAGTCAAGGATTTACTGATGTACGACCCCACCTTTTCACATTTACATTAGGGCTGTGGATTATGGTTTAACTGGAATTACGGCATGATTAGGATAGAAGCATTTCACATCATCATTATGTTTTTGTACTTAATTTCCAGCCTGCCAAAAGGACCATCACTCTTTACGAAGTTGATATGCGCATACTTACTCAACTTTATGATGATCAAAAAAAAATAATATCAATTTCAGTTCTTCCAGGAACTTTCTTCCTTATATTTATTTCAATTTATGGACATATGCATACAAGTCTTTAATCTTTTCACTGATTACACAGCCTCAGAAAGCTACAAAGCAAAAGGATTTCTTTATAAATCAATGTAACCTAGTACCATATAGTTAAATCAAGTACATTGGAAACATGTGTAAGCTTGAAATTACTTTGCTCACAAGATAAGAAGACTTCATCCAAGGGTTTGATTATTCTAAAACATTAATACGCAATTTTTATTCAAATTCCAAATACAGTTTTTGGTTCATATTGAAAATTACCAGAAAATTAAAAAATAAATACAAACGATTAACAAATAAAATGCCACAGAGTTTGCTTTGTTCTGATATGAATTCAAAAATTTCTTAACAAACCATTCGTATCATAGATATGGAATATTTTTAGCTTTGAATTTGCTGAAACTTTCACGTAGGTTCATTTATTCTTTATCTAAAAACATGAAATATTACAGAGCATTTTCTTGACCTGTAATCAATTGCATGACTATGAAAATATTTCCAAATATAACGTTCTAACTTTTCCGTTCCACGAATATCTTTATTCAATATATTTCAGATTATATATGTCACTCATGCCGGATGTCATTTATTTTGAAACAAAATTTTAAAAATTTTGCCTATAATCTCATTCCTACAAGCATAAAAAATTAGCTGGTTTAATATACGTCCTTATTTTACGCTCACAGATTATTTGATAAATATGCATGGCTTATACTCAATAATACTCAATTCAAAAACTTTGCAAGGACTCTGCGCAGGATTTTTACTTCTATAACCAACGTGCAGTTTTCATTTCAAATTATGTTTGTTAGTCCTGAAAATTGTGTTCTCTAAGGTTTCGATTTTTCGAAAGATAGGACTGATTAATGCAGAGTGATAACGAACATTTCGTACATGACACTTGAACCTGACATTGAAAATTAAAGCCAGAATCAATTCTAAACCAAACCAGTAAGACGCTTGGTAGACACAAAAATTTCCGTTTTTTTTTTCAGAAAATATTTATTGCCAGACCTGACAATTAGAACGTAAAGCCAGCGACTATCGTTCCTCAGAAGAATCTTTGATAGGCCTTCATTTATTGGCCTTTGATGGGCCTTTGAGTGGTCATGAGAGGATGATTTGACACTTTCGCGAACTAACAAAGATACAAGACTTTATTCTCATTTTTCTTTGCATTTTTCTACATCATTTCCTTGTAAGTCTACACACTTCTGCCATCAACGTTCCCATCTCCTTAGCCCGTCCAAATAGTACTCGGCATTTTTCTTTGCAAAATAATTGTAGACTAAGGTGATTGCCTCCTCATTTGACGAAAATGTCTGTCCTCCGATCGCAGATTTTGGATGAGGGAACAAACAGGAGTCATTGGGGGCTATACCTGGTGAGTAAGGCGGATGGTCAAGCTGTTCAAACCGGATTTCGTGGATTTTCACCATGGAAACTGCTAAGGTGTGAGACGGTGGGTTTTCTTGGCGAAACGAGATTTTCTTTTTCTGAAAATGTAGTTGCATTTCCGCAATTTTTACTTTTAGCTTGGCAAACTTATGTTGCGTAGTATGCTCCTGTAATGGTTTTTCATTTCCGAAGATAATCGATTAAGAAGAATATCGAAAATTCCTTGGCTTTCCCAACAAACCGTTGCCAAACAGTATCCCAAAAACCTCCCTTCTCACCTTTCCCTCTTGAGTCCACTGTTTTGGCGGTCATGTAACACCATTTGGTGAAATTTAGCAATTTTATCGTCATTAGTTTTTTAATTTTATAACCATTCTTAATCTAAATTTGAGTTCCCAGAATTCAACAACAACAATTGAAGATATGAGATGTATATGAGTATATGATGTATATGAGAATCTCAACCCTAGAATTCTTCAAAACACATCAATATACGGGAAGATAAATAATTCAGCAACGTATTGCCTGTACTCTAGAGGTACCCACTTTAAGTCATCACCTCACTAAGGTCATCATAGGTTTAGTCACAGTCACAATCTCCCATAGACCCACAGATAAATTGGTATCACCCTATAATGTTCACCCTTAAGTAACGTGAAATAATTCACATATTTGCTGTAGCAGTGATTCACTGGTTTGCCTAGCATTTGTCACTGGTATTGGCAAGCCTAACGATTTACCTTCATTTTTCTACAGACCTCCTAAAGGCCACCGAAGTCGGGCGTTCTGATTACTTTCCATCATTTCCAGGTAAGAACTGACCAATGACATGGCAAACACTCTACCATTTTTTCCAATTTTTCCCTAGAGTGCGTGCAAAAGTCACTTTATGGGATCCTGAGACTACAGGCATAGTGTAAGTATTTTCAGAGACAGTACTCTCGGGCTGCAGCTCTCAGTATATTCGTTTGGTAACGTTGGTATTAGTATGTTTGACAAAAGATTAGAAAGAAGTTGTCTTGCTTTTCTCAAAAATGAAACATTACTGTCTAATACTTTTATCAAATACCATAAAATCGGGAGGATTTACTTACGTTCTGCCTATTTATATCCAAAATATCTGCAAATATCACTTGAAGCAGTCAATCAACGGGCATGCACTCCAACGAGGCGAACGTTAGTATAAATACTTATCAGCAGTTGGCGAGCATGCCTTGAGAATCTCATCAGATAATAATTTTTGCCTCTTATATATTAGAATTTTTTCAGCATCTTGAACAATTTTCTATCACTTTTTCTTTAATTTTGAGTCAAAGCAAAGCCTTCATTGCTGACTGCTTTTCTGAATTTATTTCCATTTCCATATTTGCGCCGTCTGCAAGGACACCGCTTTCTTTTTCTGCAAATAATTTTGAATTTTCGTTACATTCCTTACGACTGCAACCAAATATCTCGATTTATCTGAAATTTCTTTCAAGAACACTTCCTCCTAGATTGCCCGAGTCTGGCCAACAAACGCCTTACTTGGCTGAGGTGTACTGGCGTAACAGAATTGGAACACTTGGGGACCACAGAACTGGGGGAACTCCTTGGCTTCTGTAGGACGACATGATGGACCATCTGTAAGCAATATTACCACACATGGGGAGCTAAGGGCCGATTTCTGGCCCATGCTAATTATCAGCAATTGGACCACAGTACAATAATAATAAATAATAATCTATCAAGAAACTTTTGTTGAGGGTACATAGTCGATATCAGCAGTTTCTGAAAGGTTAAAATTGTGAAAACTCAATGAACAGGCTATCAGAAGTCTATCAGGTGTAATATGGCATAACATTTAAGGATTTTTAAGACTTGATTTTCTACTTCTGTGAGCCCCAGATATTTCTGCCTTTCTACATGACCCAGTTTCCTTCGTATATACATTGCTGAGAATAGAGTAAGAGGCCAAGTTTTCTATAGGGAGGAATAGGGCTTAGAGTAGTCTTACAGTTCAATTAGCTCATTTCAGCCCTTACACCCATACCCTGCAAAGTTATTGCTAGTAAACGTAGAACACAACCATTGGCTTTTAAGGTTTATCTTCAATACTGAGCTTCCATGACCGCTTTCTACCCAGAAGTTAGCCTATCTATAATTTTCGTGACTTGTTAGTATAGAGTTCTTTGGTAGCTGTCCCAGCTTTCTTTTGTAGTTCTAAGACCTGTGGTAGAATTTTACTTGCTTAGCTTACAGTGGATCGAAAATGAGTATTTTGGGTGGTTACATTCCCTTTCTTTCACAAAAGTATTCGTGGTACGCTTCGACAGTGTTTAAGAAAATATGTCAGAGGCTGATGATAACGCGTCGTTCGCATATGCCTATAAAACATAATAGCTTATGAAAAACATAATTGCAAACATTTCCTAGCATGCATCATATCATCTGGCTAATAAGATTGAAGTCTTTAAGATTTAAAGTAAATTTTTTAACCAGCTTTCGACATGAAATCAATGCAATCTTCTAAGAAAGCATGTGATACAAGGTGGAGGCTGAAGCAGCCTTAGTAAAGACCTTAAACTTAGAAAAATACAGCACTTGAATGCCTTTTGCATCATTCTCGTCACGAGATACCATAGGCTTATGGAATGTATGGTTCAAAAGCCCAAAAAGTTCACCTTACTCGGTTCTTTCAAATTCCCCAATGGTGGAACCTTAAATCATCCATTCCTTGTGTGTACGAGAATCAGGACGTCACTAAGCACTCAATAGGCTTCTCAACAATTCTCTGCAGTTGTTGTTCAGGTCAACTATTTATTTTCTACAATTGATATGGAGATGGTGGACTTTGAATTGTTCTTTTCTCCGATCTGAAAAAATGGTGACACCTTTTCAATCTTTCCATCAAAATCTCCTTACTCATTTCTCTTGACAAACATCAGCTGTTTTCTGAAAGGACTTCTCTATACCTTGGCTATGTGTCAGGTTAATTTTCTCGCAGCTTGAAAATTTCGTTGCAGGTAAACGTATTTCTATACTTTAAAAATGTTTGAAATTACCCAAAGAAGGTAACCTTTATTTCTGCATTTGTAGGGCAAATTAGTGGACAATTTATCTCACCCTAATGTTTTTCATAATATTGTTTTTTTAACCCGAAACAATAGTTCTTCATATGGATCCCGATGAGAGTTTCATAAGAAAAAAAATACACTTTCATCAATACTATGACATTGTTTCTTCATAATTCCGGCTGTATAACAGTGGTAGGACGATAGGACAGATGTGGTATGTTTGGTATGATGGTTGGTTTTGCCTCAATGACTAAATGCCGGCGAATTCTCTCAACTGCTTATTTGTTTAGTTCTAACAGTTTCCTGTTATGCTCTTTTATCTCAGGTTACCTTATAAATGACCAAATATTTCAAACTGACAACATGCTATCTTCTTTTCATGAATGTGACTACCGACGAGATTCGTTGTAATGACTATTATTTGATTTTTGCTGTTTATGATTTACCTTTTTGGTCCGGAACTCTCAGTGAAGTGAACGAACCATGAAGGTAAATCCATGTAAGCATGTCACCTATCAATCAAAGTACCGAAACTGCAAACATTTGACACATTACTTTCGACACAACTACTTTAGACCCCTATTCGGCGCTGTATGGTGATATCGGGTCTCAGGAATCTTTCTTCTAGCAAGAAACAGTAGGAGAATTGCTAGAGAGAGAATCTCTATATCGTGTCCATCTGATAAAACATGTTTCCCATTGTTATTAACATGGGCCGAGCAAGATGTATCAACTGCTTCCACCAATTACTTGATTTTATCTCTTCAAATAAATTATCCAGATGGAGCTCTTTTAATTTTCCGGCAAGATCACTGCTCTAATTTACTTTCTGAAGAAAATTTGTTATGTGAGATGTTTTTCATCGATCTGATTTAAGTATTAGGTGTACAAATATGTTTTGAAGGATGTGCAAAAGATCTAGTATACCATCGCATCGGACAGCCTTATAACTTATGTATTCATGTTAAAACCTCACCATATTTCTCTCTTTTGCAACCTGATGAAAACTGCTTTACGATGCATATGGAAAGCATATTTTACCAATTAAAATATATGAGCATTTGTTTCGTCGCTTTAAAATTTGCGACTATAACATCAGTGACAAAGAACGCGAATGAAGACCAGTAAAGTTTGAGGACACCGAGCTGGAAGAATCACTGGACCAAGATTCATACCAAACGCAAGAAGAGCACGCTGAAACCTTGGGATTGACTCAACAAGCGATTTCAAAATATATTAAGACTTAGTATATGGTGCAAAAAAAGAACATTGGGTTCCGCATATAATTCAACCAAATGACGTTAAACGCCGTTTTTTCACGTGCAAACAACTGCTCCAAAGTGAAAATCGGAACGGGTTTTCTTTCTAACAGTGATGGTAGGAGAAAAGTGGAGCCTCTTCCATAATCCAAAGCGCAGAAAAACTTGGGGTAAGTCCAGCCATGCATTAACTTCAACGGCCAAACGTAGTATGCATTGGCAAGAAAATTGATGCTGTGCATCTGGAGGGATCAACTCGGATCGATCTACTATGAGTTGCCCCACCCTGGTGAGACTAGCACTGTGGAAAGTTATCAATGATAATTGATTTGAACATTAAAGTTTAAAAACCCCGAACAGTGCAAAAGGTATGACAAACTGATCTTCCAACACGACAACGCTCGGCCACATGTTACTTAAGTTGTCAAGGAAACTTTGAAGTACTGAGCTGGAATATCACCCGCCAACTTTGCCTCATATTATTCCTTCGGACTACTACTTGTCCTAGTCAATGGTTAATATGCTGACTGATCAGGACTAATAAATGAGAAGAGAATAATTGGCTTGATTCTTGGATCGACTCAAAAGATTATAAATTTTTTAAATGCAATATCTGAATGCTCCCTGCAAGATGGGCAAGCGTAATAGAAGCGACGAGCAATGTTTTGAATGATATACATATACTTCAAAATTCAAAAAACCCCTTTTTAAACCAAATATGCAATCTGCAGACCATTCTTTACCGATTTTGTGTAGGCAAGACAGAAAGCAGCCATGCCCTGGGCCCGTTGGGAGTCAGTCTCACTACTTTTTCGAATTATTCGTCTTAAATTTTTATGAGGCACGCAGTCTTTTTTGAAATTGGCTCTTTCACTGAGAGTTCTTTCATCAATTTTCGTCCGTAACGATTGATTCTTCATGCATTCTTGTGAATCTCGAATGCTATGTTAGAGCTCTCCATTTGAATATCATTGAGAAGAGCGACCCATGACTCCGGAATCAGAATAGTGGTGTAACCAATGTTCCACTCGACAAGCTCCAACTTAATTGCCAAATCTCAGACCTACTTAATACCACGACTTTGCTGCGGATTTTTTTGCTTATTTATTTCTTTACCCTTCCTTTTTTTTATATAAAGTGGAACAAGGACATAGTAATCTTTAATACATGAATTGTCCTCGAAAGAGTTGAGCTTCGGTTAAAGAGATATTTGTGTCATGTTTGCTGTCATGTATGCACTAAAAATATTGTATCAGGACGTCGTACTCACATGTAAATACTTCTTTTCTACTTTGTCCCTAAACTCTTCGATTTCTTGAATTCATCTAGCCTAAGAACCTAATTCATTACTGTACGATGCTACGATGCTACACTTTATTTTCAATGTCAGTCTTATTTTAGTACCAAATCAACTAGGAATATCTTTCGAGATAATCTTCTACGTCAACTTAGTCTGTAAAGTAATCAGTGTCCCTCATACCGTGAACAAGTCCCTCACAAGATCTTTCCAATAGCGTCACGCATTGGTAATATTTATTAATACCTCTAAGGGAAAGTTACCGGATAGGTCCGATTTGATGGCATTCCAGACGTCACTTTTTTTCCTTTAACCTTTGAGCCTGCTACCTAATCCTGCCTTTTGTGTTTGCTGTTTTACCAGTTTCTTAGCTTGAATGCTCTTGCGAGAAAAGTTTTTTTGTTAGCGTTTTTTGGGAATCATATTTTTCCACTGGCTAGAAGTGAAATCACTTATCGTGGACTCTTTATTTTCTACTTTGTTCTCGGTCTATTTTAATTGACCTGCTGGGAAATTGATATCAAATAGCTGGATAGCACTTGGCGTGAAAATTAGGTAAGGCCTTGCTTCCTGCGCGAGACTCAGAGGCCTTGCTTCCTGCACTTTTTTGATTTTGAGCCACTTGCGTCTTTAGTCTAAGACACGTAATGTCCTGATCAATGCTTTCTGGACATCTTTACAAGAAACTGCAACATCTGAACCATATTTATTGCTTTCCACAGGGGGCATGCTCCCTCATAAAAGTTCACTATAATAGAACTTTTTTACATATCGTTCCACTCAGGAATCAGGAGATCAAAGAGTTAAGGAATTTTAAAAAAGGAAATGCACAGAGCTCCAGCGGCAGTAGTAAGCCACTCATTTACATCAAAGTCCTCACAAGGACCTCTCCTTTCTAATTGGCTGTTCCTCAACTCGGCAGCTCAACTTAAAGTTTAAATATATTATTGACTTCTTCTCATATTCGAATCACCTTTTTTTATGCAAAAAAAAAGTTAGCAACAATTCATCATAATTTAAACTAATCAACACAATTAAGTTTATTGCATTGTCAAATGTTAATTCATGTATCTGACACCTGGACCCACTCATTGGATTTTTACTTTTTCATGTTTTATACCTTCCTGGAAATCAAAAAACCTTACATTTTCCACCAGTTTGACGATGAATTTTTTCGGCTTCCTTCCCGAACCATTTAAAAAATCAAAATTAAATTGCTGAAAAAAATTTCTCGTTTGGCAGACTGAAATATCCCAAAATAAAAACCAACGTGTGTCTACATACCGAAACATGCTGCGATTAACGAATACCGAAAACAATAGCGGCAAACATTCTTGCATAGTTTTTTTTCCTGTAGCGGGTTTCCCTACATTTTCTACATGTGTTTTGGAGTAAAAAAAAAAACTTTGTTGTAGAACGAGCTTTTAAATACTTAATTATCCGCCATAATGGTAAAGTTTTTGCCTTTTTGTGTAGAATGTTCTATTCAAACGTATTGTGCCCATTCCCATGATAAAAAAGATACACAATTTCACTCCTGAAATTTTCCTATTCTGGTAAGGAAATGGAACCAGCGATGTATGGCGAGCGACAAATGAAACGTTGAATAATTGAAAATAATATTCGAGGGTGGCCCATTCGCTTAGTATCTGTTTTTTGGATTCAACTTCTAAATATATGCAAGGCAAAATATAACAAGGAAATGATCAAACATTTTAGCCAATATTGTTATTCTTTTCATTTATAAATGAGAAATTTCCTGACAAAACAAGGTACTTTTGGATAATGTAAACAGCCTTCAGAATGTTGGTTGCTTCGTTGTACCTATAATTAACTTCTGCGCTATTTCAAAAGTGTGAACAGGCGTACAAAATAGAGCGTAGGATGCCCAGTCAACCTGCGCAGAGGTTATTAAAGTCGAGGAGTGAATGAGGATCAACTAACATTATCCGATACTTCGTTTTCCTAGGCCCACCACTATAGAATTTATCCCGAAATATTGAAATAGAAATATAAACTTGACTGCCTGTGACTTCTCGTTTCACGCAAAAAGGCTGGCATAGACAGACAATGCTCTGTCAGGAAAAAACACTTGTCAAACATCAAAATCTCAACTAGAATAAATTCTGTAAATAAAAGACTTTAGTGCTTATCACGAAATTCACAAAAAGTTTCTGAAATAAACGCGTTTCTCACTTCATCATACTCAATGAAAAGTTTGTTGTCCTATTTTGTCTAATGCTAACATGTGTGCACGTCAAAATGTTTCCTTGTTATTGTCGAAACGTTTTTGAAGCTTTTGCGTTTTGCTTGAATGACTCAATGCGAGTTTTCAAACAAAGTTTCAAGAATTTCATCTTGCCGTCACCATTGTCACCGTCGTGTTTTTTTTTTCTTCTTCTTTTTTTTTCGTTCCTCGTCTCAACAGTTGTGTAGGAGCCTGGTTTGCAAGGACGAAGTAAAACTTTAATACCATAGACATTTTTCATCATTTGGATGAACGGCCAGAGCAGCGGTAGCAGGGTGCTCTTATTTGAGGGTGAAATTAGTCAAATGCTTTTTTCGCGAAACTTCGAAACGAAGATGATAATACCATTGCCTTGTGAGAAAAGTAAAGGACTGCGATAAGAATGGCACTTAATAAAAATGCCATTTCGCAGTCATGGAAGTGTTTATGCAAGAGCTGTTCGGAACGAAGGCAAGTGTGCACATAGCAGAAGGATAATGCTCGCAGGAAATGCTTGATTGCATTGAAAAAGAGTCGAGCCATGATCCGGACGCGTTGCAGGTATGTGCATGTATGTCATAACTGCAGAGCAATGATTCGAATAAGTAATGATTTTTCTCTTTTGCGTTCGTTTGAATAGTCAAAATACTATTTCATATTCAACTTGCTTTGCTGTGACGATTTGAAACGAGACGACATTTACAAAAAGGAAAGCTAATTCCAGGGCTTTGAGAGCAGAAAACAAAAACTGAGTTGTAATACGTCTTTGTAGCAACTTTATCTTCGCAACAAGAATTCCAATTAGTCTACACAAGTTTTGTTTTCATTCTTTTCAACGTCAATTCTCCAGTTGTAATGAAGTTGATAAAACTCTATAAGGATAAATGTTTCCAAGCTGCCAGCAAAGTATGCAGAAGCTTATGAGAATAATTTCCTGAATGTCATTGCCATGTACGCTCACTCCTTTGTCCTCTGGAATTTTTCTCACGTCATCGAAAAGATACATTACCTGCACTTATGATATTTTATTTCATAAACGTGCACTGAAATTCGCATGAACTATGGATCATATTTTTCTCATGACTCAATGATAAAGTACTTTGTAGGTACTTACGGAAAGTGAGTTGACAACTACAAGATGATATCAGAGGCAAAAGATATATGCAGATACTATGGCAACGATTGTCTGCATCCAATAAATTCACCACATAGTATTATTTTGTTCGTATGTGCTTTTGGATAAAGGATTCCGACACAGCAAAAATCTAAAACATATGGACCATAAAATTGAACTACCGAAACAGAACAAAACAGAAAATAGCATTGTTTATCCTTATAAATAATCAGGGAAAATTGCTAGTAGCGTACTTTTAATCCGAAGCTATAAGATTTTCCAGATTAATCTTGAAGTTATTTAATACAGTAGTGCATGAATTGATAAGATGGATGTATCTTTAAAAATTATGATGAGTTCCGATGGGTACTTTGGTAAAGCACTTTTACAAAATTAAAAGGAGGTTTTCTGAATTTAAAAATATCAATTCGTGCATTATTCTTTAACCGTTTGTTGATTACACAGAAAAACAAAGTCAAACTTTTTTTTTGTTGCTTGAAGTTTTTCTACTGTTGTTTACTAATTTGGGTGCGCTGATTTCAAATCTACCCTCAAATTTTTTGTAGCAGCTCTAGTTAGTGAGATACAGGTACCATCTTGAATTTACATAAGTAGCCGGAAGTTTCTATCAATAGCGGTGAAACTTAACTAGTTCCTTTATAAATTTCATTATGTCTACCTCAAGAAGGACGTGTTTAAATAATCCTGATTGTTTTGGGTTATTTGTGGAGAATATATGTTCCGAAAATTTCGTTTAAATATTTCGGACTTTGTGAAAAAGGCATACTTCGGCTACTTTGGGTTTCCGTTGCCGTCAAACGCTAAACCTTGCATGCCACGTTTGGTATGCAAAAGTTGTGTTGAATCTTTGCGACTGTGGGCAAACAAAAAAAGACCCACTTTTAAGTAAAAAGCTCCTATGATTTGGCGTGAACCATCCAACCATCATGACGACTGTTATTTCTGTGTAACGAAAATCATACGAATAAACCACAAAAATTGCTCTAAGTGGATATATTCAAACTTAAAATCTGCCATAAAACCTGTCTTGAGTATTAGTGACACATCAACATCACAGCAGCCATGTACATTTTCGGAAAATCCAGACCAGTGCAGCGGATAAACTGAAAACGAAGGCAGTGGTAGTGACAGTGATTTTGATTGCTGCGGTAAACCCCCAACACTAAATCAAGATGATCTAAATAACTTGATCAGGGACCTTGGACTGTCTAAAACGGCATCAGAAATTTTAGCTTCCCGATTGAAAGAAAGAAATTTGTTCACCAGAGAAACGAAGATATCGAACTACCGTAACAGGGAAAAGGATTTACTTCCTTTCTTTACTAAAAAAGATAATTTTGTGATTTGTACTGATATTCTGGGTCTAATGACTACAATGGGATTAAAAGAGTATAATCCAAATCAGTGGCGGTGGTTCATTGATTCGTCAAAACTGAAATGTGTACTTTTACATAATGGTAACAAACTTGGTTCCTTACCTATTGCTCATTCTACAAAGGTTAAAGAAGAATATCCAACAATATCTTTAGTTCTCGACAAAATCAAGTACAAGGAATATAATTGGGTTGTATGTGTTGATTTGAAAATGGTAAATTTTCTCCTGGGCCAACAAAGTGGCTACACAAAATATCCCTGTTTCCTATGCTTATGGGACAGCCGAGCTAAAGCTGAGTACTGGACAAAAAGATACTGGCCTTCCAGGGAGGCTTTGATTCCCGGTAAGCAAAATGTAATTAATGCTCCACTAGAATCCAGAGACCGAATTATATTGCCTCCTTTGCATATAAAACTGGGATTGATAAAACAGTTCGTAAAAGCTCTTAACAAAGATGGCGAATGTTTCAAATACATTGTAAAAGTGTTTGCAAAATTCGGTAGTGAGAAAATCAAAGGTGGTATTTTCGATGGCCCACAAATCAGGAAGTTGATAGATGATAAAAATTTCATCAACCATATGACAGCTGTCGAGAAATGTGCATGGGAAGAGTTTGTTTGGGTAGTGAGAAATTTTTTGGGCAATAGGAAGTCTGACGGCTACATTCAGCACGTTCAACAGTTGCTGACATACTTCCAGCGGCTTGGATGCAACATGAGTATTAAGCGTCACTACCATCACAGCCATCTAGACTATTATCCTGAAAATCTCGGTGACCTAAGCGAGGAACAAAAAAAGCGCTTTCATCAGGATATTCGCACTATGGAGGAGAGGTATCAGGGGTACTGGAATGAACATATGATGGCTGATTATTGTTGGAGCATTCAAAATAGTACTCATAATACATCTCACTCTAGAAAATCCAAAAAAAGGAAATTTTATTCAGAATAAATATATTTAATAAATTTCTTAAACTTAAACTATGTGCATTTTCAATGAAAAACCCTGTCACTTCGTAACTCCAAAACTAGAGCTGCTACATAAAAATGGCATATATTTTTGAAATCAGCGTGGAAAAATTATTCAGATTCATGAAAAAAATCTCATGCAACAGACATGCTGTTTTCCAGTGTTACCAAAGACAAGAGCAAAAATGATCGGTATCAGCTCATTTGAATCAACCAATATCACTGCAGAAGTGAATGTGAACCTCTGCAAAGTATGTTTTTATAATCATTCGAGAAAGCGATACTTAAAATAATTTCAAAATAAAGCAAAAAAAGTATGAATTAAGTGGATTCCCCTAACTGAAATTCAAGTGCACATTTTCAATCCAAAGACCCCACAAGGAGCACAACTGCAGCTCCCGGAAGCTAGTAAACACTACATGTGAATAGTAGTGAATGGGAATGGTAGTAAACACTACATGTGAAGCGGATCGAAAATTAAGAACAGCTGTCAAGTTTAATTCCTTTCTCCTTTTTTATTTTTTCTATTCCTTTTTTGATTATTTATTTTTTATTTATTTTAAATTTTTTTATTATTGGGAAAAATTTGCCTGAAATTATATTTGCTAGTGAAAACAATGAATCCCGACCAACAATTAAGTTGAGACTCTCATTCACAAACACTCTTTGAACAATTGTAGCTGAAAAGTTGAACTCTTCCCAGCTGAATGTCTATTTGTGGTTCAAAAGGATGCATTCAGGCCAGGTTTACGAAAAGATTGCGGGAAATGATGAAGTTGCTGCGCCATTCAAAGAACACAGTTACTTTCTTTTAGTTCAGGACTAGATCCGCAGATTGGACTCTAGGATGGTTTTTTGTACTTCAAAAAAGTGCAAGAATAGCAGAATGAGCAGCGTCGCAAAATTACAATGCATCAAGCGGAACAACACGTCAGGTCGGAGAACAACCCTAAGTGTGTTTTACAAGATAGAATGTCAACGTATGTTGTCGAGTCAAAAGTCATTTTTCATTTATACTAGAAGTTTTTGGTAGATCAATTTTCCCTTTTCACTTACAACTTATAAGTGAATTATACCCTTGCTAAGCTAACTCAGCGAAGACTCATGGGTGCGGAAGTTCTGATCCAATGTTTCGAATACCTCGATAGTGAATTTAATATTTTATAAAGAATTGTGGAAAGAGCTCAAGCTGGTTTCGAACACGCGTCCCTGCCGCTTCTCATCAGGTGCCAACTCACAGGCTGGGACGCGTCGATTGGCACTACCAGCTTAGGTGGATGTCGACTGGTTATTTACTAGTTATTAATATTGCTCTACAGCTTTGAACTTTTTCCTATATTCCAAATTGCCTTTGGTCTGGCTTTATCAATTTCAGAAGTTTTTGGTAGATCAATTTTCCCTTTTCACTTACAACTTATAAGTGAATTATACCCTTGCTAAGCTAACTCAGCGAAGACTCATGGGTGCGGAAGTTCTGATCCAATGTTTCGAATACCTCGATAGTGAATTTAATATTTTATAAAGAATTGTGGAAAGAGCTCAAGCTGGTTTCGAACACGCGTCCCTGCCGCTTCTCATCAGGTGCCAACTCACAGGCTGGGACGCGTCGATTGGCACTACCAGCTTAGGTGGATGTCGACTGGTTATTTACTAGTTATTAATATTGCTCTACAGCTTTGAACTTTTTCCTATATTCCAAATTGCCTTTGGTCTGGCTTTATCAATTTCAGAAGTTTTTGGTAGATCAATTTTCCCTTTTCACTTACAACTTATAAGTGAATTATACCCTTGCTAAGCTAACTCAGCGAAGACTCATGGGTGCGGAAGTTCTGATCCAATGTTTCGAATACCTCGATAGTGAATTTAATATTTTATAAAGAATTGTGGAAAGAGCTCAAGCTGGTTTCGAACACGCGTCCCTGCCGCTTCTCATCAGGTGCCAACTCACAGGCTGGGAAACTTCTGAAATTGATAAAGCCAGACCAAAGGCAATTTGGAATATAGGAAAAAGTTCAAAGCTGTAGAGCAATATTAATAACTAGTAAATAACCAGTCGACATCCACCTAAGCTGGTAGTGCCAATCGACGCGTCCCAGCCTGTGAGTTGGCACCTGATGAGAAGCGGCAGGGACGCGTGTTCGAAACCAGCTTGAGCTCTTTCCACAATTCTTTATAAAATATTAAATTCACTATCGAGGTATTCGAAACATTGGATCAGAACTTCCGCACCCATGAGTCTTCGCTGAGTTAGCTTAGCAAGGGTATAATTCACTTATAAGTTGTAAGTGAAAAGGGAAAATTGATCTACCAAAAACTTCTGAAATTGATAAAGCCAGACCAAAGGCAATTTGGAATATAGGAAAAAGTTCAAAGCTGTAGAGCAATATTAATAACTAGTAAATAACCAGTCGACATCCACCTAAGCTGGTAGTGCCAATCGACGCGTCCCAGCCTGTGAGTTGGCACCTGATGAGAAGCGGCAGGGACGCGTGTTCGAAACCAGCTTGAGCTCTTTCCACAATTCTTTATAAAATATTAAATTTATACTAGTTTCGCTCTAAACAGAGAACCTGCTTATGAATACAAGACCCATAGATAATGTGACTGACAATATAGAAGCATGGCATGGAAAAGGGATCTAATACCATTGGATCATCTCCTCCAAACGCTAGCCTACCCTTACGAACAATGATGATCCCAAATCAACAATTTATCTTGCAAAGATGAAAATCAACAAAAAGACACTTATTTGACTAAAAACAGTACCAGTGATTATTTGCGAAGTAGGAAAGCGGTCGAAAATAGTAAGTTCCATGAAAACTAGCCTAACATACTAAGTTCATGCCAATAAAGTCCACTAAGAGATACAGGTTATCACTGAACCTGTCTTTGACGATTATTGCTTATGTGCACACTAGAGCATCTACATGTGCATCCTACCCACGAATTGAAGCTTGAACTTTATACTCTGACCATGTAGACCCCTAAGTTTTGTTTTCTGAGCTCCCTACAGCCAAAAATAGGTTTCTAGACCCAAGAGCTTATTCTTTAATTTTATTCAAAACCAATGACTTATATTTTCTCGAAAAATTTTCTTTAGACAACAAAACTAAACTATACCTTTGTGAGCAGAGAAAGATTGATCTGAGCTACTAAATCAAGAACTTCACAGGCTACTTTATAGCCATGTCAAAAAAAAGAACACTTTTAGTTTTGGGATTTGAATTTACTTTTATGGCCAACTGACAAGTTATAATCTTAAAACATAAGTCAGCTACATATATTTAATTTAAAAGGAGTTGCAATTTAGAAAAAGGGACATCCATTGTACCATGGACTGTGAACCCTTGCAACATGCCACTCAAATCTCATTAATTCCTATGAAACAATACCAGAAATAAGGCTCCCAACATGGAAGCGAACCAATAAAGGATAAGTTTGGAAATGCAGCTAATTCTCGAAAATAAGAAATGCTTTCCTGTTTGTAAGCAAAATCAATGATAAGGCTCATGGACCTGTAATGAACAGCTGAGACAACACTGAAAAAACAGCTAGTGTCTTTTGGTTACGATGGAACTTCCAAATAATTAAGATTTAATATCAAAATTACAACTCTGGCCCAGCTGAGCTTTTTGAAGGCTCGATGGAGAAGAAAAATCAAGAAAGCAATTCTGCTGAGAAGTTCTCCTAGGAAGAGCTTTTTACATGTATGACTGGTATGCAGAATGATGAGACTCTATTACTCTGGATTAGACATGTATATTAAAACAAATTTCCATTACATCAAGTCACATATCCCCTGTGGATGGGGGAGGCTAGAATACATCCACAGTAACCCAACTTGTCGTAAGAGGCGACTAATGGGAACACAGCACCGAACCCGGACTATGATTTGACTCTCGACTTTATTTGACGCATGTGGGCTGGCGGCCATGATATTCTGGACCTAGTCGCTTTCTGCGCGGTACCGCCGGGGTGAAACCCGTGCGCGAACGGCTCCAGGCTAATATCAGCGCCGTCTCCGTCCCAATAAAACCTTGGCAGACCTCAGAGTACATTTGAAGTCCGCACCATTGAGTTGGTGGTGTAGGTTCGGTTGAGTCGTACTCCCGATTAACGCTGATCTGGCTCTGAGCACCTGACTCCATAAGGGCTGGTGCCAACCCTCGCATGGCCTCCCTGCTTGCATAGATAACCATGGGATCATTAAGGCGACTACGCATCCGAGCGGAGATAGCGGCTCTGAGGGGGGACCCTTAAGAACAAAATGAAGAAAAACAACAACAACAACAACAACAACAACAACAATAAACAGAATAACGCAGAGGAGATGAACAAACGAGCCGATGAACATAATTCTGACAACCATAACGATTATCTTGGCATGTTTTCCCGTAGTGGAAAAACCAGCCCCAAGCGGAAGGAGCAGTGATGGGCCGGTAGTAAATGCGGCTCCGGAGGTTTACGACCACCTCACTCCTAAGATTGCTACTGCTGAATCGACCTCAGAAGGAGGAACGCAGACCATAGAACGTAAGCCCCCGGAGGAGAAAGTCGGCGAAAAAGACCTGATTGTTAAGGAGGTTATCGCGGAGAACCGTTCCGAGGAAGAACGGTTGACTAAAAAATGTTATGCGATACTCAAACGTATGCAAGGAGCGTGCATAAACCAAAAAACAATCAGTAAAGATGTAAAAAATGGAGTGTTTGAGCTCGAAGACCTCTTGGATCGGGTTTGCCACTACAGGAGACTCTGGAAAAAGTTGGAAGAAGAACATCCAGATCAAACGGTGCCCGTTAAAATCACCCAACCTTTCCTTCCCAGTATCAAGAGGACTGCTGCTAGCCCTCTCGAGAGCGAACAGGAGAAAAGGCGTAAAGAGAACGTTGAGCCAGAAAAAGAAACGCCGCAAAGAAAAGACGCTTTCCAACTCGTGATATCTAAGGCGGCAAAAAAATCTGCAAAATGTGAACATAGGCTTAGCCAAAAAACAGTGCCTGTTCAAACAACGACAAAGACCGTGGATAAACCAGCAAGAAAAAAGCGAAGAGCCCTCGGGGACGCCATTCTTGTGAAGCCCACCGACGGAAGGAGCTATTCCGACGTTCTACGCGATATCCGCAAGAACGTCAAGCCGGAGGAAACAGGGACGATTATTAAAACTCTACGATCGACGAGGTCCGGAGGGCTATTCCTCGAGTTTGGAGCGGACTCCTCCGATAAATCGATATTCCGCGACAAAATAAAGGACGTCCTTGGGGCAAAAGCCACCGTCTCTACCTTGGAGCCAAGAGCTTCATTGGAAGTAAGGGACCTGGACTGCATCGCCGATCCGGCTGAGGTCGAAGAAGCCATTCAAAAAGAGTTCCCTGGAATAACTGTATTAAAAGTAAAGCTTTCTCCAGAGAATCGCCGAGGGCAAAGGCTGGCCATACTCGAAGTAACGGAGAAAGATGCTACACAACTCCTGGCCAAAGGAAAAATAAAAATCGGCTGGGTGGTGTGCAGAATTCGCCGCCACGCCATCCCAGTACGATGCTACAGGTGCCTTGGATACGGGCACACCACTTCGAACTGCAAGGGCCCTGACCGTAGTATGCTTTGCTTTAAGTGTGGAGCGCCTGGGCATAAGAAAAAAGAGTGCGTTGAGACTCCGCGCTGTTTGCTATGTAATCATCTTAACTCTCAACCGACAGAGCACCTTCACGTTGCAGGAACAGGCGCGTGCCCAATCTTTAGAGAGGCACTAGCAAAAGTAAAAGCAGCTCTAAGGTGATGATCAGGACCCTTCAAATTAACTTGCACCGTAGCGTCAATGCACAAGATCTGTTAGAGCAGTTCGCCAGAGAAAAGGGAGCTGATCTGCTGCTGCTGAGCGAACAACATCGAAATAAGGCCTCACCAGCCTGGTTCTCCGATGACTCCCATACTGCTGCCGTTTGGGTTCGTGGCAGCATGCGACTCCAGATCCAAGGTCACGGCCGAGGAGACGGTTTCGTGTGGATTCGGTGCTCGGGTATAACGATTTTCAGCGTATACCTGACGCCGAATGAGTCAATGCCATCTTTTCAAAATAGACTGGACCCGCTAGAGGATGCTGTTCTGAACACAGATGGCAAAGTACTCGTAGCAGGAGACTTCAACGCCAGAGCCGTTGAGTGGGGCATGTCTCAAACCGATCCCAGAGGGCAACGCATTCTGGACATGTCGTCGAGGACTGGGTTGGTAGTTTTAAATACCAGTAATGTACCGACCTTCCGGCGCTGGGGATGCGAAGGAACAATCCCAGATGTGACATTCACCTCGGAGTCCCTCGCTTCGAGGACGTTGAACTGGAGAGTACTCGAGGATTACTCAGCGAGTGACCACCAATACATCGCATTTGAGATCGGCGATACCACTCCTCGCTCGTCTCAACGATCTTTCACTCCCGGGTGGAATATCGGAAAAATGGACGTGGAGACTTTCGCCAATGTGATTCTAAAAGGCGGAACGTCATCGGGATGCCCTTCGGGGAACGGAAGGGCTGGAGTCGAGGGAATGGCGGAGTCAACGATGAACCTTATCACTTCTGCCTGTAGCTCATCTATGCCTCGACGGAGGCCTCGACACGACAGGCCTGCTGTACATTGGTGGTCAAAAGACATCGCAGACAAACGAGGCGAGTGTCACAGACTTCGACGTGCAGCTCAGCGGTCGAGAAACGTAGAGGAAGCATCCGATAGGACAGTAGCATACAGATCAGCAAGGAAAGAAGTCCGAAGACTCATCAACGAGAGCAAGGCACGCTGCTGGAGAGAACTTGTGGACGATGTGAACAGGGATCCATGGGGGCTCGGCTACAAGGTAGTGTGGCGCAAGCTCGGTACCTCACGGAAGCCGTATTTACTTCAAGCAGATAAGATGGACGGTATAGTGCAGGCGCTTTTTCCAACTCACCCTGTCCGTGTTGATGCTGCCCACGAGGTCGGCTCAGGCGAATGTCCATCGTTCACTAAAAATGAGCTGGGGGAAGCGGTGCTTTCTATGAAAGCTCGAAAGGCACCAGGACCAGATGGCATTCCATCCGAGGTGCTACAAATGGTCTTCCACGTTTGTCCTGACTTGCTGCTCAATGTGTTCAACGCTTGCCTGAGAGAAGGTGTGTTCCCATCTCGCTGGAAGGTGGCGAGGCTCACATTGATCAGCAAGGGAAAAGGGGACCCCGGGCTGCCATCTACATACCGGCCGCTTTGTATGCTGGACACAGCCGGGAAAGTGTTTGAAAAGCTCATCAAAAGAAGACTCACAGACGCAATTCGTGCTGCAGGGGACCTATCTCTTCGGCAGTATGGCTTTAGAGCAGGGCGATCTACTTCCGATGCCATCACGGAAGTGGTGAATGCAGTCCGTCGAGCCGAAGCGCACAAAACTGAAAAACGAGTTGTCTTGCCAGTGACGCTTGACGTCAGAAATGTCTTCAACTCCGCCAGATGGTCGGATATTCTTGGCACATTGGAAAATTTTTTCCGATTGCCAGGGTATCTGATGCGGATTTTGAGGGATTATTTAAAGGACCGCAGACTGCTCTATGACACACAAGATGGGCGACGCAGTATGGAGATAACGTCTGGTGTAGCGCAAGGCTCCATACTGGGACCAGACTTGTGGAACGCCACATATGACGGACTACTGAGGCTTGAGCTGCCAGATGAGTCGCGCTTAGTCGGCTATGCAGATGATATAGCAGCACTGGTCGCCGGACGTACAGTCGAACATGCGCAGCGCAGACTGGGAGTGCTTATGCGTCAAGTGAGGGAATGGATGACCACCCGTGGGTTCAGTTTGGCACTAGAGAAAACCGAGGTGGTCATTCCCACGAAGAAAAGAATTCCCACTGTAATTCCTTTGCAGATCGGAGATGCGACTGTTGAGTCTAAAGTTGCAATAAAATATTTGGGACTATTGATCGATTCCAAAATGAGCTTTTCGGAACAGATCTGGGCAACGGCGAAAAAGGCCGCGATGGGCGTCTCAGCTTTAAGTCGACTAATGTGCAACATCGGTGGGCCCACACCAAGCAAACGCTGACTTCTCATGAGTGCTGTACAGTCAGTGGTACTGTACGGCTCTGAGGTTTGGGCCGGAGCTCTCAGTAAGGAGCTGTACCAAAAGCGCTTGGCCCAGGTACAGGGACGAGGAGCTTTGCGGGTTGCGTTTGCATATGCACTGTCTCTGAGTCGGCGGTGTTGGTGATCGCAGGAGTGATCCCCATCGCACTCTTTGCTCGGGAGAGACGGAGAATTTATGACCGAAAAGTGGAGGTCTCAAGATATGCTGTCAACCGAGAGGAGAGGCAGCGCACAATACTTGAGTGGCAACAGTCCTAAGAAGGCGACGGCGGGCGAAGGGGGTGGTGGTTAGTGGGTAGTCTGGTAGCATGCGCTGCTAGGAGTCCCACACTCCGGGCGTAAATTGCCTTCACTCCCCAACCCAAAAAAAAAAAAAAAAAAATTACATCAAGTCCAGCTTACAGAGAATGATTCAAAAAGCCTTGATCTTACCCACGCTGACGAAACCATGTTTTGTTGTTGGCCGAACGATATACTTCGTTTTAATTTTTTTTATTTTGATTATTTTGTAGCTTCGAAACTCTTTCTTGCAGAGAAGTCGACATGGGCAATGTTTTTCTCAGAGTTCGAAGGATATAAGCTTTCTCTATATATTGCCAAATACCTGGGAACACACTAGTAAAGAATCTTTATGGCTTAAAGCAAATCCATCTCACCTAACAAGAGGCGATTACTAGGGGCGTGATCTAACATACTGACGAAGGGTTGTACACATAAAATTGGCAGTTCTCGTTGAATTCTTTGACAAAGTCCGGTATGTAACACTGCGAAACAGTGCCATAACAGTGTCATAACAGGTCGCCTGCCCAATGTAGACCATATGATGAATGAAGCAATTTTTCATCATATATGAATCAAATCTACTTTTTTTAAATGGATGCAGCAATAGAACTTCAATTTTTTGTAAAAGGGTGTGACGGAGAGATTGCTTACTTTTGAAAAAAAGTGAAAAGTCATAGTGATTTGTGAATTGATTCCTTTCGCAGATGCGCTAATGTTTTTTCATTAAATTATTTCGTGTTATTATAACGCACGTAACGTAACGTATTATAGAAACGCACACTTGTTCCTTTTTTCACTTCACTGCGAAGACATAAGACCACATTCTGGCCATTCTGTGTTGTTCTGTTTAGTTTTTTAAGGATTTCCGTAACGTAAACAGCAATCATAATAAGATCCTTTCAATTTATTGTTCCAACATGGTATTTCAGGGAATTTATGGTGTCCTGAAGAAATTGTTGGCACGTTTGATGGCTTTGTCCACTATTTTTCAGCACTTCTTCACTAAGCCAATGGCAAATGATGACCATTATGGTGGGGCGACAGCAATTTGTAACGCATATCATGCAGTTTGACGGTGACAACTCCGTATGAATGTGCTGATGCATTATCATGGTGAAACAGTACCTTCTTTTTCGCTAAATGCGGCCGTGTCTCGTTTCACGGAATTTTTCACCGAAGCGGTCGGAAAACTCACTGTAGCATTGTCCAGTGATCATGAGGTGATCGAATTCATGAGGATGCTGCCGATCGTATTCGAAAAAAAACTGCATTACTCTTCCGGCTGATAGGACAGTTTTCGCCTTCTTTGGAGTAGATTCACTGGGAGGAATCCAATGTTTTGATTGTTACTTAGTTTCTGATGAGTAATGATGAACCTAGGTTTCGGCAACGGAAACAACTCGACGCGAAACACCTCCAGATCTCGCTTTAGTTGCTACAAACACTTCTTCGAAGTTAACAGCCGCCCGTTGTTCACCGTTAGCAATCGCGGCACCTTTTGAGTTGACAATTTATTCATCGCCAACATATCATGTAAAATATTAATTGCTGTTCCGGTCGACACACCTACGTCTATAGATAGCGAAGTGTCCCCATAAAAAGCGTCAAAATTTGCTTTTATCTGCTCGCATTTTTCCCATTCAAAAACAAAAAGCGAATTACCGAGCCACTCCGTTTTTTCCCCATCTTATCGAAAATCGCGAAACACATCTTACCCGAATGGCTGCAGAATCCAAACTAGCATATCAATCAGCCTGAAATTTATTTTATCTTCGTTTCATAGATGGCACCAACACGATGATTTGCCCTCAAGAACGCCCTCTGTGGTCAAACACGGATACTTATTGAACCACCCTCGTCAATATCGCGGTCTACGACTTTTCTTAGGAAATCGGAAAAATATATTGGAAACAGGGAACCAAATTTTGGAATATTGCTCAACAAGGCACAGGATGAACGACTTTTTTTTTTATTGTTGCCGCAAACTGAAATTATCTTGCCGTATGGGTACACTGTGCAAAGGTGCATTATTGGTGAGGACGTGACTCGGAAATTATAGCATCACACTCATAGTGACAACAAGTCAAAACATCGAATAAGCAATCAGCTAGTTTTTGAGCTTTTTTTTTAACTACTCTAGATAAAACTCATATACGAGTAAATGAATAGTACGTTCGGTGTAAGGATTGAATATCAAAGAAATTTATTATATTTGGCTTATATTTGAATCTTTGTTCAGAATTGTTTGAATATTATATGCTTCATAATAATTTGAATAGATTGCCTCCACAAAAAAGAGAAAATTGAAATACTCGTACTTGAATTTTCTAAACAATGCAACATATACATACAAGGTCTGGCTATTAAATAACGAGACTGCACGCCTATAGGGCGCCGTAGAGGGGTGGGGAAAAAACGAGTAGTGCGTTGAGTATCTAGATATCTTGTCTATGCACGTACCAAAACATGTTCTCGTCACTATTATTGTATTTGTGCAGTAGCGGTTTGTAAGGAACGTGTTTTTTTCTCGTGCCGAAAACCATGTGACGAAAAACAGGAGCAACGTATCAATCTCAAATTTTTTGTTAAATTGAAAAAAACTCCGACTGAGTGCTATAAATTGTTGCAAAAGGCCTATGGGGACAATTCTCTATCTCGTGCGCGTGTTTTTGAGTGGTGTAAGCGCTTCAGTGAGGGCCAAGAGAGCACTGAAGATGACCAACGCCCAGGTCGCCCTGTCACTGTTTCAACTCTGGAAACAGTGACCAAAATCAACCAAATCGTGCGTGCAGATCGTCGAATGAGCATCCGGATAATTGCCGAGGCTGTAAACGCCGATAAAGAAACGGTTAGACAAATTTTACACGAGGAATTACACATGACAAAAGTCTGTGCGAAGTTGGTGCCAAAAAACCTGACTCCTGACCAAAAGCTCTTGCGTCAACAGGTCTGCTCAGATTTCCTTGAAAGGTTAAAAAAACATTCCGGACTGGTGAAAAACATTATTACTTGCGACGAAATGTGGATTTTTTAATACAATGTTGAAAGAAATCGGCAATCGATGAATTGGAAGACGCCTGAATCGCCCAGAATCAAAAAAGCAAGGATATCCAAATCAAATTTCAAGGTAATGTGAATCGTTTTTTTCGACATTAACAGTATCGTGATGACTGAATGGGTTCCAGAGGGTCAGACTATCAACCAGTGACTTACTATTTGTCAGTTTTGGCAACACTGCGAGAACGAGTCCGTAAGAAACGGCCCGAGTTGTGGAAGAACAACTCGTGGATATTGCACCAGGACAACGCACCTGCCCATAACGCGCTATCTGTGAAGCAGTATTTGACCGATAAGCGCACTCCAGTGCTCGAACACTAGCCGTACTCGCCATATTTGGCACCGTGTGACTTTTTTTTTGTTTCCGAAGATAAAATCTGCTTTGAAAGGGAGCCGATTTGAGTCGATGGAAGAGGTAAAGCAAAAAACGGCAGAGCTCCTTAAGGCCCTCACCAAAAAAGCTTCGATCAATGGAAAAAATGTATGGAAAGGTGTGTGGCGAGGAAAGGGGAGCATTCGAATGTAGAATAATTTTTATAATAAAACCCTTCTTCGTAACCAGTCTCGTTATTTAATAGCCAGACCTCGTATATGTCGAAATTCAAAGAAAATTCGGAAATTTAGTCAAAAGCAGACGCGAATGGTCTACTGTGAAGCTAGTAGCATCAACCGATGTATGTATACTGCGAGTTAATGTCTGATGAACACAGGCTACGGCAGGATAAATAATAGTGTCGGCTGGTAGCCTAAATGAAACGTCAATTTTAGGTTTCGCATGTACTCTGTCATAGCTGAAGTCAAACTTTTTTCTTGGTTCACTTTTAATAGATCGTCAAAGCAGAGTTTCGCATGGATTTTGCGGGAGATGATAATAAGCACAACCTTTCAGTGATAAGATTGCTCAATTCGGAAGGAATGAAAGTCGATAAAACTAAATTTAAACTGGGAACAAATTAATAGGTCCTTGGGTTATTCATTGAAAGTAGTAAGTTGTTTTTACCTAAGCTTGGTTATGTGTATTTGTTTCCAGGAGACTAATCGAGCTGTCAAAAAGAGCCGGTAGCTGAAGAAGTTTTTGAAAACCCCATGTTTCAGTGCTGGGCGTTACGAAGTTATAGTTGAGCAGAATAATTCATACAATGAAAATTCGAAAATAGGCAAGTGAGATGAAGTCGATCAAGAAATCCAATTAGGTGGGGACTGAGATGCATGACAAAAGACAACTCAAAAGGATTTAACCGAACATCACTCCATGCCCAGCCAAACAGTCTCTGTTCTGAAGCGATGTTATTAGTAAATAATGAACAGACTGCTTATAAGCTCGATTCCGTAAACAGTCGAAAATTCTACAATTTCCATACCTTTGAGGATAGTTAGGTAAGCTGAAGGTTGCAAACTAAAAACTTTGTGCAGCTTTTCAACAACGTATCAAACTGAACAAGGTTCCGAGTATATATTAAAAGGAGGTATTTTTGTGTAGAAATTAACATAGTTAGTCTGTTTTACTTCCTGTTAAAACGGGGTAACCTAATTATTAACGTTGAACGTGCGATTCTTTCCCTGCATATATATTCGTTCCATATCGGTCCTAAAACCAGCTGAAAATCAGTGTTGTTCTAAAAACTACATTTATTCATCAAGAAAACTACGAGTGCAGTTTGCAACAATGCAAAACATACTCCATTTTTCCAAACATTTTTACTTCCCTAACAGTGTAATAGCTCCAGAAAATTTTCGCTCATATTTAGAACTGATGAAATGTGCAAATACGTTGCAGGACCAATTAGTAGTAGACGAGGGTACGTAGGATTTCAGAAACAAGTTTCGCTATGGTTGACGTATATTCCTGTTCTACACAAAAATAAACAACGATTTATAATTTCATATGGATCCATAGAAGAGGTTTTAATTATCCTTTTCGCATTGTGTCTGTAAAGTGGTTAGTTTCCGCCACTTGTTTGTGAAAAGTTTTGTTGTCCACAGGATTGTTCACGATCCATAGAACATTACATGCCTACCGAATAGATAGGGAAATTCACTTATTTTTTGGTGATTATATACTTCGTTTGTTATTTTGCCGGGCAATTTGGTGAGGAAGGGACTTACCTGGCAAATTATTGAATTTTAAGTTAAAAA
Source organism: Stratiomys singularior (assembly GCA_954870665.1). Classification (NCBI taxonomy): domain Eukaryota; kingdom Metazoa; phylum Arthropoda; class Insecta; order Diptera; family Stratiomyidae; genus Stratiomys; species Stratiomys singularior. The sequence goes on along the minus strand of OX940878.1, from coordinate 124,939,237 downwards.
AAAAGTTAATTTAGCACGATAAAGTACTGCTTCGAAGCCATATGCATGAAAATTATTTATGCGATAATTTTTATCACACCTCAATATGTAGCTTTTATTTAGCATAAACTGTGAAACACAACTCGTGATACCAACTCCAGAAATCACGTTGTTTTTAAGAACTCGATTCTGATTGTTTCACTATGCTATATTATGTAATATGAAATCCTGGAACATCGCGACGCGAGCTTATTTCTAAAAATGGAATTTTTTTTCTTTTGCTGCTTCGAAAATGAAAGCCTCACTCCAAAACCAAATCTTTAATGAAGGAGTCAGAACGTGTACATTGACTGAAAACATTGGATCCTTAATTACGAAGTACTCAACTTGTTTTTAGTTCCGTTGAAATTCAAACAAAGCATCGAGGGAAAAACAAAGTAAAATAACAAAAAAAAAAAAAAAACTTGCAGCAAGTTATTCACACTAAGCAAAATAGTGATTTTCCGGTCTTTTCCACTTTTCTTATTTCTGTTATTACAAAATTTCCTTTGTTAAAAGTACAATGGAAGGTATCCGCTAAGAGACAATGCCTTAAAAATATTTTGCTATTGTATTTTATGATGTTTCGCAAATATTTTTTCATGTTTCATTGTTGCAAAGTGTCTAGACATAAAAGTTTCATTGTTTGTTCAAGTGACTTGCTGGCCAACAATAATGAACAATTGTACGCTTGGAAAATTTGTGCTGAATGTAAAATTTTATTCATTTTATTATCAGTAACGAATAAAGTTACTTTCAAATAAAAATCAAAAGCAGCTTCTTTTGATTTTGAAGCAAATTCTGTAAAAAAATTATGCTTTAATGAAAGTAACTTCTTCTTACTTATTTCGATACGTATCTAGATCGCACTTTGCAGAAGGAGAATGAACTTTTACAAATACCAAAAGAATTAATTACTTGCAAGACTCAATTCAAAATTTTAGATTGCTACCGCCAGCGCAAACACATGAGAGACTGAGTGATTGCTTGCGGGCTCGGGATGGCATAAAAGAGAGTCCTCAGACTAAGGCTAAGCAGTAGATCAAAGAAGATCAAGAAAATCAAGAGATAAGTCATAACCGTCGGACTGATAAGTTGTATTAGCTAGGAAAGTGATAGAAAAAAATTGTTTAGGGAGCATATCGTCGAACCGAGGCCTAAGCCCTTAATTTTATCCCGGGGCCGACATACATATTGCTGAAAGGTGTATATAAATAAATATAATTAGAACATAAGAAGTAATTAATTAAATTTTCTGCAAAAGGTCCCTTAATTTAATCCCGCATCCAAGCTCTGTCTTGGAAATAGCAGAAATGGGTGACGTGGGAGCGGAGGAGAGCTCTCCGAGGCAAAGGCTGCTTTCACGCGGAAACCTAAGGAAAGCCTGCAAAGGAATGCAAGGGAGTCATTCTTGCTAGACTTACTAGCTAGTTTCAATCTCCAACAACAACTTCCTTCGGAAGGATTATGAGTAGAGGAGGAGGATTTTACCACTGCCAAAAGGGACCTTCCAGCTGATTTCAACAGCGCGACCGAGCAAGAGGAGCCAATGGAGACGGTCAGGGAAGACCATTCTCGTCGGAAAAGACCAATTGTGTCTTCAACACGAGTCCACTTCTAATTGCTCAGTAAACCTGGGCGAAAGGAACTTTCCCGAACTGTACGCTGCCGTTTTCAAGGCTTTGGCAAGGGTAAGAAAAGACGAAATTGAATCCGTCCCAGTGCGCAGGATAGCTGTCGTAGCTAAGAAAAGTCCACTCAGCGTTGCAGCTACTTGGAAGCAAAGGGTTCCTCCTATTGTATGCTACAGGTTGAATCTTAAGCCTTTCAGGGAAAGAGTTGAACGAACATGTCAGAAAAATCAGCTGGATGCCCCAAAATTTGATGTAACGGTTAACAGTTCTACACGAACTTCGTTACACCCAAAAACAATAGAAGACTATAAAAACCCTTTTGGTTTTTTTAAATGGGGCAAGGTGGCATACTAAATGTATGAACTCCCAACAGGCAAAAAGCTGAACCTGTTACTAAAGGGTGTGCACTCTTCCTACGAAGACAGTGATTTCAAGGAAGAACTCGAAGCCATCCTAGGGGAGGATGTTTTGGGCTCCAAAAGGTTCTCAACAGTGATGGCAAGGAAGGAAAAGGAAACTCATTCGTCCTTCCTTATTCAATTTAAGCCTGACTTCGACGTCAAAAAGACTATGAATGTAAAAACGCTCCTGCACCAACAAGTAGCTCGCAATGTTTAAATTGCCAACGATTTGGTCATGCAGCTTCGAATCGGGGTATAGAACCTCGCTGCGTCAAATGTGACAAACAACATCAGTCCAAAGACTGTCCAATTGAAAAGAATTAGGGTAAATATACTGTTTTCTGCGTAACTTGCAACAATAAAGGCCACCCCGTGAGTTTCACAGGCTGTTCTAAGGCCAAGGAGACTGGAAAGATTAGACATAATCTCCTAAAGGGATTTTGTCACTTGAAAAACACGCTTCCTTGAAAAACTCAATACGAAACGGGGTCTCATTCGCTAACATAGCAAGGAGTGCAGCCAAACCAACTGCAATTCAGCCTGTACGGCAAGCTAAAGCGAATAGTAGTCAACAGCAGCAAAAAGACAGAAATTCTGTCATACATAACGACTGCAATCAATTCTTCCGGGGTGACTTGTTAAAAGTGGACAAAGTGGGCGCCCTTCATTCCACAATACAAAAAACTCACTAATTTGAGTGGGAAAAAAGTGGCGTTAGACTTCGCCTTCAAAATCTGTTGTCGCGATGAGCTCCATTTCGCTCTCTATCGTTAACATTTGTTCGCGAGCTCCACGTTTCAAAAGGAACTTTGTCCCTGAATAATTAGGCATGCATAACCCAGATTTCTTGTTCATTTCAGAAATAAGACTAAAAATTAAACATTTAGTTCAATTGGGAAAATATAGTCATAGGGTATGATGATCCAGATGAAATCCTTGGAGTAGCTATGGCTTTCAAGGAGCATTTCAAAATTCAAAGACACTTTCTTCCAAGTCTGAAGTATCCAGACGTCATGATATTAACCTCAGTGTTGGGAGGGTAAACCTTTGCATTTGTTGGAATATACTTTAAACACGGGTATTGGAAGGGGATCTCACTGAAGACTTGGAAACAGTATCCGCTTTGTGAGAATATTTACTGTGAATACTGTGAATACTTTGCGATAGGGGGTGGTTTCAACGGAAGACATCCTTTCTGGGGTAATACCGTATCTAATGAATATGAAACGGCTCTGTTCAACTGGGTGCAAGCAAACATGGATCTAATTTTGATTGCGCTGAGCGATCCCACCTTTCGGAGAAGCTCGTCAACCATTGATCGACTGGAAAGCAGTGCTGACCTGAGTGGGAAACTTTAAGATATTTCAACCAGCAGATTGAAAGATCTCACAACCACAGAAATCGAAAAGTAAATCGCTTGTTTAAATTCAACCGCTAATACATTCATCTCAAAGATCTCCTTAAAAAACTTCTTCAGAAATTATCTTTATAGAGATTTAGAACAGGACATTTTGATGCTTCATCGCAAATGTGGCATTCTAAGAAAACTACTCTCAAAAATAAATCACCGCCAGTTACATGTAGTTAACCACCAGAGTACCAGAGGGTTCACCTTCTTATACTCTCACTTAATAGAATGATTTCGAGAAGAACATCTGATTTTGCCAATGAGAGATTCGAACAGACCATAGCAAACATTCAGCCCAGTGCGTGGCTTTTTCCCCAAATAAAAAAATAACTAGCCGTAAGCGCCTGTCAGGAGTTCTCACTTATAACGGTTCCATTCTGATGGAAGACAAGCCCGTTGCTGATTCCATCGCAAATCATTTTGCGAAAGTTCTTCAAGGGGAGAAGGCAAGTTAGGACTCTGCTTTCAACTCGTTCGTTAAAATTACTATATCAACATTTGACAAGAACCGCAAGATTCCGTCAGATGCTCCTATTAGCAGTACCCTGTTTGTGAGCCCGGAGGGACTCAGAATGCTCGCACTTGAGGAAAATTCCTAAAAATCGGCTGGGGCTGATGAAATTTCAGATTTTTTTATAAAATAAGCTTCCACCAACTTCCAAACTAGGTCACCCAACAGTAGACGCACTGGCTGTGTTTTAATTCAGTATAAAAAGAATTTGAACGGCCAAAAAGGCCGTAGTAGGGTGCCTCATTGACGTAGAAAAAGCCTTTGATTCGGTTTGGATCGACGGGCTTATCTACAAGCTCATTCAATTTGGCTTCCCTGTGATCGTTATAAAAAAAAGTAGGCAGTTTCATGAAAGGACGTTCTGCGTTTGCGGTGTATTGAGCTAGTACCGAACCTTTTAATATCGAGTCAGGGGTCCCTCAGAGTTCTATTCTAGGCCTCTTCTACTACTCTCTAGGCTTCAGAGATGAATTCAAACCTGGTATCAAGGTGAATCTCTTCGCTAACGACTTATTGACGGTTTCATCTGAACACAATCTTCGCTTTGTACGAAGAGCTAACTGAGACTCGTTAACTATGGAAAGTGGAAGAATAGGGTTAACGCTAAGAAAAGCGAGCTGATTATGTTCAAGGACCCTCATCAAAAATATGGACGTCGAACGAAGATCATGTGATACCAGGGTAACGTTTATCGGACAGGCCGTGCACCTGAAGATGCTCACTCGCGTGCATTCACCCTTGACAAATGACACACATGTTCAGTCGCAAAAATCCATATGGTAGTTTGACAATTAACTTGGAAATGCATGGCTAATGTCTGAGGAAATTAACAATAAAGGCAGGCTATCACTGATTTTTTCCCAATACAGGGCCTATCCTTGGCGGTAGCAATTTTTTTTGAAGCTTATTATGAAGAAAGCGAAGCATACGTTTCTTGAAAATGATTGAGTTGCAAGACTTTGGAGAGAGCAAATGTTGTGATTTCGAAGATAGTACGCATTAGCAAAAGCAAGACATCAATGTCATGAATTACGTATATCAGTCACTATTAATATAGCCTTAATTTTGTCAAAGCCGGTCCCAAGCATGGTCGCAAAGAAAAAGTGTGGTGTTCGAAATTACAGAAAAGTGCAAGGGGAACTGCATTTCTGTTCTGCTCTGGGGGATCTGCTGTCACATTTACTCGTTAAAGACTAAACTTTAAGACTGCCTCCATTTTTTCCTCTTTATGCGTAATTTGACCACTAATATACTCGATAAGATCGGCAGCCACGCCTATTGGTACTTTCGGCAAAGCCAAAAGCGATAAATCTGAGATATTTTCATACTTTACGTGAAAACTCGTTCCAAATTAGGTCAAATATTATATAGCTACAAATCTTGTACTTTAAAACCATGGTAACGTCTTTCAAAAAATTAAAACAGATTTTGAACACACCTGAATTATTAAATATAGCCCAATCCATCATGGCGTCTAATTCACCCCTAATTTAAGCATTTTGAAGGTGGATTGATGTTAAATCAATTTGGCACGCACGTCCTTTTGACTATAAATGATGAATTTTTTAAACTGATTGAATAATTTTCATATGTTCACAATCTATTATCCTCACGTCAATCGTCATGTTTTCAACGCATGGTAACGAACGTTTATTACATTTCAAAGGTTTCAACCCTTCCACCGCAGTACCGTTCACATGCAATGTATATGCCTTCAACCTCGTTCGAAATAACCGCTGTCGGGTGTGCTTTCAAAACTAAGTAATCGTAGTAAGTGAATAGCAAATGTGTATAGGTGGGTCTACTGTATCCGTAAGGCTTTTTTTTATCTCCTATTAATATGATAAATAGTTGCTATCCTTTCACTTCATATGCGTCCAGTAGAAATTCGAAGTGTGAAAAGAAGAAGAAGGAAATGAATAAATGTTGAAGCTCAGCTCGAAGGAAAGGGTGACTAGCTATGTTCAATATTTCAATACAGAATCCTTATACGTCTTGCAAATTTGATGGGATCAATCCTTATAAGCGACTGCGGTCAGAGTATGAATAATACGCTTCGGTTTTATGGTTTATGACGTGTTGAGTAATACCCGCGAATACCTTTTGTGAAACGGATTATCAATGTATGAATAGTTTTGTATCCTTATAAAGTTTTGGCATATTGACGATGAGCTTAGACTTGTGGCATCTGCATATATGCTATGATAATTTTTGTGTGAGTATAAGCATTTGTTACGTACCAGAATCATTGGCGGGCTCTGATGTTTCTAAGTACAGGTCCTGCGAAGATATAAGGATAACAGCGACAAAAATACTAAATCAAACTCATATCTATGTGTTTAAATCTGATTGTATGGATTTACATTGGGATCAAATTTGAAATTGGAGGCCGTATTGATAGTATTAGTAGTATTAGTAGTAGTAGTAGTAGTAGTAGTAGTAGTAGTAGTAGTAGAAGTAGTAGTAGTAGCAGTTTTAGTAGTAGACGAAGTTGTAGTAGTCGTATGAATAAAATGTTATAGTCTTATGAATAATATGTAGAAGTCGTATGAATAGTAGTAGTAGAAGAAGTGGTAGTAGTTGTACTAACATTAGTAGTAATAGCAGTAGTGTTAGTTGTAGTAGTGGTGGTAGTAGTTATTTATTGTTATGGCTGTAGTACTAGCAGTATTACTCATATGAATAAGCTGTAGTAGTAGTAGTATTAGTAGTGGTGGTAGTATTAGTAGTAGTAGTAGTCATTGTTGTTGGTGCTGTTTTTGTCCCACTAGTACAAGTGGTATTGGTAGTAGTCGTAAAAGAAAATGTAGTAGCACTCGCTTGTGAGGAATTCGTTGTTGTAGATAATGAAAACAACAATTGTTTATTTTCCAGCAGTGGTGGTAAGGACGCACTTTACGCAAATTATCGTTGGGTTGGATATTTATTTAGGTTCGAAACAGAAACAAAATAAATGGAACCGCGAGACCGACCTTAGATACCGTCGAGGAGACCAATGAGGTATGTGATAAAATTAAAAATTTTAGAAATTCTTGTGCCTAGTTTTTAACGATTATAAAAGGCGAAAGCTGGTATGGGCAGCGGGGAACGCCAAGGAGACATCTAGGCAGATATTTTAAAATTGGATTCAGACAAGAAGACTAGCTTTAAATCTCAGGAAACATTTGCCGAACTTAATTGACTTTAATAGTGAATCGCTGCACGGATTTTTCAATTGGAGGATGTAGGAATTGTCATACTCGGAATGTCAAGACCCCTCCATGTTGGAATTATCATATAAGGAACGTACAGTCCCACGATGGTACTGCGACAAGGGTGATTAGACTACCGTTTAATACTGTGGCCTTTTTTTAACAATTTTAAATTTTTTTATTTAATCTCACAAATTTGTTTCACCCCCCTCAAAGATTCCCGCCCCAATACTCTTGTACTAACGTGTTAACCAATCCTCGAAACAGATGTTAAAGTCAGTTTCCGGAATATCCTTCAATGCGCATAGAGGTTCACGTTTAATCGACCCAAAATGGTCTCCCTGGAACGGTCGTTCGAGTTTGCTCAACTGCAAGAAGTTACACAAAGCTAAATCAGGTAAATACGGGGGTGGTTGTGGAACGATATTGGTTGAATTTTTTGCGAAAAATTCACAAAAAATCTATGCAGTTTTTGCGAGTTTTCACGAAAAACTCACACAGAATCTATGCAGTATGCGATGGTGTATTGTCGCGATGGAAAAACCAAGAGTTTTCGGCCCATAATTCCCGCCCCTTTTTACAAATGGTTTCATGCAAACCACGCACAACACTCGAATAATATTCTTTGTTTACAGTTTGGCCGGTCAGAAGGAATTCGGAGTGCACCCCGCCTCGATAATCGAAGAAAACTGTCAACTTGACCTTGATTTTTGACGTTGTTTTTCGGTTACGATTCACCTTTGGTACGATATTCGACCGATTAATCATCTGTTTCCGGGTCGCACGCATAGATCCAAGATTCATCACAAGTTATAATATGTTTCATGACATTCTGGTAGTCGAAAATCATTGTTTCACAGATGTCAACGCGACGCTGTTTGTCAAGAAAATTGAGTGATTTTGGAACCAATTTTGCTTTCACTTTTCTCAGTCCCAAACGATATTTTAAAATGGTTTTCATTGATCTTTTCGATATTCCAACGATGCCACACTAAAGTTTCTGACTGTTAATCATTAATAATCAATTCGTTGATTTTATTGACGTGTTGATCATCAGTTGATGTTGATGGCCGTCCTAGACGTGATTCGTCGTCAACGCGTTCTCGACCCTCTTGAACAATTTCTACCAATCGTAAACACTTGCTCGTCACATTAAATTATCGCCAAAGGCCCTCTGCAACATTTTAAATGTTAGGCACCAGAAATTTGATTCCGCACACAAAATTTGATTGCACTTCTCCGTTGAATAATCCATTCATTATAAAACTCGCCGAATGTAGATATTATACTTCAGAAAGACAAGCGTATACTAAGCGCTAATGATAGTTTGGTTGTGGCATTTGGCACAGATGTCACTGACAGTCATACCAACCTAGAAAAAAAATATGTCGACGAGTAGGTTTCTGCGCAAAATTTAAATTAAAAACTCTTTTTGAAAAATGTATTTTTTAAATTGAGTATTAACTAGTCCCAAGCTCCTTAGAATAAAATCGACTGTGGAACGCGGTAAATCCATAAAGTCAACATGTTTGTATATTTGAGCATTCATATCCGTGGGAGAATTATAGTTCTATCCAACAACAAGGATGTCGACAAGGGTCAAATTTTTTCCATGTAAAGAATAACATGCACGCTAGAGGACACGATCAAAGTCGGTTAAACACAGACACTTGTTTGTGTTTAGACGATTTTGCACACAGACACAGGAAATCGTGACATTGAACTGATGAGGCTAGCCGCATCAAAAACATACAAACAAACAACAAAAAACACTACTAGACACTTAAGATAGTAGACACGTAAGTCCATCACCGTAAATAATCATAATTAGTAGGTTTAAACATGGTCTTCATGATTTAATGCCATAAACACAATAGAAAAATATTTTCGGATAATGAAAGGTTACTTTCGTATGATACATGTCAAAGGTTTGAAAAAGATAGTTCGCCCACTTGTACTTCAATAGACATAGTAATGAAGATGGGACCATATTGGCCTCAAGCAGCTGTCTGTTCTAAAATAAACAACGTCAAGCTGAAAATGGAAAATTATAAGAATTTTTCAACTTTAAAAGCACTTTTGAAGGCTTTTACCAATCTGATCCCGATTTCGGCACCGAATAACTTTTAAACTAAATATTTACCAATTCGTCCTTGCATTTGACATCTAAATCACAAACTCATTTTAACAAATTGAAAAGGACGGAAGGGTGCCATTAATGAAATATTTACTATCAACAATAACCATCAACAAGATTTAGCAGATAATAAGATTCCCGAACAAAATTGAATAAAACATGGAACTTTACTTTCCATATACACTTAAAGCCTAAATCCATTTTAGCATATAACCCCTATGAAAGCGATGTATGCGTACGAGTCTCTTGAAGGCTATTTATTCAAATCCCTGAAAACCAATCTAACAAGAAAAATATACAACCCAACAAAATAGTTTTACTCCCACGATGTCAATATTCTGTTGAAGGACAACCTCTAAAGCAATAAATAATTCAAAGTGTCAAAGGAGAATTCGTTAGTCCTAGGTCTTCTTCACACCGTAATCCACATCCGTATAAGTGTGTGAGTATTTATGTGTATATGGAATCGTTTTTTTACGCCTTTAGTCCTAATGGCAAACTATTTCGACCTTATAAATATGTCGAACTCTATACTGTGGAATAAATTTGCATTAATGTATTTGAACCGTGACAGGAAGGTCGTTAATCTAGAGCATTATTAATAATGTCCGCAGGAACATTGAAGCGAAGATAGTGTGTTTCCGAAGTGTTTGATGGAGCGATGCTAAATTGACTTTATTGAATTATAATTTTTTTGCCTCAGGGAACGATGATTGAGATAATGTTGCGTTCTTTGCTATTAATTTACTCATAAGATATTCTGATAATTTTTTCTACCAAGCAACTTTCACATCCCACTTATTACGCTTTATCCATTATTAAAATCTGCATATAAACTCATCAACGAAGTTACCAACTTCTGGACAGTTCTTTTTCCATACAGCATTAATTACTGTAGCAATTTCTCAAAATCCTCCCTTGTTCGCATAAAAAAAGAAAATCTTTCTTTAGCAAACGCCTAGGCTTATCAGGACCTAAAACTTTCTTAATCGGCTTTCGCTTTCATTCGACGATCTTTTGCAAATTGAATTCTGAAGTAATCTTAGATGCTATCAAAGTTTTTAAATTTAACGAAAGGAAAATAAGGAAAAAGGTGATACATCCTCTATCAAATTCGTCCTGTAAGCTTATCATAATGACAGATAAATGAGTATTTTATGAGTTACTTAAGTGGAATATAACTAACGAAATTACTTTTGCAAATAACTTAAAAATTACTTTGAAAGTTTCTACTGTATGAGCGAAAGTCTGAGCCTGGAACATGATCAAATTGTTGCAATTAGTAAAAAATGCGTAAAAGACTGAACAACGTTTGTTGTTTGGATACATAGTAAAAACATAGCTTTTCTGAGAACGATTACCATTTCCCTCAGAAAATCATAGCGGAAAAATTATACAACGTGTTGCCCTTCGCAATCGAAAAGGATGATCCCTTTTGTTTTTCCAGCTATCACACAACTGGAGGGTGCTTAACTAAATATTTATGTATAAGACAAGTTCAGAGCAGAAACTGACTCCTGTTGAGTGGAAAAACTTAAATTTTTTGAAAAACTATCCACATTTTCTTGTAACCCGCATGGCAATTGCCAGGACAAAAACGAGTTCCGATGATATTTAAAACTAAAGTTACTCCAAGAAGATGACTTTATTTTCAAATTTTAAGACTTTGCTTAGAATTCATTTAAATAAAAAAATTTCGTTTCGATGTTTAACAGCATTGATTTTCAGTTCCTTTAGAGACAAGGCGGCGTGCTCATTCGACTCTGTAAGTTTCAAATTGGTAGTTAGGGTTGAATTAAAAAAAAATAAGTTTTATTTCTTTTAAAATTCACAAACTAAAATTTTCGGTTCCTTCACTTTATAATTTCTATTAATTTTCTGTTAAGTTGTGCTTAGATATGATTCCGAAACTGAACTAAATGCGCTGGCGATGCCTGCAGGCTTTTATTGTTGTTTTTTGCAGAATTGCATTTTCCTCGAATGTGGGAAAATACATTCGTCAGTGTCTGGCTGTCTTCGTGGGAATCGCTGACCATTTTTTTTGCAGATGGTGAAAATTTAATGTTAAGATGTTACACTTACCCAAATCGAATTAATACAAACAAAGTAGGCATTGATATTTTGAATTTGAAATTAAATCAAGTAGGCGACGAGTGGTATAAATAGAAGTGAAATTGTCTTGAATGGAAGAAATAGTTCTTCGCGTCAAAAAATACGGACAAGCCTCTGTTTCCTATCACCGAATATGAGGCTCCCAATCTGAGGCTCCCGATGTGAGGCTCCCACACAATGTGCCTTTTTGAATACCAATTCATATATACAATAGAAATTGTATACCGGGAATATAATAAATAAAGTGGGTGTTATTAAGTGAAACAAGAGTTTTATTTATCTTCTCCATCGAAGAAACATAAATTTTAGACTTAACCGGTGGGTAGGGTCTGAGACACAAGATAATGCAATAATAAGACAACAGGATCAGAATGCAGGATCTAAAGAGTTGTACGTTTGATTTGCTGTAACCTGAGTGTAGCTGTGCAGCAACATTTGCCTAGCTTGGCGGGATATAGGAACATTTCTCAACAGAAAAACACAAACCTGAGTTGTCATGGACTTAGATCGCGTATAAACATCGGGTAATGTGAAGCGTGTTTTTTGTCGCAGTTGCCGCACAAAATCAATTGAAATCTCGAGCATTCAAACTCGTAATATCGGCAAGCAAGACCCTATAAATTGTTAAGGTATCTTCCAGGGATATACTGCACTGAACTGCTCCAGAATCTTTGTGTGCCACAAACTGCATTAAAGAAGGGTGGCACGAGGACGACTTTTAAACCTTTCTCAAAGAGGTGACAAGATTTTCTCAACTATCAAGTTGGGAAAGTCTTGACCCGGTCACCAAAAGTCAACGTCTTAAGAAGGCTCGCATGAGAAGATCAAAGATCCAGACACTGCTGATAGTACCATTTCACCATTAGAGGTTAACTCATAAGGACCTCGTTCCTCCTCCAGTCGCACTTTTAAGTGCAAGTGTTGCCCCAGTGACAGAACGCTTTGCCATGGCGAACACGTCGTGAGGAACCTATTGCAAAAATTCAGCGTGGCCATATTGCCTGCAGTCCTGATGTGATTCTGCTTGATTTTTTTTTATTTCCACTTATAAAGCAGCAGCTGAGGGGACATCGATTCAAAAACTTCAAACAGTATTAAGGGCGGTTCACAGCAGCAACCCCTGAAATGACGTCCAGCATGCGTACGGCGGTGATTAGAGATTAAAGCCTTTCCATGAAAACTCAATGAAATTTTATAAAAAAAGTATAGTCCAACTATAGTAGTGATAGGTGCATGGCTTGTTCCCATACGACATTCCTTCGATATCATATGGTTTAAATATATACTTAAGATTGGAAAAGGCATTCAAAGCATTGCGGTCACAAGTTAGGTATGAGTAGTTAAATTTCTCCATAAAATTCGTTGGATTTTGAGCTTACATTGTAAGCTAGTTGCTGGTACTCCAAAAAATTGGGACTCAAATGCTAGTCTAGGTACTTAGCCTAAAAGTTCACCTGGGGATAGTATGACTGGAAGATAACAAATTAGAGATTCAACTTAGAACCTCACTCCAGCTCACGATTGTCCTAAAATTGAAAATTGATTGATTGTCCTAAAATAAAAATTAAAGGTGGAGGCTATTTACGACCTGTGTGTCGGACTCCCCCGCTACCGGAGGTGTTGCTAAGGGAATCGGTGACGATATCGTGTTTGCCAGGCTTGTATTTGAGCTAGTAATTATACTTTTCGAGGATTGCTTACCACCATTTTATTTTGCTGTCAGTGTTCTTATTGCTTAATGCATGAGTTAGTGGTTGGTGGTGCGTGCAGATAACAACCTTGCGTGACCCGTAGAGATAACTTCTCAAGCCGAAATTTTTGCCAAAATTCGTTTTTCTTTAGCAGCGTTTTGTTCATGTGTTTTATCAAGGGTACTGGACATACTACTGAGTGCAAAAAATAGTAAGACTTTTTAATTTAAATTTCACGCAGAAAACTATTCGTCGAAATATTCGTCTTTTTCTAGGTTAATATGACTGTCAGTGACATCTGTGCCAAATGTCACTTCAAAATAATCATTATTGTTTAGTATACGCTTGTCTTTCTGAAGTACAAAAAGTGCGATTTTTACAATGAGTGAAATCATTCAACAAAGTAGTTATTACGTTTTGTGTACGGAATCGAATTTCTGGTGTTGAAACGTTTAAAATGTTGCATAAGGCTTTGGGTGATAATTTTAAGTCGCGATAAAGTGTTTATAATTGGTACAAATTATTCAAGAGGGTCGAGAACGCGTTGACTAGTCCAGGGGTTCTTGAGTCCAGAATTACGTGCAGGAAGGCCATCAACATCAACTGATGATCAACACGTCAATAAAGTCAAGGAATCGGTGCTCGAGAATCAATGATTAACAGTCAGAGACCTTACTGGCATCATTAGAATATCGAAAGGATCAATGAAAACCATTTGAAAAGATTATTTGGACCTTAGAAATGTGAAAGCAAGATTGGTTCATCACTCAATAAAATCACTCAAAGTCATAATAAAATAAACTCAAAATCACTCAATTTTCTTGACAAACAGCGTCGCGTTGACGTCTATGAAAGAATGCTTTCCGACTTCCAGAATGTCATGAAACGTATTATAACTGGTGATGAGTCTTAGATCTTTGCTTACGACCCGGTAACAGGCAACCAATTGGCCGAATATCGTGCAGAAGGTGAGCCGCAACCGAAAAAACCACGTCAAAGCAAGCCAAAAATTAAGGTCATGCTTACGGTTTTCTTCGATTATCGAGGTGTGGTGCACTATGAATTCGTTCCGACTGGCCAAACTGTCAACAATGAATATTATTTGAGTGTTTCGCGTCGTTTGCGTGAAGTTATTCGTAATAAGAGGCCGGAATTATGGGCCGACAACTCTTGGTTTTTGCACAACGATAACGCATACTGCATAGATTCTTTGTGAGTTTTTCGCCAAAAATTCAACCAATATCGTTCCACAACCACCCCCGTATTTACCTGATTCAGCTTTGTGTGACTTCCACCGCCGTTCCAGGGAAACCGTTTTGAGTCGATTGAAGACAATAAACGTGAATCTCCACGCGTATTGGAGGCTTTTCCGGAAATTGACTTTCGAGGATTAGAAAGAACATTGGTACAAGTGTATTGGGGCTGGGGGCATTACTTTGAGGAGGACGAAATAGATTTTGAAGAATAAATAAAGTATTTTAAAATTTTGAACAAAGTCTTACCATTTTTTGCCCACAGTAATAAATGTAGTTGGTCTATTACTCTGTGGGAGTACGGCGTCGATGTCATATGCAGAGGCGTCCGTTGTAAGCTCGAAAGGTTAAGAGAAATCTGGGTGAGCGAGTACCACTTCATTTTAAAAAAGCGAGTTTTTGAGTTTTTTGAATGAATATAAGGCATTTTTATCCAAGTGTATAAGTTTCTTCTTTAAAAGATGTGGACACGCGCCCACCAGTCCCTTCTTAAAAGAGATGTCAGAAGTTTGATATTTCCGCACAGTCACGAATAAAGCGGCCGTTTTATCCCGACTTCCCGAGAAATGAAATCTTTCTCTGTTCTGGACGGAGGAAAATTAGCGATTGCTGGGATATTTTTTCCTTTTTTCGGATTTGTTTTCATTTCAGTTTTGCCAATAATGTATTCCAAGAACTCTCTCTCCTCGTGCGAGAATTCACACTTATCGAGCTGAATTTTCAAGTTTGCTGCTTCAAGGAGAGAGAATATCCCTGCAAGGTTTTTGAAAAGTTGTGCCTTATCTTTGCCTTTAATTTTTCGTTACTGATAGAGAACGCAGTCTTCTCCAATTCTGATTCCTTGAGAGAGATCGGATGGAAACCGCTCTTTAGTTTAATAATAAAGTAGACTTCTTTATTTCCCTAAATTAGCCACAACTTCGTTGATTTCTGGGATAGGATATTGGTCAGGAATATTGATTAAATTTAACTTTCTTTAATCTAACACCATGCCAAATTTTTTGCCTCTGTTTGTTTTTTTGGAACTATCTACACCGGAGAATTTTATGAGTATCGTGATGGTCTTATAGTCCCATCAGCGAGAACTTATTTTACACTTGTTCCTAAATTTCGTTTTTCAAAGTCATTAGGGTATGATTTCGAATATACAGGATCGTTTGATGTGGTTCGAATGTCTCCTTTTACCCCTTTTAGAGAAATTTAGGTGATCCTCAGGCTCAGTGAATACTTTTGAAAACTGATTTATGAGCTTTAGTAATCTTGATAAATCTTTACTTATATGGGATGTTCTAATAGCTTCAGTTGATCACTTAGCTGCCTAGTTATTTCAATGTTCTTCCTGTGGAGACATACCCAATGTAATCTGGAGCAAAGTGATCAGGATCAGTCTTACCAAGGAACTAACTGGTGTACTCACATCAGTCAGTAGCATTGCATACCAGTAGTATGGTATGGGCCTTATAGTCTTCATCAATCCAAAAACAATTAAAAATTATCAATGAGTACGATAGCCTGGACACGAATATGTCAGGGTACAGTTGACAATTGACAACCCCACCCTGACGTATTGAAGGGGTGATATAATTATACATGAAGACGGTGACGAGAAGAGGAGGAAGGGTAGGTAACTGAGTTTATCACATATGCTTCTTACGATACATTCCCAAGCTCGATGGAGCTAGCGCGGAACACCAAGAAGACAGTGTCCATATTGACTATACTACTCATAGTCAACTGTTTGCTGAGGATCATGATCAGCAGCTGTCAAGATATATACTTCGTTGTGTGAATATGTTTCGACCCTTCTCTAAAAAAAGATATCTTCGGGCTAACATGTTGGATTTTAGTTCGCTGCTAATTGGCCTGAAAATGGGGCGAGGGGTGAGGTTTGTTCACTTAATTCACTAGTATAAATCTTAAACTCCTTAAGACAATTTGTAAATTTTTATGATTGAAACATTGACATTATAAGTACAAGTTTGACCAAACAGACATCATTAAAGTTCATAAATGCAATAAAGTGGTGACAGAAGGTGGCATACGGCAAGACACGGTGGCTTTTGCAGTTAATGCCGTGGGAAATACGATCCCTCCTTTATTTACGGTTCCACAGGTTCACTGTGACGACCACTTTGTTTGAAACGGGCCAGTTAGTCCGATTGGAACCTCACATCCTTCAACCTCACCTTCAGACATTTCAGCAATTTATTTAGTGCTTTACAAAAAAAGGTTAGAAAGAAGCTAAATAACTACACATTGCACTTCTTTATAAATGGATCTGATTTTTCTACAGAAAAGGAAATCACTCAATTTCCTTCACACTGCTCGCGCAAACACCTAGAATCGATCTGTCTTCAGATCCCGTACAAAAAGTTATAAGCACTGGTCGAGTTGGAGTCTTTTTGGAAGGACTATGTTTGACCACGATATATTAGTTATCTACATAAATATTATTAAAGCTGCAATACGTATGGTTTTCACTGTAGAGAGTGCCAATTAGGCCTCCACCAATCCTGGTACTTAGCTGTGTATTCGGAACATGATCAAGGAAGAATTGGCTTTAAACTGACTTTTACAACGGACAGACCATATCCTATTACTGAAGAAAACAAACCTAGCTATGTAAAACTGTCACTTAAAGCTTCCATGCGGAGTAGATTCTTATGTCCAAATCAAAGCAATGTTCCCATAGAGTTGTCCTCAACTATGAAACCTTTGTTCTAGCCTGAAGAGTTTAAGCCCATTCCAAGGGCGTCGTTAAAAGACACAGGGGGTGTCATAACCGGAAAATCGACCCAACTCTAATCGAAAAGGACCTAGAAACAGTATAATATGTAGAAGAGAAAAAAACGAGAAAACAGTTGAAAGCTGCACAGGTGAAGCAAATATTTCTGAACTTAAGTGAAAGCTTATAAAAGAAGGACATCACTATGGTCATCGAATGGACAGGAATGTTGCTGCGTCATAACTATGGTGAGTCTCAGGATATCAATGTGTCGCTTTTCAGTTTATTGAACTTCGAATATTCCTTAGTTTCCTCATTAATATTATCAATATTATCCTGCTATGTTGAAAACTACGAAAATCTTAAAGTTTTCTACAACAAAAGATCTTCTGCTTTATTTTGGACTCATTTTGATATATCATCATTTAAACAATTTTTGTATTTTGTAACGGTAATGCAGATGTAACTCAAAATGTTGGCGGTTGGAATATGAAGATGTCACTGGTTTATCAACTATTTGTGACTAAATTACTTCCAAATTTAATAAGTTTAGTTAAATTCACACTTAAATCAACCAGAAATTTATACTATATTATATGCGGCAAATGTAATTTTCGAGACTTTAGCTTTACATTTTTCACTTTTGATTCCTGGGATAACTCCTACACAGAGGTTCCTCGTGACACATATTTCTTTTATATTTTCAATTTGCTCTTATGGTTCATCCATTTTCCATGAAGAGATAAAATTTTAGGTTTTTTTTAGGCAGAGATGATGGTTGAACAAAGGAAAACTGACATAACCATAACCATGACTTCCTGTTTTACCGCTCCATTGATTTCTCGCAAGACATCCGCATAGGATCTACCGTCGGTGGGTTTAACCAGCAGTGCCTGCCTGAATAGATTTCTGACGCTTCCTAAACTTTTTTTCATGGGATACGTCCAATAACTCTTCGCGTTTTGGTTCCTGTTCAGGTTTATCGATTTTCAACTTTACGGTCGGTTTTTTGGCTGCTTTTTTGGCAGCTTTGGACAGTGCTGTAGGAAATCCATCCTCCTCTCCGTTTGGTCGTTCAATGCACGGTTTTGTCTTTCTTCCGTTTATTCTAATCTCCTTGTTATTAATTTACTTTAATTTAATTATTGAGAATAATCTCCTTTCGTTTATTCCAATCTCGTCATCTGCGTCTATAGTGACCAATTTGGCTTACGTTTGCTGGCTCCAGGACTTCGCATTTAACTTCATTGCTAAGGTTGTTTTGTGTATCACCTATGGCAATGATGCTTCCGCTTTACAGTAGTAGAATAAAAAAAATTAAAATTTCCTTTAAAATTAAGCTCCCAATATTGCCCTAAACGTTGGTTAGGATCTAGTTGTGTGTGTGCGTTTTCTCAAATTGAGATTTTTTGCAGGAGGCGGCTTTTGCCGTAGCTACTGGTGATCAGGAAAACGAAATATGGCAACGCAATTTTTCTGATTACCCATGATTCATCAAGGAGAGATGGAAAGTGTTTGAAAATCCGAACTCCATTGTTTACAATTTTAAAAGTGAAAGCCACCTACCAATACAGAAAGATTATGTGACGTTTCTCAAACTTGAAATTGAAATCGTGCGTTTCACAATAGTTAGAAATATGCTTTGGCTAATTAAGGCCTATCCTGCTTCATTTAGATTAATTAAATGTTATTCAGGTAACTACTAGCTGAAATATTAAACGCAATGCAGATTTAATTGAAATTGTCAATACCAGTATTACTGCCATCCTCTTGCATCCACTAACTGTCAATTATTGTGCAAAATGTAAATTTTAATGGAAAGCGAAATCAACCGATATGAAATACTATTCCTTTTCATCGTCCCTCTGATTTTTGGACTGGAGTTAATTACTTTGCATTTAAAATATGTTTTATTTTAGTTCAGCGTTCGATGTCAACGGGTGGCTTCCCAAAATGATTTTCATACTACATGCGAGGATGCAAGTGAACATCTAGTACAAATTGTATATGAAAATCAACTGAGGATATAATGTTTTGGCATGAGCTGGCAATTACGACACCACAACGACCATCACTGCATTTCAGGCTTGCTTCCCGTGCATTGTTCAAAATGCTAAAGGATACGTGTATATGGACGTGAGTCTTTTGGATATACTACCACTTCTAACCCACTGACCAGGAAATTTTTAATAAGAGTGATTCGTGCGATTTTTTTACTACACATGCAGTTTTTACAGTTTTTTATAATATATTATCTGATGGTGTTGTCAGGAATAGAAAAATAATTTCAAAAAATTGATATGATATTTGATATTTCATCCTGTAAAAATCCAATGAATACAAAACCAAGCCTATGTAATTTGATTTCTCTACCCTTTTTTAATTTTTTTTTTAAAAAGAAATAGTTCAGAATAAAAAAAAATATTATAAAACACTGTTACAAAAAATATTTTCACTTTCTTTTTTTACGTAGTTTTTCACTTACTCTATTCAATAGGCAGCACGGTTGTCTGTTCGGATGACCAATCATTTGAAATGTTGACAGGTGATTGTGACATCAAAGCGATACTACTTATAGTACTACCTGATAGGAAATTTCTGATCCTCTCTAAGAGTTGTTTGGTCTTCGTTTTATGGGGGTCAGGGCAACCGGCTCAACTTATCTTACTATCTTTCTTGTCATTTTAAGTTTGATCTATTTGTCAGCGAATCTATCGAAAAATTCAAATGGTCAGCAGCAAAACATAGATGATAAAATCTTTATCTTATCATACCCGAAATGTTTTTTACGCCCCGTTGTCAGGCTTGTTTGTTGTTGCTTTTTTGACAGAAGGAAGTGTACTCAGCCATAGACGATCCACAGCCCGGTTGAGAAAGGATGATAGACCCCGTTGTTCCTCCAACCCACAGATTCCATGATTTTTCATCCTGAATCCGACGAATAAGGCATCAAATGGCCTTGGAGTAGAATATTGGATTTACTTGCTCCCAAAAGATGGGACATTATCCCGAAAAATGTCAAAAATTGTAAATACACTTGAACCTCTACATCTAAATTCTACTAATGCCTTCTTTTTTGTGGACATAAAAGGGCGAGGGCGAGTATCCCGCACCTGATAACGGAATAAAAGTAATGACCATCCCGTCAGAGTGGAGGTTGGACGACGGGTTAGCTCCCCATCTCTGTCAAAGCTTTGATAGTTTTGAAACCTGCATCGGAGCCGCGGAATGGATCGGACCTACGGCAAAGACCTTCTGACTGAAAAAAACGACTATGGCAGTGGATCCTGGATAACCCTGAATACTGAATAACCCTAGCGCTGTTAAGGACCTTTTACAACTGGCCAGCTAATGCAAATTAAACATAGTTGCAATCAAGGAAACGCACTGGACTGTGGGTGATATTCAAGATATGAGATCACATACAAAATTCATAAGTGGGAAGCCAGCTAGAAAGCGAGAGTTCGGAGTTGCCTTCATCGTCAGAATCCAATTTTATTGATTTTAAGGCAGTTAATGAACGGCGATACGCATTAAAGCGAAATTCTTTACAATTTGGCTGATAAATGTACATGCCTGATGGAAGAAAAGCACGAAGAAATGAAGGTAACATTCTGCAATGATCTGGAAAGACCAGTGCCTTCAAACAGCACGAAAATAATTCTGGGTGATTTAAACGCTAAAGTAGGCAATGAACTCTAATCGGCGAACGACTGGATGAAATAACCTTCACGACGGAACAAACGACAATGGCAAGCGCCTGATTGACTTTCCATGTATCTGAAATTTACTCATACGTTCCACTTGCCTTCCACACCAATCCATACAACCTAAGTATCACCGGATGGGAACACTCCAAATCAGATCGGCTATGTTCTGGTTCAACATACTCGACGTTCGCCCGTATCGAGGAGTCAATTGTAACTCGAATCACTACTTGATTAAACCAATATAACGATGTCTCATGTCAAGGGCGTATTCGACAAAGATCAGGTTTCTACGAAAGTTTGACATCAAAAGGCTCCAAATGGCATCTGGAGTTCTTCGGCAACCAGATGGCGCCCATCCTATCAGATATTTTGCGGAAAATAAGCAACGAAATTCGGTTGAAGCCGGCAGTTAAGACCGTGGTAAACCTAACGATTGGACATAAACCCCGGCGCAAAAAATTGATTGGAGCATTTAAAAAGAATTAAGTGTTCTAAAAATATTTAGACAGAAAACCCAGGGCAAAGAAAGAAGATTATGATAATCACAGAAGATTAACGAATAAGATAATTAAAATTAAGGACAGAAATTACTATGACGACGAATTGAGAAATATCAATGTATCAATGTCTAGCAAGCAACAAAAGAAGAGAAGCACTCAAAGTAGTGGAAAACTTGAGGCAAGGTTACAAGCTCAAGACCAGCGGTAATGACAACGGCAAAATAATCGCTCCTGGACATTTCTGCATAGAGATCTTAGTATTCCTGGAGGGCTTTCATTGGTGCCACTTACTCTCGATGAAGTCTATCCCATCATCAACGCCCCATATAATAATAAAACATCGGAATAATAAACCCTTTTGTTCAGTTCTGATGATTATGAAGACCAGCTGCTTACACAGGAAAACAACGCTCCAATTATACAAAACTGTGATAAGACCTATGCTATGCTGGGAGTGTGAAACATGCACCTTAACCCAGGTATCCGCAAATATATTTAACGCGTTTGAGCAACTGGTACTGCATGGACGAGCAACACATACCTAAAAAGTTAGGTGAACTGAAGGGCGTAGACCAGTAGGAAGAGTGAGGAAACGATAGACTGACTCTGTTGACAAATACATTTCGTTGCTGCTCGGATTACTATTCTCTGTCGTAATGCTATCGGCAATATCATCGCCACACATAGCTCCAGCTCTGAAATTGGAGGACACTGTCAATAAACCAAGACTGTTGGTGGTGTATCTTACAGGAAGCGATGGCCAGTGGGGGGGCTGAAGTGCTGAGAAGAAGAAGGCAGGAGGAAGTTTTTTTCGAGGACATTTCGATAGAAGGTTATGTTGAAATCAGAACGAATGTCAGGAGACTCTTTTGATCCCAGGCATTCTGAAATTTCTAAAGATTTTCTCAGAAGAGCACAGCCTGTGATAACGTGTAGCAAGTGATAATTCATTGCTGAAAAAAAGATATATCGAAATATCAGTCCAAAATATAAATCCAAAAATTCGGTGGTCCATAATTTCCTTCCTCCACAATTGTTAAAGCATTCTGCTACTTACTTGTTCACTGCAAGAACACTCCCGAGTGACTGCTTACAGAAAGAGATGGACAAATCATAAATCTTTATATGTGTTTCTATGCATGTTTAGAAGTATTCTTTTTTAGTGCAGTAATGAAAGTAATGGACTTTTTTAAAGTGTTATAGCTATTTCGTGTCTAGTTGGTAGTGTTACTACTTACTCGCGCTAACGTTTTGACCAAATTCTCAATGTAACGTTTCGGAACAAAATTTACTCCATGGTCTATTTGCGTTTTTTTCATCATGACGTCTCTCCAGAGTATGAACGCTGTTCGGTTGTTTTGCTATGGTCCTTACGTCGTATCTCTAAATAGTTTGGTTCACAAATATCTCCGCTACTTGAAAAAACAAACGAGTCGCGATAGATTGAGGACAGTAATATGCAAGAACTGTGGAGAGCATTCCCATTTATTTTCTCCATAGTCGATGGAAAAGTGTTTGCCAAAATGTCTTCTCTTAGAGAACGGGCCGGCATCATTGCGGTCTATCGAGAATATCCAACATGCTTGAATAATTTCCTGATATTCTGTTGCCTAAAGTCATCTGGGCCAGAAATGAGATGTTTGTCAGAGCCTCACTGGGTTACTCTAGTAAGCCAATATTGTACTCCACACATCACCTTTTTTTGTGGTGATAGACTTTTACGCCTCTGATAACGCGAACCGGGTCTTCAAAATTGAGTTTAGGGATGAAATGCAGGATGTTTAAGTATACAGCAAAGCTTTAGATTTGATAACTTTGAGGATCAAACTACGACACTCCACTGGATTGTAATTAATCCGTTTGAACTTCAATTGTTTCATTGCTTGCAACATCGGTATTCATCTATGGCAAGGCTTCCTTTTTGGTCTGTTTAGTGATGCATTTCACCGTCATTATTGTGCAGCATCGTTCACTTCAATAGGAACGGTAACTCAGTACTCGAAGACGATTCGCTGCCTCCAAAATGGCTTCCTGGTCAATCATTATTCTGTATAACCTATATTATATGTAAATTTTGTGTTGATATCTGAATAATGCTTGTTACGACGGCTTGCAAACCGTCGAGTTTGCTTTTACTTTTACTCTCAATTTCCTATTATTGATCTCAGGTTCCTTGTCATATTTTTTCTTGTAGTTTTTTCTCCTGAGACAGACTGCAAAGACGTCATCCACTTACTTAGCAGCACTCTAAGGTACTTCCAAAAATTTTGGAATCATGACAAATAGATCATTATCGAAACGTTGGGTTTTATTGGTGCATATATAAAAATACTGTTCGTTGTAAATTTCGGTGCAGCCATGCAGAACTTGAAAGCGGTTCGGATGTTTAGAGTGAAGACGTGATTCACTCGCTTAGCAGCTGTCTGAGGTATGTCGAAAATGTTGGCAATTATAGTATTTGTCTAGACCACAGCGAGGAGTGGTATAGTGTAGATTTCGGCACAGCCATACAAGAGTAAACTGAATTTCATTAAAAAAAGGTAATTTTATTCACTTTGCATAAGGCAAATATGCCTGAAAACACTATTTTCCTTCCTGAAGCTGAAAAAAGGGAATATTCAGGTCATCAGAAGTTAAGTTATAGTTTAAAATGTTCTCAAAGGAATAAAGTCGGCCGATTCAATGATCAGCTAACGAGCAGAAGGAAAATGTGAACTGAAAAATAAAAGGAATCAACTGAGATTGTAGCAAACAAGTAAGTGAATAGCAATCAGTGTGAACAATCAATCAATATGAGAATGTAGAAAACTAGAAGACTGTCCAAAGATTGCCCCAGGAATAAACAGTGAACAAAGTGCACGGAAGCGAGCTTACGTTACTATGTATTGTCAGAAAAAAGAGCCTTGCAGACTAGGGTCATTTTTTGGCGTGAGTTCAAGGAAGAAACGAAGATTTTTCTTAAAGAATTAAATTTTACCCTCGAAATAAAAACAATTTTATAGTGAAATACGATAAAAATGAAATTTTTTTGTTTGAAAGAGCCGCAGGCGGCTGGTTTATATTGTTCTTTGCTTTTTTATTCTGTAAATATTATATTTTAAATAAGAATACCTTAGAGACTATTGATTTTTATTATCCTTACCATAAGATCCTAAGTGTCCCTCAAATTTATCAAAACATGTTCTGAATGCAGCTGTATAATTTCAACTTTATGAATAAATTTCCACCCATTCTAATTTAAACATTTACCTCAAATCAAAATCAATCATTCAATAGTGAAATGTGACCTCGTTTACAATGAGCTGAGCGCGTTATACAATTTTTAAAAATTTGTGAAAAAAATTCAATAAGTTCATTCATTCAGTCACTTTTCTTGGAATGGATCTGATCCACCTGAAAATTTTGTTCTCCAAGAAATTGGAGATTACAATGGCACTGAAACTCTAAATTATGGAAGCAGTCTGTAGAATTCCAAAATTATATACAGTGTGCACGTAATCCTTGCATCAAGTGTTTATATACAGTTTTCTATTTCCACCGCAAATTTACCAGGGGATGAAGTACTTTCTATTACACCAATAGACACGCTCTTAAATCTTTTTGCAAATTTCAATTTGAAAATTTCACCCTATACTTAGAACACGTATATCCTGTCGGGTACTTGCCATTGTCTGACCTATACATAGTAATCTCCAAGTACAGAGATGATTTCTTTTAATCTTCTCTCATGTTCGTAATAATCAGCTTAGGGGTACTTTGAATTTTCAAAGAGATTACTTGTCATACCTCGTATATTAGAAAAAGTTTAGGAAAATGTTTGCAATTTAGAAAATTTACTGACTATGCGATAATTTCTTTAGGTTTAAACGAAATCATATATTAGAAAGAAGAAGGAAGTTAGTTTTAAGGGCATCTTGTAAATAAGATTCATGTTTGAATAAGTTTGACGAGATTAAGCCGAAACTTTATTTGAATTTGAAAGAATCATCTATGAAATTGATTAGTTAAGTGTTTTGTGTTCCAAAAACGTGGAATTCATTTTGCGATTATTAGCAAAGAATTCGTTTTTTTCTTAAAACAAGAAACTATGTCTTAGTGTTGACAAGAGTAAGAGGAAACAAATCTTCTTCTGTCTGGTTTTTAAGCTCTAACTCTGACCGTGAACATTGGTTTTCATTACACAATACGAGACGAGGCGAGTATTTTAAAATGAATTTTTTTCGCCTATAGCTGACGACCAATAAGTTAGGATGTTTAAAAATCTTTATGCATATAATTATTTTAAAATGAACAAAAGGAATAGGAAATTGGGTCCAGTCATGGTTAAAGTAATGTTTTATTCGTGTTGTTGGGGACCTGTAAAGTACAGCGGTACAGTTTTCGAGTAGGTCGTTTTGCCATGAATAAGATTACAGAGAAGTAGGCGTGGTCCCAAAGGGAGAATCATATTCCCGGACTCTCGACGCTAGGTACGCCTTCAACACTACTAGATAGGAGGTAAAAGTCTGGTGAAAACCGAAGGGTTCATTTCGACAAAGAAGAAAAGAGTGCTACTGTGTCCTACGGAAGAGTGCTGTACAGTCAGTGCCACTGTACGGAGTGGAAATTTGGGGTGACGCTCAAAGTAAGGAAGTGCAACGAGAGCGCCTGGCATAGGTGCAGAGAATTGGAGCACTGAGGTTTACATCATCTTATCTGACAGTTTCTGGTTGGCAATGGAAGTCATTGCAGGCGGAATACCTATCACCTTGCTTTGTATTGAGTGCCACGCCAATTTCGTGCATCGTCACGAGAATCGAAGAGAAATGATTTCCCATGAGAAAGACAGCGCTCTTTCAACGATTGGCAGCCATCTTGCGTGGATTGCAGGAAAGAAAAATGGACTGCGTCGATCATCTCGGATCAGAAATCGTGACTAAATCGAAGGCAAGATGAGACTCACTTGAACTTGACCTAGCTTTTGAGCGGCCATGGGTATTTTCAATGTTATCTGCCCAAGAGTGTTAAGTCACCATCTTTTGCCTGCAAATTTCGGTCAGGAGAGGACTTCGACACTACCCAACTTCGACATTTAAAAGATAGAACAGGTTGCCACAGGACCTCATCATAAAAAACAGAGAACTCATGCTCGGATTGGCCGACATATTCAACCACATGTCAGTTTTGAAGGATACAATTAGTTAGGGGATCACTTGTCTAGCTATCCCTCCTCCGTTCACCCCTTCAGCTAGAGGAGAAATCACTCCTTGTAAGAAAGCGCCTGAAGCCGCTGCAATACGAAGCTGGGCCCAAAGTAATGTGCCAAACGGTTTAAAGCTGCTTTTTGAAGATTACAGGGGAGTTGTGTAGTGGGAGGTCTTGCAAATTGCTGAAAGTCTTTTCATCATGTTAAAGTGATTCATGACTTTTCCCCAAAGATTAAATCAATGCACCTCATTTCTATAATTTATATTTCCGAAGAGCATGAAACTTATTAAATTAAAAAAAAGGCTTTAGAAACCTCTACTAACGTGGTTGCTTTTCAAATCCCAGATTGTTTTCTGTTCTGGAAGACTTTTAAAGAAATTTTCGAACACTATGCGATGAATTCGGTCCCAGTTTTATTGTTATTCTTTGGTCAATACCTATAAAGCTGCTTATATTTCAAAAGTGTTTTGCATGTACATCCAAGACAGTTTCCGTTTCAATTTCAAGGAATTTCGTTGAAATAGCTTTAACTTCATACTTTAAAAGGTTTTTTTAATTTTTTCCCTCATACTAAACGAGGTTGCCTTCCTATCTGTTTTAAGGCTCCTACGCACAGTATGAAATGACGATCATTTGAAAAACTTAGAAATACTTTTGCTTGAAATCAACCTATCCAATGAATCAAGATTGAAATTAAAGGAAGAAATTCGTTAGATGATAAGATGGTCTGACCTTTGCTGAGATTTAAATTCAAATTGCTATTAGACGTGCCGAAGCAGTCCTAGACCGGCAGTCAGTACGAACTTATTTCAATTCTATATGTAAGTTGTACCTCGAAAAAGAACTCAAATTTTTTGGTTTCAATCTTATCTTCTTGAAGTTACCGCCTTTATTTTAGTATTTCTGGTACTCGTACTAAGTGTTTAGTGTAACTTATGCGTTCCGTTTCATGTTCCAAACAGCAATAAGCAATAAGCTCTAAGAGAGATTTAATTCCTGGCTTTAAGAAGAGATTTGATTCCTTTCTGGATACCATCATTTGAAAAACCGATTGGTGCAAAGTCCCGAAACCTAGTCCATTGAATGGATGTGTATTGCTTCACTTTCATTTATCAAAACTTCAAAACCTATAATGTAAGGTTGCTAAGCAAATAAGCACGTCTGATTAGTCGTTCAGACGTCTTTCAAATCAAACCTTCAATTCATCACTTCCAGTCCTATACGTTAAGGGTACGGTTCGATTGAACTGAAAGCATATGTTACTTGGATGAAGTTGAAAAAATTAACATCTCTACAATCAATTATTACAAAGGACTTCTACTGGAGCTTTCATTTTAATTTGTAGAACACAAGTAGCTCTATTAAATTATTACACAGCAGAATCCTGTTTGCACTTGATCCTATTCATTAACTATCACAAACACAACCGCGAATCAGACGCCAAAGTAAAAAGATCCTACATGTCTAGAATCACATATGAGGATGCGTTTTTAAGTTAGCAAAACGGAGGGCGGACGATTAGTAACTGTTTGTGTTCAGTAACTTAGTATCCATATACATAGTAAGACTTATTTTAATCGAGGCATTAATCCCTGAACTATCGTCGATCGAACTGGAAACTGGATCCAATTGTTTGGATCATGTCAATCTCGAAGTTAGGTTGAATCATGCACAATTGAATACCACGCCATCACTAAGTTCCATTGTAAGCAAAGAAAGGGTTGTAACCACACTGGAAGAGATGGTGCCTGTTTACGTGGACGCTTGTTTGAGTAAAACCTTGGTTTACAAGTGACACCGTCTCTTCAAACAAGGTAAGGACTCACTTGAAAATGACCAACGAGAATTGATTTCTCCAGCAAAGATTCAAAGAGTCGGAAAGTTTAAATTGGAAAATGCTATGTAAAAGAAACTTCATTTAGTGTTTCTAAAATTCTTCACGATAATCCATGCATTACAAAGGTCGGCCCAAAATGATTGTGGAAAACGCTAACCGCATCTCAGAAGCAATACCGCGTGGACTGTACTCGCGTGTTTTGGACCTCCATAGTGAAGACAAGGATGAACTATTGCGTCAAATTATTTCTAGAAATTTAACTTTGGTACATTACTTCAAACCTGAGTTCAAACAGAACTCAGGTTTAATTCAGGAACGGTGAACTCTCTCCACTTAAATCCAATAAGTTTAAGGTACCACAATTGGCTGATGAGAACATGTCAACAGCCTTTGGTGACACAGAAGGAATCCTGTTCACGGATTACACAGATTACGCCCGATAAAGGCGTCTTCACAACCGGAAAATGCTGTTTTTGGGTCATAGAGAGCTCGAACGAATGAAAGCTCTGAAGAAACATCTAAGTAAAAAGAAGAGAAAAATTGATAAAACGCGTCCTATTTCCACACGACAACGCCTGTGTTCACGAGTGCCAAGTTGCCAAAATTAAAAAAAAAAAGATTCAACAGAAGAAGATTTCAAGCAATGAAAAATTTGAAGTCCAAGTTTCAGTTCATTTTTCGGACAAATGAAAAATATTTTTTAATGTAGGTATACATAAGATAATTAAAGGATATAAAAACTGTTTTAGAGTAGCAGACGAACATTTTGAAAACGTAAAATACTTCTTTATATTTATTCTCACTTGTTGCCCTCCATCCCGCGAAATTAAAAACGCACCTCATATGCCTAACTGAACCGTTTTCTATTTCACAAAAAAGCCATTCATAATTTCAATTTCTGAAAGGGTGCTAAGATGCTGAGCGATACTAGTAACTAAATATATTTGCAACAAAAATTATGAGTCCATGGATAAACAGAATAATTTTCTGAATTGCTAACTCACCCTAATAGCATAAAAGAAAGGAATACTAGTGCTTGCCATGAGCTGATGTTTATCTATGAGCCTATCTGCTGCAGCACTGATTTTGACAGCTCTCTTGGACGTGCTGGTCACATTTGCAAGTTGAATGACTCTGGAGGTTCATTACTTTTATCGACTACTTTACATTAGTCGATACTATGGGTCGCTCCACCGTTCCTTCGTGATATCTGATCTCCCTGGTTAGGATTACCTATGAGAGTGGGCTCTCGTGGGCTTTTCGTGCGTTTTCCCAGCGATTTTCAGTTACCATTTAAGGTTGTTTACGGAAAGTATTCCAGGTTAGATTTTCTTTCACAACTTGCATGCTACCAGTGTTGTTGGAATACATTCTTCTTCAGACAAGGATTGAAACAGTATGACAGAGGAAAGGTGGTGAACCAAAAATATCTGTTCTGATCCATTTAATTCTGTGGCGTTTGACATAGTCATAATCTGTTCCGGGATGTCGATTTCTTTTTCGATAAAGAGCAAAAAGTTATTCAGAGACCCCCTTGACTAAAGTGGCTGAATGAAAGAAGAACAAACGTGTCTTCCTCAAAAATGCCGCATGACCCACCGGGCACTGAACATATTCTAAACAATGTAAGGAACTATACTTTATTCCGATAATCTCGATTGAATATTATATCATTTGATTTCACTAAACACTTGAGTAGCCGTTCGCAAGACCACGAAAACCAAAGAACTAAAAGGTTCCTTGTTTCCATGACTTTTGTGACATCTATTCATTTTATTTTGTGCCTTTCACCAATTTCGAAATTTTGGTGGTGTTTAGATTGAGATTTGTATTCCAAAGGCCACCAAAATATCGAAATAAGCCTGAGAATCTTCACTGGCTTGTCACGATAATTTTCAAATAATATTATCTTTTAAATAAAAATAAAATTATCTTTTAATTTAAAAACTTTCCAATAATTTCGCGAGTCCTTATATACAAAAAAAATTAATTTTCGACTTTTGATGTATCGTCCAATTCACTCAGTTGAAAATATGTCAAAATTTTGCTGAAAACAGGAAGAAGAGTAAGAAATGAAAATCAAAAAATTTTTTTAGGTATCCCCTCCCTTAGCTTTAATATGTTTGTACAAGTTCCATTGATTTGTTCATGGATGCAAAAAAATTTCCTTGTCTGCTTCTTGTGTCTTCAGTAAGGCAAAGGTGTGACCTACAACTGGAGAATTTCTCTAGTAATCCAGAATTTCTCTAGTGTTACTCTAATGTTTGCAGGCTAAATTTGGAATTTTAGGAGGATTTTTTAAGATTGTGAACCTTATTTATTAAACAGCAAGGACTGCGACCTTTTCCTTGTGTTGCCTAGTAATGAAACTTTTTCGCGAAAGTTTCGCCCTATTGATTTCTTACATTCCATCGTGAATGCTCTTGTATTACCGTACAGTGTCACCGTCTTCTATGTTGTAGGTGAACAGCATCTTTCTCATCATCCAACTGAAGGGTTGCCTATACAGCTGGGACACAGTAATCTTCTTTAAGAATATCGTGTCCCAGTTTGTGCGGCAATGCAGAGTTTTTCTTGAGGTGGTTGAGGTACAGTCATGATGGCTGCAGGGTTCAAAAGATCCTCTCAAGTGCAGGATGCATACGGTCCCGCGTTGTCAGAAATGTTGTAAATTTGGTTAATGATCTTTCTCGTTCGACTCTTTACAAAATAACGCAACACTGCGGTCCACAAGGATACACCGAATCAAAGAAATCCGTACCATACCAGGGTTGTGCTTCGTCTTTATTTTGTTGGAGGTGAAAAGTGAGAGAATTTCCATGAAAACTGTATTGCTTCAGATCAGGATCGTAGTAATACACTTAGGTCTCGTCTTTGGTTACGATTTAATCCATTTCTTTGCATGCTTCCTCACCAAACTATGGTAATAGCTTGTGACACATGGAAATAAGATGATGGAATTGCTCTAGTCTGAGCAGCCACGGCTCATATCTCCTGGAAACGGCTCAGATGGGCAAATAATCATGTGAAATCGGAAATGGAATTAAAAAGTCTGAATGTGATATATGATAACTCTCGGCTCTCCCCGAATTTCTTTAAAAATATCATGCCACTACGTTACGCTAGTTTTTCTTTTGAACTCGTGCGCGACTTGACAATATTGAATATATATTATATAAAGCACCACATACGTTCCCACCAGTAACTTAACATTATTGTTAATTTACAGCTGTTGATCAACAGCCACCCTTCGCAGCTTATTTGCCCTCAGAGTTACTATTATCTCAACTTTATGAACAGGTCTCGTACTATTTCGATTCCTGTCGGAAACAATTCAACAGAAAGCCATCATTCAAAATCATCACACTGTTAATTCGTCCTGGCTTCATAAATTATCATAAATAAAATTCAGTAGCTTTTGACCGGTCAGAGGTCAGCAAAGAGTTCTACTAAGTAGATGATTATCTTTTGAGTACGGTCTGGTTGACTCCCGTCTAAATGCTGGCATCATTGGAAATTGATCTTATGCTTTCTTGGTCAAGTGTGCGTCAAAGTTTGCCCTGCATTTGAAAAAAGGAGTGTAAATAATTTAATTGGGGTTCTAGCTTATTGAAGTTGCTTGATACACTAAGTATAGTTTTATCTACTTCAAATTCAAGAAGAATTTTTAATTTTTTAATTTTTTGAAAAGAAAATCAACTACGAATGAGGAACAACTTTTTACAAAATGCAAAGGTAAATATTTTTCAAATATGATCTTGTATTTCAAAGTGAGTCCAAGAAATCACCATCAGAAAAATTTCTAAAAATTCACGCCCAAAAATAATCTTTGATTTTCTAGCTAAGATATGAAAATCAACAATTTCTATTCGGAGCTTTTCACATACTACCATCCTGCACTTATTCTCCGAAAATAAAGGCTCAAAAAAGATACCTTTGACAGCGGATAATTTCTATATAATTGTAGGCGACTCTACAAAATAGAAGAAACAGTTTTTCTTCGAAGTCCTTCCCATTTTATTGTTGGCTTAAACTATTTTGAATATAAGTAACCCCAGCGTGTCCTTTATGTGAAATTCGGCTAAGCCATTTTGCTCATCCATCGTTCTCCTAGTTATTTCACAGTTTCAAAAGAAGGTTGGGTTTCTCCACAAAAATTATTGTTGACTGAGTGCTTGTGCCTAATGTTTTATTCAATTGTTCAACCAACAACATCAAACAACCTTTACGTCAGATGTTTTTCCTGAATTACTCCAAAACACCAGCTAATTATTAAGTATTCAAGAAAATTCCGTCAGTCTTACAATTCCTGTGTTTTGAGTATAATCTTTTTCCAGTTCAGTGAAGTGTTAAAGCTGCTTTTATGAGAAAGTAAGTAACGTTACTGAAGATTTCCTTTTCAGTATAAGGTTCGTTGGCCTTAGGTTCGGTGGCAAAATAAACTTAAATTCATGCAGAACAAAACTTTTGCCGGGCTACGTATTTTCTTCGCATTTCATCCTCCTAGTGGTGGCGGGAAGTTAGGAGTTAGCCAGAAACTAAATTTTTAACCCTCATTTCTTGCCTTTCATTTCCGACTTGTCTCGCCTTTGCGTTCGTCCTTACAATAAAAGTTCGTAAGACTCTTTGCCATCATCAACTAGGCAGAAAAACTTTTAAAATTGATTGCTGCAATTCTTCTTTTTTTCATACTGGCTCCGTCCTTTTTTTTACTAAACGAATAGGAAGACGTCTAGAATTTCCATTATAAAGTTTCTTTTACATTAAGAATTTCTTAAGACGGAATCACTTGTTAGAGCACTATAAGATGGAGAGTACATTGCAATAATAAGTGATTTTTGATGTTATGGGAAAGATGCGCGCATAGTGCAAATTCGTTGCAATGCAATCTCTCTATATCACCCTCCCGTCTTTGTTAATGGCAGAAATAGTGTTTAGTAAGCTCCTTTGATAAGCGAATGTTTGCGTTATCCTGAAATAAAACCGCTGGGAATTATTTGTTATAAGTTTAAAAATAATAGCTTCATGATTTTCAGCGGTCTCACCCTCCGAACTTCTGCAATGTTTTCAATGAATTCAGCAGTTAAAAATGAAAAAAAAAATATGTCCGATTGCTGAAGGATATCAGCTTTTGAAGTAACAGCTCAAAAATTTGGTTTTTAGTGTCTCTTCCAGTGAATGAAGTGGTGTTTCCTGCCAGCAACACAGCCGTGAAGCGTTTTTAAGGTTTTCTTTAATTTAGGGTCAGAATGACTGGCCACAACCATGATAACCTTCTACCTGTATAATTATCAAAAACTGAGACCCATTCTTTCAATCACAAAACACAGCAGACTGTTATTTTGAATCTATCAAGGGGGGTTTGTTGTTTTGCCTTAAGTTGATAATCAAAAGAAGCAACAAAAAGTGTTCACTTATATACCATATGAATCCCTTCATTTACATAATAAATCCATACACTACAGAGCGACATTTTCGTGCAGACTTCATGATACTCCCTTTCAAACTACTCAAAGGTATGACACGGAACACGTTCTATCTTTACCCTCAACCCATCATCAATAGCCTTGGGATTTAAATATGGTCAACTGGAGGTCTGTTCATTTGAGGAAGTCAAATCGAACACATGCTCTGGAAACCAATATTCGATCCTTTTGGCTTTACGTGTCTGTACCGAATATTTTTGAAAGCGCCACTTCCGTCGAGTGAACAAAGCAGCGTTAAGGAACCTTAACAACCTCTTCCAACATAATTTCTTACACGCTGGAATTTATTTCATTGCCCCAGTTTCACATATGTGGATATATGTAATTAACCCTATAATACAACACACTCTACATAGCAACCACCATAATCGGGCGGTGACCAAGCTAGACTCGCGATATATTCTGTTTCGCTCTCCAATACCTTCGATTGCACCAATAAAGATTTTTTCGTCGGTTTCGTTTAATGTTCCTCTTTTCAGAGATTTGACAAGTGTTGATTCTGACGAACATTTGCAGGAACCTTTTTAGTTATCCTTTGCGTTCTTGAAGCTCTACTCGGACCGAAACAAAAAATGAAAATTATGAAACAAAATGGTGACTCGAAGCTTTTGTATCCCTTTATGTATCAAATGTTGTTCGTTCCGTCACGTTGACTCCTTATATTGTAACGGGAGCAATCCTTAAGTTTTGTTACATGGCCTGTTAAATCAGTATACTTCTCTACAGCAGGCAAATTTGTCAAGCTGCAGTACTTCTCAGTGCATAGTTTTTGTGAAAGTATTTCCCAGTGCATTGACATAATTGTTTCCTTGTGTAGATTCAGTATCGGAATGACTTAGCTAAAAAAACTTAAAATTACGAGAGTTTTGTTTTTAAGTTCACGGAAAGTAAGAATGAAATACAGAATTATTCTTTGTTTGTTTTAGAATTAGTTTTTTTCGGACTCCTTGATCAATTTCTGTCATTTTGATTCTTTCATACATTTTTTCAACCTCTCTCTGTTGGAAGCGCAGTTTTCTCCAGTTCTTGAGAGAGCTTTATCTTTGTAATCATTCAGCAGGATATTATTTTATTCCAATAATAATTCAACGATAAGTAATAATTTGATCCACAAAAGTCCATCCATGTCTCCACTACAGAGGTCCGAAAACGTGCCGAAACAATTTACACGGTGTTATTTCTGAGGTGACGTTTTGGCATCCATCTAGCGCCAACGTTTCCCATCTCAAGATGATCGTGAAGAATTTATAAAATTGTCGTATCTGACGCTTTAACAATTTCTGAAAGCTTTTTTGCAGTTTGCTAACAGATGAGCCACAACCGGAATTTTCTCCCTCTAAGTTAGACTTTCTCAGTAATGATTCATAGATCCTTGAAGAAACATCTGAATCGCATCTCCAGATATTTCAGAGGATGGTCTTTATCATGTCTTATCACCAGATAGGCCAAAACCAAGGCAAACTTTATAGTAGTATGTGTGTTTTTAAGTTTTAACTATGTATTGTAGTTTCTTAGTTATGCTTCATTACAAGCAGAGGAGATTTCCTCATCCTAGGTCAACCATGGCTTCGTAAGGAAACTAACTTGTATCTTGCGTGTCTCATGTCTTGTGTCTAGCGTCTCAATCTACCACTCTTTCAATTTGTACGTCAGTTGGTACCTCTCGATAAGATTTTTATCAATTAGGAATGTGTTACGGAACTTATGATCCATTCGTTTTCACGAGTTTTCTGGTAACTATGATCCTACTGTAAGTGTCCGCTTGTATCCAATTTGAGCCCTTCGACTTTGTGGATGGTGGTAGAATTTACTTGGTAGTGGAAGCAAGTTTTCAGGTTCACCTTGGTTTCTGACGCTTTTTACTAGTACCAAGATCTGTTGAGAGGCCCTTTCAGCAAAATTAGTCTCGTCGCTGTCCGCCACTTTCTTCTTCGCGTTCACTTATGATTCTGTCTTCACAAGAAGGAGGTAGCGGTCATTGCAAATATTTTGTTCCAGTCGAATTTAGATGCAGCTTTTGTCTTTGCTCCGCTTTTTTCTTGGTTACCACTTCGCATTACTTGTCACACAAAACAAATCAGAGAAAGTTCCCTGTAAGTTCCCTGTTGGTAGGAGGTACGGTTTTCTACTCTCGGGCTTCTACCGATTCTCAGGTGTATAATTCTCAATTGTTTATGTCGGCATCAATGTGTGTGTTGGATAAATGATCTATAGCCATTAAAACTCTCCTTTAGATGTTTTTCAAGGAAAATTTTAATGTTAATTTTTCGCTAAAGCTTCGAATCAATTCTTATACACCATTAAAGTTGATAATTTTTAACATTCAATTCCATTAGTGTCAAGTCCATCATCCTGACTATGTGTGTAAAAAATCTGTCCCCAGCCGTATGAGAAACAGTGGGAAAAACTTTCCTCTATTTGTATAAGAAATTTTCCTGCTCATCCATCATCTACAGCCGTGCTCTAGTTATTTCCCTATGCACAAATATCTAAATCACATCACAAACAGAGATTTTCGATCAATACTTTGTTTACGACAGTCTACCCCCGAAGCAGCTTTGAACTCACGTTCATCGGAGTTTCCTTCGGCCCCCAGCCTCCAAGGATACCAGCTTGGCAAGGAGCAAGTTGTGCACCAAAAACTTTTCGAAACTTTCATGCTTGTCTGAGCAGAAATCATAAATTTTCAATACAGTTACTTTTGTAAACGGTCTTTAGGCTATGCGGAGCAAGCTCTTTAGTGATGGCAATAAGGTGGTTTTTCGTTGCGTTTTTCGTATCTGTTTGTTGCTTTTTGCCCGATTTTTACTTGCACATCCGCCCGAAATTCCAACCAGGACGATGGAAACAGACCGCACTTTCGCAAAGGTGGAAATATATAATGGATGTCGGTACTTTTTCTTCCTTGTTTTCGAAAACAACGCTTAAAGTTTGGGGCGAAGGGCAAAAATGGCGCGCTGCGAAACGAAACCCATACCTAAGCTAATTATTGATAACAGTTCCAAAAAGGACGAATGAGGGCTGGGCATTTGGATGACGTGCACGCATACGCTTTCCACAGGTTTCATATACAGAATTAAAATTGATTGATTCGGATCCATTTTATTACTTTTATTACCAATGGGCAGAATTCCGAATATTTTATAGGGGCTGTAACGTTCAGCAATAAAACGGTTAGTGAACTCGAGCACGGAAAACATTCCGCACATGTCAGGCTTTTGTAACGAGTGCAACACTGAAAAGGGTTTAACGAAACCCAGCAGCGAATTCAAAACCTCTCAGGATGCTCGTAAATGAGATTGTTACGAGGGAACTTTTCATTTCAGCCATAGAAAGAGCAAGACTGGAACGAAACAAGTTCCATTGTGTTTTGCCGTAACACTTAACATTACTTTGGGAAATTCTTCTGGTGTTGTACCACATTCGGATTGAAGATGGTTGACATACGTACAATGCAACTTCCTACACGCTTTGTACACACTGTACTCGTATCCTTGGGTTCTCAGTTATGTACTCGTAACGAAGTGTTTTGCTGTTGAGTGACATCCTCTTTTGTAAATACTGGAAATGTTCGGATTTGAGCTCGACATGCTGGAAAGTAACGAAACATTCACAGAATTCTCAAGGACATGATTACGAAGTGCTGATATCCCTTGACAAAACATATTTTTTGCCGAAATTCCGTACAAAGCACAAGTGGTTAGGAGGACTCCCGAGGAGCGAAGGGTGAAAAGCATTCACTTTAAGTAAATCAATGATGCTTCAAGGGAAATCTTGCGCTGATTTTGCGAATTAGTTCCTGTTTAAACGCAAAACTGCTTCCAAGAAATGAAAATTTGAGTTTTGTACCAACAATGCACTGCTGAGTAAGTAGAACTTGGAGATGGAGTAGGCGTTTGAGGAATGCTGTGAATGTTTGTATAGGATTTCGCACTCAAGATGCATGCTAATAATAACGTCTATGTGCATCCTCTTTTGCAGCAAATCATTTTATCGAAGGATGCTATCGGCAAACTTAAAGACTTGTGTTAAACATTTAAGTTGTTAGTTTCAGTGATATTGGAACTAATGTTTCTGGTGCCGGAAATTCAGCCGACCTAGTCGAGAAACGTGCCTTCGTTGAAATTGTCAAGGAATGATTCTGGTCAGATCACATCCTCGGGTATTTGAAATGAGGTGGCTTTGACCCACTTGAAGGTGAAGCAAATTGTTATGGCCCAACAACAAAAATGAAAATATTTTCACAAATATTTCAATAAGGAGAGAATATAAATGAAACATGGAATCCCAAATCATGTTTAACTTATAACTTTGGAATCAATTCGTCCTGAACTAACCAGAACTTATGATGTTTAGTTTACGCTGGGCTATAGTTCTGAAGGAACTCCCTCAAAAATAAAAAAAAACAGGAAAGCTTCATTGATCAAAAAAACATTGACAGTTTTAACTGAGAACTCAAAACGAGACATTGACAGTTTTTAACTAAATTCGGATTAAACTGAATGTCCGGAGATCCGAATCAGTGCTACCACTTTGTGATGATTTCTCCCAAGCAGAGATAGAGAAAGTGCAAGTAGATTTTGATTTTTGTTTTCTTAAAATTCTGAGAGTATAATTGTTGCCAGGGAAAGAAAATTCGCCAGCCCATGTAACATTTCATTTATTTTGACCATATACCATCAGAGTTCGGAATTTTTCCGAAGTGTTAAAGACTCATGTATACTGACGCGATTTTTTAGACATAACGTAGCCGGCACTAAGCAAATGAATAGATACGAACATCTCATTTAGCATATAAAATGAGCTTTGCATGATAGAGAGCTTGTCAATTCAACCAAAACCTAACTAATAACAAGAGCTACCACATTAAACAAGCTCCAAATCTATTGGTGTTTGACTCTAATAATCCAGACGCTCTAGTATTTAGACGTTAAAAAAAGTTGCAAATAGGACATCGTGTTGATTCGGAAGCTTTCACGATCCCTCTACTTACCTACGTCCTAGAATTTGAAAGCTCTCTGTTTCGCAAAGCTTATATTTTAAGCTAAATCACATATTCGTATCTCTTCTCTTGTGGTGCCTGTCCAGGCTTCTATACTCTAGCCAATAGAAGCAGGAAACTCCCGAATTATACTCCCAGAATGGTATTTGGATTATAGAGTTTGTATAATTGTGTACTCCTATTTGCTTTATATGTAAATAGGAAGATTCATCAAGGATATTAAGTTTGCAACATATTTATATGAGTTCAGATCGAGTCGGAGGCTTTGTTGTTTCGAGTTATCCTTTTTCGCGGGAGGCTATGAGTTTAAAATTCCAATTTGGGAATGTCTTCTCAAACTTTGAACAAATAGCAGTTTCACGGACAACATAACTCCAGTTCAGATTGATGAAATTTTTGAACGGCTTAGAAAAAGATTCAGGAGAAATCTTTGACAGAGTCAAAGAAGGAACTAAATTGTGATCTCTGCATGCAAGGATAATTCATTTCTAGGATGTTAAAAGGATACATATGTTACGGTGTGGGTTCGCTGCCCTCGGGGGAAGCTTTCACCACGCAAGGAACCCGGCGAACGCGTCTTCCGGGAGTAACGTAAGTGACGACGAAGCAAACAAGTGAAACCACTACCCTCCGTAGATCTGCGAAGCAGAAGTTGAATTTGTTGCTCGATAGCGGAATGTGCGAAGAGAAACTCGTAGAAAGCTAAATTTAAGCTATTCAGCGATTAACCGAAATATTGTAAGAAGAATCATAGAAGCTGAGAAGGGAATTGTGGTTGAAATTAAAGAAATAAAGTAATTGTATTTATAGAATGGTAGTTAGTTTGTAAGGGTAGCAGCGAATCAACGGACTAGGCATACGAGATC
The DNA here is from genome assembly GCA_954870665.1 of Stratiomys singularior. Lineage (NCBI taxonomy): Eukaryota > Metazoa > Arthropoda > Insecta > Diptera > Stratiomyidae > Stratiomys > Stratiomys singularior. The sequence goes on along the minus strand of OX940878.1, from coordinate 124,899,568 downwards.
ACTTGTTGATGGAAGCCAGCGAGCAGCGCAAGAATCCACCGACACCAACTTTAAAATAAGGAGCTACCGGAACGAGCTCAACCGGTTGTATGCCGGCTAATGAAACCGAACCAGACACTTAGCCGCGAATCTGGCTCACTTTGCAATTTACCATATTTGGCTGCGCGTAAGGGGCCATGGGCACATCACAAAACAGTTACTTACCTCCAAATGACGGCAAATCGTGGCAATGAACGAGTCATAAATAAATAAACAAACACAAACTCAAGCTTAAAACACACACACAAACTTAAACATCACAAACTCCATATAACTCGCGCAAAGCCCTCGAAGTGTACCTCCATATCACAAACGGCCGCGGCAATGAACGTTTAATAAATACGTAAACAAATAAATAAACACAAACTTACAAACAAATAAATAAACCAGATGTCACAGGTCATCTGTCAGCCGGCAGTTGCGGCCAAGTGTGATGCGATGCTATGTGGATGGTGGAACTCGCCGTACCATGATTACAGCGATTCCGGCGAATGGATCGAAGCTCAGGTGGGTCATCGCCCGAAGGGGTGAACGGCCGCAGTGGGAGGATCTCGAACCGCTAAACGGACGAAGTTAAAAGGAGGAAGAAAAGAACGGTGGGCTTCTTTTTTGGTGTCAGACGCGAGACGGTACGGGAGTGTGGAAAGATATAGTAGGAGTGCGATTCCTCTATGAATATAACTATGTTGGTGCGCCAGCAGAAGAGTAATTTTTGAGACTAAATAATACATATAATAAAAGAAATAAATAAGACTAAACAATTGAGACTGAAGTGTTGAGGCGGTGCAGCGTACGGTGATCGTTCGGGTTCCGGAGACTGGGTGCGGAACGCAGGCGAAGACAATTTGAGTTGGCGGAAGCACGCAATCGCGGGGGTGGCCACCGTCGCACAAGTGATAGGCTTGTAATTACTATATTATTACTATTATATATATAAATTATTACTATTATATAGTATTTAATATTGTAAGTACTATATTATTACTATTATATATAAATTTTTACCATTATATATTATCTGTTATTACTATTCTACTATATTAGCATATCAATAGAGTCTAATAAACTAAATAACACGAGTTTCTCTTCCACGGGTGAGACGGGAGCAACGAGGACGGTAGTCGGTCCATTGTTCTCAGGGTGTTTTCCTTTTCGTTTCCTTTACCTAGGATCAACGGTTTCCGAGTGGTTGTGGAGGTTCCCTACGAGGAGAGTGGTCTCGTCGCATTCTCGCTTGGCGACGTTTTGGGGCTCGGTAAAGCGAGTGGCGCCCACGCCCGTCTCCGACGGACCTACCGGGACCGAGAGCCCCGGCCGTTACCTCTCCGCACTGGAACGACCGTGGGGGTGCATGTTGGGCACGCAACACTCCCCCAGCGATTTGGGTTGAAGGCTGGGAGTTCAAGGCCCATCCACGGAATTAAGTGTAACACATAATATAGGAAACTAACATGAGTATTAATAAGACTCATAAGGTAAATAAATGTGAAGAAAATGTCAAAACATACCAAACACTTTTTTAAACAGCTCTTTAAACCGGCGATACAACTCTCTACCGGCGGTATTTTATTCAACCCTTTCAACCCTGTTTATTTTGAATGCTGCTGATAAATTAATAATACCCAGACTGCAAGAAGAATAAATTTTCTGTAGGTTGGAGAAGTGAAAAAGTTGCAAAAATATTTCTTCAAACAAAAATGATATGACTGACGCTGGTTTGAAATTCTTTCGCATTGACTCCAAAAACTTATTCGTGATGTTTACAGGGCTTTGGAATCAGTCTTTTTTTTAGATGTTGAAGTCAAGATGTTACCATCTATTCAAAAAATTCTTGCAGATTTGCTTCGCTAAGCCGCATCAATGGTCCGTTTTGTCCCAAGGCGCCGGTCACCTTAGTTTTTATTGTGTTATTTTATTTTATTTTATTTATTGTCTTGTTGTAACTTTAAGTTACTACAAGAAAATTCCGTACTACAAGGAAAACCAAAGAATTTATGGATTAAAGTTCGTTTGGATGTTGCCGCAGGCCAAAATTAATTCTGTGTTGCTTGGGTCCGCCGGGCTTTGCTTGATTGGTTTCGAGGACGCGTTTCGGCTGCCGAAACAGAATGTATGGATTACTCGCCGAATTTAAAAGAATATATGTAAGAAAGCAATATTTTCATTTAGATTTATTATCAATCAGTGGCGCAAGTAGAGGAAGATGCAGTTTTTATTTTTAAGAACTACCAAGCAAACACCTAAGAATTCACTACTCTAGCGAAGTCTCGATAGCAAATTGAATCATTGCCTGAAAAATAATGAGGAGAGTCCATTTTTTGGATTTAGGACATAACGCCGAAACTGATCCAGTGTATCCACCCCACCTGATTCATGGCTATATATCCTTACTATGCCATGTCTTTAACCTTCAATAAATCGCCTCTCCTCTATACACTACTTTATACACTAATTCATATAGATCCAAAACTCGAATCATGATGGAAAACATTTCTCAATCATTCCTCCACACATAAGTCTGCATCGTGGCAAATTCCATATTATATAAAACTACTAGGTAACTTGTTAGTTACCTTGTCAGTTGACAACGAAGGAAACGCTAATCCTTTCACTTGAGCTGTGAAAGTTTAATTTTTTTGGGTAGCTTGGGTCCGCCGGGCCTTGCTTTGTGGGTCTTGAGGACGCGTTTCGGCTGCATACAGCCATCTTCAGCTCGTCCTCAAGACCCACAAAGCAAGGCCCGGCGGACCCAAGCTACCCAAAGTTAATTTTGGCCTGCGGCAACACCAAAACGAACTTTAATTTTTTTGTTTCAATTTTGTAGTAAATCATAAGATGAAAAGTAGGTGTCAAGAACAACTGGTGGTCTTTACTTTGCTCTAGAAACTTTTGTAAAATGTAAGACCACTATTGCAGAGCACAGAACGTTTCCTAATAAAATTTTTGTCAGGTAAGGGTAAAGATCATGGTCATGTTTAGCTTAGTCAAGAGACATGATTTATTAGTTGTTTGATTGGTCCTTCATAGGTTTGTTTATTGTGTCTATTTCCCGCTGCACAAAATTTAACTCGAACAGGCGAGATTTTTTTAAGAAAGTTAAGAATCGGTTGTTACTTGATGTGTCTCAATTACATTTTGACAAGGAATTAGCTTCCTAAATTATCTCTTCTCGTTTAGGATAGTGTTTGTGCTCTGCATTGTGCTAGCAGATGCACTGGTTTTTTTCTCGCAAAAATGCAGTCACGTCACTTACCCTTTTTTAACGCTTCCTTCTTGGATTTTCCTCAACTCAACGTAGTGTTCTAAGATGATGCCAGAAAAAAATTGTGGCTTTCTCTTGTCGCTTCCCATGCTAGCTCGAAACTCGTTCTTGTCTTAAGCATTGAGATAGAATTCCAACTTGTGAAGCACTGAAGAACCTCTCCAAAGCTCTATTGCATTTTATATCCTTAATTTTTTTTAAGACTCCCTTCAAATAAAACTCATTTTAGTTGTGCTAAAATGCTGTCAAGCTTTCTTCTGCGGTCCCCATTGATTGATCCGCCCTTGGTACCTGCGTGGTCCAAAGACCAGGATAAGTCACATATTTGTGCGCATTCAATGTGTTGAGTGCTTTAAGATTATCTAAAAACTTTCTTGTTAATATAAACTACGTTTTTAACGTCTTCAAGACTGTTTCGCGACCAGAAATAAAGCCAGCGTTTTGTATTTGTATCCTCTGTTCATAATGATGTGTGTGCTACCGGAGATGAGTTAGTCCTCAGCCAGAAAATACTTGACATACTTACCATCGTTTATGAATATTTTGTTGCCATTTCCATATTCCAATTCCTGTTCCTGTTGTTTTCAACGAGTGCTAGCGTAGTAGAAAACTTGTTGTGAAGATACAAGATGATTTTTCAGAGGTATGGAATTTTGAAATGAAATAAAATAGGGATAAACTTTTCAATTCCTGTGCAAGTTGAATTTAGTAAGCACGCAAACCAAGATCCTTCCTTAAAATCTTCCATAATGTTGACGTGCACCGGTTTAATTGTTGAGCATGATGTCGAATGGGCTCGCATAGGTTTTGGTCGTTTGGTTCCTTTATTAATTGCTGTACGACAAGTCATATGATCCATGATTGAAAGGATCAGTTGTTCCCATGAACGAGTGAGTCGGCCATAAAATTGTCAACTCAACATCGCACACTTCAAAATGTTTCTCCAACAGAACTAATACTTTTGAAAAAAATCTGCACAATATGCAGACGTTGCTTGACATTGCCAGCCTATTTATGATCAAATGACAAACCAAATAAACGTTAAAGCACATGACAGCTGTCACACCGTACGTAGTGTTAAAAAGTGTTGCCAACTTAATGTTACATACCTTTAAAAAACACCCTTCACAAGAATGTAATATTCGTTCTTCCACCGACGTATTTGGAATGTATTGAAATATCTTAGCGCCCCTCCGACTCGAATTTGGCATCCTTTATTCAAATGATCGCTTAAAACTCTTGCTCCTCAAATTCTACTGCATCTGGGAGAGTGCGCAGACTAATTAGAATTGTCTTAAAATGTTCTACATCAGGTGCAAAGTGCCGGCCTTTTGCTCACGCCCCAGCTCCTTTGGTATGGTGACAATGCAAAGATGTGATAAGCACAGATTAGAGGAATTATAGCATTCATATTTTAAGTTGTTTGTCCCGAAAACTGGCCATGATCCGTCAATAGTTTCTAGTTCAATTTGAATCGACGAAATTGCTGAAACTTTGGAGTATTTAATTTATTATTTAAATCTTTACCTTTCAACATTTACGGCAATGGTCAATGATATATCATATTTAACAAATTTAACAAATAAGCCAATATGATATTTGTTTTCTTTCTCCATCTTTTTCTACTTGTTCAACACGCGACAGGTGCAACCTTTCAGTTCTACGTGGTGCGATATTCAAAAACTAATTCAGACATGACTCGTTTCAGTGAATCGTTTCATTGTTCAGTAAATTCAATTCATCTCTCATACTTTTGAAAAAACATCAGTTGACATCTTACAAAATAAGCATTGAGAAAAAGTCAATTTAAATTTTCACTAAACTAAGCAGCTTATCCATTAACCATTTTTCCATTTTCTCGAAAGTGTTTCAAAATAATAATAAAATCAGATTAAATTTCCTATAGATAAATCCTTCAATCCCGAGATTCAACCTGATTAACCTTTCCATTCAAGACGGTATTCAAGCGCAGAAAGGATCCTTCTGTATACATATTTTTGCTGGATGAATACCTTTGGTAAAAACAAATACCATGAAAGTGGTGTAGACCTTAAAATTTTATACGTTTTCATCTTGAGCGTATCTCGTTGTCATCGCAAAATCAGGACAAAGATTCTATGATGGAGAGGAAGATTTAGATGGATGCGATACTTATTATTCCAAAGATTTTCCGAGCAGAGTTGTCGCCTGAATCCGCTGCATATTTATACATGAGGGTGGTCTCGTTCAGAGTTTCCATATTAATTTTGAATTTTGGTTTTTTTTTTATTTTTCGGGGATTAATCTATTCATAGTGTTATACATTATGTAGCAGCTGTCAGCGATGCTATCGCACATCTTATTATAATATCTTGGGAATAAACTCAATTTCAAATCAAGGTTACATGTGTCCAACCCACTCCGAATGCATTCAAAAAATATGTTTCCCAGTTTCCAGTTTCCCAGTCAAAGTGGAATTTGAGGAAAACATACTTCATATGAAATCAAATCATGTTAGAAATTTAAGTCACGATGTTGACGTTGATTGATGATGACTGCGAAATCTTTGCTTATATTCTTTATAACACATAATTACATGCACAGCCTATTAGAAACGTTCCAGTCACATACTCATTAATCACTCACTTGCTGACATTCTTCCGAACTGCTGTAGACCTTATCATTGTTAGCGTTACATGATTTTAAAGAAGAAAAAAATCCATTACTGCGGAGTTGTTTATTTGGAAAACGCAAAATAGTGACATGGCTTTTTCTCCGAAACAACACTCATAAACAGTTTTGATGATTGTCGCGTGTGTGTTAGGTTTTTTTTTTGTTTCAGCCCAAGGTTCAATCATCCGAAAATAGAGGAACTATTCTCGTCCTGACAGTTGCATCCAAAGTGCTAATTAAGGACCATTAACATAAATTAACGTTTAATTTCAAGAGAATTATCTGGCAAAACCACCTCGCAACATTCGCTTGGCAACTCAACAAACTAACAAGGTAATTTCCAAATATCCTTATAATGAAAGGCACTAGAGCAGAAATAAGCGGATTAATATTTTAAATTATAGCGAAATGCAATGAGTTATATTGAATATCAGAGGAGAGAATATATTCAACATGATTTCCGCCGAAAATTATATTGTGCTTCCCATTGATGTATTTTTGATATAATTTTCCAGAGACAGATAAAATTGCTATTATTTATTGTGTCCTTGGACAAATACGAAAGTAAATTTTATTGAAATGTTGGGCGTATGTATCTTTCACTATTTTTATAATTTTCATGTTATCCTGATACAGAAATTATGCATGTTCCTCGAAACCTGGGTGAGTTCTGAGCGATATTGTAAATTTTGATAGTCCTGGTAGTGCAAATCGACGCGTCCTGGGTAAGGAGTTGGCACTTGTTAAGGATTGGCAGGAAATTTATGTTTACAAACCCACCTGATTTCTTTCACCTTCCCTTTTGATGTAGATATTGTTGTTTTTTCGAGGGTCCACTGAAAGACAGCACCGGCTCTTAGCTGCATGCGTATGTTGCTTTTTTGAGAAAATTTGTTGTCGAACGCTTGATAGGTGACCAGCAACGAATCACCTAAGTTACATTGTCAAACGTTTTCACCAATTGAAATGGAATCAATTTCTTGTGGATCGTTCTGCCAAACATGCTGGTCATGTAAACTTTGCCATACATGCCACCGGTAACGAGTTTCTTTCGTGTTCTCCACTGAATTCAACGAATCCTTTAAATAATCAAAAAGAACCATTTTATGGTCCTAAATATGAAAAAATCAGTTCGCAGTTTTGCATAAATGATAAACTAAGAGAGTTAAATTGTCAATTTAAATCCTTCAATAATGTAGAATTTTCGGAATTGCATCTCTCCTACTGGACACTTTCTCCATGTTACCTTGCAGAAGCTACTCAAGCAGTTGACTTTCTTCTTCTATGCCTATATAGTTTCGTAACTGTAATTTTGTTGCTTTTCCAAACATTTCAAACATATAATTCCCATTATATAATCGAAGTTAATTTTTCCTGTACACTTATCTGTGCCTGGACTTACCAAGAGTGGTAAGCTCAGCTTGGAAGATGCCAATTGTTGTCAGATAGACTTCATCCTTTTGACATTTTGTTAATCAAGGCAATGAAAAAGCTGACTTTTGAAACAACCAATTTCAAGCGTTACGTTTAAGACAACGGTAGTCTCAAGGTGTTCGTCTCGTCAGTTAAGGTTCTGCGAAGTTCAAAAGCCTATTTTTGGACCTTGAATTGGTTTCATTTACCCCAAAACCGATTTTTGTGGAACTAAATTAAATGCTTCGTAACTAAAAGATTGTGCTTGTAATTGTGCCTGCAGTGAAAATATCTTCATTGTTATTGGGATTCAATTTTGATAAGTTGAAACTGTAGAGGTTCAGTGCTGTCAAGGTCAGTAGTGTCAGTGATGTCATCGTTGAATTTCTTTATGAATTGACTCTTTTCAATACGTGTTTTTGCCCCAACAACTGTGCTTCCCGAAAATCTGCGTGCTTTCACCTGCTATTTATTTTTGAAGACAATTCTTTTATATTAAAGGCTCATGTTTTTCACTGCCGTGTTTGCCTCTCTCGTGTCAGTTTTTTGCGATTTTTGCGATTTTGCGAATTTTTCGGCAGTGCATTACAATTATTCACTACTATATTTACTTTTTCTATGTTTTTAACTTCCATTCACTCTTTGTTTTATGTCTTCAAATTATTCTTTCTAATCTGACTCCTTTTTCTCTTTGAGAATTTCTGAGATTTCAAGTCAGACAAGTCTTTTCTTCTTCACCAAGTCTTATCTTACCCATTAACTCTTTTAGCTTTTGATTTGATTCTCATCTTAAGTTTAACTTTTACAGGTCTATTTGCGACATTGGTAGGTCTATCTGATACGCCTCAGTCTGGTTTTAAGCTGTTTGATTACACTGGTCTACAAAATTTGACTTATAATGTTCCTTTCCATTGAATACGAAAACACTAATATTTTATAACAAGCGCTTATTTTAGAACTATACTTAATATACAAAATTTGACTTTTGACATGGTAGTAACAACTCCTTGATAAGGAAATTTTTAAAACTAGAAAACTAGAAGTTTTTTTTACTGTTTACGCAAAATTGGGAATTGCGAAATATTAACAAAATATTTAAACGTATTAAACTAAGATTTTCTCTTTTTTTCGTTTGTCCTTTGTAACCGGTTTTAGACGTATCTCTTCTCAAATTTCAGCAGTAATCTGCTAACATTGACGCATGTCGAGATATCAGAGTGAAATCGAATCACCACGTTCGTCACTTACATCACCACAATTAGAAGGAAGAAAATGAATTTTAAATTTTTATTAAATGAAGAAGATAGTTCGCAAGGTTAATATAATTTTCTTTTCTCTTATTGCCCTAAAATCCCATGAAAGACTGTTTTAAAAGATTTTTATGTTTCTTTTTCCAATCCCAGTAAAACTGAACCGATGTTTTGGTCCTTTAGAATATCTGTTATCTCAGGTACGATAATGATTTCGTATTAGCGTCGTTTATACGGGGAAATTCGATACGCAGGTATTTGAATGCTGGTCTATCCTTATTAAGGGCCTCTAAACGTTTATCATTTGTCCCAATTTAATATGTATATGTGGCAGAAGAAATTCCGAGAATCTAGTAAAGGAAGGTACTTAACGTTTTTTCTCCGGGATTCAGGCTTACTCTAGGGTTTCAATATTTTTTTATGTTATGTAAAAATCTAGCACGACATCCAAAAGCCACAGTACTTGGTATAGCCATTTGTAGACCCAACATCATTGCTACGACATTTTTCTCTTTTGTGGTTGGGAGTTGAAGGCTATGTACGCCCTGAGTGTCGAAGTCTCAGTGGAACACAACTACTGAGATACCGACTAAAAATCTCCCCTGTCACACCGAGAACCTAGCCTGGAACTGGTTGTCACATTACTTCGGAATAGGCCTCTTAAGTCTCGCCAAGGGGCGCCTTCGTATTACAGAAATCCCTCCCTCAGAAGGGATGGACTGAAAGGAGAGGAATTTCTGAAAGAATGAGCCCTCTTCCCTCTGCACTGACAAGCGATCAACGATGCCCTATTTCATAGTGACAACCGCCCGAGTGTAGTGCGACACACAGTTCCATTTGTCCTTAGACACCAGCTTCTTTTCTACCAGTATGTCTGAAGAAATCTCCTCTATTCTCTCCCTGAGATGTAAACGCTTTCTCACCCACTGTTTGCATGCAAAGATGGTGTGCAAATCATCATCCGTAATCTCCGGCCAAAACAGGCAGCCAGGAGACCGTGACTTTCCCATTTTGTGCAGGTAAGACTGAAAACACCCGTATCCGCTGAGAAGCTGTGTCAGGTAGTAATCAGTCTCGTCGTGCTTTCGGTTGGGCCAGGGCTCCAGATCCCTGATTAGGCACGCGGTCAACCTGCATCGTGTTTCATTTACCCACCCTTCTTGCCACAGAGCAAGAGTCCGTCTTCTATCCTCGCGTGAAGCAGCGCCTCTACCTTCTTCTCCCCTATACAGGTAGAGCCTCCTCCGTTCCTTACCAAGGAGCAGAATAGGTGTCGCACCCGCGATTACCAGCACTGCCGGCTCAGAGACAGTACGGTGTGCAGATGCAACCCGCAGAACGCCTCGGTTTTGCACCTGCATCAGTCGCTTCCGGTAAGATTCCTTACTGAGAGCTTCAGCGCAAAACTCGGAGTCATATAGCAGCACCGAATCCACTGCGCTCATCAGTAGGCGTCTTCTGGTCGCGACGAGTTTCTCAATTTTGGCCATTAGACGGCTGAGCGCCGGTATTCCATCTGCAGCTTTGTCCGCTGACGCTCTGATTTCATCGAAGAAGCTCATCCTCGAGTCAATCATCATGCCAAGGTACTTGATGGTCTTCTTGAACTCGATGGTATCTTCGCCAACCCGGATGGGTGAAACTCTGGGGATCTGCTTTTTGGTCAGAATGATGACCTCGATTATTTCCAGCGCTAAGCTTAACCCACGGCCTGTCATCCACTCGTTCACTCGACGCATTAGCATACCTAGACTGAGTTGCGCTTGCTTGACAGCTCGTCCGGCGACTAATGCCGTAATCCGGTAAGGGCAGCCTTAATAGCTCACCATACGAGACATTCCATAGGTCAGGGCTAATACTGAAGCCTTGCGCCACCCGAAATTTTACATTCTTGTGACATTCTTTTCGCTTTTCAGCGATATCTGTTAACCGCCAGTACACACCAGGCTTATCGTATCGAGGCCGTCGCCGGGGCATAGAAACGTCACACGCAGACATGATGAGTTTCATAGTAGAGTTCACTACGTTTTCGGCTGAGACTCCCTCAGCACCCGTCGTGGTCCCCGTCATGATTTCACTTCCGGCGAACTCCTCGACATCTATTTTGGCAATGTTCCAACCTACGACAGAAGGTCGGGTTGTTGCGCGTCGAGGAACACGCTCGCCAATTTCAAATTTAATATACTGCTGATCACTCACCGAGTAGTCCTCTAGTACCCTCCGTTTGCGTATCATAGGCACGAAGGACTCCGAAGTGAATGTCACACCCGGGATGGTTCCGGAGCGGCCTCTCCGGCGAAAGGTTGGTGTGTTCCCAACGTTCATGACGACAGGTCCAGTCCTAGCCGCCATTTCTAAGATTCATTTCCTTCCGGAGTCTAGGTGAGGCATTCCCCATTCAACCGCCTTGACATTGAAGTCACCGCCAACAAGGATTCGCCCTTTCATGCTCAAAACGGCTCCCTCCAATTCGTCGAGCTTGCACTGAAAGGATGACATTGGCTTATTTTGCACTAGGTAGATACTGACAAATGTCATATCTGCACACCTGATGAGCACAAAGCCATCCCCGCTGATGCAGGTTTGATCTGGGAGCCGAATGCTATCCCGCAGCCAGATGGCGGTAGTTCCAGATCGGTCTCGGTACCATCCTGCCTCTCCTCTGTTTCGATGCTGTTCACATATTAGCAGCAGTTCGGCTTTTGGTCAAGCAGATTCTGTGCGGTCGTTCTACGGTGTAGATTGATCTGCAGGACTCGGATCATAGTTTTCTCTTGCTTAGTGTCTCTTTGAACTCCAGACAATTCCCATTTCCCGGGACATGTGCCAGATCTTCAGGTTTCAGGGCTTTGGGTTTGAACAAAATGCAGTATGCCATGTTTGTGCACTCTTTTGCCTGATGGCCAGGAGTATTGCTTTAAAATCAACACAAATCTGCCATTCGTGCTCTGACACAGCGTTTAAAATAACTTTCATATTTTCATTTGTTTCTTTAGCATGTGCTGCGTGACATAACGGAATCGATGTTTGTGTGTTACCATTATTAAGAAGAACAGCGTTGAAACTCGATTTTGAGGAGTCTATAAACAGCTGCCATTCCAGACAGAAATTCCAAATAAAAAAGAATAAATTTTCCGCAAGTAACCACTATGTATTTTGAATTATCGTCCTTAATCTGATAAATTTATTGCGCTACCCCTTTATATATTACATATGGCGAAAACACACAAAAAGAGCTAGCTATGAATTTTGACTTGCTTATTTATCTTCAGCGAGTGAATTACTTTCAATATAGTATATTTTCATGTTACTCATGGTTAAATTTGATGAAGACCAGTGTTATCGCCTCATTTTGAAGTTTTGAATTTCCAAGTAAGACAGATGCGGGTTCGGTTCATCTTCAGAAAGCTAAAGTGACAGATGACATTTTCGAAACCCTCAAGGATTATTGTTACCATAGAATTTAGTTACTATAGAATTTTATGAACATTCAAGAGAAAAGTAAGATGCAGCGTTCTAAATTTAACTCAATTGTTATGAATGATAATAGAGTAACATTCTTTCAAGGCCAAATCGGGTATGAGCCAAAGAAATGGCCAATTTTTGACTGCAGCTTTAAGCCGTCAATGCTAAATGCATAATATTTCCGTACTAGAGAAAATGTTTTGCATCCATAATGATAGAAAATTTAATAAAATGCGGATTGAAGTATTAATGGATATTTATATTTCTTTGAAAATAGTTCTTTTCTGGAAAAAGATTTTTCTTAGCAAAAGCAAATTCAAAGTGTATAAAATCTTGCACTTGGACTAGCAATGTTCGCAGTTTATTAACACGATGGTTTGTGAATCGTAAAATGTTACGAAAATTTAAACACAGGCAAACGCAAATAGCCGAAAAGAAGTGAAAAAGCCGCAGTGAATATTTTTCATAGCTTGAATCAAGGTTCAAACCGTTTCTATCTACTTTCAAAGTATCTAAATCCGGATTGTAATAAAATCTTATTCATGCCGAGAAATTTATCGACCTTAACTAAATCCCTGGCAGGACCGTCATAAAACATTCGATAATTTACAAGGCATATTAGTTCTTTATACTTCTGATATTGACCCAAACACATATTATAAATGATATCCTTAACAAGAACAAAATGCTTACAAGGCATTTCAGGATCCGGAAACACTTGAATTTCTTATCCCTCTGCTATCTTGCAACGAAAAGTTGCGACGAAATAGCCAAACATATTACAATGGGACCCATATCGACGCTATAAAATTCTGTTAACAAAGAAGAAAAAAAACCAGGAAACCTCTTCATTTCACTACCAAGGCTTATAAGGACATATAAGCCGGTAAGTGTATGTGGGTGTAAAATTCCCTTCTAGCAATTTTCTTAAGATCAAGCGGGAATCTTCCCGGGGGAAGTTTTATGGGCACAACTATTCTAACAATCTTTTGTATCAAAGCGTTTAGCATGACTTGTGCTAAGAAATTGCTTTGGGGTGCACGACTGAGCACAGCTTTGTGACTTAGTGCTTATGCGGATACCTTCAAGCCTATAAATTAGAACCCTGCATCCCTGGGACGCAGAGAGATAATAAATTTATTTAGTAATTGTTCGTTTCAATTTAGGAACTAATTTTATTCTGGCTTACACCTTGACACTGGTGATGTCGAATCGCAACGGTGTTACTCATTTTTCCTCGATTCCGCTAAGAGTTTTACTCTACATTTGCATAAAGCTAATCTAATGAAGCTAATAATAAGATTTGATCAACTGAGAAAATGTATTTAGCTCCGCTACCAAATTAGAAGGAGTAAATTGTATCCGCTTGCGTTCATCAGTCTAATGAAGTACTTTGCTTCCATTAAACGTTTGCCATGAAGTGCTTACTGAAACCTATAAGACAGATATTCATTTGAATAAACTCGATTGCCTTTACTAAATTGCATTGCCTAATTACGGCCCGGCAATAAACCAGAAGTTTGGAGAAGATTGAACGAGTTTCCTTCGATGAAGGCGCAATGTTCGGTCTTGTGTACGTGGCACACTGTCAGGAGGAGTCGAAAAATATAAATAGAAAGAATTATGGTGTCCTTCGACGTCATAGAAAGGCACACCTCCAAGCTACATGGCAGCCAGGACCAATCTTATCGTACGTGATTTGTGAACTTGTCCAAATGAAGTTCTTGGCCATGTTAATATGAGGGTCGAAGTCATGTCACGTGCCTGCAATTCGACATTGTATGTTAAACTCTTAGTTTTTCTATTGACTAATCAAAGTGGAAGCACACAATTTAGTGTTTCACATTGATGCTATGGGTGAGGGTGTGATATTCAGTCAACATGAATGGAAAAAGGATAAAAAACTTTCTAAATCAAATGCAAGCTTTACTTGCTGTCCATATATTCAACAACGATGCAGCAATCCATTCCGTGAAACCCATTCATTAAATTCTTCCCTTATTGCAGTTAATGTGAACAGTGAATGCAGCAGAATAACTTGAGCTCTCTGTTTTACCTTCTTCCTTAAATTTACAATCGGTGCTGATGTGGCCATACTTTTCACATGTATAATATCGAGGTCCTTTTGTTTGAAAAGGCTTTTTACTTTCTTTCTTTTTGAAATTACGATTAATGGAAAATGCTAAAGTCTGACTCTCATTCATTTTAACATATTGCAAAAATATCGATTTCTCTGATTGTGCACTGAATTTTATTCTTGAATTTTCAATTGCAATTATCATTTGATAGGTTGATAGGAGTCTTGTAGACCTGCGAGCCGTAAGGTCAGATGAGATCATCTACTTTAGACCCAATGTTTCTAAGTTTGTGCGTGGTCATCTTGATCCAACTGACATATTCCTCTACATTTTGACAATTGGTAAGTGTTGTTGTACAGAGTTTCAACGGCAAACACGGCGTGTCAGCCTTGAATTATCAAATAATTTGGCTAGATTGACGCAGTATTCGCTTCTTGGACATGAACGTAAGTAATTGAATCACCATGCAATATTATCTTAGATTTCGCTTTTATGTCGCGTTGGAGATTGACATTGCTGTTGTCCTCTACACAATCCCACAGTTCTTCATGATGAAGATACTTTTTGCAGCAAAGTAATTATCTCGGCCAGTTAAATTTTCTTTTAATGCCAATGGGTTGTTGGGTGACATTTTCACTTTTTAAGGTTAGGAATCTATTTACGTATATCTGCCTTGAAAATTTCCAATTAAATTGAATTTATAGTGTAAAATGTATGTATCTCACTGGACACAGGTTATTTCGCGCTATATGGAATGGCAATCGTTGTTTTACAGTTACTTCTGCAGAGGTAAGGATAGCAGAGCGCGAAAATTTTTTTCAAAAGATTTTAACAATTTTGATGTACTCATGGCCAATCGACTTCAACGAAAACAGTATGAACGGCTCGCTCCCATCCGTAAAATTTTTCAATCGTTTGTGAACGATTGCCCAAAAATCTATTCTGCAGGTGGAATTTAATTTATCTACTAATAAAAAGCTCTCAAGTTTTAAGGGTTGATGTTTTCGCCAATATATCCCGTCAACATCAAACAAACACATAGTTTAATGTTTCGCTATTGTAGATACCAATATGAAATATACCAGGTGTATGCATAAGATTCTTTCAGTTTCACTAAGAGATGGCATCAGTAAAACGCGCGCAGCCTATTGATTTGATACATATGCCATTTCGATTATCTGACATTTAGCTACAAACACAAGTTGCGTCCGCCAAAACTAGGGTGTTTGTTTCATCTTGTTCGTCAATCACATCAAATTTTGTGCCTCAAAAAGAGCATTTGTGGCATCTATTAGTTTTCTTGTTTAGCCAAATGGAAATTGCTGTTGAAAGTTATCGTTTGCTGGTTAAAAATATTTGGTGGACGTGATACATCAATTAAGACATGTGACACATGGTTTTGACAATTCAAATGTGGTAATTTCAATGTGAAAGGCAGAGCAATCTGGTAAACCACAAAAATGTGAAGAATCGGAACTTCAGGAGTCACCTGATGGTGACCAGACGCAATGGCAATTAGCACAAGTAATAAACGTGTCACAGGAGATTTATGGGTAGGCCTTTAAAAGCAATAGGTTACATCAATAATCTCGGTTAATGAAACCCACATGATATGAGTGAACTTCAAACGGAAAATAGCAAAGTCATTTGTGAATTACCTCTTCAGCGCCAGGATATCAATTTTGCATCGAATTGTGGCGGGTAACAAAAAACGGACTTATTTTGAAAACCCGAAGCGGAAAAAACCGCGCTTTTGACCTGGCGAAGCCAGTTCTTCAACACCAAGCCTAAGTCAGCAAGAAAACTAAGTGCTCTGTGTCTGTTGGGACCAGGGTGGTATTGTTTATAATGCATTATTGAAGCTCGGCAAAATCGTCAATACACAATGTTTTTGTCATCAAATGATAAATTTAAACCATGCATTAATCAGAAAACAAGCGGAATGAGCCGGAAAGTGCTTCGACGAATGGTTTGCTGCAAAAGACAAGCAGTTTTTCTGGTATGGTATCAACAAATCACCTGAAAGAAAGTATTCAAGCCGTTAGCCACTATCTTGAACAAAAAACAATTTTGCCCTAGGAAATCACGTATTTTTTTACCAAAAAGCCAGAAAAAAACTTATTCATTCACTTGGTACATAGAACCTGACGTCTTTGTACGATTGGGTCCTTAAACACAACCGTGCGCCACATCACAGCCGACAATTGGTTCATAGACTTGATTTTCATTGATGAGTCGAAAAATCATAAGCTATACTTCATTTAGACAGTCAGCAAAAATAAGAAAAAGCTGTCACCGGGCTTTGATTTCAAAGAATTCAACAGTTCATTAGCACTTTGGTTCGAATAAAGAGAAGGTTCTTTAAAATGGAAAGGGTATCCTCTGTTCAAAGCTTGATAAACATGACACCATCAATGTTTCATCCAAACAGAAAAAAGCAAAGATCATAAAATTTTATAATTTCACAAAAATTAGATTATAGGGTAGGGTGCCCCAAGTCTGCGCAGAAGGTAAGATTGCGCAGTACCCATATTTCGAAAGCGAAATGGCATTTGCGGCTAACCTCAGTCGTGTTCAGGTCCATTGCCATGAGCGAGTGCGCTGCCGGAAAGAAATTTAAAAACCTATCAAAACAGAATCGTAAGGTAAGTTTGAAGTTAAATATTGATTTCGATGTTATTTTTTCTCAATTTGAAACTATAATTACGTAAAATCCTAAAGTACTATCAAAGATCTGGTCATTGTTTTCGTTCACGTGATTATTACTTATACAGCCGGAGAGTGGCATAATTTTTAATATTTTCAATAGATGGCGTCCGGAGTCCCATTATTCCACATTAAGCTATTCCCTTAGACTGCGCAGAGTCACGATCCGTAAAACTGCGCGCGGACTTACCCTACCATAATTATTAATTTAATATAACAATCTCAAATATTCATTTTCAGAATGCCTAATCAAAGGAAAAGGACTTCAGAACGTTCGCTGTGTTCTCAATCTATTTTAGAAGAAGCTAGTCGACGAATAGAAAATGGTGAAAGCAAAAGTAAAGTTGCATTGTCATACGGGATGAAAGAAAGTACTTTGCGGTATCGCCTGAAGAGAGAAAAGGCTCCAACAAAGCTAGGTAGATATGACGCAACTCTTTTTCCAGAAATGGAACAGGAATTTTGTAATTATTTGGAAGATCTCGACAATATGTTTCAAGGAATAACTGCTAAGAATTTAAGGGTTGCTGCCTATGAATTTGTGGTGAAAAATAATATTCCTCATCGTTTTAATACTGAAAAGAAAATGGCAGGAAAACACTGGCTTCGTGGATTTCTTAGACGGCACCCAGATTTTTCATTAAGACGTCCGACTTCCAAAAGTATTGCTAGCGCGATGAGTTTTAACAAACCACTATGTGAGAGGTTCTACAAAAATCTGGCAGAATTGACGGACAAGTATAAGTTTCCTCCAACTTCCATTTATAAAATGGATGAAACTGGTATGTCTACCGTGCCCAACAATCCTCCAAGGGTCATATCGAAAAAAGGAAAGCGTGCTGTTAATAAGATTTCAAGCGCTGAAAGAGGGACGAACGTAACCGTTGTTAATGCTATGAGTGCGTCTGGCCACTTTATCCCTCCTGCTTTTATATTTGGTCGCAAAAGAATGAAAACTGAATTGCTGGATGGCGCACCACCAGCATCTATTGGAATGGCTTCTGGCACAAGTTTTATTAAAACTGAACTTTATTTGAACTGGCTAGTTCACTTCAAAGACCACACAAGACCAACTAAAGAAAACCCTATCCTTCTGGTGCTTGACAATCATGTATCGCATTGTACAATTGGGGCTGTAGACTTTTACCGAGTAAATAACATAATGGCTCTTACCCTGCCTCCACACAGCAGCCATAAGACGCAACCACTAGACTAAGGTTTTCATAGTGCGTTGAAAATATATTTTGCGAGCGAATGTGAGAAGTGGATGAGAACCCACCCTGGCAGAGCTATAACTGCTTTTCAGATGACGTCTCTGTAAACCCAAGCTTTTAATAAAGCAGCCACAGTTTGTTGTGCTGCTGAATGTTTCAAGGTGTCCGCGATCTACCCATACAATCCAGATATCTTTACAGATGCAGATTTTCTTCCTAGTGCTGTGACTGAAAGAGAAATTGATGATAACAACTGTTTAGAGTCGCAACAAGAGAATCCTCAAGAAGCAACACCCCAAGAACAGAGAGAACCTGTGATGGATATTGAGCCTCGTGATTCTGTTTTAAACAAGGAGCCCGAAAAATCAGCAACTCCGAGTGTCAATTTGCCAGAAACTGAGAATGTTTCTGCACAAACAGAAACTCCCGCCCAACCAGTTGTTGTGACTCCTGATTCAAGGCAAAAGAGAAGCGTTGACGTTTCTCCAACTAAAACAAGTGGTGATATCTTCCAAGTTCCTGCAGCTGTACCATCTTGCAGCAATAAATCAACAGCAATCAAAGTAAAACTACAAGATATTTACCCAATACCTAAATCAGATGTTAGAAAGAGAGCAAACAAGAGAAAACATAAGAAATCTGAAATACTTAGTGGTTCCCCGTACAAACAACAGCTTTTAGAAGAAAATAAAATGATGAAGATTCCTAACAAAAAAATTAAAAAAGTTTGCAAAAAGCCTACGAAACCTAAAAAAAAGAAATAGTCTTGCGGTGGTTGTAATGAGGAGCATAAGGAGCCGATTACAAAAGATTGGATCGGTTGTTCTGTTTGTTCTGAATGGTGGCATGAGACATGTACAGCCTACAATGGCAATGGACAGTTTAAGTGCAATTTATGTGCTTAAAATAACTTTTTCTTTTCTAATTCTTAATTTTATGTTTATGTTCTTTATGCGCAATCTTAACGATCCTAGTGCGCAATATCCAGGGACCCGTAGTGGTAAGATTGAGCATTTACATTTTTGTATTTTTCTTTAATTACTCCCAAAGTTGTTACCAAATATTTGATTTAAATTAAAATTATTAAACTACATTAATGTAAGTCTAAATAAAAATAAAGATGATTATACTAGATTATTGTTTAATTATTCTACAGCTTATCAAACCTTAAGTGCGCAGACTTGGGGCACCCTACCCTATGCAGATGATCAAATGTGGTCAAATAATGTATGCCGAAAAAACAAGTGCTGAATCTGAATCTGACAGGACTTAACTCTCTTATTGTCTAGTGCAGAAGATTGTTCCTCAAAAGGCTGGCTCTTGAGTTTACGGTTCAAGAGCTGAGGAAAATGAAAGAAGAGAGGAGGAGCGGAAAGAAAGTTGGAACCACCTGCAGCTTCCAAATGAAGTTTGAAGAAATTCTCCCTTATATGCTGTAAGGATTGTGAAGGAAAATTATTCCTTTCTTAAGAGATGTAAATGCATGACCTATACGATATTAGAAGACTCCTAAGCATGAATGTCTTCATTGCAAAGTCAAAATTTCACAGCCTCGCTAGATATGTCTGCAGCGAGTGCAAAATGTCTATGTTTAAACTTAGCTGTGAGGCATAAAGATCCATTTAATTTGAAAAGGACTCGATACATTTACAACTAGTGATAATACCTGAGTAGTTTCTCAAATATTTGAGAAGTGTTTAAAGTACTGAAAAAATATTTTGATGTACCAATAGCACAATAGTGGACTTATGTCTTTCATGTTTTCAGAATAAAAATCGACTTTTTTCTTCCAACTGTTTTTCAATGGTCCTTTCGTAAACATCCCTTGGAAGCTTAGGTTAGAAGGGGGGGGGGGCTCCAAATAAGATAAGAGTAAATCTATGATAATTCACAATTATGAGTCTGTTTTTTTTTTGAACGGAACGAACGGAGGATGCATTTGAAAATAACAAAGGAGCAAGTCTTGACAATTGGCTTTAATTCCTTTCTCCCACTTCAAATACTTCTTTTCTGGCTAGGACATTTTAAGTGGGATATTATTCATTAGGTTTGAAAGGATTACGAAAAACGAATAGACTTCTTCCAATTGTTATTACATGCCTGCATACCGTTGTTGCAAATGTTTCAGAACTGTCAAGTTTAAAAATTTTAAGAAATAAAACAAAGTAGAATTTGTTGAGGTTCTTTCGAAAAAATACAAACTTGAGCTCTTGCCATAAAGGAATAACATCAATTATATCGAAGTCAGTTCATCAAAATTAATAACGAAAAAAACCCAGGTAGAGCGAAGTATTTTCAAACCAGCTTTTATTCTGAAAACACAATTAAATAATCATGTTCGTATAAACGTATTCAAGAGCTTACGGGATGGCATTGAAACGATAGTCTTTATTCCATTTTCCATATCACACCAAGCAAGATTACCATACAGCAATTCACTACACATATATAACTATGGTAACGTATTCTGTATGATTTTCGGCCAAAAGGTTATCGAATTAATTTAATTTCAGGTCAATGACTAAAACTTACCTTTATACGTATTTCCCAGAACGAAAGGGTAGAACGCATATAAAAAGGCTTTTGAACGAACACCTTCATTTCCGAAAGAGTTTTGGGAAATGGCTCAAATCAAATTGTCCCCTTATTCAGTCAGGATCTTACATTTAATTTGGCTCAATAATTAAAATGAATGAAAAGCGGTCAAAGGGTATTGAATGCCCGGTTACCGTTTTCATCGATTAACGTGCGTTTTCATCAGAAGGTGGTCTGCATATTATTATTCTGCTTTTATTAACTATTGAAGTGAGGATACAGGCAAAGTGTGTTGACAGAAACCATAATTTGGATAACAGAGCAAATGGTTCTTGTATGTGCAGACCACAAAGGGACGAGCAAATAAAAGCTGGTTAGAAGAAACGAATTTCAAGATATACTAGAAAAAGTAAGGGAATACCAACAGACTGCTTGGAATTTTATTCATAGAAATTGTCTTCTTTATCAGCATTCAGCTTTTGAATTCTATTGGTCTATTTCATCCACCCAAAACTTAACGTTATATAGTGATGAGATTGCTAACAACATGATAACGCGATGTTTTTTTCTGTATCACATTTTATTGAGAGCAACACTGGCAAAATGCTTGAGTGAAAGCAGAACACAATGAACACAACAATAAATCTACTACCGCTTACTCTATCTCTTTCTTCGAGTCGTCACCCGGGAGTGTTATCACTGTTTCATTATTACACTTCCATTATCCATTATCCATGGATTGTGTGCGTAAAAAGTTGTGGAAAATAATTTGATGGTCGGGAGTACCAGGTTAATGTGCAGGCCATGCTGAGGTTTAAAAGAAGGACCACGGGTATCCACAGCTATCCCAAGCAGGACTTGTTCGATATACAAATGTGAAAGAAGAACCTCCGTTGGCTTTTTTTCTCACCAAACATAGACATTTACCTGTAGGAAAAGCCGGGGACAACGTTCTGATTTAGGACGAAATATTGAAATAATAGAAAGATTTAGAATCCATAAACAAAGGCAGAATTTTTCCTAACTAAAATTTAATTTTTCCTTATTTCAGCACAAGTATTTTAGTCGAATTCATTGAAATAATAATACATTTTTGGATAATTGTTCTGTAGCAAGTTCACAAGGAACAACCCACTCCATAATAGGCTGGTTGCTTCTCAGTTGAGGTAAATTATTCGGCTGTTAACTCAAATTATTTATAATGTAATACTACATTAGAAGGTAGTTAGATTAGTTAGAAAGGTATGTATAATAAAAATCATCAATAAATATAAATGAATAATTATGTCTAATAAAACTGAATATTTGCGAAAGTTTCATTTATAAAAGAACAAAATGTAAATATTTTGACAAATTATAAGAACCTTCAAAGAAGTTGAAAAAAACTTAAACAAAGTAACAGCACCCTTCATTACTTCTAATACAATTTAATTAGTATTAAAACTAAAAGGTGTATAAAAATGAAATGCGGATTTTTTCTGCTTGAAATATGCATTTATTTGAATGACAGAACGAATAAATTCAATAATCAAAGTATTGGCCATCGTCAACCACGACTTTTTCCCATCTTTCTGTCAATTGATGGATTCCGTCCCAGTACCACTTCAGATTTTTTTAGGCTAACCACTCATCAAGCCAATGTTTAACTTCTTCGTAAGAATGGAAGTGCTGTTCCGAAAGTCCGTGCTGCATCAATCGAAACAAGTAGAAATCACAAGAAGCCAAGTCTGGTGAATACGGCGGGTGGGGCAGAACTTCCCAATTAATGTTTCCCAAGTAGTTCTGGACAGGTATTGTAACATGCGGCCGAGCGTTGTCATATTGAAAAATGACTTTATCATGTCTTTGGTGAAATTCTGGTCGTTTTTCCTTAAGTGCGTGGTTCCATTTGATCAGTTGTTGTCGGCAACGTTTGCCAGTAATAGTCCCACCAGGTTTCAGTAGTTCGTAATACATAGGTCCCTTACTATATACTTAATATTTCGGACTGGTTGTGATGTTGATGGCTGGCCTGGGTCTATCCATGATTTTTTCCGCTTGGGATTGTCGAAATAAATCCAATTTTCATCGCCAGTAACAATCCGATGCAAAAAATCTTTTCTTTTTTGTCTGGCAAGCAAAATTTCACAAATGTTTTTTCGCCTTTCGATGTCTCTTTCTTTCAATTGATACGGCACCGAATTTTCAGCTTTTTGGATCTTTCCCATGGATTTAGAACGTTGTGAAATGGCAGCCTGAGTAATTTCCAACGCTTCTGCCAACTGTTTTTCAGTTTGTGTGTTGTTTCATCCAATAATGCTTGCAACTCTGTATCTTCGAATTTTTTTTTGGTGGTTTTCCACGGTCTTTGTTCCTGACATCTAAATCGCCACTTTTAAATCTTTTAAACCAACGTTCACAAGTGTCTTGGCTTTAGACATGTTCACTATATGCTTTCACTAACAATCGATGTTTCTGCTGCCGTTTTCTTGAAATGAAAGAAGGTTATTAGACTTCCCCGCAAAAACTCTTTTTCTGGCACGTAATTCGCTCTTTTTGAAGCGAAAAAAACTATATTGTTTGTACAATCAAAACCTATGACATACTGGAATTTGTTGACAGATGCTTACCCTCCAAAATGCCATATTAGTTATCCTCGACACACTACATGTAATGGTTATGCCATCTGTTAGTAAAATCCGAAATTCATATTTATACACCATATAATAAAAACCTTAATTATTAATCACCTTTGATAAGCGTTTATTTGTGAAAAAAAACAAAATAATTTATTTTAATTCAGAAGACAAAGAAAAATCTAACAACTTTTGGTATTTCGAACTATAGTCTTATTATTCCGCTTGTAAGTACTCCGTTCACTGAGATCAATAATCGAATCAAAGGTTGACTTCAGTAATAGTTTCAATTTAGTGTTGTAGAACTAAGGAAATAAATATTCAGAGAATTCGTCTTCAAATTTATAATGCGGAAAAATATATATTTGAACATTTTTAGGTCTCAGGAATTTCGAATGAACCCATTCTTACAAAGGACGCCTTCAATCCATTGTTCACCTGGTTTTTAATATGAAAATGGGTCATGACACATAACACAGGAAAATGAGTCATAACAATATCATACCCGGCTGTCTTCTTCACTACCACTTCCATGATAAGCATCTTCCAGGACATTTCGTTTCACATTTTCTTTACCATTTGCAGACTTTAGTGTCACCTTAAAATCTCACTTGTTTTTACCGATTGGCTTTTTCTTTCCGACATTTTTTTTCAATTTCCATTCCCTTTATTTTATTATTGCTCTGGTCTCTTCATGTGTTTTTCTGCAACTAAAGCGCTCCTTTCAGGCACATTTGCAGAATTGCTGATTTTCGTAGCTTATATGAAATAAACGATCTTGGTGGTGGTTTTTGGTAAGCGTTGAAAGCTTCAAGGAAAAATTTGTCAAATGTGGCTTGAATGAGAATATTATTTGTCTAATTGGATATGTTCGAGAATCCTGGTTGAGGTTTGTTGGCCGCTGATCCTATTGTTGCTGGACGTGGTTCGGAAAATAAACATGGATGATATAGCATTTCCAACTGCATTTGCTACTATTTCGACGGTAATTAAAGTTCATTGGTGCGCAGAAACTATGGAACCCAATTACTTTTCTTAATTTTAATACAATAGTGACTGTAGTTTCGTCCAAGTTCTATATTCTAGATGCGAGGAAGTCATGTTTCAATATAACATCTCCGGGGTTGATAAAGAATTTATTAACATTGGGCCAGTTGAAAGAAGATGCGGGGCTTACACTAGTGACTCCCGGCACTCTTATTTACAAAGGGGAGAAAAACTTCCTTCCATAAACCACTTGAGCCAATCGGTTCTATCTTCATTATTTCTTTGTCAAAACATTGGAATTTTAGGCATGACAAATTTAATAGAACAAGTATAAGCTTTCTTCTTCATTTATTTGGACAAGTTACCGGCGTAAATTGAAGTATATTTTAACAAATAATCCATTAAATTTCTTCTTCTGATCATGATTGAACTCTTGTCTAGAATAGTAACCCAAAGTTGATGTTATGCCGGCTTTCAATTTTTCGACATCGCAAATTTATGTCATATGACATACCACTGGTTCACAAACTTCCTTCTCAAGCTTACGAACGTCTTTAATAAGGGATAAATTAAAACCTTGCCTCTCTCGGCTTTCTGTTTATAATTTCTCATCCTTGAACAAAGTTTCAATTTTATTATTTACGTGTTTCATTTCGAGGAACATTCTTCAGTGGAACAACTAGCCCTCCATCAGAGGGATCTTGAACCTTAAACCCAATTATAATAGAATAGGTTAGAAAAAGCCAACAATGATATGAAAAAGATAATCACTATAGTTTGCCCAGTTACTAATAGCAAGACGCTCACAAATAGCTAGAAAATTGATTGAAAGAGACCAAAAAGTTTAAGTACGAAAAAACTAACTGACACGATGTTCATGTGCCACAAATGGTTGACCACTCTTATACCACAATACAATCTTATTAAAATGGCTAGTGCAGTATCACGATATTTTGACGTTTAGCGACGCATTTCACATCAATTGCTATCCCTTTTATTTGCGGAGCTTTTTGTGGAGGAACAACCTTACCCGGCATTTTGAACCCTCTCCTCCGCACTATTAAGATTCCCACTCCAACACTGTAGGTGAGATAAGAAAATCTGAGAGAGATTGATATTAAACATAATTAAACGATACATTCAATATATTCAATATTTTTGAACGTGTTTCTTTACAGAGAAATGCCTGAGTCAAAAGCAGCCTGCTTTTTGTCAGGCTGCTGTCAAAAGCAGTTCATTTTAAGGTGACTCAGACATGAGACAATGTTCAAAGCAGGAAGAACATGAAGTGCAACGGCCGCATTCGATACACCCGTTCATTCTTTTGAACAAAGTGATAACTATCAAAAAGGCAACCTCAAGTTTTCGATCTTTAAAAACCGAGTTTCACCTAGGAGTGGATAGTTTACTTCGATAATAAGCAAGAAACCCTACATTATGCCCAAAATTCAATGCTTAGTCTTGAAGCCTAGATGCAGAAGAAGTGAATGGAGATTATTTATTAAATGAACTCAACTTATGACAACAACGCTTTCAGTCTGTCAGTGGTAATACGAAAACATGTCATGACAACAACGCAAACTGACATTGATTTCAGAAAGAAAGGCATACTTTTTTCAAACTTCTTTTGAAGACGTAACTTTCTTTTCTTGAATCCCAATTCTGTCAAATTCTGCATTTATTATTTGCAACTATTTAAACAAAAATTACAACAAACATATTTTAGAACAAAAACAAAAAAAAAATATAGTCTTCATTGCGGTAAAGTCAACCAGAATTCATTTTGTTTGTATGCTAAGTACAGAATGTCAAAAATTCGGAAAATATAAAAATTACTAACAGAGTCCACACATTAAACACTTAATTTTTTCTTTTTTGGACACTGACACAAATGCTGGTACCTTATGCAAACAATTTAACCACTGTAACCAGTCCTTGGCTCGGGAAAGAACTCATTGTCATATATGCATGGACAGTCCCTTTCATCATTTTGATAGTTACTGGGATAACTTGATTCTACGCTGCCTTCTTAACAAAATGCCCTTGTTGTTAAATTGTAACAAATCCTTCTTTTGTTTTCTGATTTAATTTCCATGATATTCGAAGAAGATTTTAAAATTACAGAGGTCAGCCGGGTGTTTGGATTGCGTTTTCCTGGTCCACTTGTGAAACATTCTTTGGAAACTGGAAAAATTTTCTCCGCAGAAACCAAAAAGGGAGCACATGTTAGATCTTATTTTCTTTATTCGCAATATCATTTTGATCTTATACCGATGGTCCAGCATCAGGCTTCATTGCACCAGAAATAATTGTCTGATAATTAGGATCGTTAAGAGTATTATCCAGGGGTACATTTGTAATCTCGACAGGCTTAAACATGTAGTCAGGTAATATTTCGGTGTTTCGAGGTTTCGAGGTGTTTCATGCATGTTGCCCATAACCCATGACAGCCATTTTGAACACCTTCTACCATCTTTAGCGAGTGTAAATCAATACTGCTATTTAGAACCGTGGGACAACGCAGTCAGGACGTGCTTTCAACCCCTTGTAATATACAAGCGACTAAAATAAGTTTTCGAATGGCCAAAAAAGGAAAGATTTTATGTTGCAATGTTGCAGCAAACAAATCATGATAATGCCATTTGGTTTACATATTCCAGAGGATCGTTCTCTGTCATCCACTTTGATCGTTTTGCTACACTTAAAGAGTAAGGATCTTCGTCAACCGATTTATTATTCAAGTTTTTCGTATGAAAAACCATCATCAATAGAACGTACCAACACCTGTAAAACAACTAACGATAGTGATTTTTGATTCATTTTCTGCAAATGTATAGAACAAACTTGCCGTCATCTGGCAATGGCCAAAGCGTTTTGAATGCTCTTTGCAGTGGAGAGACCTGACTCGTCTGGATCCTGTCTGCGGTGTTGTTGAAAATTTACAGACTCTAGCTAGATTCCATATAGGAAGAAAATTTTCTTAACTTGACCAAAGACAAAGACCAACAACAAAGACCAAAAAGGTTGAAATAATGCCTTTTCATGTCTTACGAAAATCTCGTTTTCCTAAATCCAAAACATTTTAAGGTTGTCTTAAAAGACTTATTTGCGCTTGAACCGAACCTCCAAAGCGTTTCTTTGAGGAACTCCAGATGTTTTTGATGATTTCAACAAGCTCATTTAATTCTGTGTGTGTTGTCCCGTGTTTAGCACTTCTAGATTAGATCCTGTTTTTTGTAGCTTTTCCATTTTAAAAATGCTATGTTTTTTTTAATTTTAATATTTAAAATAACGAACACTGAAGAAGGGAGCAACTCACTCCCGAAATATATATTTGTTCAAAAATTAAAAAAAACATAGCATTTTTAAAATGGAAAAGCTACAAAAAACAGGAACTCATTTAATTATTCTTCACCGCTTCAGTTGCTAATCGCATTGTTTCTGCACTCCAGGTGTGGCCTGTCAAAAAGTCAGCAGCCTCATATGCTCAAAATGACAGACAGTGGTTCTATAAAGAAGTCGATCACATATTCATTTATACCTCAAAATGCGAAAAACGGTATGGTGAATATATTTGAATATAAAACATTGAAAAACGTAACTAATTTTCGTGATTATTAAAAAAAGTTCCAATGTAGGTAAAATTGATGTCAAAAAATAACTCGAACAGTTGGCAATATTCTCTTTCTTCTTTCTTTGTTACTTCTCTTTCTTCCTTTTTCAGTTTAAATAGCTATTTCTCGGATGCCAGGAAAAACTTGTCAATAAGAACAAAAAACTTTCATCGAGTAAAAAACCCGATAAAACTAGACACTCCTCATCATGCTCCCAAAGCAATGCAACGATTTTTGGCAGCATAACGAAAGCCTCTCAAATTATTTCACAGGATAGATAGGTGCACGCTTGGTACTCTCATAATCGAATTATATTGTCTACGTCATTTTGTATGCATATGTCATTTAGTATGTATTTCCCCTACAACAGGTTTCACTGCACAATTCAGATTCCATTGTAGATGCCATATCTACAATTTTTATGGTGGTAGAAAGTTGAAAGTGGTTCTTTTGGATCAATTGGTACCATCCTAGTTGGAGATGTAGCTTAAGAAACGTATTAAAAACGTTTAAATTTATAGACAAACGGAAGGTGCTCAAGCGTCAAAAAGTTTTTGAATAAGACTGCATTAACTGATAGATGATGAAAATAAATCGGTCAGCCTCAAGCATTTTTGTGACCTTTTTCCTTTCTAAATAACTGGATGAATTTTTTAGATATTTTCCAAGGCAAATATGTTTCCAAAAAAAAATCGTGTTACTTTGCTAAATTCCCTTGGTGGTTCTTCCAAACATTGACTTTAAAGGAAATCCATTATTACTAATGCAACGAAGGAGCATAAACAATCCACTCGAGATGAAGCCTTATTTCGGAGCATCCTTGCAAATATCACAGAAATAATAATTCGATTCAAATCGAAAATTTCCTTGTATGTTTTATCCTGTCTATGTCTATGAACGAAAGCGTACACTTTCAACATTCTGATTTCCGAAAATTCAAAATATAATCCCGCCGTTTCTCTTTGCTCTACGAATTACCAGAGGACTTATAAATATGAGGATTCTGAATAATTAATGCAGTGTTGCTTGTATCTTCAAGTCTGTTTTTCCATCTAAGCGAAAATTGAACGTAATCTTCTTAGCTAAAATACGAAAATATGTTTTCCTCTTGGTAAATAATGTTAGTTTGACTGAAATAAGCACGTGTATTGGGAAGCCATTTGAGAGTTGCAAAATGTATCTCAACCACCTGTGCAAGAATTATGAGAAAGTCATGTTCAGATACATTTGACAACGACACGAGATTGAACGGGGAGTTTGAAAGGATACAAAAGGGAAGTATGAACATCCACTTGACACGTGAACATAAATTGAGAATGATATTTCAGACCAGATTCCCTTTTGACTCCTTGCTCTGGCAAAATCCGGAAATAATGCTGAAGGAAGTTTAAGTAAATGTAACTCAAAATGGAAATCGCAATGTAACCTGCGATTAACATTTTGCTTATAATAAGGAATGAGTTCCTTATTGATATTTATAATTTTTTCATTTATAAATGTAGAAATTAATAAATATTTATCAACACATCAATGTTGCTTTAAGACTGTTGTGGATACTGCTTATATAATTAAACTTAATTGGTCATTGATGTGTTAACTTCAAAAATAACGAATGAAGACCGCTTTGAATCCTGGGCCCTTGAATGCATTCCAGGTTTTTAATTCCAAAATCAAATGGCCCCTTTAGACTCGAACTTACAATTGAAATTACATGCTATGTGGATTGCCCGGCTGGATACGGTGATAGTTACGCTATCTGTGATAACCTCCACGCAGCTCTTCATTACACTAGCTTACAGCCCTCCCGTCATATATCCTAATTTTTCTACGAAACGTCTCTTCCACCCTGTCAAATTTGCCTTTATCGGATCCCTGCGGTATGGCCATTGTCCAGAGTCCACTGTAATGGCTCTACCTAAGTAAAATAATCTATATTGAGGTTCTGTCGATAATTCTCAATTATTAATTCATTGCAGTGCTTATTTTCAGACTCTATAAATAGTGACCCCGATGGGATCGCATGCAAACAAAATCAAACGTGTGCAAAGTAAGCTGCTGTGATGTCAAAATATTTGTAGCTACTGCAATAAGTATGTGAGGACTTCTTATCTAACTTTTAAAATATAGTAAAAATAATTGATTTTTTATTTTACATTATCCTTGGTCTTTCATTTCCTTTGTATTTTATCATTTATTTTGCTAATTATAAAAATTTTATCAACTTTTTTCAATAAATTTTAAAATGTTGTACAACTCCTTAAGCACTAAAACAAGCAGAAAAAATATCGCTCGCTATAAAAGTTATTTGCAATCGAGGAATAAAATCATTATGACTATTATGCAAAGCAATCCAGATTTGAGCAATTTTCAAAATTTGTGGAATTTGTTTGACGTTTTCTACATTATTTCGGGAAAATCGAAGTTGCGATGAGAGGTGATTTATTTTGGCTCCTCAGCTCTGCAATCAAAATTGATTTTTCTGAAAAAAGATAGCATATCCTAACCACTACCAATCTGAGGAATCGGCAAAAACAATGAAATATCAACACCCCATGTAGTGAATAAAGGGAGCTTTGCTAGATAGAGAGCTTAGGAGTCAAATAACGTATTTGAATGCAGAAATCACGACTGCTAGTTTTTCGAGTCTGAATGTAAGTGAGAATAATTTTTCTGATGTGAAAGTGTCCACGACTTTCAGAGTATGAACACAAAAATTAATACAATTTTAATGTTCATCGCTCCGCACCATCCACTTTATCTCTTGTTTGAAACAAGTTTCGCTAACAAATAGTAACGCATACGGAAACTTTGACGTAATGCATCTTTGGATTAGGGAATTATTTGAAGTATCGGTGATATGTGAAAAAAATTTGATTTTTAATTTATTTGAATTTTATTTAATATTTAATCACCATTATTATCTATGACTCGTCTCCAACGTGTTGGCAGTTTGCAGTACCAATCTTCTGTAAAAAACTTCTCCCTTACATTCGAAAATTCGCTAGTCCAGAATGAAAATTTTCGTCACTTTCTTCATGTGGATGTCCTGGAACCAAAACAAGTGATAGTTCGTTAGAGCAGGACCTCGAGTATATGATGGGCATCGTAAAAATTTTCAGCCAATCTCCTCTAATCGGTCTTGAATAACTCGAGCTCTGTATGGTCTCGCATTGTTGTAGTGAAAGATGACTTCGTTGAACTTCGAGTTGAAGTGTTCGATCTCCCGACAGTACCAGTCCGCAATTAGCGTTTGATTTCGTTTAGAAAGTTCCCAATAAATGAATCCTTTATAATCTCGTTCAGCAGACTATAATCTGTTGAGACGCAAGACGAGAATCTAGAAAGTCCTGATGAAAAAATTGAAAAAATGACGCACACACATAATGTAAGTGCTATTTATTGATAACACTATGGCGGTCAGTATGACGATATACAAACCCGAACCATAGAGTCATTCACAAAGTTGACCATAGCGTAAGTAA
Organism: Stratiomys singularior; assembly: GCA_954870665.1. Lineage (NCBI taxonomy): Eukaryota > Metazoa > Arthropoda > Insecta > Diptera > Stratiomyidae > Stratiomys > Stratiomys singularior. Next base: position 124,868,256 of record OX940878.1, on the reverse strand, counting down.
ATGAGTGAGCAACAACGCACTCGATGGCTTCTCTCAGACAGAGATAGGAAAATCACAAGTATACTTAAATTGTTATTTCGGGTTTACGTAAAAACTTTGAGAAAGGCATTTTTGTTTAACACGCAACTTTTTTCGATTGAATACCGTTAGATTTTGAAGGTTTTTCAAGTGTTGATTACTAACTAAGCGAGAATATAGACACAAAAAATGAGGAACTGTCAAAGAACAGTGTAAAAAGATTGGAAATTCGGCCGGTACTCCAATAATCAACGTGGGCTCAGCAAGAAATTTCTTTGAGACAAATGACAAAATATGTAAGCAATATCCTAGTTAATTGATAATAAAATTGGATTTGACAGTACAATAAATGATCAGCTTTTGACAAAAGATCAGATCCTTGCATATAGAGATCAGACAAATGTCCTGAGATATATAGATCTCGAAGCGAAAGCGAATAAAGTCTAGATCTATACCTTAAAATAAAGCGTCATTCGTGTTGTCACTATTCAAGACTTTGCGAGCGTGCAAGGAACTGTCCCAAGCTTTGTACCAAATCAAAACAAGAGACAACAGAACCAGTTCCAAGAACGTTAAAATCAAATAAATATCGACAGACGTAGATCGCAATGGCAACACTAACCATATTTTATTTTATATTAGAAAATCTGGGAATCTTGAATCAATCAAGCAGAAAAAGCCTGATTTCCACCACGACAATCACTTCCTCAATAAGGGGGTGTAAACAAGTCGAGAATTCACTGAATCACGATTTGAATTACAGATGCCTGACATTCATAGAGTTTGACTTTATCTAACTCTTATCTGATTGGACAAGAAGAATTCTTGTGAGATGCAATCTTTTCTGATTGCATCTCACAAGAATTCATCAAAGAGAACTGAAGTCTTTTTTTTAAGGCCAAGAGACATATTTTCCAGGGAAAAACATAGAAGGAAAGATCTGAATTTCACAAAGAACGTTGTGTCACAAGGATTGTACGGGCTAACATCTTTACTATCTCCAGGATTTAAATTTACAGCCCTCTGTTGTGTTCAAATCCTTTATACAGAAAGTAGGATACGACCAAAACAGAGGGCTGTCAATTTAATTTCTGGAGATTATAAAGGCTGACAAAACGTTCCGTGTAAATTTTCCGAAATCCTAAAGTAAATTTTCCAGAACGACAGCCTCCAGGGAATCTAGGAGGAATCATATGTTAGTGTTCCAATTCGTTTCGTGGCCATAAAAAATGTTAGGTCGAAGTAATTCCGTCGCTATGGTTGCAACTGTTTCGCAATGTACAAGCTACCTTGCAACTTCTGCAATTTTCCATACCTAGTGCAACGCGAATGCTCAGAAATGGCCCCGTCGTGTCTCCCTGATGCTGGATGAAAAATTTCTAACAAACCTAGATAAGAAGACATAATTCAGATTGAATCCTGCGTATATCACTTACAGCAAAAGTGTCTGTGCTGAATTTATCTTTGTGGTCGTTTAAGGTGGAAATTATTGCATGTGTGTGGAATATGGTAGTGAATGAGTTTTTAGGAGGGATTTAGTGACTTCCAAGTCTCTTCTGTTGGAAAAAAATGAAGCCTTGGCTATCTTATTTTAGAGTCAGATGTAGCCTAAGCTAAGCTTGTAAGCCTCTGTATCACAAATTTTTGAAGTGGAAGTTTAGAAGTTTGTAAGAATAAAAAACCAGTCGTATCTGACCGTATTAGTAATGATCAGATACCCAACAAGCTAACTTTTTGGAGCGGATTATAAGTTAGTGGCATAGTAAGAATTGGTTCCTCTAACCAAAAGGTTGCAAACTTCAACATGAAGCTAAAACAAACTAGTAACTTCGAGACGCCTTTAATCCTTAAAGCCTCTTCTCCTTGATATTTCTGGTAAATTTTGCTCAAAATTGAAGGCATTGTTTTGACATTGGTTAGATATGCAGGTATCTAGAGGAGTGTCAATTTAAAGAGTGAGTCTCTGCTCATGACTGCTTAGCTTTAAGGAATCCAAAATTACTTTGGTGTATTCATTCGCAATCAGGTCTAGTCTGTTCAATGGTATTTATCAACAGGTCTTTGACTTTAAAATTTGTAAATTTTTTTTATTACTTGAAGATATAAATAGAATGCAAATACTATTATTTGAGAAGTATTTAAAATATTGGATGTCTTTCAGTTCTTAAGTTATTGAGGAAGTGAAGAATTGGTTTGCGCGAATAGCTTAATTGACTGAAGAGTATTTAATTATTAAATTAAGATTATATTATTTCAATAATATTTAAATAAGACTCAAGGTTTTTCGAACCGAAACCAAACCGAATTCAAACCAAAAATTGAAACTTTTCTTCTAAAGGATAAAGCTCCAGAGCGGAGCCATTTAGAATTTGTCTTCAAACTCCAGGACTGCGCTACTGAGACAATGGAAATAATTTTCAGTTTTTAAGCATATAAAATCTATTTATAGAATATTTCCCCTTTAATGACAAATGACAGTCGCGGCTCGACCGTCAACATGTGACAATTGCGGTTTGGGCAACATTCCGTATTCCGCACGTGGATGAAGCAGAGTGTATCAGATTCTAGTTTATCTGTTGTTTTTATATTTTGAGCTCATATTTATATCCCCGATATGGCAAATAAAGGAAAAATTTGTGAAAATTATCGTAAAATTGGAAGTAGTAGCGATGAATTGGAATTTGGAAATTAAGGTGAACATATATTAAATAAATATAGACGCTCTAAGCCGTCATAACGCAGACAAAATTGAAATTAGCTATGAATCCGATTCTAATGATAGTAATATATTTCCTGTTATACGACAATACGTACAGAGATGAACGTGATATTGAGGGATCTGAAAGTGATACAGGACGGGAGTGAACAGGAGAAGACACAGCAGATTCAACTGAAAATTACGAATAGGTGGATGTTTCGGAAGTGGATACTATTGCATCTCCTATGGATTTCGATGTTTCAACTCGTATTATCGGACCAAGAATTCCCAACGATACAAAAGAACCATTGAATTTTTTTCGATTGTCCTTTACGTATACATTGATTGATTCCTTTATAAAAGAGACAAATGATTACTCAAATTCAAAACTTCAAAACAAAAGATCAATATGGAATACATGGAGTGATGTAAGTTGGAAAGAATTTGTGGCCTTCATTGGAGTGATCTTGAATATGGGAACCATGCCTGTTTCACATATGCAGGAATATTGGAATAATTTTAAAAAAATTCCATTCTTTTCAGACGTAAATACCCGAGATAGATTTCAACAAATATTTACAGAACAAGTTTACAGAAAAATGCACTAGTAGGCAGAAATACATGTTTGAGGACCCATATTCAAAAGGCGAATAACTTTTTTGAATACTTCAACTCAAAATTTTCCGAACATTTTATATCGTATCAATTGATTTTCGTTGATGAATTAATATAATCCAGCTAAACCCACTAAATGGCAAATTAGAATTTGTGCTTTGGCCGACTCAAATACCGGTTATGTTTATTCGGTTTTGCCTTATTACGGCAGTATTCTTCTGAAAATCTCACAAGACCTGATCTGCCTGTCAGTTCCGGAATTTCCTTAGACTAATATAGGAAACTATTTGACGATATTTCTGATGCTAAGAAATGCTATCACATGTATACCGATAGGTAGCATGATAGCATACCCTTTTCTGAACAACTTCTAAAAATGAATTGTTTTTTCCTGGCACATTAAAAACAAATATGGTAATAAAAAAAACCGAAATTTGTAAGAGGCAAGAAAACAGTGGCTTGCAGAAAAGTTAAGACTCTAGTCCTCGCATGGGAATGCAAAAGTATTGTAACTTTGTTGAGAACTTGTAATGAAGCGGGTTTGATATTCGTTGATAAGAAGAGTACGCCGTGAATTAGAGAGCATTAGTTAGTCAGAATATAAAAACCTAATTTTGGTTATTGATTACACTGAATAAAGGCATGGAGTAGATCGGGGCAACCAATATCGGCAACATATTGTTTTTTGAGAAAATCTCTGAAATGGCGGAGAGAACTATTTTCCTGGGCGATGGAAATGTATACAGTAAATTTTTTATATATTGTACACTTCTGTTTAAAGAATAAATAATGAAAAACTATAGTCAAATTTGAAATGTTTAAATTCTATTTTGTTGGTGGAACAATTGACTGGGAATTTGCGAAAAAACAGCACATCTGCAGAATAAAGTTACAAACCATATACGGAAGGGCTACAACCACCTACAACTTATGCGTTCTGCAACCACTAAAGATTGTGTATAGAGTGTTCCTATAGGGAAATTCCGGGCCAAGGACGGCAGACCCATACCTCTCAACAAAAGCCAAGATTCGTATTGGCAATTGCTTCGAGAGGTATTACCGTTTGGACGATTAGAAATGTAAAATGTAAAATTGTTGTTGTTTTTGTTAATTAAGTGGAATAATAAGTTTTGCATTGCAATCAATATGAAGAAAGCAAAATCTAACAAAATATCTAAAACTATGTCCAAAATATTAAAAAAACATAAAATAGCTACACAAATTAGTACAGGATGTAAATTATCTTGAAGCAAATTAAAGTTTGTTGGTGTAAGATTCATCGTGAAAATTTTTAATCGTATTCTGGAATGTGAAGGGGGACCTCATTTCTTAAAACTACCTTAACACATTTAAGGCCGGTACTTGATCCTGTTGGATTTTTTTTTTCAAGTTTTTTTCAAAACTTGGTCATAAAGACCTACAGTTTTGTTTTTATAAACATAAAGTTCTAATTAAGAAAAAAAACTGCATCAAAAAATTTTCTCATTCGCTGGTTTTCCCGTCATGATATGGGTAGTTTACTACCCAGTGGGCCAATATGTACAGACATGTTGGAAAAAAATACTTTCTACAGGAAAAATAAATTTATTAAGAAATAAAAATATGATTATTAGTGTTGTTATTAGTTGTGAGCTAAATACTATTCAAAACATTTTGGATGTAAGCTAACATTGCACTTGATGAAAATAAAGGATGTCGTGCTGTGCCAACTTTAGATCGTTTAGGTTTATTATCTTGAATTCCACCTACGAAGTGTTTTTTCTTACTCGTACTTGGCAGGTAACGATCTGATGGTTTATCGCTATCTGTGTCACTGACAGGTTCATCTGCCAATATAAGCGCCTGTGTAACTTGGTCTCTAAACTCCAACAGCGATAAAGGCTTGACATTTCCACATTTGGCAACCAGGACATGTGATTTCCTTCCGTTGACCATCGTGTTTGATAATGTTTTCATAAAAAGCGACCACCACAACTTTTTACTGCGAAAACCTGTACGATAATTACCCAGAGCATAAGCATGAAGGCTACACCATCAATGTCGGCGTTATAATCATAAAAGGAACTTTGATGTTGATATGCTTCTTTTGACAACGATCATAGCGTCTAGCTAAATCTAATGGTTCGACAGTAGAATGATTTGTCAATACCGTAACGTTTGCATTATCTCTCCACCTAAGCACAATAAACTCCTTTGTCTGTTGTACCATGTAATATATTTTCCTTTCTTCATTTTATCAGGTTAGCTCAGCACCACATATTCAATTTGCACGAATGGTCTTTTTTTTTGGGTAGGGAGGTGAAGGCTATATAAGCCCTGAGTGTCGGATTCCCAGTGGACCTACTGGAATACCGACTAAACACCTCCCCTGTGAAACGGAGAGCCTAGCCTGGAACCGTTTGACACATTACTTCGGGCTAGGCCTCCCAATTTTACACCTGTTGGCCCCTTCGGGTTACAGGGATTCCTTCTCCAGTTGGATGGAAAAGAGGAGGATTGCTAGAGAAGGAAACCCTCCACCCTCGACGCCTCCAGCCAAACAACTATGCCTTTTTTCGTTATTAAGATTATCCGAGCGTAATGTGCCACGTGATTCCATTTGTCAAATGATTTCAGCATCTCTTCGACTAGGCTATCTGGGTGGAGCTCTTCCACTTTTTCGGCAAGATCACCGCGCTCTTTGTCCCATCTTGTGCATGAAAAGAAAGTATGACAGGCGTCATCCTTCACAACAATGCAGAATATGCAATCAGGAGACCGTGACTTACCTATCTTGTGCAGGTAAGACTGAAAACAACCATGTCCACTCAGTACGAATGGTCTAAATATCAATATAATATGGCTGTCACTTTTTTCTAATTGACTAAGAAATATTATAATTTCATTAATAATGATATATTTTACCAGTAGCAAAGAAACTTTTTTCAGACAGGATACACATTAAATGGTATAATGTACAAAAATTGTCGAAAAAAACACGGTGATTTGATGGAGATGATATGTTTTGAAATAAGCTGAGGACAACATCAGCATTTTGTCGTGTGGTGTAGAAGCTCCTCCATACAATATCGTTTGGTTTGAGTACCCATTTACAGAATACAAGCACCATGCTTTGAAGCCGAATTTGATAGGCTCTTTACGGATGAACATTTTGCATGAATGACGACCGAAGTAGGGTTTCATTTGTTCATCAATCGACAAATTATGTGAAAACAACCCAAACTGCATAAATTGTCTATTTGCAGCATCAACGAGTGGTCTAACTTTTGCAAATTTATCAGATTTATCCAAATTAGTATTGTCTGAGAAATGAATACATCTTTTGATGAACTCGAATCTCGATCTCGGAAGAGCCTATTTTTCAATTTAAACACCTAAGGTATCTTGGTTTGACCAATATAGTTTCCACTGAGGAAGTATGTGATAACCACTTAGAAAGAGGATACCAAAAAATCTTTTCAATTCGTAAGCTGCGAGCCCAAGTTGTGCATTACTTTGTACAGCATACTGGTCACTATATTCAATAACCACTTCATCGGTGAGAAAAAGACAAAATAATTGAAGTGGTGATCTACAACCCGCAATCAATAAGTAATAAGATAATGATTATGTACTAAGTATTTTGTTAGTTTGTGATAACATACCCAATAACTCTGCAATATTTTCAGTGCTAGTTTTCTCAACGACTGGTTGCTTTGAATAATCGAAGGCACGTCTCCGCCACGTAGGATTTCCATGTTCTCATAAAGATTTAAATTTCTTGATAGATGGCCCAGGCCATCAGCCTCTGGTTCATCTACTATGTCATCTTTTAGAGAATATTCTAGTTCTACAGTACCAGCAATATTCGTTGAAAGTGACGCATTGTCCTCAATAGCCTCGTCATCCAAATTCTCTAAATTGTTGACTAAGTCAAGTTCTGGAGGGATGTATACCATATTTACCTCATCCGATCTGTAAAATCCCCTGACAACCTTCCTTATCAGAAGAGTCAAAGATTGTCACAATTTCCTCGATTGTCAAGGCTTTTTGGCGTCTCATTATCTATATACGAAAATGTTCGATAATTGCTGTAAAAAATTTCAATAAATTTATATTAAATTTATGTTTATACTTACGATTCAAAAAATGAAATAACCTGAGAAAAAATACACGAAATTTCACAAAAAAAAAACAATCAATTGCACACGTCTATTTTCAACAAAATCACTGTATGAAATGGTTTGATTTTCATGAGAGGTTTCTTCTTTTGCAGGTCAATGAAGTTTTAGATTTACCTTTTTGTGCAACGTATAAGAGTCCTCTACCTACTAAAAATGAATTTTCGCTTTGCACAAATAATCCAGATACAGACATGCTTTTGTTCCAAGTTTCAGGTACTTATATTTTAAGGATATGTATCATTTTTTTCATTTTTAAGTATCTACATGGAATTTTAATATTTCTGATAAATATGAATAATAAAAATAAATATTCATCAACTGCCCATTAAAAAGTTCAGGAATAATGTGTGATCCTACATGACATCCTTATATCATTTCTATTAAATAAATAAACCTGTTTGTTGAATTGCTTTACAAAATATCTCAAGAATGTGTTCTACATTGGTCCCTTGGGTAAAAAACTGCCCATTGATTTTAAAATACAGTAAAAGCTCTTTATTCGCGGGGTATATGTTCCATAAATATGTCGCGAATACAGAAACCGCGAATACGGAATGGTAATTTATATGAGATTATAGGGGATACGTTCCTAGGTGACAAAATAAAAATAAAATATATATAAAAAATGAATTTAATAAAAGTTTTTGAACATTTTAATTAATTATCTTAAGGCTTAGGCAATGGTTTGAAGAATTTTGTAATTTTTTCTTGCTTGGCTGTTTTCAAAAGCTCCTTCAATTCAGACTGATACACAGCAGTCGCATTAGCAATTTGCCGCTTAAAAATAAGACTTCGTTCCATAGACGGATCAATGTCCATAAAGAAATCGCAAAGCTCATTTGCCATTCTTAAACCTGCACTAAGATTTTTCAAATTAAATGTCACTTTTCCAGTGCTTGTTGAAGCCTCTTCTTCAATGGGCTGCGAATTTAACATTTCCTCCAAGTCGGTTTCAGTCAAATCTTCATCTTGCGATTCAAGCAATTCCTGAATGTCACTTGATTCTATCTGTTCGAACCCATCTCGTTTATTCCATTTCTATTCCATTCGCGATTTCGGCTATGTTTGCTGTCAAAATTTGAGCTTGCATAGATTCTTCGACATTTTCCGCAGTCAGAGCAGGCCACAGTTTTTTCCAGCATGACTTCAATGTGTGTGGCTTCAGTTCTTCCAACGATTCTTTTATGTTTGCGATGCATTTTGCTATGTCAAATTTCTTCCAGCATTCCATAACATTCGTATCAGGATTACATTCCATATTATCCAATATGTATTATTCTGAAGGTTCGTCTAATGTAATAGAGCTTAAAGGCCTGGATTATTCCTTGGTCCATAGGTTGAAGCAAAGCCGTCGTGTTCGGAGGTAAAAATGTCACTTTTATATTTGGATGCATAGTTTCAAGTTCGCGAGGATGACCTGGTGCATTGTCCAAAACTAGGAGCGCTTTAAAGTCTAAATTCTGTTTTTTTAAATAAGTTTCGACTTCAGAAACAAAACAATTTCGGAACCAGTCACAAAAAATTGCGCTTGTAACCCACGCTTTCTTATTAGCACGCCAAAACACTGGCAGGTTGTCCTTGTTTTGATTTTTTAAAGCCCGAGGATTAAGCGATCTGTAAAGCATCAGTGGCTTAATGACACAATCTCCAGATGCATTAGAACATAGCAGCAGTGTAATTCTATCCTTTGCTGCCTTAAATCCAGGAGCAGACTTTTCGCTTTTAGAAATGAATGTTTTGTTTGGCATTCTCTTCCAAAACAGTGCAGTTTCGTCTGCATTAAATACTTGCTCAGGTTTGTATCCTCCATCAGCTACTAGGTTTGCAAATTCTTCTGGATATCGTCCGGCTGCAGCAGTGTCTGCAGATGCTGCTTCTCCAATGATTTTGATGTTATGCAATGATTGTCTCACCTTAAATTTATTGAACCAACCTTCCGATGCTTGAAATCCTCCATCTGTACATTCACCACTAAAACTACCATCAGGTTCTTTAAAATGAACGTAGAGACGCTTTGCCTTCTCCCGGATCATTGGGCCACTTAGGGGCACCCTTTTTTGGTTGCGGTCTTCGATCCATAATGACAACGCCACTTCCATTTTTTCTATTGCTGGATCACGAACAATTTTTGCTGACAGTGAAGTTGAAGCTACAGACGACCTTATTTTATCTTCGGTTTTTTTTATCGATCGTACAGTTGATTCGTTGACATTGAATGAGCGTGATATGGATGCAAATGACTCTCCAAGGCGTAAACGATCAAGCATTTCTATTTTCACTTTAAGCGGTAACACGGATTTTTTTCGTGTCGAAACTCGTTTCTCATTTTTTCTAGTCGACATTATAAACTAGGAAGATTGCAGTAGAGACGTGTTACTCGATCACAATTTTTGTAACAAATGCGAAAAACGAAACAATAAAACACGCAAAGCGGCATTTACTATAAACGGAACAACAACATTTGAAAATATACTTTATTCATTGAGTTATAAGGTTGTTTTCAGTCTGTTTGTTTACAATCTCACACCGATCGCGGCGAAGGCGGCTTGTGTCAAAGTCCTCGGCGGTATCATGTACTTTAGGCAAACTTGTGTTACATGAGCAAAAGCCTGGCTCTGAATGTAATGATAATGTTATAAACAATATAAAACAAGACATGTGTCTTCTTGCTGGCGCGGTTCGGCATGCCTAGGTAGCATTGAATGTTTATGCAGATGGTCGGCAAATGGATCAATCACAGTGGTATGCAAATGGTGTGAATGCGTTCTAATTGCATGGTTGTTGTAAAAGATTAGATGACTGTCAAATATGCTCGCTTATGGGATAAGTAGAAATGTATATTGTTTACCTTTTCCAGTAATGTTGCTTTTATATCCTGAACTAATAAATCATCGCATGAAATAGTGCATCTGTGTAAATAAAAGTAGAATGCTTAGGCATGCAAGGATATATGAAAATGTAAGATTGATGGCAGGCTAGTCTTGACCGAACGGCAGGCGCGTCAGCAAGTTGGCTGGATCGTGTCGTGTCTATAAAACAAAATCTTTTGTACTATAACACTTGTAATAAGATCTATTTTACTTTTTTATTAGTCCATTTGACAAGGATATTGGATTGGATACCTATTGGAATAATTTTATTATTATGTATGTACTTATTAGATCCGCGAATAAAAAATTTTTTAGTCGCGAATATAGACATTGGGTCGCATTTTTTAATCCGCGAATAGTGAAAACGCGAATAAAGGAAGCGCGAATAAGGAGCTTTTACTGTATACGTAACTCAGATACTGTACTCAAAACGTCAGGAATGAGTTTATATTAAAGTTTTCCCATATGTTCCCATCACAACGCAAATATTATTAAAAAATTTTCCTGTTTTTAATTTATTTTAATTTTTAATCAAAAAATAGTCTTTTTCCAAGGTTAGAATTATCCCCCTCTCATGACGCCAAAAAAGGGGAGAGGAGAGCTGAAAAAAATTTATGAGACAGCTAACATAATAACCTATATTTATAAATAGAAAAACTTTTTCAGAAGGTTATCGAAAAAAAAAGAGAAAAAATTCTCTAAGTGCTGGGTAGAAAACTACCCAACTGGTCCAAAATGGCTTAAATGTGCTAGTTGCTGAGGTATCTTTTGAGTCTTTGCCACTGGTTTTTCATCCGGTCCTATCCCGTCCTAGCATCGGGTCCTATTGTAAAATTTTAACATTTGAGACATTTTGCAAGACTCTTCGACCATTTGTTTGTTGGCATGGTCTAAAGTTGAGGAAAACTTATGGTAGCGTTGATACAACGCGGATTATTTTTGGTTGATGTGAGCATACAAGGTCCTACGCCTAAGCTCCACAGAAATTTAGCCAAAATCGGAAAAATTTTGCACCCCGTCGAACATCTAAAATCACTTTGAAAAAATCTGAAAATATTGTAACTTGCTTCGATAATGCAGAATTCAATTAATTCCAGATTGAGTACGCGTTTCCAGTGTTAATTCAATTTCAATAATGTCAAAGTTCCAATTAATTTCTTGATCTTCAGCGTTGCCAGTGATCAAAAATTCACACATGATCCTTCCTTTAATAAGCTTTATATGCTGTTTATTTTTACGAACTCTATACCTTTAACCTCGGCTAGCTAATAAAAATTACATAAAAACAGTCAAATATAAACCAATTCATAATATTTACTACATCTAAAATATGTTAATACTGCATCTCATAACCACTCAATTTTTGCATCTTATGGGAACATATCCATTGAACCGTGGCAATAGTACAAGTCCAGGACTCATTTACAACTAATCTATCACGATTCTTATTATTTGTCATTTTGTTATGTTTTTCTTCTTGCAGCAGTCGAGCCAAATTGAACAGCAATACGTTTCTTCCATCTTGGGTCTTCTACAGTTCAACAAGTCCTTCCAGTTTGAAATTGCAAACATTTCCATTCAAAATATGTTTCAGAATACTGAATGTAAGCCTCAGAAAATAGTACCATGTTATTTACCCACCATTCTTGCTTGTAAGCTATATAGGAATCTGTCGAATACTTTTCCTAAGCATTTTCCCTTACAATGCCACCCCCAAACAAATTGCTACAATTTGTTTTTGAGGAAAACAAATGAAACCAAAATCATTTATTCAAATAACTCTTTACCAAACTTCTGAATCATCAACGCAACATTAATTATCACTGTCTGCACGTACTTTGTCTTGCTACTGAACTCGAGAGCCGATTCCAACTTAACCCCATTTGAGAGCAGGAAATTCTTGAAGGCTGTGTTAGATAGAATGAATAGTTTCTGAATTCTATTCAATTTCGACGTGGTCATTGTTATCAACTGTCCTAAGCAGACATTTCCTCGATCAGACCTGCATTATAGTTCGTAGAATTTGGTCAATGATTGAAAATCTCCAAGATGTCTTCATATGCATATGTGTGCGAAAAACGGGCAGACTTTTGAGCACCATTGAAAAATGATATACCACAACTTATAATTTTCTTGGTCAGTCCTATTTTGACAAGCATTCGCCCTCAACACTGAACTGATTACTCTTTGAAAACGATATGCGATTTTCATCCTTTAAAAATACTTTTATCGATAGGCGTCACATGGACTATGTCATGAATTTTAAAAGAATGTGTGAAATATCGAGGTATAAGGTATGCACCTTTTCTGTTTAATGAAATCTAACAGTCCCAACCAAATTTTTTTAACTTTCAAATGCAGTATGTGATGAAAGCTCTAAGTATTCATTATTTAATATTTGACATCTAAAGCCCTCCAAGGTTAGTACCCTTCTATGTCCCCGACCCAGAATGTAATCGCAACGTTGAGAATATAATATTATTCTAGCGCGTCAGGTTGATATCAAAATGTATAACAAGTCTCAAAATTTAGTAGAATACAAACATAGCACAGTTATTTTATTTAACTATATTTTATTCATAAAAATCTTCGGTCAAAGTCTGTACATAAGTTTTTTTTCAAGCAGCTCCCTAAGTTACATTAAATATGGCGCAAAAATTTATTCAACTACAGATCGCAGCGCGATCTGTAGTCAAACGAAACGCTAACATCGTGAAGTGGTGACGACAATTTGTTGACAGTCTACGCTCGCTGTTTGTTACCGAATAACGTGTCGAGGCCCTAACGTGGCTTGGGGCTAAAAAAGCAACTCTTAAAGAAAGTACTAATACATTCACTTGAGAAAATAGGGGAAGGATTACTATCCCCGCAGTGGTCACGATGCTGTCACACAGCGGTGGACGCGTCAACTATTCCATTGGTACGACATCTTAGATGTGTTGAAGTTGGAAGCTATTCTGATCACTTGTTTAAAAGTTATTTATTACTTTCATGTTTTTCAACGTCCTCATATAATAAAATACATAATATCATGCGTTTTATATGAATTCTTACGGATTAAGCCCTGGTGTAGGGGTTTTTCCTGGTGTAGGACAAATAATTATATTCAAAGATCCATTATGACTTCACTGCATTAAAATTTATTACAACAAATTAATATTACTGTATAAGATTATTGCAGCTTTATTCAAGGTGAAAACGTCGTGGTACTTTCATATGTTAATGCTATTTAAGATGTAATACTAACAAGGTTGTTTTTTTCCATTGTAACGATGGTGTCAAAAATTCATAGAAAGAGCCAGCAGCAATGTATTGAGCAGTCGAATCCGTGAAGAAAGACGGAATGCCTTATCAAACGGGTGCTTAAAACTTACAATGTGCCTCAAAACAAACTTAAACGTTGTGTACTAAATAAAAATCAAGACGCCACTGACAATAAAAAAGCATTAGGCCATTTTCGAGTTTTTTTGAACGAAGACTGAGAACATCGGTTGGTAGATTATCTCTTGGACTTGGAGGTACGTTTTTTTTGGAATTACTGTAGCATGTGCAGTCTTGCTTACCAACTGGCTGAATGGAGTAACATCCCTTATCATTTCAATAAAGATACGAAATCAGCAGACAAAGATTGCGTAACCGTGTTCAGCAAGGGCCATCATGAACTCATTTTCAAAAAACATCAGGTGACTTCAGCAGCAACGGAGCAAGCATTCATCAAAAAAAATGTAACCAAGTTTCTTGGACATTTTGAACGATGTACGAAAACATCACTGATATCCTCCTAAAAGTGTTTACAATGTTGATGAAACTGGACTTATAATAGTCAAAGTCTTCAAAAAGACGAAGTATTGTCAGCTGGGGAAGTATTTATTTCTTCTTTTATGATCTAACCTAGGCAGTGAATGAGGTGGAACTCCAAGACACCGCTCCACTTGGAACAGTTTTGTTTGTCATCCTTCAGGGTTGATGCACACTGAGATTTTCACACAATGGTTCGACCATTTCTTGTAATTTGCAAAGCTTTCCCAAGACGACCGAGTCTTGCTCATACTTTGTGTACATTCCACCAGTACAAAAAAAGTCTAAATTTCATTGAAACGGCTTAAGAAAATCACACAACTGTAGTTTTCATCATCCTATCCCCCCCCCTCCCTTCTACACTCTCAAGCTCCAGCCAATTGACGTATCTTTCGTTGGACCTTCCAATACTTATTATGTCCAAGCGATTGAAAGATTTTTGCGTAACTATTCTGGTAGAAAACTCTAAACTTCTTGGAGAGGCTTTTCTCCTTGCAGCTATCCCAAAAATTGTGTAAAGGGGTTTGGAAAATGTTGTATCGTTACCAATAAACAAACAGAAGTTTAATGACGCGGAATTTGCTGCAGCCATGATCACCGAAATCCCTATGCAAGCTTCTATCTCTCCCCAGGAAGCTGAAAATCAATAATTGCGGGTTGAAGGCCAACAGGAAACTACTCTGGTGCCAGGAAAAGAGTTTGCAAATGCAAAAAAGGTTGCTCGACGTCAAGAGACACCTCCTGAAAGTTATGAGAATCCGCCATCTGGAGAGATAGCTGACCAGCAACCTCTGAATCCTACGCTGCAGTTCCTATGTTTTCCAATTACCGCAGACAAAATGCCACTGTAAGATTTGGAGATCCAAACTCTACATTAGTTCTATTCCGTAAAGACTCACCAAAGCCAAGTACTTCAAAATCCCAACACAGCCCACTGCCTCATTGCAGTACTTCATGGAATTCAATCAGCATCGCCAGGATCACTAGGCCCTATATTTTTAGTGCATGCCAACAGGGTATTGTCCAAATCCCTTATGCAAATATCATCAAACGAGAAAATAAACGGAAAAATGAGTTCTGTGATGCTTGGGTCCGCCGGGCCTTACTTGATTGGTTTCGAGGACGCGTTTAGGCTGTATACAGCCATCTTCAGCTCGTTCTGAAAAAAGGAGTAGCTGCCGTTTCGACCTCAAGTCCTTTCAAGATGAAACTAGTGGCTGCAAAGCAGAAAAGGAAAGACTTAATAAAATAAAGCTGGAGCTGAAATAAGAAAAACAGAGTAATGTGAGGAATGAAAAACAAAAGAAAAAAACGCAGGAAATTAAATCAAAATCAGCAAAACGTGCTTTGTTTACTGGCTCGGACACTGATTCCCTTCCGTTTTTAGTTTTCAGTTTTAAGTTTTTTATTTGATATCGGTCAAAGTGGCCACCTCATGGACTGAAAGCTGTTTCTAGGCAAATGCTAAATGAACAGTAGAAAGAAAATAAAGACAAACTAAGCTCAAGAAAAGACAAACAAATTTTTGGTAATCTGATGGAAGAATATAAACTGTGGAGAACATGTGGAAGTGTCTTATCATACAAATATATAAAAAGAAAGCTGATAAATTAAACTTTAGAACCAAACAAAGCGATAGGCAGAAAAAAACTTTCTAATAATATTTTTACCACGGCACAAAATTTTTTCGAAGATAATAGCAACAGCGGGTTAGGAGCAGGAAATGAGAATATATCACAACAAAATGACTAAAAAAGAGCGACTTGCTAAATAGCATTTTAAATCTATATAAGGAATTCGTAACTACAATAACTACACTGGATAGAACTACTTCAGTAAGTTACCAAACATTCCGCCGTTTCCCTTTATTTTGGGTAGTCGGTTCAAAGAATGTCTTTGTATTACCTTGATTTAAAACTTGAGGCTTTACAAAAATGTAAATTACTGTCACATAATTGTCATCAGAACCTTGTACAGGATATATGCTGTGATTATTACAATGAACAATGTCTAGTCCGACAGTGTCAGCGTTGCGTACATAAAGTACCAAATTATAAAGAGTTCGATAATACTGAACGTATTCATTTTGCAAAAAGGATACCGGAAGAGCCAACCTACAACAATGCAAGAACAGAAACTAGTCGTTTCGTAACAAAATCTCAAAGCAAGTCATCTCACAATATTTCATCGTCAACTTATTGCAGAAGTTGATAAAGATTTGATTGGGTATCTGTCCCATGAAAGGAACATTATACACCAGTACAAATCTATTCAATAATTCAACAAAGGAACGAGGGATGTTTTAATACACATGGATTTTTTCGAGAATTATAGTAGTTGCGCCAGGAATTTTAAGTATAATAAACGGCCAGAAAGTTTATGGGTATCAATTTGTTGGTTCCCACGCTCGAAAAAGTCTCTAGTTGCAATTTCTCTTGATCTCCTGGTGTCATCACAGTTCATTTCATGAGTGACAGATCAGTGACCCAATATCGGAACAAAATTAAGTTCTACGAGGGTGGTTCAAATAAGTACCCGTGTTAGAAATGAGCACATCATTTATTCAAAAAATTGTTTTTTAATTTCAACATAGTCCCGTTTTAGAAAGATAAACTTCTTTCTTTCATTTTTCCTGAAAACCATTTATACATGTTAAGGAACAAGAAAAAGTCGCAGAGAGCGAGATCGGATGAAAACAGGCTGTGTGGCAGCAATTCGGAACGCAATTCATGCAATTGACAACAGAGTTATCAACGGCACTCTGATGCGTTATCACGGTGAAACAGCACATCATTTTTTACCAAATGCAGCCGTGTCTCACCCAATTTTTGTTGAAGCGGTCCAATAACTCACTGTAGCATTGTCTTGAGATCGTTCTTGATTATGATGATCCCATCCGTTCGCATCCCAAAAAATCGTCGCCATGACCCTTCCAGCCGATGGGACCGTCTTTGCCTTCTTTGGAGCAGATTCACCGGGTGAAATCCATTATTTGATTGCTGCTTAATTTTTGGCCAACTTAACGCAGAAACTCCTTCGGATCTTGCTTCAATTGCTCCAAACACTGGTTCGAAGTCAACGGGTGTATCCGCTTGTTGTGTACGTGAGAAATCGCGTCACCCATCGGGCCGAAAATTTTCTCATCGCCAACTTATCATGTACAATACCAATTGCTGTTCCAGTCGTCACACCTACAGCCCATGTTACTTCGCGCACTTTTGTTCGTCCATCAGCGAGAATCATGTCGTAGACTTTTTAGTGATTCGTCTTCTTCGGAGATTTTGTACTTGTGGGATTTAAAGTCAATAACATAGAATACAGCTTTCAAAAATAAAACTAAAACTTCGAAAGTCAACTTTCGATCGTTATCGTTCGGTCTTCTTCAGCGACTAATAAGGCTTAACTTAACTTAACTATGTGGTTACTTAACGACTTAAATTGTGGCAACTTAAATTTTTTTACATCCATTTTCAGGTTATTTGCTGGAATAGCCAGGAATTGAAACTACCCCTATCTTGGTTGATAAGCGTATTCTTCTCTCTTAGAATTGTCAGGCTTTCTAGGACGTCTAATTCTCCTGTGTCCCTTGCTTCCCGTACTGGTTTTGCGTCGTGGATTGTTATCTCATGCCCTTTTCTGATAACGTGCACGGCGACTAATAAGACTAACTGCAGACGACTTATAAACACTAAAATACGAGAACACATAGGTGAAGTGACAGCAGAAAAAAGACAGTAAAACTGAACAACTTCAGGTCAACCGTAGCCGTAACATCATCTTTTAGTTGCATTTTAAACAAATCTTTAAAATATCCTGATATGCATTTTAAATTGTCCTCAAAATCATTTTTTTTTCGAGTGGAAAAAAGGTAAAAAAAATTAATTTGATTTACCAAAAAAAAATGCATATATCGTCAACGGTCCTTTCAACCAAACCCTTCTAAATTGAATTTATTAAAAGGTTTGGCTATCTCGGTATTCCCATACTGATAACTTTATAATTAACGAAAAAATAGATGAATGGAATTCAAATTAGTCTCAGCTCTTGTGACTTTTGTAGACTATAGCGTCTGGAAAATTCGTGCTAACAGGTCGTTCGGGAAAGTTTTCGTTTTTTTTTCGTTAATACTTTGTGCAACTGACAACGCTCACGTTACGTTCTTTTTCACTAAAACTTAATGTGATCTACTGCGAAATATAACATTAAATGGGACGACGTGACCACCCTGGGGTGATTTGAACATAACGAACAAAGGTTCTTATCTGTCAAACAACAGTCCTGGTGATAACTTGTGCGTTAACTTTAGGTAGTCTAGTGTTGCCAAATGGGGCGAATATATAAAAAGGAACCAGGGCCCAGGCCCTACATGACACACAAAATGGAAGGTGTGGAAAAAGCGATGGCTGCAGTTTAAAGAGAGATGTCTAAGAAGGAGGTCCCAGAAAAATTCAATGTACGGCGGCCAACATTAGTACGGAAGATGTTAAGTTGTTAAGTTAGTATGAGGAGCAGCTGATTTTGGAAACACTGGGTGTTGTATCAATTTAGGGATCCGCTTTGAATAAGGCTGAAGTTCGCGATGTGGTTAAAAAATACTTGGACTAGCAAGGCAAGCAGATCAAGGTATTCAAAAATTATACCCCAGGTTCAGGTTTTGCTGGTTCATTTACCGCTAGAAATAACTTGTCCATTTGAGTTACCTCGAACACTTAAACGTCCAGATTGTCAGTCAACCGAGGTGACATGAGTTCTGATGATATGACCGAGCTTTTTATATGCTTTAAATTTTGAAAGGGTTATTCTGGAAAACTCTGTCAGAAACATCAAAAATATTTTGATAGAAAGTGTTCTTTGTTATAAGGAATATAAGAAAAGAAAGACTGTAGTCTTTTGTGGTTTCATATTTAATTTTGAAAAGACAGTGCTGTGCGATAGTTAAGTACGAATTTGCGCTACGATCATTTAATCACTTTTCTTTTACATTAAAGTAGGCATTCATCTTATGTAAAGGATGTTTTTTAGAGTTTTAAATCTTTAAAATAAAATTAAATATAGATATTGTTGCATTTATCCATGCGCTGAACTTCTTTCAAGTGAGAACACAATTTTAAAGTTTATTAAAATAATTTTTCAATTCAATTGAATTTTTTTCACAATAATTGACTGAATTCCAGAATTATTTGTTGTTGTTTTGGTCGTCATTGTTTATTATTGCTAAATTGATAACCACAGTGGTGCGTGAAATTATTATAACGCATAACAATATAATTTAATTGCCACGAAATTGGTTTTATTATTGATTTGATTTCGTGTAAGCCCGAAGCATTATTTCCAGAGATGTATTGCCGGTGTATAGTTATCTTCGGTGTTCGTTTTCGTATCAGGTGAATAAGTTCTTATGTGCTTTTGTAGTTAAGATATGTGTGTAGATATGCTGAAGCATAATATAAAGTGCTTTTTAGGTATTGTTTCTAAGGCAGTGTGACCACTCTCCGCGCTTATCTAGCGCTGACCTTCGCCATGCCAAAATAAACGCTAAGAATTTTTTTTTAATTTTTGCGCACCCGATACTCGAATTATGATAACAAGCCTAATTTTCTTTTTTCTAGCATTTTCCAACATACATTTTACAAGTTTTGGAATTATTTGCAGAATGGTGGTGTTGGTCCGCACTGTGGATCATCTTCAAAAGAGTCCCTGTCTTGTTTAAAGGGTGTGCGCCATCTGATGATCATGGTATTTGTCGGACTAAAGTCCCTTTAAATCGACACTGAGTTTTCTTGCTTAGTCAAGAAGTCAGTCAAGAACTTAATGATGGCGCAAAACCTAATTTTTCCTATATTCACACTTACTTCTAGATACAGATGTTTGAACAACGGTAGTGCAAGGATAACTGACCTGATCAAAATAAAACTACTTATTCATGCCGAAACTTCTCAGAAACGTCAAGGGGCCATATATCCGCAAATGTACCATGTTTATCTGAAATACTTTCATATACATTTCAATACGTTTCAAATTTCAAAGTAAATACAGTGGCTCAATAAAGAAGTCGAACACATACCCATTTACACTTGAAAAGGGAATAAACGACAGAAGAATGTATTTTAGAAAAAAAACAAAATTTATTTTTTTAGTTCTATATTATTAACTTACGAAAAATAAGAATATTGAAAACATAACTCGATTTTGTGATTATTAAAAAAATAAAAGGTCAAAATTCTCCAAAATTCATGTCAAAAAAGAACTCGGACAGTTAATTCTTTGTGAGGTTTTTGTTTTTTATTATTATTTTTAATATTTAGTTGGCAATCCTTTATTTTTCACTATGGTTTCCAATCTTATAGGCATGGATTCGTCAAAGTTTTTGCAAAAGGAAGTTTCAATTTTGGCCCATTCTGCCTGAAGAGCTACTTTCAAGTCCTCTTTATTTTTAATTGAATAGCTTTTTAATTGGTGTTCTAAATAAGCCCATAAATGCTCAATAACATTAATCTCAGGAGATTGTGGAGGTGTTTCCAGTACATGTGGACAATTGTACAGCAGCCATAAACGCACATTGAGTGCTTTGTGCTTTGGGTCGTTATCCTGGTAATATTGGATGTTATCTTTTATTCCGAATTTTTAAGCAGTTTCCACTAAATTTTCTTTCAGAATGGTCAAATACTTTGTTTGGTCCATAATTCCATCGATTACAGAAAGTTTACCTGGACCAGCAGCGGACATGCAGCCCCACACCATTATCGAGCCACCTCCATGTTTCACAGTGGATCGTAGATTGCATTCTTTGAGCTCTTGATTAGCTTTTCGCCAAACATAGCATTGACCATCTGAGCGAAATACATTAAATTTACTTTCGTCCGCAAATATCACAGTTTCCCAAAATGATTTGTCTTTATTTTCATATGTTTTGGTAAACTTGAGTCTCTTTTTCCTATTGCACTTACTAACGAATGGTTTTTTACGGGCTACTCTTCCACTTAGATTTCTCCGTCTCAAAAGTAACCTTATCGTTTCAGGATGTACACTTTTATTAACATATTTCGATAGTTGTTCAGCTAATTTTGCAGCACTTAATTTCGAATTTTTATGACTTTGTTGTACAATCCATCGCTCATCTGACCTGGAAAACACTCTAGGTCTACCACTTTTTTGTTTATTTTCCACTGGTCTGCATGATTTAAATCGTTTAATTATCTCGTGAACAGTGGAGTGTGATCTATTTATGATTTCCCCTATTGTACGGACCGGTAATCCTTCTTTATAATATTTCAAAATGAGTTCTTTTACTTCTAAAGAAGTTTGACCACGTTGCCTTCCCATTTTACACAATTTCACCCCCGTGAAGGTTCACAATTCACACAATTTCACCAACGTATAAAACTTACGGTTTCAATTTGTTTCACTCAGATGCTAAGAGCTGTCAACTACACAAAATCCGGGGAATCCCCGGATTCTTTTTTCAACTCAAAAAGAATGAGTGTGCTGCGCGAGTTCTTTTTTGACGTGAATTTTGGCTACGATCAACTTTTTATTTTTTTAACAATCACAAAATTGAGTTATGTTTTCAATGTTTTTATTTTTCGTAAGTTAATAACATAGAGCTAAAAAAATAAATTTTGTTTTTTTCCAAAGTACATTCTTCTGTCGTTTATTCCCTTTTCAAGTGTAAATGGGTATGTGTCCGACTTCTTTATTGAGCCACTGTACATACACAAATAATACAAATTTCAAAATAGTGAATCTTAGACTCGAAATTCTTATCTGAAAATTAGTCGGTTTTCCACGGAATTACACACAAAGTGAATTGCTGCTTTGGCAGGTCATATACCACCAACTGGAACAAGTGGTATACAGAGAAAGCAAGGGTTCGGTTTTCACAATTTAGTATTTCGGAATAGGTTTCGATGGGTGCCGCAGCATTTAGTCCAGGATTGTGATGTAGAAGAATAATTTTGTCTTGTCAAGAGTGATGATTTACACATTGGTCCTTTCGTGCTCACCACGATTTCAATCATCGTTCTTGGTAAAACACTTTGTTTAGTTTTTTACATGACACCATTCTGGATCTGGGTAAACAACGATTGCTCACATGATAATCTAATAATGTTGACGTTTGCTGAAGACTATTTAGGGCCATGTTTTCGCAATGTTATCAAAAAGGATCCGCTCTTCATCGCCAGTGACCGTCAATGGCAAAAAACTTATTTACGTTGTTTCTGGTAAACAGAAATTCACATGTATAAAGTTACTGCTCAATATCTTACATTTCCAGTCCATATAGAACCTAATAATTTTATTATTGAATCGTTTTCAATGTTTTTAAATGATGTAAAATATGAAAAAAACATATTTTTAGCTTGCCTTATTTAAGCGCTAGGTTGCATTTGATAGACGTTTTTTCATGACAAATCTTCTGATTTCGCGTTTTGGTATATTCTGTACGGTGATTTTCAGTTTTGACATCCAACTCCCCATTCTAGAAGTTTTGAAATCACTCACTAACACTTCTCTTTCTTATGGAAGGCTCACCATATGCTTTTACAAGCAGCGTTTTAGGGAAAGAAGTGACTAAAGTGACTAATTTGTCTAACTAAAGCTTATTTGGCGCGAAATCAAAAGGGCTGAAAAGTTTGTTGATATTTTTATTAATTCTATCCTTACAGTATAGCCCTGTGGAAAGTCATACCTTATCGTAGAGGTAAACTCTGTCAAACTGCGGAAACTGGTTTTGACTCCTAATATCCTCGGAAGCTGTGAAAGAGAAATTCCTCAATGTCATACGAGAGATATTAAAAGTTTGCAGTGCATTAAGATCCTGCACAGTCAGGCATAATATTTGAAAGTTAAAAATCGAAAATATTAAAAAATTTGACTTATACTCAAAACTGTTTTAACAATAAATTGGAAACTTATATAATACTATCGTGGAATCACACCCAAAATACTAAAAAAAATCACTCTCACCCTAATGTGGCACTAACAGATTTTCTCCCGTCTTATACACATTTCTACATCGTTTATATGCTCTCCAGTTTTATCTAATCGTATAATAACGAAACAACATCCCTATGGTACGATAAAATGAAAAGTGCTACGAAAATACACACTGGAGAAGATAATTCTCCTTCACCTGGAATTACAGCTGAGAATATGTACTTGCAAGAAGACGAAACCGTAAATTGAGTTTATTATGTTTATTATGCACAAGGAAGGATAACACTTGAATCCTGGAGGATTAAAAAAACATCACCTTCGGGCGGAATGTAGAAGACGAACGAATAAGGATGAGTAAAAACACTACTACATGTATAAAAACCCAACAGGATCGAATGTTTTCAGCAAACTACTAAAATTTTCATATTGATTTATTGTGAAGAGAGACCCGGAGCTAGATATTGTGTTATTGACGTACAATTTCTTAGCGTGAACAAACGATTTTTTTGTTGTTTCGAAATATTGTTTCGTTACTGAAGTTTGAATACACTAACCAAAAAATAATAAATTTAAGGATTCTAAACGATAATCAAATTTTTTCTAATTTTTTGTCTTGAAATAAGTTTTAAACAATTCCCCCAATCCGAGGCAATTCTTCATGATACGTTGATCCAAAATAAAGTCAACTGAAGATAATACTCTTTCTAAGTTACATATCGCAGTTGGTGTACTGGCGATCATCAAAAATCAAATTTTCCTTGTGGTCGGTAGATGAAGACTGTTTCCTTCCTGAGTGTGGTACTCCCACACAAGCAATGTTTTTGAACAGCAAACTTAATATCTTCCGTGTCTCATCCAACAGCCTAGCTTAGACCTGTTTGACACAGGTGTCTTCCGATTATCGCGATCCCTTCTCAGGTGGGGAAGCAACGGAGAGTTGACAGTGGTAAGGAAGAGATTTTCCATTGCCGATACCTCCTGACGTTAGGTGCCAGAATAGCTCAAACAAAATGTCTTACACGATTCCATTTTGCAATTGGTGTAAGATTTTCTACGATTGTAGTCTTCG
Source organism: Stratiomys singularior (assembly GCA_954870665.1). Taxonomy (NCBI): domain Eukaryota; kingdom Metazoa; phylum Arthropoda; class Insecta; order Diptera; family Stratiomyidae; genus Stratiomys; species Stratiomys singularior. Next base: position 124,844,088 of record OX940878.1, on the reverse strand, counting down.
TCACGCTGTTTGCCACTATCTTTAACACCCAAAAACTTCGCAACTTCCGCCGTTCTTTCGCCAATGCTAAGCATGGTTGGTTAACCGTGACGTATCAAAGTTATACGGGTAAGACGGAAAACGTCCATACCCGTTCATTACCGGGGGAAAGTAGAAATTTGTCTTACCATGCACTCGATTGAGCCTTAGCTTTAGGTCAGGAAATAGGTCTGTAGTCCTCCGCTCCTTTTTGTCATGCTGCCATGATTTTTGCCAATTATTAAGAGAGTCTTGTCTGTTTTCCTTCGTGGACTCTTGTCTACTCTCTTCTATGCGAGTGAAAGATATGCAGATGACGATTCGCCTGAGTTGCGCGAACTTCCATCAGTCTAGGAACACTTCCTTTCGTAACACCGCAGCTGGAATCCCGTCGGGACGTACTGGCTTTCTGGCTTTCACGGACACGACTTGCGTCCAAAAGTTCCCTTTTTGTGAAAAGTTGATTTATTCCCGGTATTTTATTGTGAGGGGCCTAAATGGCGGTGGGATGGATAAATCATTAAAAATGTAAAGTAAGACCAAAATTTAAAGTCAAATTAGCGCTCTTTAGGACAGTCTGAAGCATTTTAATATAATCAACCACGCTTTGGTGTGAGTTTGCTTTTTACATGACGGTCCTAAGCCTGTGCAAAGAGGGAGGGAAAAACAGGGAGTTTGATGTTGTTCATGCATTCCAAATGAAGCCAAGTAGGATAGTCGAATGATGGACTTGAAGCCGAGTTGCAACGTTGTGCAGTTTTGAGGTCGTTTGGTCTTCTGTGAAATGACAGTACGTTAATTAGATGACAGACAAACCATAATACCGAAATATTGATCAACTGATGAATTGACAAGTGGAAAAACGAAAATTGAAGGAGGAAGTTAAGGAGATTGAAGTGGCGAAAGACGGACTGAAGTGATTATTGATGAAGTCGCCAACAAATGTTCTAAAACGCCGAGAACTAGGGGCGTACTGAGGGTAAATGGAAGGAAACTAGATCAATGTTCGATGTGGGCGAACAAACAAAGAACAAAGAACTATTAGACTGCGAAAAGATGACATGAAAAACAATCGTATATGAAGAAATGCAGTCCTGAAGTAGCACAGATTGCAGTTGGGAAGGACTAACCGGAATAAGTACCGACGTAATCGCTAATGGGGACCCTAAAACACCGAGAACCAGGGTTGTGTAAAGGGAAAATGGAGGAAGACCAGACTGATGTGCGATAATGCGATGCTGAGGAGAAAGAGCTGACTGAGATCCAGACCTGACAAGAAGTTAGAAACGAATTAAATATAAGATTGAATGGAAGTAAACTTATGCGAAAGTGAATGAAGACTAAAAGCCTAATGATGAAGAAGAAGTCGAAAAGAAAATGACGGATTGCGAAAGAAACTATTTATTGTGTATCATTGTAAGACAGGATGCTGACTTGATGTAGTAAATATAACATGAGTTACTTGTAGACTATGTGATTTCGAATGCAAGTAGGAAGCCCTTAGGCTTCCATTGGACGACCAACTATGTTTATAAGGTGAATGCGAGACTAGAACACTTGCTAATAATGGAGAAAAGAATGTCGTAATAAAATGTGCATAAATGTCAAAATACATGCTGTCACCATCGTTAACCCGGGCCCTGTAGACTTGTGGTATAGGACTCCAGGTATCGTAGAGGCGCTGATGAGTCTGAGTTACGGCTAAGTCTTTTCAGTCTTAGGGGATGGCGGTTTCTATGGGGTATCATCTTCGCGTAACCGGGTCTTTGAGAAAGGGCGATCAGTCCCGTGTGTTCAAAGCAAAAAGTGAATATTTTTCTCGGACTTTTCTCTGAGTAAAGCGCAACCTGATCTTTATTAGATTGCGTTCTTTATCTGTACTACACGTTGATGGGAAGCCCATTACAGGTAACTGTCAGACCACCCCCCCCCCCCCAGGGGGAAGCCTATCTTGCCTGAAACGTGGTGGTTGCGATTTCGAAGACTAGAAAGTATGTTGTATGCACAAACCAATGGAGTTCGGGAATTCATATAGGACTAAAGGATAGGACTAAACGAAAGACCAAACCTTGTTTCAGATCATGGAGGGTGTGGTTGAAAAATTGTTTTAACCCCGTGTGTGGAAATTGTGGAATCAGGTTTTAACGGCTGGTGTCCACGTTAACCACTTCGACTTCATATACTACGAAATCAATTCACGGAGAGTGGATACACTTACGTTCATTTTTGCGTTTTAAAGAATCTCTATTCTTGCAAGTTAAATCATTGCGATTTCATTAGCCTCCTAAGTGGCTCGTCAAAACAGATTCAATCTTGGGTGATGGCGTGTGGTTTTATGAAGCCATCGGGTCTAAGGTATTTTAACCTCATGCGACCACTCGTGAACACTTTTATTGTCAAATGCATATAACGAGTTCAACATTTTTTGATATGTTATGTTATGTTATGTATGGCGATATGTTATGATACGACTTGCTTAAGTCAATGTTCCTTTTCTTAGACGACATTTTTAGGACCACACGCGTACTATTGAAGGATGTATTGCTGGGAACACCAAGCTAACAACACCCAATCTCTACATTCTCGGATGCATTGATCCACCTAACGTTGCTCTTTGCTCCTATGTTCCGGAAGAAAGCGATGAGTGCTATTGATTTCAATTTTGAAATTTGAAATTTAAGAAGAGTGTTTTTCAGATATCTGGCAGTCATTTTGGCAAAGGCTAAACAACGAGCTTCATGAAAAATACTACAACTGTATCGAGCGTTTGAAAAACATTTCAAAGGAGGTTCAAAATTTCAAGGTCGAGGGTTGAGGGTCTCGGTCCGAAGGCAATGTAACCAACACGTATAAAGATTCAATATAAACCCGAAATTGAAGGACTAAAATTAGTTTTGCGTCTGCTGATTCCCTCCAGGATCTCTTTTAGGACCCTAGTAGTTCTACCATGGCAAGAATCAAATAGTTTGAAACGAATCATTTGATCCCTTTATTATTTTATTGAAAATATGAATTAGTGATTTTATCCCCTAGTACAAAGTGAATCCTGCGTAGTTTATATTGCAGAAATGCTCAGCCGTACTCTGCAGGCTATATTCGGTTTTGGGGCTATATAGTCCACAAGCATATATATGTGGAAATCAATTGATGCGAGTTATTTCTTCAACTTTGTTGATAAGCTACAATTCTGTATTCACATTTGAGTCAGAAAAAGTCTTACGCTGAACAAATCGTTTAATGAAGCCCTAATAGCATGCTATATAACATAGCCTAAACCTTACGAAATACAAATACCTATACACTATAGTAACATCTTATAGCAATGCATGAAGTAATGAGAACTTCGTTCAGTTTAATCTGGTGATCTAGATTAATCTTAATCCATAATTTTCCGTTATACCATCAATTGAAGTCTTTTATATCCTTTGACAAACAAGCTATCCCGTATTCTTCAGCTGCAGTAGTAAAACCTTTAGTGCAATATACATGGCCACTATATAATCCCTTTTATATAACTATTACGCTGGTCAATGTTGATGTTAACAATCATTGTTTCACTATCCGAGCAGAAACAATGGGAAGTATGTTTTTTCCCTTAATCCACTACTAGAAACAATAACAATAAAAAATATACTCCTCCTTGAAACAAACATGAATAATGCATTTGCCATCTTATGGAATCCTTTCCGAAAGCAGTAATACCCTTGAGAATCAGATGATTCAATAAACACAAACCAGCACCAGACCACGAGGTGCCGAGCAACTTCAGCAAAACGGAGAGAATATTATCATTCCATATGAATACCTTTTTTTCTTCCCGACATACGAGCCGTGTACGGTAGGGAACATATGGATGAAAATCTTTTTTTCATTCATTCTGAAACGTTATGAGTTGGAAAAGTTTTTCAGGCACTTTTCTCTAGCATCTATTGGTCCTGAAAGTGGAGGAAAATATTTGTTGTTCGTAGCACTAAGTGAAATGGTCGGTGCTAGAGCAAAAAACATTCACTTTGAATTAAAAGCAGGTTCGCTACTATCTTGATCACACATACGCCGTGGAGGAATGTAGGATTCGAATCTTCAATATTACTATTATGTTATAATTTTATCAAATTATTTCATTCAAATTGCAAACTTTCATTAGCATGACTATGCTTGCAGGAAGTTATTCAATTATAAATGGTACTACTGATATAGCTGTCACATAAAGGATTACTTGGTGTTAGAGTTGAGTTGTATTTATTTCCATCCTTATCAGCTACCCCTCATCTTTTATGTGAGTGGTTAGGAATTTCAGGACTGTTCTCTTGGCAATGGCATGGAGGCTACCCCCAATGGCCAAACCTGCTCGACTACCGACCAAACTCATTTATCAACACCTCTCCTACTCCCCTACTCCTACTCTCCTAAACTAACCTTTAAACGGTTTAATACGTTACTTTGGACTATGCTACCTTATTCTTCGCCTTTTGATGCTTTCAAATCCCTAAAATCAGTTTTCAACAGAAGAGGAATGCACGGAAGGGCTGCTATGGATACGAAATAAACCAACCTCGGTACTTCCAGCCAATCAATCATACCTTCTTACATTGCTTAGATCATCCTAACGTAATCAATAACCTGGTTCCATTTGTCAGCTGATTTCAGCATATTTTCAACTATATTGTTAGGATGGAGTTCCCTCAATTTTGCGACCCGATCACACCCGATCGCTGTCTGTTACGTATCCTTTTTACAAACTAGGAATGGTAAAAATGTATTACTTTTTGAAAACTATTTAATAAATGTTCGTGAATTATTTAACTCATGGTTTTTCAATTTTTTGCGGAATTGATAGGACATTCAGTTCATATTAAAAATTGTCTAAGACAATTCAAGCTTTGAAAACAACATATGCGTAAGAAATTCACTCAAAATTTCATATTCATAACAAATCTCCATTAATTACAACGAAGGAAATTATAAATTAAAATGTCGCATAATGTAAAAATATCTTTTATTTCATTCAAATGCAATTCATTGAATATCTCGAAACAAAAAATACAATATGACCAAAAAAGGATGGGAAATTTGAATTTTGAATCGCCACGCTTATTCAATCGGTAAATTTTTTTTTCTCAACGTTGGCAACACTTTTATTGGTGTTCCGTCAAATTTGGACACATATCATACGATTAGTATTCAATGGGCACCTATACGAAGAAGTCGAAAAATTGTTGTATTGCGATTGTCATAATTGGTGAAAAATCTGAACAACACGCGTGCCTTAAACTTTGTGGTAAAAATGGAATTTCGTGTGCTGATTCGTTGAAAATTTTACAAAAGGTGTATGGTTAAGGGTGTATGTATGAAAGACGAGGATACGAATGGTATAAAAGGTTCGAAGGCGGCCGAGAGGGCCTAGGGCACAATGAGATCCCTGGACGGCCATCAACATCTGTTACCAAAGAACAATCGAACCGGCGAAGCAAATCATGTTGGGAAATCGTTTTGTATGAATAAGAGCGATTGCTATGATGTTGAGCATCTCATATAGATCAGCTGAACACATTTCAACTGATATTTTGGGCATGAAACACATTGCTTCTCGGCTTGTGCCACAAAGAGGTGAATTTCATTAAAATACAGCGTCGTATTGAGTTGGCTAAAGAGATGATTTCTAACGCTGACTGCAACCCAAATTTACAGAACGCATCATAACTGGTGACGAAACATGGGCTTATGATTTTGATATGCCGACCGAACAAAAATCGTACAAAACCAAGTCGGTCCAAAATAAAAGTTTTGTTGGCAAAAAGTTTTCTTCGACATTCGTGGTATGGTGCACAACAATTTTTTTGCTAATGGCCAAAGGGTCATTAACAAATACTATTTAGGTGTTATGCGTCGTTTGCATGAAGCTATTAAAAAATAACGCCTAGAAAAATATAGAAAAATATATATGTAGAAAAATTAAAGCCTGATTTTTTGAAGAACAATTTATGAATTTTACACCACGATAATGCGCGATCTCTTACGGCCTTGATTATTTCGGGGTATTTGGCTGAAAATTCGACCAATGTCATCAGCCATGCACCGTACAGACCAGACATGACTTCATGTTACTTTTTTCTATTTCCTAAACTCAAATTGCCATTGTGGGGAAGGCGTTTTGAGACGATAGAGGCCATAAAAGAGAGTTCACAGCGTGAGCTGAAATCCATACCTTTGGCGGCCTGTAAAAAATGAAAGTGATTTAAGAATATTCACTATTCGGTGCGTATGTGGCTTAACGTGACCAGAAATCATAGTATGACCCTCACTATTCCTATATAAGTAAACTCCGGAGAACCCTGTCGACAAGAATGGAAAATCAATTATCAACATGTCATCATGCATTCACATCAATTTATTAATTAGTACAAAACTCATGTCCTACTTCCCGCAAAACTTTCAAAATACTCGCCGACTTTCATTTAAAAATAAAAAGTGTCAGTCGCATTTATAAGGCATAAAAACACGCTTAAAAACTTTATTTTTCGTGAGGAAAAATGCTGCTTGTTTCGGCTCACAGGGAATAATATTGTAGCATGAGATAAATTTGATACAGTAGCAGAACTCAATTAAACTTTTGTTACGGCAGAGTGCATCCAATACAGAACAAAATAGACCATAACCATCAAACTAAAAGTGTCCACGTTTGAGGGCACAAAGTGCATAGAAAACTTTTTCAACCCTGTACTGGCAGAAAATCCGGTGAATTATTCATAGGGGCGGCTATCATCACTTCACAACCGTATGTGAGTTCAAGTATGTTCGACAGATGAAACACTGAACTAGTTTCAAATGGAAATAGTCATCAGAAGTAATGTATCTTTTAGATTGAATGGAGTCATGGAATGGAGTTACTAGAACCGACGATAAGATTTTAAAGATAGGACTTACGAGTTTTTAAGTGGTCGATGAATGTGGTAGTGTCTAGCTTTGAGGGAGAATTTCAAATCAAATCATAAAAGTATGTCAATGCAAGTGTTAAGGAGTACAATCACACATGTTGGACAAAATCCTTAAACTAAGCATTGACTTTCGTTTGTATTAGAGATTGGAAGAGTTATTTCAGTGTTCTTATTTTTAAAGTTATAGTACGAGTCATTGCTGGAAAAAGGTCAATTCATCTTTTCAATGACTGCCTTGAATGATTAAGAAGCCTGGGGGAATAAATTATTAGAAAATAATAATATTCTACTTTTGTTGGAACATAACAATTACATAGCTCCCTGTTAAGAGAAAAGGGACATGCCCCTATAATGGTCACTAGCTCACGTTTCCCTCCGTAGAGAAAACTTGGTATTAAATATAAAACAAAAAATTAAAAGCTGCAAATACAGATACTGACTGAGGGAGGGTTTTATAGTTAGAAAGTAAGTACAACTTAGGGTCGGTGTTGTACAAAAGTTTAAGCCAAATTCTGAACTAAACAATGAATTAATACTTGATCTGTTCAATTCTGTTCAATTTCAATCTGTTTTAACATTTCAGTTAATTTAATACTGAGAAAGCGGATACTGAGAAATTTGTTGAAGCTAGAGGACGGAGAACCCACGGCAAGAGATGTCATTAACTCAACTATGAGAATCATTACATCCGCCTGCAGGTCTTCAATGCCCCAACGAAGACCCCGGCACAGTAAGCCTTCAGTATACTGGTGGTCACCTGAAATTGCCGAAAAACGAAGGGAGTGTCACAAACTACGACGCAGGACACAGCGAACTCGAACCCGGGAAGAGGCATGTATCCAATTAGCTGCTTACAAGTCATCTAGAAAATGCCTCCGTAGACTTATCAACAGCAGCAAGGCCAACCGCTGGCAAAACCTGGTGGACGACGTGAACAGAGACCCATGGGGCCTGGGCTACAAAATAGTAATGCGGAAGCTCGGTGTCCAAAGGTCACCTCACTCATACGAGGCAGAAAAGATGGACGAAATCGAGCGGGCTCTCTTCCCCATCCATCCCGCCATCGTTGAAGCCGTTCACTATGAAACACCAATGGAAATTCCATTTTTCACGAAGATGGAATTGGAGAAAGCAGTCTTGTCTATGAAGGCCAGAAAGGCTCCAGGACCAGATGGGATTCCCGCAGAGGTGCTACAAATGGTCTTCCACTTTTCCCCTGACCTGCTCCTCCGCATGTTCAACGCATACCTGCGCGAAGGGCTGTTCCCGGAGTGCTGGAAGGTGTCGAGACTTGTGCTCATTACGAAGGGAAAAGGGGATCCCGAGTCGCTAGCTGCATACCGCCCACTGTGTATGCTTGACACGGTCGGAAAAGTTTTTGAAAAACTTATCAGGGGAAGACTCGCTGACGTGATTCGGATTGCCAGGGATCTATCTCCACGACAGTATGGCTTCAGAGCAGGCCGCTCCACCATCGATGCAATTGGAGAAGTAGTGAGCGCGGTCCAACGTGCGGAGTCTCACAGTATTTCCACACGACGGGTCGTCCTGCTGGTGACTCTGGATGTCCGAAATGCATTTAACAGCGCTAGATGGGTGGATATTCTGGAAGCCCTAGAAAATTGTTTTCAAGTACCAGTGTACCTGATGCGGATTCTCAGGAACTATTTGAAGGACCGCAGCTTACTTTACGACTCGAAGGAGGGTAGGTGAAGTATAAATCTTACTTCAGGTGTCGCTCAGGGCTCTATCCTTGGCCCGGATGTTTCAATCAATAAATTAATAAATCAATTAAGGTTGTTTGCTTATTTATTGCTCAAAGTTTTTTTTACATTTGTTTTGCAATATTAAACGATCTGAATATCCTTCATTACAGCTTCATTGAAAAAAATTCGTTTTTAATCATCAATATCAAACCAAAGTTACTAAAAGATATTTTTTAGGTTTTTTCCAACTATCTAACTTACGAACTAACTTAATATATTAAAAATTTGGCAATGGCATTCAATTTTTATCTTTAGTTTTTTAATAATTCTATTTCAAGTATTGAGTTTCAAAATGAACGTTCCTCAATAACTTTCTAAATTCCAATCACTAAATTTTATATGAAGTTGGTGCAGGTCAGACAGAAAATTCTCCAATAACCTGAACTTTGCTGCAAATTTTGTCGATCAAGCTGCCACCAAATGGCACTTATGATGAGATAAATTTGAGCAGCTTCATTTGTTTTAAGTGCTTCAGAGTCATTTAAAACAAAACTAAATAACAGCGATTGAAAAATGGCTGGTCCCCATTACGAATTCAGCAGAGAGGAAAATGCAACAGAAATGATGAAAAGTATCTTCAAAGCCTTTGAACCTGACTTGGTTAACGAAAGTTCCATTTATGGGTTCAAACAATTTGGCCCAGGAGATGAAATTACCAAGGCTATTGTGTAGACGCACTTTGATCAGGACTTACTGTGGAGTCTGCGCAGCTATTTCTGACACTGTAAGTGACAACACCACCCAAATTCACAACTAACTACTATGATACCCCCAGAATGAAGACAACGTAGTAAGCTTGTCCATTCTTAGGGATGGAGCCTTACCAACTTCACCGGTGAGCACCCTCCATGTACCTTACACCACCTGGATTTGCGAAATTACACAACCTGAGTTGAGTTATGCGAAACGAACCGAAATGATATTATTGTATGAAGAAATCTCGACTATTATACTTACAACAAATATCTAGTTCTAGTAATTTTACTAAGCATCTAGGGATCACGGGAAAGCCAATAATCGTTGGTTTCAGTTGAATTAGAATTCATACCTAGCATCACGGAGAAAACTACCTCGAACTAGATCTACCGTCTGTTGAGGAGTAGGTGCCGAAATTTTAACTTACAATGTTAAAAAATAAGGAATCCAGGACCATCAATCGCTAAGCGAGTTATGAAATTCCTGGACTCCTACCGAGTCATGATAAATGTTCCCTCCTTGATCATTTATGAAAACTTGAGAAAATTTCAGATCCCTTTTCTCCCACAATTTAAACAGTTTTCCCTTTGACTATTCATTATGACTTGAGTATATTTCAGATCCCTATTCCCCCACAACAAAAATAAACTATCTTGTGCCGAATTTAATGAATAGAGGAAACCGAACTTAAATTGTAGTCGATCGGCTCGATTTATTGTAAACGAAGGAGCTCCAAGATGGATGCATTCATTCTACTATGACTCTTTGTTAATCTGAAGCTGGAGTTAACTACTCTTCATATTTGCAACCTCGTGGAACCATCAATGGTGATTAATACTGTATCCAACTGAATCATAAATTGAAAAGCATCATAAATTGACTTTTAGTTTTTCAGCAGGGATGAGGTTATATTACTTCATGATAACACATAGCCTCACTCTGGCGCGATGAGACTCCGTTTTCACCCGGTATTTTCAGCAAGGTTTCATATCAATATTTCTTTATACATTTGGATCACGTTTTGACAGAAAAACAATTAAAGACTGAAAAATCTGTGAAATATACCTTTGAAGAGTTTCTTCCAAACAAAATCTCAGACTTCTACGTAACAAAGTAACAAGAATTACCTGTACCAATCCTAAGGGTTTTTTTTTGGTTTTAAATAAACCCTGGAAGTACTTAAAAGTCTTGAGGGTATTTTTTCATCATCATGCTGACAACCAAATATTCGTGAAAAATTTGCACGAATATTTGGTGCGGTTAAACTGGTTCACCTGTGACGTGACATGAAGAACCGAGAAATGTCAACAATAGACATAGCATGACTCCTGTTATCGAACTTTGCTTGAATCTCAACATGGTAATTACTGACTAATTTATTAATTTATAAGGCTAACATAAGAGGATGAAGGTGAGTTCGGCACGTCTGTAAACGAAATCGATTTTAATATAAATTCCATCGGAGTAGACGTTTGTTGACATGTTGATAGTCCACCACTAGACGGACATTTGTCACAAAACCTACTGCAAGGCCTGTGCATAAATTCAACCAGTGAGAATGACCTCCGATCCGATCACTTATCACTTCAGATCACTGGTAGTCGCTGGTAGTCTAAAGAACGAAATGAACTGGAAATTATAATTATAACATATGAGATATAACATATTATATAAGAGATCACTAGTCTGCTGATATATAAAAACTTGGAGTAGGCATCATTTCGGAAAGGGACTTCAAACCGCACGTCATCGATTTTGGCGTCGGCGTCAGATAAGGACGAAGAAACGAAGGAAGTGCTCTACTATTGTCAGAAAAGACTCTTTGACTGATTGCCCGCTAACGATATACCGATAGTTCTAGATGATTTCAAAGCCCTGGCATTGAGGAATCTCCTCGTCAACTGAAGGGCATAGCATTTACAAAAGAACCAGTGACCACGAACATTGACTGAATGCTTTGTTAAGCTACAAAAATTAATTTTACGCTCGACATGCTTCCCTCACCGACCCAAAAATGAGAAGACTTAGGTATCATCGGATGGTTAAACCTCCAAATAGACCAAAAGATGGACCACAAGCATGATTGACATCTATGGGTACCGAGAACGTATTTGTGCCTATCGCCATTATTCGGCCAAATCAACCTATCGATATCGTATATCCATGGATTGCTCGACAAATACTAGTTCCCTACCAAAATTCAGCATCGAAAGTTTCCAAAAAAACAGGGGTAAAAACCTTTACAGAATCCCTGGACGGAAACCCAGTTGGTCCTCACCATATGAGATTCATCAATGAAACAAGCGATGAGCTGTTGATGTTAGTGTAAGAGGTGATCAAGAAAGTGGCAGACCAGAGTTTTGAAGGAAAAGCCCGTCAAAAGATGAACGATAGGTTTGATGATGTCTGCCAAGATGCGTTGATCAGTAGGAACCAGGAATGCAGACAATATCCAAAAAACTGGAACATTATCGGAATCAAAGAAGAGTAGCAACCCAGATTATTATCATTAAGGTACGACAATATTATAATGACCGATTGAAGGGTATCGTTGTGTCTAGAGAGGTATTCAACAAGACAAGTGGTTAGAAGTTCTAAAAAGCCTAAAACAACAGCCCAAGATAACGACCTTGTGTGATTTCATGGGTGACATTATCGCAAATGAAAATAAACTAAAGAAAAGGATCTTCTAAATCTCTCGCAAACTTCTAAAAAGTTTCGATTGGCCTCACCAACTTTAATAGTTATTCAATTTGGATGTTCAATATTAACGTACAAAAAATTTTTGTGGACTCCTAGGAAAACATTAAATATTGATTGAAATCTATAGTAACTAACGATTTGCTTTGTTATCCTTGCGAAAGTAATCAACCAAACCAAAATGACAGTGACGTCTATGCATCCTAAGTCCGTATCAATAACCAATTCTTCGATGCCTTCAACCATAAATCCGGACTGAAACAGGGTGATGTGCTGGTCTCAGTTTTATTCAATCTAGCTTAGGAGTATTTCAAATGAAAACTACTTGCTTATTATATGAAAAGAGCCGAGTGGTAGCTTATTAACCACCATGAAAAAATCACGATATTGAAAGTCAGCTGCATACACAGGGAAACAAAGTTTCAAGAGTGCAAAGATGTGATTTAGCACCACTGTAAACATTTTTGACAGGGACAGTGACCTTGGCAGTGACGGGGTGAGCAGAAACGGTGAGCAGATTTATGTTCCTGTTTTCATTTAACGTAAAGGCTTCGAGAGGCGTTATCTTGTTTTACGCAAAATTGAGACGAAATTCACCATTAGAATTATAGTTTCTGATTTTGATACTGATTTTGGTTGAATATCATTAGATCGAGAGTTTTTTTTCAAATGTGAGCACAGCGTGTGTACTCTGATTAGGATAGTGATTAGAACTATTCTATGGAAGGAGATGAAACTTTGTCACTCACCCAAGTTTCCGCAAACATACTCTGGATCGCCTCTGAAAAACGTGTCCTGAGGCGGAATAATTCGATGTAACCATGAGCTGTATGCAATATTTCAACCAGCCGGAGTTCTCAAAGGTTATAACACTGCAAAATCTGCAATGGTCTGACCATGTAAATTGTATTGAAGAACAATATCTATTGAACAGCTATTCGTAAGGAGAAACGATGAACGCAGACTAGTGAGGAAGCCAAGAAGACCCTGTTTCAACTCTGATGGTCAGTTTGTCGCTGCTGGGACCTTGAAATGAAAGTCCCAGCTGTCAAAAGTCGATAAATGGATCAAGACAGTTATAGACAGTATTTGCGGGAAGCGTAGGGCTGAGAGGGGCTGTAGGGGCACGATAATAAATAAATAAATAACCTGAGATGCTATGTATACCCCTGAGCGAAACATTCAAACTGGTGTCCGCTGTAAGGAAACACAAAAATGGCTCAGGTCTGTAAAATTTAGAGCTTAGTTATTTAAAACGGGTTTTGTTTATATGGAGTCTCAGCAATCATATGTGATCCGTAGGATGGGTGTTACCACTACTGATATCGTTCATAATGGTAAGTAATTTTAACCAGTTAAATATAGTTGCACTCAATTTCAACCATTCAACTTCTTGAAAACTGCAATATGTTTCAATAGTGTTTAAAGATTCTGCTGGATTTTAATCATCTTTTTAAGTGTTGTTGAGCTTTTTACGAGGTTACGATTTTCAAAAAATAATTTTCTTCGATGGATTTTGCCTTATTGAAGGTGAAAATATACATCGTTTTCAAATTTCGCACGGATATTTATTAAGTATTATAATATTATTATACATTATTGTGTATTATACATTATTATAATACACAAGAAATTTTTTTTCAGTAGTTTTGAGCTATTCCCAGCTATCACGAATGTTTCATAATCGATGTTGAAAATGATTTTTTGAGTTTACAACATCTCAGAAAAAAAACAAAAAAAAACCGGAATTAATTCTTGTTAAAACGGCTGTCGCACGATCTAAGATATTTTAAGACATTTTGTTTCCACCAAAAAATAACAAATTGGCGGTCATTTGAAAACAATCGGTTTTTGGTTTTAGGAGATCAACTGGAAATCGGAAAACCTATTTTCGATCAACATGACCTGACATATTAAAAAATTCAAAGAAGTCGGCCAACAATTTTTTAATCGGGTCCGACAACTCAAAAAATTATAAAAGTTCAGTTCACTTAAGTTTCTTTTTAAAAATGCAATGAAAGGAACAAAAATCAAATCACGGCTGTCATAGCAGTAGGCCATCCTTTCAACCCAATTTTTCAAGACATTATTGAAGATTTCGGGGGATATCTGAGCAATGGTTTCTTGAATATTAAATTTCAGTGCTTGAATCGTTTGCGGATTTTAGGCATCATATCGATCTTTTACAGCGCCCCATAAAAAGAAATGTCAAATCGCAGCTTCGAGGCGGCCATTTGAAATCGCCATGGTGGCTGATTACATGATTTCCGAATTGTGAGCGCAAAAGATCTATTATTTGATGAACTGAATGGCATGGTGCGCCTTCGTGTGAAACCAAAAGTTAGCCAAGTCCAAATCCTCAATCCTCTGCCACGAAAAGTCGGTTATCATGCCTCTGTAGCGCTGCCCGTTATCCGAGACGGCATTTTCAGGCTCATTTTGAAAGAAAATGGTCAAATGGCGCCAGCACTCCGTAATTCATACCACACTGTTACTCGCTGAGGATGCATTGCATTCTCGACAATCAAAAGTATTTCATATCTAATTTATAGTATATCAAGTATAAATCGAATCAGATGTTTCGAAATAATTGGGAAGTCGATAATGCTTAAATACGCTGAAGAGTTGAAGAGTCCTTGCCTTAGGCGCTTAACAACTATTTTAAAATTTTTATAACGTTCCAAAACCATTTGCTTCGTATTTTTGATTGAATTTAGAACCAAAATCAGCTTACAAAAATTTAAAAAGTTCCCATTAAACACGACATCGAAGATGGGGAACGTCTTTTTTGGAAAAATATTGCCAACTTGTGTGATTTTTGTATGCAATTGTGTGCAGGAAGAATATGACTTTGTATGTTTTTAGGTTTTTATCGATTAATTTATTTGATCCTTAACTTTACGTTAATTTCAAATTTGCTACTCAATAACATATTGCGCATTCATAAGTTTTTATATATGAGTCTTTACGCGGATTCTGGGCATTATTAATAGTGTACAGAAAAAAAATTTTTTTAAAGTTTTTTCTTCAGGACACTTTGAGCTACTCTCGCATTTTATTCATTATTTCTCAAGGGTTTTATTGAGCAAGACTTATTGAGATACAACTGAGTAAAAACTTGACACAGGCACAAACGTAATGATTGGAGTATTCAGAACTTTGATTGCTTTCCCTTCCTTGTTAAGTTACCCATATTTTGGTTGGATTTTTGATGTAGCACGGTCCTGTTATTTGATAGCGTAAGTCAGAGCTTAAAATATAAACCACTTTAAAAATATGTTTTGATAAACCTTTTATTGAATATTCGGATTTGGAAATGTCCTTTCCCAAATTATTTATTGGTTTTAATAAACAATGACTACGTTTCTGGGCAGATTATTTTTGCAAAGTTATTTTTGGATACTCGCTGTTGTGCTTAGCAGGAAGAAAAATTCCCTCCATCCAATTCATTCGCAACGCCATTATAAAACTTCCCCTATACGGACTGAATATCAATAGATAAGTACCTTTTCCCAGTATCAGACAAACAGTAGCAAATATTCTGCTCCCTAAGCTTCTATACAAGGATATTTGTTTAGGATCAACTTTCTCTCCATGCAGAATATAACATATGATAATCCCTTACCATAATAGAATGCTGGATAATTTATGGCATGTCAATGCTCCTCTTGTGAGTTTCATGTGGAACGTTTGAAAGAATTTTGCCGGATTTTCATCATTTTCTTTTAGACGGAATGCAATGTTTATCCAACACTTTGGACTCTTGCCCTTTTTATTTGGGAAAAGGACAACTCTGTCTGCGACATTTCATTTTGCATTGACCCTTGTTAAATAGAGTTTGCTCAGTGAATGCTGCTTAACTTTTTTCCTTCTTCCTGTTTTTTTCTGTTTTCCGTACATTTGTTCATACTTAATATTTCGTTTTGTGTATTTTTCACTTTTCTCGACGAAACCAATTACCCAGACACGTGGCCGAATGCTGTATTTGAAATGACTTTCGCTGTAGATTCCATTCAAGAGCTGAATGAATGGGAGGGATCAGGTGAAACGAAGGAGAAAAACACATTTTCCTAGCCTTAATCCTTGAGAAAACGCTTGCTGGTCTTAAAAAAGTTTAAAATTTTCGTGACCTGCTAGAATGCTTTGCAGGTACAACTTATTCACGTGATACCAATCCGAATACGAACAAATTGATGACGACCAGGCTGTTAATTTTATGAATCAGATATTCCCTGGATACGATATTATCGCAGGAATTCATATCAAATAAATGTTTATGGATCTTGTAAGTTGCTGGTATGTTTGATATAATCTAATTTGCCTGTACAACGAAAGTATCTTACCTTAATCGAAATAGTTTTCCTTTGTGCCAGCCAGCTGGGATGAAAAATTAATTGTGTTCAGTTCGCATTAAGCCTGATTGAATTACATTAGTTCGTTATTGCGATGAGAGGTACAAGGATGGCTCTTCGGCTGAGCCGCACGATAAACAACTAATGGCGAGGAATCAGCTTGTGGATGAGGGCACAAGTTTCTTACGTAGACGTATCGAAAACTTCCTAATGACTGTGAATTATTCGAACGCTGGAAGTTACATATTCGTAATATGAAGATGCCTAGTAATTTCGGATAATTGAAATAAATGGAAAGCGGTTGCCTTTTTGATGTGCAATGATACAGCATTGATGGGGAGGAGTTTACGTGAAATCGAGAAGCCTGGAGCTCCCTCCATTGTTTACATAGAGATATTATTAGCATCATCTTTCTGAAGATATAGAATAATGTTCAAGACTTCAACACAGACAACGAGTCCTTCTATGAGCTTAAACTACGGTCTCAGCTCATGGATTTTCAGTAAATGGTTTTGAAACCTTAAACTTAGTATAGTGTGGGTACGTAGTGCATGCATTAATTTAATATCGAGCACTTGGCTTCAATGCAGAGTCCATAAAAAACACACACGAACATAATCCTTGTAAGCTTCGAAGCAGGCAAAGTATTTCATTCAATGCCAACGATTGCGCTTTATATGGTATTGCAGGAGAGAATGCTCTATTTTACGATGGCATGTGCCAAAGATTTTTTGTCAGGAAAAGACAATAGGGACTATTCAATACTCAATATATATTCTGCGTCGACCAAACATCTTACATTTTTCCATTGAAGTCGACTGTGTGCCATGGGTCGGACTAAGTTTTTCTCGAGAAAATGAAATATCTGCTCGCACAGTCCTTGTTTTCGGTCTGTCTAAGGTAGCTTATATATGAAGAGCCTGATATTTATGAGAAATTCTTGAAAAGCTGCCGTAAATTCATACATTGTGTGTCGGCTTTCAATTCCCTGAAGGGCAACCTTCAAGAAGTTATGCGTTAGTATAATAGGCTTTTGAAAATGAGGTAGATAAGTGACCAAGCGTAGATGAGAATTTTCCAAAATAGCCTTGACATTTTCGGTATTCATGAATGGCATGATTTAAGAGCCGTAGAAAAAGCTATTGAATTATTGTTTACGTGACGGCTGCTGAAGTTTTTGGCTTAAACTTGATTTGACCGAAAATAGGAGTGTCTCGGAAGGATTACGCCTTCAACTACCAAGAAAGTATTTATAATTCGAATGACAGTCTTTTAAGTAGGAAAAATTGAATAATAATCTGAATTGAATCATATATGTCAGCCGGTTTTCAAAGGAAGCGAGATTTTGGAATTGTCGACTTTTGTTAGGAACAGCTCAACTTTTACTCCTGTCGTTTTGTACTCTCCGTCATTTATTAAAGTTGATGGATGGCTATTACGCCAAGATTAAATTCATACTACAAACAGCTTATTGATGGAGGTACGCCTTATTCTATAGTTATTTTTTCCTTTCTTCCGCTATTTTCCAAACTTAGATCCTGAACAAAAGTCTAAAAGCAACCAAGATAAAAACAATTAAAAATAATGCACACCGATTTGCAGCCGCAACCTTACACAATTAAAAATCAAATAACTTTACAATTTTTAAATCAAATATGTTTGATACTATAAATTATTCGACACTTTCGTATGAAATACAAAGGATTTTAACATGAAAACCAGTAAATAACCAAATACACGCTAATAAGATTCATGCTACGAGAGAATCTCGTGAAAAACAATAAATATTTTAAACAATTTCAAAGAAAATATCTTCATTTTTTAGAAAATATTCCGAACTTACTTAGAAAGGATCCCGAATCAACTGCCAATAGATATTGTTGGTCAAGATTTCATTAACTTGGTCATATAATTCTTCTTCTTATATCTTTCTGTTTTTTGAAATGACACTTTATGGGAGCAGGATGAGTCCAGTCTTATTTCAACATTATCTTTATTTATTTCAAGGAAATAATCCAAAAAAAATCCTAACTCAATCCAAAAACATGATAACTAACGAATACATGCAATATCTAAACGCTTAAAAGGAGCAAACCAGTGATGAAGCTACCAGCAAGTACCAAAGAGTTAGAAATTTTCTTATGAGACGGCTTATCTTCAAAGGCATTTAACTGCTTCCTAAATTCATTAGTATAACTACTCAAATTTTATAAAAAAACTTGGAAGAACGCTCTCTTGATAAGATGATTTCCGATTCATAATTAGGATGCAGCTTGTAAACGAAAATTAGACAAATTGTGATTAAAACGACGTTTAACTCAATTTTGTGATTAGATGAAATGAATTTTATTTTGAAGTTCGTTTTTTCCTCAACAACAACAAGAAAGCAAGGCCCGGCTGACTTAAGTAACAACAAAAACTATCATTTTATTTTAGAGCTGGGGGGCGAAGACTATTTATAACCTGATTGATGCGCTGTCAGTGCCACAAAGGACTCTAACTTTGGCTAAACACTTGTCAATGGTGTCTGGTTGACAAGAAAGTTTTTTGACCAAACTGGACTGAATCGCTAGGTATATCAATCGGGCTAGACTTTTTGGAATTCCTAGGAATTCCTTTTTCCTAGGGAAAGGAAAAAGGCCGCCAGTAAAAGGAAGAACGTTTCATTAACGCTTTCAGTCAATCAAGTTTACTTTTCATTTTTGTTAGGGTCAGAGAATTGTAGACAACGTGGCTCCATTTGTCAACTAATTTCAACACCTTTCAAAAAATATTATCCAGCGAAGCATCGCCATTTTTTTGACATACTCATTACGCTGTTTGTCTTCTGCGTTTCAACATGGTTGCGCTTCTCTCCAGAGCAAAATCTGAGATTTTATTGCACAGGCTTATTGCATTTTTGAAACAGAGTCTTATCCATTTTGTGCAGGCAAGACAAAAAACATCTGTTTTCGATATAACCCTCGTTTTAATCCTAGCTTTTTGTTAACTTCGAATATTTTTTGAATACAAGCGGATATTCCCTTAGACTCATCCAAAAGCACCTTCATGTTAGACCCCAGTCTATTCAAAACTGAATATCCAACTAAAGCTTGATCGGTCATTGCGCAGAGTTATTCCGAGTAACAACAGAATAACAGAATATTTGAACTCTACTAAACCGCTGCAACTTCGTCACTGACAGTGTACTCTAGTGATCCGTTTGCTAGTTAGGACTGATCCAGTTGATGGATTGAATTCATGGGTAGTACTTCAGCTCAAAAGTTAATGCTCGGATTCGACAGCTTGGTAGTACAAAGGTGTAACATGTGGGAAATCAGAAAATACTCCTGAATAATGCAACGAGTAGGTCTATTAGGAACACCTGTTGTTACTAGCATCTCGCAACTTGCTACGTTTCATAGATGAGACTGAAATCCTTTATTGAAAATCTTATTGTACACAAAAGATATTTCGACAGCTGGTATGTTTTCTAATGATCGCAAGATATTCTTTCATTTAGAGGAAAGTTGGATGCGTTACTTATGTCCGGCACAACTAGGATGAATGCCCTAAGCTAAGGTTAACCAGTAGCCTCCACATGTAGAACCGCAGGCATAATCTCCACAACTACCGTGACAGCAAAACGTCTCTCGTTCTAAAACCTCACATCTGTAAAGAAATGTTCCCATCCACATAGCTTACGTGTGAGTCTCATAAAAAGTCGTTTCCAGCGATGTGAAAATTTGTCATTCAGGTGCTCCTTTTCACTTAAATATGTGTGTCGGTATCTTGTCGTCTTCTTCTATGTATAATAAGATTCATTTTTTGCAAGCAAGCCTTAGGATTCCAGGCAAAATTTTTTAGACCAATCACATTATCTCGACAGGAGCATTGCCAAAACCTCATTCAACTTAATTGAAAGTCGTGCTAAGCCCATGCCAACTCGAAAAGAGCAGAAAACCTTGCGTTGTGCAACGCAGGGAGAATGTGGAAACAATAGTGACGTATATGCCATCACAATGTTGCCAATATAGACTATCGTTGGCCACTTTGTGTAACCAGGACATCTGTTGAAAAATCAGTTTGTAGTTCTCTTTGCATATTTTCAACGAGATGCCGACAGGTCAGCCCTACAAATTTTGGCAGTCTTTCTGTCCTGTGCTTCGCCCTGGCTTAACAGTATTTAAACTTTTCGCGATGTTGCAATACTCTATTGGCTGACGATTTCATTCCATATCTTAGGCTATCTCAAGAATTGCCGTCTTCTATAAGTTTTGACATAAAGTAATGACAAATAGACTTGACAATACTTTAAAATTCACCATATCTTTGACAGTTGATTCCCTGATTACTGACTCCTGCCAAAACCAAGTGGTTGCATTGATTTTGTGAACATGTCTACAAGCTTCTTTGCATTCAATTTTCCACTATTTAACACGCAAGTGGACCACTATAAGTGCAGGCATCTAGAAGTACTCTATAGACTTTCTTAGATCACTCTAAACAGTCAGACCCAAGGAAGGATACACAGTATGACGGAAAAGTTCCCGAGCTTTTGAAATAAAAAGTCGAAAATTACGTCTAAAGAAATTTATTCCACTTAATTTTCAACAAAGTCCCCTTCCCTAGATATACACTCATTTGAGCGCTCCATGAGTGATTCGAAGGCTCTCTGGTACTCCTCTGAAGTTATCGCTGTGAGGCGCTCGGTGCAAGCCGCTTGAATGCTCGGTACATCTTCAAAAAATCGTCCTTTCAAGGCCAGTTTTAGCTTGGAAAATAGGAAAAAGTTGACTGTCCCCCAGATCTGGTGAGTATAGGGCGTGATTGATGCGTGGGATCTGATTTTTGGCGAGATAACGCTTCACAATGTTTAAAGAATGAGCAGGCGCATTGTCATCCAGCAAACTCCACGATCCCGGTTCCTTGTACTTGGGCCTGATGCAATTTATCCGGCGCTTCAGACGGTTTACCACCTCTACGTAATACGCAGCATTCACGGTGGAGTTAGGGGGCACAAGTTCCTTGTGTATCAGGCCTTTGGAATCGAAGTCATTTTCTAACGACTCTCTACCCTTCTTGAGCCGACTTAACCACGTGTTAACAGTTGTACGCGACACTACACCTTCACCGTAAGCCGAATTGATCATTTTTTTCGTTTCTGCGAAAGTTTTTAAAATTTATAGCAGATTTTAATTGCGGCACGATGTTCAAATTTCACATCCATTGTAGAGCTTGCACCGGGGTAATAACACACGTTCACTCAAGCACGTCTATCTCGGCAACTAATGAACGGATACTGGTGAAAATCTCAGACATTCCAGAAGATTGTAGCAACATAGTACCAGTGTCGATTAAGAGGTGGCGCACCTCGTACAAGCGCTCCAAAATAAGTTCGGAAACTTTTCCGACATACTGTGAATTTAACCTAAGGATCGATAGACAAACATTCCAGACATCAGAAACAGTGCATGTTATCAATGTTAAACGTCACTGACATAAATCAATGGGCATCTATTAAATCAACGTGAATCTGGCTTCAGGATCCTTTTTTCGCAGGATTTCACTGAGACATATATAATTCAAACACTTCATCATTACAACTAACTCTCTCCATAGAAAAAGACATCAAGTTCTGTGCTGGAGAAAGTGTTTTCTAAAAAGTGAAGCCCCACCTGGGACGTTATATTGATTGACTTAGTGTCAGTTGAAAAATAATGTTATACCTGAAACATAACACACACGAAACTATTGTTTGAAGTGTGAATTCATCAGGCAAGAACTTTACCAATAAACTACGCTAATAAGGTTTTGTGCTTTATGGTGTTAACAAAGGAGTCATAAGTCAGCTTTGAAAATTGCGATCCAATAAAGATTTATCTTAAGGACATTACTTATTGTGTTATTGTTTTGAACTGAAAACTGCCACGATATAGATTTCTGTACAGGACATGCCTCCTTGGAGTGGTGGTTAAATTTCGGTTAGGATCTTCTGTAGACTCAAGACGCACCCGCCAGAGGTATATGTTTCAGATCTTTCGATACGGAAGTATGGTTTTTGTAGGTGATATGATGTGTTTCACCCTTTATCCTTTTCCAATTCGAGCGTTTACAAAAGAAGAAGCTTATATAGCCCACCAAACGTCCTTGTACAATATGACTATATGTAATCTAGGTATTGACAATTGTGGAATGGAACTGTTCTTTTCCGATCCCTGAGGAATTTTTAAACAATCTGATTTAAATCTGGTAGAAAATTCATAGGGCTTCTATTTCAAACAATATGACAGTTTGCGCTGTCCTCTTTTATATTTAGCTCTTATGGTGGATTGTTCAACCTAAATTTTTAACATTGTACAAATTAAGTTTCTCAAAATTTTAGAATGGCCATGAATGCCAATGAATGCCAATGCCAATGAATGACCGCGCTAAACGGTGGGAATGATTTGACCTCAGTTTGGTTGAGTGCTGCATGTATTAGGCATCTTTCAGTTGTTCGTGTAGCTTTGTTTTCACTTAGGACTTGTCACCCTATGTAGCTTCTAGGTTAAATTTCCTTTCTCTTTATGGTTTTATCCCCTCGATTCGCTGTTGGCCCGTCTTTTGGAAATGCTAGGCATAGAAAGCATTTGGCGTGACTCGTAAGGTATGCCCCATTAGTAAACGTCAAAAGAAGTTTAATATTTTCTAATATTTTCAGTATTAATTTAAAATGCTAGAAAATACTGAAACCAAGTCGATTGCATTCCAATAGCTTCAGACACCCACAAGGATACTTGCTTTCAAATTTCCCGCATGTACACGCCTATCGGACTCGTTTATATCCTTTTCGTGAAATCAATACCAACCTCATAATAAACTGATTTTCTGCTTTCCTCGAATAATGTGAAAACTTTGATACTTCACTGCTGAAAAATTTGCCACTATCGTTTGAAAAATCAATTCAAAGCAATTTAGAATTGATTGCAACGTACTTGTGTAAAGTTTCCGATATCGTAGCATTTTCTCTCAAAGTTCGTCAGAGTGAAAATCAACTTGTTTCTTTTTAATTTCGTTGTTTAAAGTAATTGCGCTTAACAGATTTTCCATACAGGCGAAGAGAGTAGAAGAATGAGCACGACAAAGCATTCATAATCCTTGAATTTCACAGAAAGGTCTTTGGAGCGGAAAATTAATTAAGACTCGCCCATTACTCGACGCAATGCGGACGTCGTTAAATCGAACATCAAACGATTTTCCAATAATTCCTGCTGAAATGGGGGCAGCAAATTATTGAAAATTCGATTTGGATAATAGTCAGGTACATTTACATTAGAACGTCAGCATATAATTTTCCTTTCGCTTTATGATGGCATAACGAAGAGTGGATGTTTTACGATTAAGATGAAAAGATTTACATCGATTTGCTCTCGAGATTGTGCGGCATCCAGGTGCTATCGAAGATATGCTGAAACAGGAAGAATTTAATTGGCGTGGACTTGAAAGGAAAATGTATGGGAAATTAGTGACTTAAAGACAATATCTTTCATGAAATCAGTAAATATCTGCTTTACAGGGAAGGTCATGCAAGCCAAATCTTTATTGGTTGTGAAGATAAGAATGTGAAAGAGTTTGATAGGATGGTAATTTTAAGGATACTCTGAATGATTTGATTGCAAGCCTAGTTTAGACTTCTGCTTGAAAATGGTTGAATAGAACTGGAATTCAATAATTCTTTTCTCCCAATTAAAGTACGAAGCAAGTTAAACATCGGAGTCGGTCTAATCTATTCTAGTCGATAAAATCTATTCATAAATTATGAAAATGGAAGAATGAGCAACAAATGAATATCAATCGCAAATTTTTAAACATAAAAAGGAAGCAAATATAAACGTTACTCAGCAAGATATGATAAAGTTTAGAACCTTTCTTTATTCATATGTCAATATAAAATTCATGTTAAAACGAATAAAAAAAAATAGTGAAAAATCATTCGAGAAGTTTTTATATTTATTTAAAAGCTAAAATAAAAAAATAAACACAGCTTTGACACTATCGTATGCAAGGAACCATGCATGAATTCTATATCCACAGCTTATTCTCCTGCTATCTTGTTTCAATATGAATTATTGTATTCATCGAAATCATAACTACATTGGAAAGTAAATTTGCGCAATTAACCATCGAAATTCGTGTTCCCTCAATTTCTTCAGTTACATGGACTTTCTGCAAAATAATAATTACTTAGATCCTCTGTTTTGATGATAAAGATAGCAAGACGATAGTTTTTAATTGAATCAAATCGGTTGAAGTTTAATAAAGAGTTAACCTTGCTGCTGCAATTCGAAAGAAAATCTCTTTGGTACGTAATCACCAATGAAATAACATGTTGGAACATTTAGACTTCAACTCGCGGAAAGTATGAAAACTAAATAAAGTACTCGAATGAAAGCAAGACAGTTTGCCCTATCCACGAATATTTGATAAAAGATATTAGGCACATTCAAATAAGCAAAAACCTGAAATCCTTCTCGATAAGTTCCTCACCTTTCATTGCTTTGCACAATCCAGTCGCAATTCCATCACTGATATAATGATCAAACAATCATTCGAAAAGGAAATGAGCTCTTCAATAGAACCCTATATGGATTTTATTATCACTAAAGAAACAATTGCTGCTCTGAAAAAATTGAGTAACAATAAAGCACCAGGTATCGATGGTATAACCAAAATCGTATCAAAAAATCTACCAAAGAAAGCAATAGTTCGCGCTTGTCAAGTATTTGACGCATGTCTTAGATCAAGCTACTTCCCCTTATCTTGGAAACATGCTACTGTTACGCCAATATTGAAACTAGGCAAAGATCGTACTTACATCCTAAGATGTACCTACGAATCATAGACCAATAAGGTTATTGCCAACTTTGGGAAAACTATTCGAAAAATTGATCCTAAAGAGAATCGCCGAACTCGTCGGGGATAAAATGATCCTTCCAAACTTTCAATTTGGCTTCAGGCGAGGATATTTCACAAAGCATCAATTATATATAGTAACCAAAGAAGTTAAGGCAGCCTTAAAGGAAATGAAATAGTGGGCATGGTGGTGCTAGGCATAGTTAAAGCCTTTGATGCTGTTTGGCATGAAGGGCTTCTCTATGAACTCAAGCACTTCAACTTTCCTCAATACTTGACGACTTACACGAAAACAAACACCAAGTTAAAATACGAGGCAGGCTACCCTTTAGGCTATCCAATAAACATTAATTGCCAAATAGCAACCTTTGCAGATGATATTTATCTTAATGCAATTGGAACACCGTCGCAGACTTTAATAAATGGATTAGAACAAGGACTAGAGATCTCATATCAGTATTTTCACCGATGGAGAGTTAAAGTCAATGTGGACAATTTACTTCAGGAAGAAGCGAAAACCCACTATGCTTCCTGGCAGATGCCTAAGTTTTTTCGGCCACTGCATACCTTGGGACAACAAATTATCCTATCTCGGGTTTGTGCTAGATCCAAAATTAATGTTTCGAAACCACATCGAATACATACGCAATAAGTCATTACATTCGGTCGTAGCCTCAACTTAAAAAAAAGAGACAGTCATCGCCGAAACGGTGCTACAACTAATCCTTTTTTATCACTCCATCATTCTCCAACTTGCAATCACTTTGCCGAACATCTTAAAACCATGCTTCAATCCACCCAAAACAGATTCCTGAAAGTGGCGTTTGACAAAACTTTCTATTTCTCTGCTCAGAAATTGCATGAACTTACTAAAATTGATCCTGTATAACAGCTCGCGGACTTTCGGCAACTAAAATTAATCGCTTCAGCCAGTAACTTATCAAACCCTCTTAGAGCTTCACCTAACAATTGAAGGCACTTTCCTATATTGTCTGTGTTTTAAGTTTGATGGGTGATAAGAGTCATAATAAGGATATCAAACCAGAAGTACTTACAAATCAGTCAGATCAAAATGGGCCTAATAATTTTCATCAAACATTATCCTTTGTATTGTTCCCCTCATATCACGATACATATAAACTTAAATTTTAACTGAATATAACACTACGATTAAAACCCTACTACTATGAGGTTGCTGCAGGTTTTAGCAATGACATAAAGTTGGCTTCAATTTTAGTGTATTATGTTGGCACAAGACAGCGCAAATGATATGACATATTCAAGTATATATATTGCGACCTTCGTTTATGGAATCATTCCTCTTTTGCACTTTATAGTAATCGTAAAAACAAAAAGAGAAAGTGAACATGGAATTAAATCAAAAACGTCTACTCTTACTATACGAATTCAAATTAGATCACAACGCAACGGACCAACGAGAAGTATCAACACCACATTTGGGCCTGATACAGTGAGCGAACGAACCACTCGGTGGTTTGAAAAATTTCAATCCGGAGACATGGACCTTGGAAGCGAGACACGTGGACACATAGGACAATTGATAGATAACGACGAGCTGCATGCAATAGTGGAGTCTGACCCCCGCCAAACCATAAGGGATATTGCCGAGAAATTAAGCGTTCACAATTCGACAGTTTTCCGCCTCTTGCAACAACTTGGAAATGTGAAACAACTTGACAAATGGGTTTTGCATGATCTTATTGAGCAAAACATGACGTGTCGAATTGAGATTTCAAGTTCTCTTCTCTCCCGCGACAAAAAGGAACCATTGTTGCACCGAATTATGACCTGCGATGAGAAGTGGATTTTATACGATAATCGTCGTGGATCGGCCCAATGGCGAGATGCCGATGAAGCGTCAAGACACATGCCGAAACCAAGACTTCATCCAAAGAACTGAATGGTAAATGTTTGGTGGTCTGTAGCTGGAGTTATTCACTATTCGTTCCTGCAACCTGGCGAAACCAACAATACTGAGAATGACTGGGCTCAACTGAATGAAATGCATCAGAAATTGATAGTCTAACGATCTACGCTTGTCAGCAGAGATGTAGTGATACTGCTTCATGATAACACACGACCTCATTTATCGAGAACAAGGGTCCAAAAATTAAATGAGTTGTCTTATGAGACTCTTTCTCCGTCAAAATATTACCATTTCTTTTGATTTTGACAGATTTTTTGATTTCATTTGACAGCAAAAGAAAAATTAATAATGTAGCTGCTGTTAAAAATGCCTTCGAGGAGTTTCTTCGAATCAGAAACTTCAACGTGTATCTCGTTGGGAAAAGTGTTTTGGTACCATTTTTGATTGATTAATTGTCTCTGTAAAAAGTTACAGCTGTTTAAAAAATTATTACTGAATCAGCCATTTCATCTGCAGCAACCTTAAGCAAAGATGCACATATTGCATCGAAAAGCCCACCAAGACAGGAAATATTCAGTCTCATATCCTGGAAATCCTTACGTTTTTCCAAAAGCCAGAAAAATAAACAAGTTCAGAGTTGGGTGAACAGTGAAAGCGATGCCCACAATTTAGTAATAAAACTCTTATGATAAAAGAAGTTCACGAAGTTGCAGCTCTGAATCATCGAGAGCGAAAATAACTCTTTCTTCAGATAGGGCCCTTAGGGGCCAATAAAGTCCTTATTGATGTGTTTAAAATGGAAATCTGGCAGAGCAACTTCGAACTCTTCAAGGTTCCCTCATACGATATGAGAAGCATGTCATCTCATCTGCCAACTAAAGTTAATATTTATAAAGAATTGTGGAAAGAGCTCAAGCTGGTTTCGAACACGCGTCCCTGCCGCTTCTCATCAGGTGCCAACTCACAGGCTGGGACGCGTCGATTGGCACTACCAGCTTAGGTGGATGTCGACTGGTTATTTACTAGTTATTAATATTGCTCTACAGCTTTGAACTTTTTCCTATATTCCAAATTGCCTTTGGTCTGGCTTTATCAATTTCAGAAGTTTTTGGTAGATCAATTTTCCCTTTTCACTTACAACTTATAAGTGAATTATACCCTTGCTAAGCTAACTCAGCGAAGACTCATGGGTGCGGAAGTTCTGATCAAATGTTTCGAATACCTCGATAGTGAATTTAATATTTATAAAGAATTGTGGAAAGAGCTCAAGCTGGTTTCGAACACGCGTCCCTGCCGCTTCTCATCAGGTGCTAACTCACAGGCTGGGACGCGTCGATCAAAATCGAGAAATCGAATTAATTACATTCTTTAATATTTTCTATATTATTCACTATCGAGGTACTCGAAATATTTGATCAGAACTTCCGCACCCATGAGTCTTCGCTGAGTTAGCTTAGCAAGGGTATAATTCACTTATAAGTTGTAAGTGAAAAGGGAAAATTGATCTACCAAAAACTTCTGAAATTGATAAAGCCAGACCAAAGGCAATTTGGAATATAGGAAAAAGTTCAAAGCTGTAGAGCAATATTAATAACTAGTAAATAACCAGTCGACATCCACCTAAGCTGGTAGTGCCAATCGACGCGTCCCAGCCTGTGAGTTGGCACCTGATGAGAAGCGGCAGGGACGCGTGTTCGAAACCAGCTTGAGCTCTTTCCACAATTCTTTATAAATATTAAATTCACTATCGAGGTATTCGAAACATTTGATCAGAACTTCC
This sequence comes from Stratiomys singularior, assembly GCA_954870665.1. Taxonomy (NCBI): domain Eukaryota; kingdom Metazoa; phylum Arthropoda; class Insecta; order Diptera; family Stratiomyidae; genus Stratiomys; species Stratiomys singularior. Next base: position 124,815,079 of record OX940878.1, on the reverse strand, counting down.
GCACCCATGAGTCTTCGCTGAGTTAGCTTAGCAAGGGTATAATTCACTTATAAGTTGTAAGTGAAAAGGGAAAATTGATCTACCAAAAACTTCTGAAATCAACTAAAGTTGTTCAAACACAAAACAGTTTTCGAGATGTGCAACAAGTTTCTGCAGATAGAACTTTACTAGCATATTTTTATGCCGAGGCTCGCTAGGGGAAGTATGATAAACCTCGAAACAATATAGAAACCTTTAAGAAAACACTTTTAATATCTCGATTAGAGGAGCAGTAGAGTTCCATCCAAGTTAGGATAGCTGTGCTCAAAATCTTCAGAGTGTTCAAAAATATTAGAATTTACTGAAAAGTGTCTAACCATTTGGTTACTCCATTTTACTTTATTGATTCACCAACTCTCTGCGTGAGCATTCGCTTAGGGTTTGCTTTAACGAGAGCTTCAGTTGGTGATGAAATTGATTATAAATCACAAAAAAAAAGCCGCATTCCGCTCCATCTACGAATTAACAACAAAAAAAAACAAAATGCATGTAAAGGGAGTTTTAATAGAGGTACAAAATTTTGAGTTGTTTTGATTGACATCACAGTTTACTGGAAACTTTGTTCTTTGTCGCTTTCATTTAAATACTCTTTCAAGCATTCGATTACCACAACTGGTGAAGAGAAATTCCAAAAATTGTTAATTAATTGTTAAGCACGACGTCGAATTGACTCATCATATAACTACTATGGTTTCTTCATTACGCACTGTAGAAGCTCTAGGTGAACGCATATTATCAGCGAGAGTAAACGTGATGCTGAAACGATTCATGTTTAATCAAATTAATTCGTCTGATGAATGCTTATATCTGGCATGAAATTGGCGGAGCACGTGAGAAATTTCTCAAACAGAACCGGATTAAATATGCACAATTAGAAGAGGTTGTTCAAACGTCAACCAAACAAAATATTGAACGCATAAAAGCTCTCAGACTATACGGATCATTACCCCTCCCCCAGCCATTTGCTGTTTTTGCGCACCGCCAACCATCACGGACGATATCGTTCCAGCCCATTAATAATTTAACCCACTTAAACTTTGGAAAAAATTCTAAAAAAGATCATAAAATGGGTTCCCTAGTTCTCCTTTTCCTGTTTCAATAGTTTTCGAGTTGAATATTTTCCCACCTGATGAAAAAAATTTCGCAATCGCTGAAAATACCGTGATTTCACTAAAAAATCGATATTTTAAATAATATTTGATTTCAAGAAATAATATTTTGGGGATTCCTTCTTCATATATATAGCTTCCATAAAATATTCATTGTATCTTACATCGCCCAAAAAGTATATATTTATATTGTTGCGCTTTCTCCGGTGCGCGACCTATTTGCTTCGCAAATGTTCACAAAAGTGAATTAACTGAACTAGATTTAAGATTTTTAGATTTCTTCAATCTAAAGTTTTCGATTTCTAATATCTAAAAACAAATTTTTTTTAGATTCATAAAATTAGTTGTTTGATAATTTATTCTTTTAATATATTTCACTAACACTTCACAATTATTTTCACTTAGTTACTACTTCACTTATGTTAGTTTTCACTTTTACTTCAATTAATTGATTTCTTACTTTCATTAATACCACATTCACTCGCTATTTTTAAAATTCGCGTACGATTGGACTCACTATTGCACTAATATAGGCGTGCCCTGCCGCTTAATCAACAAGACTTTCCTTTGCCGCTCGCCGTAGTCACTTTTATACATGTTTCAACCAATCCGGAATCTTCCACGTGGATCATTCTCGAGTTTACGCGTTGAGTCATTTTGTTTAGTGTTGTCGTTCTAAATGCACGCAATGTGTTTACGTCATTATTTATTTCCTCTTCGAGAATGATCAACGTATTGGTTACTGATACTTGTTTACGAATTTGCTCTTAAGGCGACAACAGTGGTGCATGACATTATTCGAACATGTCACATAATAAACACCCGAAAGTAGCCTTTTTTTAAAAGGAGCGTTTTTTAATAAAAATCAGTATTTTAGAAAATTGTTTGTAATTACAGAAAAAATATGAGAGTCATAAAAATAGAGTACTTAAATAAGAAAAAAGTATTTATTTGAATTCAAAAACAGAAGAAAATCAGAAGTGCAGTCGATGGTGATCACAGCCCATGGTTTTGCAAAAAGAATAGGCACCGAATGGTTTTCTTCTTATCTTGATTAAAACGAATTTGGCCAAAAATGTGGGTCCCGATTTTTGTTTTACCATAGAAACATATGATTTCTGGGATCTGAGATTCGTTTACATTGCGAGATATGAAGTAGTGACGCGCGGTCGTGTCAGTATGTCCAAGGTATTTTCCGACGTAGGGCTTTGCATTGAACATATCTGATGTTTGTACGTCATTTCAAAAACGATTTTGATCCCGTAATTTGCAGGCTTCTTGGGAATAAAGACTTTTCCATTGAATCGACCACGGATGGCTTACAGTTACTCATCGATTGTACAATTCGTGGAAGGCTGATAATATTTTTCGCGATTGCTGAGAAAAAAGTCCCATAATTCCTTGAAAGCAGCGAGACCGCGTTGCTGTCGCCTCTCCTCTCTCGTATTTTTGTCATCAAATCTCACATTTTGTAGAGAAAAATAAAACCGATTATGATATATTATGACGATTATGACATAGTCATTCTGCAAACACTCTCTCCAAAATCTTTACTCCATAAATTTCTCACTGATGTATGGGACATATAATAATGCAATATCAATACAATAATGTAATATCGTCTTTTATCTCCTTCGGAGATTTTTTCAATATGCATGTTCGTATAATTGAAAATGATATTGAGAAGAGAGACGGCGAGTAGTGACTTCGATGTATCAATCGAGATTTTTATCTGGCGAGCTTCAGCCTTACACGCTGGTAAATACACTGGTATGGAACGTTTCTCACGGCTTTCAGGAAGTTTTTATACCATTTAAATTTAGGCGCGTTTTTCCTACTCTTTCCAAGTGTCACACTGCTTGGACGTCTGCGGTTCGCTGTTGGAGGTTGATTAGGGTTAGATGAACCATCCTTTCAATTTCAACTTCAGCATCAAAATCTAACATGTAATCCTTATCGAAATCTTGGTTATCAGAGTTGTGATGTTCACTTTCACATTCAATTGCAGACTCCGATCCACTAGTTTCATCGTGAATTATTACGGGCTGATCACGTAGATAATAGTGATTCAGCCACAATCGCAAACGATGAAACTCTTGGAAAAATCACACATAACGATTATCTTATTACACTAAATTTTTAATTCAGAGCATTGATAATGATGATAATGCGATAAAAACTATTTATATTTCACATGCCTAAAAACTCGTTAAAGTTACGTCGCTAACCGTATAAGACGATGTCGTCCGTCCGCTAACTCGCACACGGTCGTGCTCAACGATGTTACAATGGCTACTGACGTGCTTGTGCCTGTGGGATATGCGCGAGTGTAAGTTTTTTACAGAGGGGTTCGAGGCTCCGCTCTTTTTTCCTTCCAAGGATATGCATCAGTTCCAAACTTGGCAAACTATCTTGTACCGTTGGCGTAGGGCTAAAAGTGCTGCCAAGTTAAATTTTGTAAGGTAATATCTTTTGTTTCAATAATTTACATTAAAATATTTTCTACTCACAAGAAAAAATTGAATTTGGATCTCTTGAATAATTACAGAAAAATTTATTGTTTTTGGGTTTGATCGCGTTCTACTGGAAGGAAATTTATTTAAAAATCAGTTTACACATTGCCTTTTGATTCTTCATATTCCGACCATTAAGATGAAATAAAAAAAATATATTTTGACCTAAATTCATTTATCATAACATTAACTAATTCAGACAATTAAAATAGCGTGAAAGAAAATTTTGGGTTCTTGAAGGAATCAGAGTCTAGGGTTTACCAAAATCACCATGAACGTTGAATTTTTGCTGCAAAATTTTTTCAAGATATTCTTTATACCTCCAATTTAAATAATCGGCGATAAGAATAAAAAAACGAGCTAAGAAGCTGAGTCATTTAATTAATCAATTTATCGAATCTTGTCAAAAAACGAAAAAAAAATATTTTTAAGTAGAAAAATTCGAAAAAAAAATCGATTTTGAATGAAATCGACGGGTTTATGTAATCTCAGTGTATAGATATTTGTTACATCAGGAAAGAGAGTGTAGAGTTCTACAGATACACAAAGATGTGCCACTTGCACTTGTGAAAGGATGCACAGGTAGATGCTCAACGCAGTTAATTGCGAAATTTTTGGCTATCAATGTTCTGAATACTCTCCCACTTCTAACACTTTGAATCCTTTTCAAATCTTCGAGAATTTTTTGCTGCTTTTTCTCAAAGAACAAGCTACCGATGCTTATTTTTGACTTGCGAGTATATACACAGTATAAAGGAACTTTTGAAATAAAAAATCGAAAATTACATCGAAAGAAATTTATTCCAGTTAACTTTCAACATAGTCCCCTTCCCTAGATATACACTCATTTGAGCGCTCCATGAGTGATTCAAAGGCTCTCAGGTACTCCTCTGAAGTTATCGCTGTGAGACGCTCAGTGCAAGCCGCTTGAATACTCGGTACATCTTCAAAACATCGTCCTTTCAAGGCCAGTTTTAGCTTGGAAAATAGGTAAAAGTTGACTGTCCCCCAGATCTGGTGAGTATAGGGCGTGATTGATGCGTGGGATTTGATTTTTGGCGAGATAACGCTTCACAATGTTCGAAGAATGAGCAGGCGCATTGTCATCCAGCAAACTCCACGATCCCGGTTCCTTGTACTCAGGCCTGATGCAATTTATCCGGTGCTTCAGACGATTTTCCACCTCTACGTAATACGCAGCATTCACGGGGGTGTTTGGGGCACAAGTTCCTTGTGTATCAGGCCTTTTGAGTCGAAGTCATCTTCTAACGACTCTCTACCCTTCTTGAACGGACTGAACCACGTGTTAACAGTTGTACGCGACACTACACTTTCACCGTAAACCGAATCGATCATTCTTTTCGTTTCCGCGAAAGTTTTTTCAAGTTTATATCAGAATTTAATTGCGGCACGGTGTTCAAATTTCTCATCCATCGTAGAGCTTGCACCGGGGTACTAAACACAGGTTCACTCAAGCACGTCTATCTCGGCAACTAATGAACGGACAATGGTGGAAAAATTATCAGATACTCCAGAGGGATGTAGCAACATAGTACAAGTCCAAGAGGTAACGTCACTCATACAAGTGCTACAAAATAAGTTCGGCAACTTTTCCGACAAACTGTGTATATATATATATGAGATAGTTGCTATTTTGTGCAGAAAAGAAGGACTTTTGAGGAAAACAGCTACTTGCTCCCCATATGTATAGTGTATACATAATTAGAAGTACACAAATAGCGTTTTCATTGGAAAAACCCAAAAATGGTTACAGATGTTTATTGTCCTTTGAAGAATCGAGCAACCTTCTTCTCATGTTGTTTATAATTGGTTAGGTTAAATCGCTAAGTTTAATTTTGTGCGAATTATGATACAGTCTTCTATTTTCAACATTAGCTTATGACGAAATACACAAGCATATTTAGAACACAGTAGAGTCACGGATTCAATTCTGTGTTGAACCACCTGTAAAATGATCTTATGTCATTGCATTTGTGGTAGCAGTCGAGGTTTCCAGAAAATGGTGACCAATGATAGCTTCTGAACAGGGGTGCACCTTAAAACTATCGAACCTAAATCATCATAGGTTACCGAACCAAAGATTTGGAATCACGGTACGTTGATGCACTCTTATAAACACAATCAGGCTATACCTTCTGGGAAGAGAAGCGTGGGCTTCTCAGGGAAAGCCTTCCCTTAACTCCTAATTACATTTGACTTGACGAAATAGTGAAATCAAATCACATGATTAGAAGCATCTTCTCTAGATCCTCTTGTACAAGGAACAAAAAAAGGACGCCCATCGTTGTTCATGTATAATTTCATATCAAAATTGCCACAGTGCGAACATCTAACCCTAACCAACATACGTGGTAAAATATTGAATCCTATGTTGAACATTTTTATCCCTGCTTTAAAAGTGTTGAATTAAATACCTGCTTGTGTTCTTGACATCCTGTGATTTGTCACCGTATGGTGTTTCAATCTTTATAATTTGAAATAATGCCTATCATTAGCCTCTGTATCTGTAATAATGCCTAACCGACAAGTAGCAGCCTTTCATGCAAAAGTTACCTCATGAACTGTGGTTAGACAGTTCCCGTGGTGCAGTTAGGACGAATAATTAAAGTAATAAATTGCGTTCTAGGGCAGAGTGGTTCCTTTACTTCTTTGGTTACTTGTACATGTTCATATGCAATGAAAGCAGTTTTGTCGCCGTCGTCATCGTTGGTTTGAATCATAGTTGAGGTTAGCTGCAATTAGCTACAGAAGTATACCGAACACGTATAATTTTTCATGCTCTACCGCCAGAATATCTGGAGCCTTGCCATTATACAATCCTATCGTGTTGAATACAAGTAGGGTACCTATATAGGTAAATTCTTTCGGAGCAGATCTGAGAATTTGAAGATAATCTTGTTGTATCAATTTCTTATGACTAGAAAAAAGTGAGTCCTGCGGAGCTTCAAAATTCGTTCGAATCCACGGCAAAAATGAGAGGGAAATGTGGAAGTTGCATTGGTAAGGACTGACAAGGGTCAGCACAGAACCAATGAATTCAACAGAGACATCTGATTTGGCTTCGTGAAATCCTCAAACCGTCTCCTCGTGCTACAAATAATTCATGCGAGAGTCTAGTAGCGTTACAGTTTGTTACATTAAAGATAAATTAACTCTGCTGTAAATTACAAGGTCATGTTCGTATGTAAAAACATAATTACGCATGGTTCAGCTCAGACGTTGGAATGTTTTATAAATGTTTTTCACATTAAACTTAATGGGAAGTAATTAAGTGGTTACTCGTATTTCACTTTGTGATGGAGTAGGTGAGCATGAATGTATTTTCTTCAGAGCGTCTACAGGATGCGCGTTTCTGCTCGTCTCTTTGTGTTTGTATGGACATTATTATTCGAACGTACTTCCAACCAACAAGGTAACAATGAATGCGTTGATGTCTCCTCAAGATGAAGTGTCAAAAGTCATCATGATGTGATCCTGAAATACCTGCAATACATTGTCTGCTCCAACGAGATCCCTTAAATCCGTTTTAAAATATTGGATGGCATTTTTCTCTAAAAACTTTGCCTACATTTCATACGATGTGTTAGGCATATCGCGAATGCCATGAATGTCGATGTAGAAAGTAAAATTGTGAAATCCTGAAATGCTTTCTTGGACATTTTGTGTCGTTACTATGTGCATCGTGAAAACGACTCAAGCCATAAAAGTGCTTTTGCTGATGACATTCAGCGCAGCATTTTCTTTTCAGTTTTACTCGTGGGTATTACAACGAGGGTACAACACTCTGTCAAGGATGCAAAAGTGAATAGCTTGAGGCGACCTTAAACTTCCTTCGTTTGCGAATTATATCTTAAATCATTCATACATAGAATTTCATTTCAATCAGTTTGCTTGATCCTTCTTCACAGCACCAACTGTGTCCCTTCTGATCATAATATCTTTCACTTTAAAAAATTTAGGAGCCTAGTTTAAGGATTATTCCAAAAAAAAATCATAACACGGTCAGATTCAGTGAGAAATTCCCGAATCATCGCGAATAATGCCCCGGCTGTTAAATTTCTCTCATTATACACAACTTGGTGAAACACGATTTCAAAAAGTATATAAATTAGACTTGGTTGGTAGATTTATAGCTGCCAAGAATATTTATGCTAATATTTTGCCCGCGGTTATGATCGATTCTGGGCTTAAGCATCAATACGTAATAAAAACGAAACGCGTGGTTGGACTCGTCGTTTTGTTGTTATTAATGGCTTTTGCCGTGGGGTGACAATAGCACGAGAATTATTTTGTCTTTTAAATGGTTTTGAAATCGAACTGCGTAACGGCTGTCCTTCCACAGGTTAATGGTGATATGATATTGTCATTGAAGCTTTATCTCCTTTAGAAATTAAGAACGAAATTTCCTAAGGGCAACATATCTAAGAAGACAATAACTTGACATTTTTAAGTATCCTAGTGAGATTATTGTACAACCTTGAACGTAGTAAAGTGCGTAATGTAAATGTCTTGGCACAAAACTAGAAGAGCACATTGAAAAAATTATTGGAAATTTTAGAAAATTTTGTGATGTATCTGACGTTTAACACAGGATTCAACAACCACATTTTATATTCAGCTCGTTTGAATTATCCTTGAAAAATTAATTTGAAATTTTATCACCTGCTGTATCGTTTTTGTAAAATTAATTTGAAACAGTAATGAATGTTATTATTTAACCAATGTTTCGAATGTCTCTAATATTATTTGTGCTCTCGAACATACATTCAGAACAGCAGATTATCTAAAGAGAATGTTCAGGAATTAGCTGAACGACCACAAAGACCCTTAATATTTAAATTCCGTCGACAAGGAGTCCGAACAAGTGATGGGTATGGCATCAGGAGTCACACAAGATCCCATTCTGGGCCGAGCTTCGAGGCTGCAACTACCGGTAAAGGCGCAATTTATAGGTTATGCAGAAGACGTAGTGACCTCAATAACCGGGTGGACAAATAGTTGCAGCTCAATCTTAGCGCGGCGATAAACATGTTGCTGGGTGGATAACCAGCGATAGATTCAACCTGGCAGTGTTAAACACTGAAGTGGTTATTCTGATGAATAAAATGATTCCTAGGATTCTTCTTTTGCAAGTCGGAGAGACAACTGAGCCCAAGAACACAGTGAAGTACTTGGACTTGATAATGTATTAAAAGATAAGATCCCTTGGACTCATTCACGGTCCTTGTATTCAGGCAGCTCAAAGGCATCAAAGGCGAACCATTCTAATGCAGAAGACGCAGATCTATGAAAATCACGAACGTAATACTTTTACGCACAAGCATCTAAACTTTGAGTTGACTTCTTCAACAGGAAACGTAAAGGATATTTTTAATTCAGGTACATAGGTACCGAGCCTTACCAATCGCATCTACGTTACGAATTCTCTGAAAACCTGTGTTGATAGACATCAGGCTTCTCATGTCCGGAAAGTGTGGAATGAACTTTCTCGGGAAGGATAAGTAGGAGGAGGAGACCACCTCGCCCGAGAATAGACAACAGGCTCCCTCTTTCTCTGTGTAAGCAACTGGAAACATGAAACGCGGAAACGGTGCACGACACGACTCACTAGCGACGTGAGGCTATGGTTTAGTCGAGGACATGATGAGCCTGATAACTATCTAACTCTACTTATTAGGTAGCATGGGAATTTTCTCTCTTATCCCAAAATATGGGAAACATGCAGTGCGAAGCAGCTGCTTTCTCCGCCCGGAGAGCGTAGACGAACCCTTTCTCACTTTTTCCAAGTACAAACGTTGGGCAAAAGAGCGATTTCTCTTTCGTGAAAGAAATAACGAACTTTCTCCAGAAAGTCTGATGGAAGCGATGAAATAATAAATTGACAAATGAAACTATTTGACATATTATGCTCGGGTGGTTCTTATGAAAGGGTTCGTGAGCAACTGGTCAGAGCAAAAGAAAAAGGGATAACTTCTCAATTCACACAAGCAATATCACATATCAAGTAACGATCATTTTGACTAAAAAGAGGACTCTTCTAACCGAAAACGCCAACTAGCATAGGAATAGAGGAATAGCATAGGAATAATGTGACGAGATGTGCCAGGCTGGGCCCTCAGAATGACAGGGGATCTTTTTGGCCTTCTTCTGCTTGGAGTTCTCACTCATCGCGTAAAAAGACTTCACCCTCCAACCACGCAACATCCGTATCAATTTTGATAGTTACTTTTTTGCATAAACCGAAGTTTTCAGTATAAATTCTACCGAATATTTAAAAAACAATGCAGATATTTTTTGAATAGTTTAAAAAGGTTCAACCCTTGATTCTTAATACTGAAAGATGAATTCGCATCAATCTCAGCTGTGTATTTGCAATCAATATCTTTCGGTTTTCCGAGTTCCCGTATCTTCTTTGGACAATTCCAGTCCTCTCAGTACCAGAATCCACATTCTGCTCGACATACTTCTCCATCATTTCATCTTACTGGCCGTAAAGTGGTTTTAACGCAAGTGCTTTTAACGAATTTCATGCTTATTTAAGCAGAAATCGTAAATTTTCAATACATCCTTTGCAGTATCATGCAACTGATAAATATATATATATATATATATATATATATATATATGTGAAGACTTGTGAATAGTGGAAATCACTGCTGCAGTTGTCATACATGAACAATGAACGACTTGTTTGAATTATTTATTGCCCGATTTTTATGAAAGTTGATACTGAGGTTGTCTATCCTCTGTTTGGTTTGCCTTAAGAATATTGTTGCTGAGTCAGAAATATATATTTCAAATAATTGGTATCATATTACATCAATTTTCGAAACTTCGGCATGTTGTTGGAATCAAAAGGTTTTGTGAAAGACTGATAGAGTTGTTTGTTTTCGGGCCTGATGTGGTAAAGGACGGGAACGATTTTCGGAACTTGACCTGCTATTCGTCTTGATGTGAGATTTATGAGTGACATAAGGGCAGTTGCATTCATTATTAAGCCCCGATTCAAGTGTCGTTGGTTGTTGTATACAATACGCAACATGTTTGCAAAAGCTATGCACTATGTGAAAAATCATATTATTCACAGAATTGCGTTATTGGGATCTGAAAAACTAATAAAAGCAATCAAAATGAAAGTAAGAGATGGTCGTAGGTGTAGTAGTAGAAGTAGTAAAAAAATTAGTAGTAGTAGTAGTAGTAGAATTAGTAGTAGTGGCAGTTCCGACTATTAATAATGAGTGTAATTAGTTAAGTTTTAAAAAACTACCAACCTACTGATTATCTGTTTCGAAGCCTACACCTTTATGCAGAAAGGCGTTTGATTTAACAGGCAATATGTTCCGGAGTATATTCTTCAACTCCAAAGTGTCCAATGAATCTAAAATCAAAAATTTATTAGGTGCATAAATATGAAATGCCGATTTTACTAACAGATGGCATAAACATTACATATGGTTTATGTCGGGGATAACTTAAATGGCATTTTGGAGGGTAAGCATCTGTCAACAAATTCCAGTATGTCATATGTTTTGATTGTACAACGAACATAGTTTTTTTTTCGTTTCAAAAATGTCGAATTACGTACCAGAAAAAGAGATTTTGCGGGGAAGTCTAATAAGCTTCTTTCATTACAAGAAAACGGCAGCAGAAACTTATCGATTGTTAGTGGAAGCATATGGTGAACATGCCTCAACTTGTAAACGATGGTTTAAAAGATTTAAAAGAGGCGATTTCGATGTCAGCAACAAAGACCGTGCAAGACCACCAAAAAAATTCGAAGATACAGATTTGCAAGCATTATTGGATGAAGACAACACATAAACAGAAAAACAGTTGGCAGAAGCGTTGGAAGTTACTCAGGCAGCCATTTCACAACGTTTAGAAGCCATGGGAAAAACAAACCTGGACAATGGGTGCCGTATCAATTGCAAGAAAGAGACATCGAAAGGCGAAAAACCATTTGCGAAATTTTGCTTGCCAGACAGAAAAGAAAAGGCTTTTTGCATCGGATTGTTACTGGCGATGAAAAGTGGATTTATTTCGACAATCCCAAGCGGAAAAATCATGGGTAGACCCAGGCCAGCCATGAACATCACAACCAGTCCGAAATATTCATGCAAAGAAGACTTTGCTGTGTATTTGGTGGGATAGTAAGGGACCTTTGTATTACGAACTGCTGAAACCTGGTGAGAATATTACTGGCGAACGTTAACGACAACAACTGATCAAAAACGACCAGAATTTCACCAAAGACATGATAAAGTCATTTTTCAATATGACAATGCTCAGTCGCATGTTGCAATACCTGTCCAGAACTACTTTGGACACATTAATTGGGAAGTTCTGCCCCACCCGCCGTATTCACCAGACTTGGCTCCTTCTGACTACTACTTGTTTCGATTGATGCAACACTGACTTTCGGAACAGCACTTCCATTCGTACGAAGAAGTTAAATATTGGCTTGATGAGTGGTTAGCCTCAAAAAATCAGAAGTGGTACTGGGACGGAATCCATCAATTGACAGAAAGATGGGAAAAAGTCGTAGCTAACGATGGCCAACACTGTGATTATTGAATTCATTTGTTCTGTTATTCAAATAAATGCATATTTCAAGCATAAAAAATCCACATTTCATATTTATACACCTATTACCTAATAACCATGAATATTAACAATGCGTTCAATTCGGCTCATTGGACCAATTTGTTGGATATTCTGGCTGATCCCGAATTTATGATCAAACCCAAGAAATTCCAACTATCATTCAAAACCATCCGGTCACCGATAAGTTATTCAGAAGCACTTACTGTGGTCGGAATTTTTGTAGAATTCGATGATTCCTTGAAAAGGATATTTTCAGCGGAATAGAACTTTAAATTGTCAACACTTTTAATGCTACATAGGCTATGACAACTGCATTGCCGTTTTATGGTTCATTTCTTTGATCGATTCCACACTGCGTTTACTGTCAGTGATATGACGTATGCGTACAGATATCGTACAGTACGTCGTCAGCAGCTGTTGACCGTAGTATCGATGTAATGAGTGAATTTGACACATGTGTTCAAAAATTAAAAATCGGTGGCTATCCATATTTTTGAAGATTTTACGGTATAATATTGGTTTACAGAAATAAAAATCCAAAACATGCAGGAATGTAACCCGAACGATCGTGTCCGAACGGGCACAGCGTAGATTCGGTGAATGGGCTAAAGAAAAAATTGCTGCAAGGTCCGAATACTATCTGAAAATTATGTGTGGCGGTTGAATCTCACATAACTCATTCAACCATAGACTTATTAAAAGAAGCATTTGACAAGCGCTTGATTTTTCGTTTTCGTACCGTGAACTTGCCCTCAAATCTTGTGATTTAACATGGTTGGACTCTTTCTTGCTGGGGAAACGTCAAATCATTCGTCTATGCCAGCAAACTCGAGATGCTTGGCCATTTAAAGGCTAACATTTGCCGAATCAAAGTCAAAAAACGTCCCAAATTATTGGTTAAAGTAGTCTAAAATTTGATCTCTTGTTGGATATTCTACGCTCCAGTCATGGTGGTCACATGTCAAGTTTTTATGTTCATTACAATTTAGCAGAATTATTGTGAATTAATTGCATGGCACTCAAAACAATTTATACGTATTTTGTTTCATTTTGTAGTTCTATACTTCTAAAAAAAACAATCTTTACATAGAATTTCAACAGTTGTGCATCTGGAAATCATTTCATGACTAAAGGCAAGCACAAAAACTAAGAAATAATTTCTTGACAGAAGTACCCCTCAGATATGACGGATGTATTCCTGTCAATTACTTCGTAGTATGTTCCGAGAATCCCACTGATTAAACTATGCTGTAAGGTGATTATGATGATTTGACCATCACGACAACCACTTCAACTCTTCAACCCCGTCCATACCGCCACATCGAGAGAATTCAAGCAAATATAAAATTAACATATACAAAGATTTATGTTGTCCTTTTCGTCAAAAGACAGGTTACAATGTTTTGTCGCAAGGAGGATTATCTCTGAACTGGACCCTACCCTAGTTTAAAGGATGGAAACTAGAGGGATGTTTTAATCTAACGCAAAATATGTGAAGTATTGTCGAAGGCTCTTGAACGATAAGTATCCAATTCTAGCCATCCAGTGGATCCAGATTTAGAAGTTTGACCATCTGAATACTGCCCACTGCCAAGCATATCCTTAGAAAAGCACCAAGTAACATCAATATTTGTGAAGTTTTTGTAGATTTTAGACAAGGATAATGTTATAGATTTGAATATACTATGTTTGATTTCGTGGTCCCAAAAAACTGACCGATATGATATAAACATTGACAAGTTCCAACGAAAAATCAGGTAACTTATGCCTTTGATTTGAAAATAGGACTGCAGCAGGAAAGTGAGCTGGGAGGACATCCAGTTAACCTAGTTCGATATATATGAAAATCCATGGCGAGTTCCACCATTGATACAACAAGATGTTTTATAAATCGAACTTGAGGGTAGTTTGCGCAGATAAATTAATAGATTATCACGGTCCTTTGTATCTGCTAAAGAAATCCACTTGCGATTCACTCAGAACCGAAACGGGGAGGACTACAAATCAAGGAAGAAATTTAAAATTGGTGCTGCAAATATGAAAAAATGACATCAAATTAGTCGGGTACAATATTAAATAGATAAAATGTGGAAAAAGTAGCAGTTTTGGAAACTTTGCGCTATTTTTAAAATTTAAAATATATTTTTGTAGACATCAATGACTTTGTGAAAATCGAAAGGAGAATACTTTTCGGGTATATAACGTTCTTCTAAAGTTTCATGGTATTTAATTACAACTGCTTACACAGAGTAAGAAAGCTACAAAAACACTAAGCTCGTTCAAGTCCTGTAATATGCAGAAGTCGTAAGACCAGTAAAATGAGGCAAATTATCGCAAACGTGATGAAAGGACTCAAACTACTCATTCTAGTCTTGAAAAGACCAAAACATGAATGAGATCAATGGAGTAGGAGGCCACCGATATTGTAAGACGGTAGAATCTACAATGGATTGGCGACATAGAGTGTAATTATCAGTGCATGCCAAGAAAGGTTTTGTGGTATGTTGAAGGATACGGTCTAGTCCACAAAGTGAGCCAGTGGAAAACCAAGAACGAACTTGTGAGAAACGTTTGATGTTTATTGTACATCGCTGCTTTTAAATTGGGGGAAGTAGTAACATGCGAGAGGCCAAGATTTTTGATAGGTTGTAGCGCCGCTACAGCAACGGCGAATGGTAGAATTAAATTCTTATGATCTCCTTGCTTTGCAATGAAACTCAAATTTGACAGGTGATGGATATGGAGAAGCCTTAATAGCGTAGACATCTTTTTATTATTCGGGCATTAGCGAAAGTAGCTAGTAATGCCATTGCTAGCAGAACCTAGTTTGACTTTTTGGTGAACCGAAAATTGAGCTGGCTTAAATAATAGAGAACCAAACATCCACTGTTGCCGATTTCTAATTAAAAGCGAGTACTTTTTAAAGTGCACGTTGAATAACCTAGAACATGTACTTCACACAAGTTGGTGCTCTGTATCCTAGCACCCCCATAGTCAAAATCCTGCTGGAAATAAAGACCCATAATCTTTAAACGATGGCTAGCATGGCGAAATATGATGATAGCAAAAAGTAGGTATAGATAATATTTACTGATTTCAAATAAAAGACTTTTATATAAATTCAACGTGAAAACGGAAGTAAATTAAAAGGGGATCTGCGGTGAATACTGAAGTATTTGTTGCTTAGGGAGCTTAACACTTTTAACATGTTATTTTTTAGATGATTTTTTTTTTGGGAATAAAGGTTGAGCCCCCATAACGTCCCCAAATTACGAAAGGGAGTGCTGAATTCAAAAGAGCAATGCTGGCTGATAGAGCAGACTATTTTACAATTAAATCTTCTCTTGCGTGGCTTTCAGGGGTGAAAAGCTAAGGTCTTCAAGGTAAAAAACCTACGTTTGTCCGAAACTGTGCACTCAGAAGTTCTAAAAGGAGTCCCTACTTTGAAAGGAAAATGCTGCAATGAGGAAGCGTTAGATTTGAAAATTCAGGGATTCAGATTTGTCCTGCCATTATCAAAGGTGAAAAACTAAGTTCTTGTCAATGAGACACTTTCTCTTTCAAGAGTCGATTGCTTCAAGTAGCATTATCGGCCAAAACTTTATTTCGATCCGGCAGGATCTACTTCACAACCTGGTACACCAGTGTATCATCTTAGAGGACATGAGAAGTCCAGGCGTTAGCGTTTCTGGCGTTTATTATAAAACAAAAATACAAATGACAAACTAAGTTTGGCTTCAGTATTTTGAGTGATTGCAAGATTGACACACAATGATTAGTGCCGTAGCTTTCCTTAAAAATGTACCACTACTGCAGGGCACGATAAATTCAAGAGTTAACTAAAAACCGATTAACTTTAGAGTCATACTATATTAGAAATTCCGCTATTCTATGATCGATGCAATTTTGGAGTATCCGAAAATGGTAAAATCACTAATGCGTAGGTATTCTGGGAGTCAAAAGTATCTGGGATCGTCAAATACATTAACTCAGGACTTATACGAATAAAATTAATATAAACGAAGAAAATTCTAGTGTACCCTTATTAGGTAAGCTGAGCGTTCTTAAGCACCTTAGTATTTTCAAATCATTGACCGTTTGACTTCCAGAATCGAATCCTGGTGTGAGCGTGGCTTTAGTGAGACTGAATAGCTGGATCATAAAACAGAAGATGATATGGAATATTCAAATTATACTACAATTTATATTATAAAGCGCTGCGTTAGCCAGTCTTGCTAAATAAATTATCAAATGAAAAGATTTAATGAAAACAAATTTGGACAGATAAGTAATTCTCAGAGATACATACGCAATGTTGGCGGAAAGCGAATGCATTTCTGCGATATGTTTGATTATCAGGGAAATGCAACATCAGGGATCCTTTGATATGAGGAAATTTAAGGGGAAAATGTAGTGAAGAAGGTATAGAGTAGATTCATTTAGTCTATGTCAATTCGGTGCCGCGATTTCCTCTTTGAATTTGTACTTTGGTGGACGGCAAAAGAGGATCGGAAAAACCGGTAAGAATCAGGATGCAAGATACAGACAAGAGGATTCTGAACTTAGTAGCCACAAGACCGGAAAAATGATCTGAGACAGTCAATGAAAACGGGTAACCCTGCTGTGAAAGAAGCTTCCAATCGAGGGATATAGACTAGCGATCATCAAATGCACAGAATCGGTTCGCGGATTTAGCGAATAAGGTCTTGAAGAATGTATCTTGAAGAAATACCCAAGGAGGTTTTAAAGTTGCAGTATGGATTCTGCCCCGAACTTAATTTCCGTGATTAAGATAACACTTAGAATCATTTTTCAAGTTTTCTACCCACCAATATTGCAAAATAAAACCACGAATCCGTTTTGACATTAGTACGAGTCTTTTTTGAACAACAAAATAAAATTACAGCTGGAGTATTGATATTACAACTTGAGTATTGTAGCAGTTGTGAAAACTCGAGGTATCACCTGGCAACAAGCAATCTTTGACACAAGCAGTGATTGGTATGAATGGTGGCGCAAATTGTGAAATAAAAAAGGTTCCAAACATTATTTCCTCCAAACGATATTTCCTTGTGGGAATTTGATTCCAGGTCTTACTTATAACTTAATTCGTTACCACTGAATTCAAATTTAATCGATATATGTCGTACATAATCTGAAATTGATTATCCTATGTAAACATTTCTGATATTTCAACCGAGAAATTAAGTTAATGAGTCTTGTATACATATTCCGATAAATTGATAATCGATTGAATGTATTAGCATAATGTCACTTATCCTGATTATTATTACTTGACATACGTAATAAAAGCAAACACGACGTTTCTCTTGGTATTATCACAGGACAGCATAACATTGTTAACCAAACTATTATCATATACGAATTTCCGTGAATAAACTCTACAAAGTATTGAGTATGTCCTAACATGATTTACTTCACACAAATCTAGATTGAAATCTGGTTAACGTACTCAGTTCTACAAGTACACAAATGCTAATAGATAGTTAACGTGTTTGTAAATTATACAAATTTCCTGATTAAGGGCAATTGGAATCTTCAAGGTTTTCTGTCATTTCAGTTATAATGTACGATTGGTGCTGGTTTGAGACCTTTTTGTATAATTGATAAAATGCTTTAGGTAGAGAAATGCAGGAATATTGAAAGCATCGTGTAAAAACAAGGTTCAGCTTTCTGGCATTTTTCTTTTGCAAGTATCTATACAGAGAGTGAACCTGTAAGGAAGCCTCAAACATTCCAATCAAATGTATGCGCATAATTTTGCATTATTCTTTCGAGTATTTTCTCAGTTGAATTTGAAATCAACCGCAATCAACATGCGATTGGCTGAATGCATGCCAAATAACATTCTTATGAGGGCTTGTAACCGAATCAAGGTAGGCATTATAAAAACAGTGAGCCAAAATACCAAACCTTAAACCAAACTATCTTAAATTTTTTGAAATGGAAAAAGTACATTTCTAATTTCTGTAGTTAAAACAACTTTCATTTTGCAATTATTATCGATTATTATGACTTCAGTGTACACTGCGCTTTAGCAGTGTCAACAAGAACAACATTTTTAGTAAGAAAACGGTATTATTCATCAGATAAAGTTCGAAGCTTACGGTATTATCCCTATGATTTTATTTAGTTTTCTTTCTTAAGTCCGACTGTTTGGTTTATGTTTCTAATATATTGCAATGTGAGCTTTATTCTAATATAATCAATAGTCAAGTACACACTCGAGAGCTCAAGTAAATAATATTAAATATATTTCTTACAATGTGCCGCCATGCCTGTGAAGAAGTCGATAATATGTCAATTTGGTCTGATAGTGATGCTGGTAAGTTTGAGAGTCACAACATTTTTACCATGAGCATCGGAAGTTTTTCTAATCCAAGAAATAAAATTTATGAATATTAAAAAATAAGACAAATCGATGAATCAGATCAGGAAAGCAGTTTGAGCAATATTGATTCAAGATTGCTACAGAATAAGAAAACGATTAAAATTTTGGATTTGTGTGATGCAACGACTGACAAAGAGGACATTGCAAATTTACGGTTAGAAATTTATGAGAATAATGATCAGAAGACTAGAAAAAAGTAAAAGAAATATTTTTCCTGCAGAAATTCGGAAATGAGGATTGCAAATGTAAAAAATGTGCAAGAATCTAATAACAGAGAGTTATCGAGTATCCTCTTCGGTTTGTTGTGGGAAATGGCGGAGTTGAACCGACAAATTACATTCTTGTATGCATCTCCTAAATATTGAAAGACATCAGCAAGAGAGTTTAATTATGAATACTTTTTAAAAAACATTAGAAAGGTAAGCGTTGCTGTATGTTAAGAGTTCTTTATAGAAATTTTTGAATCATCCATAGGTAGCCTGCATAGGACTCTCAAAATGGGTAAGGATTTACGTGGCAAAATGAAAGAATCTTGCAGAATGAGTGATGAGAAACTATTGGCTGCCGTTAAAGATCACATGAAAAGTTGTCTACCCTATGAAAGCTATTGTACGTGGTCAAATAATCCAAACAGAATATGCCTGAATTCTGATTTGAACTTAAGAAAAATATACGACTTGTATCTTACAAACCGCGAAGAGATTACTACATTTCTCAGCGAGAAAATGTAAAGGAACATTTTCAGGTAGGATTTTCTGATAGAGAAAATAGGTATGAGAAAACTACGTACGGTATATGCGAAAAATAACAGCTCATATCAGCACTCCCAGACATGGAACGAAACCATGTCAAGTACGAGTTTAGGCGAATCATTACAAAAAGAAATCAATTCAAAGAAAGATAAAAACCAAGCAAACAAACGAAAATGCTTAAAAAAATTAGTAGGCAACTGAAAGCAAACAATATAATAGCAACAAAAGCACTCATAGGAAAATCAACAGTGCACATCAGAAAGGAAGAAAAAATAGAAGAACTCGTTTAGGCAATAAGTTTCAGGGAAATTAGGAAAGGTCCTACGAACAAGTATCAAAGATCAAAGATGCAATAAGGGAGTTAACGAAAGTAGTGGACTTTGAAAACATACACGCATTCGAAACAATGAACCCATTGGGCCCAAAACTGTACAAACCAAACATTCCGATGAGGACTATAGCTGATTTCAAATCAGCTCCAGGATATAAGCTAGTCAAACACTTAGAAACTGTTCTAAAGAAAAACAACCAAGCAACACCGTGATTGATAAATTAAACAGGATCAAGTTAAGTCAAAAAACACTGAACTAGTTTTAATTGATATTTATCCAGACATTTATCCATCCATAACAACCTAAGAATTCTGAAATATATCGACAAATGACAAAAAAATCTAAACTTCACAATGAAAACAGAAAAGGAAAGAAGATACTTCGCCCTGACAATAATAATTCAAACGAACTAGTTCACTGGGTAGTCCAACGACTTACGTGGATTCTACAAGATCTCTCCTTTGGGCAGTTAATATTGACATTAGATTGAGATAAATATTAAATAAGTTCGGCGAAAGTATCTGAAAATGAGAGGACTAAAGCATTAAGTTGGAAATACAGTCAAAAATGAACAGTTCATTCAAATATTTCACAGTTTTTGTGACATTTTTAGAAAAAAATTTCGAATATTTGCAACACTCCCTCCCCCATGTTTTTTTTTGTATCCACTCCCTGCTTCCTTTTCCTCTCTAAATGTGACATATTAGTATCCATTAGGTATCATTACTTGCAATCCGAATGCGGACGGAGAGGGTTCCTGTATCGTTCAACCATTTGCATCAAATTTGTCATCTTCGAGCCAATCTGCATATTCAGAAAATATTTCACCACGGTGTACAATACAGATTTGTCCTTTTTCTTGTACTCTACTTTTGCATTGACTGTGCGTTTGCACACGGTTCGTGGCTGTGAATTAAATTCGACAGGTAGCACATATTTCGCTCTTAAGGTAAGATTGTCCCGAAAGGCAAAAGAAATTATAAGGCATTTGCTTAATCTCTTCTAGAGGAGGTGACAGATCAGTGGACAACCTCATAAGAAGTATCGAATACTTGCATGATCCTATGTCTAGTTGATGTGATACCACGAGCTTATCAGACATAGACACGTGCGAGCAAGGACAAAATCACTGGTTTCCTGTATTCCACCGCCATATCATAGTTGCCAATTTTCGTTCCCCTTCAGATCTTAGCAAGTTTTTTAACAGTGTGCTGAAAATTCCCCTTTTCCAAATGATCTACAATCATTCATTTCTATGATTCTTTCTTGAGAGCTTTGTTGAGATGTGTGTTTCTCTTTCCATATGGATATCTGTGTCAATACGTTGTAACCAGCCACTTTTTCCATACTGGAACCATCGGACCCACGCTAATGCAGGTATGTACAGAAGAAATAAGTTTTTCCTGTCCTGTCCTAACCCAGTCATGGTCAAAATGACTATGTCAGCCATAAGATTGACGAAGTGTGCGATGAGTTTCTCGATTAGAATCGTATTTTTCCAGACGCTGCTCAGGTGTCATACTATGTATGATGAAATGGCTAAGTCAAACTAACCACAAAACACAAGACAGCTGTTACGCCATACAAAGCATTAAAAGTGTTGTCAATTTCAATACATCAAAAAACACTCCTTACAATTTTTAGGCCTTGTTCGTTCGGGTTCATTCAGTGATTCGTGCAACGAAAGACAGAACGATCAAGTTCCACCACCGTATTACACAATAACAATTACAAAATAACACAAAGTCAAATGGGGTGGTTTTACGTGAATTTCATATTTCAACACAAATTAAAATACCATATATATATAATAAATCATTCAATTCAAAAAACTCCACTTAGTAACTATTTAAAGGTTGAGTTTCAATATCTCTAAACCGTGACCTATATCAAAGAAAAAATACTTCTTTCATCAAAGTCTGGTCTATTGAAGTACAAGTGGGCGAATGATATTTTTCATACCTTTCATCTTTTTTCTTCTTCCTAGCACTACATCCTCTGTCGCGCCTGCGAGCGCTACAAACTGTCTCGGTTCACTGACCGCGTCCTCCAGTTTAGAAACATGACCAGCAATGAACTGTCTTCGTCAATAGAGACAAACCAGCGTTTCCTCAGTTTCTCCATTTGTCACCACCTTTTAGATCTTCCAACGAACACCTTTTTGGGTATCCGTGTGTCGCCCATACGATTCCTATGACCTGCCCATTACAGCTTCCGCAGTTCTACAATTTTTGAGGCCATCAGTTCCCCAAAAATTTCATACAGCTCATGGTTGTATCGCATTCGCCAATAGTACCTGTCTAGTTTCGGTCCAATTATCTGCCTCAGGACTCGTCGCTCAAGGGGTTCAATATATTTTCGAATGTTAGTGTTAGGGTCCATGTTTCGCACCAATATCATCGCCCAGGTCCTAATACAGATACTTATGCTTGAAACTTTACCTTCAACCTTTATTCTGTAATAATTTACCTTATCTTATCTGAGCATTTTCCCATATCATGATTTAGTTTTAGTTCCATAATGAATTTTAGGCTAGTTAAATCCTTCTCTCTCGGCAACATGAACCCACTCAGTTGGTAGTAGTGTCCATTATCACGGGACGATGGTCAAGTACTTTAACTAGATGCTTTGGTAAAAATGGCGATCAGGTTAAAGAATCATCCAATAGCGTTCTCCTCGTTTGATTAGGATGAGGCCAAAGAGCTTGGCTTATCCTGCAGTCCTTCCTGTCATTCCAAGCCGTATCTGTCTCTTTCCAGAGGATTTCGTCTTAATAGCTAAGGTTCTTAGTTAAACTGGTCCACGCACTTCATCCTTTGGAAAGTTGTTACCGCGATTACTCCGGTACGTCTAGGACTTCGCGCGTCCTAGGCCGAAACCCCTCCGGTTGGGGCTCTGGGCTCCGGTAGCTCGTCGAAGACGGGCGTGGGCGCCACTCGCTTACCCAGTTAAGCCCCGATGAGCCGCCAAGCGAGAATGCGGCTCGCCCGGATTACGCTCCTGAAAGAAAAGGAAGAACACTACCTGGAAACACACGGTGCGAAGCCAGAAGAGGAAATTGTCGCCACACCAAATCAACTATAGAGAAGACACGGATTCCTCACACCACCCCCGACGTTACCTCCGTGGAACCTCCAACCCACTGTGTACGCGCGCTCCGCGTTCACGCGCACCCCGCTTCGTCGCCACTCACAAAGCCGGAAGAAAACCTGCAATACAATTCATAAACTAGCTCTCACCTAAGGGAAAAATAGAGATCTTTCGATAATATTTGACATTTATTTCAAAGAAAAGAGAAGAAAATAAAAATAAAATAGCGATAAAGACAACAAAAGAACTTAAGGCTAGCTTACGGCTAAACCGTCTTCCACGATGGGCCCCTTGCTCCGGTCCGGTCGCGCCGCGCACTCGCGAATGGAATTATCTTAGTTTGGTAGTCACTATGAGTTCCGTGTCCTGGATGACACCCACTTCACTTCCTGTATATTCGGTTTATATGCTGTCCTTGCAAGGTTTTGTATTTTTTTTTTTGTTATTTAATTAGACAATTATATTTGGAAAACCACTTTTATCCACTTTTATCCACTTTATATCCACAGCACTCTCACGACTTTACTCCTTCTTATTGTTATTCAAAATCCCACTCACTGCTCGTCCAACTTGTCCCATTCCCTTCGCTAACACCAAAATTGAAAAAGAGCCGCTCACTATTCACCGTCGTCCTTATATTCTGTCTCCTTAACGGCTACCACTAACCAAGATCCCGCTCCTCGGACATTCACCTCTCGTTCGAACCAAAAATTAACGTTTCCTTCGCCTGCCACCGCTGTAATGCAAATTCGCCGTTGATCGCCGCAAATCTTCGCCGCGAACTACTTTACCCAATATTCGCCGCGATGATGACAGTTCGCAATGATGACAGTTCGCAATGTTTACCAAACAAAGTAAACAGCGACTCCACCATCCAGAAGGAAGTTGGTGAGTATTATATTTATTTCTATTCTTATTTATTTCGATTTCTATTTTAATTCCTATTTTTATTCCGGGTGTTCTTAGTGGCCTTCGTTTCCGCCACTTTCGACGGCGGTAATGGTCTGGATGAAGTGCTCGTAGTGTGTTTTGTTATTGCTGCCGCTCAGTTGGTGAGTATTATATTTATTTCTATTCTGATTTAATTCTATTTTAATTCCTATTTCTATTCCGGGTGTTCTTAGTGGCCTTCGTTTCCGCCACTTTCGACGGCGGTAATGGTCTAGTTAAAAGTGCCCGTAGTGTGTTTTGTTGCCGCCGCTCCTCAAGCCTGCCTTGATAGCGTCGTTCCAGTTTAAGTGTCGAAAAACATCCTCGCCGTGATGTGCCCGCGACATTTCACTCGGTCCCAAATGCGTGTTCGTATTGCGTGTCGGAAGATCATTGCTTAATGCTACTGTTATTACCTTAACGCTAACTTACTGATGACAATGTAATCTTACAACTATGCTCCTTACCTACAATTCTGCTTCCCCTACTCCGTCCAGCATCGTGGCTTGAAACGTGGTGGCGCTTCTTCCTCCAACTCCGGGTACCATTCTCGTCCGAATCGCGTGGTGACCGTGCCGCGGAGGTCTCGGGAAGGGGTGAAGTCAACTCAACCGTAACAATTTTCCCCGTCTACTTCAAGTGGATTTCCCCGAAATCCACTCACTAAAATCCTTGAAGCTCGTAGAGGAAAACTCGAATTTACTTTAACCCTTGACTTCCTTACAGTTTCCGTTTGTTAACCGGGGATGTCGACCCATACTAATTACCTACGCTGCTTTCTCTTTTAGCTTCGCACGAGACGAACCACCAATCAGCATTCAACCTCAAAGGACAACAGAAGGAAGGGAAAAAGGAAAAGGAGCCAAAAAGAAAAAGGAAAAAAAAAAACAACTTACTCCAGGTAAACCCTTGCTTCAAAACTAACTACTATATAAACTATACGCTACTAACCTCAAATTATAACGCCTGCAACTCTGTTTCGCGGCTGCCTGCATTCGCTTACCTACCTCCCCCCTTATCCTCTCCAGCTCCACCGCTCTACCTTCCGGGCTTAGTTCTGCCCGCGAGGTCCCTGGCGCTTCGAGCTGGTCGTGAAATGTCTTCATCACCCACATGTAGTCTCTCACGGCGGCTAATCGTTACTGCCCTTCTGGAACGGCTACCCCACGCCTCAGACGACATAAGATTTAAGGTCTTTTGCGTGCCATGTCCCTGCGTTCTTACCACTCATATCACGCAACCTAAACAAGGATGGGGACTCGCGTTTCTCTATTTGAAATGGCCCGAGGTACTCCGGTGCCAGTTTGGCCGAGTAGTACTGGGTCGCATCCGATAACGCAAAATTTCTCCGCCATACTAAATCATTAGGCCGAAAAGGCGGAGTTCGCAGCCTAAGATTGTACCGATTGGTGCTTTTCCTTGCGGTATCCCTCAGGAGCCTTGCCACTTCCCCTCTTATTTCCGCAAGTTTCGCGGCTCGCTCCGTTGGGTCCTGCAGAACGTTCTCCTCCGCGGGCGGCTTTGGCCCCTTCCGTGTAACCACCATCTCTCGTCCGAACTTAATAAAGTACGGGGTGCTTCTCATGGCTTCATGCGTGTAAGTCCGCAGGGCGCATCCGATCTTGGGTAAATGCACGTCCCATTTCCGATGGTTGTCCCCTACATAAGCCCTCAGCATCTGCTTGATTGTCTGATTGATCCGCTCTGCGGGGTTGGCTTGTGGGTGGTAGAATGGGGTAAATTGTATACGACCTCCATACCCCGTCACCAATTTATCCAATTCCTTCGACTTAAATTGGACCCCGTTGTCGCAGACTACCAACGCAAGTACTCCGAACAGCAGGAACACTCGTTCCTCTAGCAATTTCGACACTTTCGCGGCCGTAGCCTGTCGGAGAGGAAAGACCAGAGGCATTTTAGTGAAATAGTCGACCACCGTCAATATATGGGTATTCCCCTGGGTAGACCGTGGCAAGGGTCCTACCAGATCCACACAAATAACCTCCCAAGGTTCCTTGGCCTGACCTGCCCTGGATGTTATCGGCCCATAGGGAGACTTCCGCTCCACCTTGGTTGCTTGGCAAGTTTTGCACTTCGACACGTACCGCTGCACATCTGCCCTCATTTTTGGCCAATAATAGCGTTGAGCTACCCGGTCATATGTCCTGTTGACACCCATATGCCCCGCCGTGGCGTCATCGTGACACTGTTGAAAAATGGTTTGGCGTTCGCATTTGGGAACTACCTGTTTCCATGAGTTACCTGTCAGCTCTGCATGCCGCCCGGGTACGTGATGCCATATAAACTCCCCGTCGATACGCCAATCTGGGAATTTGGCTGGGTCCTTCCCTATTTTGTTCCGCATGCTGAGTACCCACTTATCCCCTTCTTGACCTTCTACAGCCGCAGCAACCTCTGGAGTTACCCGGGATAGAGCATCTGGAACCACATGCTCCTTACCTTTCCGATGAATGACGTCGTAATCAAATTGCTGCAGTCTAACCGCCCATCGAGCCAGACGACCGTTTGGGTCCCGGAGATTATTTAACCATACCAGCGAATGGTGATCTGTGACCACCGTAAAGCGTGATCCTTCCAAATAGGGCCGGAGTTTCTCCACTGCCCATAGCACCGCTAAACATTCCTTTTCGGTGGTTGAATAATTTTGCTCTGTCTTGGAAAGACCCCGGCTCAGATAGCATACCACCTTTTCCCCATCGGGGTGGCTCTGGCTCAAGACCGCACCTAATCCCTGATCCGATGCATCCGTTTGGACGTTGAACGGCAACGAGAAATCTGGGCAGGTAAGAATGGGCGCCGTGGATAGCAACGTTTTACAGCGGGTGAAGGCTGACTCGCATTGGTCCGTCCACACAAATTTCTTATTCTTACGTAGTAAGTTCGTGAGTGGTGTGGTCAGGGCTGCATGGTCCGGAATGAACCGCCGGTACCAGGACACCATACCCAGAAACTGTCGTACCTTTTTCACGTTAGTCGGCTGAGGGATACGTAGTATGCATTCTACTTTCTCCGGGTCGACGTGCAGTCCACTCTCGTCTACCACATATCCCAGGTATCTCAGCTGGGGTCGACAAAACTCGCATTTCTCCCGAGACACCCGTAACCCAGCGTCCCGCAATCGTGATAACACTACCCGAAGAATCTCCAAGTGTTTTTCGAAGCTCTCTGTAACCACTATCACGTCGTCCAGATATACAAACACGTATGGTTCCAGGTCCTGACCCAAGATTCGATCTATAAACCGTTGCCATGTAGCCGGAGCATTGTGCAACCCGAAAGGCATCCGGTTAAAATGGAATAGACCCCGACCGGGTACCGTGAAGGCGGTCAGTGGCTTAGACTCTTCAGCCATGGGGATCTGCCAATAGGCCGACTTGATGTCCAGGGAGGATAGATAACGCGCGGCTCGAAGTTTGTCTAGCGTGGCCGAAATGTAAGGCAATGGGTAGGCGTCCCGTTCCGATACGCTGTTCAGTTTCCGAAAGTCCACGCAGAACCGGAATTTGCCATCCTTCTTCTTCACAAGCAGAATAGGTGATGACTACGGACTCCCGGAAGGCTCTACCACTCCCAACCGCAGCATCTCGTCCAACTCCTCACTGATGTGTGCTTGTACTGCTGGAGACACCGGATAATAACGTTGTTTAATGGGCTCAGACGAGGTCCTGATAACGTGTTCCACCCCCCTTGCACAGCCTAGGCCCTCCCCCATCAGGTTGAACTCCTCCCTAATCAGCAACTTAAGGCGGGCCTCATCGTGTGGGCTCAATCTTGTCCTTAGCTGCAATGAGTCACAGGCAGCTAGTGTCGTGAAGTCCCAAGACTCCCTGCCGAGATCCAAGACGATCCGGAATGCCCGTAAAAAGTCAACCCCCAGGATGAGTGCTTGTGGGACTGCGGACACCACCAGAATCTCCATCCATTTGGTTACCCCCTTTACCGTCACTGGTGCCCAGATCTCCCCCTCGGTCGGTACGCAGCCACTATCCGCTAAACGTATGGCTGAATGCTTCGCCTCTCGAAGTTCCAGCCCTTGCGCACGCAACACTTCCCAACCAGGTCTCCCGATAATGGTATGGGTCGCCCCCGAATCCACCAACCCCACCAAAACTTGCCCAAAAACATTTACCTCTAAATGTGGACGGTTATCCGCTACCGCCTCCTGTAGTGCAAAATCCACCCTGCTTTCCCTTGCGACTGGTGAACTCTGTTTCCTCGCACCCTCTACGCCGCCTAGTGGGTACGGTTCCCGTTTCCCGGATGTCTTTTACTCTCCCCCTGGTAGGGCTCGCGTTTTTCCCCAGGTTTTTGCGTTGAACAACTTGGACACGTCGCTCTCCTCACGCCTACGCGGCCACAACCAAAGCACTTCTGAGGCTCACCACAGGTCCTCGATGTATGCCCTGACCCCTTGCAGTTCCAGCAGCGGATTTCTTTAGAGACTTCTCGTAATGCGGCAACCATTCCTCCTCCATTCACCTCGCAGTACGCTAAGTCTGGTTCTAACAGCCGCTGGCCGCGGCGGTTTGGCGGAGGGATGAAGGCCTCAACTCTTGCTCTTGTAGTCTCGAGCCTCCTTCCTAGTTCCACGAGTTGAGCCACCGAAGAGACCGATACCAGGCTAAGCTGGGTTTGATAAAAGGGTGTGATGTTCCGCAGAATGCGACGCAGCTTCCCTTCCTCCGTACATTGCACGTTGAGACGCTGGAAGAGCCCTTCCATCGCCGCCACGTATACTCCTATTGACTCCTCTTTTCCTTGGGTTCTATGTCGGATCTCGTCCCACAATCGGTCATCGTAATCTGGCGGTAGGAACTCTGCCCGTAATTCTCGCTTAACGTCTTCCCAGTCCCTACATCGATGCTTCACCGCTCTGAACCACGTCAGCGCCCTGTCCTCGAATAGAAGTACGGCTGATTTGAACAAAACTGTCTCCGTTACTCCCCTAGCTTCTCGAAGCTCTTCCACCCTGGTCAGGAAAGAACTTACTGAGCCGGAGTCTCCCGTGAACCGTATTCCCCACTTGGTCACCTCTTGATGTTTTGGGATCAACTCACTGTCTCGGGGGGTTGAGCATAAGGGCACCGCTGTAGTGTTCAGAACCGATTCAGCCTCCCGAGCGTCTCCAGGGGTGGTCGCGGCTAGTTCGTCTACACTTTCGTCCCCTTCCGCTTTAAGGAGTAATACCCCCATACTTATCCTGAAGGCAGACCTTAGCCTAGCTGCTTCCTTGACGAAGTCCAACCCATCCTCCGGTATGTTGCCCAACCGCCTTAGTCCATAATCAACCTTGGACTTGATTCTTAAGAAATCGCCGCTCTCCGTTCCTCCCTCGAAAGCCTTTATTAGACCTCTTACCTCCTCCAACTTTTCCCGGACCGCTTCCACGTCCTCCTGGGCCGAAAAGGGGTAAACGTCCCTCTCTATCATGGAACAATCCATCGCTCGCTCCGCCTTGAGCGCCATACGCAGCGACTTCCTCATTTCATCCACCGTGCCCAACGGTTGGTCCCGTATCCTTAGTTCGTAGCTAAGCTCATCCCTGCTGAGCCGGTCAACGAGGATTCTTCCTTTTGATGCCATGATTACTCTTTCTTTATCACCTCCGTAATCTAAATAAAACAACTGCTTTTTAACAACTAAAAACTCTGTTAAAATTATTACAATACAAGGCTAAAATTCAATATGACTACAGTTCCACCGCACTTGCCTTGGTGTCTCAAATCACCAACAGCGTTACACTAGATGTTCCACAATAGTCTCACACCAAATACACACTCCCGCAATTTCAATATCACACCACACTATATCGCTTTTCGCACTATTGCCACTATAATACACGATATCGTTCTCACTACGGCCAATACCTATCGCGTTATTAACCGAGTCGACACCCTACTAGTGTTGGTACCCACTAATCCCAGGAATTCTGATCACACCCTGGGCAATTGATCAGCCTGGATTATCAGGATCGTTTGCCGATCGATGTACGATGGGGTCATTCTCCTCTCAAAACTACGCAAGGCTGATTTCGCCCCACGTTGGGCGCCAATGTTACCGCGATTACTCCGGTACGTCTAGGACTTCGCGCGTCCTAGGCCGAAACCCCTCCGGTTGGGGCTCTGGGCTCCGGTAGCTCGTCGAAGACGGGCGTGGGCGCCACTCGCTTACCCAGTTAAGCCCCGATGAGCCGCCAAGCGAGAATGCGGCTCGCCCGGATTACGCTCCTGAAAGAAAAGGAAGAACACTACCTGGAAACACACGGTGCGAAGCCAGAAGAGGAAATTGTCGCCACACCAAATCAACTATAGAGAAGACACGGATTCCTCACACCACCCCCGACGTTACCTCCGTGGAACCTCCAACCCACTGTGTACGCGCGCTCCACGTTCACGCGCACCCCGCTTCGTCGCCACTCACAAAGCCGGAAGAAAACCTGCAATACAATTCATAAACTAGCTCTCACCTAAGGGAAAAATAGAGATCTTTCGATAATATTTGACATTTATTTCAAAGAAAAGAGAAGAAAATAAAAATAAAATAGCGATAAAGACAACAAAAGAACTTAAGGCTAGCTTACGGCTAAACCGTCTTCCGCGATGGGCCCCTTGCTCCGGTCCGGTCGCGCCGCGCACTCGCGAATGGAATTATCTTAGTTTGGTAGTCACTATGAGTTCCGTGTCCTGGATGACACCCACTTCACTTCCTGTATATTCGGTTTATATGCTGTCCTTGCAAGGTTTTGTATTTTTTTTTTGTTATTTAATTAGACAATTATATTTGGAAAACCACTTTTATCCACTTTTATCCACTTTATATCCACAGCACTCTCACGACTTTACTCCTTCTTATTGTTATTCAAAATCCCACTCACTGCTCGTCCAACTTGTCCCATTCCCTTCGCTAACACCAAAATTGAAAAAGAGCCGCTCACTATTCACCGTCGTCCTTATATTCTGTCTCCTTAACGGCTACCACTAACCAAGATCCCGCTCCTCGGACATTCACCTCTCGTTCGAACCAAAAATTAACGTTTCCTTCGCCTGCCACCGCTGTAATGCAAATTCGCCGTTGATCGCCGCAAATCTTCGCCGCGAACTACTTTACCCAATATTCGCCGCGATGATGACAGTTCGCAATGATGACAGTTCGCAATGTTTACCAAACAAAGTAAACAGCGACTCCACCATCCAGAAGGAAGTTGGTGAGTATTATATTTATTTCTATTCTTATTTATTTCGATTTCTATTTTAATTCCTATTTTTATTCCGGGTGTTCTTAGTGGCCTTCGTTTCCGCCACTTTCGACGGCGGTAATGGTCTGGATGAAGTGCTCGTAGTGTGTTTTGTTATTGCTGCCGCTCAGTTGGTGAGTATTATATTTATTTCTATTCTGATTTAATTCTATTTTAATTCCTATTTCTATTCCGGGTGTTCTTAGTGGCCTTCGTTTCCGCCACTTTCGACGGCGGTAATGGTCTAGTTAAAAGTGCCCGTAGTGTGTTTTGTTGCCGCCGCTCCTCAAGCCTGCCTTGATAGCGTCGTTCCAGTTTAAGTGTCGAAAAACATCCTCGCCGTGATGTGCCCGCGACATTTCACTCGGTCCCAAATGCGTGTTCGTATTGCGTGTCGGAAGATCATTGCTTAATGCTACTGTTATTACCTTAACGCTAACTTACTGATGACAGTGTAATCTTACAACTATGCTCCTTACCTACAATTCTGCTTCCCCTACTCCGTCCAGCATCGTGGCTTGAAACGTGGTGGCGCTTCTTCCTCCAACTCCGGGTACCATTCTCGTCCGAATCGCGTGGTGACCGTGCCGCGGAGGTCTCGGGAAGGGGTGAAGTCAACTCAACCGTAACAAAGTAAAATGCCTCACGGACTCATGGTCTTTCTTTGTTATATTAGTTTTTCGGGATTCCCAGCAATTTTAAATCTCCAAAAGCTCAATTGCTAGCGAAAATCATGGTGGATTGGCTTAAAAATTACTTCTGGATAAAGATCATTTTTCATTATTAGATCCAGGCATCATTTTTTACGCGAAATAAGGAAGGCAGGCGCACCGCTTCCGTCTACGAAATGAACAAGATTTTCGTTTGTCGGAATATTTCGTTTGGCAAAAATCTACCATTATTATGACTATCGGGTCCTGTGTCATCGAACTTACCATAGAAACTAGTGTACCTCGAAAAATCGTGTGGAAAGATGATCAACCTGTTCAACTTTTAATTAAGCCAAATCAACAAGAAGGTAATGCAAGGAAGGTAACATTCAGTACTTTCAGTTTTCTCGATCTGTTTACTATATTTCGATATTTAAAAAAATCTATAAAATATTTTAATATGTTTATTCCGAGAGTAAACTACTGCCATCCGCAATATCATTTGATTTCTGGGATAGCATTATATGAAGAAAAAAAAAAAATTTAGAATAGTTACTATACTAGGGAAATATAAAAGGAACTTAATATACTAGAGAGTATCATATTAGTTCTCGCTGATCCTTCAGTGACTATATAGACTCAATGAACGTATGTTTTAAAGTTTTAAGTTACATATTTGACGAGAAGTCTTCACAGAAAAATTTGAGTTTTATTTATTTATTCGAAATTGTGTATGTATTAATAATATATAGCATATTTATTAGAAATTATCCTGAACCGACAATGGTACTTAACAATTCTCCAGTTGATCAAGATTTTGTATCCGCTGCAGTTCTTACATCTTACTACGCCTTCCTTTTGTGGTTAGGGTAGCAAGTTCATGTTTTACCGCACATGAAAAATCAATCCTTGGTTCGCGTTGTACAGAACCAAACCAAAAATAAGTAGTCTAATCCATTGAGTTCCTACTTTTATGAGTTACACTGGTATTCCTTTTTAAATTTCTCGTGTTTTTTGACATTGAGCAGCTTTGCAAGGATGTTTGAATGCAAGGGGTTGATATGGCTGTAGTAGTTCGACTTGATTGAAATTCCTTAGGAGTTTCCAGCAATAAGCAGACTAGCGATCTTTTGCTTCTCATTTTTGACTTGATATTGCGCTAATGAGTGGTATCTATTAAGACATCACAAATTTCATAATAAATGTATTCCCAGAAAAACACATTCCGAAACATTCCAAAAACATAATGAATTTTTTGGATACAAAATTGATTGAATATTTAAACTGTCCGCATTTCCTTTTCTTTGAATTTAATTCATATTTTTCCTTCACTGTCCCTTAATATTGAATTATTTCTGTGGAATACTTGTGTCAAGTTAAGTGCATACTCCTGCTGTGTTCTTGACGTTAATCGATCTTCCTTTGCTCAAAAACCAGTACTGAAATTAAATTCATCGAATATTTCAAACACGTCGTACGTATTGAAGACAAAACGCTAAAGGCGGGGATGTAACGTATTTCAACTAAAAGAGATAAGATGGCCGTTTCCACATGCATACTAAAAATTTCGGTACGTCTTTCCTATTTTTTTGCACTTAGAAGTAAATTCCTTCTGTAATTCCTTCCCTAATCAAACTGCAAACGTTTGCAATCATTTGACACTATTGGAAACCGTTAAACAAATAGAGAATATCGTCCTTGCCGATACAGAATGTTTGATTGAAAAATTTCAATTCGAAATTCTTCTTCTCCTACATCAAAACTCGTCCTTTCTACACCTGTTACAAATCAATACTCGTACTTCATCACGGGAATAGTACCAACTACTGGCTTGGCCCATTGAAATTCTCATCACAACGGGAGCTGTGTTGGAGCATAGAAAATCCCAGACTTGGCATCGTAATTCAATTCCCAATCACGGCTATTCTCTGCGTATTGAGTGAGGAAAAGGATTCAATATGTGCTTAAAAAAATGAAAAGTGAGGTTAAAAGGATATCGATGTGTCCAGCTATGGCCTTGGCACAGCCTTGCCCATAGCTTTCCAGTTCTGTGAATTTTATTATGTATTCTGTGCTCGCGTTAGATCTATTGTATCCTGCTCTACGAACGCGGTACTTAAGTTGTGATAGATTTGCCTAATGTGGTTCGGTTGGGATTGCCTGATTTGAAAGGATTTATTCTAACGTGTGAAACCATGTAAGCAATCTATTATTGTTAACTCGCCCTGCAGGGCTGGCACTTGTGAGTGGGTTGGGTTTGTTCCTAATATTTGAAAAAAGTTTCATATCCGTTTTGAAATTAAAGAAAATATCGAGCTTACGTGTAAATAATTGTGTCCTATAAAATCTCATGTAAAACCTGGATCCACGTTGCAATTTATGCAATCAATGTGGTCGCATACCTCGATATCGTATACCTCATATTAAGTACGTTCATCCTAGAGCCAAGAAACAATAATCATCTCAGTCTTGCAACGAGCTAACCCATCTGCAATTATTGCATCAGATACATGCAACTCGCTTAGCTTCAAAGATATTTCGTTCTGTAATTAGCGTCATTTGAGAATCCGATCTTGTTGCTCGTAATAGCACTTCTCCACTTACAGGCTGGTAACGAGCCTGGCCACCTTATTCTCCACGACTATAATTTAATAATCTTCAGTAAGAACTTTGTAATTACGAGAAAACCACGCGCATCTTCGCAGATTAAATTTTCTTAACAAGTTTGTAATCATAAGTGCTGGAGGTGGGAATCTCTTGCCGTTCTCAGCCAATTTGTTAATTGAAGTGTAAGGAGAGGAGAAAAGTTTTCGAAATGAGTTTCAACGTAGATTGGCCTGGTTACGTTCGGTGTAGACAGTTAAGTGGATGTAAAAGGAAGAACAAGTAAAAAGTAAACAATTTTATGAAAATTGAAAAAATTATAGAAGAATTTCAGGATACCCAGAATATGTGCATTCATTCATGGTAGGGGGTGAAGTGGAACAAAGTTGGTTTGTGGGTCTCAACTGGTGCAGAGGAGTTTTGTTTTGATTATTTTAATGATTTGTATTAAAGCGGGTTAAATGTTTCTTGTAGTCAGCCGTCTGACCAAGATATTCATTCGTAGGGTTTTATTATGGGAAGTGAATCAGAAGAAAATGTTACATTGGCATAAGAGGAGGACGAATTTTCTTTAACCGTGCCGCATTTTACTTGAGGCCCAAGTATTCAAATAAAAACAGCAAATCTCGAAAACCTGAGCCCGAATTTCCACTCCAAACATTGGCACATTTTTTTGGCAGTTTGCTGTCATATATTGAGGCTTCTGCTTATTGTTTCATCTTCATTTTTATTTACTTTTTTATAGTGAAACACTTTGATCGTTTTCTTTTATTGACAATTGTGCGAACTTTTTGTTTGTATTTTCAGAGTGTTATAATTTCATCATTTTTAATAAGTGATCAAGAATATTTTGGTCAAAAAGGTATAAGAGAAAAAGGACATCAAGCAAGAGACAAAAAATATCTGAAAGAAGATCGCTGAAACGATTAGTGGACGACCAGAATTGACGAATGACAGGACGAATTGAATTTTTAGCAAGTAAACGAAAAAAATGAAACAATTGAAAGCTTTGCAGCAAGCAAAAAAACGAGTGTGCTTTAGACCACACGACTGAAGTATAACTTCTTTAGCTCTAACTACATGTATTTATATATATATATATATATATAAATATATATATATATATATATATATATATATATATATATATTTATATATATATATATATATATATATATATATATATATATATATATATATATATATATATATATCTGTTTATATATGTTTAATATATACATATATTAATTATCTACAAATATTTAAATTTATTATCGATTTTTATTGATAAATTAGTATTTTTGAATAGGTTTTTTTATGTTTATTCATTATTTTCGTTATCGGATACATCAGTAACTACTGTAGTTGATTGTAAGACCGAGACATTAGGCTTATGGTATGAGAAATAAGATATATATGTTTTCGAATGAAAATTAGAAATATATCTGAAATATATATATTAGAAATATAACTGCATCGATCGTTCCTCCTCATTTCGGTTATTATTCATTTGTAGTTCAAATTTATCTTGTTGAAAGTTTACCAAGCGTTGTCCATCTTCGGACGCGAAATTAACATTGAAATCTCCTGCTAAAATTAGTGGCAACGTATGATAATTTTCTCCTAATTCTTCAGTGCCTACTCGACCGTAAATCATGTCTTTTATACACAAACTTTATAATATTATTAACTGTGTTATTGGGTGCAATGTAAACAACTACCAATATGATGTTTGTTCCATCGTCCAAAACACAGTGAGCAGCACATATATCACCAATTGATAAAAAATATTATTTATTTATAAAATTGCTCAAGAACGAAATGAAATTACGAAACAAGAAATAATGTTCACCTAACGCTAGCAAAATTGCAAACGAACTATATACTGACTAAGATATATTTCATGCACTGGCTATGAGAGGAAGAGAGACAGAAAATGTGCGCGCGCACATCTTTCCCCTACAGTAATATACGAAACGTAACTGTCTCTTTTTCTATCTTTACTAACTTATATCTCTCTTTCACCTTCCGTTCGCGTCGCCCGATCACACTTTTCGTAACGCTTTCATCACTCATTCAGCAGCCCACTACTCAAATCAAGCGTGCCTAAAGAAGTTTTACTTCAAAAACCACCCACTTTATGCGTGATGAGTATTCTTGATTATTTTCAGGCAATAATGCCTTTTAGATGTTACCATACTCAAGAAAGTATCCATCGATGCAAGTTCAAAATGATTTTGTTTCCACACAGTTAACGTGAAAAAGAATAAAGAAATTTTTTACTTGGAAATGACAAATCAACGTAGCAGAAATTCATTAATTAAAACGTTCACATTTTGACATTTACATCTTGACATTCATTCAATACAAATTTATTTTAGATTAGACATTCGTAGAAGCATTTATTCTGACGGCAAAATGAGAAACAAAGTGAAGATACAATACAACAAGACTGCGATGCGAGAGTGTCACGCGAGAATCGCAGTAAGGCTTTGTTTAAGGTTTCCCTTGGAACCCATTTGGTATTATCACGCGAGAATCGCAGTAAATACCAAACGGGTTCCATAACATGCGTTCGTTTACGCCATTTTACAATGATTGGGCTGCTTCGAGGTAAGGCGAGAAATATTCGGGAGATAAAAATTCTTCGATACGAGATGTTTTGACATATGTCAAACTGATTAATTTCAATAGTACAGTTCCTTAAAAAATTAAAAATTTTATTGCTATCAGCATTTATTATTAATTATTTAAATTTTTAGGTCTTTAAAATAATCCTTATACACAGCGAACATACTCAATTTAACGATTGAGGCACGAAAATTATCTACCTCACAACACATGAGTTGTAATATGGATGCTATGCGAAATAGCCTGCAAGATTCGCATCGCCGTCTTCCAGTATTATATTAGAATAGGCTAGGCTTGGCCTATAGTGTATGGTGTATACTTGATTATAAATTCAAACCATGAAAAACCGCAGGACGATAAATGTCCGATTGTAGAGAATTAATCTTCAACAATCGCAAGGCAAGAAACCTCTATGGAAAACCTGAAACAAAATGTGTCTTATTTCAAATCGAATGGTATCAAAATTATTATGGCAGGGTGAAAATTATGTAATTGGTAACCTAAAACTTTTGAATGTGATTTCATCCCCTTAGAAGCGGGAATTCAGTGAAATAAATGTGTTTTTTTTTAAAAAAAAAAACTTTTCTTATTTAAAATTTATGATCGTAGCCTGGAAATTTTCAGACTAATGACCAGGGACGGCCAATTTTTGAATAGTGGAGAGTTAAGGCTTGAAAAGTTTGGTTGAATGCAAAAATAAGCCAGATCTTCAAATTGAATTACAGTAGAATTAGGATATAACAACTTTAATGGGACCGGCGATACTATTTCGTACTAACCGTGTAATACACAAAACGGCAGGATCAGTACATAAAGACTTAACTTGCGACTACAAATGTATTATAAAAGCGAAAGTTTGATTTACCTATTTAGGCAAATATAAAATTTTATAGGAACCACATATGCTTTATTTTATATAATGTTCTGTAATGCAGAGAGATAAATTACATATGCAATATATGAAAGAGTATATTGTGCAGACTGTGAGTCTGGTATGTGAGTTTATTTTGACAAACTTTTGTTCGGTAGCCAAACTTAATACAGCATTGTGAAGTCGCGACATCATTGTTTTGATACAATCATCGTAAAAGTTAGTCTGAACAAACACATTGAGCCTTCCCGCAGGCTTCAGATCTTAAAACACTGTCAAATTTGGATCTATCCTCTGGTTCGTCATAATCACTGTCACTATGTTTTCTTTTTGCGTCGTTGGCGATGATATTTTTTACAATGTTTTCATCAGACGGTTCTTCACAAGTGGGGACAGCAATATCGACACACGCTTATTGTTCAAAGTCCTTGTTTGTTATGAGTAACTGATGCTTATCAATAGCCCTCACCTAAAGGCACAGCGATACGTCATCTGAAGATATAGTAAATTCTATATTGCTTCGGACAAAACCAGCGTGTTTGTAACAGTTAAAAATTGTCCTTTGAGATGGATCTAGGCAACTTGAATCATTAGAATAGAATCAAGAGCAGTGAACTTTGGGTACTTAATATTACTGCTTGCACAGGCGTCTAGTAACTGAATAATTTTCAGGACAAGGATTTTACGAAAATATGCTTTCAAAGCTCGAATAATCCCTTGATCCATGCGTTGCAACACTGATGTCGTGTTTGGAGGCAGAAACACCAGGGTTTTGCTTTTCAAGTCTCCATTATGGGGATGTGCAGGACAGTTGTCAAGTAACAGCAGAATTTTCTTGATCTTTTTCTTCAGTTCACGATCAAATGTGCGTACACGTTTGTCAAAAATTTCCAGCAGTCCTCCAAGCTCTTTGTTTGCTTTCATAATCCACTGGCAAATGCCGTACATTTTTAAAACATCAGAGACATTGAAATTTTTCGATTACGAGAAGTTTTTTTTTAACTGTGCCACGCAAGTCGCAGCCAACTTGAGCCAACTAACCATCACACATCAGCCAAACATCACATTTATTCTCTGCTTTGATAATATTCCTATTGTATATGTATACTCACCTTTAAATTTCAACGTCTTATCTGGAGTTAGAAGCCCGGTCTCGTCGGCATTAAACACTTCATTATCTCTAAATTGCGCACATAGAGTAGGCCAAACTTTTTCTAACCAATCGACTACAGTACTCTGTTTAACTGAAAAAGATCGCCATCAATCTTACCACTGAAGATGCTTTGTCTTCCTTTAAAACGGTTTATTAAACTCATTGAGCATGTTAAATTTTGCATGTCTAACTGTCTGGCAAAAAAAAAAATTTATTTCTCTTGTAGCAAAGGTCCATTAATGGGTATTCCCCGGTCGCACTGAAGCTTGAACCACTGTAACAACGCTTTATCCATCAGCTCATGAGTAGAAGTCCTTACACGTTTGCATTTTAATACATTGGCATTGAACAGCAGCTCGATCTTATCTTGATTGTTCTGTATTGTGGATATTTTAGAATGAGATACGCCAAACTCCTTTGCGAGGTTTGCATTTAAGTTACTGGGTACTAACCGGTGCGAAATTGCACTTTTCTCTTTAATTGCAAAACACCTTCTCTTCACAGAACTCATTTTGTCGAGCTTCATGAACTTGTCATGACAACTGACAAAACACCAACTGTGATTAACGTGCGCTTATAAGGAGAGGTGAAGTATTGGGCGCAGTTAATTTGGAGTGCCGAAGTATTGGTGCGTAGGTGGGGAAATCAAAACACTGCGCGTCGTTTTAATATGAAATATTTTCATAAATATTGGTCGCTATAAGCAATTGATCGCTTAAGGCGGAGTCACATTAAACGATTATATTTTCTCAGTACCTAACTATGGAACTTTACTTGAGTAAGCATTATCATCACATAAAACGGTTAGTTGGTTTAAGCGAAGTCGTTATAAATTACTTCTAATGATTTTGGAAGGATATATAAGTTGCGAACTTCTTGGTTGATGCATCTGTTCTTACATTCAAAACTGGAAATTTGCAAATATATTTTGAAAATTTTATTGATAATTTTAGTTTGACTGAGAGACGCCAATCTTCAAAATCAATGCTGAGTGGTTAAACTGTGTTAAGAACAGTGGTCGTGTTGCAGTTTACATGTAAGATGACGACTTGCTTATATTGTGCTCTTAGTGCAAGCGATGGCTTAAGGGACAACACCACTGTGACCCCTGGTTTTTTGCCGTTTTTCAAGAATTTTTTTTTTGTGGGAATAAAAGACATATTCCAATTTTTTTTTGTTTTGTTTCTTCTTTATTAAAGATACATAAAAAAAAATTTTGTAATTTTTC
Organism: Stratiomys singularior; assembly: GCA_954870665.1. Lineage (NCBI taxonomy): Eukaryota > Metazoa > Arthropoda > Insecta > Diptera > Stratiomyidae > Stratiomys > Stratiomys singularior. The sequence goes on along the minus strand of OX940878.1, from coordinate 124,774,885 downwards.
ACGCCCCATGGTGGCGCTGGGGAAGCTCTCGTGTCAGATGCTGTTGCCTCTGCAGTGATCCGCGGCACGCAGCAGAACTGTCTTCAAAGTCGATCTGAAAAAAAAATACCGAGTGTTTTCGTTAATAATATGATATTTTGAAGAGAAGTACAAAGGGATTTGAAAAAATATTGAGTTTTAAAAAATATGCACGCTTTTGAAATTTACGGTGGATTTTCGAGCCAAATTTCTCGTCGAAAAAAGGCTATAATTTTTTTTTATTGAGATATCGAAAAAATCCTGTGTACTTCTTTAGATAATCTAGTTTTATCTATACAGTCCGAATTTGAAGTCGATCGAATAAAAATTGCTCGAGTTATGCTGCGTGCCGCACTCAAAACAGTGGTTTTGAGAAAAACGCGTTCAAAGTTTGAAGTTTGTTAATTTATGTGATAAATTGGAAAAAAAAAATTTTACCTTTAATCAGCGATTTTGGCACCGTATAGCTGACCTTCAAGAAGCAAATCAAGGTCCCCAGCATCTTTTCTCGAACTTGTAGAGGCTGTTCTTGCCTCTTTTGCAGCATCCGTGAGCGAGCGCTCCATCCGCGCTGCGTCGGTTTCAACACAAAAATTGAAACAATTTGGGCCGATGGTTACCGTCAACGTCTCCATAACTTTCATGAGTCTTCTGAGGCCATCGTTGAATAATAATACCGAGAAATCAGCGGTAATATCGACGATTCTTTTGCTCCCGGACTGACACTTGGGGGCTATTGCCCAAACTGATTTGTTGTAGCTTTCGTTATTGTTTTGCGTAAAGCCACCCAAACAACGCTGCAGCAAATCTTCTCTGCTCAAATTTTCATACACTGGCATAATTGCCTCCAATACTTCCTTAGGAAGAGGCGGCTTATGGCGATATTCAGAAATATTACCGCTTGCGACCGCTCGCTGCCAAAAACACCACGACTCGGCTCCATTTGGGCAATCGGCATGTTGTGGCTCACTATCTGTGGATATTTTATGGTTGATAGTTGCCCAAATTTCCTTCCTCATTTTTTAACATCATCGCTGTTCCTCTGAATAGCTTAGCCGTAATATGTGCTCAACTCGTCGATCAATTTTCCAATGAGCATTCCTCTGCCAGACAATCCTTTTTGTTTTTTCACGATTTCCGGGAGGCGCGTCCCCAAACGTTTTTGGACATGATCGGTTCACTCTTTTTTTTTATCTCGAAACCATCGTATGGATCGCTATTCGATATGTCCAGGAACGTTTTAGAATCACCGTCACCAATATAATATTTATATTTTATGCCATAGAGCTCTTCAGACTGTTGAAACATTTCGACAGCTGAGTCGACTTCCATTTTTCCGGAGGAGCCGTTATGGTTCGCCTGGCACTCATCGTCGTGGGTATTTTTCTTTTGCTTCTTTTGCTTCCCAATGCTGGCAAGCTTTGCAATGTTTCGATTTCACCATAACGTCGATCACTTTTTTAGTGTACCAGCCGATAAGCGATGTTATGCCGAATAGTGAACTGAAACCGCGCTTTCGCCACGATCCGTCGCCTGAAACGATTCCGAGTCCGCGCAAACTTTTTTCAGTAAATTTTATATCGCGATCACACACTTTGCACTTCACTAGCGTCGATATAATGTTCAATGCATGGAAGAGGTTTACTATACGATAACCAAAATCGTTAGTAACACTGACCTCCAAATCGCCCGACGATTAAAACTTTTTCGCCGACGTGCTCACATTCTCTGCAGAACTATTTTCAGAGCTATAACGGTTCGGAGGTTTTCGATTCGAAATTTTCGATCGACTCTTTGTCGGATAGCTCCGTTTCGTACCCTTTTTCCCAGCGTACACTTTCTCGTTGTTCATTTCGATAAGCAAAGAATAATTCTGAGCGTTCGATATTTATAAACGAAACGATTCGGAGCGTTCAGATGCGAATTGTGAGGTTTCTATTCGTAAACTGACGCTATGACGCTATCCCTATACCTGCCTTGAAAATTTTTCAACTATCGCTACCTATATCTTTTTTGAAACTATATTTATAACAATAGTCGGCTTTTGTGAAGGGAGACAAAAGAATACCTGTGAATGACTCACAGGACTATAGGAAAAGGCCCGGTATACCTGCCGACCGGTTGAGACGCGCACCTGGCTGAGGCGGCGCGGGACCCCGAGTGTCGCGGAGCGCTGCACCGCTCCACAAAATATTTAATATCTCCGAAAATAATTATTTTTTCGACCTGGGACCAACGGCATTCTATTCTTAAATGTATTTTAGATTTTTCTAGATGGTTTTCAAAAAATCGATTTTTGAAGCCGTCACAGTGGTGTTGTCCCTTAAGAAATTTTCCAAAACAGCTGCGAAATGCACTTGAGGATTGACCCCATGAAAATTGAAGAGAAATCGCTGTCAGAAGCTTCAAGAGTCGAGGATTAGATGTAAATCTTTCAAAAAACAAAGGAAGAGCGAGCGCCAGTTTGGAAAGCCAAGTATAAAGTAAAAGCAACGTGGATGCTTTTCATGACGTTTATTTCCAAACTGTATTTTTCAAGCTGGCTTCACGCATCAATCAAACATTTTTTAAATAACTCGTTTTAAATTTTAACTTTTTTTATTTGGAGTCTGTTTCAATCGCCAAAAATATATTGTCTAAAGGAGAGCAACATGTTTTTCTTTATAAACGCATTGTTCGTTTGTAAATAACAATTTCCCAAAACTTTTGGGCGAATTTTGCAAATTCAATATTAGAACTCTGTGATGTGCCTCGGGGCTGTTAGAGATTTTTTGTAGATTTTTGTAGTTGAAAGGCGATTCATATTGCGAAGAAGCAGGAAATCCAAAATAAAACAAAAACTACAATATCTAATTTTCCTGAAACGTACGCATTTCTTTTGAAATGAAATTTTGAATTTAAAAACAACACTCAAAACATAGTTTTTGTTACGTTGTGTAATATGATACTTTGGTGCAAGGTACCATGTGTATAAAGAAGAAGTGGTAGTTGGCATACCCAGAAATAAATACGGATGCTTCCTTATTTCCATTTTGCTGACATCAAATACTTACCTCAGAATGATAAGTTTGCCAATGGAGTGCGCTTATGGCTACCAGTTTTTAAGTATGATCCTGGTGTCGAAAATTTAAGAACTGTTGAATCGATGATTTCTTACGAAGGAGAAGAACGCATTTGCGGCAAACCGACAAAGTTTTGTGGCAGCTGTCCAATCTACGGCAAGCTACATCAAGGAGCTAGAAATTGTCAACATTGTATGAAGCGGGAAGTCTGCTGAAGGACATTCCGTACACAATACTTGACAAATTGTGAGAAGCATTGTCTTTAAAGATTAACAAAATTTTTGTAATATTGTCTCAGTATCTTCATGTCAACCTATGTGAATGCCATTGTTAGGGCTTTTGAATACCATGGGCATTCTCTGTAGCTTGCTCTTTGTATATCCTCACAATTTGCTTATTTTGCATCGCCTAACCATAATAAGGATGTCTTGTCACCACTTGACATTCTTCCTGGAAGATTATAACAGGGAAAAACTCGACAAATTTCGATCGATCAATTTTATGGAGCTTTCAACTTTACTTTCAACATTACATTATTCAACATTACTTACATATATTACATATATAATAGATAATCTATAATTTATAGTCAATGTAATATATCTTATATTAAATTTAGCTCAGCCCCACAAAAATCAATCCTCTTTGTACCCCTTTTTAATAAATAAAAATAAAAATTTTTTATAATTTATTCTTACTAAAAAAATACAACTAAAATAAATTAAACTTTAGACAACAAAAATAAATTTTTAAACTACATTAAACTAAAAATTACATTACAATACTAGTGAAACACTACACTCGTCTAATGTTCTTTTGATACTTGTGTCTTGTAGACCCATGAGAATTTGATCCTCTGAGAAAAACAGCTTAATCCTCCGGTTATGGCTGTATATGATATTGACTACTGTTCTTTGAAAGAAGTTTAGAACTATTTCATTTGTTTTACTATCTGAAGTAGAATTACAAGGCTGACCATATTTTTTCCAAAGTCTTTCCATTTTTCAAACGATGATAAAAAAATTAGTCACATGAGATAAAAACTGTTTATTTATTATAAAAGCACACAAAATGGGCATTTATTCCTTAAAAATAATATTATCTAGATGTGATCTTTGATTATTTTGACACTGCTGCAACATGGAGAGGAAATTTTACATTACTGCTTCACAAGTGTTTTGCGTAAAGTTTTGAATTTCCTCACGGATATTTGATTTGAATTCTTCAAGAGACCCTGGGTTGTTGCTATCATCTTTACTTTTTAGGGCATCCTCAAAGAAAATAGTCCATTAGGAAAGTTCTAGGTTACGTGTTGGCCAGTTAATGACACCTCTTTTAGATATAACTTTTTTCCCGAAAATTGCGAGAACTGCATTCAATGAGTCTTTGAAGGTGTGGCATGTTGCTCCTTCTTGTTGAAACCGCACACGTCTATTAGAACCATTGAAATCCTGTAGAGCTGGAGCAAAAAAAGTTATGTAGCATTGTAACACATCGCTCTGTATTCACCGTAACAGGATTTCAACTTTGGCCTTCTTAAAGTATGGGCCAATTATTCCTCAGGCTGATAAAGCTATCCACATAGTAACTTTGAATGAATGCAGATATTTTCGATGCTTCAACTGCAAATTAGTGTCAATCCAGTACGTGCAATTTTGCCTGTTCAAGTGGCAGAACCATTGAATATTAGAACCATTGAAATCCTGTAGAGCTGGAGCAAAAAAAGTTATGTAGCATTGTAACACATCGCTCTGTATTCACCGTAACAGGATTTCAACTTTGGCCTTCTTAAAGTATGGGCCAATTATTCCTCAGGCTGATAAAGCTATCCACATAGTAACTTTGAATGAATGCAGATATTTTCGATGCTTCAACTGTAAATTAGTGTCAATCCAGTACGTGCAATTTTGCCTGTTCAAGTGCGTCTCGTCTGACAAAATAATGTTGATGAAGCTGGTGAACTTCTTTAACGTTTCATTAGCAAGCTACAACTTTGGAGCATGATCTTGGAAATTTAATTCCTGCACAATTTTAATTTTGCACGAATTCAAATGTCAGTCTTTGTGAAGAATGCGACTTAAAGATGTTCTGGGCAAATTTAGGGCACTAGACCGCTTTTCAGTAGAGAGTCCAGCTTGCTCGCGAACAGACGCTCTTACAGACTCTCCGATTTGGCGACCCGTTGATGTTCTAGGTCACCCGGATCGTTCTAAATTTATTGTTGAACCCTTCTTGGCCACCTATCATTTAATCAGTTGAATCGGTGAAGCTTCATTTTTATGCCATATGTTGTAATGAGCGCATTATTTTTGTTGCGCAAGAGTCAAAGAATCGTTATTTTGACCGTACTCGAGTACGTAGAACGCACATTGTGCTCTGGTGAACGACGCCATGACACTGAATAGCCGACAAATGACACGATATTTAACGCCTCTGCCCCGATTTTTGGTTTACCCTGTAATTTCGTTGTTACTACGGAAGAATATTTTTTATTTGTTCCTAATCATTCCCAGTACATTAGAACACTTCAAGTGCTCCATCATTGAGAGTCTGTGATGCGTATCGTGGGTCACATGTTTCAAGGGATTGAATTTTGGGATTTTCTCGCAAACGCCTCAACCTCCTTTCGGGAGGTTTAAACGGACGGATTTTGGGACAAAGGTTTTGAGCATTGAAACTTACTTTACTCATACTCAGACTCATCAAAAATAACTTCAGATATTTCCCAGAGAATTTTTCTGTTTTTATATTTTGTGTGGAACAATCACTTTCTTCAGCCTGCGATTTTCGGCATGATGAGCCTTTCCTTGATTTTCGTAGAATGTGGTCCAACAGACAATTTCGGACGTGCTTCGATGATCTGTCCTTGGGGGATGCTCTGGTACACACTACTTATAATACTCTAGTGTACACTGGTAGGTTGCTCTTCTGAAGTCTGCTATGTCATTCTGTTAAATTTTTAAAAGATACTTAAACACATATTTTGGATGTTTATGTAACCAATTTTGTTGTTGAAATTGTGACCTAGCCATGCATTTTTAAATTGGTTGTTTTGTTTTTAATTTTACTTGATTGAAAATGTGATCTAAACTCTGTTACCACCCATCAATTCTTTTTTTCTTGTTTTGAGGTTTTTTACTGCTTTGAGGTTTGAAACCAGATCGGCTTGACGGAAAAGTGTACAAACTTGCAAGAAATTATTGGGGCCTACAATTCCTGAGTTGGAATTTTTAGTCGTTTGCCTAGGTGCTAGGTTTATGATGTGGAATTGCTACTGTGTGATATTTTCATATTAAAATGTTTTGATAACCGAAAAATCGAAAAATGCTCATTAATTTATCAATTAGTATCTTTCTAGTTAGTCTCTGCCTAGTCAAAGTTGACGCTATGGAAACATACTTAAAACTGGATAGGTAATAAGCATGACAGTTGATCTCAATACAGTGCTGGGAAAAGGAATAGACAACACAAGGGTTGGAATTCGAGTTTTACTCTTAATCAAGCTTTCAGTTTTTTTCCTATTTTGTTTGCGCTTTTTACATTCTCATTTTCCCAGAAAAAAGCTCGGCAATATTTCCTCCTGTATATAGGGGTATGCATGCTTGTTGTTAGGAAGAGCAATATCCCTAAATAAAGGAACTCGCATTCTTGAGGAATGCTGACTGCAAAATTCAAAGAAACAGTGGAAAAAATAGACGAAGTTAGTGTTGAGTAAAATAAGCAAATGAATGGTTGATTTCCATTAGACATTCCAATTAAGATTTTATGTTACTCCTTGAAAAACTCACGTAGCTGAACAATTCGTCCGTTTCAAGACAAGGGCTGAGTTTATTGGTTGAAAAATTTTAACTTTTAACTGTTGGTAATGTAAAAATTGTCGAGGACATAATCCTTCTAGGAAAATATTGTGACTTGTGTTGACTTTTTTTCTTGTTTTTCTTCTAATAGCGGCCCAGTCTCCTAATAAAGTAATGTGGGCAGGAATAAACAGTCGTAAACATAGTATTCGCTTCTGATTGAGTTTTTCCGTCTTTCCTTTGGCATTGCTCTTACCTGAAATAAACACAAAATTGTTTTTCCACACGTACTTTTTTTCTTTTCATATTTAAATATAGATGATGCTTTTTCAATGAAAAGTTTTCAAGGGAATCACCTGTTTTTCTTGGAAAACGTCAGATTCATATCGCAAAATGCGAAAACATGAAAAAAAATAGTAACAGATGCTCGGAACGCATTTCTATCGAATAATTCAAGCAAAAAGTAATGATATCTGATCTTGTTTTTCGTTATAATTATTGCACAAATACCAACTGAAACGCATGAAATATATTAACGAAAAATATCATCCTGTTTGTATATCATCCTTTGCCAATTTAACCTTTCATTGATATGTATATTTGAATAGAACGAAAAAAACCGATAATTTACAGACACTATAGCAATGGCCCAACTTTGGAAATTTATATACAGGGATAAAATGTACACAAGATTATCCTTAACGATATGCATATCTATATGGTTATTTCATATGAAAAAGCACCCAAATGCAAATCAAGCTTGAGGTGTCGGGAGTGTAATGTAAATTGTGTGTGTTTAATTATAATTGTATTGCAACATTCGAATGGAATTCACAAAAACGTTAAAATGAATAGTAAAATTTGCACGACATAATTATGTGTTGACAAAAATTATATCGCACGAGCAAGTAATTAACTCGTTGCAAATGATGTTTTGCCAATTAGCAAGATTTGCAAAATAGATAAAGTTAATAATTAATATAATAACTCAGGGTGATTTTTGCTGTTTCAACCGTATATTAGGGAATATGCTGGTAGTATAGAGCAGAATACAAACATGCAAAAAAGGTTATAATATGTAATTAAAAATTTGTAATTGAATGGTCAGCTATTTACTTGATTTGCCCGAAATATTTATCCAATAACTTTACTCTATTTTGTGGCCAGACTGCCAAGGAATTCGACGCATCACAAATTTTTATATTGTTCTTATTTTAACAAAATTATGCCATTGAGGATTCGTGACATAGGGAAAAAGATTAGACCAAAATCAATACATGAAAGACTCTTTGAAGATTTTCAGAAAAGCATTAAATATCAGATGGAAGCCAATCTACATCCATGTATGCACCAGGACAGCATCCATATGAGAATTATTTGCAATACATCTTGTTTTTGAGACGACGAAGTGAAAATGGATACAGATATGTAGACGTAATACGTTATTATTAATAATATAAAAACAATAATTGACTGACATGATACAGAAAAGGCAGCAAAGGAAGAAACTTGCGTCGATGGCGAAAATTATTTACAACCATCAACGTACATCTGGGAGGAAAATTGAACAAGAAGAAGATTCTGAGGAAGATTCTGAAACAAGCCAACAAAGTAAGAGCCTTTAAAAAGAAATCAACACAGCGCTTCAATGATCAGAGACTCTATATTAAAAGTGAACCAAGACTGTTTATAATTAGAAATAGATAAGGATAATAATCATTAAATATAGTCTGAACTTTTGATTTTAGTCCTTATATTCTATAAAAGACATTTTAAAACTAGAGTGTTGTCGTTCCTCCGGGCCCGTTGATATTTTGTGGGGTGGTTGAATAAGAACCCGTTTTTGGGGACAGAAGGCGTTCCTGAGAGAACGATGATGATGATAATCCCAACATCACCTTGTACTGCAATCTAATAAAATAACGATAAAACAAATTTCAGACTGATTGATGGGTTAGTTTGCATTTGGCAGCCATTCGAGATATTGATATTGGTTCAGCGAATTTAAGCGTTTGGAAACATCCCTTTTTAATAAGGAGCGACCAGGATGTCCGGCAGACGTGGTTACCGAGGAAATCATTCAAAATGTGTATAACGTAATTCTCGCTGATCAACTAACGAAACTAGCCAAACTACTGTCCCGGAGCCGTTCTACTATCCAGTCGTAATTTTTCGCTTTAAACATGAAGGTCGGGTAGAAAATAAGCACAAATCAGGACGCCCTGAAATTCTCACTGATAAAGATCGACTACAAATCAAAGGTATGACTGAGAAGGATCCGTTCAAAAGTGCACCAAAAATTAGTAGGCAGCTCCTTTAATCCAGCTAAAAAGAAGTACACCCAAAAACAGTACGAAAAGCCCGTGATTGATGCAGGATTTAAGCCTTTTACACCTCGCAGGAAGCTACTGGTAAGTGACGTCAATCGAAAAAAACGTTTGGACTTCACTCGGCAATACGATAATGAATCTCTCGAGTTTTGGCGCCATCGAGTCATATTGAGTCCAAATACAATATTTTTGGGTCGGATGGGGGACTTAGAGTATGGAGAAAGCCAGGGAAGCTAACAACCCAAAGAAGTGGCGTAATGATATGGGGGCTGTATGGCTGCCAGCGGGGTTGGACAGTTGGAATTTATTGAAGGAATTATGGACGATCGTGCATATATCGAAGTTCCTTAAAAAATTTAGAGCCAAGTGTAAAAAAAATGTGCGTATCAGATGATTATTTTTTTCAACAAGATAATGACCCCAAGCACATGGCTCAGTACTAGGATGTTCTTGGCGTACAAAATTCTACATTTGCTGAAAACACCACCGCAAAGTCCGGACCTCAATCCCATTGAGCACATGTGGAACATGCTCGAAAAAAGGATCAGAACTCATCATATCCAAATCTAAGTGAAAACAGGCTCTTCAAGAGAGATGGGCAAAAATAGAGCCTAGTTACACAAAAAAAAACTAGTAGAATCTATGTTGCGCCGCCGTAAAGCAGTGGTTAAAAATAAAGGCTACCCAACTAAATATTAACAAAAAATGTACACCAATGTATTTTCAATTTTTAAGACTTTTTACAAATTGTTTCGTAAGTGTCAAATCGGCAAATCGTCGACTTTTTTTATTAATAAGTTTGTACTAAATATTTGAAATTGATTAGTTTTTGTTTCTAAATTAAATAAAAAATGTTTAGTGAATAAACCTGCATTGAAACTTTCTCAATTTTCTTGCAACAATTTGTTGTTTTTTATCACTTGATTTTCAAATATCTGCTGTATCAAGATATTATTGGCACACTGTATACTATGAGTTGGCGATGATAAAATTGCCGGCCTGTTGGATGCCGCGGTACATCACGATGAGCAACAAGTGGATGCAGCTGCTATATTTGAAGTAGTGTTTCGAGCAACTTAAACGATAACCAAAGGACGTTTAGCGTTAAGTTTTCACCGTTGATAAAACCTGGATTTATCATTTCAACAATGAACGAAACGAAACGGATTAGCAATCAATTCCCCGGTGAATTTGCTCCAAAGAAGGCGAAGAAGGTCCCATCGGCCAACAAGATCATAACGACGATTTCTTGGAATGCGAACGGCATCATAATCATGGATATTTTAGAAAAAGGAAAAACGATAACTGGACTATACTACAGTAAATTATTCGACCACTTTGGCAAAAAATTGAAGGAGACACGTCCGCATTTGGCGAACAAGAATGCGCTGTTTCACCATGATAACGCACCAGCACATTCAACTGGAGTTTTCGCCGCCAAACTGCATGAATTGCGTTACGAATTGCTGCCACATTCTCCGTTTTCGCCAGATCTGGCTCTCAGCGATGTTTTTTTTTTGTTCCGTAATGTGAAGGAATGGGCCGCGGGAAAAGTTTTAGCTCAAACGAGGAAGTCGTTGCCGAGATAGAGGCTCATTTAGCAGATTTTCGCAAATACTATTTTTGGAGGGGTTAAAAAATTGCCGGAATGTTGGGAGAACATAGGGGACAATTTTTTGAAAAAATTGTGCCTTTTAGATGTTGAAATATTCTTGCTGACATCGACGTGTATAAGAAACGCAACACTAACAAACTCCTTACACATTCGAAGAACCAAGAAACAAAAAATAAGACTCATCATAAGACACTTAAGCATGAATTGCATTCACAAGTATACATAAAAATTGGCAAACTTTTTCAAGCATGACACACTTTAAACCACGTTCGAGGCCAACAATATCTTCGAAAATTAGATCAAAATATAAATGTTTTATACTTGACATCAATATCTATAAAATGCTATACCGACAAACATCTGTGGCTAGCGATATGATAAACATATCAAAAAGGAATCGGGAACTTATAATCATATAAAAAATAAAACATACAAAACAACACCTTATAAAACAAAATCTTCTCTTGTTAACACGTCACATGTCTTTTTCAAAGGAGCAACAACATTTATGTTATTGAAAAACTAGAAATTCTAAAAAAATTCTACAATCTAAGTAATGAACAACTAATAATCAATTTCGAAACAATATTTCGAGTCCTGGAACCAAAAGCTATAATTTTCGGGAATCACTTATTGAAATCATGGCGTTAGTGCGTACAGGGCAAACACTTCAAACAAACTCAAGATCTAACGATGTCATTTTAAATTTCCACAACGTACACAGAAACACAGACAGCCCCCTTTCATTAAAATGCAAATCTTCTTTTGGTTTCTCTATCTCTGTCTGAGAGAAGTCACCCGAAATTACAACCACTGTACTGACATTATCCCGATTCCGAGAAGACACAAACAACGCTTTTGCAGTTAATTCATTGAACTCATCCCTCCACAGCAACGCAATACACGGTACAAAAGCTGAATGAAAAAACATTAAAGACACTTTTTTGACATAGACGCTTTTTTGACGTAGAGAAATTTGAGGGAGAGGGAAGAGGAGACGTACCTTGATAAGTGATAATTACTTCCGATCCCTTAAGATTTTGCTAGTCTCATTTGATATTTATTTTTATAAGCTTTCATCAGCAAAAGGATCATAACATCAATGCCGTCATTGTTTGTAAAAGATGTTTGGTGATTAAGTCCTCTGGAAAAGATCTGTCTCACGAGAGCGTCCAATCGTTATCATCCCTAGAACATCGTCAGGATCAACGTCATCGAGATCTTAGGTGGAAGACCTCTCTATGGCTCCTGCAACCATTGCCATACGTTTTTTCAAGATTTTCCCATAAGATTTGGTTGTTGTCAAAATGGAGCCGTCAAACCCCCAGAATCTGTATTGTTTTTTTTTCAGATATCAGATTTTATTTATTCTTGATAGACTTATTTCTGAGATAAACTTGTATTTTTTTAGCCAAAATTATTTTCTTGTGTATCATTTAAGTATTCTAGACCATGAATTGATAAATGCATATGAACCAGATCCGTGCGATGAAGGAGGTAGTTTTGTTTATAGTAAACACCGTAGATGGCTTCAACCTAGTTTCAAAGCCTCCATTTAGATCACATATTGTTTTGGTAAAGGCTTTTAGTACAATGAAAAAGAATAATTTTTGGCCAAGAGTAAAAACACCACCTGAATTTTTAAATTTCCTGATTGTAGAGCTGCCAACTGCCAATCAAAAATATGCTCTAATACTGCTGGCTCTAATCAACTGTCAATACACTCTCAAAATGCAAGAGGCCTTTTGACCAAACTTATTTAGCTCCTCATGTCATATTATAGTTCTAAAGATGAAGTCATTATCCGTTTCTGAATTCTGAGACTATCGACTCCGAGCGTTGTTCTGGCCATATTATTGGTCGCTGTGCCCATGATTAATGGAGGCGGAGTTTTATTTACTGTGAGTAAAAGATTTGGCAGCTCTACTTGTACTTGTTTTTGTTTTTCGAAGGTCCTCGAATATGTTGTTTTTAAAATCTCCTTTCCTCATGAAAATCCCCTTATAATTTTTTTGTTGTTTTTTTTGACGATTTTTCATATTTTATAAAATATTATCCCCATTCTACTATGGGTAATATAGTACATTCTAATTGGACGATGTAGGAATTTTAATATTCCCTTTATCAAATGGCCATCCTCGTCCATATCAATGATTTGTTCCACTGATTTCCTTTCAATTCATTTTTTATCTGTCCCATTATTCGATATTACAGACAAATAATCTTTTGTATCATTTTTGCCGTTTACTTGACCCTTCTTTTATTATAATATTTTTATTTATCCATTTATCAGTGACTATCGCCTTGCAACTTCCTGATCACTATCATCCGGCATTATTCATCAATCTAGTCATCGCATCTTCAACATCCGTCAAATCAGTTCAATTTTTCCAAGATAAATTATCATAAAGAGAACACTGAACTTCTTTTGACGGTTTAGACTGCGTTTTTTATAATCAGTATAGTGAGGCTGCCTCCTTTATCCATTAAGTCTTTTGTGAGTACGTTAATAATCTTACTAGATGTTTAACTTCCCTTCATATTTCGCATCGAGGAAAACATAAACCTTGGATTTCTAAACGTGTGCTTGCTACTCTGAAGATTAAGGATAAGACTCGCTGTTGCTTTGAATCATATGGTACGGTTGAAGCAAGGACTTACTTTGTTTCAAGCAGAGCTGCTTTGAAGAAATGTCTTTCAGTTTGCAGAATACACTCGGATCAAACAACACATAACCTTTCTTGGCTTACATTGGATGACTAAAAGGTCCAAGTAGTATTTCTGGGATAGTTGAATGGGATGATCTTGTAGTATCTAATTCCAAAGATATTTTGGCAGTATATTCATCGTTGTTTCCACCTACTTTTTCTGCTTCTATATCAACATTTCTTCCCCCAAACTTTCACATCGAAATCCTAGTGTACAGATTCTCTCGAGGTTGATTTTATCATTTAAATACTGATCCTTATATAAGTCCGAGTGCTGATGATATTACGCGAAAGAATGTCTCTAGCATCCTCTCTTTAAGGGCCCTTGTCTCTTCTCTTTAATCTTATTCTAAGCTCCGGTGTATTTCCACTAGTTGAAAACAAGCTATCAACAAGCAATTCTTAAAAGTATTTATCCTTTTGATCCTCGTTCCATATTCCTGATTTTCTATTTGCCAAACCCACCGGAACGGTTTTTTCAAAACCGACCCTCGAACAACTCTTCTTTAAAGGCCTTGCAATCTCTACTAATTTGATTTTTTTTATGAATCACATTGTAAATTGAGGCAGGCAGTTCCAAGGCCATGCGGTCTAAAAGAATTGTCCAAGCCATTTGACAATGTCAACCACCATTTTCTTTGTCTAAATTTAAAGACTCTTGGCAGGCTTTGGATCAAGTCTTATTTGTTCAATCGTTTCGTTTGTGTATGTCTCTACCTACCGATCATTCATCTGGTGCCTTTTAAGGTTCGATTCTTGGACCACTTCTTTTCCTACCTTTTGATTTTTTGGATTTTTCTGAGGCTAACTCTTTTCCTGTATTTTAAAACTGACTTTCATTTTGTCTCCATCATTGTACGTTTGTTCGCCTCGGCCATTTTATCTTGGAATATTGTTATGTAGTCTGGGCCTTTGATTATTCTTACTAATTCTTTCACCAATTAAACACATTCTGCGTAATATTACTCACTTTGTGTTTTGTGAGCTTAGCATGTCTTATCAATCTTATGACGTCCGTTAAAATCTTGTTTCCGTTTTTTGGAGCCTCTTCTTACTTTGCCAGACCTACATTTTAGTGTCTCCACACTGATTTATTCTTCCCATACCATTTTTGCTTTACAAAAAAAAAACAAATCTGTTTGTGGTTGTATTTGCTCGTATCTTGCTCGTACTTGCAGTTACCAATTTCTTCGGTTTTTGAATTTTTTCGTTCGTTTCGTTTCAATTGTTTTGTCCTTACTGAGATCTTAAGATTTAATGAAGAAGTCGTTCGTAAAGTTTGAATTACACTCACTTGATTTTAACCCTTATTCCTTTTTGCAGACACTTACCATAAATGTGTAAATCTATAAATAAATATATAAATATATAATAAAATATAATTAAATTAACAACAGTGGAATTTTCGACAATCTGGATGGGAAATCTGCTTTTTGTGGATGGCCCTGCGCACTTTTCTGAAGTAAAATTGCTTTGAATGCTCGATTCTATTTTCATGTACCATTTTTCAGTTTGATGATAACATGGCTCTTCAGTTTATTGCAAAATTTAGGTTTTATAATCAATGTGCTTTGTGATCTTGCAGTGAAAGATTGATTTTCGAACTAATGTTGCATAACTAATTAATGAAATAATACCATCATGCTTCGATGGAGACTAGCAGTCTCTATGTTTCAATTGCTCTCGCACACGGCTTACATGCGATCCTTTTTCCTAACCCTTCAATCCTGTTGCACTATCTGAAGTGGAGGAGTTATGATCCCTTTTTGAGTCAGTTTCAATTCAATTGCGTTCTACAATTGGTCAGGAATTAATTGTTTTTCCAGCATTCTGTAAATATAATTCTTTTGCAATGAGATCCTCTTTTCTTTATCATTCCACAAAGTAGATCCTATCAGTTCGTTTTTTTCTCACTAACAAGCTTATTATGAATTAATTCAGCAATTCAGTATTAAACCATAAACTCTCCCCTGACAACTTCGGCTTTTGGCATCAACTTTTTTTTCTGACAATGGGACAAGTTTTTTTCCCCAGCTCCTAAAAACCTAAGGTATATTGAAGCTAGATGTTTTCAGACGTTCTTAAAGTTTGTTTAATGTCTAGATCCTTTTTTGAGCTCATCACAAAATATGGCTTTTTTTCTTTTTTACAATTCAAATGATTAACAATTTGGACAAGAAGTCGAAATAAGAAACTTTCTTTAACCTAATCCTTCAATCATCTTTGATATGAAAAGCATTGGCCGAAAAGTGGACCAATTACTACAAGTTTATCTCCACACTGTTGAGCAAGTCTGACCGATGTTGTTCTGTATTTTAATTAGTATGAATACGATTTTTATACAAATTTTGATTTCATTACTAAAATTGAATTATAAAATTGCTATCATATATTTTGGTTTCAAGCCTACTTTCAAACTTCAATTTTTCTATCACCATATTTAATTATATCTAAATCGTATATACTGCCAGTATAACCATCAAAATGATATCAAAATACTTAATTTCTAAGACCATCTCATGTTTGAGACACCCCACTCGTGTATACGAGATATATGAGAGAAGAAACAACACTTTCAACACTACAACCGATCTGGCAACGTTGTGTATACAGGCATGTACTAGATCGGTTTTTTATCCTTTGCATTTTCTCAGTCCGAGTTTCAACTCCGTCCGGCAAAGATATTATGACAACGCAATCAGTGTGTGTTTTGAAAGTGGAGCATTGGAATTTAGAACAACGTTGTGCGATCAAATTTTGTATCAAACTTGGTGAATCCACGAGTTTATCTTTTGAAAAGTCTAAACAGGCCTATGAAAAATATTGCTTATCAAGGAAACAAGTTGTTTTCTAGCTCAAATCGATTTTTTAATGTTCTGGGTACACATTCAGGGTCAACTTCAATCAGAGAGACATTCATTTTCCAAAACTGATGGAAACGTTTAATGTGTAAAGGCTCTTGTGAAATCAAAGTATCATTTACCAATAGGAATAATGAGTAAACCGTTAAGTTAGAACACTTTTTCCGCACATCCAAATAAAACAGACAATTTTGACTTAAGATTTGTGCCAAAAACGTGTCGCGTGGCTTATCTATTAGTAAGATTTTGACCTCTAAACGCATTTCTTTTGTTTCTCAAAGCCCTTTTTTTAACCGATCTAAGTCCTTCTGACTTTTTCTTTGACCGAAATTGAATCATGTCTTAAAAGGATGTCATAACAGGTGTTAATTCAAAAAAATGTGATTTACCAGTTAAAGACTGAAGTTGAGTAGAGACTACTAAGACCGTGAGTGGGAACAAAAATATAGCTTTTGTTGTAAAGGGCAAACGCTGTCCATAGCAACTATATTGATGGGTATAACATTATCTTCAGAAAAAAGGAAACATCAGTTAAGTGATTACTTTTTTCATATATCTTGTATTACCAGTGTATCTTTCGCAGCGTCATCACACATTTAAATATGATTGGAAAGTTATCCTTGAACAAGGACCACACGTTGAAAAGAATCATCGATTTGTCATTGGGCTCTTACGAAGAACTACACAAATCTTCCAAAGGGACCTTGTTGAGGGATGTCGCTATTCAAAATAATACCTTGCAGGTTTCATAAAATTATCATTTGAAAGCAAATATCGTAGGCTTTGCGTAAATCTCTCTGTTAAACAGCGCAAGCTTTTTCATAAACTCAAAACGCGGGGTCTGATTATCCCTGGAATTCTCAAGAATGCTAAATATAGTAACATATTATAATTACAATTCCCACGAACGTCATAAATTATGCAGGGTCATGTCTGTCCCACTACAGAATTTTGATCGTAGTATCGGTGACTGTCTGGAGCGGTCAATTCGAAAACAGCTTGAGCTAAGTATTTTTCAAAGCAATGAAAAGATTAAGAATTTGATAGTTAGATGTATATAAGCGTCATTGACACGCTTTCAAAGATACTAAGCTGCAGCCTGCGTATCTGCATTTGGTCGGAAGAATGTGGTTATAGCTCTATTTTCCACTTCGATAGCTCGATATCTTTTGTAAGACCGCTGTTTTCCCATTCCACAAATTTTTTTTTCAGGCTCACAACTTCCGCCTCATCATATGTCTTCTTTCCCATCGTGTACCACGCTCATTATTCCATACCCTTGCAGGTAATGCAGTTGGATCCCTTCGTTGGTCACGAAAAGCAGGTGTGGGATCGACGTGGAATGTTGGGGCGAGAACGAAGTCCTTGTTGTTTCACTAAACCCATGGCTAACTACTTGACGAGGATGGCTTTGGCCTCGTTTAAGCAGAACACCGATAATCTGGTTTATCAGAATCCTCTAAAACCAGTCCTGGTTTCTAGGGATATGAAAACTTTTACGCCATCCAATTCCACATCATTGGTAAACTAGTCTGGATTTGGTGGTAAAAATGTCCTCCAAGCCGACTCTTTTTCAAAATCTTTGAGGGATGTTTTCAATGACTCTGTAAGACCAACACAAGGTTCAGGTTCCATCTTATGGCTGGAAGAAACGTTCCTTCTACCAGGCAAAATTGATGGAAAATACCTAAACTGTATTAAATTTTTTATTTATTAGATACAAATCTATGAAAACTACAAGAACATTCCATATATAACTAAGTAAATTCAAACATTAATATCTCGTACGTTGGATGGATTTCAACAGGTCGCATTCAAAGATGTTTAGACAGTAAACTTTTCAGCAAATCACCTAACACTAAAGACAATTTCTTTATTTTGAAATTAGATGTCAATTGCTCTGTTCAAGGAAATGAATAATATTGAAAAAATGTTTCATTCCCAATACTCAGTCAGAATATACTGACAGACAAGAGTTAAGTGTGGAACGCTCCCTTTACAAGAAAACGTTGAAAGTTTCAACTAGCCTGTCCTGTCGCAAATCGAATCGCCAAAAAGGAAAACACATTCAAAGAACTTTTGATTTTTCATCTGCAATAATGCCATGAAACTACGATAAAAACTGATTCACTAGCAGTTTCTTTTCGTTTTTATTTGATTTCATTATTGAAGTTTCGGTCATTATGTAAAACTTTTCTAATTGTGCCTTCAGCATAACTTTGTCCGTGCTATCTGGATATTGGACTTTGTCGAAAAAAATCAGGGACTAGTGGCCAAATTCAGTAACTTTGGACAGAATGGTTTCATTATTGTTATTTATTCAGTCGCTTCGGCAGCAAAAATAAACATAAAGATTTTATCTGTGATTGTGAATTCAATAAGGTCAACGTTTCACATGGCCCTTCGATGTTTGCACTGACAGTTAATACCAGAAGAGTCAACCCATGGGAGCATATGCTGAACATATGAATTCATTTAAGCTTATACCGAATGGCAGAAGCTCATGAAAATATTAATATGACTTCTACGACTGAAGACTTCCCAAGAAGCATATGATTTGATAAAAACCCGAATTCATTGCTTCTAATAGCGTTTAAACATATGAAAGCGCTTAAAACGTGCTGCGTCTTCCTTGACGAATAAATAGAAGAACATACGAATAATATATTCCCAAGAATAAAAGATAAAATATATTCGTCCTAGGGGATCTTATGAATTAGATACTGAAATACTTTGCTTGAAACCTTTCACCATATTCACGGCCTCAAGTGAGGTTTTACGTAAATGCTTGATATGCTAATAGGAAAACTCCTTGAATCGCTTTTGAGTATATAATGATGTTCTTGAGTCGTGTTATCCTTTATAGCTAAGCTGTAAATGACAGACTCATGAACTCGTTTCTCGCCCCATCGGGATAAATTTTACCCGTTCTGCATGATAATAAACCACTTGAAAGGAACATGACTAGGACAATGAGTTTGCATTGGTATTTTTCTGTGATACAATACAAGTAATCTCTGAAAGGAAACTTTAGATTCCAAATGAAATGTGTGCATTACGTTTAAACATTGACACAAATGATTTATGGCAAAACTTGAATCATTTCATTTTCAAAGATTTTTTTCGTTATCAGGGTGAAGAGTAGAGAGTTTAAAATATTACATTGGGTATTCGCTACACTAAAAAGTATTCAGCCCGACATATAGACAATAACACAAATTTAAAATTTATGCCCTCTATGTAGAAGACCAACCATAACTTCAGACCTGTCAAAATTTCATGACATTTGTTACTCATTTTCAAGTAACGACTTTCGACAATTACGAAATAATGGAAAAAATGTGAATTACGAGTTTTGCGAAATCATTTTCTAAAAAAGAAAAATAAAAACACGGTGCAAACAAAGACATGACTTGAGAAATATTATAATATATACGCCTCACCATATCCAAACTATTTAGACATCGTTCATGAATATTTACTCATGCGAAAGTAGCGTGCGCGATAGGTGCCGCGTTTCCCAAGAATTGGCCAAAAGCATATTATCTGCGCCCTTTCAAAGCAAAATTTGGAGCTATTTTGCCAGGATAAGAATGAATTTTAGAGAAGACTTTTCACAATAGATGAAACGTGGATTCCTCACTACACTCCTAATTCGAATCTGCAGTTAGCGGAATAGCTATTGCCTGTTAAAGGCAGTAGGAAGAGCCCAAAAACATCAGCTGGTAATGTACTAACCAGTATTTTTTAGGGGGCAGATAATGTTATATAGACAAACTATTTCCAAAAAAGAAAATCAATCAACATACAACATTATTGCCCATCATTGGATCGATTTCTCAACCACGTCATTTCCCCGGTAACAACACTTGCTTTACCCGCCATTGCTTCAGTTAATTCTCCTCGCAATATGACCGATAAATTGAAGTTGCAACGCTACAAAAAGTTTGTTTCCTTTTTGAAAAATGAGGAGCTGGAATACGAAATAAATAGGAATATTTTTACACAAAGTACATAACTCTCAATGGAGATTAAGTCGAATAATAAAGATTGGAGATTATGTCAGTTTTGCACGACAAATAACGTGATTGCATTGTCTGGCGAAAGAATTTTCAGCGAATGAAGTAAAGCTTTATTAGGCCAATGAATTTATTTATGATGTTTCGTTCTTATCATGGAAATCAGCACAACTTACGCTCTTTGTTTTGCAGTCACCGAGAAAAAACCTCTTAACAAAAGTGTTCCCTACTTTTGGACACCAACAGGAATTGATTGGCATCAAAGCGGAGCTCCATGGACGATGTTCAAAAATTTTGACGCTAACCTTTACCACTTGCCAGAAGAATACGTTTATTTTGCAAGAATATTTGTCATGCCTAATTAGGATCGTTTCAGTAGTTTTATCGTTTGTTTTTTCATTCATAACATTCCGGAAGCTCTACTGGATTGCTTATCCTGAAGTGCGCTCTAGTTCTACTGTCACTTATTTCTTGTCAGTGAATCAAAAGGATACCCACTCTGCATCAAAAAATAATGGCCCAGCTGCCAGGAACACATTGAAATTCTCACGGAGGGAAGGGTCCGTTTAAGACTGTTTTAATTTAATTCAATAGAGGTCTTTTTTGGCTCATAATGGTAATAATAAATCCCTTGCCCTTGTTTCTTTCACGTAGAAAATTTCCGACCGCAACTATTATTTTTATTATTATTGTACTGGGGTCCACTTGCTGGAAATTAGCATAGGCCAGAAATCGGTCCCTAGCTCCCCATGTGTAGTACTATTGTTTACAGATGGTCTGTGCTGTCGTCTTAGTGAAGCCAAGGAGTTCTCCCAGTTCTGTTGTCGCCAAGTGTTCCAAATCTGTTACGCCAGTACACCTCAGCCAAGTAAGGCGTTGGTTGGTTGGCAATCTAGGAGGAAGTGGTATGTACTTTCCTCCTCCTCGCCGCAAGCTCGGTTGGTGTAATCCGTTTGGATTCCTATTCGTTTGGCGTGTTGACCTAGAAGATTATGGCCCATTGATACTGCCACCAATGTTCTAACGCCATTACGGTTTTTGCCTAGGAGTTGTTTTGTCATCATTTGATTAGGGTGAGGCCAAAGAGCTCGGCTTATCATGCAGTCGTTCCTGTCATTCCAAGTCGTATCTGTCTCTCTCCAGAGAATTTCGTCTAGTTCTCTTTTTACCGTTGCTAGTGGCACTTTAATTGTGTATATTTTAGTAGCATTTTGGTCGGCTGATCCAGCTCTCGCTAGCTCATTCACTCTTTCGTTTCCTTCTACACCGCTGTGTCAAGGAACCCATGTCAGTCTTACATTTACTCGGGTTGTTGCGGTTTTGAGAGCCTGCCTACAATCCTGCACCAGTTGTGAAACTACGCAGTTAGAGGCAAGCGCCTGCAGTGCCGACTTACTGTCCGCGAGTATTTGTATTCTTCCATCTGGAAAACTGTGGCGTGGCACTCCAGTTTATAACTACGGTTGAGTTGCTGGTGATCTGTGAAAAAGATTTCGGCGCCGCTTCCCCCATCCGTTTTGGAACCATCGGTGAAGATCATAATCTCACTTCCAGATGTGAAATCCTGCACCGTTTTCCACGCTTCTCTGGTCGGAATGCTGATCTTGTATGGAATTGTTGTGTCCAATATTGGTTGAATCCTATTCAGCTCCCTTTTACTTGACGGGGCCATTCTCCACATTTATTCCAAAATACATACCTGCCCCGTTTGAGTGTGGTTAGATAACTTATATGTGGATTTTAATCTGATGCTTGCATGCGATGCCTCTCTGAAGATGGATTTGTCGAGTGGCATGAGATTAAGCATTATCTCCATTGCAGCAGTTGGCGCAGTCCTAATGGCACCTGTGATGCCAAGGCAGGCTATTCGCTGCACCTTCTCCAGCTCTTTTGTAATGGTTTTCTTTTGTAATGCCTGCCACCAAACCAATGCCCCGTAGGTGGTTATTGGCATCACTACTGTTGTGTAGATCCAGTTGGCAATTTTGGGTTTTATTCCCCAGGTTTTCCCCACTAGACTTTTCATTGTGAAGAGCACCACTGTAGCTCTCCTTCTGACTGCTCCTATGTGTGGAGTCCAAGTTAGCTTACTATTTAAGTATTCATATATGTATTTCACCTTGTTTACTAAACTGATATGTTTTTCGTCAATGGTCGGGGGTGAAAATGTCTCCGGTTTACGGCGCTTTGTGTAAAGCATAAGCTGCTTTTTGTCAGCATTGATGCGCAGTCCGTTTAGCTACGCCCACTCAAAAAGATGTGAGAGTGCGGTCTGTATTAATTCCGACATTGTTTCCGGGAACTTTCCACTTATCAGCATAACGATATCGTCAGCGTACGCTATCGTTTTGAAACCATTCCTGTTGAGGTCTCCCACTATTTGATTAACTGTGAGTACCCAGGGAAGTGGTGATACTATGCCGCCTTATGGTATACCCCTGTGGCTGCTACTATGCTCTCAGTTTTTACATTATTGGAGGCTCCCTCGATATCAATGAAAGTCGCCAAAGTGTAATCTTTGATGGCAAGGTTCCTCTATATTCTGCTTACGACTTCGTGTAGTGCCGTCTCTGTTGAGCGCCCTTTGAGGTATGCATGTTGTTTGGGCCAAGGCTCCGTTATGTTCGCGGTGCTTTTTAGGGACCCATCCCGGGTTTTCAGCATGAATGACGTTAACCTGATAGGTCGGTAATCCGTTGCTTTCTAGTGGCTGGCTTTTGCCGGCTTGGGTATAAAAACTATTTTAGCTCCTCTCAAGTTCAAAAGAATATAGCCTTCGGATACGGAGGCTCTATATATTTTCACCAAAATCCGTATTATTGTGATATCCGCTTTCATTAGCATGATCGGATACACTTTGTCGGATCCTGGTGATTTATAAGGTTCGTAGGTATTAATGGCCCAATGGGCATTTTCTTCGCTTACTTTTTCTTTTAGGGGGAAGCCACGGTAAAGAGTCACGCTGTTTACTTGTTCCGATCGCAACTAAGTTGTTGATGATGCTGGTATGGCGCTAGCATTTTCAACTCTCTCACTCCAACTCTCTACAATACATTGAAAGTTGTCCGTAGTATCTGAATACTTTTTTTTAAGCTACCATTTCTTTACACAAGCATTGCGGTATCGTTTCCACATATCTTCAAAAAGCCGCTTTGGCTAATTTTTATTTTCAATCAAAACTCTGCCTGGCTTGTAGCGTAGCCTAAGCGTCTGAGGAGGCCTTTTTTCTATTTGAAGTACTGCATTACAGTACAAAGCTCAATTTTCTGCATGCTTTGATAGTTTTCTCTAAGGGTTTGACAGTATGTTTATTATCCTAGATAGTATATAATTCCTTTAATTAAATACAGTTAATTCATTTCCTGCGTCAATTTGTTTTTGAAACTGTGTCTAAATGAAGAGCAATCAGATATCGACTAAAAGTTATGTTTATAGTCTTACCCCGGGAGAAGTTACATGTCCTTCCAAAACGTTAATACTAAGGTTTGCCTATGAAGCAACTTGGTTTTACACTATAAAGATCATCTTTTTAACAAAAACTAATTAAAACTAGAATATACAGCTAAACAAATATATTCACATATGAAGCGAATTATATATGTTTAACATTGGAATTAACAAAAATTAAAGCCTCTTTATCACGGGGATCACTTCTCAAAATGAAAATATAAAAAAAATTCACATGTATGATTGATGCAGTTCGATTCAACATTTTTAAAACTATGCAAATAATCATTCAAATATTAAAAAAAATCTTCTCTTACGCATATAGGCTCAAATTAAACAATGTGTTTTTTGAAGGAAATGAAATTTAAGTTGGCAACCCTTTTTAATTTTATGTATGGTGTGACAGTTGTCATGATTTAATGTTTAGTTTGGTTTGCCATTAGTTGGTTAACATTTGAACAACGTCAGCAAATTCTTCAGATTTATTTCGAAAAAAATAGTTTCTGATCGAGAAATTCATTACGTACTCCGTCAATTTTAGGGCCGTTAAATTTATCTATCAAAGCAATGAATTCGATTTATCATAGAACGATTCCGCAACACATTTACTGTCACTGATGATTTCCATCCATCCAGACGTCGTAAATCGCGTAATGAAGAAACCATAACAGCTGTAGAGCGTAATATCAATGAAGACCCAAACGAGTTCATTTGGCATCGCACTCAATAATTAAACCTACGCGTAGCCACATTATGGAAGATTTTAAGGAAAAAATTTGCTTTCCGGGCTCGAAAAGCCCAACTGGTGCAGGAATTTAAGCCAAACGACCATGACGTAGATTCTGTGCATGGGCCCAAGAATAAATTTCTGCCGATTTCGAATTTCATAAGTATATTTTCTTTAGCGATGAGGCTAATTTCTGGGTGAATGGCTACGTCAATAATAAAAACTCGCATCGTGAGTGATGAGGAACCAGAGGTACTTGTCTCAACACGGTTACACCCAGAAAACGTCACTGTTTGTTATGCTTTATGGACCAGAGGAATTGTTGGTTCATATGTCATAAATACTGCTGCGAATAACACTACATTAAAAGGTGACCGATCTCGTTTGGACCTTCTCTATGCCAGGCAAGGTTCTCACATGTCCAAAATCATATTTAATTACAAATGGCAGAAAATTGTCTTTCGAATAAAAAAACACCCTTTAGATTTATTCGAGCTAGACGGTTTCCTCATAGCTTGTTTATCACATTCCTATTATATTCCCGAACGATATTCCATTCAATATGATTTGTTACATGAGGTACCAGTTTGAAGCGCATATTGGTTTAATATTTTGATGGGGAGGGATCATAGAAGGATCTTTTTCCTACTCCTATAGGCTGGAGAAAACTTTGTCACGAAGTATTTTAGACATATTGAGTTGGATTTGATCTGGTAAGGAGCTCTAAACATAGTACAAACTCTTGAAAAAGTCGTTCGTGTGGTATCTTCTGGTCATATGTGTCACATTAGAAACGACACATTTAAAGGTTTAGAGTACATAACTTTTTAAAATTGAGATGTTCGAAACAAAAAAACATACAGAAGAGCCAACGGCTGATTTGGCGGATGGTACCCTAGTCACAAAAACATGCATTGCTCTCCACTGCTCTCAAATTATTGTTAGTTTTTGTTTTTTGTTTTTGTTGAAAACTTAACTGACAGAAGGCTCATAGTGCAATATATATCAAATTAGAACCGTCTGATGAGATTTCGGCTTATAACTGACCAACGTGTGTTTCTCATGGAAACCAAAGATAAATGTTCCAAACAAACGTGATCCAATAACCTTCAATTCTAAAGAATTGTTTTTTATTTTTAGCTTATTCTAGTTATAAACATTTTTTTTCTGCTTTTTTATGCATTTATTTAATTTTTTTTTTTTGGATCTTAACACTATCATATGTACAAAAGAAGGATACGAAGCGAAGAAATTAGAAGCGATAACAAAAAAAAAAATAACAGTGGAAGAAAGAGAAGAAGACAGACAGAGGACAAGAAAATGAGAAATTCAATATATAGCTTGGATTTATCGCTTAATGCTCGATTATGAGTTAAATACCTTACGCACTGATTTGTTAAGCCTAGTTGAATGTTTTTGTTTTTATTTTAATTATTTGCTTCATGGATATCAATATATGTATACAACTAGAGATACACGTATAAAGATGTATATTTATATATAAATTTTTTTTTGTTTTTTTGTTTTTGTTCAGATTTTTTTTTTCTTTATTATTATCTTTTATTCTTACAAAGGATCATATTACGTTCTAAACTAATCTAGGTATAAAAACTTACATATGTCAAATATATACAATTATTTACATTTTAGGGTAATATATTATAATAATATAATAATAATAAGGTAAAAAAGACACAGATCAAGGCAGATGATTAACAACTCCGCGTGTCATACGTACGTCAACCGTTCACCTGACCACTATAATCTTACTCCAGCCACCAATACTGTTGCTGGTTTCTTTGTTTTTGACACATCTGCGTAGAATATCGTAAGTTTACCTCCGTATTGTGGGTGTCTATACTGTCGTCGTATATAAGTCTCTTGTCTGTGTTTCGTCTGTAAATGTGGTAGATAACAGGTATTCCACGTCCGTCAACCATAAGTCTCTTCCCATCTAAGTAAGGAATTGCTTCTGGTGGTATGAAACCTGTCTCCCTGCATCGGTCAAAGTACAACTGATTAGGATAATACGGATGACTGATCCATATATTCTCGTCGGTCATACTTGATCGCAGACAATGTCTCCTTACTTGATGTATAATGCAAGAGTCTACCCTTGGGATACCTGCTGCGTCGTATAGCTCCCTATCCGAGTAATAATACTTGCAGTCAGAATCCGCTGTTCTGTACAAACCAGTGCAAGCTCTTAAGCATTTTCGCTCAAACACCCTGATTTTCTCCATGATGGAAGCACTCAGGTTAAACCATATGGGACACGCGTATGTTATAATGGGTCTTATGAGACATTGATAACATGTTACCTTCACGCGTGTCTCCAGGTGTTTCGCATAGAAAAGTCTCTTAAGAGACATAAATGCCCTTCTTGCTTTCTCGAGCTGCATTTTCGCATGTTGGATGTACTGCAAGTGATAGTCGAGGAACACGCCCAAGTACCCCGCGGTGTTCTTGTGCGGTATGCGTTCACCATTTGACTTTATATGGAAATCCTTCCAATTTCACTTCAAATCTCTGCCGGCCTTTGCCAGTGGTCCACGAAACAAGATAGTTTCACATTTGTTATCGTTTATTCTCAATTTCCAAGCGTTTGTGAACGTTTGGACATCTTGAAACATACTTTGCAGTTCAGCTTGAACCACCGAAGCTTTGCTGTATATAATCAAGTCGTCAGCAAACGCCACTATCATCCGTTTAGGAAATTCGTTGAAACCAAACGACTTCAGAAGAGGATTCAATAAAATTGAGAATAACGTTGGTGCCGTTACTGTGCCTTGTTGTAGACCGTCAGAAACCTGAAATACTCTACTGAAAGTATTTTCCCCGACTTCGGCAATAAATTTTTTTCCATACAGCATACTCACTAGTATGGCTATTAAATCATTACAGAACCTATTCTGTATGAGTCTGAAAATCAGTCCATCAAGCCAAACTGTATCGAAGGCTCTCTCCATATCAATGAGGCATGCTCCAATACATTTTCCTCCATTTAAATGCCAGCAGATATCGGACGTCACTTTCGTGATAGGTCGATTGGTTTATTGTCCAATATTAATTGTCTTAGATAGTAGCTCGTAGTAGTAACTACCCTTACGCATGCTGCTAGGAACTTGCCTGTTTTTGGCAAGGTAGGCAATTGCATCAAACATGTATTTCGTTTTTAAGGTCTCTTGACACAATTTTACCCAATTTTTAGTGGGTTTGTTCGGAATGTACATCCTCAAAGGACAGCGGTCACGTAGGAACTGTTCATATATCGTAACAAATTTGTACATTTCCTTGCATTGTGTTAAAAATAACCTCAAAATACCTCTCACTGGGGTAAAATGATATGTTTTATTCTTAGCTCCACGAGAGCTGTGTATAGTGGTGTGTCGAAGTGTCTACATTTCAGAAAAAAATCCGTAACAATCTTTGCTTAATGCTGAAATATATTTAGATCCACAAAGGATTGTGTCAAACAGCCCCGAAGTAGGTAATACATTATTTTTCATCGCCCTACCCAATATAAGAACATCAAAAAGAACATTGCTGTCATTTTTATACAACTGCTCTTTTTTTATGTTTTGTACTTTGTACTTACCTGCTTTAATTTTCATATTATCATTAGACCGCAGATGAATAATGTCCAATATTTCGACCATGAAAAACGTATCAAAGCATTCAAACGGACTGATGACATCTATGGCTCTACTTGTTAGTCCTAGCTGAAGTTCTTGGCGAAATTCTTCGACTTCTATAAAGTCGAATTCAATACACAGTTGTTCTTCCCTCTAAGAGTTGGTTCTCGTGGCATTATGATTGAGTTACCTGAACGGATCGATCGAAAAATTCAGCAGTAATTCGATTCGACGAGGTGTGTTGTATGATCTTCACTGTCTTCTGAGTTGCTTTCGTTTTCCAAAAAATGTTCCGAACCACTATTACCGGACTCTAGTCCTTTAAGCCACTCGAAAATTTCTTTTTCTGATATGATCTCGCTTAAATATAATCACGTAACGTCCAAAATCGAAAATAAATTTCTATTATATATTTCTAGATAATTAAAAAAACAAGTTGAGCGTTAATAAACAATAGTAAAAGAAAAACTTGCTTGAAAGTCCTTCATTTCGAAAATGCCCTACCCGTTCATGGTAACTTAAATCCTTCCAATGCCCAATATTAAAAGTTGAAAAAAAATGTACCATTCATTACCTGACAGTATATATAAAAAAATAAATACTCCAAGTTTTGTGCAGAGAACTATCGTTGTCCAAACCAAAATACCAAATGAACTAAATAAAATCTACAAACCCTCTGTTCTAGTGGAATCCTTTATCAAGCTGGACATTTCAGAACTTACTTTGGCAAACAAAGTTTCTAGTGAAACCTGCAACCAATTAGTTCAAAGAGATAATTGCAACATCCTTAAAAACAACACTACAGAAATAATTCGAAAATTGTCACAGAAAAATGATGAAAATAAAAACATTAGAACGGAAAAACTAATCAACCAAATTGAGTTCAACAACAATGAACAGCACATCAAGGTGAAATTTTACGTGCCTTAAATAAAAATATGGACGTAGATTGTAAATACGGTGATACAAGTAGATAGTATATATGAAGGTGTAATTCGTTTAATTGCAAATGGCAGATACATTTATTTAGACACGCGAAAAGGAAAAAAGTCAACCGCATAAAAATCAGAACTTTTCTATTAAGGAAAAAATACAAGTACGTTTTATCTATTCAAAAATAAATGCCTTAATGGAAATTGAGTTTTCTATTCTTGAAGGATCCTTTAAAAAGATAGAACTAGAAATTTTTTTTAAATTTGATCCCATTATTGAACATGTTGGCTTTTCTAAAGATAAAATCGGACGCTTGTTAGGTCCTCTGCGTAGATGTTCCATCATTCCACCCTTCAAACTGGAGTATCTAACTTAGAAACATTCGACAAATTTATTCTTACTAAGTCTACCTTACTTATGATGTACCCCGCCTCAGAGCTAACATTGCAGCTATTCTAGAAAGGAATAAATATAAAAGAAACCTCATGCATTTGAAATTTGATGGTAATGTTTTTAATTGTGACGACCCGTGGGTAGGCTCCCATTTCGTTTGAAAATTGCGTCAACTTTGACCACCACAAAGTTTATAATTGGTAGGCAGTATCCCACTCATTTTCTACTCATGTATCTCAAAACATCCATAACTTGTTATACGGTCGTTACGATAGAATACAGTCTAACCAATCTTTTGATTCAGTTGCAGCCACATTTCCTTGATGGATGACTGTACTTTAACTCCATTGATGTTGTATTTCGGTCTTTTCTTGCAAAACTAAACATTTCGACATCCCCTTGAATAGATCCTGATGTTTATCACTCACGTAATTGCCAAAGACGGTGTCTTCAAATCCAATCCACAATGATACTCCAGTGTATCCTTGCTGGTATCTCAGCCTTTTTATATGTAGTTCATTCATGACAGTATTGCTTAGTATGTCTCATCTGACCAGTGAAAGAACCACATTTCTATTTTAATGAATGTATTAACATGGAATTAGAACAAAATAACAATAAAACTCCCTGTTTAACGAAATCCAACCAATATAGCTAGAATTTTATTTGTATTGATAAATTTTCCCCCATTAATTCCTTTGAAAAGAATAACTTTGAAAATAAGAATACATCACTGAAAGTTTTTGAAGACAATACACGTATAAGCTTTGTGTTCATTTTTCTATCTCTTTCTACCGTCCGCTACCCAGGAGAGTTCTTGCTATATGTCTTTATACGATGGCCTTTTAATTTAAGGTTGAGTCGGAAGGCCTAATACGTCTACTGGAGGCTGGTGTTTGCCATGATTTACTTGAAGAAATCGAACTTCGATTGACACCGAGTCTTGGTATTTTGTGGTTGGTTTTAAATTTAACTATTGATTTTTCCCTTTTTCAGAAAGACTACATCGGTTTTCTCCATTGATATGTCTTTCTAGCTTCGATGAGCCAACAGGATCGAGCCAATAAACTATGATTTTATGGAAAACATATTCCCTTCGCAAACTGGCAA
Source organism: Stratiomys singularior (assembly GCA_954870665.1). Taxonomy (NCBI): domain Eukaryota; kingdom Metazoa; phylum Arthropoda; class Insecta; order Diptera; family Stratiomyidae; genus Stratiomys; species Stratiomys singularior. The sequence goes on along the minus strand of OX940878.1, from coordinate 124,744,230 downwards.
TGTTTATTGCTGATTCATCAAACAGAAATCGTAGGACCCTATCTTAGGGAAATTAATATCTATCTGTTTTATGACCATTGCATTGAATTTCAGGATTTCTTTTGGATACATTTAAATGCTAATGCGACCAAATTGACAATTATATATTTATTAGTGATCAGAAGTGAGTGCTCAGGGTCCTTTCATACATTCTAGAAAAACATAATACGAGTTTTTCATTCAGGTGAAAAATCTCACGCAATGGTATTGCTGTCTTGCTTATCTCATACTTCCTCCCGGTAAATTTATCCAACACTCTTTGTAGAAGAAATAGAAAATCCTGAAGATATTATCAGCTAATTAAGCAAAACAAGTTCAAAGATATAGAGAAAAATTGTGATGCACTAAAGGATAATGTTCCGTATAAACAACGAGACAAAGCAAAAATGTTCAAGCGCCAGGCATAAAAAAAGGTATGCCGTGTAGAAAAATATTGCAGCTGAGATCCATTTATTTCTTCCTTTAGCACTTTTTGTACTTCTCTAGAAAACTTACTGCGTGACTACTACATTCACAACCCTGTATCGCTGCAGGCCAGGGTAATCATCTAATTAAGTGCACTTTGTTCTCCTCGACTTGGCATAGGAAATTGTTGTAGCATACTTTTATCCCGCCATGGATAGCATGGCGGCTGTAATGCTAACTGAAAGAAAAATCAATTAAAAATGTTGTTGAGAAACATATTTCCTGACGCTCGATTCCGGGATTTTCTATTTTTCCCTATTGAACAAAAATGGTGGAATGTTAATTCGTTTCCAGATAATTGTTGAATAATGATATTCCGGGAAACGATTAGATCCTGTGGAGGTATTCCATTAGAATTCATTAGCTCGTGATTCAAATTAAATCACGGCTCAATTAATTGGGTTATATTTTAAAAACAATTTTTTCCTTTTTAGCAGTTTTGACAGGCAAAACTCCTCATCGATTATTTGGAGTTGATTCCAACACGAAGTCTCCTTCGAGAATTCCTCCACTTTATTTTGTAATGCAATTGACAGAGAACAAGGGTTAACATTAACTATTTTTTCCAGGGAGGTACAGACGATTTTCGCCCTGAATGCCTGACTCCTAAAGGCCTACTCGACTACCAACTTAACACCTCCTCTATCAACCGAAGTACCATCCCTTGAAATGTTTGACTTATTACTTCTGGCTAGGCTAACATATTCCGTGGCTGATGGCGTCTCCGCGTTACAGGATAATCTTTCCAGTGAGTGGAAATGGAGGAGGAGAATTGCTAGAGAAGGGGTCCCTTCACCCTCGACCTCTCCGGCCGATGAAGTGCGCCTTATTTGTTGTAAGGCTTATCTGCGCGCTATGTACCATCTGGTTTCGTTTCTTAGCCGATTTCAGCATCTCTTCAAATCGGGTACCTGGCCAGAGCTTTCTCTCATTTCCAGTGGGATTACTCCACAGATCATCACAAAGTTTGTCCAATCTTCGATTTGAAAAGAAAGTATAAATAATCTGGATAACGCAACCTATCAATCTGATACAATTAAGACTGGAAAACCGTGTCTGTTCGGCCAGGTACAATTCAGTCTCACCATGCTATTGAATGACCAACGTACTCAGATCATTGATAAGCCGATTGGTCCACCTTCCTTTTGGCTCACGCTCCAAAAATTATTACCACTCATCGAGACTACTTCCTCTTTCATCCCTAACGATTTCTTCTCTGTAACCGACATGCCTTCATAGCTAAATTTTTTTACGGTCTCCGGCAAGAAATAGGTATCACCTCGGCGATTGCAAAAAACCTAAAACTCAGACAATGTCGCATAAGATGATGCAATCTAGAATCAGTGCATTCGCGCACTTAGCGGGAAGCGCTTGATCGATTGTCCATCCTGTGACCAATGCAGCAGCATCATCCGGATAACCAATCAATCGCGACTCCTGAAGCTGTTCAAATCTCAGCAGTCCATCGTAAGAGATGTTCTACAAGTCTGAACTGAGGATAACAGAATGACATTTGAGCATCGACCTATAATATTGCGCCGTGTCCGTACATAGACTATGATCCTTGAGGGTATTTTAAACTATCCGCATCAGAAACTCTGGTACTTGGAATGAGTTCAAATCAGCATACAGAATTTTTATCCATTTAGATTACAAAGAAATTGCCTTCACATAAGACCATACTTTCAGAGCCAATTTCAGTCTTGGAGATCCAAAATGTTTATGCTCAAAAATTCAGCTTAAGTTTTGATAGCATCCCCCTAAAATCATATCAACCTGTCCAACCTCCAATACATGTCCTATATCAACATTCAATTTCATTTCTGCAGTTTCCGTTTGCTGTTGTTTTCGATGAAAATTGGACAATTTAAGGACCGAATTTTCCAAATTTTCATGCCATCATAAATGGCTGCCCGAATTGACTATGATTCATATTTCTTTCTTTCATTCTTTACTAGGATTTTGGTTATTAATGAGGCGCTGGTGCATTTAAGGAGAGCATAATCTCCAGAGTCTCGTCGTCCATCTTTGATGAGGCACTTAGCACCCATTGCTTTCATCATACAAGATTCAGAAGCACTATGTTATATGACTGGTTATAAGACCTAGGTAATATTTTCAAAATATTGTTACACTTTATTTTATTCTCTTCAACAAGTTCTATTCTGATTCTTCCAGATAATTTATTGAAACAAAAAAATCGTTAATGCTTTTAAAAGGCTTATTTTACCTCTTGTTACCTAAACAGGCTAAGCTTTCAGTCATATTATAATTTCTCTCAACTTCACATTAATGCCCCTAGTTGCGTCAATTAATGCTCACAAAAATTAGAATCATATCGGGTTTATAAAACCTACGCCAACATTTTCAACTGTTACAATATTATCACCGATTAAAAAGTCGAACCCAAACTTCGACAATTATACCAAGCATGTTCTTGATTCATATAAAAATTTGAGTAAATTTACCGCTCTAAAAAAGGATCCATTTGTTTTGGTCGAATACAGTTAGAGCAGGAGTTCATCCAAAATTTAGACGCGTTAGCACTTACGCCATAGTTTAGGTACATACAGCATTAACACTGTCGGGCAACTTCTCTCAGACAGAGATAGAAAAAACGGATGTAGATTTGTTTTTGTATTGTGGCTTGACGCATACGTTTAAAGAGGAGTATGCATGTTTTATGCAGAAATGAGAGGAAATTTGCCGATCGAAATATAGTATACAGGTGGTGATAGAGATAGTAATATTGAAGAGGGAGTAATATAGAGTTTGTTCGAGGTGTTAGCACAATATGAACTTCTGCTATGGTCTTAACCCGAGCCATAGAGAAGAGTGCCAAAGAAAAGAGCTACAGTCCGACATTCTAGAGCGCGAATGGTAGTTTTTTTATGTGAAGAAACTTTTCGAAAATTTTTAAAAAATCTGATTGTCCATGTACCAAGAGTAATTATGTCTGTACTGAGAGGAATGTCAATGTTAAACGGTCAAATAAGAGTAAGATACAAGAGCTTCGCTGTCTCTGCTGACTCCAAGAAACCTTATTAAGAAATTCATATGTGCTATGGCTTATTCTTATGAAATTGAATCTTTTTTATGAGATTGTAGCCAACTATGTTAGTTGGTAAAACCTCTTTCTTAGAAATAGAAGTTGGTTGTTTGTGCTCCAATTTAGACCTTTGCGTATTCTTGATAAAGTCTATCATAGTTCTTTTTCATAACTATAGATTCTTCATGATTCAAAATGGTTAAAACTAATTCGTCTGGAGATGCAACATGAACATAAAAAAATCATTTTTTTAATCGGTGGCCTCTCATCGTTCTAAGAGATTGTTGTGTCAAGTCCTTTGACATATTCCCATGAAAACCATTCGCTCTACTTATTACTTAACACCACGCTTTTGGCGGGTTCGGGAACAAAGCTATCAAAGTAGATGTGAATTGACTGAGAAGTATAACTCCATTCTAAGAACATGCCATCATGTGTATGTGATACCTTTGATACATGAATTCGCACATGCCTTGAATTTATCTGTAATTGAAATTGTTCTGAGCACGAAAGGATTCCGTTGAGCGTGGTACTACTATATATGAAGGTACTCGACTGCAATTGCAAGTCAGTCTTAAATATTCAGAAGGGCGTTAAATATTCCACGTATGGCAACTGAAGTTCAAGGGAAGTGTATCGTATGAAACATATGCATTGAAATTTATATTTCCTGGAAACTTCTGCTCTGTTTATCGAGTAAAAAGGACATTAAATGATCCAAAAAGATAAGAAACGTGAGAATCGACACGGCAATTTCCTAAGAGCTCAACGAAATCAATAATCATCCAATTTTTAAGCATATTCATCTCTGTTTAGTAAAAACTTTCACCTTCGATGAATAACAGGCCAAGTCCAACAAAAGCCTTTTATCTCAGTCGAACATTTCCATAATTTCTACTTACAAAGAAAACATGAAAAACCACCCGCTTTAAGTTTTTCCTGCCAAACGCTTACACATATAAAAAGCGTCCACAAAATCGACATTTCACGGTGCTATGTACATATTTCATACATTTCTTTTGCATTTCCGTTCAGACTTTTGGTTTGGAAGCACAAGATATATGCCAAGTAATTTTTTTTCTTCTTAGCTTTCAGCAACTTTTCCCTTTCGAACGTGTCCTGTGTTCCAGAATACTTGAGAATTTATAAGCAAAAAAAAGTTACCAGAAGGTATTAAACTATACATATGCTGGCACAAGTCAGTACCCGCAACTTGCATTAACAAATAGCTTCGGCTTTATGAATGTTACGTTCTGGCAAGTTCTGTACCCTTTTTCCGCGTTCGATTAGAAGGATGGCAAAGGAAGGATGTTAGGTCCATTTTTATTGACGTGGAGTTTGAAGTGATAAAAATATGCAAAATTTTTAGTGCCCAAGTTTAAGTGGGCTTTAAGAGAGATCGTTTTTTTTTTTTTGGATATGCAGCACAACTTTTAAAACAAATTATGAATGTGTTTATGAATTTAAAAACTGTTTTAAAGCAAAATGAGCCAGATTTTAAGGTAATAACAAACAATGAATGACACCATCGCCAAATCTAAGTGTAATACATGTCCACAGCGCACAAAAATGAGTTCGAAATACACTTTTGAGCGCAAAGAAGACTCTGTAATAAATTTAACAAAAAAATCACACATGGATTCAATCATATTTACCAAATTTTACAGAACAAAGAAATCCAACATAAATTAATGCATAATAAGAATATATTCACATACGATTAAATCCCAAAAAATCACATTTAGAAAGTAGGAATGTTTTGGGAATGTTCTATGTTTGAGAGCCAAAGATATTGTCAAAACAAGAAAACAGGATTCTAAAATTGCAGTGGAGGTAATTGTAAATGGATTGAATCGTACATAGACTACATATAGTGTATAGAATTGAACATCGACTATTCATTGTACAACCTCATCTTCACCAATTTCTAAAATAAAAGCCACGAAATATTTCTGTAGTGAAAAAACAATTGAATGACCGTTTTAGAACATAAAGGTTTGGTCTTTATTTGATTGAACTGGCCGCTTTCCATTGTCTTTCACTATATTCCTTTTGAAATAGTCCTTTTTAATACCGTTCTTCTTTGCATTGTGTTGACAGAGAAGACGTTTTTGCTGTTGCGTCAGGTGCTGATAAGCTCCATAAGCCATTGGCAACAATACTTAGAACTCTACCACCTGCGACGGCAAACTTTTGTACTTCTTCCAACGAACACATCTCAACAATTCCCAGAAATTTGACAAGCACAGGAATCACCATCAAATCACAAAACCCGAAAAGCCGACTTGGCTTCAAATCGACCATCGACACAACACCAAAGTTTATCAAAAGGATGAGACGCGACATCTGCGTACTCAATAAAGCCACCGAATAAAAACACGCGAAATTTTAGATTTCCTAGTTAAAAATGTTAGAGTTTATTTTAAATTTTAAACAACAATCTTTTCTTCTTTAGTCTTCTGACCTTTGTGCTACATATAACTTTGTTGCGAAAATTTGAAAAATTATATAACATTTTTAATGTTATTAATTTATTAATTTTATAATTCGAAATGACAAACTTGAATTCGCATAGGAATCCAACTCTAAACGTTTTTCCAGACATCTACACAGATTTAAAAAAAAACAACTAGGAACGATTTGGAAGCTCCTTCATATCTTGAAAATTGTGTTTCTCAATCTTCACATGGTCGTTCGAATCTCGTGGAGCTCTTCTGTAAGTGATGCCAAACGGAACTTCACATTGAAACAACCTGCAAGCTAGGTTACTAAATATGTCCAGGAACTACAGACTATCCGATTTGTTTTTGATTTAGTAAAAGAGAGAGAAGGGTAAGTAAACATTAAGAAGGACCTCGGGCTATGCCCTTGATATCAAATGAATTATAAATGTATTTTTCTAAGAGGAAGAGAACTTAAAGTTAACAACCCTTTTTAATGCGTCGTATGGTGTGATAGATGTCATGCGTTTTATAGTTGGTTTGTTTTGACCTTATATCATAAGCAGGTTGACACCAAAGCAACGTCTGCAAATCCTACATAAGCCATTCGAGAAACTCATCGCGCACTTCGTCCATTTCACGGTCGACATAATCGTCCATCAGAACAATTAATTCAATTAACCATGGATCGTTTCCGCACCAAGCTTAAGGCCGAAATACAATACTGCGAGACGGCGATGCGAGAGTGCGATGCAATTCTCGCTCCTCGTCGCGCAACGCATTCAATTTACAATGCACGCGATGAGAGGCAGAATAATGTTCACTTGAAAAATGTAAAATTGGTGACGTTTTAAATTAAATTTGCTTGAAATTGTTTTTTATTGTTTAAGAGTTTTGAATTTGGAATTATCCTTCGTTTCGCAAATAATATCCTCAACAAGCATGCACGAAATTTTCATTCAAAATTCATTCAGAATAAGTTAAAAAGCAATTAAGACATTTCGTTGCGAGGATTTTTCGATTTTCCGAATATTTCTCGCCTCGCATTGACGCATCGCAATCATTGTACATTGTCCTATACAAATCCATGTTACGAAAATTGCTTGACATTTGCTGCGAGACTCTCGTCGTGCTCTCGCATCGCAGTCTCGCACTATTGTATTTCGCCTTTACCCTCTCAGATACGTACCCGGCCAGATGTTGTTCAGTGCGTGATGAAGACACCGTAATAGCTGAAAAGCGTAATATCGATGGAGACCCAAGTGAGTTCATTCGACATCGTTCGCAACAGCCAAACCTGTGCCCATCCGCATTATGGAAGTTTTATGGAAGGATCTTGGTTTGCATGCTTGCGAAATCCAAATCGTGCCGAAAAAGAAGAAAATTTTATTATGCGATGAGGCCCATTTAAGGTTGGATGGCTTCGTCAACACACGTTTTTTATTTCATTTTAAAATTTTATACCGACTGAAAGACAGCTTTTAATTGAACTAAAGCTTTAGAACATAGTAAAAATCTGAAACTGAATGAATTATTGTCTCATTTCCCATCTAGACTCAACGTTTTGGAAGACGCTGTGTCAAGTTCAAAGATTTACCGGAGAAATTTAATATAACATGCCTTGATTAGTTGCTCAGGTGAATGGATGATAGAAATAAACGCAAGAACTGAGCTCGCCACTTTGAAAATTGACCACATCTCTACATTTCATGGGCGAGGCTGTATCTTACCAGATAAAGGATTAAATAAATATAGTATAAAGGATTAAAAATTCGAGTAACCTGGACGTGTCCTTCCTGTGCTTACCAGCACAGAGTACTGAAGGTTGATGGTAAAGACAACTTGCTCAGTCTTCAATAGCCTGATGGAATACTGCCAAACACACATTGAAAGTTTATTAAAGTGCTGTCGATAAGATCACGGCTGAAGTAATCTCCATCGGGGCTGAAGGACCAGCAGTGAAAGACGAAATCAACTTAACCATGATATAACCAAGATTTATAAAAAACAGGTAATATACAATAAGATTATATACAACCAGGTAATGAAACCATTTTCGACCACTAAATGTCATTGCTTCTCGATACACTTGAAAGTATGGAGGGTTTCGTTTGACACATAAAACTAATATTTAAAATTCTTGAGCTTGAAGTATGTTTGCAGAATCACGAATTATTCTATTGTATCAAAAGGGCAGTAATTAATGTGAACCGGCAAAAATATTTCAGGCTATAAACTAGTTCAAGGTAGGGGTTCTCTAAGACAAATCAGGTTTAAATATGGTTCATTTACGACACATATACTGGGTTGTGTTATAAGTTCCCACGTTTTTTTAACCAGCAAAATTTATTGAACAAAAACTAGTAAAATAACAAATAAGCCAATAATATAGTCCCCGCCATTGATGACGACCTGCTCCCACCTCCCAACCAATTGATTGATTCCGTTTCGCCAAAAATCATCGGTCCAGGTTTCATAGAAGTGGGTAATCCGGGTTTGGAGGTCCTTTTCGCTGTCGAAGATTTTGCCCCTCATTTGGTTCGACATCGATCGGAATAGATGATAATCCGTGAGTACAAGGTCCGGAGAGTACGGCGGATGCGGTAGAACTTCCCATTCAAGATCGTTAAGAGCCTCCGTAACGATATTTGCAGTGTGTGGGCACGCATTATCGTGAAGAAAGATGACTTGGTCGCGCCGATCTGCTCTTTTTTGCTGAATTGCTTCATTGACACGATGAAACTGGGTAAGATAGCGTTTCTTGTTGACAGTGTTGTTCTTCTCCAGTATCTCCCAGTAAATCACGCCTTCGTAGTCCCACCAGACACAAATCATTGTCTTCTGGGGATGAATATTTTGCTTAATTCTGGGCTTTGGTGTCTCTCCTGGTGCCGTCCATTCCTTTCTTTGCTTGATGTCAATGTAAAGGCACCACTTATCATCCCCAGTGACGATTCGGTACAAAAATCGTTGCTTGTGGCCGCGATTTACTCAATGTCGGGCAAGGTTTTGAGGTGCCTTTTCCCGACGATTTTGCTTGGTCAGCTCACTCAAATTGTGCGGAACCCAAGCTCCCAGCTTTTGCTTAAAGCCCATGGAGTTAAGGTGGTTTGCGATGGTCTTGAAGCTACAGTCCATCTTTTCGGCAAATTCTTGTGTCGTTTGGCGAGCATCATCGTTCAAAAGCGCCTTGAGACGGTCCTCGTCGAACTCGGAAGGTCAGCCGGAGCGAAGCGTGTCGTCCAGGTCAAAATGGCCGCTTTTGAACTTTTTGTACTAGTCTTGAGCAGTTCTAGCAGTTCTAGCATCTGTCCCGTACACGTCGCAGATGTCCCTGACAGCTTCCGTCGCTTTTTGACCTCGACGAAAGGCAAAGAAAAGCAGGTGTCGAAAATGAACTTTTTTGCCGCCTGGGATATCCATTTTAAGAGCCTGGAAGTTTTCTTAAAATAACAGATTTAAAAAATTGAAGCACAGGGTTTTGTAGAGCGGAAAGAGAGCTTTTGAATGCATATATTCACTTTACGAAACAAAACATGCAATCACAAAAAAAAATTAAGTTGAAAACAAAAAACGCAGGAATTTATTACACAACCCAATATTACGTCTTGGCTTTGTAAAAATTCCCATGTGCGTTATAGACGCATTTATCTTCCCGAAAGCCGGGCGTATAAAATTCTTTAAGGGCCAGTTACTAAGCTTGACCTGACTATCGTTGGAATTATTTTTTGTTGAGAGAAAAATCAGGTTAAATATGATAAGAGCCTGGATTTTATCTTTATCTTGTTGGAACATTATAACATTTTGTACTTAATTTTTCGAGGCACTGGCATTTAAATTGATTTGAAAATGTTTAAATCTAGGGTTTTGTATATGGTACCGTCAATGGACTCAGGTTTTCTTACACCAGCTGCTGACATACAGCCTTAAACCATCAGAGAAGCACCTCTACATGGTGCCATAGTTTGAATGTTTACCTTGTCAGACTCGTTTTCCGAGTTCCTCCACACACGTTTTCTTATCAATGAGACAAAGATTTTGAATTTACATTCGTCGCCAGAAAAGATATTTTCCAAGGAACCGATTTGTTCATTTACATGCTCCTTTACCAACGACATTCGTTTTAGGTTTTTTTTCCACACGTCTTAACATTTGACATTCAGTTTCCTTACTTGATATATTTTTTTTTTTTCAGTTTTATATTGCTTCATATGTTTCTCAGTGTACGTTGAGGCATTCCAGCTCGCTTCTAAATGATCTTTTTTAGATGCGTACTCAGGAAACTTATTGTTTTTCTCTGGTACACCACGATAAATGCCACAATACCTCAATTGGTTATTAGTATAGCTGCCATTGGATGACGGCTCCTCTTATGCAGGGGGGTGGGGCGTTCATGCATGTTGCAGTTGGGAAAAACGAACAGGTATTTCGAACGTTTCGTTTTAAGGCATAAATCCATATCTGAGGAACTAAAGAACGAAATTTTGGAAGTTCTACGCATATGTCATTGTCATGGACTCGGTGGTCTATTTTCAAACTTTGATCCGTATAGGTTACTGGCATAAAAGTCATGCAGCTCTACACGTCACCTCTGGCAACATAAGTCAAGGCTTAATTGTGGGCCATCGAAATCTTTGTGCTTCTTCTTTTTTCTGCCTTATACTTGAATTTTCAGTAACAATTCATTCGAGTTTTCGGTAACAAATGGTACTATTCCTTTGTAAGTGGAAGGTTCCCTGCCAGATTTTGTGGTATTCCATTCAACTGATGAAATGCCAACTCCAAATACTCTTGTTGCGCACTCTGGAGAAATCCACGGCATGCCTTGTCCGTGGTAAGCTCTGTATGATTTACACGTTACTGGTTGTATTATAATCCTTACAAAATCATATCTGCTTGGAAGATAAAATCGCAAGTCAAGATGTGATCGCAACGTTTTATATGTTATTAGATATTCTACTGACAACATTTGATGGAGCATCTGAAACTGGTCTTATTGCCTATTCCTGTGTAAATTTCAGAAACATATACTAATCCCGTGGGATCACACGCAACAACTCCAAAATCCATTCATAAGGTTTTCTTTTTTTCAGAAATAAACCAAATAAATTCGTAGTGTACATTTGGTTAAAAAAGTAAAGGCAGAAGAAAATCACTCACTGACATGTGTGTTAATTGTTCTTATATTGTGAAGCCGGTTCGGCGTTTTCAACTGCTAGAGAACTGTCATTCAAATGTGAATTCCACCGTTTTTCTTCGAATCTAAACAGAAGAGTTACCAGTCTACTACCATCAAATCAAGATGCCTTCCTCAATGTGACGTCACATTTGAATTTTGATAATCGAACATCTAGAGATGAGTCCTAAAATACTATTTTCCAAGCTTTTTTGAGTTTAGTCAGGACATCGGATGACCTGCATACAATTTGACGTGCATAAAATTTTAAGCACATTTTCAAAATCTGTGTGCCCTTTGAAAACTATCATGTTTTCTCTTTTGCACTGCAGTTTTCAAACTGTTCTCTACTTTCCAATTACAAACCATCTGTGGTAAGCTTACCGCATAATAGGTATACTAGGACCTATTTGTATAATTTTCTTCGTATTCAGACGAGTCAATTCGATTTTGTCTCTCGTCAAATTTCACTTTTGATTCGTGAAGACTATGTTTGAAGTTCGGTTAAGCGTAAGTACGCACATACATGTGCTTACAATTCGACAAACTTTGAAAATTCGAGTTTTGACTGTAAAGGTTAATTTTCTGTCATTTTGCTCATTTTCGTAAATCAAGCATGGCCCCTCTCAATAATTTCAAATAAAATCGCAATACAAATATAAATTTACATTTGTTCTTTTCTATCTCTGTCTAAGAGAAGTAGATCGAGGGTGCTAACGCGTTTAAAAGGTATGGTATGAACATATGAATTGAAATACGAGCGTGCGAAAAAATTCAGAGTTTCCTCTTATGCGTGAAGGCTAGCCATGTCTTATGTTTTATGACAAGGGTTAAGAATTAAGTTATTTGGGTGAAGTATGAGAAAGAACTCGAATGTGATTTTTGAACATCAAATAATTTTTCCAAATATTGGACGAGTCGATTAATAATGTTGATTTTTTTGCTTGAAAAAAAAGGATTGATTTCAATAACTATATGAATGAGTACATTAACCAACTTATTGCCCATTATTAGCTATGACTTCCTCCCGTCTTCTGAGAAGTTTGTAGATTCCACGTTTGGAAAAGTCCTCACCTTTCGAGCTAATCTACTCATCGACCCATTTTCGCACTGCTAAAGAATTTCATAAGCCTACGTCAGCCAAGCTGATCTGTATCGATCGAAACAAATGGTAGTCAGAAGGAGCAAGATCTGTAGAATACGGGGGGTGATCAAGGTGTTCCCAACCGAGCCTTTCTAATTTTTCTTTAACGATGTTTTCTCGATGAGTTCTGTCATTGTCATTATGGAACCGAACTTTGTGGTGTTTTCGACCTATCAATGGTCATTTCTGGTTTAGTGTGTGTGCCAAATTGGTCACTTATCGTAATAAGCCCATTTTCATAGATAGTAACGATTTGACCCAAAAACTATGTTTTTTTGTGTTCTTGGAGATGTTTTTTGCATGCTGTGATTCAGGCGTTGAGTTGATTTTCGTTCAGTTGATCAATCCATAACTTTTGGCAACGTTTTTCTTCAAATTAAAGAAGGGTATTAAAATTTCCCGCAAAACAACTTATTCTGGCACAAAATTCGACATTTTCAAAGCAAAAATCTTTGTTGTTTATGCTATTTTGTTTAATGACTTAGTGAGAATTCATGACAGATGTCTACCCTCCAAAATACCGTAAAAGTTTTTATAGTCACAAACCATATGTAAAAGTTGCGCCATCTATTATCAGTAAATCGACATTTGACATTCATTCGAATTTGTAATTCGACATCAACCGACACTCCTAATATTCGTGTTTAAATAATAACTAATCTAAGTGAATTTTAGTATTTTTTTCCAGATTTTTTCTCCAAATGTAACTCCATGTATCTTATATACTTGCAGAAAAGAAATTTGTGTCTATTTTTCTTTCTTCCTACCATTAATGATTGCCTTATGTTGTAAAATTGCTATTCGATAATGAATTGGTGCTTAGAGGAAAGCTCTTACTGATAAATAATTGAATGAAAAATCTGCAACGGAAAATTAAGGACAAATTTGAAATCAAGGACACACTCCAAAGACCGCTGTATCATGGCTAGAGCATATTTTCTCATAAGCCAGGACACTTTTCACACACAACGCGTTTACCAAAACAATACTAAGCCGAGACAATATCATAGAAATTAGCACAAACACTCATACGTAACGCAACTGATGAAAAAAAGCATTCAATCTTCATTCTTCTTTATTTACTCTCCGCACTCCAAAGAAACTAGCATTTAAGCATGAGTACCATTCAGTGGGCAATGAAGTATCATTTTATTTGCCAAGTTTTGAAACATTTTTCCTTCTACTTTATTTTCAGTCTGCGTTTATCACTTACAAATATTCTTCCATCTTTTCACCCCGCCAGTACGGGAAATAGAATATAAATCTCTTAAACTTAAAAAAAAATCGTTTGTAAAATACCCTCAGGAAAGACGAGTAGAAAAGTGGGAGAAGGCCTCTGTTGCTGGAATCCTAAAGGTTAAAAGCAATGCAGAGATTCTCCTTTATGTTTCACAAAAGTCGAGTATCCTATTCGAAAGTCATGGAAAAGAAAAAGAAAAATCATTTGTCCGAAGGTAGATAGGAAGGCAGGATTCTCAAGTTATGAAAAAGACTGTCTGACCAACTAAGGAAAACTTATCTCAAACCAGCGACGACCGTTGCAAAATAAATGACTCTTTGGTCAATTAAATTTGAAGTAGGGTATTGTGAATAGTTGTTGCATGGCAGTTTGTTTGTATTCATTTGAGATTTTCCTGGTTGCAAAAGGGAAGAAAAGAAGGAAAATATGTCTACTTGAGTTTTGCTTCGTTAAAAATATGAGTTAATCTCGTGAGTTCTGAATATTGAAAGATGTAGGACCAGGAACATTGTATTGCTTTGTTTGGTAATTTATTGTTTTAATCTACTTTGACTGTGATTTTATGATTATAAATAAGAAATTAAACTGAATCTGCTCGAATAAAGTTTGCAAACCAATGCTGGACTTGAATTCACTTGTAAGTAACATGAATAAAGAACCGAGATCGTATCAAAAAGGACTGACCATTTAAGCAACATCCCTTTTATTTTATATCAACGTATGCATGAATTTGCATCTGGTATCTTATGAATATCCATTTGCATTGAACAAAGCATCGTTACCTTTAACTAGCCCTAGTAAAATGATCCAAACACAGTCGAGTTAAAAATTGAAATCTTTACGTTGGTGTATTTATCAAAGGCTTTGCTACTATGGCCTTTCAAAATAATTAATCAAGTATAGTATAATTTGCTATCGCTGAATGCATTGTCAAAATAACTTTCTTTGGTCATGACTCCGTTAACAAACTGAATTGGGTCTTCTTCAAATAAAAATTGCTACCCACACTATTATGGTGACTCCGCCATACTTCACGGTCTTTTGGTACATTGTGGATCAAGTGGTTTCTTGGTAGGGCGCGTAACATATTCTTTTCCGTCTGATCTGAAGATGTTGAACTTGCATTCGCCATTTTCCATCTACTCCAATTTAAATGGGTCCTCACTCAGCGCTCACGTTAAAATTTTTTTCCCGCAAAATCACGATCGAAGACGGGAAATGTTTCCTTTTACAGACGCACACAATATTTCGATCCAATGATGGAGTGGTTTTGAGAGACCTAATGCGTTTTTTTTTATCTTCCAATTTCACTTTCATGGTGTTCTGAACCATTCCCAGAGAAACAGTGAGAAATTGTGCAATCTCTAGAAGTGAGTGAACTGTCGTCCGTTATGCGTTGAATTCTGTTTTGGGGAACAGGGCTTATTTTGGTCCATGTTTGAACTGGAGAATTATTACGAAATCAGGGGATTCGAACTCATCAGAGAAGTTTTCACTAAACTTACTCAAACGAAAATAATTTTGGACAAAAACGTAAAAAGTAGCCCGAAAGTACTTGTTAAAAAAATCAACGTCAATTTGACACTAGCGAACAAACAATATGAACAAGCTTGCTACACACACAACTGTCTTCCCAGACTAATGATTCATTCCAGCTGATTGCGTTATTTAAAAGCATTGCCAGCTGAAAATAGATGTTCTACACGAAACGGTGAAGCGTTTGTTTTTATTTTGACGACCAGTGTGTAATCTAATGACAATTTTTCGCTCCAAGTAGAGAAAAACGTTTGGATGAAGTTGCCCAAAGTTGCCTTGGCAAAGTGATCGAGGAAAGCGATGCCATTTATAGCAATAAAATTTATCAGAATTTTGAAATATTCAAAAACTTTCGATTTTCAAGCCGTGAATCGCTTCATTAAAATAATATACTCGTGTAATACTAGTGGGGGGTACCACATGTACAGTTTGGGAGTTTCGTGGTTTCGTGGTTTCGTGGTTTCGTTTTCGAGTTTGGGAGTTTTTTTGAAATTTCGTGGGAAAAAACTCACTTCAGCAAAAATCACAATTTATACGAATGCATTTTGGTTGTGTCTTGCTTTGAAAAAAGCGGTCAAACGCTTTCTTCGTTTTAACATATGTATGCTAAAGCAAATCTTTTGCTGGTGGGATACAACCATACCAATCCTCGAAAGTATTTTTAAATCCTGCATCGTTGTTTGGTTCAAGAAATTTGATCACGAGGCTTACAATTTGGTAGGTTAGACTTAGCTTCTAGTTAAGCACCAACATGATTGTCAGAAGTTTACAAGCAACCGGCTTTGGAATCAGCCGTAGCTTGGATTGCGAAAAATTGCCTCTGGATGATGGTTTCTGCTCGAAAATTGTAATATACTTTTGGAAACAGTGCAGTGGCCTGAGAAATTGTTCTTCGACATTTCAATCTATCTAGTTTTGATGTTTAATTTCCAAAAGGAGTTCAGAATGGTTAAAAATCAGAGTAGAAACATAGAAATCCTGCCCTGTGGTTTATCCAAATATTGAGAAAATTTTATCTGATCTGATAGTCTGAGAATGCCAGAGATCATTAGTAAACCAAGTCTTGCCTAACATCTTTCTTTCAAATGTTAAGAATGTTGCATGGTTAGCATATAAGTTTTTGGATTATGTTTTGTAAAATGTGGAACCTTAAAAACTGTGTTATGAACGCTACTTCATGGATTGAAAAGTCCCGGGATTTTAAATGAAAACAAGCGTTTTTTGGGCAAAGTTATATTGACTCCTCAACATGGTTGCCTTCCAGGGCGAAGTACTTGGTATAGCGATTTATCAACAAATCGAAACGAACATACGACAAAACATTCGAAAGTCCAAGCCTTTAAAATACGCTTTGGTTTCCACGATGACTTCCGCATTCAATCTGAATCTCTTTCCCTGCAGCCACCGCTAGAGGTTCAGGAACAGATAATAATCGCTACCGACCAAGTCTGGAGAATGCGGTGAATAAACAACCAATTCGAATCGTTACTGGTCCAATTTGGCCATCGCTTTCAAGGACGTGTGTGACAAAGCGTTTTCGTGAAAGTACAGAACTTTGTTTCTTCGCCATACCGGGCCGCTGTTCTTTATTTCGTCGTTTACTTCCCTTCAGCAGGTAATTGATGAAGATAATGCCAGAGGCATCCCAAAAAATTGAGGCCATAACCTTCCTGGCCGAGCGTTGCCTTTTTGGCAGCTTTGTTCGGCCTTCGTGGCTTTCCAGCCACATTGGAGCTTCTTTATTGAACTGTTGCATATAATAATAATAATTTCATCCATCGTCACAAAGCGTCAGAAAAATTTGCTTAATTATGCTGCAATAACGTCAATCCGTCTGTTGAATCATCGACGCGCTGATGTTGTTGGCCAACGGTCAGCAAACGCGGCACCCATCGCGCCGATAGCTATTTCATCTCCAAGATATCGTGCAAAATGTATCCTGCGCATTCTTCAAGATGCCAATGGCCTTACTTAGCTCGCGTAACTTCACTTAACGATCATTCAAGCTTGTTCAAGCTTATTGCTTGTTGTTCCCGAATTATGTGGGTGCACAATTCGGCAACCATTGCAATGATTGTTCACAAGTTTTTCCCATCAAAAAACAATGTTAAATCAAGACGCGATATTCCCGTTTTTCCATTTTGTTTTGCAAAGGTGAAAGTAGCGTCATTCAAATGACTGTAGCTTGTAAACGCATAGACGGAATGTCATAAAACTTCCTGACAGATGAGCATTTCGAAATGAGTCACGCTCATTTTATTGTGGTGCCCCCGATTGAAAAATTCTGAGGCTTCCAGCCCAACTAGTACGTGATTTTTTAGCCTGCTTAAAATCGCTATCTGAGTATATTCTATGTAAGTGTGATCTTTCTTTTCAAAAAACATTTTAAATTATTAATTATTTTATTTAAATGTTTTATTAGATAAAATGGAAACCAAGCAAAGATGATGTTATTTTGGGCTACACTCACTATTCTATTCGTTATTGCTATTGTTAAGAAAGTGTGACTGAAGGCTTGAACATGGTTATTTATCGCTATTCATAAAATTATTTTGCTTATGATCCACAGGTTACATATGCTGCGTATTAGTCAGATCTCATTATAAAAATTTCATAATGCTAAAGGAAACGAGGATGGGGGATTCTCCAGCGTTAACACCATTGTTTACTGGTAATTGAACCCCTAAACTTGCAAACATTTCCAATGATCCTGATTTTGATATCAATGGGTTCGTACAAAAGTCGAACTGCAGTAATACTCCAAATAATGTCAAATCTGAGAGTCTTTCCAATAAAATTCATTACCTGGAAAATCCAGTGAA
The DNA here is from genome assembly GCA_954870665.1 of Stratiomys singularior. Taxonomy (NCBI): domain Eukaryota; kingdom Metazoa; phylum Arthropoda; class Insecta; order Diptera; family Stratiomyidae; genus Stratiomys; species Stratiomys singularior. The sequence continues at coordinate 124,726,318 of OX940878.1, read as the reverse complement.
AATACACGCATTTTTGCTGATGTCTATGTAAGGGTTGTGAAATTCTCGCTAAATATCACTCCAAGGAAGGACATGCTAGTTCAAAAAATTCACATAGGGATTAAAACTGACCAATGAAAATTATCATTTCATAACCGAAGCAGTTCAGCATGAGCCTTTAAATGAAAATCCTGCAGAATATATCAAGCACGCAAAGACTACCTACCACACGATTCAAAAACCTTTGGATTCTACACTCATTCATCTAGATGAATATGAATCTAAAAGGCCAGTGATCCTTGAAAGAATAGAATTTTCAAACCAGGAAGCCGAAAACATCTTGGAACACTTTCAGATTCCTTAATTAGTAATCGCAAATTTGTTCGCAAAATGTAGTTACGCATCAAATATAAATCCACGTCGAAAAACAATAACTCCCAGAAGGAGCTACAACTTCTCGTTCTAATACGTATCAGTTGCGGCGTACTCAAACAATCGTTTTTGACACATTCAAAGGCAGGTGATGGATGCAGTTTTCATAAATTTTCTTTTCAAATCAGTTGAGATTTTCTTATTTTCCTGCAGAATAGATTGAATTTCCGCATTGTTCGTTCCAGTTAAACCAGCACAAAAAAGTATCAATTTCTAATGAAGAAGTCTACAAGGTAATAGTTATAATGGATAATTGGAAATACTTTTAAAAGGATAAAATTAAGAAATATTGTACTGGGAAAGTCTAACAATAAATTCAGCTGGTTAAAACCGCAGGCTATTTCCCTCAACTCACAATAGTTACTGTGTTTAAGTAAAATTAAAAGTGATCCTTCATTTTATTTATATTTTTAAGATACTCCGTAAATAATATCGCAAACATGGTTGTAAAATAATATGTATAAGCTCTTGCATTTTTTAATGTTCTGCAAGTGAATTCCAAAGGAAATACCTTCTCATCGAAAACATAATAGCTTCCGATAGTTTGCAATTGATTATGAATATTGCTTTAAGCGACTTTCACTAAATACTTCTCGACTTTCTTTCATTACTGAAGTCCTGAATTATTTAAATAGATTTTAATGCGGGGGGGGGGGAGTGCTCTTTTTATTCACTGCTAAAGAAAATGTATTTAATTTTTCTATGTTGAAGGATATGAGAATTTTTCATTCTATTATGCCCAACACAAATTGAATGTTTACAATAAAGGATTGATTTACCTAGCTTGTATCGAGTTACGACGTGTGATTTGGTTCCTGTCTTTAGTCTGTTTCGCCTAGTTGTCCTTAATCTATTTTACCACATTCGACTTATATTTGATTGAATGGGATCAAATTATTATTAAAGTTAATCCCTTAAAGCTTTAATATCCCTTGGCTTTAACGGAATTAAATGTATATATGTAATATGCATTATAACATTCAATTTCAATAATACTCGGGAAAATTTCAACGGTATTGTGACAAATAATGTCGGTTTAAATAGTGAAAAAACGTCATGTATCAGAAATGGGATTCCCTTATTTATACAAAAGGAGTCCCGTTCGTTTATGCAGAACAAAAAGAAACTCATAGCAATCCAAATTTATTTCCAATACAATAATACTAATAAAACGAAGGACCAAGACTTAATATATCAGAATCAAATACACAAATTACACATAAGCAAACTGCAATGGACAAACTATAAACAACAGGCGATCACCTCTACACCATCCCGATTTTGCTTATTATAAGAACAAAAAAAAACGAGTGGAAACAGACACTGGTATTCCCATTCACTTAAAAAGGCGTAGTCGTCCAACATAGGAGGGCAACCCATCCCTCCGGATTGATTTGTCATGATTCCCTTACCTACCCTAGCAACCCAACCAATGAACATAAAACAAAAGCACGCAAACCGCGGTTTTAGAGGTTCTAAAGGTTAAGGATAGCTGAAAAGCGTATTGACAGAAAGGCAACTTCAGGCTGTGGACGTACAAACACCAAAAACTATAGCCTGCGTCGATTCAAAATTTTGAATCAACATTTTGTTATTGTTATTAATGTAGTCTACACATTATGTAGGATAAGAAGGTTTCAACCCTGAAGTCAATCACACTTTGAATGTATCTAGACGCATATATTAGATAAGAATACGGTAAGCGCTTTATTACTTATTTGTTCTTCCGCAAGGGTAACATAACCTATAGATGCCATATTAGAACTATTGCAAGCTTACAAGTTGTTTTTAACATACTTTCTGAAACCAAGATGTAAAGAGATACTAAAATATTGGAGAATAGATATTCCCATGCGATTTGTATTTTAAATCATTCGTTTTGTATCAGGTAATTGTTATCAATCAAATACGAGTAATATTTGACATTGTCACATACTCAAGCGTTTGATTTACTCGGAAAAATTTTAACCCTCCGTCCATGTCGTGGGTCTTTTTCGTCCGGGCGAAAATTTCTACCTGAACTTTCTCGGACACCGGCGACGGTGGCGCCATTTGAGTGTTACTGAAAAAAAGTTTAGGTTTGAGGGTCTGTGACCGCGCGGGCCCAGGTGTGGCAGTCAGTTATACGCGAAACGCCAAGCAGTGCAAATATCAGACGTTTTCGACCCACGACATGGATGACGTAAGTAAAAATGACAATTTTTTTTTTTGTTATTTTCATCAAATATGCATATTTTTGCATTATAAACCGTAAAAAAATCCTAACTTATATATTTAATTTTAGGAGAGTACTACAGGAGTTAGAAGAGCGGAGGAGGTTTATTCACTCCGAAATCGTGAGCCAATCGATTATTTTGGTGGTGAAGCATCGGACGACGAAATTGATAATGTCCTAGACGAGGAGAAGTGCAGTAGTGTCGGTTCTTGTGAAGAGTATAGCAGTGTCGACGGTAGTGACAATAATGATTCCGATGAAGCGGAGCCCGAGCAAGAAGATTCCATCAATGAACAGAGAAGTGGACGGAAATATCTTTACGGCAAAGACAAGACAAAGTGGTCAAAGAAGCCATCGGAAACCCGAGGTCGACGATCTGAACCTTTGGTAATGCACTTCGCTACTCCAAAACCTGGAGCAATGAATGTAACCACTCCTTTGGAGTCATGGAATCTTTTTTTTACGGACTCCATTATGGATATAATCGTTAAATATTCCAATGAAGAGCGAGAGAGGAAATTGCCAACAATGTCCGAGGATTCGCGCGCTAGATATGCGTTTCGTCCTGTAGATGTGATTGAGATACGAGCGTTCATCGGCCTTCTGTTTTACGCCGGTGTTTTGGCACAGAGGAAATCTTTACTCGCTGAAATTTGGTCGACGGAGTATGGTATGAATTTGTTCGTGTCAACAATGAGCGCGCAACGATTCGAATTTATTTCAACAATTCTACGTTTCGACGATCGCAGCACTCGCGTCGAGAGACGTGAAGCAGATGCTCTAGCGCCAATTCGGGAAATATGGGACTTGTTTATCGAGCAATGCAAAATTAATTATAGTCCTTCAAATACTGTAACCATCGATGAGCAATTATTGGGCTTTCGAGGAAAGTTTTCGGCGAGAGTGTACATAAAATCGAAGCCAGCGCGTTACGGTTTGAAAATAGTGTGTATGAACGACGCGAAAACATTCTATATGATAAATGCCCTCCCTTATACGGGTAAAGTAACGTGTAATCGCGGCGAAAAAGTTTGCGAATATTATCTTCGAGCTTTATCGGAGCCTATCTGGCATACCGGTCGTACCATCACTTTTGATAATTGGTTTACCACCATTACAGCCTGTAATTTGATGAAAAATGAGCGAAAAACGCTCAATGAACGAAAAAAACGAAAAATGAGAAAAAATAAACGCTAGATTCCAGTTTCATTTGTGAGGCCAGTAGCGATCGGTACTTCCCGTTACGCGTACGACCTTGGTAAAAAACTAACTCTAGTTTCTTTTACTCCAAAAAGAAACAAAGTCGTTCTTTTGGTCTCGAGTCTTCATAGAAGAGGCGTTGCAGGTACATCGGGAAAACCAGAAATTATTGAATTTTATAATAGCACAAAGGGTGGTGTCGATACATTCGATAAAATGATATCGAGCTATACCGTAGCGCGAATAACGAACCGATGGCCCATGAGACTATTTTTCGGCATGGTCGATCAATCGGGTATCAACGCGTTAGTCATTTATAATTTAATTCAGCGAAACGAGAAGCTAACACGAATGAATTTCCTCAAAAAATTATCTTTACAATTAGTTCGACCGCATATGGAACGTCGATGCAAAATTCCAAATATTCCGAGATCTCTAAGACAGAGCATTCATCATATTTTAGATAATGACGAATCCAGCGTCGAATATCCGAATAAAATAGAAAAACGACGACGATGTCCCTTGTGTACGAGTAAAGATGATAAAAAAACAAACCAATGTTGTGGTCGATGCGGCGTCCCGGTATGCGAAAACCACCGAATCAACCTATGTTCACATTGCATGTAAATGAAGAAACATTTTGTCGCTTCTTTTTTCAATGTTATTTTCAACTTCGTAATATAAATAAATAAAAAAAAAAAATCCCTCAACATTGAGCGTTTTTCTCTTCGATACCTCGTTCTAGCCTCCCAAAAATACGTCTATGTTCCCGTTGATGAATAGGGTATCTGGTTCAATGCTACAATTTCCCAATATTTTTTTTCTCAAAGGGCAACCTTTTTACTTTTAATAACCGCTAGTGAAACCTTTTTTCGATGATTTCTACTCACGCTGGATTTAAATGAAAAAAAAAAAAATCTTCACATTTTTTTTGATATTTGATAAAAAAAAAAATAAAATATGGAAAAAGTGGAAAGTTTCCTTTGCAGGCTTCAAAAGTAGAGTCTAAAGATTAACCAGGAATTTTTTCAGATTTTTCCATAAATAATTGAGAGTGTAGTAGCGCGACGGGCAAAAACGACCCACGAAATGGACCGAAGGTGCCAAAAAACACGACATGGACGGAGGGTTAAACCACTTTGCACTAATTGAAAGAATAATAAAAAAGAAGAAACTGGATACAAAAGTGGCAAGATGTGATATGTGTATCACATGTTCTATGGTTGTAAAACGAGGGTGGTCTGAAAAATTTCCAACTACAACGTAAAGATGGCGGCATTTGCCAATAAAAGCTACTGAATGTATTTGTGCATCTTTTGTCACTAACTCACCAACTTTTCAGCCATTTCGGACGAGCAGTTTTTAGTTGATAGTCGTGTGAGTGAGTCGACGTGAGTATTAAATAGTGTGAAAATAGAAGAAATTGTGTCTAAAGCTGTTATTTATTTTTCGTTTGAAAAAAACAACTTGCCTACGTAAATCAAAGATGATAGGGACTCTGTGCATGGGGACTCTGCAGCATAATTTAAGGCAGGTAAATTTCAAGCAGATGAGTATAAACGTGACCATAAGAGCTTCGGAGAAGGTGAATGTTCGGAACGTTCAAAAATTGCGACTACTAACAGTGACATTGCTTATGTTCACCAAATCAGTTGACCGTCGAATCAAAGTGAGTATGGTTGCAAAGGCTATAAAAATGTCCATAGATCGTGTTTGCCAATATTCAATTAAGATTTAGGCATGAGAAAGCTGTTTGCTCATCGGGTGCCACGTTCGCTCAAGTTAGACGAAAAACGTGTTCGAATGAATATTTCCAACGCTCTGTTGACGCAGTTTTGGCTAATTAAATTCAAGATTTTGCGCCGGCTATTTACTGTAGATGAAACTTGGATACAACATGCAGAGGAAGAACTGGCTCCGAAGAAAGCTAAAATAGTCCTTTCGGCTGGAAAAGTAATGGTCACTGTATTTTGGGATTGCCACGCAGTAATCTTAATTGATTCCCTTCAGAAAAGAGTACCCAATGTAAGAGCATACAACGCGTTATAAGTTGCAAAACTGTAGGCGAAAATTGCGAAAAACCGCCCCATTTACAGAAAAAGAACATCATGTTCCACCAAAACAACGCGCCGCTAAATACCTCAGTGGTTGTCATGGTGAAAATCCACATATTACGGTTTGAACTGCTTCAGCGTCCGCCTTACTCACTAGATCTTTGTCCCCTCAACTAAAAGCTGCGCTCGGAGGACTGACATTTCCGTCGGATGAGGAGGAAATAACCTTCGTAAGGAGTTATTTTGCAGAGCGAAATGCCGCGTACAATTTAGAAGGGTTTAGGAGATGGGTGCATCGCTGGGTGAAGTGTGCAGAGTTACAAGGACAATTTCACAATAGGCAGAAAATGTTGTTTTTGACAAAAATGATTTGTATCATTGTTAGGTCGGATACTTTTCAGTCCACCCTCGTAATAACACTTTTTCATCCTGATTCCTTCCTCAGGCAAAACCCTAGTTCCACTTTCTACCCAGTGAACATCAAGCCAATTATGCGCCAACGCGGTAAATGCAAGATTTATTGTTTTTTCACAGTAATTTTTTCACTGATTCGGGTTCTAAATACAATCAAAAAACGATGCAAAGCTATTAGAGCGATATATAGAAATTAAATAAAAGTTTTAGTAACCTTGTACAGATGGAGAAAACTTAAAGATGGAGGCATTGGCTCGTATGTGAGGCAATGGCTCGTATTTGGAGCTTATATGCTATGGAAAGTGTTTTCTGGTGCTATCCCGCGTGTAGCTTTTTTCAAATCTTCTCAAATCTGCTCATTCTACTGTACGTCTAGAAGAAGGTGTAGAAAATATGGATAGAATCCCACTGTAAGAAAATATTCAGCAAGCTCATTAATAGAATAAGCCCAACGCTCTTTATGTTTTTCTCAATTTTGAAAGTGCTTGAGGTGTTTCATGTGCAGTAGAGCAAAAAACCAAATAAACAGAGCTTTGGTAAAGGCCTATGTATGCTATGGTTGTGGGATGTGGACACTGAAACAAACGTCTTCAAAAAAATAAGTGCATGTAAAAGGCGCATTACTCTAGCAACAAAGTTGCATTAAACATGTGAGCAACCATGTGCTGAACGATCTCTTTGACGAGCAAAACTGTAAAAGTTAATGTCTTGATCATTTTCCATGATCCATGCAAACGACCGGGAGATATCTGGAAAGGTATATACAGGTAGGACTAAGGGATGAAGACCAGTGATGAAACTGGTTCCAGACTGGACTAAAGCTCCAAGTGAAAAACTCTGATTCACCACTTGAAGAACATGTTCATTGAACTGAGACTGTTCGAGGTGTTTTTGACAGGAGTTTGAGCCTTTGTTCTATGGACAAATCTTTGTTCTATGACGTGCCTTTGTTCTATAGAAAAACGACGATGTCCAGCGGTTACTTCAAAGAAGATACGAAAGACTTCATCCGTTGTATTCGTCGTGCGGTGACTTCATCCTAACAGTCCTACTATTTTTAGTTTGGTGCTTTTGTTCAGTGTTTTCTGCTGGTACATTATAAGCCTTTCTCTTGGAAGACATGAAGAAACACATCTTATCAAAGACATCAACGTCGGTTTTAGATTTGAAAGTCTGATTTGGTTTTCCATCAGGTTCATAGACGTCAACTTCTTCATCACATGATAATATAAAAAGTACTTTCTTCGATCGCTTAACTTTATAGGATCAGTGTCTAAGGACCGTCGATATAAAAGAAAATCAAAATAAAAAGCGAAAAGCTGGAAGGTTATTTGAATATATCAGGTAGTAGCGCGAACGGCTCCAACATAAATATCGTACCGTCTCCGCCACGGTAAAACCTTGGTAGGCCTCGGAGTACGTTCGAAGCTCGCACCATTAAGTTGGTGGTGTAGCTTCGGTTGAGATGAACTCCCGATTAGCGCTGGTCTGGCCCTGAGCACCTGTCCCCATAAGGGCTAGTGCCAACCCTTGCATGGCCTCCCTGCTTTGCACAGGCACCCATCGATCCATTTAGACGACTACACATACGAGTTGAGATAGCGGCTCCGAAGGGGGACCCTTTTAGCATGATGCCTTACAAATTAATACCAACTGAGACAAAATCAAAAACATCGAGCAAACTACGAAACCAAGACGAAAAACGGATAAACGAACACAAAAAGGCAGAGAGCCTATACCAACTGGAAATACTGGCGGCATTCGGACGCAGCAAAAAAACAATGCACACGCCGCAACGTCCCATAAGACAAGCGGGAAAGCATGAACAACTAATACCTGGGAAACACACGGAGGGAGAAACCACCGATGATATTCAGATTATGATATTGACGCGATGCTGCCACTGACACTGCTTCTGATGCCATCAGAGCTCTAGATCCTAACGCAAACCGAAAAAGCCCGCCTCAAAACGCGGCGCAGGGCAATCTCATTGCATTGGATCGTCACGAAGAAGAATATCTCATGCGTAAGGCCGGAAACACAGCTAAAAAGATCAAAGCTTCCTGCAATACCCAGAAAAATATAAACAAGGACATTAGGGACGGTATTTAGAGCTTGAAGAGCTCTTAGACTGAATCGGACACTACAGACGCAAATGGCTTAAAGCGGAGGAAGAGCAAAAGGGCAGTACCTCGGTCGAAATGCAAGTGATTCCTACCAAAAGAGTTGCCAGTAGCCCAATCCAAGGAGACCGAGACAAAAGGAGGAAGGACGAAGCAGCGAACAGGTTACATCGAATGATGGATTCTAGGTGGTGGCAACCAAGGCCACTAAAAAAGCGTCCAGAAGGCTCTTCCTTGAAAAAGCCACCAATGATAAGCTCCTTCCTGGGGAGAAAATAAAAGGTACCCCAAACAAGAAAAAAGAACAACGAAGCAAGCCACAAACCGACGGATGGGAGAACTTACGCAGACGTTTTGCGGGAAATCAAGGGAGCTGTAAGACCCGATGACATTCAAACTGCCATCAGAACCGTCCGGCCAACCAAATCTGGTGGCCTCCTTGTCGGATTTGGACCTGAGACAACAAATAACGACTCATTCCGGGATGCAGTCAAAAAGGCTGTAGGGGAAAAGGCGACAGGAGCTTGACTTGAATCAATGGCCACCCTCGAAATCAGGGATATTGACGGCGTTACGGAGAGAACGGAGGGGGAAGAGTGCCTCAAAAGGGTTTCACCCGAATTAACTAGGATCAAATTACGACTAACCCCTGAAAATAAAAGAGGGCAGCGCATGGCCAAAGTCGACTTAACCGAGAAACGAGCCGAAAAACTCTGCATGGGCAAAATAAAAATAGGTTCGGTGGTCTGCAGAATACGGCGAAGAGCAGTTCCTCTCCGCTGTTTCAAATGCCTAAGCTACGGTCATACAGCACAAGGCTGCAAAGGGCCTTATAGGAGCTCCTTGTGCTATAAATGCGGCAACGCAGGACATAAAAGAACAGAATGCACGGGAGAGGCGCACCGTGTCCTCTGCGAGAATGCTGATCTCAGACCTGATGACCTGAGACATATTCCAGCGACAGGGAAGTGCCGGGTATTCGAAGAAGCCCAAACCAAAGTCAAAGCAGCTCTGTAATGACCCGTGTCCCTACAGATTAACTTACATCGGAGCTCAAACGCCCAAGACCTGCTTGACCAATTCGCGAGGGATATGAAAGCCGATCGATTGCTGCTTAGCGAACAGCACCGAGATAAAAATTCATCAGCATGGTACCCTGATGAATCTGGTACTTGTGCCATATGGGTTCGAAACAGTACCCAACTGAGAGTTCCGGGCCATGGGCGAAAATATGGTTTCGTGTGGGTTCATTGCCCAGGAATAACATTCTTTAGGGTGTACTTGACACCGAATGAACCAATAACATCTTTCCAGGCGAAGCTCAACACTTTGGAGGACACCGTCTTGAGCGCAGAAGATCATGTTCTTATCGGGGGAGACTTTAACGCCAAGGCTATTGAATGGGGCATGCCTTAGTCAGATCCCAGGGGGAATCGAATCCTGGAGATGGCAGCCAGAGTAGGGCTAGCCGTGGTGAACACTGGTAATACTCTCACTTTGGCTACGTGGGTATCGTTCCAGACGTGACATTCGCCTCGGAGTCCCTCTCCTCTATGACACATAATTGGAGAGTTCTAGAGGACTTTTCGGCCAGTGGTCATCAGTACATAGCATTCAAGATCCCCTACAACGTTCATAAACTCCCAGACACTCAGCGCTCCAACTTAGTACGGAATACTGAGAGGATGGACGTGGAGAAGTTTGTCGACACGCTCATGACATGCTTACCACCGCTTGGCTCATGACCGGTGAGCAGAGGACTGACTGCTGAAGACATGCCGAACTCCACAATGACTACCACCATCTCCACTTGTAAGTCATCTATGCCCCGCCGGAGATCTAGACACGGAAAATCTCCAGTGTACTGGTAGTCCAGTGAAATAGCTGAGCAACGAGAGGAGTGTCACAAATTCCAGCGAGAAGCTCAACAAGCGTGAAGCCAGGACGAGATATGCACCAGAATGACAGTATATCGATCGTCCAGAAAATGCCTTCGCAAACTGATGAACAGGGGTAAGGCCCGTTGCTGGCAGAACCTCGTCGAAGACGTGAACAGGGACCCGTGGGGTCTGGGCTATAAACTAGTTATGCGGAAGTTCGGCGCTCTACGGGCCCCTTGTGTACTTGAAGTGGACATGATGGACGAGATAGTACGGGCACTTTTTCCCCAACATCCCGTCCGCGTTGATGCCACCAACAGGGAAACAACTGCAGACTGTCCACTCTTCACGAGAAACAAGCTGGAACTAGCAGTTCTCTCCATGAAGGCGAAGAAGGCTCCGGGCCCAGACGGTATTCCAGCCGAGGTACTACAACTGGCCTATCACTCTTGCCCTGACTTGCTGATCAGTACGTTTAATGCCTGCTTGCGGGAAAGCGTTTTCCCTGAGCGTTGGAAGACGGCAAGACTCGTGCTGATCAGCAAGGGGAAGGGAAATCCCGAGTCGCCGTCAGCATACCGACCGTTATGCGTTCTCCACACCACTGGGGATCTTTCTCCAGGGCAGCATGGTTTCAGAACGGAACGTTCCACTATAGGTGCAGTCGCGGAAGTGGTAAGTGCGGTCCAACAGGTGGGGACACGCAGTCGATCCAACCGTCGGGTAGTCCTTCTAGTGACGCTGGACACAAAGAACGCTTTCAACTCCACTAGATGGATGGATATTCTGGAAGCCCTGGAAAACTGTTTCCAAGTTCCAGAATATCTGATGCTAATAGTCCAAAATTACCTGAAGGATCGCAGCCTGATCTACAACACGGTGCAAGGTTGTTGGAGGATGCTAGTCATATCAGGTGTGGCCCAAGGCTCCATCCTCGGTCCGGACATGTGGAACGTCTCCTACGACGGACTGCTTAGACTTGAACTGCCATAAGAGTCGCGACTGATCGGCTATGCAGGTGACGTTGCGGCACTAGTGGCTGGGTGCACGGTCGATCAAGTGCAATTAAGGCTGAATGTACTAATTTGCCAGGTGGGGAGCTAGATGGCCATTTACGGGTTCAACCTTGCGTTAGAGAAAATCGAAGTGGTCATCCTAACCAAGAAGAGGATCCCCAGAGTAAGAATGGTCCGAGTCGGGGACGCATTAGTAGAGTCGAAACTATCAGTCAAGTATTTGGGCTTGCTGATAGACTCTAAACTGAGTTTCTCAGAGCAAATCAAGGCAACGACAAACAAGGCCGCAGCAGGGGTCTCGGCAATTAGTCGACTTATGGAGAGAGCTGGGAGAGCTCCATCCAGATAGCCTAATCGATGAGATGCTGAAATCATTTGACAAATGGAATCAAGTGGCACATTACCCTCGGGCAATTTTAGTAATAAAAAAAGGCATACTTGATCGGCTGGAGGTGTCGAGGGTGGAGGGTTTCCTTCTCGAGCAATCCTCCTCCTCTTTCCCATCCAACTGAAGAAGGAATCCCTGTAACCCGAAGGCGCCAAAAGGCGTGAAATTAGGAGGCCTAGCCCGAAGTAATGTGTCAAACGGTGCCAGGCTAGCCGTTCCGGTTGACAGGGGAGGTGTTTAGTCGGTAGTCCAGTAGGTCTACTGGGAGTCCGACACTCAGGACGTAAATAGCCTGCACCTCCCTACCCAAAAAAAAATATCAATGTCAGATCACTAATTGCAATCGCTTTAACGTCTTCCATTTTTTGGAAGGAGGTGTTTACGTACCATCGAGGTTTTAACGCCGTGCTTATTTGGTATGTTGAATATGTCTTTCGGAAAAGATATCTTTTATCTACAGTCAAGTTTGTAATAAATTCGTAGTTTCACATGCATTATGAATATTTTCATTTGCAGTTTACGAATGATTTTCCATAGTTTCTTACATATTCATCTGCCTTAACCAAAATCCTCATCTCCGTCGTGATTCGACAGGTACATATGGTGGATCGAAAAATGTGTAATAAAAAATTTGTCAGTGGTCATTTAGTAATCTCCCATGTTGGCCATGAGACTGAGAATTCCTGTAAGTTTTCAGATCTCCGATTCATTTGTGTCTGCAATTTCCCCCGGAATACTTAAAATTTTCATGAATTGTTAATCATTTTACCAAGTGTCCGCTTTACGATTTCTATATTTTCCTTGTCATTGAAAAAAAGCTGGAAATTCAGGAATCAGCAATATGTCTACACATTTGATTAGGTCTCCTATTTACACGTGAATATTTAAAGCAGTTATCCTGTCACTAGCCTGATAATTAAGGTTCAGAAACATTCCGTTTAGGAACTTTAAGGTAAAAGTATTATCCTATGTGCGGTTACACATGTTACCTTATGCTTCCTAAATGTTGTGAATGAAATAGAGTCGTAAAGATGCTCTTGTTTATTGATTAATCCTTTATTCTCGATGTTATGCACCATCTCATCTTCAGCATCACTCCTTAAAATTATTTTTAATAACTTCGGTTTCTTTTCTTCTTCTTCTCTTTCTTTTCTTCGTCCTTTTCTTCGGTGCGATTGACCACAACAGCTCACAAAACAGCTGCTTTTCTGTTTCCCTTGCCTTTTTTCAAATATCGTGGAGATGCCAAATTTTTGTTCCAAAAACACAATTAATGTGCTTTGTAATAAAAGTCTCTTCTAAAAACGTTGAAAGACGTTTAAACATATTCAGCAATTGTTGAAAATCACACAAATCCCAAATATTCAATATTTTAGCTTTCTGCGACTCGTAGATCGTGGTGAAATATTTAGGTGATTCTCAGGATGGCATGCACGAGAGAGAAAATACATTTTTCTTTCAGAGGTTATGTCAAAATGACAAACATGACGCAATTAAAGTTAAGCTTCTGGACATTTGTCAAATATATTGAAATAAAATTTTGCAACAAATAAATTTTCACTCGTTTAAAAAACAATTAAATTTTGAAAATGGAAAATTTTTCATTAAAAACGTTAAAATTTCAATTGTAAGATAAGCAAGATATTATTGCATTTGAATGAAATATTTCTGAGTAAAAGGAATCACGCAATAACTTTTCATTAATTTGCTTTCGAATCCGCTTAAACATAGAAAAGTTACTTTAATTCTTTCTTTTTTCCTACAAATACAAAAATCAATGTGGATTTTTTCATTAACAATTCAACTCGAATTCAGCTGTTGAAAACAAAGTAGCCTTGAACTCAACATTGAACGTTCGAAGAAACTAATAATATGCAACATCCTTCAGCGTTATTGACTACTACTCTACCTCCAAAGAATCGCTAATTGTTATGTTTTTGATCTTTTGTTACTCTTGCACACTTAATTAGCATACCTCAAGGAATTTTCATTTACTTTCCAACATAATTAGGTAAAACGGAGATGTTGGTATTTGTAATTAATTCATTTTAGTAAAAGCCCAACGATACTCATTGAAAGAAGGGATCGACAGAAGGAAATTCGATGAAAAATGCGCGGCAGCTACAATGAAGAAAATATAGTCGTGCTGACGTCAATAAGGACGCTTGTGCTATCATTATTGCGTATGGGAATATTTTCATGAACTGATGCTGAGTTTGGATTGTCAAACATAGGATGAAAGTGCGTTTAAGCTGATAAAATATTGGGGTTTTTATAATTACATTTTTTTTTCTTTTTGAGACTAAAGTTTGAAGGAGGAAACGACCTTGACTGCAATGCTGAAGCCAGGCAGAAATGAAATGTGGAAATGTATCGTCCTGGAACAACTATAGGTATTTAAAGTTTTGAATAATATTTAATGGTAGAATTTCATCAATTCACCGAAATAAATATTTGCAGAAGAAATTTCGTAAATAGGTCAAAAAAGTTCATTATGAAATGGCACCATCCTCCAAGATTCGCCTGTTTCCGAAAAAATAATTTTACACTTTGTCCCTGCTAGTCTGCATAAAAGATTATGTAACGAATATAACGCTAATTAGGATATCGCCGTAAAAGCGTTATCCCTAATCAAAGATCCTATCTCCTTGCCTATGAGAAATTTATATGAAAAATGTTTTCTAAGTAAAATATGAAACTTATTGGGATTTAACTAGAATTTTCATTTAGTAAACACCTTTCAGGATCAAATGATGACAACCAGGATGCTGAAAGCATACGGATTGAATTAGATATTGTATACCGCATGTTACTGTTATTGAGAATTGAAAAAAATACATATATAGCACACGTTGAAATATTCACATTGTAAAATCACGTCCGTCCATGAAATACGGAAGAAAATGAAGAGCTTTGAATAAAATACGTTGAAAAAACAGTCATCCTGAAAGTAATAATACGTCTTCTAACCTATTTCTATCCTATCCTATTTTCAACAAAGTGAACATGTGGAAGGAAATCATTTTACAGCTATTGAAGGTCTCTCTTTTCCCGTGAAAGAATCCACCAACGTAGTATCATTCTTTTTCTCCATAAAAATACAGTAAGTGGTGAAAATATAATAATTTTGGATATTAAACATACGGATCCAGGATATAAAATACGATAATAATTCTTGAAAATTTTACCCTGGAAAAATTATTAAACTGAAATTCACACTGTTATTTACAGTCCGAAAAACAACAGGGAAAAAACACATAGGTAGCGTCATCAGGAGGGTTTTTGGGCAGTTTTCATCAAGCATTGCAATTTCCCACAATGCACGTTAACAGAGCCCCTGAAAACAAAACTGAGCTGATTGCAAAAATCTTGTTACTGAAGACTTAAACATGAAAAATTGAGTGATAGTAACTTGCAGACCATCACTGTACGAGGGAAAAAAACCTATCAAGTGAAACCATTGACAATCCTAGTGAAGCCAACCTCTCAACGAGAAGCATCTCTAACAAGTAGGACACAATGGCAGGCGACAAAAAACCTATAGCCATGTATATGGCTATATGTTTTCTTGTGAATGTGTGTTCATGTATGACATGCATGTCCCCCACCTACATCGTATCAACATGTATGAGAACACAGCTCAGCCCATATCAATAGGCAAATTTATTCGCAGGAGCGACACCAATAAAAGTCTCACGTGACATTTATTCAAAGGAACTGATGTGTTCTCTGATGTGGCGTAAAGGAGTGGAATTATATTATGTTGTATTGCGTACGTGTATCGTTTCATATGTGCCATGATGAAAATCCTAGTATTCGATGGCCCATGATGATGCTTTGTTGAATCCTTTTCATTCAGTCTGTGTGTGTCACTCGTTGTATTGCTGACAGGAAATATATCCTTATATATCTTTTCTCGAGAAAAACTTGGTAATGTTATTTTTCCAGGCCTCAAGATTTGTTTATTTTCCCGTTAAATTCAGTTACATGATGTTGCGTGGTTTTATACACAATATTTGTTTGATGATCTGAATATATATCCCACGTTCATCTCATGAAAGATGCATTCAGTCAAGTTATTCCTTTTGATCTTTAGAAATGAACATGGTTTATTAAGAACTCACATTGGTATTCACTCGACATCGATAGCTAAAATTTTTAAGCTTGAATGATAATGAGAAAAAAAAATTATGTGAAGCACGGAGTCAGAATGGAGTAACATTATTGGCAGTGACTGGTAAAACTTTCCACTAAGAGGGTGATTCTTACTTTGTACGTTGACTTTGGCGCTATGGTGGTTACCGTACAAATGGCTTAATTGAAATTGAAATATTTTCAAAGTTGTAGCACATCGGTTTATAATAAACTACGCCCAGGTATCCCGAATACGGCTATCACATAGGGTAAAGTGACAAAAATCCATGATCTCGTGTTTTCAAACTCCCGATTGAAGGTGCGCAATACAGCTGAGACAGTACGCATCGTAAAAGATCGCATGAGTCATATCCTGTTTGAAATTTTGGACATGAGAACTCCGGACAACAAGTGTAACAGTGAGACAACTTCAGAGCAGTAATTGACGCTGTTTAAGGGCAATCCAATGGTATTTCTGCATCGTTTTGTGATCATCGACAAAACATAGCTCTAATAGTATAAACCAGAGACCAAGAAATAGTTGAAACATTGACCTTCCCCCAGCGAACGTGCACCGAAGAAGGCGAAGACAATCCTATTGACCAGGAAGCTAATGGCTACTGTTTTGTGAAATCAGCAAGGAGTAATCTGCATCGAATACTTGAAGAAGTGCAAACAGCCAAAACGGCTCATACGGCATTTCAAAAAGCCGAATTATTGGACCAAATTTGGCCCCAAATTGCAGAAAAAAGGCCCCATCTTGCCATGGAAAAAATGCTCTTTCACCATGAAAACGCCGCTTTGGCTACAGCCAAATTGATTGAATAAGGCTACGAACTGCTATCACATCCAAAATATTCTCTAGATCTAGCCCCATGATGTTCTTTTTGTGCCCACGGTTGAAAAGTTCGTTTCCCGAGCCGAAATTTAATTTGAATGAAAAGGACTACTTTACAGACCTCGAGAAAACATATTTTTCGGACGGGTTAAAGTAGTTGCCTTGGTTAAGTGTACCGGACTTTGATATCGACTTTGACATCCATGTGATAACTAGCTCGCATCAACCAAAATTCAATGGAAAACAGCGCGACTCTGAAGGGGTACTCACGTCGTACACGTTTAACGAACCTCAAGTGAACATATTCTGTGCAGTTAACTCTTTGCTAGGGTATCGGTTAGGATGCTCATTAAGGGGTTACTCTATGGATCACTTCTGATACTCCTAATGGCATTTTAAGTTGACGCCTGCATGCATTGAGAACAAGACATTACAACTCCGATGCTATCATAGGAAAATTATCCATTTTATTTGCTGTAGCATGGGACTTCCAGACAAACAATGATTCTGGACTACCCAGTAAAAATCCCCCCGGTTAATCAAAAAACCTAGCCTGGAACTATTTGACATATAAGTTTAGGCTAGACCTCGTGTTTCTTCGTGTTGAGACTCCTTCAGATTACAAGAATCCCTTCTTGAGAAGAAGGAAGAGAGAGACAGGAATGATAGAAAAGAGCTCCAACCATCTCAGATGCCAACGCTCCTGTATGACTTTTTGATGCATCAGCACTGTCCGAGTATATTGTACCGCGCAGTTCTATTTTTCAACCGTTTTCAGTATTTTTCCGACTATCATTTCCAGGCAGAGCTCTCCAATTGTAATGAAGAGAACTCTCTATCCCGGTGACTTCTTCTCTTTTATCTTCGGTCCTGCGTATGTAAACTTTTCCGCCTTGTGCCCTCTCGCAAGGAGGGTGATTGATATCACCCCTGCAATTACGAGCACTGCTTTCAGGAAGACTGTTCAATATTTGCGTTTAATTCGGATCGCTTCTTGTCTCTGCACCTGTGCCAACCGCTTTCGGTGTAACTCTTTGCTGAGGGCGCCACCCCATATTTCCGATTCATAGAGTAGAATCGACTGCACAGTGCTCATTAGAAGTCGTCTCGTTGATGTGGTAGACCCGCTACGTTGGCTTTTAATCAAATGTGGGCCTTTGCAGAAGCTGGTGCCCTGATTTGTTGGAAAAAACTCATCTTCGAGTCTATCTGGACGCCCAGGTATTTCACTGCTTATTGCTTATGTACATTATCAAAGGATAATAATAAATCTTTGAAACTCAACTTGTTAGAACTGAAATTCAGGAGGACTAGAAAACTCTTTCTGAGTGACACGCAGGTACCCAATGCAAAAGAATTTTATCGCTCAATTATCGTGGGACCAGTTATGTCAAATGGCCTTAAACATGTTCGTTTATAATGGTAGTATTACGCATCACATGCATTCATCATTCCTAGTAGTCGATTGTTTTGTTACTGGGTGCATACATCTGTTCAGAGGAAATACAATCTGCTGAAGAATCAAATAACTCGGATTCAGATCAGACGAATTCGACTTATCTAGATATAAGCAGTCTTGTCCAGAGATAATTTGTCTTACGGGGCGTGATATGGTAACAATGTGGCAAAGATCGTCCAACAATACGGTAAGGTGCTAAGGGCAAAATATTTCTACTGAATATGCAGATTCTCGTAGGATTCTTGTGGAACTGATTCATTTCAGAGAATATTATCGGAAAATTTGTTAGACGTACAAACGAATGTGTTCAAAACAAACGCCAACGTATGACAGGCTACAAGTCTACAACCCGATGAATACTGTAGAATGTTGAGTACTGTTGTGGTAAATTTACACAGGAAGATCCTCGAAGAAGTCACGGGCAGATTCAAGGAACTTATATGCACATAATGGGACAGGCGTACCTATTTTTTCTACTACTATGTTACTGAAAACAAGAACAACTTCTTCTCTAATCATTACGTTTGATGATGTTCTTACACAAAGATCTCGTCAATTTCTAGACAATGCAGCTCCAATAAGAGTTTTAGAAATACTTGGCCAAAACTTTTCACCATATTCTGTGCAACAAGAGGTTATTGCTGAAGAGATGATGGCAAGTTTTCGAGGAAAATGTCCTTCCCGACAGAACAAAAAAATTCAAACCCAATAAATACGGAATTAAATTGTCTCCATCAGTAGACGCTTGTTCAGTTTGATGTCCTCAACATTGAATTTTATGCCGACAAGAGGCCTGGAGGTCCGTACCATTTGAGTAATGCAGAAGTTGTGAAGAGGCTTATAAAACCAATTTCTGGCACAGGATTAATCGTAACAATCGACAATTATTACACCAGTGTCCGTTTGGTTGTCAATTTGGTCAAATATCATGAGTTTTATGTTGTGAATACCATGTGTTAAAACACGAATGAAATATCGCTTCACTTTATCGATCAATATCGACCTAAAAATTCAAATCAATTTGTATTTTCTGATGCACCTACGCTGGTATCTTGCATTTCAAAAAGAAAAGATTTGTAGTTCAAATACCATCACAATATACTGCTGCTAATTCATGAAAACACGAATAAAAACCAGAACAAAAGGCTGTGTCTATTAAGTTGCCAAAAAAGTTAAGATTTATTCGACAGCATGGAAGACTAAATGATTGCTATGGACACTCTTCTCTCGTCTACTGGATATTGCTGGAATAAATACCATGGTGATATTGAGGTCAAATATTTTGACCATGCAGAGAGTACGAGAGTCGTGCATCAGACATTGAACTGAGAAAAGAGTTCATCTAAGGGAGAGCAACGATGATCAGCCTTCCAACAAACTGGAAAGAAACATAAGGGTGCATTTAAATACAGATGTTGAAAATGTTGCTGATAATGAAGGGATGCAGAGAAAGCTGCAAAATCTGGCCAGCAAAAAAAGAAGCCAATCAAAGACACCATATATACTATGCCGGAAAGGGAGAATTGGGAGAATCCAATGTGGTAAACTTAACCAGGAAAACGATCTGAACGGTTCAAAAATTTAAATTTTTCGTTTTTCATTGAGACGTTGATGAGCATTTTTGAAAATGTCAACCATGTGGAATAATGACCAATTTTCGGGACATCCCTACATCTATTTTTCTAGATGTAGGGGTCAATTTGTAATTTCCTTCTTATAAATAACATTCAGTTTGCATGGCTGTACGGCTTCAGCATAGATGTAAAATTCTTGAGCAAAATTGTTGACCGTACTTAAAACAATTTTGTTGCCATACAAATTCAGCGGTGTTGGTGATTATAAGATCTCTTCACAGTAAAGCGTCAGAAAGATATCAGGTTAAAACTGTCAAACGGTCGTTGAGTGAAATTTAAAAACGAAAAGCGCAATTTTTCACATTATTTATTATATTCAATTGAAAAATTTCGAAATTCTTTGCCAACCATTGAACAAATTATATATGCCTTTTCTCGAAAAAAAAACTTTTTATTTTTAGATTTGATACCCAATTGAAAGTCTTTTAAAATATCATTTTGGTTATTGAATTTTTTCCCTGTTGGAAATTATTCATAATTTCGAAAAAGGTAATAATGGGTCGGTGAAATATCGGGTGTAATTTGTCAAAAATAATTGAAGCTCTGTGGTAGCGTCCATTCGGGCGCCAAATATGAGTTCAATTTTTTGATTTTATTTATTGCACCTAAATATTTTAACCCATCTGTATGACTAGTTCCTAATTTAGACCCAAGTGTTCGACTAATTATGTGTGAATTGGATTCAACAGCCGTCCTAAATTCCTCGTAATCTAAATTGGCCGATGTCTTCCTCGAGGCTAATTGACGGTACAAAAATTGCCAGATCGAATATTCCAGAACTTTGGTGAATCTATCTCCGATTGGCTGTAGTAAAACTCGTAACCCAGCCTTGTGGTCAGAACTTAGGTTCTACCACATGACGTTCCCAAGCCCATGTAAATGGGGAGGGAGGAAGGAAGTGGGGATCCATGTCGTTGTCCAGTTGTTGTGTGTTGGATGAAGTTGATGGAAAACTGAAAGGTGGACCTGACGCTAAAGAAGCTGCTGTCCTGTTGTGCTTGAGAAATTGTGAAATTGTCGAAATCGGAAGACTGACGGACTGTTGACCTGCTGATGTTGTATAGGTCTTGATGATATGATGATTTGCCGAAAGATGAAAGGAGAAAGAAGACAGATGTAAGATGAAGGAGGACAGACGACTAGATGACCCTGTTGACTGACGTTTATGCTGGACCGATGACGAGTTGTAGTGAAGATAGATGGAAGATGCTAGAGTGAAGATGCATGATTATCAAAGTAGACTTGATTGAAGTTGGGAATGTTCGGCCAAGACGAGTACCTATGACGTCAACAAGTTGGGTGTACCGAGGAAAAGAGCCCTTGGGAGCATAACCAATGGAAAGAGATTTACTGAGAGAACTTGATTTATAATCCATAAGGATTAGACTGAACTGATAAACGGATTGACTGACTGTGTGTAAACTATTGTGCTCTGAGTTTATAGAGTAATGATGTATATGCTGATATGGTGAGATGTGATGAAAGAAGAAGTTGAAGATTAAAGAAGTTTGTCTAAGAATTTAAAATGAAGTAATGTGACACGTTGATATCTGTGGTGTATCGAGAATGACTGACTGAATGACTAAAGACAAAATGTTACGAACTAGATGTCGTGTTCGATGTAGACTAGTGACGTTCATGTATTAGCAGTTGGAAAAGCTCGCATCGCCAATGCAACTTGTTGATTAGGTGGATGCGAGACAAGTACACTGCTATGACCTGTTGTATATATGTTGTTAGATAGTGCTTGATCTTATATGTGCTAAATGTTGTGACGGTGGTTAACCCGAACCCTATAGACTAGTGCTATAGGACTCCGGGTGACGCAGGGGGGCTAATGGTTCAGGCCTCAGTTTGTTCCATTCAGTCTTTGGGGAGTACCGACCCCACGTACCCGAGGTGTGAGGAAGGGTTATCAGTCCCGTGCGCCTGGAGCAAAAACTGAGAGTTTTTCTCGGTCTGTAGAGAAGCGCATCCTGATCAGAAGTTATTTGAACCACGAGTTAGTGGGAGCTCATGACTGGTTACTGTCATCCCCCTACACGGTTGAGGAGCCTATTCATGGCTGAAGAATATAAATATACACGGTTGAGGAGCCTATTCTTGGCTGAAACGGGGTGGTTGTGGTTTCGAAGGCTAGAGAGTAGTGCTGAGCATGGAGTAAAACTCTCGACTTCATGTAGTAAAACTCGTACAAGGAGGGTAGATTTAAATCGCGTTTTGCTTCCATCCGGTTTAGGATAAAAATGGGATACAAACACGGAAAATTTTTATAAAAATCGTTAGCAGAATAGCTGTAAGCTTTATAAATAAAAACGTCGAAATTAAAAACAATTGCAAGCAAATTTCATCTGAAACGTCACCAATTTGGAATTTTTCATATGAACATTATTCTGCCTCAATTCGCGTCCATTGTAAATTGAATGCGTTGCTACGCGACGTGCGAGAATTGCATCGCGCTCTCGCATCACCGTCCCGCAGGATTGTATTTCGGCCTTAAATCAGTAACAACGAATTTCGGTAAATTAGGGAAAGACGTGTGCAATGGTTACGCATAGATATTCTTTAACAGTGCCTTCGTCGAAGTTTTAATTACAACAGTTGATTCGTCGTGAATGCTAAAAGTGCGAGATCTGATTAGAAATCTCTTACTTTTTCCTTAACTTATACCTTCTAAAATTAGCTTTTAAAATATTTTACTTAATATTCTAAAATTGTGCGTTCGGTGAGTGTTAACACTAGAACTACCAGCATTTGATCTATACCTATTTCTACCAACCGGTCAAAATGACCGGTTCGATTTCTGGTCAGAAAAATATTAAAATTATAAGAAAAAAATTTAAAAGGTTTTTAAGGAAACTAAAATGTATTTCATTTATAAATTGATGTGTATTCAATAAAGTAAATAAATTTATATAAACAGAAAAAGTATTACACATTCTTTGAAATTATATTTCGATTACCGCATATTTTGCAAATAGACATTTTTTTCAAAGTGCATTTACCACAAACATGTTTTTTGCAACTTACACCGATATTATAGGTTTCATTTTCATTGCATACACCTTTTTGACAAGTTGTTCGTTTATTAGAACTTTCATGGCTCGCTAAGAGATCGGCGAAACTTCCTGGTTCATATGAATCGTCATATTTTGTGGAAAATTCTTCTGGTAATTGGAACAAGAAATCTTTTCTTGACATATTTTCTCCAGTTGTTTCATTATACAAAACCCAAGCATTTATTGATGCTCAGTCAGGAATATTGAAAAAGATGTAAAGAGGCCATCTCCGAGAACCAGACTTTTTTGATCGGTAATATCCACCCCAAATTTAGTTTTATTATAAAATATAGCAGTTTCAGGTTTATTTTTGTAATTTTCAATTTTGATCGATGTGCGTTTCGTACTTAGCACTAGAACCTTTTTCGTTGGTTTACTTTTATATACTGATAATGTAGCATTATTGGTTTTTTAAAATACAGATGAATAAAGAGGTAGTTTATCCTTTTTCTGCATAACAAGTTTCGGTAATTCCCTTTTTTTTGCACGGATAATTCCAACCAACGTAATGTTTTGTGCAATAACTTTGATGCCAGTGATAAGCTGGTAAAAAAATTGTCAGTCGTTACATTTCTCTCAGAAAAGGTGAACGGTTTAATTAATTTGAGGACGAAAAATTCACTCAAAGGAATTGACAGTGACTTTGTTTCGTCCTTTCCCAAATAAGAGCACCCATCAACTACATATTTACTTTTGAGATCAGATGCCAACCAAAATGTTATTCCAAACTTGTCGAGTTTCTTTGGCATGTATTGCGTAAATCCACATCTCGCTTTGGTTGGAAATAATTGCTCGTCAATTGTTATATTATCTCCGGGTATGAAACAGTTTTGGCTATTTTTGATAAATGAATCCCAAACATGTGAGATCATTGCAAACTTGTCATTCTTTAATCTTTGACTTCTCTCATTTTTCTTATCGAACCGAACAAACCGTAAAATATCTGTAAAATCTTTTCTGGTAATTGTTTTTGCAAAAAAAGGTGGTCCCCAATGTTTCGACCATAAATATGATAATTTTAAGTTTTTGGCTTCATATGCGCCAGGTCCGTATAAAACCGCAAGAAAAGCATTGAACCTTTCATGAGATAGACCCAATTTTTTTCCAAGAACTCGGAAAGCTTCTTGTTCTGTGCATGCTAAACCATGATCCAAAATTTTATTATTAATTATCAATGAAAACACGCTACTCACAGTAGCCTTTATTATATTTCGTTTCGCAAACGCTGTAAGCCCAATAACGTTTTTGAAAATTGTGTGTTTTGGTCTCCGTCCTGGAGTGGATCTAGGTTTTATTTCATTGCATATAGTTCCATCAGCAGCGATTTCAGTTACCTAATCGTCACTCTCATCAGAATATGATGATAATCTTATAATTGTTCTTCGTCTTCGCATTTTGAGAATATTCTCTCTCTCTCGCTATCAGTGTCTGAGGATACATACACTCCATATTTTTCAAATCGGTCCTCTGAAATACCGGCCCTCTCACGAAAATCTTCCCCAGTATTGGAAATGCCTTCACATGTATTTGTCATGTCTCGCAGAAATCTTGGCATTTTCGAACGTCTTTGCATCTTTAGGGATTGTTTTTGGCTCAATAAAAGTACAACTAATTTATTTTTTCATTATAAAATTATTTGTTCACAAGCCACTTACAAAATGATAAAGAAATATATTATGTGCAAAAAATGCAAAAAAATTCAGAAATAAATGCAAACAAATGCAATGTATAAAAATTTCGACTCTACGTAGGAAGCACCAACGAGAGAATGAAATTGCATAGACGCAAAATGTATAAGTACAAAGCACAGTATTTTTATTTTCGGGGAATTCCCCTTATTCATAGTAAGAAATATGCTTTTACGTATGTTCAATTTGATGCTACAGCGGAATGAAAAAGCGTAGAAATATTGAACTCTGCTAATATTTTATTACCGGTCAAAATGACCGCTTGGTACAAACAGGTATACCACTTTCTTATCTTTGCAAAATAAAAGCATAAATCTAACAATTTGCTATATTAGAGCTTACATTAATTTAGAAAAATACATAATACTTTTATAAAAACAAAAAATTTTTTTATGGACAAAATTTTATAATGAAATCATGCAAACGGTCATTTTGACCGGTTGGTAGTTCTAGTGTTAAAAGCGAACGCGCCACTGTGGTTTTTTTCCAGTGCTCACACAGCTGTCGGCCGATTATCGTCTTTTGTATAAGAACCTCTGACATTTCTCTCTGTATAATACCAGTTTCATTCTATTATAATATTTCCGAATTTTCAACATGTCCTTTATGCCTATTTTAACGTCAGCAAGAACATTTGTGTGCCACCAAAGTAACACGCTACATAACAGGCAGTATAAATTCGAAGCCCAAAAAACATACAACGAAAGGATCTCAAGAATTTGGCGGTTTTCAAAGTACTACTGAAAAGTCTACTTCATTTACAAGTTCATCTTCGAAAAAGTTATCAGCTAATACCGTTTTTTTCGTTCTGCAAAAAAATTGAGAAAATCGATTTCTCGATGATCAACTCAATATTTCACGAGACAGCATCAGGTCAAAACGTGCCTCTAGAACTTTAGTTGACGTTTCAGCTGTAATTTATAAATATTCTGGCTAATGATTAGAATATTTTGTAATTCCAAAAAATGTCAAAGCCTGTGAAGTTATGAAAAAAGTATGAATATGAAGTCCAATATGAGACCAAGCACTGTGAAGAATTATCGGCAAATTATGAAGGTAGCTCCGGTGGTGGGGAGATACAAAGAATCATAAATATGTTTAAAAACTTTGATAAGCTTTGCAATGCCCAATAGTTGTGCTATGTCGGTGTAAGGAACTCTAAACTTTCACCAGCGCATCCGATGCCAATCCCTACGGAGACAAATTTATCCTCCAAAAGCTAGAATGATGTCTCAAAGATGTCAAAAAAATGTTGACAAGAATGCTTAAAAGTAAAAGAGCTGAAGAGAAGAAAAAAAAATTAGAGCTAGAACAAAGAGAAGGATGAAGGCACACAAAACGTTAAACAAAACCTCACAAACCTGAAAAATTGTTGCGTGACGACACCTGCGAAAAACACCGATTTGACGGGGAAAGTCATGAAGAAAATGTGAGTCTATTATACCATAAATGTAAAGAGAGTTATGGACCGAATTTTATTGGCTAGGTTTGACCAACGAGGGTCCACAACATCAGATTTGCAATCCACTTTTATGAAATTACCTGAAGGATCAAATTGAAAACAAAAAGTTCAAGCATAATCCAGCTCTAAATTCAGATATACAAGAGCAAATGAAACCAATATTTGACAAATTAATCTACGAGGATTTGATTGGTTGATGCCTTGGTTAAAGACACAAGACAACAATGAATGCTATGACAGGACTCTGCGTAATCCTGCCAAAACAGACGTTTGTTGACAAACATGTTGCGCAGTACAAATTTCCATATGCAACGGAGCCCGTGTGCCCCTTTTGAAAATTATGGAAACTAAAGGCTGTTAAATTGGCATAACAGCCTACAATTATGTGTTGCATAAGGGTGAGGTGAGAATCTTGATGACTTAAAAAACGACGCAGATTGCAAAAGAGAGGGTCGTTCAGAGAGCTAACAAAAAATGGATGAGAAACCAGATGTTGATACGAAAACTCTTTAAAATGATCCGAAAATAATAGACTAATTGATCGTAACCAAAAAACGGACTTTTTCGTAAATTCATGACGAAAAGCGAAGAACGGGGTTTGCTACATATGTCTTTTTTTCAGTAATCTCAGGCTCTGTTTGTCCGGTTTGTTTGGAAATCTGAGCCTTTGTTGATTAGACAGTCTTACAAAGGTTTTGATCACAACTTTATTGAAAAATTGGGGGCAAAATTTGGTTTATGCAAGATGACGAAAATAGAAAATTGTTCTTTCAAACAGCCAACATTTTTTTCAACTAAATTTTTGTTAGTATTGTTGGATTTCTGGTGAGAAACCTTACTCCTTTAAAATCTGATTGGAATTATCCATTATAGATGTGTTTATACAGAAAAGTGGGAAAAGTGGTTTCAACTTCATCCCCTATTAAATAGCAAAAAATGAAAAGAAAAAATAACAAATAAAAAATTACTAATTTAATTGTATAAAATGCCCGAACCAATGGGCTTCAGCCATGATGAGCATTCTTTTGCATGCTTTATAGAAAAACAAAGTCAACACAGCTGGATACTCTCTCTACCTCCATTCCTGGTTCATGTTTACTTCCTCACTGTCCAAAACCCCAAATTAAAACGTGTCAGCCAGGTTTAGGGGAGTTAAGAGACCACACCGCATCATGTGCTTCTCTTATTCTTGATAGAAATCGTATGTCTACTATCAATTTTTGGTTAGAGGCCAACATTTCTGGAACAAGGTGCCCACTGAATTGCCTAACTTGATCGCTTGTTTTGGAGATATCCTAGTTTTTGACTAATAACATAACCTTACACTTGTTGGTTGCGTAGCAACCAACAACCTACCCTAACTAATAACCAGAACTATGCCCTCTTTTTGAAAGAAAACGTCATTTCATTAGGAAATTTATTTATCTAGAATATTGGGAAAGTCAATGTGATTAGTTAATCTCAACTAGGGACATTTCCATACTTTGATTTTCATTTTACATTCGCTGGGACATGCTGCATTTTTCACGAGGACGTCTTTTGGCTGCTTCTATCCATCATTTCCTCCTTTTCGGAAATAGTAAGCAGTATAATTTAAGCTTAAAACAAAACAATTAAATATTTTAATCAATTTGTTTATTGTGTCTATATTTTGAGTACAATAAAAATGGGTAAAACAAAAAATCAAAAATATTAAACCATTTTAAAAACGATGAGAATGCAGTGAACGCATTTCATAAAATTTGTCAATCCAAACGAAGCCACAAAGGCTCATCAATTAGTTTGAAAAAGTCAAGACAAATACTTCACCAATATATAAATTGGAAAATAAAAATCCCTTAAAAGTTGAGTTTTTCGGAAATATTTTCAATGTAGGCTAACAAGAGCAAGCATTTTCCGCTGATTTTTGGAAGAACAGTCAAGAAATTGTTTATTCATTGCTATCTGTCAGAACTTTTGTTGCTTGTGCTGCAAAAAGATCAGTAATGACAGTTTTTAAAGTTGAAGAGCAGGACCTGCGTGAAGAATTGTATATGTAAAGTTGTTAGTATGAGGGACCTAAACACTCTGAAAGATGTGTTGATCAACAATCAGTCTGAAATCTCACCAGCCATTTTTACAACGGCTAGACATAACTATGACAGCTTTGCAGTAGGAACCTCTGCACAAATTTCAAAACTTCAGAAGAGTGGCGCTTTTTGAGGTTCATTCTGTAAAAGATACTTATCACTTATGTCCTGTGGAATACATTCAAATATACTGAGAAAATTTGTCACTCCGATCACAATCTACCTCGGATTATCCTCCCATTTTCCATATGCTATTGTTTTTTTTTACTTAGTATGTATTGTTTCTTTATCATTCGCTTTCCTTACAGTAACAAGGGTTGACATAGAAATGTCAATGCTGCATGTGTGCTCCTTTTGATATGGAAACCAACTGAAAAGCGTTGAATTTTATTTCTGGTGAGTTTCAGCTGCAAATGGTATCTTCTAAGGTTTCTAAGGGGAAAATAGCACCGTCAAACGCAGTTCTGACCAGATTAAATTCATATTATCTTTAGTCTTGAAACGGTCGATTCTGAACTGCTTTAAGGACCAATTTCTGTAACGAACTATTACACCACAATTAATCGGAACAGAGTCTTGTAAAAATTGTTAATTGAACATTGATGGATTTTCGTACCTTCTTAAATAGAATTTGCTAAGATCTTTGCAATATATCAGCAGACTCGTCGTCATACAAAAACTTTTAACGTTTCTTGGAAATTGTTTTGACTAGCATGACTTTGATCCTTTTAGTAGTGTAAGCATACTAAACTAACTTTCATCGCTTCTCGAACACAGAATCATAACAATTTATTAACCTTAACTTTATCAAATCTAAAATAGTAAACCTTCTTTTGTTTTAACCAGCATTTCTCCTCTCTCCGACCCTCTCCCCTACTCTCCGCTGTTGCGGCGATTAAATACCTAACTTTTCGTTTTCTTTCTCCGTAGACAAATTTTTCAGCAGGAGTAACTTTCTTTAAAGTCTTTGTAATGGTAAAGTTGTTCGTCGAACTCAGTTATCCAGCGAGCCAAGGACTGCACGCTCCACGGGAAAAGTACAGCGTGGTATACTTTGGAAATTTTCCCGGGTGATATTCTGCTTGGAACATTCTTTGCCGATCTCAGGTGAATGTACAAGATGCTGCGATGCCTGATTCTGTTGTGTGTGTGTAAGTAAAGTATAAAAATTTCAAGTAGTTTTCGAATTTCAGAAAAATTTCAGTTGTTTGCTGCACATAAAGTTTGGCTTTTGGTGTTTTAAACTATTGTAGTAGCGCAGACTTTAGCAACTTGAAACTTTCGTAACAACACTATTATTCATGTATTGAATTAAGGTAAATAACCATTTCAATGAAAAGTGTGAAGTGAAATTTCTTTGAAATTATAATTGAAGATTTCAGGAGTTTCTTCTTGAAATTAAATGGCGCTGAGAATTTAAAACTACTTTTCATTACGTTGTTCTTGCTTCTTGATGCAATCGAGCTTAGTGGTACTAATATGATGTAGAAAAATGCACCTTGTCACGGATATATCTTAGTCGAAATTAAATTTCTGGCTCTATATAGACATCATTTGAATGGAGTTGAAGAGATTTCTGATACAATGATCTTATTCGCTATTTATTTCAAAAAAGTTTACCATGAAAGGATTTTCTGTAACTTTTCCCAGAATTATTAAGCTGTTTTTCCTTGTAATTTTCCGTAGGTACTCCAATTTTTATTAGTTGGTCTAAACTATGGGACTATTGACCGAGAACATTCAAAATGTGGCATTAAGATGCTACCCAGTGGTTGCAGAATTGC
The DNA here is from genome assembly GCA_954870665.1 of Stratiomys singularior. NCBI lineage: Eukaryota > Metazoa > Arthropoda > Insecta > Diptera > Stratiomyidae > Stratiomys > Stratiomys singularior. The sequence goes on along the minus strand of OX940878.1, from coordinate 124,696,490 downwards.
AAAAACGTGTTTAAAGAAGCCTTTGGTAGGTTTCAAGTTCGCTACACTTCCATGATCTCTTTAAATAAGTTCAGATAGATTCAATCCGATTGAGAAGAGCTAGACGATACACCACTACAATAAAAGCAATTTCCATTCGAAATCTTTCTGGCAAGGCACGACGCTAAGAGTTATTCTGATTTTGAACCACCAATTTGAGCCAATCTTTATCGAAACAAGTTCTCAACTTGTCTCATGACATGAATTCGAGTTCTGTATGCGCACTTTGCATGAAATGGGTTTGTCTTCTTCCCAAAAAGCCGTCTTATTTCTAAAATAGATGCATCTTTTGCAGAATCTCGTTGAGAGATCATGAATCTACGAATGGAGATTTCATATTTAGGTATCTTTTGTAGCAAATCAGTGAGAAACTTTTCGTAGCAGCTTTCAGGCCAAATTTTCTCAACGCAGGCTTCTGCGTTTAGGGTTTCAAACACACTGCCTTGCTCAAGTGTCGCCGTGCTTGAGTATTTTGAACCTGAATTCTTGAATCCTTGTGTCAAGCTTGAGAATGATAATGTTCCAAAGCTCGCTGAAGTTGACACTGCACCCAAGGACTCATTTTCTAGATACTGTGACATAACTGCGTTCTTATGTTTTCGAATTTTTAAAAAAAAACTTTTGATTGTTTCATGATGCCTGCATTGTATTTTATGAGTTGACATCTCGAAAGATTGCCACCAACGGTATCGAGGATATGTTAGTGCTTTCAAATTTCACGTTTGGTTTTTTTCCTCAATTACCACGGCTGAAATGATTATATTAATCAACAGATTCCTTCTTACATCTAAGATAGCTTAAATAGGGGCAGTATTGTATCACAACATCACGAAATCAACATTCTTCCCATTGCAGAGTGGTATAAGATTGCATCAGTTGAATGGAAGCTCTTGCTTGGGAGGATCAATCGATAGATATCCTGTTTCTTAGTGATCTCGATGAGGATGCCTAAAAGTGTCTTTGCATCATGCAGGATAAGACCCTCGAAACAACAAGAGAAAGGTGTTCGCTCTAAGCCTTTGAACCACAGTGCGGATCTTTTTGTTGCATGGTTTCCAAAACGAGCTTTTGTCTCCTCCCTTTCCTCCCATCTATGGTGTCTTATTCCGTTTGCGACGAAAGACCAAAACAACACATGACAACTGCGTGCCGTGAAACATATGTGATGGGAAACAATGGAGAAGCTTTCTTGGGAATGACCAATAAAATCATAAATCCTATGGGGGAAAACAGTGGAAAACATACATACAGTGGAACAATGAAAAAACCCTTCTTGCTTATCGCCACGTCTGGGTCACCACTGCGTTGTTATGCATTTCTGCTGCTTCGTTATTCATAATTGATTGGTAATAGCGTCTGAATGTTGACAATTTCTCTTGTTCACTTCTTCCATTTTCACCTGACACTTTCTTGTGTAAATTTTTTGTTTTTCTGGTTCACAACTTTTATTCAGAGATTCACTCAAATATTTCCCGTTTAATTATTAATTAAGTATCAAGTAGTAAGCAGTATTAACCAGTTATTAACCAATAGTAACCATTAAGGCTTCTTCTTTGGTGAAAAACTAACAACCTTCAGTAAACAGTACTACTGTCTGTGTCTAGACACAGACTGGAACGTTTTTAAATTCAGCACTCTCATATGCAATGTCCTATGTTGGTGACCTCATATTTTAAAGTCCAGCTTTTAGTTAGATGTGATGAAAAGCTGTTGAGAAAACGTGTCTATCATCCAAAGGAGGTTTTGATTGCAATATGACGCAAATACTAGACAGCGGAAACAACTGGCATCCTCGAGTTAAACTACGGAAAATCAGCGAATTCGTAGAAATTCTGACAATTCAAAAATTCAGGGTAAGGTATTATCGCTTTATACCATATATCGCTTTATACCAAGGATTTCTGTGATACCAAGGGTTTCTGTGCTCTTAACCCCAACTGTTTGAATTATAAAAAGACTGATTAAAAGGATAAGATCGAAGTAAACCTTTTTTTTACTTTAAGGAGAGATAAATAATTTTTAAATATCTTTGTTGTTGCTTGGGTCCACCGAGTTTTTCTTGTTTGTTGAGAACGCATTTTAGCTGTATGCAGTGACCTTCGCCTCGTTCTGGTGTCCTGATGGCTATGTACATCTTTTATAGATGCAACGTTTTTTTGCAACCATAAAGTTGCAAGGTCCAGCGGAACAAACTCCAATTTTATAATATTTATCAGATCTAGAAATCCATAAAAAGAAAGAAAAGCAAACGTTGAACTGAACTTAAGATGTGACTTCATAACAATCGTTATTCTATTCATGCTCTGCGTTAAATTTAGACTTTTGTAGTATGTAAGACAAACTCTCCACTGTCCTTTCGCCTTTGGATAGGGTAAATACAAAACTTTTGAGCCCCCTGAAGTAAATTTTCAACTTTACAAATACATAATATAGAAAAGAGAAAAAATTTTTTTTAAGTATCTTAAGGACAAAAAAGTGATTTAATGTGTGATAATTTTTAACCATGAAATAGAAAAAAAAACTCATTGAATCGATGTGACAATATTTCAGTTTCAAGGCTCAATTGTGTTTTGGCCCTCGGGATATGTCGGTTTCAGGATCGCTTTTAAATTTTAACTTCGAAATTAATTGTACTTGAAGCAACTAAGGCAGGATCAAATGTAAAATAACTATGAAATGTGTAAATATTTTATTTTTTGTATTTCTTGTAATTTCGAAAAGAAATTAAAATAAACTGTAATACTAATAAACTAGACCATCGGAAACTACTACAGTCAATAACATCCGCAAATTCGAAACCGAGCATATATTATTAGATGATACACGACCAATTTTCAAATCAATCTTGGCGTGAATCTCGTTTGGCTGAGGAACAACCTGAAAAGCTTCAATCGCAGCAACAGAAAAGGGCAGTTTAGAATGTTTTATGGGCCAGTGGAAAAATGAGTCATAAGGGAATGCAGGTGAGAACGTAACAGTCAATGGCAACTGCTATGGGTCCATGATAACGAATTTACCGCTACTTGAAATTAAAGCCCGTGGTGTCGGTGAACTTTGTTTCAGCAATAATGTGCTTCTTCGCAAACAGCTAGAGAAACAATGAACTTATTGAGAAATCATTTTAACCATTTCAGTGCTAAGGATATTGGTTATATTTAATTGAAATTGCGGTAATAAAATCCGATTAATTTATTACCGATTACAATGTTAATTTTTGACTAAGGATAAAAAACAAGACTGAACGCACGAACAACCCTCCCCCACCGGGCGCTTAACGCAGACTGACGCAATCGTTGACAAAGCGACGAACCGCGCTCTTAAGGTCAAGCGCGCTCGTCGCTATGTCGACGAACCGCACCGAAAAGGTTAATAAGAAACTAATTTCACGTTTCAGACCATTAAATTGGCCGCCCAGATCGTGTGATATCACACCTTTAAATAATTTTCTTAGGAGTAGAGAATAAGAACTCCTTAGTCCTCAGGGATAAGCCAGCTTCAATCGACGCCTTAGAAGGCTAACATTATTCGTGTCATTCGCAGGATGATTTCGCTATGCTGGAACACGTCGTCGAAAATCGAACCCTCATGATGGACAATTTAGGGCGTAGTTGCGATCAACAATTAAACGGCAAAATCTTTAAGAGGTAAGTGTCACTGATTATTCTTTCGACTAACAATAGAATTTAGAGTTTAGAATTCCACTTTATGCCTTTTATTTGAGACGAAAAATCAAACCTCATAATGAATCAACCTCTATATGTCAAAATAAAATAGCTTGTAATACTTTGTAAGTAACTGCATGTATATAAAAACTTTTATTTTTTGTTTTTGTTGTTTTATTCTTATTGTTATTATTCATTTTCTTTCCAGTCCCGACGCCACCCCAACCTTCCCCAACAACGGACGAAATAGAATAAAAATTTGCAAGGATTAAGTACTGAGGAGTTTGATTTAACCAAACGTAGCATTAAGAAATAATTGAGAAAATAATACTTTTTAATTGTTTATTTATTTATTGATTTATAATACATACTATTCAGAAACTAATTTAGGAGACCTGCATCTAATTTAATACAACCTTAATTATATATAAACTAGCTTAGCTTGCTGAATTGTTTCTCTGTGAATAGTATTTAATTTTTGAAGGCAAAATCAAACTAAAAAGATTCCCTTAAGTCCCCTGTCTTATTCTACCTTTTAATATCTTAACTCTAAATAAATGAGCTCAATTTATGCTATGGGCTAAAAAGCATTACTGCTACAAAGAATTATTATTCGAATTACTGCTACAAAGAATTATTATTCGAAAGTAATATAATTAATGGGTTGGTAGAACTGGCAGCTTTGGCCAACATTATACTTCGTCGCCCACTCCCGAGTTTCTCGATGTTATGTGTTCCAACAAGTTGATGTAGTTTTCCAGAGGAGCTAAAAGGGTTTATTCAGGTACATTTTCAGGCACCGATTTTGTGAGACTTGAAGTTGAGATTCTAATCAACACTTTGATAATGAAGGATCTTGTTTCTTTGGTCGAGGAATGATTTACGGTTCAACAAGGAATATAACGCCAATAATGCCTTGGAGACTTCAGTCAATGTCCATTCAATGTGATCTCTGAATGTCAGTTTCTTATCGAGAATGTGCCCAATATATGAAATTTCATTTGACCAAAGAATTTCCTGACCTAGGAAATTTATACACCGACTAAGCAGTAGGCTCGGTTTCCTTTTCTTTGTCAAGATAGCTTTGGTTTTTGGAATATTGATTTTCATTTTCCACCGATGAAAATATTGGAATATTTTTTCAAGCCGCGTCTCTAAGTTAGTCATTATTTGGTTCGGGTCCAGTGAGCTTGTGTAAAAACATGTGTCGCCCACAAAAATGGCTAACGTACAATCATTAGAAGACGGCATATCTGAAGATTATACATTGAAAAGTACTGGTCTTAAGCATGAGCCTTGGGGAAACTCAGGAGGTGTACTGCAAAAGTGAGATAAGTTGTCTCGAATTTTAACAGCATATTTTCGGTCTTTTAAGAAGGACATGATAATGTAAGTTATGTATGCGGGGAATTGGAATTTAATTAATTTTTAGTGATCATGCCATACTGAATCGAATGCTTTGAACTAAATTCTGCGAAATGTATAACACATTTTTGCCTCAATAAATTGTCAGACAAGAAGAAGCAAAACTTTTCACTGAAAACTAGCAGAGGGGCTCGCAATTATACTTTTACCCTTGGAGGATAATTGTCCTGATCGCATCGAAAAGTCATTCGACTTTTCTGTTCGTGTTAAACGTTCGCTGTAAATCCTCTCAAACTAGTCAAAGCCATAAAGACTGATTCCAACTCGCGTGCGAAGGATATTTTTGTTTAGTTTTATTTTTTATTTTTTAATAACAGGGTGTTTTTATAACTTCAAACGGTGACAAATTGTTACTCCTCGTAATGTACCTCTAATTTTAGGATTTTTTTTATTGTTTGTACTAAATGGTCACTTTATTTTGCATGCCCATCGTTTTCCATTTTGCTAGTAATTTGTAGAGTTACGGATCCTTTTATCCGAATATATATACAGGATTGAAATTAAATTCCTCTTTTGTGAATTAATGTGGTTTATCCGAAGGAAGAAACTTATGTTTTGCATGGACACAAAATACAAATGAGATAACAAATTCTATGCATCCGTATTATACAGCAATTTCTAGACAAACATATAAATAAAATCTCTTTATCCTGTTTTCGTGAAAGTTATAACTTCCTGAAAATTCGAATGACAATAAATGCGCAACCAAAAACTCTACAATATTGCCTACGCCACTTTTCAATAGGTTATCCTGAAAATTCAGTTGACAGGATTTCGCCGGAAAAAGCAATTTAAGATGTTAAAGCGGAAAGAAAGGAAAAGTTTTTCCATTATTTTTTTCCAGTACGAATCAGTTGGTTAAAGGTATTTTGCCCGCTCTAATCCATACACATGTATAAAGATGCATGTTTATATAGATGTATATATTTTTTTCTGTATAAATAAAAGTTGGAAGAAAATGATGGGAGGGATGGTAGAATGTACCGAAGAGTTCACATTGCTTCCGAAATCTGAACGTGTTTCATTCTTTTGGAACGATAAGCTTCAAAAAAAGTTTTGTTATGCTGAAATCGAAATCCGATTTTCTCCACTCTTTCTTAAATAGTGTCTCGAATGTTTGAATTGTGAATAATCGGAGAATGGAAAAGTTTTGGATTATTTTGATCAATTTTTCGTTTTTCTCTTTCTACTGAATGGGAATCAACTCTGAGTTGAGACTACTCTCATTGGAAAAAACGTGAAACTTAATTGGAATATGTTAAGATTTATTGTTGCTGGCCGATATTACTTTGTTTTTGCGATTAATACAAACAGGTATATTGATTTCCATAAATTATAATAATACTTTACTGGGTCTTTAGGCTAAATTAAATATATTTTTAATATGAACTTTAAATTAATCTCATTATACCTACTCTAGGTGTTCTGAAATATTTAGTTTTTCTCACTAACAAAAAAACGCGACACCTGTTTTTCAATGTAACTTTACATACAAACCTCAAATAATTTTATCCTTACACGATTGCCGGGAGAAAATGGCTTGATGTTACTTGCTCCCTGTAGGCGCTCTGCTAAGTAATCTCTAATCGGGTCATCGGAAAGAACATGATGATTTAAATACTTGCAGTATTCTTGTGATTGCTGTTATTGTACTGGGGTATATTTGCTGGAAATTAGCATAGGCCAGAAATTGGCCCTTAGCTCCCCATGTGTAGTACTATTGTTAACGAATGTTCCACATTGTCGCCCTACAGAAGCCACAGAGTTCACCCAGTTCTGTGGTCGCCAAGTGTTCCGATTCTGTTACTCGCCGCAAGCTCGGCAGGTGTCATCCTTTTGGATTCCTATTCGTATGGCGTGTTGTCTTAGAAAGTTATAGCCCGTTAATACTGCCACCAATGTTCTAACGCCATTTTGGTTTTTCCCTAGGAGTTGTTTTGTCCTCATTTGATTAGGGTGAGGCCAAAGAGCTCGGCTTATCCTGCAGTCGTTTCTGTCATTCCAAGCCGCATCTGTCTCTTTCCAGAGGATTTCGTTTAGTTCCCTTTTGACCGTTGCTAGTGGCACTTTAATTGTGTCTATTCTAGTGGCGTTTTGGTCAGCTGATCCAGCTCTCGCTAGCTCATCCGCTCTTTTGTTGCCCTCTACCCCGCTTTATCCATGGATCCAAGTCAGTTTTACATTTACTCGGGTTTTTGCGGTTTTGAGAGCCTGCCTACTATCCTGCACCAGTTGTGAAACTACGCAGTTAGAGGCAAGCGCCTGCAGTGCCGCCTTACTGTCCGAGAGTATTTGTATTCTTCCATTAAGGTTGTTTTTTGTCGCTTTTATTGCAAACACTTCCGACTGGAAAACTCTGATGTGGCTCTCCAGCTTATAACTTCGGTTGAGTTGCGGGTGATCTGTGAAAAAGATTCCGGCGCCGCTTCCCCCATCCGTTTTGGAACCATCGGTGAAGATCATAATCTCACTCCCAGATGTGAAATCCTGCACCGTTTTCCACGCTTCTCTGGTCGGAATGCTGATCTTGTATGTAATTGTTGTGTCCAATATTGGTTGAATCCTATCCAGCTCCCTTTTACTTGACGGGGCCATTCTCTCCATTTATTCCAAAATACATACGTGCCCCGTTTGAATGTGGTTAGATAACCCATATGTGGATTTTAGTCTGATGCTTGCAAGCGATGCCTCTCTGAAGATGAATTTGTCGAGTGGCATGAGATTAAGCATTATCTCCATTGCAGCAGTTGGCGCAGTCCTAATGGCACCTGTGATACCAAAGCAGGTCATTCGCAGGATTTTCTCTAGCTCTTTTGCAGAGGTTTTCTTTTGTAATGCCTTCCACCAAACCAATGCCCCGTAGGTGGTTATTGGCCTCACTACTGTTGTTTAAATCCAGTGAGAAATTTGGGTTTTATTCCCCAGGTTTTCCCCACTAGTCTTTTCATTGTGAAGAGCGCCGCTGTAGATCTCCGTCTGACTGCTCCTATGTGTGGAGACCAAGTTAGCTTACTACCCAAGGTTACTGCTGAGTATTTCACCTTGTTTACTAAACTGATATGTTTTCCGTCAATGGTTGGTGGTGAAAATGTCTCCGGCTTACTTACTTTGTGTAAAGCATAAGGACCGTTTTGTCGGCATTGATGCGCAGGCCGTTAAGCTTCGCCCACTTGAAAAGATGTGAGAGTGCGGTCTGCATCAATTCCGACATGGTTTCCGGGAACTTTCCACTTATCAGCATAACGATATCGTCAGTGTACGCTATCGGTTTGAAACCCTTTCCGATGAGGTCTTCCACCATTTGGTTAACTGTGAGTACCCAGGCAAGTGGTGATACTATGCCGCCATGTGCCGTACCCCTGTTAGTCCATTTATTCAAGGTTCCGCCGTTTTCTTCGGCTGTAATCTTCCTTTTAGCTGGTTGGTTGGGGCAAAGCTCCGTTATGCTCACGGTGCTTTTTATATACCCATCCCCCAGGCGTTCCAGGGTCGGTAATCCGTTGCTTTGTAGTGGCTGGCTTTTGTCGGCTTCGGTATAAAAACTACTTTAGCTTCTCTCCAGTCCAAAAAAATGTAGCCTTTGGATGTGGAAGATCTATATATTTTCACCAAAATCCGTATTATTGTGATCTCCGCTTTCATAAACATGATCGGATAAACTTTGTCAGTTCCTGGTGATTTGTAAGTTCGAAGGTATTTATGGCCCAAAGGACCTTTTCTTCGCTTACTTTTTGTTTTAAGGGGAGGGGGTTGCACGGTATAGGGTCACGTTGTTTACTTGTTCTGTCTCCTTATCCGTTGAGCCCGGAAAGTGTTGGTTTAGTAGGAGCTTGGGACGTTCTATGCTATTTGTTGTCCACGATCCGTCCTCCTTTTGGAGCATCGTGTCCACATGAGGTTCTCTTTTCACAGCTCTGCTTAGCCAAGATGTCTCGTTTCCTCCCTCAATATTGCTGCAAAAAAGATTCCAGGATTTCCTTTTCTCTCTTCTTACGGCTGTTTTAAAAACTTTCAGATTTCGCTTATAGTCGTCCCAATCCGTATCTCGGTTGGTAAGGCGAGCTATTCTGAATAATCTTTGAGTATTTTTTCTGATCTCTTCGCGTTCTTTGTTCCATTAGCTTACCTTTTTTTTTTGACGGTAGTGGTTTGATACATTTCACTGAAACTACTTGAAACTGAAACTAAACATTTCACCAGTATACTTGTGATGTATCTCACTTCTTTGTCGATGTCTTTTCGACTTTTCAATGGATTCACCTGGTGTGAACCTATATATCGTTTAGTAGCGCTGGTGTAGCCGTCCCAATCCGCTTTGCTAGGATTGCAGTACACCAATCGGGTCTTCTCGCCTCTTCTCACTTGAAAGGTGATCCATTGGTGGTCCGAAAGGCTAGGTGAGTCACATACTCTCCAGCTGTGCAAGTCCTCCAATGCCTCTGCTGTGATTAGAGTGACGTCAACCACTTCCACTCTATTTTTCGTTATTAAGGTCGGTGTGCTACCCTTATTTGCTAAGTTGAGGTTGGTAGTTATTAAGTAATTGACTAACTGCTCACCTCTTTCGTTGCACTTGATGCTTCCCCAGAGTTCGTGTTGCGCGTTCGCATCGCATCCAATGATGGCCCGCTTCCCCCGTATATGCTCCGATAAGGTGCGGAATTCGGTGGTCGGCATCGGAGCGTCAAACGGTAGGTATGCCGAGGCCAGCGTTACCTGCCCATCCCTTCCGTCGAACACTGCTGATGTAAGGTCAATGTTGCTGAACTGTGGTAGAAAAATTAAATTAATTTCCTTCCAACATACAATGCTGCCACGGATTTTATTTCCCTGCTTGTGGCAACGATTTTAAATTGTTTTGCACTGATTCCAAGTATCTTTCTATTAAGTTTGTAAGGTTTGTATCAGTGCTATGTCAGTGTTCCCATCTGCTAGATGTTTAAGCAGGTTGGCTGTTGCCGCCCTGCTGTGGTGCAGATTTACTTGGGTCACCCGCATTAGTTTTTCGCTTTTACTCCAAGGGCTCGGTCGCCTTAGCTTCGGCAGTCACCTGGGTGAAGCCAAAACTCAGTTGGCCGTTTTAGTCCCTTAGAGTGCTGACGTCTTCCTTTCGCATGTCCAGTACCAGGATCATGCCTTTGTTGGTGACTTCTTTCTCCGCAAAGAGATGCCCCTTTTCCGTGTCGTAGCCCGTATTTTGTAGCTTAAGAGTCTCGAAGGCTTCCTGCGGTGTTTGCTCCGTTTCAGGTATAAATACCTTGACGGTACATAACCGCGGTACCTTCTTTATGGGGACGACTCTAAACTCCTCGTTCAGGGTGGTCTTTACCTTGGCAACTGCAGTCTTTAGATATTCTAGAGACTGCTCGTTGCTACAGGTTACAGTCAGATGGCCTGCAGTTGGTTTCATTCCTCAAAGTAGTGCTTGAAGTAGTCATTTTTCAGGGTGGTTTGCAGCTTCGCGAGTTGATCCTCTTGGATCTTACCAGTCTCATTGAGGTAGTCTATCATCGGTACCGCTTGTGCATCAGCTGCGGCGTCCCGATAGGCCTTCTTCGCCAGAGTTTGGGGTTCGTGGCTTACCCTTCGTTCCTTTTTACCAGTGCTTTGGTTGCTGTCGACCGATCTCATCCGCTTAGGTCTAGTTTTAACCCTTTTCCTTTGCGGTAGGTGGTACAGCTTCCTTGGCAGCAATAGCCAATTTCCAAGGTTTCCCTTGGCTGATGCTCCCATCTTCCCGGTGGGTGCGGTAGCTGCCATTGCGTTTGTTTTGTTGCAGTCATTCGTCAAATGCACGCCCTACTCCCTCAGCGTACATTTCTGGCCCAACAGCTCTGGAAAACTGGTGCTTGGTGCCGTCACGCCAGTTGCCTGGTCCCCGGAGATTTCTCCCACTCGTATGCCGGGTACTGAGGGTACTTCTTCTTTTCGTACTCCCATGTTTTTAAATTTGGTTACCTCTTCGCTTCACTTCTCGCTATTTGGATTCTATGTTGGATCCGAAGGTCTCCTGCAGTGTAACCGCTGGGTTCCTTGCAGTTAGTGGGCCCCCTCGTCACGTCAAGGCGGGTAACCATGAGGGGAGAATACTTGTAGTTAAATATTTGTAGAACATTTTATTACCATTTTTGCAAGGTCTATTTACCACTATTACTACTACTACTACTACTACTACTACTACTACTACTACTACTACTACTACTACTACTACTACTACTACTACTACTACTACTATGAACACACATTTAATATTTATTCAAATCAAAATTAAATTCAAAACGCTTATGCAGCGTTTTCCACGATTTTATTTGAAAGTTACACCTTTATAACATAGTTAGTTAGATAATTTTCAAGAAGCGTGACAAATTAAACAAAAGATATGTATAAAAGGCTTGTTTGAAAGGTCCTTGGAAATGATTCCTTGCAAATGACGCAGCTCTTAATATCTGAGCTTTGTTGGGTTTGGAATAATTTTCTGCCTAGAAAAACACAAAATGAGTTTAAGTGCGTCGGATATCTGGACCAACCCTCCATGTGAATAACAAAAAATCGTGGCTTCTATTCAAAGTTGTTTTTGTGCTTTTGCAATTCCGTTCGTGAAAATTTGAGCGCCAATATATGTCTAAGCAGTAACATCCCCAGCGTTCCCTCATATTTCGTTCTACATTAGGTGTAGCAGAAAAGCAGACTTCAACCCTGATGCAATATGTGGTCTACGTGCTCTTAACAACTACCTATTCTTTCCCACCACTATCGAGATGTAGCTTGTATTTACATTCTATTCTATTTCGTTTGCATTCCGTCAAAATTTTTGACGGGTCTTGGAGTATATTCCAAGTATGGAACTTCAATGTTGAATTATGTTCAAGCTTCACATGCCTTCCTGCGGAAACGAATGCAGGAAATGGCAGGATCTAATAATGAATAAAAATCTCTGCTAAATCAATGACCATCAATACGCCTATAAAAATCGGAGAAAAAGGTGACGACCTACTGCTTGAAAAACCAAAAAAAAAAAAACAGACGGAAACAGCGCATATACCGCAGACAGTTTGACAGGGAAAGTTGGATGGGCCATGGACTAGGTAAGGTGGCTTTTACGTAATTCTGCTTCCGAGGGCTCCAAACCAGAATATAGTGACTAAAATTGTTAACGTTATTTCATAGAAGAATGTTAAACCGCATCAGTGAATGATTAAATAATCAGAAGTAATCATAAAAAAGGTTTAATTTCCTTCTTCATATGTATTATGCTTGGATTAGAATGAGCAGCAATTGCCAAACATCTGGGGCAGTGATGGCCAACTCATCGCAAACAACGGACACAATCCTAATTGACGCTGGTCGCGAAAGAAGGGAACGCTTTGATGCTAATAACACACGACGTTATAGGAGAAGGATTTTGGCATAAATTCAACAAAGAGATACTTAAAAGATAACCCAATGGTCTCTATTCTGAAAAATACAACAGCCCCAAGCTTACTGTAGACGTATCCGATATAGTACAAATTGTCAAATATGGGTGTTTTTTTAGAGGTATACAATTTTAAGTTGAATACAGTGTCACCCATGACAGCTGTCATACGTTTTATTGTTGTTTTAGTTTGTCTTTTTTCACAAATATGTTGACAGCTGGACAATGTCTGACAAAATTGTGCAAGCTTCTTTCGGAAAAAAGAACGAGTGTACACGAAATATTCATCAATTTTATGACGCATATAATAATACATTACAACAATTAAAAAATTAACGATGGATCGTTTCTGCACCGTGTTTATTCTTACTGATGATACGCATCCAACCAGATGTTGTGCAGTATGTAACGCAGAAACCATAGCAACTGTAGAGCGTAGTATTGACGAAAACCCATTTAGTTCATTCGATATCGTTTTCCGCATTCAAACCTATGCTCATCCTCATTGCGGAAGATTTTCTCCTGGATCTAGGAACTGATTCCGGGCATGTCACAGATTCAGTGAATGGACCTTAGAACAAATTGCTACGGATCCCGAATGTCATAAAAAAAATTGGTTAGCGATGAGGGTCATTCATGATTGAATGAGTACGTCAATAGACGAAAATGCCACATTTGAAGTGTTGAGGGACCACAGTTGGTGGTCCAAGCACCGCTACATCTGAAGAACATTACAGTCAATGGTGACCGCTGTAGAGCCACGATCAATGACATTCTCGTTCTGAAATTGACCTTCCCTAATAAAGGGTACCCATGCTTTTAACAAAAGCGAGCGACATTCCACACAGCCCGAGCAGCCAATGGCTTATTATAAGCACCATTTGAGGAGCGCATAATTCCTTGTCGGGGACCTGTGAAATGGCCATCAAGACCTTGTGATTTCAGACAGGTGGACTATTGGACGGCAAATCAGAGACGCTTGCCTATTTATGGCTCTAATTGTCAGTTAGAGTATTAGAAAATTTGAATAACTAGTTTGGACTACCTTCGTGCCGGTTATAGAGTACACACGCTGCAAGCAATATCTAAATAAACATGGCGGAAAGGTCTCTTTCCAAGAAACTCAATTCTATGGCAATCAAAATAATATATTTGTATTTTATTTTATTCATACCCCTTTATTTATTTATACTTTTATTGTACCTCAAAAAACACACCATATGTATTTGGTACCCTACTTCATAGTGAATTTTTCTTGTAGTTCACTTAAGATTTAAAAGCTTTAAAAAATTCATTCACTGCGTCCTTATTGTTTGTAAAATATTTGATTAGTGATTTTTCTTTTTATATATTTCTATTGTACTCCAAAAATTTACACAATAAACAAAATTAGGAGTTCATTTTATTTTTGTCATAGTCCAAAATTCTACTGCTTGTCATTCTCGAAAAAGGGGTAATGATGGGTATAAACAGCAATAAAGGGTGACCCGGTGGGCATAAGAAAGTAACAAAAATAATTGCGACAGTTGGGAGTAACATGGTTTTGCTTCAATAAATGAAGACAAACATCTGTGTGTAACATGTGTTTTTGGTTAAAAACAAAAACGTTCGCAAAAAAGGATCAGTCTCAAAAAGAAGCAGGTGAAAGTATGCAGTCTTTAAAAAAATTTTGTTGGCACTTTTTTCAGGAATTCCTTACGCCAAAACCGAAGATTGATAGTGGGGCTGGATCAAATTAAAATTAAATACACATTGTCTCTTCACCAGTCTAACCAGGCTAACCTGACACAAAACGTTCTTCTTTGTGGTTTTAGGAAGAGACGAAATCCACCATAGAGAGAGAGAGAGAGAAAGGTACGAAGAGAACTAAAGCGAGCTGTCACGGGTTCTGACTTTAGTGTCCGTGCAGAGGCTTATAGATTATCATTATAAGAACGCGTTGTGTGTTTCATATTTGAAACTATTTGGTTCAGAGATTTTGTATTCACGAAACACTTCACCATTCTTCTACTCTTTTCATGTGTACATAATGCTTTTGCTGAAATAAATGAAATAAGATCATCTTCCCAAACAACAATTTAAAACCTATATTAAAACCATTGATCCTTGGTGCTAAGAAGAGCGCATAAACTGAAATGAACGAAATATTCTAGTGAACTATGAACAACCATAGCTCCGCAAAAATAACAACCTAGCTCTTTACACAAACATAAATATGTAGTATGAAAAATGAAAGCAAGATTAAGGTCGAATTATATGCTGCTTGGTATCCGCGGGGTTACTAAAAATCCTTCCCATGAAACATTGACTAATTTAGTTCAATATAGCATCTACCATAAGCTTGAATCAAATCAACGTCATGTCAAGCTGTTTGTAAACGGATTCGAGAATGTACCCATGATATTAAAATCAAAATTTATTGCAGGGTTATATAACACTTCAAAAGTATTTCATAACTTTAATAAGAAAATTTCTATGATCCCGAAATTCCCCACTTGCACATGGTTATCGTTATCCTAGATTCATTACAAACTCTTACACACTCTCCAAGCTCCTACAGACAAGCATCTTTCACGAGTCTGTCGACACTTGAACAAGAAGGAGATGAAGAATTTCCGGCTTGGGGGGAAAAATTAACGGAATTTCTTTTTTATATCCTTGCTAACATCAAAAGAATCGACTGGTTGATTTCGGGTAAAGTCGGGTTCAAATCTATATTGAGTCATCTCTGTATAGATAGAATCATATATTACTACCTGAAAGTCCATGTCGTTCGTACATGATAGGAAATTCGTCCTTTTATGAATATAAGTTTATAGAAGGTATCTTTTGGTCTACGATTAAATGGTATGGTTTACGTTACGGATGGATAAGTTCGAAGTTGAAGTGAATTGTGCTTGCTCTGAGGGTAGATTTAACTTTGAGTCGACGGTACCTTTGAGATACTTTTTTTCTATAGTTGGGACAATCTATAGTAAATTGAAATTCATTTTTATGTGTGATTAAAGTTAATAGAAATGGGAATATTCATTTATTTTTTGTACTTGCTGAAATGTGTACATATGTATTGATTTTTTATCCTTCTCACAAGTTATATTTTGAATACTTTTTATTTTTAAAGCTACTTTTGAGAAATTTGGCACTGAATTGCTTTTTTTAACAAGTTGGAATTGTTTTCTGGATTTTTTAAACGTTTTTTTTTATGACCTTTAAGTAAACACTCGAAGTAAAACTTGTGATTACATCCATAAAATTACGAAAAAATTATGTAAGCACAAATTTCGACTGGTTCTGCCATTCCATTCGGCCTTAATTGCTTTAGGAATTCATTTGGAATTTCCTGAGGCAGCTTTATCTTGGTCCAAATTTTTTTAAATGCAAATAAATTGAAACTGTATTGCTAGAAATACATGAAAGAATAGCTCAAAGGACTGCTCATAATTACATGAACTAGTGTCTTAGATGAGAAATGTATTCAATGCGAAAACTGTGATGTGTTTTCAAAAAAATCCAACATAAATAATTGATAATAATAATAATAATAATAATAATAATAATAATGATAATAATAATAATAATAATAATAATAATAATAATGATAATAATAATAAAAATAATAATGATAATAATAATAATAATAATAATAATATTAATAATAATAACAATAATAATAATAATAATAATAATAATAATAATAATAATAATAATAATAATAATAATGATAATAATAATAATAATAATAATAATAATAATAATAATAATAATAATAATAATAATAATAATAAAAATAATAATAATAATAATGATAATAATAATAATGATACATTGGGGCAACCGATAGGTCGCACCTGCAGCGAAAAAAAGGAACAAGGTTAAATAGACAGGGTTTAAAGAAAGAAGTTACTTTTAACCGACTAGCCCACCGCGTGGGCGTGAGAGTCTTAGGACATTATTTAAGCCCTGATCCTTTCATGACGCACACACACACAGAGAAAGAGCTTCCTCTTTCATATTAGACATAATAAATAAATATAAATGATCAAATAAATAAGTAAATACAAAATACTTAATTAAAGTGAATTGTGCTGCGCTGATTCTGACCACCTATGCTTCCTCCAACAAGAATCTCCACCTCAGTGTTGGTTCGGAAGTTGAATGAATTCCGCTGCGCTGCGTCCTGAAGGCCTCTGCTGACTGCTTAGTATCTTCTTGGTCTCGATTTTATTCAAAACGTTCTCTTGGGCTTTGTAGTTCAAAGATTTTGTAACTGTAGGACTTCGGGGGCTAAACACTTCAAACAAGTGCTAATACTTCCTGTTTCTCTTTATTCTTCTCAATAATTTATATCCTTTATTATCCATCACTTGATACTGGGTTTCCATATTGTATTTTCCATGACTTGATACTAGATTTCCAAATAACTTCCAAGAAATTTTTTTTTGTTCTTTTTTCTGAAATTTTGCTTTTACTGAGACTTTTTTTACGTATTTTTTTTTTTGTTACTATTATTTTACTATTATTTCTGTTAATGGGAACGGACGTCATTTTCCGTTTTTTTTATAGTTTCGTATTCTTCCGGAAAATTTTATGATTTTGAATAGCACTTTGTGGTTTTTCCTATGAAGTTCACCCTATTGATGCTGAATGACATTAAGAAAAGCCGATCTCACAAAATTTACACCAGATTGGATGCCTTGTTTTGTTTTGGCGTGTCCGCGGATTTTAAGTAAATCGTGAAAGAGCAATATATGTTGGTGGCTTAATTCGGAATTTCGGAAGAGCAATTGTGCAGCGGAACCAAAGGTTGCTTAGATACTTTGCTTGGTGACGCTACTCCTGGTATGGCAACTGTCATCTCCGTCAAATTGGTTTGACGAATGACAATATCTATTACTGTGGGATCACGTCAGAGCAGTTTTTGACGCTGTTTAAGGGCATCTCGAAGGAGTTGTGTCGCTTTGTGACCGTTAACGTAATATTGGACCACTGGTATACACCAGAGACCAAAGCGTAGTCGAAAAAGTGGATTTCCCGGAGAACACGTTCTGATGAAGGGGCAGACTGTTCTATCAGCCGGAAAGGTGATGGCTATCTTTTTCTGGAATTCACATGATGCAATCTGCATCAAGTATCTGGAGATGACCAAAGTAGTCATGTGATGTTGAAATATTAGGCCTTTTGACACCGAAGTGAAGCAAAAAGGCTCCATTGAGCGAAAACAGTGTTCTTCAACCATGACAACACATCGGTTCCCACCTCTGGTGTTAGCGTAGTTGGATCAGGCAACGAACTTCTACCGCATCCACCGTGTTCTCTACGTTTAGCCCCTTGCGATTTCTTTTTTCTTTCTTGCTAGGAGAAACTTCGAGTCGAATGAGGAGGGCATTGCCGCTAGGAAGGCTTACTTTGCAGATCTCGATTAAACGTTTTTTCCATACGAGCTAAACAAACTGGGTCAAAGGTTAAATACCTTTGACCCAGTTTGTTTAGAAGAAACGAAGTAGAAAAATAAATCACCACTTTTTCAAAACTTTCGTTTTTCTGCTGTACGCTCAGTTCTTATTGGACCGACTTCATATATTCTTCGTTGATTTCATCGGCTGAGCAAATTAAGGACCATGCATACTAGCAGTCACTCGGTACTACATTAATTGTCCTTCACCCCGAGTTCAATTTTATAGGAATTCGTTCAAATATTTCTTGTGAGGTTTTTGAAAGAAAATTTTGACATGGAAAAATTTCTGAAAGATGAATCTTTTAATGTATCTTCCGATTACCACCCTCAATAAAGTAGCTTTGTTGCAAATAGATGGAAAGCCGTATTGAAAAATAAACTACATGAAAATTTATTATTATGTTTGTTTAGCATTTGTTGTAGCAAGTGATTGCAGTTTAATTTTCCCAAATTACAAAATAGTAGGTTTATTCATGTTTTAAAGGAGACCCTCGCAGCGAAAAGAACGATCAGGCATATCAGGCTAATGCTTAACTAATGATTAGTGTAAGCCTTAGCTAAGGCTTATTTTAATAATTACACTCGTGTTGAACTGTTCTTTTAAAATATTCTGTCTTTCTTGGCATTTCCATGAAATGGTCAGTTTCAAGTTGCGAAGTTGCGAAGATCGGATGTGCGCGAACAGATTTAAGGTAAGTTTTCAAAAGTTTTTCAGTGAAAAGTGAGTGACAATTACCTCGAGGGAGTGATAATTTCTGGGTAAGTACAACTTGCGTAGTGCACCACTTATATTATATCATTATTTATGCCTTATCATAAGGTATAGACGAGGGCCGGCTCAAAAGTTATGAGCCTAGGGTACCCCCACTACCGCTCAGGCCGCCCAAACACAGCAGTCACGCATGATAGCATCGCCAAAGTCAAGAAATTGGTATTGGACGATCGAAGATTAAAAATGTGGCAGATAGCTGAGGAGTTGAACATTAGTAAGGAAAGAATCGGTGACATTTTGCACACTCATTTGAACATTTGAAAAGTGAGTGCGCGTTGGGTTCCAAAAATGCTCACGCCCCTTGACAAGAAGCGGCGAGTTCAAACAACACAGGAGTTTTTGGACCACTGTAAGGACAATTTGGAAGGAGTTTGCAGGCTCTCAGCGACTTCTTTCTTTTTAGTAATTTAAATAAGGACTTGCGGGGGTGAAGATTTGGAGGTGAAGACGAATTAATGGCGGCAGTTAATAAGCATTTTGAGGACAAAAACGAAAAATATTTTTTGGATGGGTAAGAGTCTTTGTATAAACGCTGTGAAAAATGTATTGAACTCGACGGGGACTACATTGAAAAATAATTTTTTTTGAATTTTTATCTCGTGTTTTAACCCTTTCGTTACGGCATTTCGCTCCGCTGGAATAACCCCACCAAACGGGGCACCGCGTCGTCGGAGTAGCGCCACTGAACGGAGAGCTTCTCCGCAAACTGTGCATACTGTGAGTCGGGAAATTGGTCTTCGGACTTACGTCTTTCAACGCTACCGTGTCTTTTTCCAGATCATACTCTTCTTTACGTGTTACATAGTGACATGTTTATAGGTCTTGCAATTAATATTGTCCAGGGTTATCTTAATCAGCAAATCTAATTGGCTGACCCTCTAACAATAGTTTGCAATCTCACCTGTTACCTTATATATCATATTACTTGCGATTGGTTACTTGAAGACGTTAAAAAGCTTAAAAGACGTCATTTTGCTAAATAAATGTTTAAATATTTTATAATCTTGTCAACAATTATAAAAAAAAATACAATTTAGGGTAAATGATGTATCAAATTAAATTCTTAGTAATTTATTTCACAATGATAAATTTTAAAACAAGGATCTATGCACAAACCCACATTACAGTCTTTGCACTCATACTTCGATTCATGTCTTTTGTCGTTTGCACTGCAAACGACGCACCGTCTACTTCGATTTCTCCCTGCCGATTTGTAAACAGAAGGAAAATGTCTTTCCGTTAATCTTCCCGGATGATTATTGCCTGTTAAAGGTTGACACTTTGTAGCTTGGTGATATTTTCCCAATATTTCCCGTATTAACTGTAATTGGAATTTTGCCATGGATATCGGTTGTTTCATTTTGTCTTTGTAAAGGCAATAGGCATTCCACACGCAAATGTCTAACAAGTGGAAGAAAAACTTGCGGTACCATTTTAAGGTTTTGCGTGTGGAATTTACCGTGCTGATGACCATGTCTGCTTTATCTACTGCGCCCAGAGAGTTATTATAATCCAATACGCATACAGGTTTTCGTATAACTTTCGTTCCTCCGTGCTTGATTATAGTTCCAAATTCTGACGTATGCATGGTAGACAACATATATACTTCTTTTTTGTCCATCCACTTTGTGACTAATAAATTAGTGCATGATCGAAATGTGGCCTCTCCTCTTTTTAACCGTTCGTCAATTTTCGGCATTCCCTTCCTCCGTTTTCTAACCGTTCCGCACGCATTCGTGCAATTATTATGTAGAAAATTGAATAAAGCAGGACTTGAATACCAATTGTCCACATGGAGGGTATGACCCACTCCAAGATACGGTTTCATGAGTGTTTCAACTATTGCGCCAGATATTCCAATATCCTGATTTTCACTATGTACCATTGTAGATGATCCAGCGTAAACAAGTAAATCTAGTACAAATCCTGTCTGACAATCGCTGAGAATAAAGGATTTTACACCAAACCTATTTCTTTTAGACGGGATGTACTGTTTAAAAGAAAGCCTTCCTTTATATAAAAGCAAGCTTTCGTCAATGCACAGACGTTCATAAGGTTGAAATGCTTGACTAAATTTTGTTCGTAATATATCAATGACGTTCCGTATTTTGTGTAAACGATCATTCGTAGGATCGACCGTATGGGTGAAGTGTAACATCTGTAATAATTTGAGGTAGCGGTCTCTGGTCATTATTTCTCCAAAAACTTCACTACGAAGGAGTTTATCTTTACTCCAGTACTCTAATAGTGATAATTTTTTGTTGCGTGTCATTAAAAATGTCACAGCAAAGAAACGGTATAGTTCTGCTAGCCCTGTTCCTTCTGAATTGTTTATATTACTATTATTCTTTTGTGAACAATATTCATTTGTTTCTCTCGCAATAAGTTCTACGAACTCCTCAGACACAAAGAGCTGGAAGTAATCTAAGATTTTGGCTGATCTACTGATGTTTTCTTTAATTCCTGAATCTTTTGACGAAAATTTATGTATTTTAGGGAGAAATCTTTTTGACGTCCATATATCACGGCAACTGTCATTTGCTTCAATCTTCTCTGATTCTGAGTCGGAAGTACTACATATAGTTCTTTTTCTTTTCTTTCTCTGTAGTGTAACATTATTTTGACTTTGATCATCTGAATCGTTTTCTGAATCAGTAGATCGGTCATGGAATAGAATTTTTCGTCGTGACATTCTGACAGGGGGGGGGGGGGGTACAAAAAGATTTTATAAAACAAACTAAACAAAGCTCCAAATAAAATTTTTAAATAAATATTACGAACCTTGAAAAATTAATAGCTGTTGTCCAGTCTCTTGTAATATTTCAAGGAAGATTTCTTTTTATATTACTATATAATTCGGACCAAATACTTCACTCTCGAATAGAACACACGGAAGAAATTTGTTTGGACGTACAGAAGATATTATTTGCGTTTGAAATATACTTTTATTTCAACGGACTGGTTTGCGCTTTGAAGCTTCGCGAACACTGTTAATTTGAAGAAGAGTGGAGCGTGACTGTTGTCCCAATTGTTTCGAACCCAGTGCATGTCTTATTTTTAGAGTAAAACAAATGAAAACGAACTAAAGAGTGACAAGTGCTATCGATGTGCTACGTGCATACGAACGAAAGAAATAAAAGTATCGCGGGGACGTTTGGTGAGCTATATCACGCTGGCTATATCGTACACAGAAGTCATCGAGTGGATGCCGGCTAGATCCGGCGCTCGTAACGAAAGGGTTAATATGTCGGGCTCATAACTTTTCAGCCGGCCCTCGTATAATGATAAAAGCTGTGAAGCTGTGTACCTGATTGCCAATGACACTACCCATATTAAGATCAGGGATAAAATAAGGCAAAGTGTAGGCTGACTGTTTTCCCTTACAAGTGAAAGGACTTACACACTAAGCAACAAACTACACCGAAATAAGCCTTTTATAATGATTATCTTGCTTGCTGGGCTGTTATTAAAATTCAATTTATTTGTCCAATGAGCCGAGGATTGGGTATCTTTACGAAACCATAAACAGAACTTACACACAAAGAAAACGTCAGCAGGTTCTAACTGACAGGACATTCGTTCGATTTTATGATCCTGCGAACGATGTCAACAAAGCTGCGTAGAAAAATTCTACGTCTAATACTCTCATTAGTCCGACACTATGTCGAACAATCTAATATTGATGGCCATGTGCCTCCTGTTCATATCAAACCACCCCTAATAGACAGCTATTTTCTGCTTAATAAAAATCTAACGTCGGAGACAAGGCCTTTACTATTTCTAGAGAGTCAAATAATGGAGTATGCGCCTATAAATATTTCATGTATGGTTGCAGGTGAATGAAATTTAGATACGTGACGTGCTTACTAACAAAGAGCCATATCTACATACTGTACACATATGAAACATCATGTGCAGTATATGTAATGTGCGTAATAATAGGATACAACGTTTTTGTAGAAACTTAATGAAGCGAAAAAAGATATAGGCTGAACATAGAGCGGTCAGGGTCCTGATGACAATAGGGAACATTTTAAGCAGGTGATAATAGCATAGGACGCTGAACAAAACCTTATTAAGTTATAATTTCCCAACTTATTAAATACTGAACGAGACTAGGACGACTTGTTTGTAGTAAAACAACATTTCCTGACTCACGACAAGTGACTTTGCAAAGTTTATATTTCAATGTTGTTGTTTAGTTCGAATCAAGGAACGTCATTTTTCTTTTTGTACGTTTCAGCAATCACAAGAGCCATAATTTAAAAATGAAACGACAAAGTAGACTTGGCAACAAGGTTAACAATCAATGACTCCAAACTTACTTTCACAAAATACCCAAGTTCATTTTCAAGGATAGATAATTCAAAGCAGATTGCGTTCTTTTCTTTCAACCCTTATCTGCAGTCCATAAAGGAACAAAATCTCGATACGCCCGTTAATGTCCGGTCATTTATTCAAAAATTCAAGAAGCTTCATCGAAGTTTCATGAAACAAACGAGCGAAGAGAGAAAGGGGAACCCCTAAAGTATTGAAAATCGAAAGGATACTCACTTTCTTCGTTTGAAATATTGCTGATGATTTTTAACCACAATCTGGAAAATCTACCCCTGAAATTGAAGCCAATCAATTATTAAAGCTGGCAATGTTCCAAGGCCTGGGAAGCGAGGTGAAATGAGAGCTGTGCATATTGTATGGAGTTTTTCACATCGGAAGAAAATAACAGTGTGGTGAAAAGGACGAACAAGTTTGAGGCCAACCGTCGGCGATGGAATGTGTCGCGGAGAAATTTTTTTACATGAATTAGATATGCTTGAGTTTATATTTGAGCGGAACGCGTATATTTCGTTTTTCACGTTTTCCACAGTGATTGATCGATGGTTGTTTCGACTGATACTACGTATTTAGGGGCAGTTCTTCACCACATCGATTTAATCAAGACGAAATGTCAGGGTTGTTACAAAATCGTTACTCTAGTAGAAACGCAATCTATTGAAGTTTGTTTGCAAAAAAAAATGGAATTGTAGTTTTATACTCCGCGACAGCTTTCGATGACTTTAAATGTTTTCAAGATGTTGAAATTATGCTTGAAGTTTGGTTTGAAAGAACTTCCTTTGAGCAAACTCCCACTGCACAATAACAGCATAGAGAGAAACATTGATACATCCTGTTGTCTATGGTCTGGCTATAATGTCACCCAACAAAGAAGATAATAATAACGATCCCATCCACACAACAGTACTATTCTCCAAGGAGTCGCGTGTATCCTTGTTGGCCGTATAACAAAATAAAAGATAAATGACTATCCACAAGTATTTGTAAATAGAATAGTGTCTAGGATAAATATAAATTTCTTAGTCATTTCCAGAGCAGTATATTCGTTGACAACAAGGATATTCTTTTCTTTCGCCGTAGGAACGTCAGCACATGTACATTCATACGAATGTGCACACACATAGCTACGTACCGCCTAGTATATTCTGTAATACATTTTGTCGCTCCTATGCGCCGACAATAAACAATTTTCTGTTTTTTGCTTAGAATGGAAAAACCTTCCGAGATTTCGATTTATAGATATGACAGAAGCGGGTAATTTCCTGTGAAATTGAATTCAGGAATTCATTTCGCTCATAGCACATTCCCATACGTATAACTTTCTTGCGGATTTACGGACACATAATGCTCTCAAATGCAAAAGGACCATGACAATGGTATTTAAGATGACTATATTTTTTCGTCCTATTTAATTATCTTGTCGCATGTAAAGCATTCACGATTCGTATTAACAATATGTACGGTTACTGTTATATTGCGTGTGATTACGGTTTGAGGATTTCTGAGATTTTATAATTGGAATTTAAAAACGGAAGTGCAATGACCTCACTGAAATATTTGATTTTGGCTAAGGAACAGAAAAGTGATTCCTTAAAATTATTTTCTGAAGTCAATCCTTTAACAAGAGTTACTTCGAGTGGCTTCAAACTATCTCCATTACCTCATTTTTGGAGCAACGGAAGTAAGTTGTGCAAATTTTGCAAGTCAAATGTATATTTTGAGGGATTTATAAAGCTTTCACCTTTTTGAACTTGTAAGATCTGCTCAAAAGGAAACCGACAAAAGTTGATCTCGGAACAGAGAGCTCTCAAAAATAAAATAAATCTAGGTAACTTTATTAGATCAAAATTAAAATTCAAATCAAAACGAATCATTGTTAAGAAGGACATGTATATTTTTCCTCCAAAAAAAAAAACAAACAAATACCGTTTGTGATGCAGTGTTCATCCGAGAAGAATAATAGTGCTCATGAGAATATGTGAAAAAACCGATATCAACTCAATGATTTTGTCAGTATAGAAGAAATCTCACGATTATTTGCAGTTTGGCTTGAGTCAGGCTTAAGTACAGGATGAGCCATCTAACGTTTGGAATTAGAACTATCGGTTATTTCGACGTTAAAAGGTTTAATGACACTTCCAATATGACAGAAAGTTTATGTTTGACATTTATGAAATGGGTCCCTTTTCATTTTGGCAACTTTGGGTAATATCAAAACCTTATTTTCAAAGTATTGAGTCTACTACTCGATCTGTAAGAAATTAGGATATGCCAAACTGTAGGGATGTATTATTCGTTGTTCGATAAAATATATTGTGTACCGAAACTGAACCGAAAACATCGCTTCTGTTGCGCAGAGTGTGCATGACCAACCATAAATAACAACTCATCATAATTCTCGAGACTTGAAAATTTACGAACTTCTCCGGGAAGAATTGTGCATGAAAATCTCGGTACGAATGCGTACAATGCCGGATGATTCTCCGATGCGGTTTTGGTTTGCTCAATGAGCAATTTCCATCCCAGAGGGTACGTCAAAATACAAAATTTTCCTACCAGGAGTTCTGAAAATTCACACGTTCTGGTAGAAAAACCAACGTTTCCACAAAGAGTGACTGCTTGGTAGGGATTCCGATCTGATGGCATTATTATGCCATTTTTTGCTAAGTGTTTTTTTTTTTATTCCAAAATTGAAGAGCGTGGCAAAGACGCTTTTGGTTTTTATAGAACGGCGTAACGTGCCATTTTTGAAGCTGTTAGGAAAGTGACAATCAGCTGAAATACTTCTGTCAGTGGGCCATCTCATAGCTGAGATTTGACTCCGTTGGTCTTTTAAACCTGAAATCAAATTTGTAATCGATGGAATAGAAGAGAACGGAACATCGTACCGAAAATGGCGCACCGCCAAAACGCGTGTATGGACGGAACCACGGCAGTGACGGAAACGACGCAATGTTCTGAAGACAAAAGAATATTCCAAGGACAAAAAATAGAGGCCCGAAAAATCGAAAATGTACTGAAAAATTGGACTGATCGAAGGTAAGGTGTGCCGTGCCAGTCATTTGAATGATGTTGTTTTCCATTCCTAAGTGGAAAAGGGTTCAATCTTATTCACAAATTCAAAACTCTGAAAAATAATCATTATCAGCCGATGCAAATTCCAAATCTTAAGTGCAAACCAACCTGTAATTGTTTAGTTAAGCAAATTCTATAAAATATCTAACAAATAATAAAAACCTGAAGAAAACCAGAAGCGGCAGGGACGCGAGTTCGAAACCAGCTTGAGCTCTTTCCACCTTTCTTAATAAAAACCTAGTCAGTGAAAAACGCAGGAATACTGAACTGATATAAGTTTCAGACGAAAAGAATAAATGTTACCAACTTCAAGAAAATCAATAAGCACACTGAGAGAAGAGAAAGTGTTCTAAAAAGCGATCAAAAAATGTGCCTTCTTGTTGGAATTCGGAAGAAAAGCGACCTGCAAGGGCTCAAAAGCAGTGGTTCAAAAAATTGTTTCAGTAGTTCATAGAAAGTTTCTCCATATGCAATGCTTTAGGTAAGCTTTTTCAACATGTTTCAATTAGTTCCTAGTAGAGAAATTCGGAGAACATCGTTTTCAAATCGGATACCCTCAGCAGTAAGGTGAAAATTTCAACAAATGTATTCTACTGCCTTGTTTGTAAACAGCGAAAATGCAAGGTAGAAAATCTGACAGGTAATTGATCTGATGTTCAAAGAGGCTTGAAAGAAAATTAGGCAGTCTAATTAGGGTCCTTGATATGGGATGGTCTACGTCGTACAAGTTGCCAAGCCTGTTTGCGGGAAAAGTTGACCTGCTGCAGATATCCGCAAAGAATCTTTCTTTTAAGGAAACTGTGTGTAAAAATTTTTGCTTATCACAAAGGACCAATTCATAAGTAGGTTTATTTTACCTACACTGGTGCAGTAACTCAGAAAACAACCGCCAATGAGAAGCTCAGTTTAGTGTCCTTATGGCCTTAGATTGAGGAATGAAAGTTATCTGAGAAAAAGAAGACTAGCGATGTAATTCAGAACCTAATACTTGGTAAAAGCACACTCCTCTGGGGGTTAGACTATGAGCTTGTAAGGAATAATTGGAGGTGTTTTTCTGAAATACAGTTTGCTTGCGCATCAACTCGGAGTGATTGGTCGATGCAGGAAAAGGAAAGTTTGCATGACCCCTTTGATTTATAACTCCAGAGCCAGGTGGTATTCTTGCTCAAAATTCTTCGCTCAGAGATGCTGTTTACGATATTTAACGCCTGTCTATACTATTTCAATAACTTTCGAATGATGCGATGTTTGAGCCGATTAGGAAGGGATTTCCTTTTTCTGTTCGCAGAGGAGTCATGTACAAAGCTTTTCCGCATCGAGAGCTTGACATTTGTTCAGCATGTTTTGTTTTGTAAAGCTTCACGCTGTAGAGCGTCAATATAGCATCAAGTCGAGACAAATAAATTGACTATGTGCCAAAAAATACCGCATGTGCTCCCTTCTCCTTCAAAGATTCAGCTTAATGCCAATTGATGCTTCAAACTTATAATTTGTTCAGCTAAATGTTAGATGTAGTCTTCGTTGTCATGTCTTTAAAAAGTCATATTTGACAGACTTGAATTATATCCTTGCAAGCGTTCGTTGGTTGTACCACTCCTGCATCTATCTCATATTATTCTCACTGCCAATTTTTAATAATATAATCATATAAGGAAATAATTCTTACATCCTACATTAGAGAACTGCTTGTGAGACAACCAATTATCAGAATTAAATTAACTAGATATACAACCTCATTGGGGAGAAGCATCTAATGTGACGAAATATTCGGCTTTTAAAATGCAGAGGATTAGATTCGTGATAGCAAAACTTTCAGATGAGATCTGGAAACGGTTGAGTACTACAGCATGCTTAGAGAATCGAAATTATTACAATAAATGTTCAGAGGTTCATTTTTAGAACAAATCCTGTGATGTTTTGCTTCAGATAGCAGACGCGAATGCCTACTGAAACGTCATATTTCATTCGTTCATATTCTTTCTGCTAGAAATGAGAAATTGCTGATGCCTCTAAGAACTTCGAATCCAAAGCAATTGGTACTTAGTTTCTTCTTTACAGCAGTAAAGTCATATTTTGAGTCTAAAGTCTATATTGATATGCTGGGAAATGTAAAAAGGGCTTCGGGTCCTGTAATGATCTAAAAGCTAAAGGATGAATTTCTTTTTTACAGGCTCAATTCTGTTGATGTGGACTTTGAAATTTAGATCCATGTAAAACAGGGCGAGCTAAAGTAAGTTGTCATATTTATTGAGATCCATGTGTGTTAGGATTCCTTAAATTGGCGTTTGATAAAGTCAAAGAGCTTAGGGCTTTATGCAGAACCTTCTTACAATGCACATTAAAACGCATTTTACTGTCCATAGCAAAACCGAGGCATATGACAACTTCCTGTCGGTTAGGTTTTTGTTTATTAAAATAATATTTGTTGGTCATTCATCGTTGGATATTTAAGTCCACAAAAAAGGGTTAACTTTTTTCCAACCAAGAGTTGACTTTACTTTGTAGAAACAGTGTGTCTCACTGAAATTCAACGACATGGTCAATTACAAATTCATCAGTATAGACAAATTTGGGAATGTTTGACAAAATTTCAGAGGGATTAGAAATGAAAATATTCGAAAGCATAGGACCTAAGTGGCTACCTTGCAGTACTGAGGAAGGAATTTCAATCTCTTCAAATATAAAATAAAGTAACTTATCACTTCGATGAGGCCTTGGAAGAGTTCTTCGTAAATTGGACTTAAACACGCTTAGCATGGAACAACCTCTTTCAAATATTCACAGTTACTGTTAAAGAATGTCGTGCTTGATACAATCAAACCCTTTGATGAAATTGGAGTACGTTGCGTCAATTCGATGCTAGTTCTCCATTCCACAAAGGATGTTCGCTACCCATTCCTGTCCGATTTATAGTTGTAGCACGATGCTTACAAAAATCATGATGAGACGACAAGTGAAACGTTAAACTGATGCTCAACGGATGCATCTTCAAACAATTTCGAGTCGACCAATTGTTCGAATAGTTTTGGAACAGCTGACAGGATAAATTGTCAACAAATCGTTTATCTATATTGTTATAAATTGATGTCACATGGGCTGTTATCCAAGGTTACCGGAAAACTCCAGATGTGAAAGATTTTTTCGAAAATGATGCTTAAGAGGGATGAAAAGAAAAGCGGGAAAGGAGTAGCTCAGGGCCAGGACTGTTTTCTTTCTTCAGATTTCTTTTTTAGTTATTAGCAGTTCATTCAGAAGAATCTTTAGGTCCTTTTTGAGGCGGGTGCAGAGCATTATAAGCTGGTACATATGGAAAGTTGGAAAATGATCAGCGATAAACTGAATGATACTATTGGAGTTCAATGAGCTCGATTCTTGATAACTTATTTGTTAATGAAAGCCTTGAGACTTACATTAAATGTTTACAAAGTCCAAAAAATTTCCATTTTTCATAAAAAATCATTTCACCAGTTTTGGTTTATACTATGATATGAAGAGTGTTTTTTTAGATATATGGAACTTTGAAATCATGTCAAATACGGATAAATTGTTTTGATTGCCATGAAATTTTATTATAAAGATATTTAGCTGCCATTTTTATTTTGGTATGAATAAAATATTACTTTGAGCATGTAAGCGCCGTGACTGACGTGGAGGAAGTTGAAATAAGAGGCCCGATTTCCCCGTGTATTAACTAATAGTTAAGGGCGTTTCTCGCCAAAAACGTGGTGAATGGTATTTTCCAAATGACCAATCATCTTGAGCTTGTCACTGTAAATGAGTCAGGTGACGTATCCCACAACAAAAAGTCCAGCGGTGATAAATCGTATGATCCTATAGGCCAGTTCACAAGCCCGAAACGAGAACTCATGTACTCAACGAATGCCGCTTTCAATAAGTTAAAACCACAGATCTCCAGCATAAGCACAAATCAATTACGGGGCGAGAAAGTCATTGATCGCGGCTCTTACATGGTCACCATTGACTGCCATGTTGTCTCCACTGATTCATTGGTCTCCACCACTGAATATTCCACTGGCCCATAAAGAACTACAAACAGTGACTTTCTCCAGATGTAAAGGTGTTTGGGCAACCACCTGTGATTACTTATCACTGCAAATGCGGATGATTTGTCGATAAATGAAGCCATTCAACCCGAAATGAGCCTCGTGGCTAAACGCAATTTTTATATGAAATTGGGGAGTTGTAGCAATTTGTTCCTGGGCTCATGTATTGAATCTACGCTGCGTTCGACGGTCGTTCGGCTACTATTCCTGCACGAGTTAAATTTTGTAAGCCCACAAACCAAGATCCTTCCCTAGAATCTTCTAAAACGTGGATGTTGAGCAAAATGTTCAATAGTTGAGCAAGATGTCGAATGGACCCACTTGGGTATTAATTGATACTACCCTCTACGACTGCCCACTACATCACGCACTCTTGGACATGTTGATAGCTGCGTAGTATTAGAGAGATTAAATGTGGTACGGAAACGATCCATTGCTCA
Organism: Stratiomys singularior; assembly: GCA_954870665.1. Taxonomy (NCBI): domain Eukaryota; kingdom Metazoa; phylum Arthropoda; class Insecta; order Diptera; family Stratiomyidae; genus Stratiomys; species Stratiomys singularior. Next base: position 124,665,809 of record OX940878.1, on the reverse strand, counting down.
TCGAATTCATTGTCATGATGGACGATTTTGTCGGCCATAATGAGTTTCTCGAACAGAACTGTATTATTCGAAATAAATCTGCACGATTTCCAGATGTTGCCCAGGCGTCTCTCTATGGCTCTCTCTCGTGATAAAATGGCAAGCAAAACTAATCATCTTGCTCATGACAGCTGTCACACCATATGTAGCGTAAAAATGTGTTGCCAACTTATTTCCATGTTAGTCTTAAGTTCTGTATCTCTTCAAATACACCCTTTGTTTACTTCCCGGGATTTAAATTGGAGCTTCGACCGAAGTAAAAACTAAATATAGAAATTTCGCTTGAATTTTTTCTTGTGGTTATTCATACGAATTCAAAATAACGTAGATTTTCGCTAAGCCAAGACACAGAGAGATTGTTCTTGCCTTTTTTTTTTTATTTTAAGCATGTATCGTCCAACGGCGTCCAACAAAAAAAATTTGGAAAATGAGATACTGCGTTATCCGTGCCTAACATTGCAAAAGTATCAGTCCAGTCAGTTTAACGGCAATATTTTTTTCTTCTCTCATTTTTAGTATTGCGATGGTCGTATATAAGCATATTTTTGTATGAAAGCTACTTTGATGGATCAGTAGTGGCCAATTTAATGAAAGATACAGAATGGTAGAGGCTAGCAAAGAAGGCATGCTTTGTTCCTTTGTTTGATTTTTGGTCGACTTTTGTCGGAAAAATGATATTTAATGTTATCAGTTGGAATTAGAAACAGATTTCTGCAATATTTCCGATAGAATTAGGAAAGGCTGTGCTAAATTGACTTGGAAAAGACCATCACCAGCTTCATCGATCGGGAATGTAAAATTTGGTCGATTAAAGGTTCCAGTGATGTTAAAATTGTCTTCCTCCTTGACGAAACTGCTAGTATACATGTCATATACATATATCGTACATGTAAACATCTTCACTAGATCTAGGTCAAATATAGAAAATAACGATGTTTCAGCACTTAAACGAAGACGAACTCAACGCGTGACTCTCGGGTCTTTCAAAGTCTCTTTATACAGTTCAGCCTCCATCAAGGATCTCTTTATTGACAAAGTGGACAGATACTTCGTCAGGATAAAGTTTATATGTTTTCCTTAAAGTTGTAGAAATAAACCTTCATTCCTTTGGATGCGAGCGGGCTTTAACAAGGGACGAAAAAGTTTCTAATTATGATATCTACATCGCTGAAGCAGAGGAATGTGATTGTAGCTAACGTGCGTTACATAACTTTCAAGGCTTTGTTCTTGTTTTGAAGATATATCAAGTTCTTTGTGATACGCAGGTCGCAATTCTCAAAGAACATCGATTACCAATGGAAGACCTTCGCATTGACATAAAAACTCTGTTAACTCTGTTAATGAAATGTCACAATAAACGTCAGCGTGGTTACAGAAAGACGTTCATCATCCTGATATATTCTGTTGACAATCAACTTATGGAGCTTACTCGTGTCGCAGTAAGGTGAAATTATACTTATGAACATATGCTAGTCATTCGTAAATCAAATATCCTTAATGCTGCAACTGCTGTAGATTTCTCGGAACGTGTGTTTGTTTGAAATAGTAATAACTACGAGTGTATTAGCTTAATGAGAAATAATGTCTTGTACACATTTCAATCTAGCAATTAACTGTATTACAACTTGTACGGTACTGATGCGATTGTTTTAAGGATAACTTCATTAAAGCGAAAGAAATGGTTCCATAGCAAAGTTATTTCACGACACGAAAAAATTGTCTTGAATTTTCCATGTTTCTTATTGTTTGCCTAAAATCTTGAAATACGAACAATCGTACAATTTTTAATGAAAACAATACAAACCTCTGCATTTCTGTTTCACTGATTGAATTCCCGCCCACAAAGAAAATTGATTTCTAATTGACAAACAGTGTGAGTTGGGTGTTCCTTTTCTGGGACTTGGCTTGATAAATGACGAGGCAATAGTAGGATACACGTGCGTATCTGTCTCCTACAGAGATATTTTATCCTAGAACTCACATTTTCATTTATGTGCTGTTTACCTTAAACAAAAGCCAAGGTAAACATATTATTCCATGCAGGAATATACGCAAACTTGATTGAATGCATTAAATTTTTAAAACCCACTTGTCGTCCTGCTGGAAACCGGATTATTATTGTGTAATATGCTGAGTAAGAGTGTATGCATCACAAACTAGTCAATGCCAATTAGCATAAAAACAATATTGCTGCCTAAAAATGTTTTTCTTTTGTGGTAGGCAGGTTAAGGCTGTTTACGCCCTGAGTGTGGGACTCCCAGACGCAAAATGCTTTTGGACTACCCACTAAACACCTCCCCTGTCAACCTGAAAACCTAGCCTGGAACCGTTTGACACATTACTTCGGGCTAGGCCTCGTGTTCCTACGCCTTTTGGCGCCTTCGCATTATGGGAAGCTTTTCTCAAAGAGAATAAGTGCTACAAAAGAGATCCATCCATCCCCGATGCCTCCAAGCGCTCCAATAAAGCTGTTTTTAATGTAAACACTGCCCGAGCATATTGCGCCACGCGATTCCAATTGTCAACTGTTTCCAGCATTACTCCGACGATAGTTTCCGGACAGAGCTCTCCAATTTCGCTGAGTAGGACCCCTCGGTGCTGGCTCCACCTTTTGCAGTAGAAGAATGTGTGACAGGCGTCATCCAACTCTCCTGCACAAAACACACAGTTAAGAGACCTTACTTTGTCAATTTTGTACAGGTAGGACCGAAAACAACCGTGCCCGCTTAAGAGCTGCGTCAATTAGAAATCGGTCTCACCATGTACTCGACTGAGGGTGACGCCCCAAAGTTCTGATCAGTAGAGTAGAAGCGACTGTACAACGCTCATTAAGAGTCGTCTCCTTGATGTGGTGGGCCGCCCTTTGTTGGCCTTTAATCGGGTGAGTGGCGTCACATGCACTGCAGCTTTGTCAGCTACTGCTCTGATTTGTTGGGAAAAACTTATCTTCGTGTCTATCAGGACGCCCAGGAAGTTTACTGCTGATTTCGATTCGACCAGCCCTTCGACCGTCCCCTATACTGAAAGGCCGTACTCTGGGGATTCTCTTCTTTGTTAAGATGACCACTGCTGTTTTTTCCAGTGCCAGTTTTAATCCGTGAGCGGTCATCCAATCCATGACCCTCCGCGTTAACGTATTGAGTCTGAGTTGCGCATGGTTTACTGTGCGTCCAGCGACCAGCGCCGCGACATCGTCCGTATAGCCGATCAAACGTGACTCATCCGGCAGTTCAAGCTGCAGGATTCCATCGTAGGAGATGTTTCACAGGTCCGGGCCAAGGATAGAGCCCTGAGCGACACCTGAAGTAGGATGTGTACTTCGCCTCCTCCTTCGCCTACCCTCCTTCGAGTCGTAGAGTAGGCTGCGGTCCTTCAAAAAGTTCCTGTGAATCCACATCAGGTACACTGGTACTTGAAAACGATTTTCTAGCGCTTCCAGGATATCTACCCATCTAGCGCTGTTAAATGCATTTCGGACATCCAGAGTAACCAGCAGGGCGACCCGTCGTGTGGAAATACTGTGAGACTCAAAAACTTTTCTGGCCGTGTCAAGCATACACAGCGGGCGGTATGCAGCTAGCGACTCGGGATCCCCTGTGGAGCCCATCGGGAACCTAAAAATGTTGAAATCATTGTTATGATACTGTTCTCATTTGGAAAGATAAAATGTAGATCCTTTTCACCTTTGATAAATATATTGTATTTAACTTTAATTTTTGAAATAAATTACAATTGCTTGAATTTTGACAGCATAAGCTGGCACAAATCAAGTGTATGTTCCCGACAAGTGGGAATTCTACATTTGTTACATCCTTTGTTGGTATGAACAAAATCGGCAGTCTTTTTCTATGTTTCCTGAGGAAATTTCAAATGTTGAAGAACAAGATGGCGTTTGTCCTTCTAAGTACTTTTTGTTGTTCAACCCCAACACATATCGAATTTCCTCTTTACTTTTTTAGGATATTGCGGTCTCTTCAAGTTGATTTTCAAAAGTTTTTTGATTTTTTAAAAAGATTAATTGTGCACCCTCTAAAAAAAAGTAAGTTTTATTATCGTGAAAAGATAGTTTTGCAAAAATTGTTATACGAAAAAATTTTTGAAATAATATTATAATTTATTAAGTTGATGTAATACAGAACACTTTTTGGTAAAAAATAAAAGTATGAAATAAAATAAGTGTAAAACATTAAATCAAATTGAGTTAAAGATATAGTATGTTTCAAAATGATACCATACTCAATTACGTATTAACCATATATTATTAACATCCTGCATACAGCGTGAAAAAAACTCCTCACACATACAACATGAAGTTGGATTTACCCCATAAAATATTGTTTCTGTTCTGTGCATGTTTTGTTCTCTGTATTTATAAACTAATGAAATAGCTCATAAAATATGCTTTCAATCAAAATCAATGAAAAAGAAACACAAAACTTTCATAACTCTTGAAAAAATTAAACTTGATATTCTTGTCGCGAAAAAATCAAATATTTTTGTTTTGTGTAAATACATATAGTTATCATTTTATTATATAAAATTACACATATTTGGCTTTATTCAAAAAGAAATCAACAAAATCGCTACGTCAATAAAACTAAAACAACTCGCTCCTTAAATCAATACGATTTTGGCAGAACAGTTTCGCATGTTCTGTACATATAGGGGCATTACAACTGTAGCAGCCATTGACTGTCCTCCTGTCTTTGTTCCTTGGCCAGAATTAACGGCTTTTTGATCTTCTTGGTTGCTTCCATGCTAGTCCTGGAACTTCGTTAGTTTTTATCTTATATATAATAATGCTTTTAATCAATGTCAACTAACGCCTTTTGCTAATCACCTACGAATAAAATAACTTCCTCCCCAAGCAAAATTTACCTTTCCTTCATCGTTAAGAATCAGATTCATAAAATTAATAACACCATTCAAGAAAAAATAACTAACAATTAGTTCATCCTGAATCAAAGTGCAGACACAAGACTTCTGCGTTAAACACGGTCTGTTTCATGGTTATGACGGACTGTTGCTGAGGCGGATAATTTGAGGGAAGCTAGATGGGCAGCAACGCAAATTCGATACAACCATGAACTGTAAGAAATTTATGACGAGCCAAGGGACTCAATATTTATAAAAGTGCGGAAGCTGCCATACGATGGCCATTGGAATCATATGGAGGAACAACGGATACCTAAAAAGATATTCGTTATGGAAACTAAAGGGTGGAGCTCAGTGTGGCAACCGAGAAAACTCTGGTCTGGGCCTGTTGACGAAGACTCGAATTTGAAATTAAAGGACGTGGTCAAGAAGCTGAAACAATTGGAAGCGCTTGTTGCGGGAAGCGAAGGCCCGCGATGGTCTGTAGTGCTAAGAAGAAGAAAAAGAAAATAGCTGCAAGAGTGAAAGAGACGCGTCTGGAAATTATACAAGCGTTAGCAGTGACTCCAACGAGGACATCCTCGACAAAAAGAAATATAGTGTTCCCCGTGAAATCACAAGTAACCTTTGTGAAGTAAGTCATCGTTTTCCAAAATCATAGCCATGTTTTTAACGCTGCCCTCAATTATTGTTTCTCAGTCTGCTGTTGTCAGTAGTTGGGCATTAAATTGGATTTTGCTCTATAGCAAAATTCAAATAAAAATTAAAAGTTCCTGAATGAATTTGGATTAAAAATTGCAGGTTTTCCATATAGTTATCGTATTTGATTAGCCTAAGTCTTATTAAATTAGAAGTCAAAGTGCTCTCACGTTTTGCATAGTAAGCATGACTTCCTGGTTAGACCGAAGATTTCTCTTAACATCCATGTCATAAGCTCAAACTCAAATTCTCCTGCGCCTCCCACTTAAAATCGGCGGCTTTATATATGCTTGTGAAGAATTCAAATTTTATTCTTGCAAATCATGATCGCAATACTTCCCGTAAAGCAAAAAAAAGGTGCATTGACATTTCGATTCTCCAACTCCACTTTATAATTTCTGCAACAATGGCCATGCATTTTACAATTGGTGTCTGGAGGGACATTCTGAGAAATTATCTGCGGCATAAACTTCCATGCAGGCAAACGCTTAACAACTCAAAATGGGGAATATTTATCCACCATCCCAAATTTGTACCCACCGCAATCATAATCATCCTTCCTGATCGGCTGCCACGCTACAATTAACAACAACTAGGGATCTACTGGAGCCGCGTCTAAAGTTTGCTTGGAGTAGTGCCGACAGGGAAGACAATGTGTCAATACCCGCAATGGCTTAAGGGGTTATACTTACGTGCATTTTTTTTTCTGATTTTTTTTATTGGCTATAAGTATGCTAACACATCCCTAGAATTGAAATCAAAAAGGTCCAAATACTAATATACCTCAGAAAATTTTTGAGAAACAATTTTCTGAAGCAACTCCAATGCACGAAAAACATAAAATTCGCTCGCTTTATACTACATGTAATAATTAATACACAATTTATAGGGCACGTTCCTTAGAAAACGACGCTAGGAGAGCTTCTGTATACTCGATCCACTAAACGCTGCACTTGAGGTTAAAGTACTGTATTTTGATTGCTATTTTTACTGTTGTTTTGTATAAAAAAGTGTTAGAAATGAGTAGTAAACTGTACAGTGGCCGTAAAGGCAGTAAAGCAAGTAGTTCATCGCAGAAGCGCAGCAAGATCAGCAACAGGTGTCCGCCTAATCGCCATTCGTTTGAGAACGATTCGGAGTACGTAAGCACATCTTCAAAGAAATTATAATTGAACGATTTGAATAAAGAAAGAGATGTAAATAGTCATTTTGGTTACAGACTTATAAACTTTTTTATTGTTTTCACCGCTCTGTCTGACCCAGTTTCATCTAAACAGTGTCATGATGAAGTGCGATTTTCGGAGGGAAGCAGACGCGGACTCAAAATTTATTGGCTCAAAAATTATTGTAAGCTGCTCGAATTGCGGAGATGTCTCAATCAATAGCTGCCCAGTAATAAACGATCGAGCTTATGAGATCCACACTCGCATTACTTTAGCCATGCGAATGTAAGGCATAGGGATCAATGGCATTAAAAAGTTCTGCGCGTTTATAGATCTCCCGAAGCCAGTCTTTCAAGCGATGTATTATCATATTATTTCAAATATTTGAATAGCTACTGCACGTGTACGCGAACTCTGCATAAAAAAAGCAGCTGCAGAGGAGAAGCAGAAATCGATGGAGCACAATGAAGTTGATGGGCTCACAGTTTCTGGCGACGGTTCATGGAGAAAGCGAGGATTTTCATCCCTATTCGGCTCAGTGACTTTGATGGGCTGGTATACTGGCAAGGTACTAGATGTCTGTATTAATTTTAAGTATTGTAAAGTGTGTGAGTACTGGAAAAAAAAGAGGGTACTGCCGAATGCGAGGAAGTATATGCCACTCACGAGCCCAACTGCGATGCTAATCATCAAGGATCTGTTGGTAAGATGGAAGTCGATGCAGTAGTTGAAATATTTCGCCGCTTGGAAAAATTGCATAACATTAAATACATCAATTATATTGGCGATGGATATTTGAAAACATACATAGGTATTGTTGACGCAAAGCCCTATGGATATTGTACGGTTGCAAAAAAAGAGTGTATTGGACACGTGCAAAAAAGGATGGGCAGTTGTTTGCGCAATTTAAAAAAAATACGAAAGGTCTCAGCGGTCGCGGTAAATTAACAGGTAAGCTTAACGATGAGCTCACTATTTATTACGGACAAGCTATCAGGAGAAACACAGGATCTGTAGAAAAAATGAGAGATGAAATTAGGGCCACCTTATTTCATAAAATTTCTACGGACAAAAAGCCGCAACACGAGTAGTACCCAACCGGAGCAGTGTATTGATGCTCTTGGTAGCGCAGTAAAGCGCTGGCTTCCTTGGCAACTAACCAACACAAGCCTGCCATGCATGAGGATGCCTTCAAGGCCGTAAAACCAATTTACGAAGAGCTCAGCTCCGATGATCTTCTTTCGCGCTACTTGGGTGGATACACACAAAATACAAATGAATCGTTCAATGCAGTCGTGTGGTCCATCGCGCCGAAATATGTGTCGAGTGGCAAGGCGGTGCTCGATATCGCGACGGATATCGCAGTTATCTTATTCATTAATGGACTGTCGGGCCTTTTCCCCATCTACAACTCATTAAGATTGACTGCAGGACCTCATTTTTACAATTTCTGTTTAGAAACAGACGCCAAGCGAATAAAGGCTGCTGAGCGCTTAATTTTCATCGTTGTAAAAGAGGCGAGACGCGGCCTTTTAGCATCAAGAAAGGAAGAGGAGGAGAAATCCACGGTCTTGGAAGGCCAACTGTATGGTGCTGGGATAGCAGAGTAAAGGTAAAAAAAATTGGAATATAGTAAAATTTTGAAAATTCACAACTTTATAAGGTTTTGAAACTTTGGACGCGTTTATCTCAAAAGTGTATTTTTGAAATTTTCCGGAAACGAAACTCTTTCAGTTTTCATCCGATTGACTTGCCGTTATAACTGTAGCTTCTTGATATGATTATCTAATAAAGTACACACGATTCTAGTGATTGGTTTTGTTTAAAAAAAGTGATAAACAATTGAAGTCATTTTTTTTTTGGTCGAAAATGCAATTTTTTTGTTAAATGGTCGCCATTTTTCGAAAAATCGATATTAAACTATTATCATGTGTACTTCACTAGCAAAACTCAAGGAGCTTATGAAAAAAATTTCTTACTGTTCCAGATGCAGATGGGGCTGAGAAACTAGTCCGGCCGCGAAACGTCTTTTGTAAATACTAGCGACTTTGACGTGCACTGCAGCCGCTATTTTGTATTGAATTTAAAATAAAAAAATTTTTTTGCACTCCCAAAAAGTTGCCCTTTATATTGATAAATTATTTATAAAAGCTTTTTTTCAAAATCCTTGAAAAAAAAATCCTGAAAAAAGGCCTGTTTTTTAGCCTTCACATAGGTATAACCCCTTAAGAGAGCGAATAGCTATATCTTCGGAATAGCTATAATTCTTTGAAAAAAAAACAACAAATACATAAGCAACCTCCTCTTTATTTCCAACCGGATTCCAGCTTCGGTCAAATCATGGTGCTATTTACACCAGGAGTCATACATATTTCCTCGCCATTTTGACGTTTCGCTCATAAGTACGGATAGTAAACAAAGCACTCACAATCGTATTAAGATTTACGCGGTATACTTTGCAAAAGTATAAGACGCGCACACTTTTTCCAGAGAAACTTACGATAATCTGACGGTGTCGCTAATTATGGCGGTCACTATTCCTCCACGGCTTTATATAATCCTGAACTTCTTTATAAAGAGTGAAGAAAGGGTACTTGTCCTGGACTTGAGCCGTTTCCTCAAAGAACGAATTTTTAATATGTGCCATTTTAAATATGAAAAGCTCTACTGTACTGATAAAATATGATCATGTGACCTTTCGTAACAAAACAATTCAATTTTTAAAAATTACCAATAAAACCCAATTAATCTTCCTTTTTTACACAAAAACCCATTTAAGTAAGACGGCAATCAAAGAGGCACCACTGATTTGTATGAATGAATTCTGTTAAGCGCATTGAAGGATGCTGGAAGATATGATTATCGAAACCAAAACAAGTTGAAACCACTGGTGCTACACGCTCTGGAGTTTTCAAGGAGTTTTTGATTTGAGATTTTTTTCGGGGTACTTGTAACGCAATATCCAGAAGTTAATTAATTTCTATTCATCATAAAATTCATCACAATCAAGATTCCTATTCACAAAGGAAGACCTAACAATTGAGCACAACAGAGTTAGGGTAGGTATGTTCTGGCGTTGCTGGTAGACCACAATTTCGACGTCAACATGCCAACCAACGGCTGGTACACACAGATCGTGTGGAAAAAAGAAAAAAAAAAGAAAAGACTAAGAAAGTGTTAAGCTATTGGCTCTAAACTGTCCGAGACGAACTCTACAATCGTATTTGAACAAAAGATTGAACCATAATCGACAAGCTAAGCAAAAACATTGGCCTATGCTAAAACTAGAATTGTACCCCAAGGCCAGTGTTAAAAATAATAAAAGGCTCACATTTATTTCCTGTTATTCTACATTTTTCCCAACAAGGAATCCGGAACATAAGTAATACCATGAAAGCAAGAGGGTGGGCGAAGGTAATTTGATTTCTTTACTTTTCAAAAAAATTAACATTGCTGTCATTTTACCTACAAATATCAGTAACTTACCTGAAAAATCTGTTTGTTGAGTTTCGATTTTTCAACTCAAGCAAATACAAGGCGCTCTTTCTCATAAGCTTTATCCTTGGTAGATGAATTCACAGACGTTTGGATGCACGAACATTACTTCAAATCTACATCACGCATAAATGGACTCCGTTAAGCTTTCGCTGAGCACAAGTTTGCGTTCGCCAGGAGATTTGCTCAATTACTCTTACCTTTGGGTGATTCCAGGAAATATGAAAAACACAGTCACGTTTCACAAACATTTGATGATATGTCACGGAAGTAAGCTCACTAGGGATTTAAAATAGTCTATGCGATGTTTGGAAGTTAAAGCCGACCTCTCTTTTTTTCGTCCTTGTTTATTTACTGCTAGTTGATTCAATTTCATACTTATACAGATTTCACTTGCTTTAGTATTTATGTATCCTGCCAAGGTATCTCGTGGATGTTTACAAAAGGAGTTTTAGTGACGTGGGATCATTCATCTTTCAAACATTATCGTTCGGTACGTTCTTGTTGCTTTGGGCAATGTCTGAAACGTACGATTTTCTCATTTTGCCCTAGTGACTTCACGCAACGAGGATGGCAGGGATTTGTACTTATTTTCATGTTCACCGTGTGATACCATGTGTGGGCGTCAACCTCTTCCGTAGTTATTTACTAGTTTTTTTTTGAGAATTTTGTTGATAAAGTATGAAAAATACACTGTGTTTCTCATTTACGATAAAGTGGAGCTAGAAATTGTTTATATTATTCGGATAATTGCATTTTCCCGAAATTTTTTTAGAAAAACGGTTTCAATTTCTTCTCTTATGGCAAGAATATATTTCATTGTTCAGGTCCTCAAAAGTGTATCACCAGAAAGTACGAGGCACATTATATAATCTTTGCCAACCAACCAGTTTTTGCGTTCTACTTTCCTGTTTAGATATAATCCTTTGAGCGATTCGAAGAAAAGATGTAATCTGAACGTCAAGAACAATGTCCTCTTACGCCATCGATATACATCATCCGGCTAAGGGAACCGTGTAAGGTCAAGGTATAAAAGAGGTAGTTAAAGTTGTACTTGAATCAACATCAACCTTGCCAGTAAGGATGTATATGCTAATCATGTTGGCATGTCGACTCAATGCAGGAAGTGAAAATGAAAGTTTTTTGAAGGTTTTCCTCTGTACTTCTACTAATAACATTCGAAAATTCACCGATGCGAAAAGCTTAGGCTACAGTGTTGTTAGAACTGCAACCGAAAAAGCGGACTGTCGGACGGGCTTGGTTGGCTTAGTCATTTGCAAGCTCAAAGGTAAAGTTCTTTTACAAGATTGGTAAAACTGTAATGAAATCATAACAAATCACGAAGTTACGTCACCAAGTGAATGCAGTTGCAGTCGCATCTCAAGTTTTTTCTGGTGCAAGTACTAAGAAAACAAAGAACGAAGCAATGTGCTGCATGTCAGTGGGATCAATGCGCGTTTTTTGGGAGATTTTCAAAAATGTATCACTTCACATTCACTGCGATGTGTCCTGGCTACCACGTTTTCCTGACATTACAACAAGAGGTTTTTTTCTTTAGCTTTCTGAAGTCTTGTGCCAATAAAAACAAGTCCAAACTTCGGAAGAAAAACGATTGTCGCTGGTTGTTGAAGTTGAAGGATACTATTTGCCATCAATTTCCGAGAATTGTGCGGCAGATGTGGTCATGATAAGATGTTATGAGTAACTTCGGATATCGTCTGGAATTTTGTTGTACTTTGCGGGTTGTACTATTCAAGTAAAATAACATTCCGTAGGGAATATTTTAAGGTAAAATAAAAGAAGAAATTCATGTTAAATCAACTGGATTACCATTTCTAGAAAACCATTTAACTGCCTTATAATATAAGGTATACGCAATGCACCCTTCCATGTTGGGTAGACTTTGTGCGCAATACCCTTATAATAAAACGTTACCCCTTCCGTTGTATTCTTTGCCAGACCAGAGCAGACTTTGAGCAAAAAAGAAATTAAGGTGCTGAAATTCCTTCGAATAGTATATGCTGAAATGCTTAAGTTCTTCATTTTTCCAATGAAATTGAAATCCAATGAATCAATTTATAGCTAGAGTTAAATTAATAAATTTTGTCATCATATTCCTTATTTTTTGTCGTTACTCATTTGTTCAAGAATGTATTTTAATTTTTAAAGAACGAAAACATACTTTGCTACATTTAAGACCGGTCGAAGAAAAAATGCCAAAATAATGTCAATAGTGCATCATTCCTTATTTTTTTAGTATACGAAAATCCTTACCAAAAAATTAACTGATAAAAATGCGATACAAAAAATTAAAACTTATTTACTTTAATTTTTTTTTTTGCTGGTCAGTTGTTTGTTATTATATGTAACCTGTTATACCTCATGATTGCATATAGAATAATTGAATGTGAATTTATTTATAGACTACTTAACCTGAGAAAATCTTTGAGTAAGGACACATGGTCATGTCTTTTGTGGGCTCTACATAGCATTGGGTGATTCTTTAAGAAGATGCAAGTAGTTTTTACCTCTTTAGAGCAGATTGGCTCTAAGGGAATCCGCAAGTTTGTGATAATATTAGACATTTTGTGTATCAACCTGGAGGAGAAGTAGCAGGGTTTGTTTTAGGACCATTTTTAAATGGTGTTTTTGGACAAACTGAAGCTTCGCTGTAAGGCATTTAGTGCATTGGCTCCTTGTAGGGGCTCCTTGTAGGGGCTCCGTAGATTATTTTTGGATGAGTAAGCTTGATATGCTTTTTAAACATAAGTTTTCGGTAGACTTTAAGACCTAAATAGGGCTCATTGAAAACGGAAATGTTTTCCCTTTTACTGGGTTGAGTATTTGACTCCAGTGATCTAAATGGGTTTTGGCAATCCCGCTGTCCCGAGCTTAGTAAAAACACTAAAACGAGGTTCTTAGTTCAAAGCATAGCGACTGAGTTTGCTAGAATAGCACCTAGGTATCGCTAGGATCGCTGGGTGTATCACTACGACTATGTTTGCGAACCTCAACCGTGGAGATATATTCAGGTACCACGGGAAACTGATGATTCATTTAATTGGTCTTGGCTCGTTTGGGAGTATGGTGATGGTTGCATTTCGGTGGCATTGTCCCTTAACAACGTCAGGAATAGCTAGGATTCGCATCTCCCAGTTTGAACAATTCGATAACCCTAATTCTAACTGGTAGTGCCCGATCCCAGTAGTAACTAGAAAAGATAATAAATACCATTGAGTATAATATAGATCAATAAGAACAAACTGAAAAAAGTCCGGTACGGATCCATGCAGCCAACAAGTGCACTCTCGGAAGTCTTGCGCGTTAAAAAACGGAAAACCTCATGGATCAGACAAGCTCCAGAACAACCAACTTCCAAGAAAAACTGTTGCATTTGAAAGCAAATATTAACTCTTGTGATTGCCTCCTATATGCGCAATCATATGGATTTCATTCAAATGTCTCATCTTGTTTGAGATGAAAATGAGCCCACACAGACTAAGTTTAAAGTGATATTGCAATGGGGTGTGGCCGTAAAGCTTAGGTCCTCCAAGCAGAGGTGACTAGTGATTTGATATTTTTGATCTTCCTCACAAATTCTTTGATAAAATCCTCCAGAGGGTTTCAGTAAACTTTGAAAAAGTTGCTATTGCTTAGTTTTCGGGTGAACACCTCTCCGTATTTGTCTTTTACCATAATGACGAGCGTATTTTCTGTGTCTGCTTTTATGGAATAGGCCGATTTTTTCAATTCACGGGCTATGGCTGCTTCCATGTTTGTCGTCGGCTTTTGGGTTATACTCTTGTTTTTTGCTAATTTCAATCTTGCTGATGTTTTATGCGCTACCAGCTGTTTACTAATGGCTGTTTCCATCTCATTGATTATGTATTTCTCCGAAACCCTTTGGCTTTATCGCATTGTTGAGACCTATATTCAGTAGCCGCATTTAGTCTTCCATGAATGTCACCGTAGATTCTTTGTAAGTTCTTTGCAGAACTTTGCGGTAGCTTCTTCTGATTTTTTCAATTTGTGCTAATGTGTGGTTATTTTCTTTTCTTTCTGACATTGGTTGGCTTTTTCAGCGTTCTTCAATAAATGCGACCTTTGCCGCAATCTTTTGAATCACTTAGTGCATTTGTAAGCTCTAAATGTTAGTTCAATCAGCTTGCTAAACAGTATTTGTTACTCATTTTGAAAGGATTTCTTTTGGAAATTTTCACTTTCCCTGTCGCAAGTTTGAGGCCGCAATGCAATTTTACAGTGTCACATTTCGGAGCATCTCTTCGCTCAAAACATTTTCATATAAAGATCTAATCCTTGCAAACGTGTTGCTTTATTTAGCATACTTAAAAATAAAGTTAATGCTTACTCGCCACACCAATGTTCACAATTCGTGTCAGGTTCGCAAAATATTCGTAAGTCTAAAACGTATCGAGCCTTTTTTGTCATTTTTCGATTAAATATTAACTTTATTTAAACGGATTTCATTTAAGTACATATCATTGGTTTTTATCGATGACCTTTTCTCATTTTTTGGGTGGAACTTCTGTGGTTTATCGGCGAAAAACTTGGCCATGTAATTTTCACAGTCCCTTTTTTAAGTGAATTTCTTTTCTTTTAGGGAGTTTTGAAGAGACCGAAACAAATGGTAGTCTAATGGTACAAGTTCTGGACTATACTGCATCAAAACTTCCCAGCTAAGCTCTGCCAATTTTTGCTGGGTCATCAAAGGTGTGTGTGGTCTGGCATAGTTATAATGGAAGGAAACGCCCTTTCTATTGATCAATTCTGGCGGATTTTTTGAACTGCTTGTTGCATTGCCGAATTAAGTGTTCGGCTAGGTTCTAGCACCTCATGATAAAAAATTCCCTTTTAATGACACCATACACACAGCATAACCTTATTTCGTGTCAATCCTAGCTTTGAAGTCGTTTGTGACTATTCACCTTTTTTTTGACCAGGATCTTTTCCGAACGACAATCTCGTATACTAACCATTTTTCATCGCTCGTCATAATTTGCTTCAAAAACAGCTGATTTCATTGCGTTTTATGGGAATTCAGTTGATCAAATTTTTTTGTGTCAATTCATTCGGCGCCCGAACGTCGAGCTTCTTTGTGTATCCAGCCTTACGCAAATGGTTCAAAACGGTTCGGTGATAGATATTCAGTTCCTTAGTAATGTCATGTGCTACTTTTTCAGTGATGGGTCGACCGGAGCGAGGTGCATCTTTGACTACGAAATTTGCCGAACGAAAGCGAGCGAACCAACTCGTGGGTGTGGCTTTTGGTAAAGTATTTTGACCGTAGACACTAAAATTTTTTTCACGAGCCTGCAATGCATTCTCACCTTCGTCGTAGTGATATTGTAAAATATAACGATATTTTCCAGAAATTTCATTCATTTTTAAATGAATACAACTTGTGACACACATGACGAAATACAAAACTGTCCATATGAAAATTATAGACTGGAACGTCACCTTTAAAACGCATGTCAATTTGACTCAATCTGAATAGTATTGCCCGTTAAATGACAACGAACACCATCTAGTAACAGAAAAGGTTCAATACTTTTTAGACTATCAAATATATCTGAAAAATAAAAGAAGAAAAAATCTTTTAATTTTGCTCCTTAAAATTTTCTTTTTCATAAATTATTTTCTTTTTTCAATTGGTTGGAAATTATCAAGCATATTTTTATCAGAAAAAAAAAATGCTTTGCTGGTTACAATTTAGAGCTGAGTAGATGACATGAAAAAAATCGAACTCCAGTAGATCTTTTCATTACGCAAAAGTTATCTTGATGGAAACCATTAGAAAACATGGAAGTTTAATTTTCACTGGAAACTTTGACATTGTTTTTCTCTGTATTGTGCAGGGGTTTTGAATTATTTTGATGGTTAAAGCTAGTTGGATTCTAAATCTTAGTTTGACAAGAATTGCTGAGCCATGTCATCGATAATGTGGGAATCTATGGTAGAAACAGAGAAAATAAATTTTTGTCTTAAGTGGAGTCGATTAAAATCACCAGAGCCTCACAAGGAAGATGAATATCGATAAATAATACCATTTGTATTATTGTTGACTAAATATTTTGTATTGTTTTTTTTTTTCAGTATTTAATGACTTCAATTCAAAGTCAAAACAGAGAAACAATATTTTTAAGCTAAAATATATGGCAAAAATATAATGTTTGAGTTCTAACCCCATAACTACTTCCCTCTGATTTCGGTTCAACTAAAAGACGAGCATGCATGTCGCATATTCCCTGAATGTTTCCAACAGCATGGCACAGATTTGTGTAGGTAATTGAGGAAAATGAGGGAAGTTGGCAAGATTCTTTCAAACTTCTCTCTTTTCCACCATAAACACTATTATATAGTACTCAAGAATAAATGCACGAGTACCAGATGTACACACACAGAATGGGAACAAGGACAAGGACACAAATGTAATTTTTATCAAGGCAGTGGCACACAACGAAAATCATTACATTTCCTTAGCTTACAAGCTGAGAGAGAACTTGAAAATCTGCTCTAAGTATTTAATTCCCACCGGCTGAAATTATATGAAAGCAAATACTGAAATTTCAAAAAGGAAAATGAGAGCCCTTCAGAGAAAATTACAGCCGGCAGTATGTTTGAAAGTATATTGGTCTAATTTTTTCGCTTTTTGTTTTTCTTACTCCTCTTCTTCGGTATTTCACTTTCCTAATGGCCGTCTCAAGAAAAACGTGTACTTTTTGAAATGAAGTGTGTTCGGAAAACTTAAGGTCTTTCCAGAGAAAAGTCAACTTCTTTTCAGGATAATGTGGTACAAAATTGAGCGTTTCCAGGCCTGCATAAAAGGCGGTAGCTTTGCTCAAAACTTTACATACAACTTTTGTTTTGTTTTTATCTAATTAACTTTAGAGTGTTAGTTGCAGTATTATCTACTGTGTTGTATCTTGAAGAAAGTGTCCAATGTTGTATTCATTTAATCAGTTGGTCATAGGGATTTCCCTATTGCGCTTGACCTAGCATTTTCCACTCACTACGAACGAAACTCACTACGAAGTCTAAATTTTCAAAATTAAACAAAATTTTATTACTGGAGTTTCGCAAAAATTCTGCATCCGTTTGACAGGCTTATGTTTCAATGACCAAGTCCTGTTTATATCAATAATCATAAAGCGGAGTAAAATAATTATAAAGAACTTCTTGTTGATCATGTTGACTGAGTGGAACCAGAGAGCAATATTAACAGTGCACAAACTTCCTGAAAAAAATCAACAATATTCAAAGCACTATTTCTAAATATCCTTATCATCTCTTCCTCCCCTAAAGTGACCGTTATCGCAGAGAAACTCATTCAGGAAAATAATAAAAATGGTCCAATGCAGCAGCTCTGACACCCTTTCAATTTCGTTCCGGGCTCTAAAAGCTGTCTATTAACAATTTCTATCTATTTCCATTGAAATTGCATTTATTGAATATTCCAAAGCTGTAATTCACTAAGATAAATTGAATTCCGTTCAATTTTTGAGAATGAAGAAGTGAAAGGAAACAAGTTTATATTGCTTCAGAATATTTGAACTCGAGTCATGTATCTACAGGACTCTTGTCTGCCTGTTTTGTGACAACTTTCTTCCATACCTGGTTGAGAGACCTGAACTCTGAAAAGTATTCGATCCCTGAGCTACGACAGTCCTGCAATGATAACGAGTGTTGAAATGTAGTGAAAAAGAGGAAAAAATAAACGGTTACGAGCAATCTTGCATGCTAAGCATGAAATGAGACCACTTGTCCATATTGGTTTCCTTCTTCACTTCTAGAGTTGAAAGTGTGATTGAAAAAAGTGCTTTTGATTTAAAAACCACGAGCCCTAGCTGTAAAGTTTCCAATTATTCGTAGAAAGGATATTTTGCGGTGGATTCTCGTTAGATCCGTTTTTGCTTTTAATATACAAACGTAAAGCATAGTATGCCAAGCTGAAAGAATTGAGTTTCATGGAATTAATGTGTTGAAGGTAGAGCTGACTTTTGAATGTGCTAACACAGAGTTGATGACTGGTTAACTGGTGAAAGCTGGCCTTAAGTTCTGGAAAACTTATCATCGTTTTTGCTGACTTTTCCAACACATGCTGTACAGACACGTCATGTTATGAAATGTAAATCTATTCGTAAGAAGGACATCGATAAAAAGAAATTCCGCGTTACGTTTATTCCTGGTTCAAGGAAGAAAATGAAATTCGTCCTCGTATATCAGTTCAACCGTATACTGTACGAGAAGAATAGAAAGAGCGGATGGGACAAAAATTTTTACGGATGTACGTTGAATATCCTGATATTGCACATTCAACACTTCCGCTCCCTGCTCGTATGAACATATCAGCAATGACATGTACGGTTAGATACATGGATGAATAAAGCAATTTGTTTTGCTTATGATTATAGGGAAGGCTTTGTTACGTCCTTTTTTTTATTCACATGTCGTATATAACATGCTGTAAATTCGATCTGAGGGGATTTCTTGATTTATTGATTAAACGTTTTTTTGCCTGTTTCAGATAGGAATATTCAATTATTTTAACACGAAAACTTTTACCTGGTAGAAATGCAAGTAAATGAACGAAATGAATGAATATCAGATTGACACAATGTCATGTGCTTGGGAAGGTTTTTTTTTATGTTTGCTAGTGAAAAACAGAAATTTTATGATTACATTAAACGTGGAAAAAGAGTTCGGGGTTGTGGCTATTCAAAGGATATAGGCATTCGCACACTATGCCAAAATACCCTGGTATATGAATGGAATGTTTTGTTTAATAATCGGGTTGTGTTTACGCGTAGTCAGGGAAAAAATAAATTTGATTAACTTTTGCTTATGTTTATTTTAAAGGACTCCCTTGTGCTGCTCAAAACATTTCGCTGAGTTGAACTTATAAACAGAGCTCCAAAATACGACTTTCTATTCTCCAACGCCAAACGGATAATATCCACATCTGAAGAGCTATACCCTGAAATGGAGACACCCTATACTGAATCATTGATAAAGTACCATTTAGCATCAAAATCATGTCAAAAAATGGACACCGAAAGCAAATCGAAAACTATTTTATTTGATTATTATGATGACTAAGCATGAGAAAAGCATGAGAATATATATTTCCAAGAAAACATACCTTCTAAGAAATGGAAGGTCCCAGGGCTCATGCCCCACTGGTGGTGAAAATAATGCAGTTTGTGTTCCAGATATGACACTCTTAGTGACTGCATACCTGAGGCCGAGGACCAACTAATTACGATTCGTAGTAATTTTCTAGTAGTTGGTTCCTTGAAGGAACTACAAGCAATGGCGCACAGAGATGCCAGCAAAAGTCACCCAATAGCGCAAATATTATTGAAATATAGCAACATTTATTTATCGGCTATCTTTTGTTGAAATTTAAAAATAAACTTAATTTATTTGATTAAAAATCACATTTGGATCCAAAAGGATTTCAAAAAAAGCTTCAATGACCAATGTGACAATGGTGCTAGGAACTAGGAGACGTGTGCAACATTCGTTGATCACCATAAACATGCCTGATCACATAAATTATCACCATACAAACACAGAGTCCCACCCTGTTAAGCCGACATATGGTCAAACTTCACAAGATAACCACCGATACCATATTATGTTGTCTTGCCTGATTACCCCGCCTACAAGGCACATGTTTCCTGGGCATTCTGCATCATCGTCTCGACAATTTTGGCATAACTTATCCTTGTTCACGTCTAGCACAAAAAAGATCATTCATTTCTTGCGGTGTTTCCATCTTAACCTTCGTAACACTATTCTTCCGTAGCTTGCTTTTCTTTACTTTTCTCAGTTTTAGGCTACCTATTGTTTTCTCCTTCAACTAGAACATATTTGTTTAGATGTAATTTCTGATGGGAGCCTGATTCCCAGATGTTGACGACATTGCGTATTAGAGTTGGGATTATGTTACATTGGCTGGCTCAGAAGTTATAGGACTCACAGTAGATGTACTAGGAAAATGCTAATCCTGTTCTAGATCAACAGTACCTGTTGATTCGAGAATGGAGTCAGCACCTACAGCGGTTATCCATTCTGAAAAACGCTACTTGAAAGCTTATGCAGAAGGGTATATATAAAGGTACAGAGCATTAAAACGAAATTAAATATGAACAAATTATTTCGATTCCCATGAAATTAGTTTTATTGCAAAGATAATTCATTTAAACTTTCACTGAAATATGATTTTTGCCATGTGAGCGCCTTTCTTGGGGTAGAGAAAGTCTTAACGAGAGGTCTAACTTAAGATCACTTACCAATAATTGAAGCCATAAAGTCGCCAAATTTGTCATTCGACAATATAAGCCATGTTCGAAAAGAGTCTTGGGCAAGCGTTTCGAGTTTGTCAGTGTAGACAAGTGATTTGACGTATTCCCACAATAATTTCCAGGCCAGTTCAAAGGTAAAAAACGGGAAATTCTGCGCTCAACAAATGCTTCATTCAGGTAGTCGATGGCTGCAAGAGTTGTTTAGAATGCCATGCCAACTTGTTGAAATTAGAAGTCGGTCTCCTGTTGAATGGCGAGCAAATCACAGAACGAGAAAATAATTTTTCATGGCTCTATAGCGGTCATCATTCACTGTAATGTTATTTCCAGCAGCATTTTTGAAGGAATATGGACCAATGATTCCATCGGCCCATAAAGCATACAAACCAGTGACATTTACTGGATATAACGGAGTTTGAACAACCACCTGTTTTTATTTATCATTCCAAATGCAATAGTTTGGCTAATTGACGAAGACATGCAACCACAAATGAGCGTCACCGCTAAATAAAATAATCTTCGAAATTCGAAAATCTGCAGCAATTGTTTCTTGATCCATACACCGGTTCTCCTGCGTGCCCGATGATCATCCGACCGCAATTCCTGTACAACTCGAATTTTATAAGCCAGCAAACTAAAATCCTTCCTTGAAATTGTCCATAATTAGGATGGGCACCACTTTAATTGCTAAGCACGATGTCAAGTGCATTCATTTGGGTCTCTAACGCGATACTGTGCCCTACAGCTGCTGTGGTTTCTTCTTTATGTACAGAACACTATCTAGATGAACGCGTACCATCAAGGAGAGTAAATGTTTTGAGGAAACAGCCCATGGTCAATCGAATTAATTGTTCTGATAGACGATTATGTCGGCCGTAAGCTTTACAGAGTGCACGATAAGTTACACGAACACAACTGCTCGTCGGAAAAAAAAGCTGCTGAATTTTCAGATTTTGTTCTAGCGTCAACCTGTCCCTAATAAAGTTGCAGTTAAAATCAATCATGAATCGCATGACAGCTGTCAGACCAGACTTAGCATTAAAATGTGTTGCCAAGTTAAATTTATAAGCCACTGAAAAAAAATCTTTGCAATTGGCTCAAATTGAATGACTTTAGCTGTTAAAAAGTCCATTACTGAAAAGATATTGGAATTTATGGAAAATGTGCTCGTTGCTCTGAGTTCTACTTCGTCTAAGCTCATTGAGGTAATACTTTTGAGATTGAGTTTTTAGCCAAGGCAGCTATATCATACACAGTATTTCGGAAAAGTTCCCGAACTTATTTTGTAGCGCATGTACGAGTGGCGCCTCCTCTTGGACAACACCAGTACTATGTTGCTACATTCCTCTGGAGTGTCTGAGAATTTTCTCACTAGTATCCGTTAATTAGTTGCCGAGATAGACGTGCTTGAGTGAACGAGTGTTTAGTACCTCGGTGCAAGCTCTACGATGGATGAGAAATTTGAACATCGTGTCGAGACTTGCGACACAACTCCGGGCTATCTAACCTCAATTGTGACTGGAGACGAAACTTGGCGCTTTCAATACGATCCTTCCACGAAGCGCCAGTCATGCGCTTGGCTCAGTCCAGGCCGTGCGTGGCCTCAAAAAGTGCGCCAACAAAAATCACGGGTAAAGACAATGCTCATCGCTTACTTTGACTCCAAAGGCCTGATATACAAAGAATTTGTGCCCCCAAACATCACCGTGAATGCTGCATATTACGTAGAGGTGTTAAAACGTCTGAAGCGTCGGATAAATTGCATCAGGCCCGAGTACAAGGAACCGGGATCGTGGAATTTGCTGGATGACAATGCGCCTGCTCATTCTTCAAACATTGTGAAGTGTTATCTCACCAAAAATCAGATCCCACGCATCAATCACGCCCGATACTCACCAGATCTGGCTCCAGCCGACTTTTTCCTATTTCCCAAGCTAAAACTGGCCTTGAAAGAACGATTTTTTGAAGATGTACCGAGCATTCAAGCGGCTTGCACCGAGCGCCTCACAGCGATAACTTCAGAGGAGTACCAGAGAGCCTACGAATCACTAATGGAGCGCTCAAATGAGTGTATATCTAGGGAAGGGGACTATGTTGAAAGTTAACTGGAATAAATTTCTTTAGATGTAATTTCCGATTTTTTATTTCAAAAATTCGCGAACTTTTCCAACATACTGTGTTAGTTGTTATTCTTTCTGAATGTTGGTCTTCATAAAAAAGACGCATTCTGTTCTGCATTAAGGTTTAATGATCCAAAAAAAGGAATCAACAATAGCTGCAAACGGTGTGACGGGTGAAGACCGCATACTATTATAATTTTTTTTCCAATGCTCGCCGTGCTGGTTCTTAAGCAGAATTTTGGGTAGTCTAGGTAATGTGAAAAGTTTTTCATTGATCCATAAATTTATCAACAGCAATTACTAACAGCTCCTGTATGGCCGTTCTTCTCGAGGGTCAAAGGCATCCATTTTAGGGGAAACATAAATTTCGGGGGAATGGGGGCCACATCCATAAATTTTGGGGGCAGCATCCATAACGCAGACCAAAGTGCTATTTTCTCCCTTTCTGAATATGCTATAGATTCTTCGCTCTTCTGTTCCTTAACAGCACATACTTTTCAAAATATACGTAAGAAATACCCGTTTCAGTTGAAGATTTTTTTTTTGTTTTGCAGAGATTTGTATTTTGCCATAGGCTCTTCTACCAGTTTTGGAATGTTTAGCCAAGTATATTAAAAGCTATAAGCCTGCTGATGCTAGAGGCTTATAGCTTTTTGTATTTGGTTCTATCTTTAACCATTTCAGTTTTGGGGCCAAGAAGGGTTTGCTTAGTTCCTATTTTGTGCGCCATTTTTGGAGATTGGAAAATGGAATGATCATGACGTTTGCAGCAATTCTCATTGTTCAAGAGTGTTACAGCTTTTTAAGTTGGTCTACAGAGCAGCTTGCTTTAGCTGTCTTCCGAGGACAACATTTTGCCATCTACAATCAAAAAATCCTTCAATAAGTTTAGGTAATATGGACAATTAGAGTTACTCCAATGTTGTGAATCGAATTGTCTTTATGTGTGAAAATAAGAAGAAACAAATTCTGACAAGTAGATTACTAACATATTTATCATTATAACATGAATAATCGATTGCAATATTTAGCTATCGCTTCAAACCACAGTTTGAAAAATAAATATTTAGTAATCAATGACTTCCATTCGGTTTTATCAACTCGTAAAATTCCATAAAAATGATGCTGATAATTTTAAAGACTTAGTGTTTATCACGATAGTTTCATTCTCGATGCTTGTCAATAGTATATGTAGCAAATATTGCTATATTTCTGTTATCTCTACAATGTTTTCTGTTATCTCTACAAAAGTGGAGAAAATTCTACTTTCAGATAAGAAAAAACCACTGTTGTGGAAAACTTTATCATATTCAGTTTTCAGAGGACAAAATTTTCAAATAATTTTTTGTTAAACTCTCAAAAATTTACCGCAAAATCTTCAGTGCCATTGGAAAAAGGAATAAAAAGAATTTTTCAATATTTGCAATTTATTCGTGGAGAGTTCCATGTACGTACAAACTTTCGTTTCAATTAACACACTCATACGAGCATACTCTAAATTTTTTGCGAATGTGAAATCTCTGTTCATCTGAAACAACTCACAAGCATTCAAGTGGAATTGCTATTTTGTACAGAATTCGTTTGCATATTTGAAACGAAGCTAGAAGATAAGCATACCTGACGCTTGTATTGGCGGTATTCTGTTGATATTCTGTTGCCCCGGTGAAGTAGAATTGAAAGAGAAAAAGCGTTCCACCAGATGTATTTGAGGGAATCACCAGCCACTCCTTTGCGATGTTTGATGAAGGCAACCAGGCAAAAGCTATTCATTCTCTTGTGAAATTCTCCATAAACGTCTACGCATATCCCAAACCCCAATCAAATGAGAGTTGCTCTAATTTTGTCGCATGAATTTTGTCCTGAACGTAGCTGGGAGTTATGAAAGTTGAGTGACGAAAAGAAAATTAAATATCCGATAAGAATAATTGGAACTTAGTCTGAACGCGCTCATAGGGCTCAAACAGGATACGTCACATAAATTTCAGATATAAAACCTTCTGGTATGAGTTTTATCAGGACCGCTGAAATTTAATTTATGTGTTCTGTATTCTGAAATATATCATAACATACGCCTTCGACTAGAACACACCTAATCAATTAATCACTTTGAGTAATCCTTTTATTATTTTGAACTTGTCACCAATTACATCTTCTACAGGGGTATTACAAACTACCAGAAAAAACATTTCAATTCACACACCCGAACGTATGTATGTACATGTGAGCAGATACGACTCCACGATTATGTGTCAGAACTTTCAACTTACATATTACCACCGTTTTTCATCCAGAAACTTTCGAATTTGTAACTGACAAAGTTCCCTTCCTATTGTTTATTATTTGATCAGTTATGAAAGATAGCATACTGTCGGCCCTGCGAGATATTCTAAAAAGGTACGGATGATATTGCAAGCATGTCATGTTTGTCTGTTCGTACATATGTGCAATAATACTCATATGTTCATATCTACATGACTGCGTGTGTGTGTGGTGAATGTGAAAATGAGCAAACTACTATAGCTAAATATTTTATCTTTGCAGTAATATGGGATCTCAAGTTCTGGAACCAATATGTTCCTGCCATTAAGCACTGTTTAACAAAGTAGTGTTAAAGCAGAAAGTTTACTGTTCAAGGATATTGTAATCTGAAAAGTTTTGCAATAAGCTCGCTCGGAAGTGATTATGTCTATATTGTTAGATGAAAGGTTTTCATAAGGTGGTTTTTGAATAGCGTAACATTAAGTAAAAACTGATCCTATGTTTGATGGGTAGAGGACAATATGACACCAACACATACCAAAAATCTTCTGATAAAGATGAGTATTGAAATTGTTCGCTATTGTTCTCAATTCGTTTCAGTTCACATTTACCTTCTAAAACTTCTTTTAGAAGGTTTCAAGGTGAGTATGAAAATGAAGTGAAGAAACTGGTGTAGGGAAAAGCTTTTGTGTCAAGTGATAACTTCCGGGCTCAAGTAAATATTCATTTATTTCTCGGGCATTTTAAATAAAAATAATAATTTCATGAATCAAATATTTTGAATCTCTTCATTACCGTTGTGGTTAATATTATTGATTAATCTTCTTTTTGTTATGTTTACAATTCAAAAGTTTAATACATCGCCACGGGACTAGGTGGGAATTCCACAACCTTTTAAAAATAAGTCGATGGTGCAAATGGAGCTAAAAGACTCTCACGCATTTTTTCGAGATGCAATTTTCACCTAACATTTCAAACTTTTTTCTTAATATTTGAAACAACATCCTGTTTAACCTATAACCTATTTTAGAGGTATAGAACTTTAAGTTGGCAACACTTTTCAATGCTACGTATGGGATGACAGGTGTCATGCATTTCATGTTAAGTTTGGTTTGCATTCCTATGTGGAACGTGATAGTGGAAGGACGTATTCAGATCAGTGAAGTGAAGGGTTTTCCCCGAGCACCTATTGTTTTTCTCAGAATCCTACGAACGCCATACCCTGGTTCCTGGCGTAACTTTCTTTCTTAAGTCAAGTGAACAATTGGTGAACATAATATAGCATACATCTAGCACCTTAATATTTCATTTTGTGAATTGTGACATGGAAGAAAACTCTGAGGATAGACCCCCAGATCCAGGGGACCCAAACACCAAAACTCTCAAAAAAAGAGGATTAGTTGAAAACAACGGTAATACAAAAAGCAAGGGAGAGTTGAAAAGCTTTGTACCAAATAACACATCATTGTACTCAAACCCCTCTGAAGACATACCACGTGCCACACCATCTCAAGCCCCGCTAGCCAACATGGAAGTCAATAAATATCAACCCGATGAGAAAGGTAAATCCTTTGCAATCCTTATCGATAGTGTTGATACAAATGGTGACAGGGTTAGGCTAACCCCAATGAAGATGTTCGTCTACAACAAAAGCTTAAACATCCAAGGCATCAAAGATATTAAGCAAGCTGGGTTCAATAGACTCAGGGTAATCTTTGAAACTGCTACAGAAGCAAACAATGCAGTCGACAACACTAAGCTGAGGGAATTCAACCTCAGGGCCTTTATCCCCGGCAATTTTGTTTATAGATATGGAGTCATCAGAGACATCCCGCACAAAATTAACGCAGAAGAGATCGTCAACTCAGCTAAGCCTTGTAACAGAATGGGAATTCTATTAGAAAACATAAAGATATTAGAAGCACAAAGGTTGAATACCAGAGATAGAAACGACCGTAACAAATTCATTCCAACCACAATACTCAAGCTAACCTTCGCAGGAACTGACCTCCCGGACTCTCTGAAATTTGAATAATTAATAAGCAAAGTTAGCTATTTTAAATTTAGACCAAGGAAATGCACAAACTGCGGCCTCCTAGGTCACTCGGCGCAGTTTTGCAAAAACCAAAAGAGAACCTACCTTAAATGTGGTGCGGACGACTGCGACAATAAATACACCATAATCATGGGTGTATTATGTAAGAGCGAGGAGCACGAGGCAACACATCGAAGATGCCCCAAATGGGTAGCATATAAACAAGAGGTAGATGTTAGCTCTATCCTGAACATCACAAACAGAGAAGCAAGAGTTATTATCAACAGAAACAAATTTGCGGGTTTAGATGTAGTGGACCTTAACGAAGCCAACTTCCCCAGCCTAACGAACGCGGAAAGACACAATACCAGAAACCCCTAACAGGACACACAAAAGGTACTATTCAAAAGCTCCTTTTCTCAAATCGCTGGCATGAACAACAAACCCAACACACCAAGAAACATCGTTAAAAATAGTTTCCCCTCTACTGAAACTCTCACCATACTAAGTAAACCCATTACATGTAACCCACACAAAACCACTGAACTGGGAAAACTCCTAGAAAAGATGGTAGATGAAATCAACAGAAATACCGGAGACAACAAGGAAAACGAGAACTTATTCATAACTAGTGTTCAAGCATGGGCAAAAACACTACAGAAATACCTCGCCAACTCTGGTAATGAGAACAGTAACATAAGAAAGAGTAACAACAACATTATCATCTAACACATGAACATTTTACAACTAAACATCCAAAGTATCAACAAGCACAAGGACAATCTAGAACACTACTTATACAAGAATAACATAGCCTTCGCACTCCTACAAGAAATACTCAGTAATTTCAATATTAATATGAAGTTTACCAACAACAATATAATCTTCAAAACCAGAGACAACAACATAGGAGGAGGAGTTGCAATATTAATCAGAAAGGACATTAAGTTTAGACAGGTCCACACGAACAGTCGTATAGAAAATATAGTAATTCAGACCCTAAACCTTAAACACAACATAATTTTAGCATCCCTATATGCTCCCCCCGCCATCAATACCCAATTTTTCAAAGAAGAATTAGACAAACTTTCCAACATCTTAGACTACACCAAAGACATACTCATTGGAGGAGATGTAAACGCAAGAAACAAGGCATGGGGAGATCATCTTAACAATGCCAAAGGCAGAATTCTGAAAGGTTGGATGACGGGGTACAACCTCAAAACATTGAACACTGGCATATACACTTATAAAACAACAAACAAGAACGGCAAAATTTTACAGTCAACGCCGGATATAACTCTTAGTAACATGAATAGGAATAGTATCCTCTGAATGGAAGACAAAGAACACATCAGCAACAGTAATCATATAACAATTAAAATCTACTTCCCCAGTACACCCATTTCAAACACCAAAAAAATCAAATATAGGAACATCGCTCAAGAAATAAATAAAACCCCTTTTTCACCAAACCTACTATTGAGGTTACGATTAACTAAGAAACCTAATAGACCTAAACTCAAACAGGATAAGATACAATCACACACCCAAACACTGGTGGTCCAAGGATTTAGCAAGGCTCTGGAAAATAAAAAATAAGGCACTACTTAATTACAACAGACTCAAATCAAATGCCAACTGGGCAATTCTCCACGAGGCAAAAACAAACTGGAGGCAAAGATCCAAAGAGGCCAAGCAGAGAAGCTGGACAGACAAACTAGAACAAATCAGAGGCAGCGGAAACATGAATAACTTCTGGAGATTTATCAACAGTATCAGGAATAATAAAGAACCCCCCTCACGATACAACCTTGATGAGGGCCAGACCCAAACCTACCTCAACATGATTAAATCCAAGCATCACCCTGATAACACCTTAAACATGATGCCACACAATCCACTGGAAAACCCACCAGACTTCGAACAGGAAAAACTCAATAATGTTATAAATGAGAAACGTAAATCCACAACCCCTGGCCTTGATAACATTAGTTACAATCTAATTAAAGCCTTACTCACACATCACCCGAATAATCTTTTACATGCTATTAATGATGCAGTTAATAGTTGTGATATACCCACATCTGGAAGGCATATCAGAATCGTTCCCGTTCCCAAACCCAATAGAAATCTAGAAGACCTCAACAACTATAGACCCATATCCCTCCTCAGTGTTCCCATTAAAATCATAAATAAACTTATAAAACAAAGAATTGAAACACACCTAATAAACACAAATCCACTACCAACCTTTACTTTTGCTTACACAAAAAAGAAATCCTCGACAACATGCTTTAACACCCTTTTACAAAAACTTGAAAACAAATCCACTTTCCCCTTCAAAACTGCCTGTGTTATAGATTTTTCAAATGCATATGAGAAAGTCGACCTACAGATCCTGAACAAACTTCTTTCAGACCTCAACATCCCAAAATCCTACACCTCATGGATCATAAATCGATATAAAGAAAGAATAATCCACATCAACCAACAACACACGACAATCTCCAATGGTCTGCCACAAGGTGACGTCTTGAGCCCACTTCTTTTCAATACATACACTTCCAAACTGCACAATATCTCTGACAGCAACACAACTCTTCTACAATATGCTGATGACTTCCTCGTTCTAACTGAGGGAACTAATTTAAAGCACACGATTAACCTACTTCAACTCAAACTAAATCTCTTCTCCACAATGAGTGACAACCTCAAGCTACCCTTCAACCCGGACAAAATACAAGCCATTAATTTCCACTATAGTAGGAACACAGATATAATTCTCAAGCACAATGACACCCAAATCAAATGGAGCAATAGCATAAAATACCTAGGCATCAATCCAAATAAAAATCTAACCTTTAGAACACAGGAAGAACACATCCAAACCTTTAACAACATAGGCAACATCATAAAATATCTGAACAGACCCACCAATCCCTTTAGCCCCACCTTGGCTCTAAATCTTTTCAAATCATTAGTCAGGCCCAAAATAGAATTCGGACTAACTACAATGGCACATGCACCAGCATACTTATTCAATACCATGGACTGGCTAAAAGCAAAAATTCTCAAGCAATGCCTAGGTTTACCCCCTAGCACACCCAACCTCTATGCTTTTAACATGGCATCCGAACATCAATCTATAGATAGAGCAGCTCTACTAACGGCGAATGAACTAGGTAAACAAATTGTCAACAACACTTTCAGACCAACATGGACTGAACAGGATCCAGTCCACAAAAGCAGCTACAATTACATCCTCCACAAATTTAATCACCACCTGAGAAAGCTCAACCCAACTCACCGGACTAAAAGACCAGCTAACCTGTTCACCACACTTTTCTCAACAACGTCCTCTTTCCTCCATACCCACAACCAAACAAAACCCAACCTTACCTTCAAGAAGTATACAGATAACCTTATAAAACAAAATGCCCTGATACTGGTGACCGATGCAGCCAAAAATCTCTTTGGCACAGGGATAGGATTCCTGAACCTTAACAACAACATCACCTACAATTCTAGCCTCCGCAAGAGCGTAACAACTACAGCAGCGGAACTACACGCCATCCTGTCGGCCCTAAATAGGAACAACATACAGAACCACCATAAGATTATTGTCTTCACTGATTCCAATAATGCTATCAAAAGTCTAAAGGATAATCAAGAATACAGAAAGACCACACAAGATATATGAAAGTTCATTGAAAATTACCCAGAGAAGATCTTCAATTTCAGCTGGATCTCGGGACACGCGGGCATCATGCCGTTAGAAACAGCCGAAAAACAAGCCAAAATATGTGTTTTAAGCCATAGTGTCATAGACACACAATATGAACTGGACGAAATAATAAACTTAATAAAAGAAGAAATAGAAACAGTGGAAGGGCAGAATTAGAGCTCAAACCACCAACTACGCACCCTGCATATAGAAAGAGGTACACCATCTCAACAACGAAGGAAAACCATGGTTTCATAAAAGCAACATCACCCCCAAACATATCAAAACCATCAACAGAATCCTCACTAACAGAGCCTACAATAAACTTCATCTCTTTCAAATTAAAAAAAGCACTACCGATCTATGCATACAATGCAACAAAACTGACACAATAGATCACCAATTGTTTCACTGCACTAAATACGAAAGGATCAGGGCAAATCAAAATCTTTTTCTTATTTACAATATTAAAGACCTAATTCTCAAAAACAACAGTAACTTACTTGACAGCTTTGGAGCGTTCTTAGCAGAAGCGAACCCTAACATATAACACCCAACGACATATCACTCATACCCACACAATCAATCTATAACTAAGCCACAGACTAACTATGAACAAGTAATAATGATATAATACACAGGATCGACAACGCTGGCCAGTGCCATAGCAGCCCGGGGCCAATCTGAAGCTGGTATCCTTCCAGTGTGAATCTAAAAAAAAAAAAAGTTTGATTTGCCATTTGATCATTTCAAAGGGTGATGGCTTAGCAAATAACTGTTCTGTTCGTGAAATTATTCGGATTATTGTTCTGGAATTGTCTCGCCTTGATTCGGGTATCCTCTGTCTTTAACCGCCTTTGACCGGAACTATGGCGCTCGAAAATTTGAAGAAAGACTCGCACGTTACACGAATCCTTGTTTTAACCCTTTTTTTACTGACGGGACATATATGTATGTCTCACAGCTTGTTTAAATGTTGCTAGTGGGCTTGCGAGCTATTCTTTTTACATTAACTTCTATCCCAGCCGTAAGATGAGGTTTTTTTTGACATATTGTCAGCTGATGAATAAAATATGATCAGCAGCTGGGTATTAACCATTTAGTTTGTGTGACATTCGTAACGTGCTTCCGTGATTTTATCGATTTTTAATGTTTTCAGTAAAAAAATGATGAGACTATGAGCTGGTATTTTTTGTTTTACTTAATAATAAACAAATATTAATCAATATCTCCCATTCGTAATTTATAATGGGACACAGATGTCCCGGTCGTATCGGAAAAAACCAAGCTCTAATAATTTCGAACTTTCTCAGGGACAATAAAAAACTTGCTGTTCACAAAAAGAATTAGAATATTCATTTGAACCCATGTCTGAACATGAAGCAGACATCGACGGCCCATTTGGAACTGATAACGATTCTGAATTTCTGTCAGATAGTGATAATATTGATGAAAGTCACGGTGAGCTGCAGGAAATGGAAAATTTTATGCAGAAACTAGAATATGGAAACATTCTTCCAAGTACACCTATGATGTGGAACGAAGCTAATGTCACACTCCTGCCAAGACAAAAAGTGCCAGCTCTTATTTATTTTTCAAACTTTTCAGCAAAAGCCTTTTTATATTTATTTCAGATTGCAATAACAATAGGGTAGAAATTTCATCCCGAACATTTAATAAGCAACAAACCAAAATATGTCCTTTTGAAGAAATGATTGTTTTGGGTAGCGTGATGATAATGTCTTACAATCGTGTATTGGTAAATGCACCTTTGGGAAATACAACAATAAAGAAAGCCATGAGCCATGAGCCTAGACCAATTTCTTCTTTTTTCTTCAAAACTATACATGAACGATCCAAATAAGCCAGATAATGCATCAAAGACCTACTATATGGATGAGCTAATCGCGTATCTTAAAATGACTTTGCAACGTGTACGCACCTTTCAAAGTACTGATGCAATGATGACAAAGTACAAAGGTAGGTCATCGCTGAAACAATATCGTCCTTTCAAACCCATAAAGCGAGGAATAAAGCTATGGCTGCGCTGTGACTCAAGAATGGAATATGAATATGATGTCAACGTGTACGCAGGAAAGGAGGAAGGACAACAGATTGGCACTCTTGGTGAAAGGATGGTTACAAAATTTTGCGAAACCATAAGAGAGAAGGATATTGCCATTTGCACCGACAGATTTTTTACGTCTGTTGGATTGGTCAATTCTATGAATTTCACTTGTGTGGAAACCTGCATGGTGAAGAGAACAAATGTACCCTAGTTTGAGGACGATCCATTTCAAAAAGAAGATTCGAAAATTATGTTCAACAATTTGGGATCAGTGTCAATTAAGTGGACGGAAACAAAGGAAGTTTCAGTCCTAAGTAATTGATATATGAATACAATCAGTCAAGTAAAAAGAACTGCAAAAGATGGTTCCAAGGAAGTTTTATTCTTCCCAGGAGCTATTACGTTTTATAACGAACATATGGGCGAAGCTGACCTTGCGAATCAGTTTTCTGCATTTTATGATCCAAACAGAAAGTCAAATAATTGTTGGAGAGAAGTGTTTCGAAAAATTTTGATGTCTGCCGTTGCCAACTCGTGGATTGTATACCAAGAACTAAAACGGAAGAAAACACCCTTCACCGAATTTCCGGTGAGTCCAGCGGAACAACTAATTGGTTTCGGCAAAGCCCGAGCAGCATTCAAACGAAAAATTAGTTCAGGTATAGTCCTAAATAATTCATTACCAACCAACAAATTTGTATCTCTATGTACACCATCACTCAGGACTAAAGGAATGTTCAACATTGCGGACCAATTGCCGACAGAAGACAAAACTCGGCGAGATGCTGTCATTGTGCAAAACGAAAAATCGAGAAAAGGACCAAAACAATTTGTGTAGCGTGTGATGTCACATTGTGCAAACAATGCTTTATACCATTTGCCAGACTTAGATATTTTACATTTTCATATTTTTATGTGTCAATGAAGATAATCGATGAAAAAATGTAAGTTATTTTATTCTCTGTAGGGCTATACTTTGCTGCGCAAAGTTACTAGTAGGACAAATACGTCCTGCGAATTTTTCTGGATAGCTACGGAACGGAAAAATTTAAAAAAAACTGTAGTCCTTTTGAAAGTTCTACTTTACAAGTCTTCAATTATCCTTTTCGAACTACAAAAAAATAATTCCTACCGAAAGGATTAAGCATATCAACACTGCAATATTCTTTTGCTCCAGCTTTCATCTGCGAAATGCTCCAAATGGTGAAGTCCAGTAGAATCGCAATAGGCAACCGTAGAAGCCATTATGCGGCTGAAATGAAGAATGGAACGTTTTCACGCTGTCATTTCTGGTTGACAGGTACTTTGTGCGGCAGGGCAGAATCCTGTTGGAATCATGTTGGATGTTTCGTTCACTACCGCTTCAGAGCACCTTCCAGAAATCGTTCGAGTCAAACATGGGCATTGACATTGTTGCCACGGTCCAAAATCAGCAGAGAACAGCGGCCTTTGGCCGTCAATGCAGCCCATAAATTGTGCTTGATTTCTTGACCATCCAAATGTTAAAATTATCGTATGACCTTTCAGTGAGAGTCATGAATATTTTGTTGGGTTGTCACAAATTGATCAATTGGAAAATTTGTCTCATAGGAAGAGACCTCCGCTCGATCGAAAACTTTACTCACATGAAAGTGTTGGATCTCACGATAGCTACTTGCGGCTTTCTATCCAAAAACAACAAAATCACACTATCATTGTTTAATTCCATCGTGAATAATTTGTTCGAATCAATTGAGACGCAAAACGTTTGACGTGTTGTAAACAATGTAATAAGCTTTCGATCAGCACATATTTGACATAAGTGGTGCCAGCGGTGTGGCAACTATAGCAATGCTAAAAAGTTATTATGCAATTGGGCCATCTCGTACTCAGTAATGAAAGAGAGTAAATGCGCAGAGTGGGAAATTGTATCTTATTACTTTAATCCGAACATAGAGTGAAAAGTTGTGGCGTAAATTCTTTAAATGATTCATCTAATGCTACTTATATTGAGGAAATAACGATTTTTCTGACGATTTTCTGACGATTTTTCTCATACGTACTTATACAACACAGGAAAAACAATAAATAAATTGATTGATGTAACAAGCTTAAGCTCTTTGTAAAATCTTTCTTGCTTCCAGTAATATCTCGCCAGCATGGATTCCTTTTTGATGAATGTAATAAAAATGTTTTGGTAAACCTCATTTCTGGCAAGTAAACTTGAAATATAAATGCCATATAGTCATCAAAATATTTAAAAATTGTGACAAACATTTACCCGGGGATTAAAAAAACTTTGATCATTTTATCGGGATTCAAATAAAAAAATTTATCCCTAATGGGCAACCTCGTCCTCATCACGCAAAAGGAGTTATTTATATGAATAAATGAATATGGACGTGCTCCTGACATGGCGCAGCATTCATCAGCAAAAGCAATAAATTATTTTTTAAGAAAATCTTATGATGCCTCTTTTGACAAAGGCAGCAGAAACCATAAACTCAACTACAAGAAAAAAAGTTGAAAATATTAGAAGCACGTAATGATCACACAAAAGCTATCAATAAAAATTTTTTCCTCTCAAGTCTGGTGTCTAGAAAAGGATCCCACACGCTCCTACTCCCCAATATCAATTTTCTTTTGTTGCATCTTGCGGAGCATGCAAGATGATTTGTCAGGGACTTTTGTCGGAAAAGATTTTAAGCTAAAATCAATACTTAGCGTAGATCGATGCGTTGTTTGTTGAAGATAATAAAAAAAAATTTCATTCTGCCGTTTGATGGTTTTTCCTCGAAATAAATAAACATTTATCGTTGATATTGAGAAAATGATTTCATTAAAATGACTTCCACATAGTCCCAGACGATTGTAGGGTTCTTGGTGCAAAAAGTTGGGTATGACGGAGAGGTTTGACTGCAAAAGTAGCCTTAAAAATTAGATAACTTATTAATGCATAACAAAAAGACTCTTTTCGTTGAAACAACTATTATTTGTTTATTGCGAATTTAATTTTTGTTCGCTCAAGTAGATTTTGAATATATTTTTCCAAATTACTCTCAATAAGACACAACTATGCCATGTCTTCTCAAAAAGTGCATTTCATTTTCGAAGTTGTTTCCCCGAAGGATACAAAAATAGAAGTACAAGCTTGCTCGCTTGAGTTCCAGCTTTCTGAGAATAAAAACAATTCTCCTTCCACTTTCTACACTATTTGGTTGGCAATGATAGAGCTTGCATGCAAAGGCAACTGCTTTATCCAACTCTTTCGCGAAAATCCACGAATTTAGATTGAAAATTTACTAACATACAAACACTTAGTCGCCGAATGCACTCCTTGCATTCCTGATAGGAGTAGAAATAAGTGGCAATACGGTTTAGATTGGATTATTGTTTCAGAGATTGCTTGGGAGATTTCGCGTTCCGGGATGTTTATAGTTGGGCTGTGGAAACAAAAGCGCTTTCATTTTTCGAATTGCAATCGAATTAGTTAGAAATTTGAATGTTCTCTCCAGTCAAAATGTCTTAGTTAGTTGAAAACTTCAGTTCAGACAAGATAGTCTTTACTTATAAGGATGAGGCGAGACAGTATAGTTTTGAACAATGACTGTATAGTTAGTAGTAGCAAATCAATTTTTACATATGTTCAATTTCTATATATGTAATTTTTATCTGTTTATTATTTCTCTGTTCTGACTATGCTCAAGATATTCCTTTGAAGCTTTCTATGTTCAGTGTTCTGTCATGCGAAGCATTTCTCTGTCATTCATCTCCCCTGTCACTCTCGAAGTTATTCCTGTGAATGAAAATTTTTCTCACTTTAATCTAACTTTTTCAAACGCCTTAATTTGTACCTTATTGGTCTAATATTTTAATCAAAGTTTCGTATACTAAGGTTTTCACAAACCATTCAAAGGCCTAATTGAATTTTGAAGCGCTAACACTGGATAACATGTTATGTGATTAAGCGTAAAACTTTTTTACATGACCAAGTTGTGTCCTGCTAAATCCTGTAAATAAATATTCTGCTAAAATTCAATATTTGCAATATTGAAAAACATATGAAAACCTGCCTGATCGCAATTGCGAGAGCCAATTTATGGGCAGTTGCTTCTTTTGCTGGCCATCAAGGTTAGTCTACTCTAGGATCAATTATAA
Source organism: Stratiomys singularior (assembly GCA_954870665.1). NCBI lineage: Eukaryota > Metazoa > Arthropoda > Insecta > Diptera > Stratiomyidae > Stratiomys > Stratiomys singularior. Next base: position 124,628,861 of record OX940878.1, on the reverse strand, counting down.
TTTGTTGTTGTTTGTTCTCCGAATGTAATTTCATCTTTCCTCGTCAGTTCCCTAACGTCCTAGAGCTACGAAATCACGCACGGAAAGTGGTATTGTAGCTAAACGCGTGTGTGAACGTTATCAGGAAACAGACGGGAACGACTGGATTTCGATCCGAGAGCAAAAAAAGAACGAAATTGTCAGTCGTCCCTGTCGGGCGAAAGTATACTGCATGGAGTGGACCTGAAGTCAATCGTCAAATAATTCATGATATTTCAAGCTTCTTTTTGAACTATTTTTCGTGACATTGTCATCAAAACGAACTGCCTTCCGTGGTGGAATCGTACCTGAACTAAATAAGAAACATTTTTTTTTTAAACATATTTTAGAGAAAAACAATTGATTACACACAATTATTATCGTCTCCAGCTTTCATAAGTGCCAGATCAGATTATTGTTTTTTAAAAAGGAATCTATAAGATTCTTACAAAGTTCACACGTTGACAGAGCACGGTCTCCTAACTGTGTGTTTTGTGCAGGAGAATTGGATGACGCCTGTCACACATTCTCCTACTGTAAAAGGTGGAGCCAGCAGCGAGGGGTCCTCCTCAGCGAAATTGGAGAGCTCCGGAAACCATCCTCAGAGTAATGCTGAAAACAGTTGACAATTGGAATCGCGTGGTGCAAAATGCTCGGGCAGTGCTGACACTGAAAAAAGCTTTATTGAAGCGCTGGGAGGCATAGGGGATGGATGGATCTCTTTTCTAGCACTTCCTTTCTCTTCCTTCCTTCCCATTAGAGAAGAGAATCCTATAATCCGAAGGCGCTTCTAGGCGTAGGAACACGAGACCTAGCCCGAAGTAATGTGTCAAACGGTTCCGCGTTAAGTTCTCAGGTTACCAGGGGAGGTGTTTAGTGAGTAGTCCAAAAACATTCTGCATCTGGGAGTCCCACACTCAGGGCGTAAACAGCCTTCACCTCCCTACCACAAAAGAGAATAAGATTCTTACAGTCTCCATTTTGACAAAATAGGAATACAAACAGGCTGTAAAGTAAGTCTTTTCTTCATGAAAGAAATTGAAATGTAGAATTAATTGTGCTTATATAAAGTCACAGAGAATCTGTAAACCATCGAAACATGGAGAATACAATCAAGCTTATGGAAAAAAAATTCTTTTCTTGTACGTCTTAATAAAAACAGGAAAAGGAAAACTGACGAACCCTAAAAATTTGCAATTTATCAATAAAATTGGGAGACAGTCAAGTTCGCATAATTGTTCAGATAACACTGGTCTGCAACGAAAAACTTCTTTAAACAAAAATATGATCAGTATGAAGTATTCAATATCCTAAATCTAGATTTGTTTTTATTTTTTTGCTATCACATATATATTCTTTAAAAAAATTTTTTTTTATTAGCTTAAAATTCTATATTTTTTACTGTTGTTCAGTCGTTAACGCAACTTCATTTAGTTGAGATAGTGGTTATGCACAAAAAAACGATTCGTACTGATAGAAAGAGAGAGAACGATACCGACTGAGTCATTTTTATACGAATACATGCGCCTGCGCAGTTGTCGCTGTGACTTCGTGGCGCTCAGTACGTTAAAAAGTTGTATAGTGATTGTTTTGTATTTACACGGAATATTTTGGTAAGTTTCGAACAATATTGATACGTGTGGTGAAAATTACATAATAATCTCAGTTACAGTGCAAAATAAAGTCACACGATAGGGATATTGCTTTGATTTTATAGCAATTTTTATTATATTGCAGGTACATAATGCCAAGGAATTGCAAAAATTCTCCAGATGTGTTTTGTTACATTTGTGGTGAATTTACTATAAAAGTTCAGAGAAATGGTTTGCCTAGTCTCGTTAAAAGTGCCTATCAGCATTATTTTGGGTTTCCGGTTGATGACAGGGATAAAAGTTGGCTCCCGAAAATGTGCAGCAGCAGTTGCTCAAGAACCTTACGTGGTTGGCTTAGAGAAAGTCATAAGACCATGCCCTTCGCAACGCCTATGATTTGGAGTGAACCATGAAACCATGAAAATGATTGTTATTTTTGTATGACCAAAACAAAGGGGTATACGAAAAAAAAAAAATAAAAATATGATTCAATATCCAGAAACACTATCTGTTCAAAAACCAGTTCCTCGAAGCAAAGATGATTTGCCTCCAATGCGTAATAACAGCGATGAAACTCCGATTGATGGAAACTTTTCTCCTCAACTTACTCAATCAAGTACCATATCTATTTCTTCAGCGTCATCTATAAACTTAGAAAAACCTCATCTACTAACTCAGTCAGATTTTAATGATCTTGTTCGAGATTTAGGACTCTCAAAATCAAAGACTCAACTTCTCGGATCACGACTTAAACAATGGAATTTGTTAGAGGAAAATACAAGGGTCTTATATATTCGAAACAGACATGAAGAATTTGTTAGTTAGTTCACTAAAGAGAATGATTTGGTATTTTGTAATAATACTAAAGATCTTCTACAAGAACTAGCTTTTCCTGATGAACCCAAAGAGTGGCAACTTTTCATTGATTCATATAAAATAAGTTTAAAAGCTGTCCTACTTTATAATGTCAATAAATATAATAAGTTCCTGTCACACATGTAACAAATATGAAAGAAAATTATGCAAATATGAAGTTTTTATTGGAAAAAATTAAATATTCACAGTATATGTGGAACATTTGCGCTGGTCTTCAAGTTGTAGCAATGTTAACCGGTTTACAAGGAGGATATTTAAAATATTGTTGTTTTTTTTTGTGTGAGTGGGATTGTCGGACGAGAGATAAACACTACGTAGTAAAAAGCTGGGCACGAAGAACGAATATGATGCCTGGTTTGAAGAACGTTAATGAAGAACCTTTAGTTCCAAGTGAAAAAATTTTTCTTCCTCCACTCCATATAAAGCTGGGTCTTATAAAGAATTTTGTTAAAGCCATGAATAAGGATGGTGAAGGCTTTCAGTATCTAAAGACAAAATTCCCCCAAATCAGCGATGCAAAATTAAAAGAAGGAATCTTTGTGAGTCCCCGAATTCGCGAGCTCATGAAGGACACAAATTTTACAATAAAACTGAACGAACCCGAAAAAAAGGCCTGGACTGCTTTTCTCGAAGTGTGCCATAATATTCTTTAACTTAGGAAACAAAAAAAGTGAACACTTCCGGTATACTGTCACAGAACTTATTTCTTCGTATAAATACCTAGGGTGTAACATGTCTTTAAAAATTCATTTTTTGGACTCTCATTTGGATTTATTCCCACCTTACCTTGGAGCAGTATCAGATGAACATGGTGAGAGGTTTCATCAAGATATTATGCACATAGAGAGGCCCTACAACGGAAAATGGTCAGAAGGAATGCTTGCAGATTTTTGCTGGTTTATCCGGCGCGAAACTCCACTTGAAAATATGAAAAGAAAGAAAACCACAAAGTAAAATACTATTAATAAGTAAAAAACATATTGTAATATACGTTTTAATGTTTTTTCATGGTCTGTATCCAAAATTATGATAATAAATAAATATATGATTAAAATATAGTGCTATATAAGAAATTTTATTTAAACATTCCATTGTAAAATAATATACATACGTGATAGAAAATTTTTGATACTTCCTTCGTGTATTTTTGATACGATTGAATCAATAATAATTATTCATAGTTATGTAAAGGAGACAAAAACAAATTTTTTTTACAGACTGGTGTAATTTTACTAGTTTGGCGACCTGCCTATCCGTCAGTATGGCTTCCTGTTTGTCCACTTGTTTCTCATGTTTTCTCAGTAAATGCATGTGCTCCAATCTTAAAATACTTTAAACAAGTCAAAAGAGATGACTTCTTCTAAGTAGGATATAAATCATTCGAGTACACAGTCCAACGTTTCTGTCAGAGGGACTGATAGGGATAGGGACTGACAGAGGGATGATATGTAGTCCACCAATGGATAGCGCCAACGTGACGTCACTTTAAGCGGTTGCCAATTTCTTGCGGTGTTGCCAATATAAGTGAATGTATGAGATCTCAATGATATATTTGTCACACAGCAAAACCAGCTGTAATGCTTATTTTTAATTTATTCAGTATCCTAATCAGCATAGCAGCTATTCCTTTTGTTGTCCAATATACAGTTCATTACATGCACCTACAGTAGAGCACCGAGAATCCATGTATTCATATTGTGATTGATTTTACAATTGATATCAGCGGCTTTCACGTGTGGAAAGTTCAAACATTCTACATGCAAAAATCGTTAATATCGGATTATACAAGAAAATATTTATTAATTTGATTGAAATTCACTTAGGATCACACTATCTAAAATCTTAATGCAACAAAATAAAAAAAACATTTAACTAACCAATTTCCTGTAAAATATTGTAAAAAGGGGGACAAAGCTTCGGCATTTAAAAAGTATGTTGTTTGTAGTTTACCTGGCGTTCCGACAGTTGGTCGAGAATCCGTGAATAGCGAAATGCTCATAACGGTTCAAAGTTCAAAGAGTGGTAAAGCACCACTCTTTCGAAAGCTTAAATTACATAATTTTTATTAAACACATCATACAATTAACACATAACTCGCGCAATCGGAAAACAAATCAAGAAGCCGAAAGGGATAAACATAGGTTGCGTATAAAACTAATCGAAAAGAACGCTAAAATAATTACTTTTGATCGCGTAACAAACCTGTTATGAAAATGCTGCACAAGGTAATGCGTAATCAATAAAATAATCGCAAATTTCGCGATGCAAATTAGTAATTTAAAACGAGAGTATGAGTCCGAAGACGGATACCCAAAAATGTTACTCAGAACTGACGAACAAATGGTGAGCAAAAATGTCACTTAGAAGATTGACAAGAGTAAACTGATCAACAATCCATAAAAATAAAATTTGATCCAGAAAATAGGAAAAAGAAATGTTTTCTTGTTCGCTCTATCCATAGCTTTACGCGCTCCATATGTTCGCTCTGGCGAAGAGTTCGCCTAAGCGAAATTCCGACAAAATGTTTGCTGGGAATATGTATAAATATACAAATACTCATGCTACCTGTCCATCGCTAGCTGTCAGTAACCACCCGAAAGTGTTACTGTTACGAAAAGAAAACTGCTGTTCAAAGTCATCGTTTGCTGTTAAAAACATATGGTGGACCTGCTCCATCAATAAGAACGTGTGGGATATGGTCCCGAAAATTGAAAAGTGATAATTGAAATGAGTGAAAGACAGTAAGCGCTCTGGTAAACCACAAAAATGATGTGAGGAGGGATGGCAGGAGGTAATGGATGGGAACCAAACTCAAACGCAACGGCAATTAGCAAAAGCATTAAATGCGTCACAAGAAATGATCAGCAGACGTTTTGGACGGGACGGGACAGTGGATAAGATGAAAAACACGGTAAACGGGTCCCACACGCTATGAATGAAGGCTGAAATACAATAGTGCGAGACTGCGACACGAGAGCGCGACATGCATTTGTATGCGACATCGTACAATGATTGCGATGCATCGATGCGAGGCGGGAAATATTCGGAAAAACGAAAATTCCTCGCAACGATGTGTTTTATTTCACTATAACGCACCGTCGCACACAGTAAAATCAGTGAAAGACACAGTGAAATCGTTTGAATGGGACATCCTTTTGCACCCATACAGACTTGGCGCCGTCTATATAAAACTGACTGAATGTAATAAAAACTATTATAGCGTAACGATTTGGTCACTATTGCTTCCTTTTCTTCTTCAGAGTGTGTTGGTTCGTTACTGAATGATGACACATATTATGAGAAGCATTTCGCTTAACAACAGGGAATAGGTAAGTAGATACGCTAATTAGAAAGATAATTTTACAGAAACGACAATTTTATTTGTCAGAAATTGCGTTCGAGGACGAGATTCCAGCCTTTCACTTTATCGACGTAACTTAATCAATGGGCTATCAAAGGAATACCAAAAAGTCAATCGACCTGAAATCGCCTGACATGAGCTGGACAGTTTTCGTTCCATCTTCATACATTTAATGCCTTTTACTGCGGTTAGTCGATGAAATAGACAGGAATGTTCGTTGCATGCAAACGATAAGATTAACCGATTCAAAGGGTCATTCTCCTCCAGGATAATGCCAGACCTCAGACTGTAAGGCTAACTGTCACGAAGCTACAGGAAATTTGTCGGACTTAACCTGATTATCCTCATGAGTCGCTAAGCTAATTAACCAACGATTTCCATTCGTTTCGAAGGGAACTCTAGGAAGATACAGTTCAGAAATAACAAGGACAGGGAGCAATTCTCTTTTTATATAAACTGTTTAATTATAAAATGCCGAGTTGAAAGTCTGTGTTCGCGTTATGAAAATCGTATTCTTTATCTTAAATAAAGAAACTAGTCCCTTGTTTTCTTCTGTTTTAATGAAAGAATAATCCTGGATTGCGTGGCCTTGCTATTGTTCATAACCTGAATAGGACGAACCCGAATTCTACGAACCACAAGCTTCAAAATGTCAAAAAGCAGATCAGTGTTGTACTTAAAACTGTAAGTAAGATTGAGTAATTTTGAACTCTAATTTCATATGAAACAGCCACATCCTTCTAAACACGAAACCAATACAAACACGGGATAAACTTTTCAAAGTCCTCACCTATGTACATGACCGCTAAACGTTGCATCATGCACATGCATGCGGAATACACTTGGCAGTCTAATGCGATTTTAACTTGGACTATTCATCTCTCGAGAAAGGACTTCATAAGAGTCTTTGATAGTATCAAAGCTATATAGGATGTAAGCAAGTTAGCCAATGTACTCTCAAGTTTCAGACCAAACATTGAACAATGGAAAATTTACGATGTCGAAAATTGTCGGAAGTTTTATTCAAATACTACTTCCGACCGATATGTATATATAATATATGTATTGCGATTTTCGGATTTTCAAATTTTCCTGCCACTGAATAGTTGCTTTTTGGAAGATCACTGCATATGGCAGCTCGATGTGTGCATGTATATGTGCTGACCAGAGTAACTTTCGTGAAAGCGGTGCAGTATGGGTGCGGTTTTTGTGGTTTAGAGTAGTAATTATGGCTGAAGAGGATATGATTTAGAGAATTTTAGGTCCACGTATGGAAAATCCATTGGACGGTGTGGTAGCGAAGTGATTGATGCAATGAATAGAATATGGCGTGAAAAGGCACACATTACGCCTAATCAATTTGAGAATGTTGGTTGGTGCTCTCGTGGGAAAAAGCAAAGTATGTCGAGAATTTGCTCGCTTTGCTATTCAGCATGTGTTTTTCTTGGATTAGTTTCCATTCGAATTCATCCCATAGAAGACTTTAGTTCGAGTCTTCGTTAAAAACTTTTAGATTCACACACAAGAATTCACATGTATCTGTGTATGTGCCAAAGTACGTTACGTTAAAGTGCTCCATTTTGTTATCAATCACATCAATACCACACCAAGTTTTCAAAGCTCAAGCGATATTATCACAAGCATCTTAATTTAATTACAAATTGAGTTTATTTAATTGGTTCCATAGTGTGCCTTCGTTTAGAAACAAAGAGCGGCATCTGACCTCATTTCTATTTTGAGAAAGTCACACTTGCCACGTTTCCCAGCTTCCTTGGAGGTAGACTTAATATATACGGAAACTCATTGTCTGTTTTGTATAATGATGAAGAAAATTTACTGCATTACAAAACGCCCAAAGAAGGTTTTCTTGGCTTCTATTTGACAAAACCTAATTAAGACATTATAAAGGAGTAATTTAACGGTCTCTAATTAAAAGACAAGAGAAAATATGTCCTTGCATCTGGTAAGTATGCTTCTAGACATCAATTTGAATTAACCGGATGTAAGTTGGCAAGCAAGGACATCAAATGGGCAATATCTTATGGCTCGAAATGATATTCATTTGTTAATTCTAAAGACTTGATAACCACTCTACCTAATAACTATTGTAACAACCATGTCTGCAACAAAAAGCTAGAAGATAATTATCGAAAGTGATCCTTAATCCCAAATAAAACGGATACATTTTACTTTATATTTCACTTCATTACAATTGTTCGCATACCTTCCTTAAAATTTTTAATTGGTAGTTGTTTATCTATCTTTCAGTGAAGGACTTGGTATGGTCCAGAAATTTCAATATCCTTTCATACCATTCATTTGCATTCGGTTCTTTTTGGTAACCTAAAATTACTACACCTTGCAACATTTAACGATAAAATTTTATTTGCTCCTTTTCATCCTACTCGAGGAGTTTATTTGCCGCAGCAAAGCATTCCACTCGCTTGTTTGCATATGAAGTCGAAATGAGTTTGTCAAATGAAATTCAAGAGAGTGCGATGAAATTAGAGAAATTTACATTCGAGCTGTTTATTAGGATCAAATTGAATGTGTTAGTGAGAAATCAGCTAAAACGGATCATCGTTAATTGCCACTTTAAATAATATGCAGTCAACTGTTCATTACACCATGGTGGTGTTGACAATTCAGACAGAAGCCACATTGGCAAGGATCTAATTATGACATTGCACTACAAAGCAGATGCTTAGTAATGCTGGTTTCCACGTATAAGTGCATTGAAAATGTTTAATTATTTCTAAAGTTTGATATTCGGGATTACATGCTGAGACGCTCAGTATAAATCAATTCCTCAATTTACTCCTTGCTTCCCACTAAAAATCACGATGTAGAATATTTGCGTTAAGGGCATCCGACATAATATAAATTATTATACTCTCCTTTTCTAAGGATCATTAATCTATGCTTCTAAACAGTCAAAATTTCATGGCAAGGTTATGCGATGCTCATATCCTTATCAACATATGGCTGTATGAAGGTTCTCGCAAACCTCATAATTGTGTTAATTTATGCGACATAAGTCGTCGGCTTTTTGTGAAAAGGATAGGCATATCAGAATAAAATAATAACTAAGTAACTTAATTCAAAATTTGATGAAATATTACTCAAATTTCGGGGTAATGGCCAATTTTCGAAAAGAGACGCCAATAAATGACTATTATAAGTCGAAACTGGTAGTCGTTAGTTACTTAAACGCCTCTTACCAACCGAAGTCAGTGTCCATGTTCTTACTTAACTAACTCATTGTTTGCTCAAATCTAAAGGTATGCAACTTCGTATAAAATTGATAATCAGAGAACAATATTTTAAGATATAAATATCGCTTACACTCCATAATGAACTGAAGTAACTTTTTTTACAGTTTTCACCTGTTGTCCATAACCAAAGGATTCTCATTAAATTTCGTTTTAGTAAGACTATTTTTTCTATAACATTTAACACACATTAAACTACTTCCCAAACTTTTTGGTGACTGCAAATTCTCTTCTAGGTAATGCCATTTGAAGTTTCTATCATATTTCAATAATTTATCTCGAGGAGTTAGGATAGGAAAGTCCTATTTGACAATTTCAAATCATACTGTGAAGCCTATCCACCTACCCTATACTTGTTGTATCCAATGCTTTGCGATGCAGCAAAGGGGGATGCCCTTCGGATGCTTATAGTACCCTATCGACGACATCATCCCTCTAGGCAACGGACGCCGGGCTCGAATCACATTGATACGGCTCTTGTAAAATAGATCACTATGATTTGAATTTGCGTCCCTAAGCCTCGGATTTCAATCCCATATAGCTGTGGTAGGTGGCCCTGAGGGAATTATTAAGGTCAACCTCGACCTGATTGTCATCGCGCATTCATTCATTTGGTCTTGAAATGGGATGGCACTAAATCGCCAAAAAGCGCCAAGTTCAGCTGTAATGTGACATCAACAAGGGAGGTAGAAGGGTTTATTCAGCATTTTTCAAACCCATGTTGATGTCGTTACAAAGCCCTCTTAATCGGCGCTTCAGCATGGGGATTTGAAGATCATTCCTGTACTGGGAGTGCAGTGATTGTCAAAGAATCAGCTTGAAAAATAGTTCATGGAAATTTTGAACTGAGAAAAGTGTATTTCAAAAAGGTTTCCATAATCCTTACGCCATAACAGATATATTAATAGATTAATACTAACACACCTAGAACAATGTAGAACTGTATGACTAATATCCAGAATCTGAGAGTAAATTAATCCACTGAAAGGGTCATCATGAAAGCTAAAGGCCATAGTCATAACTTTTCTCGGAATCCATGGAGCTCTATATGAAATTTAAATTGTGAAAACGCAAATTTTCTGGAGTTTCTACCAACCCTATAGGAGCGAGCCCGAAGGAAACAACCAGCGTTATGGGAAAACAAGCTTTGGGTTTCACCAGAACAATCCCCCTTTCCCCCCCCCCCCAGCTCTCACTGCACTGATTGCTAAATCAATTTGAGTTAAGCATGGGATCCCTGTGTTGAAACATTTTGTTTTTTTTTTATTGAAAGCAAAGGAGGCGTTGACAGGAACCAGTGCTGGTAAAAGTGAAATTTCTTAAGAGTAAAGCAGTGGTAACTATGAACTTTTTTTCAAAAATGACCAAAATACTCCTTTGGACAATTGAAAATTAATATGAAAAAAGGCGGGAATGCGCGAGGTGATTATATTTAGGAAGTATGTTGAACGTTGTAAAAGGAAACAGGATAATGAGTTGCGAAAAATTGTTGCTTTTTCGAGGCCCGCTTCATATTCATAAAATGCCTTTTCTTGTGTTCAGGACAAATAAGTAACATAAAATTATGAGAAAAAATTCTACACAAGTTGGTATATAAATGAAATAATTAACTTTTTTGGATATAATTTGGAAAAGAATGTCTCAAAGAGAAGGAAAATTGTTCATGATCATATTTATTTTATGCTGATTTTGATTAGGATCGGCAGATACCAGTTCGAGTGCAGAATATCACTTAAAAGAGATTATAGTTAGAAGGGAAGGATTTTATCCAGTGAAATTATCTAGGATAGTTTTTATCCTAACCACAACACTCGACCTCAAGCTTCGAATTCATTTCGAAAGACCTTGAAGTTTGACGAGGAAAGAGAATCTCCATAGGTAAAGACAGAAAAGATCCCTGTAGACAGGGGGAAGCTCTTTGAAGAAAGTTCAGTCCCTATGTGCTCACGGGCAAGCTCTCTGGGATACCGGACTACTTCCGCGATCAAATCTCATCAATTCGAAGAGTGTAGGGATTTATGATGATTCGTCGGACTTGAAACATATACAAGTTATCACCTTACAAGTAACTTATCACTTTGTCACTCAAATAAATAAACAAACAATCGACAAACGTCATCTGTCATTTGTCCAGAGCCGTGTCTCAAAAACAATCTTATGACTCAGTGTTGCAAAGAAATAAGATTTTTTCAAACGGAGTACAAATATCATCCTTAGCTAAAAATACGAAAAAGGTACTTCGTTTATGCTCAAACCCCTGAAAACCCCCCTATGTTTGCATATATATAAGAACTGTGAACTTTACAAAGCTTTGTTCCAATTAACACGCACATTATGGAGGGAAGTTACAGCGAAAGCACTGCCCATAGTACCAAGTTAAGATAGGACGTTTGCCATGAAAGGTTACACATTAGTGCTGATCACAGATTTTGAAAAGCACGTTACGAACCATTTGAAAAAGTGAAATAAATTCATGGATGATAGAGCTGTTGCCAAAATGGGGACTGCATCCAAAGAAATTTGCGTAGACTTAGAAAAATGGGGAAATACGCTTCGCTTCCTTGTGGCATTCTATTACGACTAGCTCGGATACTTTAATTAAATATATGAATACTTCCAACGAAGCGTATGCATTAGAGTATGTTCAAGGCCTTATTATATTGACAAGTGGATGTTTTCTGGCAGCTTTGGCTAATTTGAAGCAGATCATATCCTCAGTAATTTGTGAGCAGGAAGAATAAACTGCACTGTGCATTACTACTTATAAATCGGAGCTTATGTTTTGAACAAAGTAAGCCAAATAAAGTATTGAGCAGAAATCTTGCATAATGAGTTATCCCACACTTTGGAGCTTTTGGACTGAGCACAACAGATGCACCCTTCCAAAATAAATTTACAATTTTAGTTAAAAAACCCTGTAGTTGATATGCATGATAAGCACAAAAGTCGTGAAACCAACAACCACTGAGTATTACAATGGCCGCCTGTACTTCAATACCGAATTTCTTAGATCACGTGATCAGTCTGCTTGGGTTTTGCAGGAGACATTTCTACTGCACCAATTGCTTCAGTAGTAATAATACTCAATCTTACACCGCTCAACTAACTCATCTCAAGAAAGGTTGGCACTTCGTCGCGCCTGAACATTTGACACCCCTGAATTTCGGTAAAAAGGCCCGATCAAGTACCTGGGAACTGCATATAGCTCAATCAATAGTGGAAAAAGGAAGTGGTTTCTAGTGTGATCAAAGAAAAAAAGAAACCAAGAAGCTTTATATCTGGGCACGAAATCATAATTAACGATTAAGCCGGGTGAGTGAATTTTACAAAGGTACGAAACACAACGGAACGAATTAAATGCGCTTACAGTTTATAGCACCCCCTATCGCAAATAAAACGAGCTTTGTAAGTTAGAGAGCTTTTTAATCAAATAATTCAGCGAGTGAAGCGATCGCGATGGTTGGTTTTCTGAACTCAAATCCACCTGAGTTTAGTTTTCCTGGTGTATGAAACGACGAAATGAATGAAACGACCTGGGTGAGAGAAGTGAACGCAATCGAAGCTTTCATAGCTTATATGTAAAGTGTAATTCTGTAACAAATAATTTTTGCAGTGTAATAACATATTTTTGAAGTGTTAGCTTCCGTTTATTACATTGTTACATTGAATAGCATTCCAGTCGGGATTATTTGCTGTCACAAATTTGTTAATAAACAGCTTTAGTTGAAGAACGCATACACTCAAGGACACTCTTTGCCTCCCCCCCCCCAAAAAAAACGGGAATAAACCAGTCTCCAGAGGTAGAGCGAAAAGGTGTTAGAACATAGTTGGTATTAGTAACGAGTTACAATCTCTAACCAAATTAAAATAAATACAAATACGACCCTGACCACCTTGCAGCAAAGAAGAGGAAACCAAAAACTGTTTCTTACAGAGATTTTCCAAGCCTAACCAATAAACGTCTCCTTTGGCTAAGGAGAACTGCGCCACTTGGTGACCATAAACCTACAGTATCTCATTGATATTGTAAGCCGAGTTATATTCCGCTTAAGTGAATTGGACATTTTTACCTTTTCCAACGTTTTAAACAGATTTTTGACTCATATCCTTGAGTTTTCTGGCAAGTTTATTGCATCTGTTTTTATTTTTAAAGTTAAATCGTTTCGATATATAATTAACTTAGGGATCCTCAATAGGTTGAATTTATCAGTACAAAAGCGATTTTCATTTAGTAGCAACCTAACCATTTCCCTTTAATTGTTTCAACCAGCATAAACTCAATAGGCTTTTAACTTTTTAATAGAAAACTGCTACCAATACTGCATCACCGCAGGTGGTAATATATTGATTCTATTTACTTACATCCCTATATGCCAGTGCAGACCAACATGAACACACTAAAATAGCACAAGTTCATTCTTTCTTTGGGCTTCGCCATTCAACGATTTTATGGAAGGAGATAATCGTTCCGCGGTTTTATTAAAAAATTTCAGTCCAGTGGATTGCAAGTGATATATAGTGCAGAAAATGATTGCATACTCTAGCCTAACGCGGATCCTTTTCAACTCTTCAAACTGAAAACAAACTCGCGCTCGAGTATTGTACATAGGGGATGAATGTTAATTTATTTTCGCTTAGACCAAGTGATTTTGTGTTTGCTGGAGGAGATGATGCAGGATTTGTGGTGAATAAAGTGTGAATATTTTCATTGAGACATATTTGATATGATCTATTCATAGGATTTCCAATTTATAATTCTGATCAGGATTTAGAGGTTATAATCGAAAAGTATTTAAAATGCCCGCTTGACTCTAAGTGATGGCAATTTTCCAGGACAGATGTTTTCTGAAGAAATTTCACTTAAGGTTTAAGCTTATTGTGAGCTTCTTCCAACACTATCGCTATTAATCATAGCCGTTGCAGGATTATGTTCGGTTGGTTCTATGTAGAGTCTCTTGCCTTCATCCGAGGAGATACCAAGAAATGACAGCAATGCTGAAACTCCCTCGACTTGTGCAGGGAGTGATTGCAAGCGATTAGATATAATGACGGCAGTATGTCACCTCATTGCACGCCTATTGTCTAAGGTAGTGATAAATTTTCAGCTGAAGGTAAAGTACTGTCTAATGATAAATCCCACCAACACCATGAACTTGCCATTTATTAGAATTTATAGACCTCCTTTCATTGTCTGATAACTCAATTTATAATTTCTTCGCATAATGTTTCAGCGAAAGTCTTCTCCAAAGGCTCTTTGGTTTGAAAACGCTTTTTGATTTATTCCAGGCGAAAACTTTGAGGGAGTCTTTGTAGAATTAATATGTTTAGTGGATTGTCCATTTTCCTGCAAAATTGTTTTAGCTGTTTCCTCTTAAATTGTATAAGATACCCAAGTATGAATTGTAGACCTTAGAAATAATGAATTGTATTGGTATAACTAATTGCTCCTTAAAGAGCATCCCCAAAGAATGGTGAAATTTTAAATCTTTCCATTGAATAATTTTCACTTTTGTTCTTTTGATCCTGTTTGTGCTTTCGATTTTGATGTTCGATTTGGACCATCAAGCTTACAGGTCTGGGTTAGGGTTTTATCAAATATTGACTACTTGCCGCATAAAATTATAAATAAAGGAATTTCATAATGAAAATGAAACAAAATTAAAGACAAATAGCTAAGGATTTTATTTCTTAAATTTAATGGAAAGATGATACCAAACACGCTGATGCCTAACATTGTAGTAATGTCTTTCTCCCAACTTTTTTTATAACTTATTGATATAGCTCAGCGGGCATTTAACATATCACTTGTACGAAAGTAAATTTTAATACAAACAATTTTAAAAATCCATTGCATACCGAAAATGTTGTCATCAACCCAAAATTTGTGACAAAATTAGAATATTAGCCGATATCCTGCATTAGATACTTTCATTCGACTTGTTTAAAGATGGTTATAGCGCCATTGGTGATCAAGGCAACAATGCACTGGAATTGCATATTCTTCCTTATCTCTAACATCTACCGCTTTCACTAAAAGAGTGCATATCTCCGATAAACCAATTGTATTAGGTTCATTTTGGAGTGTTGTGTATTAACTCTTTCAATAATAAAATAATTCTTTTTGCTTTATTTTGTTTGCATTTAGTATTCTAATAATTTAAAAATACAATTATATAGATTCTTAAGTTTAAGGATTTTGAGGAAAAAGGTGGTTAGCTATAGTAACCACCATGGTTAAAAAGGACTACTACAATAAGGCGAATCCTTCAAATATAATGGTACAGACTCTACTTGTTAAAATCTTGAAAACTGCTGTTTGATCATTACTGGTATCACTGAAGCTAAAGTCCTTGGTACACAGAGCGATGAAAGTCCTTCAAGATGAGACAATCTAGATCCTTCCAAGAAGTGGACTGAAGTTCCTTATAAACGAAGAAAGCATTTAGAACTGAGCCCACGACCTAAAATCAAGACCATGATTTGTGGGAATTTTCAGTCAACTTCGTAACAAATTCCATTTCGCCGAGTTTGTCGGGAAGAATCATACGCGCGTTGTACTCCTTCACCACATCTGGACACAAAATTTCATCACTTTCTCTGGTACAATTCCTACGACAAAAGAACATTCCCGACGTTTTTAGGATTAAGGTTGGATAGCACGTAAACTGATCTTTTGTCTTTCGATTTAACAATGCTCACATTAGTGTTACTGGTACGTGGTACTCATGTTGTCCCTTCTGTAAATCTTTGTCTTCATTAAGTTTCAACAAAAAACCTTTTATTAGATTTGATTGTTCCAAAAGCTATTATTTGGTCCTTTCGCAAATCTACTTCCACCGAAGAGCTTTTAAAGTAGTTATGGAAATAAAATTTATGCTTTTTTCCTTTGAGGTTTGCGCAAAGTTTTCTTACAAGTTTTCCGCAAAGATCAGCCTCGATGATCATTCCTTGTTTACCGATATACTTTTTAAAATCTTACAATATCCCGATTGTGGACACATATTCTGTTGGAGTATGCGATTCTTGGAGCTAGTGCAATTTAGCACTCTTGCTCCATTTCTGTCTATGAAACTGTCAAAACTTCTTTGAGTCCTGTCAGTTACTATTGATCGGAGGCTCGGGTAGGTGTTTCCGCGAGCGGGATTATCAGGAATTCTATGATACTGTTTGGAATTTCGTCTATTTTGTCGAACAGTTTTAGTGCTTTGTCGCATATTTATTTTTCGATTGTGTCCAGTCGTAAGTGTTTGTGTATGTTCGTGTTCCTAATGTAGCATGGAATTCGAAAAATCCAGCGTAATGCTTTGTTTTGCAGGGATTGGAGCACATTTTTGTGCGTCTTGACTGTCTGGCAGAAAGTAGTACCACCGTAGAGTAATGTCCGTCTAATTATTTGTTTGAAGATCAGCAGTTTGTTTTTTATGTTTAATTGACCTGACTTGTTGAGGGAGCAGAGTATACCCAGGCAGTGTGCTCGTTTCGTTCGTATACGGTCATGCCATGTCAGTGTATGGTCGATTGTTAGTCCTAAGTACTTGGCAGTTCTACCTCAGGGTATGGTCTCTGTGCCAATGTTAAATTGCGTTGGTCGTTGTCCTCTACATCTGGAAATTATCATGGCTTTTGTCTTGACTTTTTTTATTGCAATCTTCGATTTACGGAAGTTTTCTAGAATTATGTCAATTGAGTGTTGCAGCTTTGAGGTGATGACTTCTACTTGTCTTGAAGTATAGTATATGCAGGTCTGCATATAGTGATACTTGTACATTGTTCGGCAAGAGGGGAATGTCTGCGGTGTACAGATTGTAACGTGTTGGTGATCTTGAGAGGTGATCTTCTATTACAACTTTAAAAAATCGGCCTTTTGTCAAAGGCTTTGGCTATGTCAAACATAACTAGGCCTGTTGACTTCCTGCGATCAATGCCATTTCCGATATGTTGGATAACTATTGTAAGTTGGAGTTCCGTGGAGTGTGCTTCTCTGAAACTAAATTGTTGATCAGAGAGAATGTGTTTTTCGGCTATCACTACGTTTAGCCTTATCAGCAATGCCTTTTCTGCCACTTTGGAGATGGATGACAGAAGACTTATTGGTCTTCAGTTTGGTGGGAAGGCATGGTTTTTGTTGGGTTTAGGTATAACCGTTATGATAGCCGATTTCAATGCTTTGGGGACACATCTTCCAAACCTTTCAGCTACGTTTTATAGGCTTTTTGGCATGTTTGAAGATATTTTTAAGCCTTTATATTCATCCAAACTTGCATGCTGAAAATTTCTTTGGATAATGTCAAGCCGTGGACTGTTCCTAGCGGGCATCAGGTTATTGTCATTTAGATGTAAATGTTGTAACTGCCGGTGCCATGAAAGTAAATATGTAACCATCATTTAAATTTGGAGGTGATGAGCAATAATCGTTATAGCTTGATGACTTTTTGATGCTCATTATCAAATTCAGCGCGATAAATAAATATATCTATTCCCTTGAAAGCAATGTCAACAAAAGGTTTCACGGCTTAAATGCTATAATGTTTTGCAAATCTTTGGTTCAAAACATGCAAATAACTACAAGAGGAGTAATATTTTCCATGAAAAGTATATGATTTGGTAAAGCCAAATCCTCTATAAGCTCACTAGGAAAGTCCATCCTATGGTTTTTCCTTGAAAAACTGGACAATGGCGAATCACCTTCCGAATCAAAATTTCCATAAGTGGTTGGCGTGATTTCCTCTACCACGTATACTATATTAATCGTATCACTATATGAATCGTCCAGCTCAACCGCACAAGATTTACTCGACCAGGTTGCTATGGAGAAAAAAGTCGACTTGTTGCTGATAACTGAGCAACACCACAACAAGGAGGCTGAATGGTACTGCGACCGATCCCGGACCACTACCATCTGAGTGCGGGATAGTACTCTACTCGCTGAAGAGCGCTGAAACTATGACTGGGACGAGAGGAGTCTTCACTAACTTGAACTTCACCATGAGATTCGTCAAGTCTGCGTGCATCTGCTGTATGTCTAGGCGATGGCCGCGACATGATAAGCCTGTTATGTATTGGTTCGCAACAGAAATCGCTGAAAAGCCATTTTCTTCGCTTTTCTTGGAACATTCTCTTCGCTCTTTGCAACGTTCAAGGAATCGAATCGTCCGTCCCAATGCTTCTGACGGAGAAAATCCTGAATAATACCCACTTTTTAGTGCCATGGAGCTGAACGGGGTGGTGAAATATTTGAAAACTAAAGAGACCATGGAGCCAGACTTTATCCCAGCGGAAATGGTCCAGCTTACACATCAACTTTGCCCTGACATGTTGCCAAAATTGTTGGAAAAAGGCGAGGCTCGTGCTGTTCAGCATGGGGAAAAGCGATCCGGATGACGTAGCAGTACTGGTTGACGGACGTACTGTTGAACAGACGCAACTCTAGCTGAGTGCGATAATGCATTGAGGGAATGGATCACAGGCCGTAGATTAGCCTCGCGTTAGAGGCGCTTGAAAAGACCGAGATCGTCATACTGATCAAAAAGCGCATCCCTGGTATTATTCCCGTTTATTTCGGAGAAACAAGTATCGTGTCAAAGGAATTAATCAAAACACCATGGCCTAATGATTGACTCGAAGATGATCTTCTTCGAGCGTCAGCGGATAAGGCTGCTGCGGGAGTGTCAGCAGTCAGTCACCTTATGGCCAACACGGGGAGACCAACGCCGAGCAAGAAGCGGCAACTTATGAGTGCAACGGAGTCAGTGCTCTTGTACGGCTCCGAAGTCTGGGCTGACGTTCTTAGCAAGGAGACGTACCGAAGGCGTCTCGCACAGGTACAGAGGCGAGAAGCTCTGTGGATTGCAGCTGTATACTACACTGTCTCTGAACCGGCAGTACTGGTTATCTCGAGGGCGGTCCCCCTTATGCTACTTGCGGAAGAACGTTAGCGAGTGTACTTAGTTGTACTTGGCACTTAGTACTGAAAGTGGGTCGGCAAGAGAAGTCGTCAGCCGAGAGGAAAAGAGAAAGACCCTAACTTTGTGGCAGTAATCATTGATAAGCGAAACGCGAGGCAGGTCTGGGTCTGCTGAACGCATGGTGAGACTGATTATTATCTGACGCAACCACTCAGTGGGCACAGACAGTTTCAGTCTTACCTGTATAAGATGGGAATAGCACGTGGTGATCATTTATAACAAAATTTCTAGATATCAAGAACTCTAAAATTAATTTATATTGGCGAAGATAAACAGAGACTATTCTAAAAAAATACAGAGTTTTTCGGTGGAAATACTGCACGAATTTTGATGTCATAGAATTTCAATTTATCTAGCTGCAATCGCTACAAAACACTCATCATTCCTTAAATTACTTTCATTCCTATTCAGCAGCAAGGCATAAAATCTTCAAATTTCAACACCGAGGATCATTTTATTTGTTCTATACCACGACCTAGCTCTATCAATTCAGTACACGGTCAAATAAACTCGTGCTTCAAACTATGACGGAATATTACACTACATACAGAGAACAAGCCAAAATAATCTGAAATATTAAATTTCTTTGAGAATTCCATCTTGCAACCCAACTCAGAGTACATTCCTTATCAAACTTATTTCATCCTTCAGAATATATATCATGCTGTTTTCCCAGACCCCGAGGAGATGCTATCTGTTCTAGATGGTTCTAGGTGTTTGCTCTCACCAGCAGATTTAATTATGCTTTCCATTAATTGTAACTTTACATCCTGCGACACAAGTTGTTGAAGGCAAAAATATACATTCATAAATACATGTGAGTCCTCCAACATGTACACATCTAAATAACAAGCGCATTCAACATTGCTTCGGAGAAAGGTTGAGACAAGGTAATATATGGAACTCGCGATATAATCCCTGCAAGAAGTTTTCTTGAGCGAGCATGAGAAGGTAGTAATCTAATAGTAAATTAAACCAATTACTCATACTCCTTTGTCTTGTGATCTTCCTCGTTAAATTAAATGCTCTGTTTGAACTACGAATATATGTAATTTTGATTTTTCAATGAGGATGGGTAGTGTCATGGATTTGAATGAGTTCCATCTAGAAGAGAGTTTTAACATTAACATATTTCTGATGGCGAAGATGATACCGAAGGCTTTCACATATACATAATTATCTTTGTGGCACCCATTTTGGATAAAGTCAACACGTATAAATTGGGTCTCGCAGAAAATTATTATTTTATCCAGAAAGTGTGAACCACCTACAGGTAAGAATAAACGTATCAAAATTGAACTTATTGACCCATATTTTCTCATTAATAAGTGGAAACATTTTCAATTCATTTTTTTCGTTTTGTTTCTTTTAAGCGTGCTTACGCAAAGTGGAAATATCACTCTACTAGAGTTCAGAATGCTGAGGATGAAAGTGGAAAAGCCCTTTAAAGATTGACACATTTCGATTCAAAATTTGGCTACCTTCGCTTCGCAATTCTGACAAGACTGGCCAAGTTATACTTTATATTTGGAGTGAAAAACTTTCATCTCTTGTTCAGACCAGCATCCCACATATGACATTGAACAAAAGTTAAAATTATGAAGTAGAAGTGAACAATTAAGTGAAAATGGTAATTACATGAAAATGTGGCTATTGAACTCTGAAGAAAATTCAGGCAAGGCTACATTTATGCTATTCGACAGAACATTGCGACCCTTATAATCTGCAACTACGTACCATAAAGCAGATTGGAAGGAGATTGATTTGATCTGTTGCTGTTATTAAGGTGTTTAATTACTATACAATACAATAATTACTTATATTATTGTTTTAAAGTGGCATAAATCAATTTTTCATTCAACGAGATATTTAAGAGTTCGCATTTGAATTTATTAAAAATATTTGCAACCGTTAAAAAATGCCAGTGATATTTTCAGAACTATCTTCTTCTTTGCAGTACAGCCCCTCCCTGGCCTCCATTGCCCACAACAAGCGCCTCCAACTGTCTCGGTTGACTGAACGCGTCCTCCAATTTCGAAATGCAGGCAGCGATGAGCTGTCTTTGTCAACAGAGTCAGACCAGAGTTTCCTCGGTTTCTGGTCTCCGCGCTTCAGTTCACCCAACAAATACTTTTTTGGTTACCCGTTGTTCGCCCAAACGATTCTAATGGCCGACTCATAGCAATATTTATTTATTTATTTATATTCTATCTTACAGACAAACCATCTAAATAAAAAATAGAATTAAACAAATAGCAATAAGAATCAATAGTTCAATTAGAAAGAAGTAAGTCTCTTAACCTAGACTTAAAAGCTAAGTACGAAGGAAAAAGACCAAGCTTGAGGTCGTTATATGGTCTAGGAATACGAACAATAAGCTAGAATTAATGCGAACAAATGGGAACACAAACAGATTATTTGTTCTCGTTGAGCGCCAAGGATGTTGAAAGCGTATAGACTACTGTCAATCTGGTGGTGGTAAAGTCAATACAGAAAACACAGATCAAGGAAGGTAAGACGAGACTTCAAAGAAGGAAGATGAAGAGGAGTGAAAAGTGACTCATAAGGATGATAAGGCATGTTATGCTTATAGAGTACGATGCGAATAAACTAACGTTGAACGTATTCAATCGTAGAAATGAGGTAAGAATAACGGGGAAACAAGACTACAGAACAATATTCTAGGATAAGACGAACCGAAATAACAAACAAACGTACAGTAGTAGAAAGATCATTGAATTTATGAAGATGCCTCAAAACGAAACTATAGAGTTGCTTGAATAATCACGTTAAGGACATTAGCGTCAAATTTTAGGCTTTGGTCGAGGTGACTCCTAGGTCTTTAAAAGTGGTAACAATAGAGAGAGGTTGTTGATGCAACGTGTGAGCAAAGTGCATTTTAACGAAAAAGTCATTTTGTGGCATTTACGAATATTAACATGTAAAAAGTTAGAAGAACACCAGTAGGAGAGCGTGGTCAAGTCGTCTTGTAGAAGCTGAAGAACTTGAAGTGTTCTACCTAACTGATAGATCTTAAATCATCAGCAGACAGAAGGCAAGGAGAGGAAATCACAGATGGTAGATAGTTTATAAAAAGATGGAAAAGAAAAGGCCCTGGAATAGAACCTTGAGGGTACCAGATTAAGGATAAAAAGGGGGTAAAGTAATGCCGTAGAGACTTACACAACAGGAACGATGGGACAAGTAACACTGCATCCAAGAATATAATAAGCCCGAGATACCAATAGCCTCTCATTTGAGACATAGCAGATGGAGGTTGACAGTGTCAAATGCCTTGGAATAATCCGTGAAAATAACTTCGACTTGGAACTGCCTGTCCAAAGCCTGAGCAATGTCGTTGATAAATACAGTTAAGTTAGTAGTCGTAGAACGACCTTTATGGAAGCCATGTTGCTCATGAGCAATAACTAAGCGCAATTAAGCAGAGAATCGTTTGTACACAAAACGTTCAAATAGTTTTGGAAGACAAGTAATTAGGGATATAGGTTGATAATTGGATATGTCCGAAGGATCACCACTATTAAGAATTGCAACAATGGAAGCTTGCTTCCAAGTAGCGGGAAATACACCAGAGCTTAGACTGAGATTGAAAAGAAGCGTTATTGGAACTGACAGAGAGGATGCTAGAGATTTAACAAATATGTTTGGAATACCATCAGGCCCAGTACTTATGTAAGCATCAATGGAGTTGATAACTGTTTCGACTTCAAAAGGATCAGTACACAAGAGATAGAGAGGAATAGGATTCTCGATGGCGAAGGTAGGGAGAAGAACAGTTTATATACAAGTAGCAAAAGTGGAGGAAAATAACAAAAAAATAACTCCGAATTATCGTCGGGACTTCCTCGTTCCCAATAAATTTCAATTGAGCGTTCACGTCCATACTAGTTACGAAACAATATTGTGTTCTGTAAAACAACCTCATCCACTGTACTATTTTTCCTTCCTTTTTTTCCTGTTTAATATTACTTCTAAAAATTTGATCGATGCAAAACTTTCTTTTTTTCATTTAATACCAAATGAAGCAATTTTTTCGGTAAGTTTTAATTTCATCATAATATTTTTCAGCAGTTAATAATCGACCCCTTTTATTTAATGCAGTTTCCATAGCTGTTTGTTTGGGTCACAAGATGCCTCGCGAAATCTTTTTAGAAAAAGAGCTTGAAATATTCTTGTCTTGGAAATAGCGTGGGTTGTATGTTACATTGTGTTCGCATAAAATATAGTAACTGCGAATTATGGCAATTTGTTTTTCCACACTGAAGTCCCCTTTTTCTAGGATTTAGATTCTTTTCGGCAACTAGTACGAGCTTTCAGAAAAGAAAGTTTTTCATTGTCTTCATCATCGTTTTTTCAACCCGATATAGATATTTGCAAAATTGGAGTAGTTGTTTGTGAAGTATCAGCATTTGATTGAAGACTTGCGGGTGTAAGGCGCGAAGCACCACTCATTTTCCTCGTAAACATCCTAATTAACTTCAAGTTTGAAGTATCTTGCATGTCAAGTGGTTTTCGTTGTAACTATTCTTATCTGCAGGCTGACATCTTCTTTCAGTAAATGACTGAACATAAAAAATATTTTACGTGGTTCCATATTCTTCTTCGTATTCCAAAGCTTCTAAAACTTCATGCGACGACAACGTATGAAAATCACAACAAGGAATCACAACGCGTAAGGACGGCATCCAAGCCCAACGTGTGAAAATCAAAAACACTTGTGGCGCAATATAGAGCTTATATTTACTATTGCATCAAAAAAAACTGAATGGTTACGTTCGAAAGTTCACCAAAAAGGTAAATTAAGCTTACCCTTTTCAAAAATTTCTCCTGCTATGCTCTCCCATGTTTGAAAAAGACTGACGTTGAATTACGCTTGCCTTATATTCATTGTAAATGGGGTTGCCAAGATAAAAAATACTAAAGTATCGATGAGTACGGCAAATACCAGAAAAAATGGACGAATAACCAAATCGATATTTTTTTAACCAAATATTTGCATTTCATTTGCGGATGTTATGCTGTAATGGATTCAACTCCTTTTATTCCACTGGCAGCCTTTTCCCATTGCCAAATTTTTTAAAGTTGGCAAGGGAGCCTTCAATATTCGATTCAAAACTCCCACGCCAGCGTCAAGAACCATTTTATTTAACTATTTGATTTAACAATTTACTCGTTCTGACAGGTGACTCGGTGTATTTTCCCTAATTTTTTTAAAAAGATATTTGCGTCTTAACTTGTATTGAACCTCCCTGTAAGCGGAATTTCTCGTACTGTGTGGTTTCACGACCTCAAAAGTTTCTTTCTTATTATCTACACTATGATATGTGGTTTGCGTCTCATTATGAAGACTGAAAAATATTGGAGTATTCAATAATATTGCCGTCTTGGTAGTGTAGTTATGTTGAAATGATTTCTAAGATTATGCGTAGATATGGAGCTGGCTTATCATTTCCGGATGTCCTTGCAAATGTGAAGTAAGCTACAACATAAAATTTAAGTATAAAAGAGATTATTTTTAAACTAGCCAATAAGTATTATTCTGTTGTACACGAAGATTGTTACTTTTTTTGTGCTTCTTTCGATTGTTACTTTAAATCCTTTTTCTTTTATATCAAATCTTCGGTTTGTTCACTTTAGGAAATAAGAAAGTACATTTATGCACATATGTTGCACATTACTACTTATTTATGTCCGAAGTAATTATGTTTAGTCCGAATTAATATTTATAAAACGAAAACTGGTTGCTTTTCGACTATAAGTTTTAGTATTTTCTTCTTCTTATTAGTAAAAGATCTTTGCCTATTTATATACAGAAATTTTTGCTTACTTTCGAAAATAATATCTTTTAGTTTACTTTACTTTAGTTTAGATTGTTTCCTGAATCCTCATTAAGTCTTTTTTCCACAAGTACTTCCCTCATTTCGAGACTTGCAACCATAGGTAATTTGCAGATATTATTGACCTCCTCAATGACCTCTAAATCACAGAAGTTTATGGAGCGACCTTCTTTAATTACATGTTCCGCGACTGCCGACTTTATCACTATTTTCCATTTCTTCGAAATAACTCCGCCTCCTTCACCTCTTCCTTGAATCGGACTGACACCAAACGTTTCGTCTGTCCAATGTAGCTTTTTTACAGATCGGGCACGTAATACGATATATCCCGCGTTTTTCTTCATAATGCTTTTTACCATCCTCAGAGCTTAGAATTGTTCCGATTTGGTACCTCCTACCAGTTGCTACCGCTTTGGTGCCATGCTTTGCCAATGCGCCAGCTAAACTGGCGAACATGTGTGAACATGGTATGGACATAGCGTAACAACAAACAGCGCTAACACTCCGAACAAACGACCGATCTAACGGTATTCAAAAAATTCTGCAGAGTTGCATTGGTGTTCGTAAAAATGTTTGGTTTTCTCTTTTTTGTGTATCTATTTACATTTGGCTTGTAAACAAAACGAGCAAAAAATAAAAAAATTTACCAACACTAATACAATTCTGCGAAATCCGTTAGATTGGTCGATGTTCGGAGTGTTATCGCTGTTTGCTGTTACGCTATGGTATGGATATTCTATTCGTTTGTTGCGAGTCGGATAGATTGTTAGCTGTGAAGAGATATGAGAGTTCTCGTCGTGCTAGTTTTTCCCTCTTTTGGCGTTTGTGGTATACATTTATGTAGGTTTCTACAAAAAAAAATCGGGGTCAAAACCGTTAACGTTGCTGTAGTTCTTTCAACATGCATGTTCAAAAATATTGTAACCCCATTATTGGAATTTATGAACATGTTTGGATAATCGGCTGGGTCGGGAGCTCAGTTGTAAGACGCAACTCGCCTAGCGAAAACCGATCTGCAAGCGCAAGAACAATTTAGATGCTATTCCGTCGACCGTAGAATGTCTACACTATGGACCTGGTATCGATGATTCCATGTGAGTGGAAAAATTTCATGGTTCATTCATTCCCAAATTTTTCAAAATCGGTTACCAAAGTTTCTCAAAAACCAATTAACAGATTGCGTCAAAATTTTTCATGGTAATTCAATACAAAATTATCTTCCGGGTATGATAGGGTTTTCTGTTTTTCTTTCTTAGTTTTTGTTTTATTGGCCATATGATGATAAATTTTTTGTCTGAAAGTTACAATGTATGTTTACACGCCCGCCAATTCGTCATTAGTCGAAATTTTCAAAATATCCACCCGATTAAAGTATATTATTTGTATAAAAGTTTTCTACATTTTTTGTTTTAGATGATTTTCGGAGGCATCGCAGTGGTTACCGTTTAAAAGAATGTTTTTTTTGACCATGATCCAATGATCAGACAATATCTTTGAATGTTTCTGATATTTTTAAATAAAAAAATGAACATATTTTCGAACGTTTATTCATTTAAGATAGTTGAACTGCCAATCCCCAAATTCTAAAAGTTTTTCTTGCAAAAATTCACAAATATATCTTTTTATCTTCCTTATATATGTATATCTCACTTGAATACTTTTTTGCCTAGAAAAAGGAACAAACCATCATTTTTTTTATGGTAAAGTGATTCGGTAGTTAGGACCAATAGGTATTACCACATGGTATTCGTTCTTATAAGACAAGGTCGAAGACAATTGAAGAAAATTATGAAATTCGCAAGTGTTTGTAATATTTCTCCCAGGGACTGTTAAGGGCCAATAAATGCATTTAACACACTCGTTAGAACTTCATTCATGTGTCTTTGTTTACTCAAATCCACACATGCTGCTTTCCATTCTTGGATATGTTAGTCGGTTTATGTTCGAACTTTACGCAATTATAATAAAATATCACATTTAAATAAATACTGTAAATAGTGCTATTTAAAAATAAGTCCAAGCATTATGTGACTTTCAGCTCCTGTCTTCATAATTATATTTTCTGATCTTGTACGTAAATTTGGTCGTCCTGGTGCTTTTTCCATCTCTGCCTCTGCAAAACCATTGTTGCACAGTCAATGGATCACGACCAGCTAACAAATCTGATTTTTTCTCACTCGAATCGTTTACATTTTGCTTGTAAACGATGTCTGAAGCAAGATTTGGATTTTCATCATCAGAATTGGACACTTTTAACGTTGCGCTAACAATTAGTAGTTAGCGAATGAGTTTTTTGTAAAACAAAACAGCTAAAAGCAAACGTTAAAAAACAAAGAGCTCATAAATAAATGGATGTCAAAGCAAATGTCTTGCTATGACCTGGAGTCATACGTACCCACTCTGACATGTCGTACGTGTATCTCACTGGGCGCGTGGCCTGGCACTGAATCAAGGGACGTTGCAGGTGGAGGTGGAATGTAATTTCAGCTGTCAAAGCATTTAAATGCGTAAAGATTGTAGATAATGAAATAATACTGTCTAAAATTTTGTAATTTTTTTTTGTGTCACCGACGCCACATTAGATTGGACTTGCCGCCTTTCTTGTTTAGGTATTTTCACCAAATCAATGCGTATCATGTCGTAATTTTTCACTATTTAAAGACAGCCTACATTTCTTTTGCTATAACCATATCCTGACTCAACAAAAAATTGTTATACTATTCAAATTTAGCATCACT
This sequence comes from Stratiomys singularior, assembly GCA_954870665.1. Lineage (NCBI taxonomy): Eukaryota > Metazoa > Arthropoda > Insecta > Diptera > Stratiomyidae > Stratiomys > Stratiomys singularior. Next base: position 124,601,181 of record OX940878.1, on the reverse strand, counting down.
ATGAGCTATTGAAAAATATGCAATTTTCCTTTAAACCATAGAATTATGGTTTATAGAATTATAAATTCGAAATAGATTAGAATTATAAATTCTATGGTTTAAAGGAAAATTGCATATTTTTCAATAACTATCTAAACCAACCATAGCAAAGCAGTCCAAACAACTCCATATCACTATGAGCACCAATGGTCTGAGCAGCTTTCATTCAAATACTTTATTCATTCGGGAGTGCTCTAATAGATTTGACAGTTTGACGATGACAGTTTTAAGGCGCCAGGAGTGAGTGTCATATTTTAAAGCTCTTTGCACATTAAATTAATTAGCAACTTCTAAAGAAAAATCAACGGGTACTGGTCATTCGCTTGGAAATTGTTGTGACTGTTTTGAGTCAGATCTGATGAAATTTCAAGTAAAGTTTTTGGAGAACTATTCCACAGATTTTATTTATTTATTTGTTTATCTACCAGACAAGGCAACATTGTAAGATAACAAATTGACTTAAAAATTTGTGCTACAAAATTACAAAATTCATACAAAATAAACGCAAACCGACTGACAATAATTAGTGATAAAAATTAATATGATGGAATTAAGAAGATAGAAAATTTGAAAGCAGAGTTTTGAAATGGATTAATAAAAATATGTGGATTGTAATGCGCACTAAGAGAATTGAAATTTCATATGGCTCGTAATCAGCATGTATTTGATGGTGTCGCTCTTCGAACAGTGGACAGCATTGTCTAATAACTCACAATGTCTCATGAATTTTTATTCTCTCAGGTAAAAACGAAATCGTTGTTGACTCTCTAAGGACATTAAACGCGAAACCACAGGATACCATTGTTCTGCCAGAGGCAAAGAATGACATATCGAGGAATCGCAGTCTATGCTCATAAGAGGATAAATTGTGGAAATTGCTTGGGTAATAAAGTCATCTCAGTGCAAATCAAACCAATTGTTCTTGTATGACTGATCCTTTCAATATGGACGGCGAAGGCAGGATCCCAGACGAGACAAGCGTTGTCGAGAATGAGATGGACTAAGGATGCATATAAAGCTCTAAATACCCAAATATACTAGAATTCTTCGGATCGTCGTTTGATGAATCTAAGAAAATTGTTAACTCGCCAGAAAACTTTATAACAGCCCAAGTTAATTCGCAGTTTCTTGTCGAAGAAAACACCAAGGTCTACGATACTGTCTACACGGTTAAGTTTCTGATGGCTTAGCAGATAATCTCAAATCATGTCTGAGTTTTTCCAAGAAAAACTTATAATTTGACACTTGCCGAGATTCAAAAAAAATTTATTTGTTTCAGACAATTCATAAAGTGTATTTAATTTGTCTTGAAGGAGCTTCGTTTCTCCTTGGGATGTAACCAAATTGAAGAATTTGAAGTCATCTGCCCAAAACAGCTGAGGTTTGCCAGAGAGGATTATAGACAAATCAGAAATTGAAAAAAAAGGACCGCGATGATTGTCTTGTGATACGCTGGGAAACAGTTTTATTTCTCTGTCCTTTTTTGAGGTCCGCTCCGAATTACTCCAATAAAAGGCCACTAATTTCAAAATTTTTTGACTTATGAGATAGAATTTTGTGATTGACGCAATAAAACGACGAACTGAAGTCGGTATTAATTGTGTCAGTTAGGTGACCTTTTTCTCTTGCACCGAGGATGCTAGAGACCTTTAGAGTACGATTCGTTACTGTTTACCGATTTTTTCGAAAACTGCTGTGCAACAGCACAGCAGTTTTCGAACAGCAGTTTTTCAACAGCAGCTAAATGATCAACAGATCATTTAGCCGAGGTTCAATATTTGGGTATAAGAGGAACTATCGTTCACAGCGGATAGTTTCTATTATTATGTCAACATACTACCCATGCGATACCCGTGATTTGAGTTGAAATTCTTTATCTAGCTCATTAAATTTACTGACTTTTAATTTTGTTTGGATTTATTTCTGGAATTTTATTATTTTGTTTCGCAACTAACGACGGTCTCTTTAAAACTAAGGGTCTGAGAGTTTGTTTTTCATTTTAATTTTTAGCACGTGAAATTCTACGGCGTCCATTAGAATTTTACCGCAGTGGTCTTTCGTATCGTTTATACCTAACGTTCAGAGCATACTAGTCCAGTCAATATTCCAGAAATTATTTTTAATGCTGTCATAGTCAGTAATATCATTATTATACGAAAGTGGATACGCAGTATCCGTAGTCCGCAGTATCCGCAGTATCCGCAATATCAGTAGTGTATAATTTAAAAAAAATGGGAAATGGTGGACATTTTTTGAAAATAAATGGTCTGCATCACTGATTGGACTGACAGCTACTGCGTCATATGCGTTGGTAAAAAAGATGTATCCAGTTACCATTTTGGTTGTGAGACGGAAAAACTAGGTGCAAGTCATAGCCAAGGACGGGTTAATTAGATTGAAGTTTATATTGTCCATAAGATAGCTTGGCATAAGAGTATTCTCTGACTCATCTACCTAAAATGTTAAATTGAAACGGTTGAAGTCTCTACAGATGAAAATTATGTCATTTTCGTCAATAGATACTGCCAGGGACGAGATTAAATTACACGCTTCAATGTCGATTTCTTCGGTGGATCCAGGTGGGATGTAGACAGTTCCAATATAATAGTCAATCCAATATAAAAGTTTTTTGATGCGAACAATTCTATGCTGGTAAATGGTGGTGTCTTAATAGACACCACCACCACGTGTCTGCCCAGTGTTGTGAAAATCCCTGTTGTCTTTCAAAATTGTTCAGGTAGCTCCCAGCATTTTCTGTTTAATAAAAGAATTATTTAACCTTATTTCAGGAAATGTAGGCGTCAAGGTACAGTTTGCTGAGCTTACCTCTCATACCACCGCAACCATGTTAAAAGAGGTTCATACGTTTCGAAGATTGTGCATTATTCAGGACGAAAAAAGTCACGATGTTGCTTTTTAGATATTTGACGTTACGTTTATCACCCAAAATCTTTATAGGATTGCGATGGGAAAATTCACAGTTCTTCATGGTTTCTAATATAAAGCTTCAAGGAGCCATCAACTTCGATGTGCATGTCCTCACGCTGGATCGTCAAGATGAAATTCGTCTTAGTTGGGTGGGAATGATTTGAAAAGTCATAGCTACGTCATTTTGGATATCAGGTAATGTATGTTGGATTACCTGGTAAGGGATTGAATTGACTTTAGTGTCAGTTCAGCTCTACTTGCATGCAGTTTTTTATTAAAGATTTTAGAATTTTCGAAAATATGAATTTGTGTGATTTGCTTATTTTTGGAACTAAAATTAGGTGAATTGACAATAAGACTATGTGATGTTGCTCCTGGGGCCAAATTATTGTATTTTGGTATACGTGACCGCTCCTTTTCAGCTCTTGATTCTGATGTCCCCGCTTTACATTTAGTTAACATACCATTCTAGACATAGGGCGAACTATCAGCTCTGAGTTTAGTAAATAGTCACGCATATGGCTTCAGAATATAAACTTTGAAGGCACGACGAAGTTTCTTCCGGTTTGGTAGGCATTCTACTTTGCAGCCCCGTATCATTTGAGGGCTATCAAATTAACGCTGAAGTTGATTTGCGTTGATTATAGCAGGAACTATTTCAGGTTGGTTAGCAAGATCTAATTTCCTGAATGAACGCTACCAATCCTCCTCACACCAATAGGTACCGAGTTTCGAAATTTGCGGTGAGTCTTCGGGAACTTCAATAAAAAGGTTCTCTTTTGTAGCTTTATCGTTTACGCAAAAGACAGGATTCTTGGCTTAATGTTGCTTGCCTTTAACCGCTCTCATCATCATATATCTGATTAGGACCTTAATCCTTTCCTTCCAAAGCTGTTGCTTAGTCTTGTAGACAGTGGATTTCTCCCTAAACTTCAGATGTTTTTGCTCATTGCTGCGTTGTGAGCTTATTTAAAATATTTCAAAATATCTGTTCCGAGGTATGATCAGGAGCTGCATTGCTCGGAGGATTTAAATATGCCAAAAGTGATTTGATCGGCAGCTATCGACTATTCAAGAGCTGTGCTGAATTTAATATTACTACACTGGATAGCGCTGTACTTAGTTCATCACAACAGTAAGCCATTTTGACAAAACATTTGTCATTCCCGCATGATCTGAATGCCAGGTGGCGATACAAAGGCCCTTTACTACGATTAGGGAATCAATTTGAGTCATTATTTTGTCATAAAAGTGGGAAATATCGCCTCAACATTTTGGCAGTCGGAGTAGATAAAATGGGCCTTAATGTAGGAATGGGACTAATCAGGTGCAGCATCCACGCACAGTTTCCGTTTTAAAAAACTCTTGCATAAAGCATATTTACATGTGTGATCAAAAGCCATACAATGAGAGATCATACTTAACATTCATAAGTGAACAATCCGTGAGAAAAAAGTCAAGGTTTTGAAATTTTTCTCATATGAGAAAAATACAAAACAGTACACATTGCACAATCATCACACATTGTGTTGGATGAATCAAAAACAATTAATTGCGTCACTTATTGATATCTCAAACAATCATGCAGACGAACCGATATGTCCTTTTTTAGTTTTGCTTTAAGCACAAATGCGTCATTGCAATAAATGAACATAAAAGCGTCGCGAACCCTAAATATGACGTAGTTTTTCACATGAAATGGGCTTTGAATGGCGGTCTGGCACGTCTACCTCTTTTGAAAGACAAGCAATGACAAATTTTGATGTTTCTAGTGATCCTGAATAAGGAATTCTGGTGATTTTTTAAATAAACATTCAATGTCACTCAGTTGGTGTCCACTAATTAGATAACTCAGTAATCCAACATGACTGCGAGACTCAACATTTCAAATGGTTACTGGTCCTTGAAAGATCCTTCTTAAATGATCCTCCTTCCCTTAAAACGTTCTTAAATGTGCAAAAAAGATATTTTTGCATGGCTGAAAGAAAATAATGAATTAGTCTGGGACATATCATGCTAGTTAAGTAAACTTTTCACCTGCTCCAATATTTTATGCCAAGTGTAAAGTTCTACCAATAAATTTATGTAATATTAGCCCGGTTTGAAGCCCCTTAGTAAAAAAGAAATTTTATCGCGTGTTATCCCCATTTGAAATTAGTTCAGTACCATTCACAGGCACATCATAAATTTACATCCTGTTATACGAATTTCATCACACAATATCGCGTGCTCAACATTAATTTCTTAGAGCTGGCTCCTTCGGAGCGAGCAAACTTCGACGGCAAGTTGGAATTCGTTTTACTTGGAAAAACCCAAGTCCATTACTCTAATTGGGCACTGATTATTACCAGGAAGTCTCCTTAAATATATACAACTCCAGCGGGTTCGTTCGCATAAATCACAAAATGCTAGTGCTAACAAACTAATTAACAGTGCAATAAGTTTGTATTTGCATGAGGAAAATCTTGTAACTAGTTGTATTTTCGGGGAAATTCAAGTCATAGTCAAGGAGTTTTCCACCAAACCAATGCAAACGGATACTCGAAGCTCGTTTTGTTTGTGGAATTGTATGACTAGAGGGTATTGATTGGACGGGTATCAGGTGAAACGTTCATTAGCTTACACGGAAAAGATGAAAGGAAAAAGGTTGTAAAAGTTTGCTCCAAACCCTGATAGTTTTGCCATGAATCATTCCAGTGTGCTGCAGGGATGTAATAACATGGCAATTCGCTTCCTTTTCAGTGTGAATTTCAAGTTTGGCTGCGATTTTGGCTTCAAGTTGATTTGTTTTGAAGATTACTCCGGTTGCAATGAAAGAGCTCATATCAATAGGGAAAATCTGCATCTACCAACACCCCCATTTAAATTTCTAGGATGTTTGGTATTCGAAACATGGATGATGTAATAATTACAAGCTTGTATTCCATTCCCCAGAAATTTTAGCCTCCTCTAATCGATACAATTTGTTTGCCTTTAAACAACAGTCTGCCAGTAAAACTATGTTGTTTTGTAGAAATGCAAGGTATTCTGCCAAATAAAGGAAGGTTTTTTGCATTTCACCTAACAGAAGAACTTGGACTTGCAAAACATATTAAATAGTGGATGAAATACTTATGAATTATTACGACGAGTAATTAGCATTATTTTCCTCATTGAGTTTTAAGATTACTTTAAATCCTTAAAGTCTCAGTATTTCGTTTTGGTTAAAGAAGTCCTAACAGCCTACTTTCCGAACTTATGGTTCGGGAGAGGCACCGGGTTAAGAGACCAAGCCTTCAAGGTGTTCAGAAAAGCAATAAACAAAAACACAATTTCTTGAGCCTTGGAGCTGATGCATCAAACGTGAGTGCTTGAACACTGTATAGCTTTATTTTAGAATTGGAAACATAAGCAAAAGTGTGTCTATGCTATAAACAGAAAAAATTTGATAATATTCATACTGCATGTTTACAATATAACATTGGGATATCAACAAATAATAAATCTCGTTTGAGCCCTAAAAATACAGGATCACAAGAGTGTTGTGAAACAAAAGGCTTATGCAAGAGAGTGAGCCCGAAGTTTATAAAGGCTGGTAATTCATAAAATAAAGAATTACAGAAAAGGTGTTATTAAAATTGTCATAAAATCGCATCTGAAGCAAAACGTAGTACTGGCTTTGAATATATTTCGGTAGGAAATGACAACCAAAATGGTGTCCTTTATTGACAGTATTAAGCTTTGGACATGTTTCAGCTGGTTTTTATAAAGTGTAAAAATTTTATTGCTGCATTGTTATGCCTTGGAAGAAATACATTACATCGGAAACTCCATCTCAATTTCATCCCCTTTGTACATTTGAAAATAATGAATTTTCCGCCATTCAAAAACAAACCATTTCAACTGGATTTGATTGCCGAAATGAAATGTTTTTCACATGCCATACTTGACAGAGGAACAAAAACAATTGTCGTTTCTTTCTTCATCTGCTCTTTCCACGCGGTCTAACCCTTGTAGACGTTTTCAATTTTCATTGAATATTTATGCGTAAAGTACTGTTTTATTTATTGTTTTCTTACAATTTACATAATTGAGCTATGAAAATTATTTGATGTTATAAAGGGAGTCTGTGTAAGCAATGATATTTATTGTAGACGATGTGATATTGATGATCCCTTTGTAGGCATTGTATGAATTATTTATTAGTCAGTGTGATATGGTGAGGTAATGTTTGCGAAAACAACTTTTCATAGAACGCCTAAAATTATTTATTACAATCCGAAAAAAATCCCTTTGTGAACTATTAATTTAGGGGAATGTGGGCTACAATTTGGATGCAATGGTAAATATAAAACCGAAATTATTTTATTATTCGCAACTTAATTCGGGTTTTCCATCAACGAAACTTCATTCGTGGCGAAGATTTCGACCCTAAAAAATATTTTTATACATTTTGCTAGATGTTCTATGTTCAAAGAAGTGTTTGGGTAAAATACATTTCTACATACAATACAATACACATTTCTTCTTTTTATTCAAATTATTTTTCATTGTTTCACAATATTCTTACAAAGAAAACGGCGTTTCTTCAAGCCGGTCATAGTTTTTCAATAAAAAATTGGGGTATTTGTCCTTATCTGAAATAAAATTCTTAAAACTAATTATTGAAAATTTTCATGTACTGTTGTTGATTTAAGGCGAACCGGAATTCAAACTCACAAAAACAAATTTTTTATCCAACCCTACTTCAGAATATTGACATGAGTTCTTTTCATTACCTAATATTCACGAAAAACGTAATACAAGGAAGTTCCTATCCTGCTTTAAGATTTAAAAAAAAAGGCATGTACAGCAACAACGTTTCATTGCTCACAATATGTGCAGAATTTCGTTTCCTGCGAATGTAATTTATACATAAAATTGTCACATTTTGACAACTTTTGGGGAATTTTTACATCTTTGTTCTGTGGGCATAAGTAGCAACGAGCGATTTTCATCGCTTTGGCCGACTCGACCCAGCTTCAGCCTCATGATCCACTCCAAGTAACTTGGTAATTATATTATTTACGTCGTTTGAAAAATTACTCGAATTTCTGCCACGCTCTTTGACTTGAGGCACTACTTGGGACTTCATTACGTCTTACTACCTTAAGGCCTTTTTCTCTTACCTTATGTCTTACAGCCATTGCCAAGAACATCCCAACTTACTATCTATGTTTGATGGTTTCCAAATAATGTTTGTTGTTTTGTTTAAAATCATTTCTAAAACAGTAGCTGGCCAACTTCAAGCTCTTCAGCTAATAAAATATGTCACACATTTCTGATCAAAAGAATCCACGCCACCCTTGCTTGATTTTTCAAATAATTTCAGGTTTCGAAGATGTTGTCCATCAATATCCGACGAATGATGCATCAAGGATACTAAGACAACGATTTTTTTTTTCTCTTTGGCACATATGAATCCAATGTTTTACCGCAAATAAATCCAAATAAGGATAATCAAACCGGTCGTAATCCCTGTAGCAGAAACTACCTGAAGATTTATCTTTCATTGATTTCATATAAACGAGGAATTCGCATCGCTCCCGGAAAGCAACTAGCGTTTGATATACCATCTAATACTCCGAATATATAAAATTTGATTTGCAGTTCTCTGGGAAGATGTCAAGTATATAAGAAATAAGATACACGTGGTCAGTCGCTCTTCTTTGTACGTCATCGGACCTTAGAACAGATAGAAAAGAAAGCCTATTCCAAGTCATTACACTTCTGAAAATATTGTGAGCGGTTCCATGAGTGACCCATAGCGTACGGACGTCTTCATAGTTGAAGTAAAATATACCACTCAGTATTGGAATACTTATGAAGACTCGGATTTTGACCTCGTGCAAAAGACAAACGAAAGCAGATAAGTCATTCCTAGTTCTCTTCTCCTCATTACTTCATGTAAGAATGTACGAAATAATTTGACTCATGACAAGCATGGACAGGAAGTATCTATTTCTGTATTTCTACTGCGTATCTTTGAATTCTAGGCAAATGTAGTGCAATATTTTGAGCTCTTTTTTGAAAAATTAAAATTCGAGATTTTGAACATTTGAAACCAGTCTATCCGTAAAAATAACCCTACTCTTTTGTTATGTAATGTAACAAACCGTTCCAGGCGTGACAGGGGAAGTGTTTAGTCGGTAGTCTGGTAGCGGGAGTCCGACACTCAGGGCGTTAATAGCCTTCAAGTCCCAAACAAAAACAAAAAAAAACACTATTTTCTTATATCTTGCTCTCCCTGGTCTTCACGTTCATCACTTCCTATGTTACTCTCTGTATCATCATCAATAATTTTCGATGCAGCGTCACTCAGTTCTTAATCGTTTGCAAAGATGTGCAACTTCTCCGTCTGCGTCTGAAAAGTCTTCTTCCAAAATTTTTTAGTATTTACTCTTCACTCAAATATCGTGCCATTTTGTCTAAAAAAAGAAAAACACAATAAGGACAATTTTTGATTATCGTTATTTGACAACTACTGAGGTTACATGAATTCTCGACGAATATGGCGTAAGACGAAATTACTTATACGCGAAAAAAAAATAGAAGCAGAAGAAAACTACTCAACAAATTTAGTTAAGGATTAATACACTTTTAATTTAAATTTGGTTGGTTAACACGGTCAATCACATATTAGTTTATTGCCACTAATGTTTTTACTGTCTTATTTTTGATTTTTATTTTATTATTATTTTATTGCTTTGTTTTATTTTATTATAAACGATCAGGGGGCAATCAATTTCCAAATGTTAAGGCTCCAGAGTTTTGTTGCATGCGTGGTGCACACAGCTGCTTTTAACAGATGTGCTTAATTTTTTGTGGTTATAATTAGACATGTGTAACGCAACGAAAATTGATGCGCTGATACACTGATACCAGCGCCGGCAGTGGTATCAACGCATTGCGCTGATACCATTGCGCCATGATACCATGATCGCATTGGCTTAGGCTTGATACAGTTGGCGGCCGGCGCTTTGATTTGGACTCACATAACATCATATGAGTGCCGGCCGGCAATCGTATCAACGCAGCGCATTGTTGATACCATTTTGCTCCGATACCAAAACTGCATACTCCTATGCATATTTCTATGCTTGATATAGTGTGTGAGCTCTAATTCACATCACACAATACGTTGGCCGATATTCGAATGTGATTTTCTGTTCGAGAATAACTCTTGTGCTGTGGAGATTTAAATTTTCGCGTGAATATATCGTTTTGCTATTAGCTTTTTGAAGGTGAATTTAATATAGTAGAGTTGTGTTGCATAAAAAAATGTGTAGTACAATTAAAGTGCAGCCTGAAAAATAAAACCTATGACTTTTGGGAAACTTTCTTCACATAATCAAAGGTACATACTTTCAATGAAAAATTTTTATTATTTCACATTTACAAAATGTTAAAACAAAAAAGTCAAGTCTTGATGCATTTTTCTGAAATCACTGACGACCTTAAAGTCAAATGTAAATATTGCGGGCAACAACTTTCTGTGGTGAATAAATCCACTTGTGGTCTGATAAGGCATTTAAAAAGAAAGCATCCAGGACAACAAATGGCACGACAAACATCTTCTACTAGCCGTGAAGATATGTAACCAACCGTTTCGGCTGCTAAAATTACAGGTCCAAATATTCAACAGTTTGCTCAACCGCCATCGACATCAACCTGTGTTGATATTACAGGGTACTTTAATAAGCCACTTACATTAAAAAGACAGAAAGAAATTGATCGGCAGCTTATTACAATGATCACTAAAGAATACCATCCATTCAGCACTGTAGAAGATCCAGAATTTAAAAGGTTACTGCTACTTTTAAATCAAAACTATAAACTGCCAACAAGAAAAACAGTATCAAATTCGCTCATACCTGCATTCTACAACGAAACTGTGGACTTGGTCAAAACTCGCTTGCAAAGAGCTGCTTTTGTTTGTCTGACTGTAGATGCATGGACATCGCGAGCGAATGATAGTTTTTATAGTGTAACGGCGCACTATGTCGTGGAGGATGATAAAAAGACATTCCTTGCCTCCGATCTATTAGGCTGTACGCCATACACAGAAAAACACACCGGACAAAATATTGCGGCGGGGTTGAATAAAGTGCAAGCTTTGTGGAGCCTACAAGGCAAGATTTCGGCAGTTGTAACAGATCATGCTGCCAATATGAAATATGCATTGCGTTTATGTGGATGGGAAAATTGGAATTGTTTTGCGCATGTGTTAAATATTCTAACCCAAACTGGTCTTAAAGATATAAATTCCGTTGTGACCAAACTTAAAACGATCAGCAAATATTTCAACAAAAGTAGTAGCGGGTACAGCCAGTTTAAAGCTTCACAAGATGAAATGGGTCTTCCAAACTTAAAACTAAAAAATGACGTTCCCACTCGATGGAATTCAACTTTTGAGATGATCCGTCGAGCTTTAATTTTAAAAAGGTAATAGTATCCACCACAGCACTAATAATTTCTTCCCGCAACTCTTCTACAGAAGAAACTATACCTATTCTCAGCAATAACGAATGGTTGATAGCTGAACAATCAGTTGAAATTCTTGATATATTTGACGCAGTAACAAATGCTGTAAGCGCTTCGTCGATTATTGTTTATTATAAAAAATTAAAAAGGAGCTTAACATTGTTTAGCGAAAAAAGTGAGTTTTTACCTGAGGTAAAATGTTTAACTTCAAAACTAATATTTGAATTAGGCCGCAAATTATGTAGCATAGAACAAAACAATCTAATCGCGTTCGCTACAATCCTTGACCCGCGATTCAAAAAGTTTGGATTTCTAGATGAGCATAATTATGAGTTAGCTGTCCATAAACTTTGTTTGGAATTGGAAGCAGACTCTGTTGAAAATTTCAACATGATTCACCAAACAAATCTAGAAATAGGAGCGAAGCCTCACAAATCGCAACCTGTATCAAGTTTAACTGATCGTTTGGACATGCATGGGAAGATTTTGACTCTGAAGTCAAGGAAAATACGAACCCCAATAATATGACTTCCGCAAGGATGGAAATTGAAAAATACTTGGCAGAGCCAATGTTGGCGAGGGAAGATAGTTTGGGAAATCTTCAGGATCCGCTGTTGTGGTGGAATCGAAGAAAGCAAATTTACCCAAAATTGTATGTTTTTGTAAAAAGAATATTATGCGTTATGGCTACATGTGTCCCATGTGAGCGATTTTTTTCTAAAGCGGGGCAGATAGCATCTGAAAAGCGAGAGAGGCTCAAAACGAGCAAAATTTCACAAGTGGTTTTTTTAAATTATAATTTAAACAACGAATAAAAATTTAATTTCATTTCATTAATTACAATTAGACTTAATTCTTAAATGACCCTTTGGAAAATCGATTCAGTTTATTTTTAACATTCTATTTTTCACATTAATTTTTATTAAAAGTTTTAAAATGAACCTATAAAATAGAAGTTATTTATGTTTACTTACATATATTTGTTATTAAATAAAAGCATATATTATTATACCTGTCGATTTTCAATTACTACCACCATGAAGATATATAACATAATCAAAATTCCAATATTCAAGAATTCAAGAGCAACACCAATTAGAAGTTGTTGATTTTCCCATATAAAATGCGCTTGGTAGCGTGTTCCCGTAGGGGTACACACTATATGCCCATAAATATATATGTATCTTCCTGACCCTACAAATATTGCTTTCCATCAAGAAAACTTGCATCAAATTCATCTTATGCTCATATTTATGTGCGGCGCGTCGCAACGTAGCGCCATGCCAAATGGCGTTGGCATTGCCGCTTCGCAATGATAGTTAGACATCCCTTGGATTCAACGCTAACGCTAGCACACAGTAACGCAAAGGTGTTGATGCCAAGTATTGAATCTCTCGTGCTCGACACAGAGCTTGATGGCGAAATGCGCTACTGATACCGACGATCGGTATCAACACAATGGTATCATGGATGGTGGTATCAACGCAATTGCGCGGCGCAGTGCTGCGTTACCCATGTCTAGTTATAATACTAAAGGCCGAAATACAATACTGCGAGACTACGATACAAGAGCGTGACGAGAGTCTCGCAGCAAATGTCAAGCAGTTTTCGTTACATGCCTTTTTAAAAGGCATCGAACAATGATTGTGATGCGTCAATGCGAGGCGAGAAATATTCGGAAAATCGAAAATTCCTCGCAACGAGGTGCGTTGACGTTTGCCAGATGCTAACGCCTTAATTACTTTTAAGTACTAGGGTTATCCTGAATGAATTTTTTAATGAAAATTTAGTACATCCTTGTTGAGGCAATTATTTGCCAAACGAAGGAAAATTCCAAATTCAAAACTTTAAAAAATTTAAAAAACAATTACAAGCAAATTTCATTTAAAACGTCACAATTTTGACATTTGTCATATGAACGTTATTCTATTTCTTATTTTAAATATTTAGATTGAATACACTACTGGTAATCATAAGCTTTTTGTTGATTTGAATACTCGGCATAAATCATGGGTGAATGCCAATAATGATCCAAGAGGTTCATCAGTGGTATCGTGGAAAATTTTCAAATGCATACTTATGGATCGGAGTGCACAGTTTTATCGAGGACGAATAAAGAAAGAACATCGGAATCTGGATTTTTGCTGCAAGACTAGTTTTAAGTTTTCTTAATTTTCAACGAAAATTTGAAGCACTAAATTCTGCACTCAGTGATCATGAGCCAGTAATCTTTGAAATAAATATTCCAAGCGATTCTATTTTCCTGTTTTGGGAAAGCCATGATAGAAATGCGATGAAAATTTATTTATAGATTCTGCTGCACCAAAAGAAAGGCTACGTTAGGCAATAATCAACGGCTGAGGTTTCTTTCACGTCTATATCGATGTTTTTCCTATTGATAGTCTAGTGTTTTTCTCAGCTGAGATTCATTCGATCGAACACGTGATACCCAGTGAGACACCACATTTGCAAAATTCTGTGCATTTCCTATCCACCCCACAATGAAACGCTTTTGATGGACCAGCCCACCAGGACAAATCCACGAATTGTGACTAATTAAAAATTGTTATAAATTCAGCAGAAAACTCTCAATTTTATTCCTAGAACATGAAAATGTTAATTGAAAATATACTGGATTTCTAGACCACAATATTTTATTAGCTTTAAAAAGTGACTAATTGCATTAGTAGTGTTGTATAAAAAGGAGAAAATTAAAGAAATGCAGCGTATTAAAGGGATTCTATTTTAGTTGAATCAAAATCTGGAAGCTGTTGAGCTAGAGCAATCTCATTATTCGAAATTCACTACTACATCACTACCATTACTGTGTAAAACTTGATTCAATGTGTCCTGCTTGCATTTAATTTTGACATTAAATGTATTAAAAGTAAGAGTGAAAATTGTACAAGCTTACCTCAGCGTTTTTGTTCCTATTTTTTTCCACCATAAAATAGTCCCAACTTAATTCGCCATAATCTTCGTGAGCGAGAAAACTACCCAAAGCGTGACTTTCAGCAATTACAAATACCACAGCTTTATCCGCGTTGTAGCAATAAATCTGGGAATTGAATGTGATTGTTCCGTTTCGACGACGACAAAAGGATATACGTTCTATACATTTTCAACCGCAAATGTACAGCCATCAAATCTTTCAGATCATATAATTTGAATGTTATCATAAAAATAAATGCCTGTCCTTATTTTTTGCAAGTAAAAGGGTTGAATATGGCATTCATTGAGAACGACTGCTTATTGTATTTCATAATGCGTCGCATTTATTAAATAAATCCTTGCCTCACAAGGAGCACCATTAATAAGGTGAAAAGTATCATTTATGCATAAGTATGTTCTCAACTTTTTTTCTGGATAATAAATATGAATGAAATGGCTGACTTTAATACGACCGCAATAACAATATCAGTAAAAAAAGGAAGAAGGATTCTTGGTTACGACCGAATGAAATTTTTTACATGTACAGATTTAGCAGCATAGCGTTTGTACGCTAGCAATTGTGCTTGATCCTAATTAACTTAATTCACAATTTCCGCTGAAATAAATTTCAAATATGATGTTGGCTGTCATACATTGAAATTTTTCAACCACAGATAAGTTTTTTTTTTTGGTTTGAATCCGAAAGGAGGAGTTTTCTGTTTGTTGTGTTGCAGGAAATTGAAGTAATTGAATTGTCTTGTCAACACGGTTTGAACGATGGATAGAAGTGAAACAAACATCACGTACAGATATATATATATATATAAAGGTAGAATATTCCTAAAAGATGTTCATACTTGCACAGCATTCTCGAGTTGCGCGTCGCTAGGAACTGTCGAATCGAAATTGCGTTCTGGTATACTACATTGCCTTGATGAAGTGTCTAAATTTTCACGTGATAAGCGGTCGAATCGGCCAGTCTTCCTTTCTAGAGCTTAAGATACGTGAGGATGCTCTACTCTGAGCTCTAAACTTTCATATCTACTAACCACGTTTCCTACAAACCTGGGATCTCTTTTCAACCTTTCCACAAGATTTGACGTTTTCTCTCCAAGCGGTTTATTTTCTGATCTCATTTTTCGAATGGTGACAGGTGGCGAAAACTGGATTCCATTGGGAACGGAATAAATTATAGCTTTAATCTGACCACGCCGATCCTTCAACACCAAGCCCTAATCACTTCGGCAAGAAGACCATGCTCTGAAATGATAAATTTTAACCACGCATTTATCGAAAAATGACTGGAATGGGCCAGATGTCATGGTAAAGTGGTTTTGCTACACGACAATGCCGTCGCATACCGCAAAACCAGTGACAGACACGGTGAAATCGCATGGGTGGGGCATCTTCATGCATCCGCTGCACTCCCAACACTTTCTGATTATTACTTCTTCGCATCAATAGGGTACGCGCTCGCAGAGTAGCACTTCAGCAATTTCAAGGATGTTGGAAAATGGCTCGACAATTGCTTTCCCCCGAAAAACAAGCAGTTTCTGTGGCATAATATTTATAAATTATCTAAAAGATGGGTGAAATGTGTAGAAGCCCAAGGCCAGGATTTTGTAAAAACGATAATTTTTTTTGGGAAAAAATACCACGAAAATTACGTATTTTTTTACCAAAAATCTGGAAAACACATATGTAGACACCTGGTATAGGTTTTTTTTTTGTTTGGAAGGAACAGCTTCTTTTTAAATTGCTTTATTTTTTGACATATACAGTTGTTGCCTTCCTTAGGGGCAATTGTGAACTGAAATTAGAAGGCTTGCATATGCATCTCTATTGTTCTGAATTTTTCCTTCTTATCTACCCATAAGATCGAGTTGTGAGTAACTTCGGATCAACTTAGTGAAGTCACTTCATATATCAAGCTTCAATTAGTTCTTTGTCTACTGTTTTAAAAAACAGTTTTTTTACTGTGTAAAACAAGTGCGTCAAACAGTTTTCAACCGCTGAAATGACATATCAAAGTGTCAATCGTCATGCAATACTTTAGTGGATTAAAGAAGACAACACGCACTTAGGTGATAGACGATAAAGTCTGCAATGA
The DNA here is from genome assembly GCA_954870665.1 of Stratiomys singularior. Classification (NCBI taxonomy): domain Eukaryota; kingdom Metazoa; phylum Arthropoda; class Insecta; order Diptera; family Stratiomyidae; genus Stratiomys; species Stratiomys singularior. The sequence goes on along the minus strand of OX940878.1, from coordinate 124,584,671 downwards.
ACATATGCATTAGACTATACAAAGGACTTATAACTGATCAGAGGAGCAAAAATCTGCTTGTAAGATTCAGTCTGTAAATAAGGTCTTTAAAAACGAACCGACAGTAGAATGTCTTGCCTTAAAAGGTATGATTGGAGTGAAATCCGTGGCAATCCATAAATGCTATGACAGAAAGGTTGAATACATCCCAATTAATTCTTAGAAATTACCAGGAAAAATAAGTGAAAGTCAGTATGTTTCAAGTTTGGGTACCTCATAGCTTCAGTGGACGGAATAAAGAAGATCGCATGTCAATCGCGACAAGTCTGCTCTAGTGGATAATAATTGAGTCTTTTTAAAGCAGGAGTGGAATATGCGATGAAAAGTGAACTAAGTAATTTGATAAGGATCAACCACTTCTAGCAGATTCAGAAGCAAACATCTATGCCAAACATATTTTATTGTTTTAATGATGGGTCTTAAGCAATAATTTACCACGAGTAAATAAAATTGAGTTTAAAGAATAATTCAGATAGGTACGTTCAACAATTGCAAAGACTGTAAGAGAACCTCATCAAAAGTGTCCTGCATTCGTCAAGTAGAAAATCGTCACTATTTTAAATGATAAAGCGGAACATATTGGGGTGAAGCAGGAAATGATTTTTGAACTCCGATGTTCGGTTTTACTACACCTTTGCTAATTCCTGAATCTGCTTACATAGACTAACACTTTTCTGTTCATTTAATACGTGTTGCATGAAAAATCTTCAATTGTGAGGAGCAAATCAGGCTGGCTATCGAAGTCATCCTACAGTTCAAGCCAATGCCATTTCTAAAAATAAGAATCCTATAAACTGGCAGATAGGAATATATTATAGATAAAGAAGATGAACTCAAAATAGGTTTATATTTATTATTTAATAAGCACAAATACTTGCCCGAAAAAAGAAAAATAAAGTGGTTTCTTACGGCTCGACCTAATAGATCAGGTTCTTACTTTTACTGTCATATGGTATGCTCAGTTGTCCTTTTCCTGTGGTAATTAGGCTGTTATCAGTCTTCGTTATCAGATTCGTGTTTCTATTAGCCTAATACAGTTTGAAAATTATTTTTTCATATAAATCAGGTATATGTATCCATTTCCCAGATTTTCGTTAAGCGTGTTTGCTATTGACTGTTTCATGATCCATCAAGTCTTTAAGTGTCTAGTTCCTTCAATTTCCTTGACTTATTGATCATAATGACAATTGCTCATTCTGATTTCCCTTTGCAAATGTTTATATCGTATGGGCCAGATTTGATGGTGCTCCTGGAGACCAAAGATCCTTCAGGACGGAAGTTAATTAGAACAAATCAGAGTGAGTGTGTGACGGTTACAGGCCTCAAGACTTCGGACTCAATTCAAAAGCATGAAAGCTGGAGATCTGGCGGATATCGGAATCTGGCAGCATGTCTCCCTTGTAACATCTTTGGAAGTTGAAAACAGCCAATATACAGCGAGACCTGGGAAGCCCGTGAGTTAGTGTTGACCTTTCTGGAGTCAACCCAGTTATCACCAGAGCTGTTCAAACTAACCTCTGATTTAGTGAGTAATTACCGCGATATTTCCCTGACATGTCAAGACGATTAAGGGCGAACGAGTATGGTGACTCAAGTTATAGACACGCAAGACACCAAGCCAATTTTACAAGCACGAAGACGACTTCCATTAATCAAGCAAGGAGAAGTGACCGCCATGATCTTAATACATACAAAATAATACAAATAAATTAAAATAAAAGAAATATAAAACAAGAAATAATCGAGCCATCTGTCAGCCCTTCGGTCTCCAGCCAAGTTCTCCAGCCAAGCTAAAAGAATCGTCCCTTTATCTGGAGTGAGCAATGTCAAACAGCTTCCAAGATGTGAAAAAAGATGTTCTGTGAATTGCCAGTGCTTGCTTACCCCAAACCGATACGAATATCAATGGGATTGGAGCCACGCTCTCACAGCAGGTTGACGTTGAACAAAAAGCTATTTCATACTAAAGCCGAGTTCTGTCAAAGTGTGAAAGGAACTTCTGTCTAATCCGAAAAAAAATTCCGGCCATAATTGACGCAACAAAGCAGTTCCATAAGTACATACCTACACAGGCGGAAATGCGTCCTTCGAAAGAATCATACTTCGCTGAGAGGGCTGCTTCATTTTAAAAACCCCGGAGGACAAGTTGCTAAGTGGATCGAAAGGCTGTATATGACTACAAAATTGTCCAACGGAACGATGGGAATGTTGACATTTCACCCCGTCGCCCGTGTCCATCTCATTGTAGCTCATTTTCAACATGCCGATGATCCGAGGAAAAGGAACAAGGCGTTTAGAAAGAGTACAAAAGAGTACTTAAGGAGATGCATGAAGGAAGATTGGGAGGTCACCTTGGTACGAAGAAGACCCTGAAGTAGGCGCGAGGAAGATTCTATTTGCTCGAGATGACGAGCTGAACTGGTATCATAAGTGCAAATTATGTGCTTTCGTTGAAGACCCGAACTGAAGAACGAGAGGACATATTGGACACATATAACATGGGGGAACGATTCGAGAGAGTTGTCCTGGATTTCGCAGGACATTTTCCCGACGCTAAATGGCGGAATTCGTATACACTCGTTCTGACTGATTACTTCGGTGAGTGGCCAGAAGTATACCCAATTCTTATTCAGGAGACAACTACCGTAGCCAAGCAGATCGTATAACAGTAGGTTAGCAGATATAGCGTATATCGCGACCTGCATTCGGAACAAGGACGCAACTTCGGTAGGTGCTAGGAATACTGAAAACAAGTACAACGTCAAACATGTTAGAGTGAAATTAAATTGTTCGCAAGTAAAAGTGATTGATCTAAAACAAATTTAAAGTGATTGGCAATTTAGTGAAGTGTTAGTGGCGTTTTAAGAAGTGTTTTCCAATAAAATTAAGAGAGATTTTTAATTAACTTTAAAAGAGTTGTTTCACTTGCAAAAATTTTAGTGTTTAGGAATTTAAAGGACGCGCAACACTGAAAATGAAAGCAGCCTTTTCGCTGAAACTGAAAATGCTGATGAAAATACTGAAATACTCTACATGAGGAGTAAGGAGTCCGCAGACTGGATCATCTAGAAAATTAAGAATTACCCAGAATTTCAATGAAAGGTCATCAATTCAGATATAGTACGGTTTCTGTCGCAAGATTCATAACAAATAAAAATTCCATATACATCGGAACAAGTAACCATCTAGCATGATTAATTTAGGGTTTCTTTTTCCAAATACGCTGATTACAACAGTTCTATTATAATGGACGCCTGCCAATTACTCATATCTACTTCTTTTTTTCTGAAAATTGATAAATTTCATTACAAGGAATTTCCATTCCAAATATTGATAGTCGAAGAAATAAAGGAATTAGGCAAACAATGTATGCGTTTAATAAGGGATAAATCCGGTTAATCAGAAATTTCAAATATATTATCTCATTTAGTTGCTCTCTAAAAACCTCGACTCAAATCACATCATCTTAATTGAAAAATCCTTTTGGTATACTTTTATATACTTTAGAAGATTTTTTCAAACATTTTTTTCTCTGAGACTGCATCACGACCCCAGCAATCTGAAGCTCAATGTTCGTTTTGAAACTTCCCAAAATTTACTTATTTTCTGTCTTTGAAATCAGTTCATACATAAGTCGTTTGCATGAAATACATGAAAAACTAGCTCTCTATATTGAACTGAGTCATTAGTTCCAAGGATATAGATTCCAATGACTATGCGATTCGCTACATTGAAAGTTTTTCGGCTTTGACCACTTATATTTACAAAATTAAAAATAATTAACTTGGATCCCTAAAACAAAGAGTTATTTCTCTCACTAATTTAATTCTCATTTTAAGTATTTTATCGGTCTGTAGGCTACTACTTCATGCCGTAAATATTTTGTGTTTATTATTCCAACAATTTGTTCACAACAAGGATTAAGCTCTTAAGTACAACACAATACATTGTCATAACATTTTGGCGGAGCCTAGGGTCTATTAGTCAATCTGCACATTTATTGCGACCAGTCAGGAAGTATCCTTGTATTCCAAGACCATAAAAACACAAGAAGGAATCATTTTTTATAGGGCGTACGTGATCTCATTGAACAACGGGAGGCATTATTGCTCGTAAGCGGATATGAAACGCCAACAATTTCCACAAGCACGTTCAACTTTCAATCGACCAGAGACTGATCAAATTTCCGCCAACAACACTTCGCAATGAAACTTTGTGTTGAGAAGGAAATATGAAAGTGAATAATTTACATGTTAATGCATTCACGACTCGTAGTCTTTCTGTATGCATTCCAGGACGAAATGTTCCTGGCGTGAATGCGAATGTAGCCAAGTGTTGCGTATGCCAACATAGGATTACAATTGTGTTGGTTGAATGCCGAATGAGTGTTTTCACATATTATAGGCCCAAGATTTAAAAAAAAATTACTGGATGAGCTTTTTAATTGTTTTTCGTGTTATTTTAATGGTTTTGTTTGCAGTTTTTCTTTGCATGCGTGATTTTGCCTTTTAAGTAATTTCAATTCAAGCTGACCAAGTCCTTCCCATGATAAAATATATGTTTGCTTCATTTAATATGGCACTCAACATCACGCTTTAATGCTTAAGAGGTTACATGGGTTGCCTCGGAGGAAAAACGGCCTATTTTCAACAATTTATTTTTCAAAGAAAATGTAAAATATATTATTCAAATTTTTCATTATCTTAAAGATACACATTTGACAAAGAATTTCTGACATTTTTGTAAACTATTAAAAACTCCGAAGTTGTAAAGTAAAAAGGTGCTTCCGCGTTGTCAGTAGAACTCCTTACAGGATAATTTGATGTGAAAAAATATATATTAGTTCAGACCATACGTGAAAAGAAGAAGAAAACGTGAAAATTGGGTGTTTGGCAGACCTTTTTATAAACCAATGAAAATTTCGGTAAAAATTTCTCGAAATTTTTTTTCTTCAAAATAGTTGTAGTAGAAAAAGGCAAAAATCCTCCGTCTAACTTCTAGTAAACTGTTTCTCAAACGCCTTCGTAAAATTTCGTCAAGGTAAGTTGAGCAGTTCTCGAGAAATTCTGACTTAGAGAACGCAGTTCCGAGAAAAACATATTTCAAATTTTAAGTGAAAATTAAGTCGGAATAATCAACTTTCACTGAATCATCACTTCTAGGGCCATAAAGTAAAGAGTCTAAATCTAAAATGAAAATAAATAATCTCATCCATCTTTTTGTTCTTCTCTATGACAAGTCCCTACTTTGCGAGACTCGCTTGCAGTTTTTTTCTCGCCTGCGCATGCACGGTTTTCATCAGCTTTTTGGGCATATGTGCAATGTGTACCGTGAATAATTGAAAATGAAGATGATGTTTCTTCAATAAAAGTGCAAGCAGCGATCAATGCAGTTATATCAACGATCTTTGCATCCGCAGCAAGTAATTTTTCAGATTAAGTAGTTGAAACGTTCGTTGTTATAATGTCTGAACCCACCAACACACTGCTCCAAAAGCTCATTCTTATTCAGGTTTAATTGCAGTCAAAACATCATCCGGTAAAGGAGTATAATCGTGTTTTGTGAACGATGGAATAGTGTTCGTCGCCGATGATCGCCTCCAGGCCCACCACGAGTCTGGATCCTTCCGACAATTTTCGTGCTGAGGTTTTATGTCTGTAGAGCTGAAGTGATAATTAGTAGCCCATAAGGCGTCTTATTTTGAGTTTTTTACCTTGACTTTGTTTCCTCAACTGTATTTTTGACTTAATCACGTAACCGGGTATGCATTATTTTTTGACTTTTTTTTCTTGAATCGTTTTCTTGACTGAATCACTTAACCGGGTACTCATCGTCATCTATACTTGTTCAACGCTTTCTTCCTTATTGACAACAAAATCTTCGTCGTAAGGTTTGGCTTTGACGAGACTATGATTACCAGACTATGTTTTGGAATTCCTTTCTCACATATAGTTTACGTTCCCCAACCCATATTTTCCAATAAACCGTTTAAACATTTTAATAATGGAACCCATAGGCTCAAGTGTGGTTGGTTTTCATACTTTAATTTAATAATACATGTAATATGTATACTTAATTTGTATATTTGTATGAAATTGACAGTAAAGGCATTGATCAAGCTCACCCAAGATTCATTAGGGAATAATATCCGATTAGTGAACTGACACCATAAAGTGGTTCGAAGCCACGTGTCTTCTATGACCCATCAAATGAAACACTCAAACCTGTCATATCTTCGTGACTTTAAACACGAGAGTGATGAAAAAAAGAAAAAGAGACGTTAATGATCGAATACTCGAGCGTGTCTTCCGCTGGTACGCGCTCTTTATCGTCACCTGTTCATATTTTTGCCGACGTACCCGTCAAGGATTCTTAACCCTAGATTACTAAACTATCTTGCAAGTAACGTTTTTACTAAACATTCGTAAAAAGTACGACATGGAAACAAAACAGAATAAATTATCGAATCATAACTTTTAATTATTTTAGAAATTACAATGATATTCTTTGCCTATCAGAGATCACGTAATAATGAAAATAGTATATATTTTTTTACTCTGCACAGTTTGGACATATATTTATGTTGTGCATCCTACATATGGCTCTTTTACATTTCATGCAGAAGTTAGTCGTAATTTTTCTAGCTTTAGACGGACACAAGGCACACATTTTTCTTGAATTTGATTCTTAATCTTCTTCTTAATTGACGATTCAGGAATAGTTTCAAAACCTAAGATACCCTTTATGAGTTCTGTGATATCTCGCCACAATGTTGGAGTATTTATTCTTTCTCTCAGATGAGGTTCCATAAGAGCATTAGCCACTTTAAAAACAAAGTCGCGCCTGGATTTACTTATTTTTTTTGTTTCTGCAATTGTTGTTAACATAAATGACGTATGCGTTTATAATTACAATATTAATTATATTATAAAACAAGCATAATGGCCATCTACGAGTCTTTCTGTTACAAGACATGGCAGAACACATCTGGTCTACTGTGTAGACAGTCCTTTTGTTGAGTTATAAAACTCAATTATTTCTCGTTTTCCACTAGTACTTATCGCAATATTTTCATGCATTGTTGACAATAGATATACAATTTTATTTTTTTTGGTTTATAAGAAACTAAGGTCTTATGGCCGTCAAAGCAAAAAGCAGATGTCCCAATTCGACGACAAGTAGAATCTTTTATTTCGTTTGGTATTTCTCGTTTATTACTACGTAAGGTTCCTACCAGCGTCAAATTGTATGAAGCATTGAGAAGTTCTGAAGCTAGTGGTACTGGTCTGAACCAATTGTCCATGGTGATACTTCGATTGGTTCCATAAATTGGTGATGGTAAAGTTTTGACGTAATGATCAGCTAGTGGCTCGTTTCTTGGTGTATTTTCTTTACCTAAGTATGGTGTAGCATTAAATACATATTTGGTTTTCACGTCTGCTACCATTATAATTTTTATACCATATTTGTTTGGTTTACTAGGCAGATACATCCTTAAAGGGCAGTGACCTCTGAACCCAACTAATTGCTCATCTATAGTCACGTAAGCAGCCGGAGTATACCATTTCTTGCAGTTGTTTATGAACGTTTCCCATATACCTCTAAACGCTGCAAACTTGTCGTCAATTCTTCTTGTTGAACGTGTATTTTTATCATCGAATCTCAGATTGTTTATTAAAAATTCAAACCTATCCGTAGACATACATGCTTTGAAGCGGGAAGCACTGTATGATGTATCGAATAAAAGTTTTGAGGGTAGATGATTGCTTTTTAGTGCAGCAGATATAAGTAACAACCCGAGCAAAGCTTTTATTTCACGCTTATCAGTATTGGATATTGTATTAGTTTTATGAACGTAGTTTGACTTTCTTGACTCAATTTCTACATTGGTGTATTGGACTACTTCTTCAAGCATTACATCGCCAAGAAATAAAAAGAATATCTCACACGGTTCCACCATATTTCGTGCTTCACCTTGAGGCCCCTCAACAAAACGTATGATATTTCTGGAAGCTACTCGCGCTCTCACCCGCTTTGGCTTCGTGGTCCATTTATGCCCATTTTTGCCTCGGATTGATTGTTTTCTTATTGTAGCAACCCTTGGATCAAATAGCGTTCTGTTTTGACTACTTTGATCAGTTTCAATAGAATCTTCAGAGTGTGAAGAATTAGATTCAATACGCCGGTGTCGCTTTTGTAACTGAGAAAGAGGAACATCAGAATCGGAACTATCTTCGATACCTGACATAATTGTGTTTTCTTCTTCATTATCTCTATCGGTCATCTGATGCTCTTCCACTTCTAAATTGTCTTCTAACTCACTCAGTATCTCTTGCTGCTGTGCGCTCTCATCGTCATCTTCAGCCTCCTTTAATAACTTACAAATTTCATCATCTCTAACAGCTCGAGACATCTAAAACAATATATATGCATATATAATAACAGAATATGCCATAATTAATTCAAAATCTATCTAAAAAGTGATGACAACAAGTACACTTACCTTTACTTAAAACTCACGTAAACTCTAAACTTTCGTAAATTTTACGACACACTTGTTATAACTCCATACACAAATCACTTCCAACGACAATGACAGCACGTGGCACACTGACGGAAGTAATAAAGAAGGTACAGGGAAGCGGGGGACGCGGAACTAACGCACACTTTGTTTTTTCTAGGAATCTTGATTTTGGCGTCGTAATTTTTACGATAGTTTAGTAATCTAGAGTTAATGCAGCTCAGAATTTTTTGAATTAAATGACTGACTCCTTTTCCTAAGCTTATCTTTTCAGCGGTTAATGTCCACTATCTGAGATGTAGAAACTTTCTAGAAATTTTTTAAATTTTTTAATTAAATAAAAAGTACAACGGACAATCATAACCTCAAAATAAACCACGTGATTCAACAAGTAATCAAAAACTGAAATAATTCTAGCATTCAGAAAATTCAGAAACTAATTCAGAAAAATGAGCAAGAAGGACGGAATCAACAGACGAGCAGCTGCTCCGTTATGCTTATGGCGCGCTAAGTCAAGCTGGGCTGGAGCCAGATTTTTCTCAAGGCTGCATATTCGAAACTGTTACTGGTATCAATTCGAAAATTTAGGACGATATTGTAGGGATGTTGTAAAATTTAATAACACAATAAAATAATCAATTTTTCTAATCCATGTAAGGTAAGTCGTAGGGTATTCTGCAAAAACGAGGCACTCATTACAATGTCAAAGATATAAGTAAAAACGTAAATTAAATTATAAACAAGATTTTAATTTGAAAAGCGATTGAACCAAAAATATTTGATATGCAATGGCCGATGATTTTATAATTGTTTAAACTATATTAAATGTAATTCAATTGAAGGACGTCGAAGGGAATCGAACGTAACTTGTTCTCCAAGGCTCTATGAAAGCCGAAACGTGCTGAGAAATGATCAAGAGTCATGCCATTCCAACTTGAAGCACCTATACGGTGATATCCCCGACGCTATTTTTCAGGATGACCCAGCTTCGTGTTATCGTGTTTGCTCTGTAAGTATTCACACCCTTCCGCTGCAATAAGACATTCTCCAATTTTACTCATGAGGTTTCTCATTGTAACTAACTGAGTATAAGAAAGTTTAGGAGTAACATCGCTGTATTGTCTGAGCAACAGTCCAGACCTCAGCTCTATCAACGATGTTTGGGTTGATATTTAAAGGAGAATGCAGAGGAATAAGCCTTCAGCAATAGATTCCTTGAAGAACTTGATTGATTTTCTTGTGATTGAACTAAATTAAATGAAAATAAATGCGAATATGTTGTTTGATTTCAAAAAAATCGTAGAAGGACTTAACGCAAAACAAATCAGAAAAACAAACGATGAAATTTTATTCATGATGATAAATTTTCGGCTGGTATTTTGGTGGCCCGTGAAAATGCTAGATCACCTGACAAGGTAATAGCAAAGCATTCAAAAGTGAAATCCAAAAAGTGCCTTTCCATTTCAACGAACATTTTTGAAGTAAGCGGATAATTTCTGAGAGAATCTTATTTAAAACCATAAAGTATAACACAGTCGTTGATCAAATTAATATTTTAGGCAGTGTGTTCTATTCTCTTGCTTATGAACAGATTTTCTTTGCAAGAATCATGAGTATCCTGAAGTAGCGGACGGTACTGGTACGTAGTGTAACCATCAGAAACAGAACTGGACTTTGTCATAGAAGTAGGTGGAGCCTACGGCATTTTTACTCGCTGTCATTTAATTTTTTTGCATGCTTTTTTTGCATATTTAATGCATGAAATATTAAATTTCATTTTAACGATTTGCAGGATATACATTGGTTTAAAGGACTTAAAAGCAATCCGCAGCTGATAGATAAATTTATTTCGGGGCAGCTTGTCGGCTTGGTCCAGAGAACTAGGCCCAATGACAAACCAATCACCGCACTAACATTGAGCAGTTTTTTAGGTATAATAATTCTTACATGTACTTGCATGCCTTAGAGCCTTGGTATATTGTTCATGTAATCATAACTTTCGAATACCTTTAAGGAGAAATTTTCTCAGAATTCTAACGATTAGGACTATTTTCTGGTTACAAAGCGATAGGTAGGTATTATACATTGGCAGATGCAGTATAACTAATTTTTACATTTATTTATAGAAATTTAGAAATTTTTAACTTATAACGAAATAAATAAATTTGTTCTTATTTTTATGATCGTACCCTCTTTCGGCTTGAATAGCCACGGCGATTTTCTGAAGACTGAATTCATACAATTTGTCCAAACATTTTCTTGAATGTCCCACCAAAGTATATCCGTTCAATTGTATTCTTCATGGAAAATGAACAATTACAAACTTATTGTTCTGTATTCTCCTTCCCATATGAGTCCTACTCTCAATCGGTTAAAGTCAGGACTATTACCCTGCCAAGACAGCGATGTAATTCCTAAACTTTCATTGCATTCAGTTAGCTTCAGAAAGAAAACTCATTATCAAACTTAGGACGCAAACAGTGAAAAGGCTTGGATACTTATAAAGCAAGCAAGATGACACGGAGCTGAATCATTCTGAAAAAATCTTTCATATGATATATGACTGTCCAATTGATAAAACACTACTTTCGATGATTTGCCTTTGCCATGCATCGTTTAAAGATCCTTAAAGAACAAGTGGTGCTCCGATTCCCTTGGCATCATTATCCTTCATGACATAGGCACCAGGGACACCAGGCAGCTTCAATGTAGGGTTATACCCTCATCTGAGTATCTTCCGACTTTTCTCCGTCAACTCATTAGCTGTTCCATCAGGTCCGATCTGATTAAATTCAGACTCGCTTGAAAATGCAACTCTTTTCTAACCCTCAACTGTTGAATTTTCATATTCCAGCAACAATCCCCACTGCCACATCCTCATTCTTTTTGTTAGAAGAGAGTTAGCCAGCCTCCGTGAAAAAATGCCCACTTCGTTGAACATTCGCCAAATAGTCCGTGTACATAATTGCAGTCCAGTGGCTTCTTCTTGTTATTTCTAATTGTCCTCCTTGTTCTGTATCTATTTCGTAAAGATAGCTGGGCAAAATAACTTTCTTCACTGGGAGATGGGGATTTTTTCTACCAATACCACTTTTTCGTGCTACACTTCCTCTGTTGGAATAATTTCCAAAATTGTTGCACTTTCGACCCATCTTTGGCGCAATTCATCGATTTGACATTTTGACACACTTCTTTCAACGCCATAATTCCCGCCTTTTATTCAATACTTTATTTCTTAGTATCGGGTATGTTTTTAAACTTTATGTACCTACTGGATCTTTGAAAACAATGAGGACTATAACAATATCAAAAAACCTATTTATTGTCACTTAATACAAAGTGCTATTGTAATGTGAGGAGCGATAATCATGACAAAAATAGACTTATATTTAATGATAAAGAAGAAACCGCGCTTAGAAATTGACCCAACATAATAAGTGTTTCTCATTACGGGTAAACACCTTTTGAGTAAAAATCATAGATAATCTTGCACAACAATTAATCGTTGTATTTGTGGTAATTGAGATCTATTGCCATATGAAATTTAAGTTTGCTGAAACCGAAAACGGTTGATGCTAATATTTATTAACTAATTATATTAATCAGGATTACCAACAAATAAATAAATGAGAAATAATTATTACAATGAGAAAACTACCTAAGCATTTTTCTCTTAAAAGATAAGAATACCCAAGCAATTTGTAGATTCCAAGCAAATGAGAAAGTACGAGGTGTGATCATAAAATACGGTAAATAATTTTTTATTAAAAAAAGTAAAACGCTTACATAAAATCTTTCAAAGTACTGTCCTTGGCTAGAAATGCACTTGTCCTAACGTTGACTACATGACTGGAAACATTTCTGGAAGGCATCTTTCTGAAGGAATTTCAGCTGCTCGGTCGTGGCCCTCTCAATGTCAGCAATGGTGTCAAAACGTTTTCCATTAAGCACAGTTTTAATTTTTTGGAAGAGCCAGGAGTCGCATGGTGCTAAATCCGGTGAGTATGGCGGATGTTGGCAGACAGGAACATTTTTTTCTGCCGAAAACTCACGAATGAGAAGCGAAGTGTGACACGGCGCATTGTCATGGTGATGAGGGATGCCATTGACCCATTTTTCTGACCGTTTTCTTCGTATGTCGTTTTGCAAACGTTGCAGTATTTGCTTATAAAATTCAGAGTTAACAGTTGTGACCCTTGGAACGAATTCTGGTCGCACTACGCCCTCACTATCAAACAAAATAATGAGCATTGTTGAGCACTTAATAATTGACCTGGAGATATTGAATTTTAGTAGGCTCGGGGAATGAGTGTGCCGGAATAAACAATGGCCAGAAAAATTTATTTTAACGTGTAACAAACTATTTTTATTTATTTACACTACACAGTAAACTACAAAATTGAATGTTCACTATTCAGTTTCTTGGATGAATGTGTGTTAGTGTTAACACACTAACACAGTTAATGAGTGTTCCTTTTCTTGAGTGTTTCAGAAGATTCTGTTGCAATATTCACTGCTTTGTAGATGTCATAATGTTGATTAACGATGGAGTGTTACAGTTCACACGGAAATTGAGTGTTCAAGTTTTCAGCAAGCATGAACTTGATGTTGGATTTTGACTGACGTGCATTTTTGGGACGAGGAGATTCACTGGTTTTCCATTGGGAACTCTGCATTTTGGTCTCAGAGTCATAGCGATCGAACCAACTTCCATCTCCAGTTTTAATTTTGGCCATCAAGTCCGGATCTGCATGAAGACGGTCCTTCAACTGCGTGAAAACTGACACACGATTTTCCTTCTGTTCAGCACTCAGACTTGAACTGACACACAATTCTCCTTCTGTTCAGCACTCAAAAGTCTGGGAACAAATTTTGCACTCACTCGTCTCATTTACAACTCATCAGTTAAAATGGTTTGAACGGAGCCATACGAGATGTTAAGGTCTTCCGATAGCTCTCGAACAATCATTCGTCTGTTTGAACGAACCATTGTTTCCACTTTTTGCAGATTTTCATCCGTTTTTGAAGTTGCTGGACGTCCCACACGCTGCTCGTCTTCAACAGACTCAATTCGTTTTTAAATCAGTCATACCACTTGTACACAGTCTTTAGAGTTGCTACATTATCGCCGTACACCGATTTTAACATTTCATGAGCTTATTTGGCATTCTTTTGCAACTTAAAACAAAACCTAATGTTAGTGGGTTGTTTGAAATCCATGTTGCGCGACAGACATGATAAACTCAACCTTACTCTAGAGGCTCTGGCAGCTGACTGACAAGTTCGAACGTGTTTCAAATGGTCCCTGCCTGTCTCAGTTGATCATCCTACTGGACAAATTACAGCATATGGATGTAGCGTCAACAGTTGCCGGTATAAAAATTCATTCAGCGTATTGTTTTAATCACACCTCGTATTTAGACACTTCGTGGTGGAAAAATAAAATGTTCAAGTATAATGTAAGTATCAGTACGTATCAATCAGTACGATTTGGTACACCAGCGTCATACTAAGTGATTACTGGCTAGATTTTGGTTATATTTGCTGGCCTGGCTCTCACTATTACATAAAAGGATAAGAGTATACTGAACACCTATGAAGACAAGGCTGAGCTTTTACGGTCTAACCTACAAAACACGAAATTTTTCGTCCAAAGTAGTTTAGCAAAGTTCAGGAAGTAAGCTCTTCAGTGCGATAAATGTGGCAAAGAACATAGAATTGAACCCAGGAAGCTACCTACCCTAGACTGGTGATGAAAACCTGAACTATGTTTACGCTAATCAATTCACTAGTACCAACAGAGTCTCTGCGCGGGAGGTAGCACTACCTGTTCTTCTATTTCTTTTCTAAGTTCTCTTTCAATCTTAAAAATATGTATGATGATTTCTCCATCCTCTATCAGTTTCAATAGAGCCCGTTGGGATGTCCTTTCGCTAAACATTAGAAACAACTAGCCTTAAAAAGAATAACTCTGGAAATATTGCTCCATATTGTTTTTCCCTGGGCTTTCTCATCTTATTTATTTTTATTTGATTTATACTATGGCAAGGATAATTACTCAAAATCAAAATTTTATGAAACTATACTCAGCATTTTTTTGTCCCGCAGGTTTGGAAATTTCCTTGTTTGTGTTTTGATCTGCGAACGACGTTCCGGGGATCCACGCCTATTTCCTTGTATCGCTCATATTCACGTTTCAGCTGTTTTCCACCTACGGTGGGTAAGGTTTCAACGGCAACAGTGGTTTTAGCGCATTTTAAATAGAGAACGATCGTTTAACTATGACTCACAATTCGACGACCGGAGAAGGTGGCTGATGGTAATAGCAAGTCATTAAAGGAGGCAAGAACGTCCAGGTCTGGTGAACCCCTAGATAGAGAAGAATTGGTTCACAAGGATATTTGTAAAAGTTGAGTAAATTAAACTTTCCCAAAGAAACAAGGAAGACCGCATACCCTGTTATGTTTCCCATTTTACTTGCTAAACTGATGATGTCAAACCATTTTTTGAGTGTGAAGCTAATTATCAAACTCAATAGGCATTGCCGTAGGTGACCGCTTTATAGATCTCAAATCGTCAAAGCACTGGCAATGTTGAAAAAATCGTACAGGATATTTTTTGCTAATTATACGATCCCCTACGGGTAGAGAGTATGTAAGAAAAAGATTACCAAACAAAGAAGTGCAATAAAATTTAAACAATTTAACATTTCCAATGAGCATTAATCCCATTCCTTTGTTTTGTGTTTTTTATTTAACATGGCAATCCAAAAGTTTCATAACAATTGTTGTTAAATTTGCTCTCGTTATTCTTTCTGTTGTAGAAAATTTAGCAGGCGATCATAGTTCGATTCAACTTTTGAAAGTTTTCAATTTGTTTTTCTGTAAATTCAACTTTCAATGGAAATATCCATATCAAAACGAAATGCAGAAGGAAACGAAAAGTAAATTTTAATATAATATAGAATCTCGAATCAAGTCCCTACTGTGGATGGAAAAGTTTTGAACGTAAAATTGCAGTCACAAGTGAAGTGCAAAAAATTGACTTTGCAAAGTAGTTCCAGTGATAAAAGTTAGTTTATAGTTGTTCATGGCTGCACATTTGTCCTTAGCATATAGAATCTTTCAATCAGTCTAGTTATGAGATAAGTTCATGCATACTGTTTTGCCTAAGCCGAAAAATGCATAATGTCTTAGTTTACAGGAAAATCCAACAAATTTCGCTTACTGAACGTTCAATTATGATCCATAATTTGCCCTCGGAGCTATATTAGTCGCTTTGGAAACTTCTCCCCACAAGAGCTCTTGTTGAATTGAATTGAATGGAACCTTCTCAAATTGAATAGTATGTATTAATTTATTCGCTATCCTGTTCTGATAATTGTAGTATCAGAATGTTTCACCAATAAAACGCATTACAGCAGGATAAAATAGCATAGCATAAACAATGCTTCTTCATCATGTGATACTATGTTCTGTTAATAAAATGTTGGCTGACTCTGAAATGCAATTAAAGTACAAACTAGTTTCTACTTTTTTTCACTACAACATCAGCATATAAATGGGCACTTAAAGTCACAAAAATTCCACAGATTAGTTACTGTCTTCTATTTAAAAAAATATTCCCAATTAGTTACAATATGTGAAGTATATTAAACTTTCTGTCGCTTGATTTTCAAAAAAATAATGTTAAGATGAAACAATGTCTCAGTTAGTCAATCTTGATAATAATGGGCTCTTTGAAGGGAAAACAATTTAAAAATTTGACTTGCTTAACTTTCTGACCCTGTAGTCTTATAAGTTCTTAAGTTATGCAAAGAGCATTGAGCGTTTTTTTTTTGGGAGGTGAAGGGGCTGTTTACACCCTGAGTGTCGGACTCCCCCGCTACCGGACACCCGACTCAACACCTCCCCTGTCACGCCGAGAACCTAGCCTGGAACTGTTTGTCACATTACTTCGGACTAGGCATAATGAATAGTCGCTAAGCGGTGCCATCAGGTTAAGGGAAATCCCTCTTACTGCCTGGATGGATTACTGTTGATTGCTGTTACAGAGATCCCCCTGCCTCGCCAAGCGATTCATCATGCCATTCTTTATAATAAGTACTGTCCGTACGTAACGAGACACACAGTTCCAGTTGTCTTTTGATTCCATAATTTTCTCCGTCACATTTTCTGGGGAAATTACGCCAATTTTCTCCGAGAGATGCGAACGGAGTCTTGTACATCAGGCGTCATCCGTCATCCCCGGGCAAAACACGCAAGTTGGGGATGGTGTCTTTTCCATCTCATCCAGGTAAGACTGAAAATACCCGTGACTACTAAGTAGTTGCGTCAGGTAATAATCAATCTAACCATGCATTCTGTAGAACCACGGCCCCAAGTCACTAATCAGCCGTGCGGTCCACCTGCCTCGCGTTTCGTTTTCCCATGTTTGCTGCCACAAGGTGAGGGTCATTCTCCGTTCCTCTCGGCTGACGGTTTCTCTCTCCAACTCCCCCCTACGTAAGCATACACGTTTCCATTCGTCAGCAAGTAACTTAATAGGAACCACCCTCGAAATTACCAGCACTGCAGGTTCAGAGGCAGTGCGATATGTAGACGCTATCCGCAAAGATCCTTGCCTCTGTAGCTGTGCCAGAGGCCTTCGGTGCGTCTTTTTACTAAAAGTGTCAGCCCAAACGTCGGAGCCATACAAGAGCACTGACTCCATTGTACTCATCAGTAGACGTCTTTTGTTTGAGGTTGGTCCCCGCGTGTTGGCCATAAGGCGACTCGCCGATACTCGCACAGAAGCCTTATCCGCCGACCCTCGAACCTGCTCGAAAAATTCATCTTCGAGTCAATCATCAAGCCAAGGATCTGATTAATTCTTTCGACTCGATGATCATTTCCCCCACCCGTACGGGAATAACACGAGGGATCCCCTTCTTGGTCAGGACGACGGCCTCTGTTGTTTCCAACGCTAGGCAAAGTCCACGGTATGTCACCCACTCGCTCACTCGACGTATTACCGCACCCAGTTTGAGCTGCGTCTGTCCGACAGTACGTCCGGCGACTAGTACTGCTACGTCATCTATGTAGCCAACACAGCCGCGACTCCCCCGGTAACTGCAGCCTCAAAAGCTCATCGTACGAGACATTCCAGAGGTCCGGGCCCAGAACGAAACCTTGCGCCACCCCTGATGTCAAATCAATTTTTCGCCGGCCTCCCAACGAGTCATAGATGAGTATTCGATTTTTGATGTAGTCCTTCAATATCCGCATCAGATACCTCGGCACCCTGAAATATTCCAGAGCACGAAGAACATCTGTCCATCTAGCAGAGTTGAAGGCATTTCTCACATCTAGAGTTATGAGCAGTACTTTTCGTCTCGAGTAATGATTGTGGGCTTCTGCTTGCTGGACCGCGCTCATTACCTCTGCTATTGCACCAATTGTGGATCGGCCAGCCCTGAAGCCGTACTGCCAAGGAGACAGATCCCCGGCAGTTCGAATGGCCTCTCCAAGTCTTTCTCTAATGAGCCTCTCGAGTACCTTCCCAGCGGCGTTCAGCATACCAGCTGTATCACTTCCATTGGTATACCGTCTGGCCCTCGGGCCTTTTCCGATTTTAAAGCTTTCACCGCATCATCCAGCTCTATGGCGGTAAAAAGTGGGCATTCTCCGAGACATTCAACATCTGCATCATCGGGACGAATAGGATGCATAGGGAAGAGCGCTCTAACAATCTCGTCCATTTTTTCCGTTTCAATGACACAGAGCCTCCTTGCAGCTCCTAGTTTCCGCATGGCAAGCTTGTAACCCAGCCCATCACGGGTGTCTGTCGATGTCCTCAACTAGGTTGCGCCAGCAGCGAGCCTTGCTTTCGTTAATTAACGTACGGAGAACTTTTCTAGCTGACCTGTATGCCAGCGTTCGCGAGTGTGACTCGTCTCGATTTCTTAAATGTTGAGATTCGCGGTGGAGGTTATGGCATTTATGACATCCCTCTTTGATGCATTAGCATAATTACTTTCTTACTTTTTTGATTCATCATTTTAAAGGATATAAAAGGTAGACTTAAGTCCAAAATTGTTAATGCACTTGATAATGCTGACTAGTTCAGCGAAACGCGCAGTGTGATATAAAGAAAATATATTGATCTAAATAACAGCAAACTAATTGTTTTTATAAAAAATTCTTTTCTAGAAATGGATCAAAAAGTAAACGAAAGTTACATCGATCTCTTAAAAAGTTTAATCCAATAAATTTCTCAAAAATTGGTTTTTGCATCACTTGCTCGGCACCGTAATATGTTTTTTAACATGAAAATTCAAATCGAATTTGGATCAGTTCAGGAACCTTAGCTTGATCCGTTGATTTGATTTCGATCGAAGATATGATTGTATGATCAATATAGGAATGCCAAACTCCTGGTTGCAAAATGAAGGACACTTTCTGTTAGGGATAGCGAAGTGCGTGAGCACAATAAACAAGCGCTATAAATGTATGCGTGTAGTACACGATGAGCATCTATTCTGTTCACTCTTATAATAATGAGTTAGTTACAATTTGACCACTGAAGAAATCAGATATTGT
The DNA here is from genome assembly GCA_954870665.1 of Stratiomys singularior. NCBI lineage: Eukaryota > Metazoa > Arthropoda > Insecta > Diptera > Stratiomyidae > Stratiomys > Stratiomys singularior. The sequence goes on along the minus strand of OX940878.1, from coordinate 124,565,531 downwards.
ATTAATAAATTGTGTTGGTCTTAAAATATCGACTCAAGCTTATTATTTCACTGCCTTCAAACCTCATATTTTAATAGGTTATGGGCCCAGGCATGTGAATAACGCGTCGGGAACGATAAAAAGACCGAGAAAAGTGCGTGAAAAACGCAAGTAAAGCGTGTGTAAGTGCTTACGGGCGGAAAGACCGTGGAAAGGCAAGAGTAAACGCGCGGGAAAACAGATAATGGCTGCTGCCGTGAAAATCGAGCCGCTTACGGCTGAAAATTACGACACGTGAAAAATTCATATGCGCGCTATTCTGAAAAAGAATAAAGTGTGGAGTGTCGTGTCAGGTGCTGAGCCAAAGCCACCGAGGACTGAAGTGGAAAAAGTGCAAGCATGGCTAGAAAAAGACGAAGCCGCAGTGTCGGACATTTTGTTGGCGATAAGTCCAAGTGAAGTAAAGCAGTTCGAGGGACTAAGCTCTGCCAGGCAGTGTGGAATAAGCTGGAAGAAACTTATGAATCTCGCGGGACCACGCGAATGATTTCTCTACTGGAGAAATGTGTCCAAATGCGCATGCAGGAAGGTGATGATCTACGTAAACGTCGTGGAGTTCTGCGATACCGCCAAAAAGTTGAGTGCCGTAGCAGTGGATATCCCAGACGAAATGTTAGTTATGTTGCTACTATGCAGCCTTCCAGAATCATTCGAAGTCTTCAAGGAATCGATAAAAGCGCTGGACAAGCTACCGAAATCGGAAGCTGTAAAAATAAGACTATTTGACCGCTATGAAGGAACCACGCGGGAAAGTACAAACGTTCAGGGAGCGTTGTACGCCAACAAAGGAAACGCGTGATCATCGAAAGGTGAAAACAAAGACAGTCAAGCCAAAGCGACGCTCAGTTGTTATCGATGTGGTCAAAAGGGACATTTTGCGCGGGAGTGCAAAGAGAATGCCGAGCGTAAACAAAAACAGAGCACGCGGCAAAATAAGAATAGGCCTGGTGACGGTGAACGTAAACACCGAGGTGACTCTTCGCTGATGTTAACTACCGCTGAAGAAGTAATGGTAGGTCAAACGAAGAAAAACGTATGGTGCATCGAAAGCGGCTGCACAGCGCACATGTGCAATGAGAGGGCAAAGTTCAAGGAATTTACCACAGCTGAAAGCGAATTGAACTTAGCGAACGATGAGAGGACAAGGATCACTGGAACAGGAAAAGTCCAAATCGCAGTTGACACAGGGCGTGAAGAGCGCAACGTACACATAAGGAAAGTACTCTATGTGTCAGACCTACGTACAAACCTGCTGTCAGTAGCCAAAATGACAGACCTTGGGTACGAGGTGAGATTCCGCAAGGATGACGCGATAGTGATAGACAAAAATCGCAAGGTTCATGTACGGGCAGATCGAGTAGGTGATTTATATCACGTGAGATTGTGCAAAGACAGTGCGAACAATGTAGAAACGAAAAGCGCTATTGATGAATGGCATCAAAGACTCGGGCATCTAAACGAGCGCGACTTGAAGGCCATGGCGAGTAAAGGACTAGTTCACGGATTAAAGGTGAAATCAAGTGACAAACTATCGCAGTGTGAGAGTTGTGTAAGTGAAAAACAAACGTGCACACCTTTCCCTAAAAGTAAAGGAGAGCGCACTAAAGAGCTGCTTGAAATAGTACATACAGATGTATGTGGTCCGATGAGACACCCGGCATTATCGGGAAAGCGCTACTTCGTAACATTCATCGATGATAAGTCTCGTTGGTGCGAAGTGTATTTTGTGAAAAAAAAAGTGACATTCTAAGTATCTTCAAAAACTACAAAGCGGAAGTAGAAAACTTCACAGGAAGAAGAATTAAAGCGCTACAGTCAGATAATGGGCGCGAATATGTGAATAGTGAATTTGACAAGTTCCTACGGGAAAGTGGAATCAAACGCCGATTAACAGTGCCGCACACACCTCAGCAGAATGGGATCGCTGAAAGGAAGAATCGGACACTAGTGGAAATGGCACGGTGCATGATGAGGCAAGCGGGAAGCCACCCGGCATTCTGGGCCGAAGCGGTAAACACCGCAAGCTACCTAAGAAATCGGTGCCCAACCACAGCGCTAAACGGAAAGATTCCCTACACAGTGTGGACGGGGAAGACCCCCACTGTGGATTACACAAGAATATTTGGATCTAAAGTGTATGTCAAAGACAAGGAAACGACGAAAGGCAAATTTGAATCGCGATCAAACGAAGGAACATTTGTCGGTTACGATAAATACTCTAAAGCATATCGAATATACCTACCAAGAAGTAAGAGGGTAATAGTGAGTCGAGACGTAAAGTTCCTACAACAGTGAGCACTTAAACACGAATACGAAGAGATATTCGATGATATGCGTGCGAGTGAGTATGAAACTGACGTCGTACTCGACGGGCATGGAGACAAGAATGATAGTGAAAAAGAAAGTCATAAGAGACAAAAAACGCGCAGAAAACTCCGAGCGAGTAGGAGAGAAAAACTAAGAGCGACAACCGGTGATAGAACTGTCGAGGACGAAGACAGAAGCGCTACAAGAATAGTGAGAAAACGTGGTGCAACAGTTTCGTGGGAAACGTTAGTAGCCCTACCGAAACGCGGAAGAGGCCGTCCGAAAATTGTGCGAAGTGGAAGAGTGGGGAGACCACGCTTACAATACCAACCGGCTGAAGGAAGCGAGGAAAACGCTGAGGAAACGAGCGAAGAAGGGATGGATATACCAGTCGAGTCAAACGACGATGACTTATTCATAGACGCTGCTAATATGGCTTCGATAGGCCCCATATCATGGGAAGAAGCGAGAAAAACTGATGAGGCGATAGCCTGAAAAGTGGTGATGGAGGACGAAATTCAAGCGCAAATCAAGAATAATACTTGGGAGATGACGCCGAGACGCAATAATAGACGAGTAATTGGGAATCGCTATGTATTCACAACCAAAAATCCTGGTCGACAAGAACGCAAGAAAGCTAGGCTTGTTGCGAAAGGATACGCGCAACGGCCAGGGGAGGATTTTCATGAGACGTACTCTCCCGTTGTGAGATCAAGCTCAATAAGGTTGATAGCAGCCCTTGCAGCTGAATTAAAATTGGAGATCTATCAGCTGGATATTGTGACAGCGTATCTACACGGCGAGCTAGAAGAGGACGTCTACATGGAAGTGCCGGAACTGTTAAATGAAGTGCTTAATAAAGTGGTGAAGGCTGAAAAAGTTGGGTCAAATGCAAGTGTAGTACAAAACAAGAAAGTGATTGACACTGCGAAGCGCTGGAATCGAGCATTGGGCGAAAAGCCAGATTGTGTGTGTTTGTTGAAAAAATCTCTGTATGGGTTAAAGCAATCAGGTTTGCAATGGCATAAGAAATTAGTGCAAAAGTTAGGCGAGCTCCAGCTCAAAGCGTTACCACAGAATCCGTGTATGTTTGTTGCACGGAAAAATGAGCACATAATGTTACTCACAATTTACGTTGACGACATTATAATCGCGTCGAATGATAATGAGTGGGTATGTGAGGTGAAGAGAGAGCTGTCAAAAGCATTCGAAACCAAAGACTTAGGAAGAATCAAACAGTGCGTTGGTTTAGAAATCGTGCGAGATAAAGACAGCAGAGTGTTTATTCATCAGAAAAACTATACTGAAAAAGTATTAGAGCGTTTTGAAATGAGTGACTGTAAGACGGCAATAACGCCAATGGATGTAAACATCAAGCTGAAGAAGCCTGAGATTGTAAACAAAAGCGCGATGAGTATGTATCCGTATCAGAGTTTGATCGGTGCATTAATGTATTTAGCTGTGTCTACACGACCGGATATCGCGTATGCTGTGAGTTATTTAAGTCAATTCAATACAAATTATGGCGAAGAGCATTGGAAAGCAGCGAAACGCGTATTAAGATATCTCAAAGGCACGAAAGAGTACGGGTTACTATACGAACAGTCTGGTCTACCGTTGTTTGGTGTGGTTGATGCAAACTGGAGCGGGGACACGGTTGACAGAAAATCGTACTCGGGATTTGCGTTTATTTTTGGAGGTGCACCCATCAGCTGGGAAGCACGAAAGCAAAGATCGATTGCGTTATCAAGCACAGAGGCAGAATATATGGCGTTATCAGAAGCGTGTAAAGAAGCCATATATCTGCGGGAAATCCTGAACGGAATTGGCATAAAATGTGAATGTGTCAAGCTGTGTAACGACAACCAAGGCGCTATAAAGTTAGCGCAGAGCCGCTGTTACCAACTGCGAACCAAGCACATAGATGTGCGCCATCATTTCGTTCGCGATGTGTATGAAAAGGGCAAAATTGAATTGGAATATTTGTGTACTGAAAAAATGCCCGCAGATGTATTGACAAAAGGGCTAAGCGGTGGAAAACATCGCGAATGTATTGTAAATCTCGGAATGAGTATTTAAATACTGTAAACACGCTCCCGACTTCGAGGGGAGGTGTTAGGGATAGCGAAGTGCGTGAGCACAATAAACAAGCGCTATAAATGTATGCGTGTAGTACACGATGAGCATCTATTCTGTTCACTCTTATAATAATGAGTTAGTTACAATTTGACCACTGAAGAAATCAGATATTGTATTAATAAATTGTGTTGGTCTTAAAATATCGACTCAAGCTTATTATTTCACTGCCTTTAAACCTCATATTTTAATACTTTCCGTCGATAGTTGGATCTGAACGTGAAAAAATATCATCAAGATGCATTGAACGAATCGAAAAAATGTGTTCTCTTATTACACACCAAACAGAAACAAGTCTGCACTAAGTTGTGTTACCACTTAAAACTTTCCAAAAAAAATGGAGTTTTTCTACATTTTTCCACTCGACAAACCTTCGAAATGATATTAATAACACGAAAACACACGATCACGTGTCAATAATTCGAAATGAAAATTTTTAGCACAGACGCATTAGTTCAGTGTTTCAGTACGCAGTTGTACAGACCGCAAAAAAACGAATGTTTCAATGTGAAATCTCAAAATCCAATTAACGTAAAAAAATGTTTATAACAATTTTTAGAAAGTCCAAAATAGACCAACAAAGGTCTATCAAAAAGGAAACGCAGGCACCTCAATCGAACCTTCTACAATGGAATACTCGTAAAACTTCAGAGAAAAGGAACTTCGAAACGAAAAATAAGGCGGAAGGAAGGATTTACGTTTGCAAAACATATTGACAAGGACGTGACAGGCGCTTGTTTGCTTGTAACCTATAGGAAAAATTAAAAAAAAAACGTTTAGATGCATACTTTGAAACATTCGGAAATACTTTAAAACGTTCACGAGCGCACCACCATCGACGATAAATCATAAAAAATAAAAGCGTTAAAAATAATCAAAGTTAAAGCATTTGTTGAGACAAAGCAGAGTAATATAGCCCCGGGATTGGATGATAATCAGGCAGAATCCTTCCAAATTGGTAGCGAAAAATCGAAGGCAATTGTACCCTTAATCATCTTGGAAGAAAAATACGCGAAAACTTGTCACGAGAAAACCCCAGTGGCTTTCAATCGGATAAGTCAAATACGAATCTTCATTATTTACTAATTGATGGTAAAATACTGATAAAACCACTTCGATGTTTATCAATGGATGAGAGATGAAACACTTTCTGACTTCTTAGTACCTTAAACAATTCCAGCGGAGTAAAAAGACAGTAGAGTATGACCAAAGTCGCAATTTAAAATGAGGGAACGAGAAATAGTACCACACAATCTTATGTGAGCTTGGTAAACAGATTTGAAGGAAGGAGAGGTTCATCATTCAGGAATATTAGGAAATCAAATCTGTCAAATTGTCACCTCTGCAGATGATATAAAAACCTTTACCCAATTCAAAACGCAACGACAAGCGGACAAAATATTACCTTCGGTGAGCAAAATATAAAACACTAAGAAAAGAACGTTTGTGTAGGATACGTAGATGCCATCACGTATTCAACATGAAAAATTCCATGGAGTCCAACCTCCAAGCTTTAGGCAAAATGAACGTTGGAGATACTATTTAATTAAAATTTATTCAATAAGGACCCAGACCGAAGGCTGCGAAGCGCAAGGAGCAATATGGTACTTTAGCGTCAAAGAAAAAACAGTTCAACTGCCATAGAAAGAGTTCATTTAGTTGCATCACATATAAACATGATTTATTTTTTGTACGCAAACATTCCGTCATTCTCTGTCACTTCCTTTGATTCGTCCACAGACGCGTTTCGACGCTGCGCTATTATCGGTGTTATGTTCCGTTCTCGTTCGTGAGAACGGAACATCACACAGTTTTTTTCGTTCTTGTGAAGAAGGAAAACCGTGTTAGAGAAAAACGGACCATTAAACCGCTGATGACGCACATGCGACACGCGTCCGTGACAGGCAGCGACGAAATTTTCAGAATAGAAAAAAAAATAATTCCATCCCTGTCGGAATACATCATTTCAACGAAACAAATATAATTTACCTAGTAATCCCATAAAAAATTGGAAACTGCTCACAACTCGCTGCTTGCGCATTTCAACTTCAAAAAATTGCAAAAAGGTGCTGGTATCGATTCATTTAAAAAGTATAAAAAGGGTGTCAACGCACCTTTAACCTGGCTAAGGGTATTTTAAGCGTTAATACCTAAACCAACCAAGTAAGTGTCATCCATAATTATGAAAAAGTCCTTAAAAATGTCCGCTTTTAAAATTTACAGCAATTGGCTCATTCCGATGACGAAAATATTTCTCTGTGACAGTGTTACATTTGATTTAGTTAGTGAATGATTTGAAACATGATTGAAATTATTCTGAAACAAAAAGTTCAATTTGAAGGTCATTTATCTTGTGATGTTGGTTTTTCTCTAAATCGATAGAATTCTCATTCAACCAACTCCCGTGGAACATCTGCACAACACATATTCACCCGCTAATGTCCAAAACAAAACAATAAAATGAAATATGCCATTTCTTATGAAAAGGATCCCGTGTTGGATGCTCAATATTGGCATAAGTCTAATCCAATTCGTTTGATGTATTGTATTTTACTGTTGCAAGAAAATCGAAAGGAAAAACCTTTGATATGGCATCCGATAAATTCAACTTAGCTGAATCAATATGTATATGTAATGCATGCCATATCCTGGGAGCTGTTTACGGCTCGCCGTTACCAGAAACTCCCCGACATCTATCATCTAAGGATATATTACTCATATTGCCAGACACAAATACCTAAATCAAATCATAAACAGATATTCTCGATCGATACACCATCGTTTAGAAGCACAACAGGGGTTACTTTGGGGCCATGTGAAACATTATACTTTGTATGCATTTACCAGGGCATTTCCCTAACGTGTCAGAGGGTATTCTGATTTATTTATCGGACAAGTTTTTGCACGTTGAATTTTACGTTTCTGATGTTCAGATGGAAATCGGGACGAAATGGAATATTGAATAGTTTTTAATAATTCAGCGATTTTTCCCTTCAAGTGGACTCTTGTTGGGGTTGAATATAAAAATAAATCAGACCAGATCATTGTTTCTTTACTTCTACACAAAATTTTGAATAGAAAAATGAGCTTTTCACGTATTATGTGCAATCTTTAATACAGTCGTTGCCACAATTATTTACACAATGCGAATTGGATAGAGAAGAACAGAATCAAATCGAAATAACTTTTACAAAGAATGTTATATCAAACCAAAATTTATTTCAGGACATCATTATCATTTTCATATTATTTTGGTGAAAAAATAACGAAAATAAGTCTCGCTGGAAAATAAAACAGAAGGAAAACAAAAATGCCAAAAATATTTGCACACGCAATCAGGGTGCCAAAATTATTTGCACATGACGATTGGGGTTTCTCGTTTCTCATAAGTCTGGAAAAAAAGGAAATAATGCTATTTACCTTAGTATCGAAAGTGTGCTGAACAATTACCTAATTCGTCGTGTTCCCTCCCTTTGCATTAATAACCTCTTGGAGTCGTTTAGGCATAGAATCAATTAAGCTCTGCAATGTTTCGGTGGGAATTGCGCTCCAAGCAGTTATTGTGTCTCTCCATGCTTCTTCAGGTGATTTTGCGATTTTTTGAGGAATCCTTGATTTTATCAAGTGCCACAAATTTTCAATCACATTTAAATCCGGGCTTTGTGGGGGCCATTTCAGGACAGTTTGTCCGATATCGGACAAATATTTCGTTATAAACTTAGCTTTGTGGATTGGAGCATTGTCCTGTTGCAGGGTGAAATTATTGCCAATCAATTGATCTCCTGATAAAATCGCAACATTGTCCAGTATCTCCAAATAAAGCGTCGAGGACATCTTCTGTGGGCTACGAACGATTGGATCAATGCCGTTGTATGTAATGCACCCCCAAACAAGAATTTTGCCACCATTAGAGTGCCGTGTTGGAACATTGACTGCTTTATTTGCTCTTTGTTCCGCCTCGGAATAATAGTAGTGCTTGCCATATGTCCCATCTAGGGACATTGCTGCTTCATCGGTCCACAAAACCTGCCTCCAAAACTCCGCTGGCGTGTTTATGTGTTCCAAAGCAAATTGCAATCGAAGTTTCCGATTTTTTAAACTTATGTGTGGCTGTTTACGAATGACGTATGCTTTTAATCTATTTTCTTTAAGCCTTCGCCGAATGGTTGTTGTAGAAATTTTCTTATTTCTAGCATTGTTAAATTCTTTTAAAATGTTCCCGATATTTTGACACGGATTTGCTTTCACGGATCGAACTATTTTCTCATCTTCCCTTTCACTTTTCACACGTTTTCTTACACTTTTAAATTTATTTTGTTTGCACAATTGGTAGTAAATAGTGCGTCTATGGCACTTATATTTTTTTGCAATTTTTGCAGCCAAAACACCGTTTTCATATATCTTATGTTGAATATTTCCGTTGTTCGTAGTTGCTATGAAAAATTTTTTATATAAAAGAAAAATTTTTTCCTTACTACAATTTTGATTTATTAATGCATATGCGCATTTCGGGAGCTACTTACTCCCTTCTTCAGTGCTTTTGATTCTGAAGATGTTATGGCTTACAATCGGACTTATATACTAACATAATTTCTATCCAATAATTACACTTTAATTAATTTTAAACTACTTGTTGACCCTTAATTACTTTTCAAATTTTTTATTATTACCTGCTCGCCTTGCTTATTAGTTTTATTATATTTGACGGGCAGTTCCCTGCATCTTCGTTTAGGCGTTGATTATCGGGCACCTTCATGATCTCCAAACTTTCCCAAGCGTCCAGCTTCGAGATTCTTCGCACCTGCTTCACAGCTTCTACGTCGTCCCATTCGATGTTATCTCCGTGCTCGACGATATGAGCCGCGATCGATGACCTCATTGTTGAATTCCCCTTTCTCGTTGCAGTTTACGCTTCCTTGATGTGCTCCTTGAACCGTACCTTTATTAGTCTTTTGGTTTGTCCTACGTATTTCATTTTGCATTCTGGGCACTCTACCCTGTAAATGCCACTTTTTTCGTCCTTTTTGAGTGGGTCTTTTTCACTTGTCAGTTGAGATTTAAGGCAGGAGCTGTAGCTGGTCCCAACAACTTCTATGTCGAACTTTTTCAAATAATTTTTGTGCATATGCATTGATAAATAAAAATTGTAGTAAGGAAAAATGTTTCTTTTATATAAAAAACCGTTTTCACGTTCAGCAATAATTACAGCACGTGATTCAATTGAAAGTTCCAATTTTTTAGGCATTTTCAATGATTAAAAGCACTTAACAAGCACAAAACCTAAACTGGAATGACTGCAAAGGTCTATTTTATTTCATTTATCCATAAAATAGAAAATAACAATAACCATTATTTTCCTATACTAAATTGCAGTGGCTGTGACTATAATTTTGGCACCCTGATTTCGTGTGCAAATATTTTTTGAATTTTTGTTTTCCTTCTGTTTTATTTTCCAGCGAGTCTTATTTTCGTTATTTTTTCACCAAAATAATATGAAAATGATAATGATATCATGAAATAAATTTTGGTTTGATATAACATTCTTTGTATAAGTTATTTAGATTTGATTATGTTCTTCTCTATCTAATTCGCATTGTTTAAATAATTGTGGCAAGGACTGTACATATCTGAATTTATTTCAGTTTCATGGCACTAGAAGAGGGTTCTTTTAATGTATTATGTCACCGTATATAGTCTTGTTTAATTTAAGCGTTACTACAAAAAACACAAAAGAAGCGTTTGTTTGGTTTCTCATTAGGCCATACTTGATAAGGTATTGAAATTTCCAGGTCAGTCTTACAGAAATTCTATTCTATTATTGAAATTCAATAAGGGTTATGGTCTTTTTCAAACACGACTGCAAATTGTGGAAGAAAAAATGGATTACATTTGCTACAGTGAGAAATGGCAGTTTTCATAACTCCTAACGCTGTTCCGATTGATTAGAAATAGGTCGAAATACTAAACTAAAACTTATGACTTGACGGTCATATGTAGATACATTTTGAGGAATTCTTTTTTTTATTTCTCGGCGTATCCCATACAAGCTTATAAAATAAATGACGGGAACTCTCTTTCCATTATATACAAAAGTACAGCCCTAAACGAGTTTAGTCATCCCGTATTTGACAAGTCCACCAGCCTCAATCCATCAATCGCGACCTCCTATTAAAAACTCCAACTAACGATTCGCTTTCCTTTGCAATCTAGTGCGATCAATGCTTCATTGGTTTAACTATTGATTTTCATGCTTCAATCATATCTGCAAATATGTCTTCTGATATCCGGACGTCATTCATCCGCTGCACATGCCAAGCCCATTTTACTCTGGCTCATTACAAACTTTGACCAACTGATAGATGTATGTTATTTTCCAACGTTCTCCGTCACGTTTCATTCCTGTTACCGTGAATGGAGAATTGGTAGAATGAATGAATTAGAACCGTGCATAGGAGGATGTCGCTTTTCACCGATGAATGTCAACACTCATAAAGTTGCTTGGTGTACATCCAAAATATTTGCTAAATACCTTTATTTCTGATCTAGACCGGTAACTGTCGATAGTCACCATGAACTAGTGGTGAATTTTTAAAATGCTAGAGACTTATATTTTCTTCACCGTATTCAGTCGCTATAAAACGTCACAAGGGTAGGGTGACGTAACATTTTCACCTCTTTTCCTGAGAGCTGTGACTAAAAATTAAAAATAGAAAGCACGTCCTGAATGAAAAAAGAAAATAAAAGCTATAGAAAATAATCAAATTTTGTGATACAAATCTTATTTATTACAAAAAATTGAACTATTATGACATTTTGAATTGCTCAAGAGTCCCTTGCTTTTACAACTGCATTTATTTGTGGAATTTTTCCTTTTTTAAATGACATCGTGTATAGTTTTGCCCTCCTCTTCTTGAATTAGTAGGAGCTGCTTCTCTCAGCGACATTTTGTCAATAGAAATCTTATCTGTGGAATGTAGCTTTTCTATACAAGTCACGAACTGATAACGAGGAGGAAGAGAACCAAAATATGGAACTTTTTTTCTTTTTCAATAACTTCAATTGCTAATTTAGTACATTTTCAGATTTACTCATGAATAGCTTCATAAAAAACGTTTTGTCTAACTTTTTGTGGTTTGTGTTCAAAAAGAGCTCTAACTGCGTCTTACACTTCTTCATCGGTTGGAAACGTTCTCTCATGAAGTTATTTCTTAAGCTTTGGGAACAGATAATCATCACTGGGAGCCAGATCAGGACTATAGGGTGAGTGGTACAAAATATCGATGCCCACCTTATGCAGGGGAAGCAACGAATCACGACATTTGTGAGCAGAGACATTGTCATGTAGAAGGTTATTGTGTTCAAATTCTCCCCTATTTCCTACTCATTACATTCTTTCAACCTTATGTTTGATTGAAGCATGGTATTCTTTCAATTTTATCTTTGTAATACGTCAGCAGGATTCCTTCTGAGTCCCAAAAGACCATCAACATGATTTTACTATCCGATCGTGACTCTGCTAACTTAGTGTATGGTAATGTGCCCTTTTTGTGCCACTGCATAGGTTTTCGTTTTGACACGGTAACAATTTCCTTCAGTAGTCTATAGTAGCTTTCACTATAGGGGTCCAAAATGGGCGGGAACACTCCATCTTGCGCCGATCTTTGTAATAATTAAAATGATCGCGAAAAAATTTCAAAATTATTATATCCGATACTCTAATAATTTCTGGAAGCTGTTTTTTCTATAGCCTGATAACTTCCAATATTGATTTTTTGACTTTCTGAATCATTTTCGGAGAAGTCACTGCAATCTGCCACCCGGGCCATTGGGCATCGTCAAGTGACTCCATGCCTTATTGAAAGAGTGCACCATTTGTCAACTACAGTTGGGCTCGCACAAGAGTCCCCGTAAACGGGGGACAGATTTTTCTTGCTTTAAAGGAACTGAATGATGGCGCGGTATTCCAGTTAATCCATATATCCAACTAACATCCAGATTAAGATGTTTCATTGACGATATTTCAAGGATTACTGACCTGATTAAGACAAATCTTACAAACGCATTCCAATTTATTAGCCAATGACACACTCCTCCATTCCGCAAACTTAGAAACGAACCCACGTACTCTTTTCATGGAAATTTACTCGTGTTTTCCTTTCAAAACTTGATACTGAGAATTTTTAGATTGCAGGTCCTTAATTTTTAAGGGTAATGACGTGGGCTAATTATTGGTAAATGGTTATTGCAAGCTAGAAAAATTGAAAATGGAATAGTGAAGTCGTACATTTGAAGGATGGAAAGTGGTTGAAATTTCAGAATAGTTTGTGAGGACGAACATTTCCTTCTATTATCATGGATTCGCATTTCTTAGGCTTTAGTTTCAGCTTCCAACGGCTGCAGAAGGACATCAGTCATGAAAGATAGTTAGTCAGGCCAGAAACAGTTAGGCAGTGTTCCGAGAGGCAGTACACATGATAATGCCAACGCCGTATTGGATGGTATATCGGCGGTAGATATTGAGAAGAGAAAAGTAGAAAAACAGAACTTTGTGGAATTCCGGATTAGTCTTTGCATGATGAGATTTGAGGTAATGATCGGATTAGTTAAGAAAAGTAAGAATGAAAGTAGGAAGTGATGAATATTTTGTAGATCAGATAATTTTGCCGTACAGTGTCAAAAGGCTTACAGACTTCTAGCAACAACCTAGTGGATCTGCAAATCAGTGTACTCAGTTACAAGAGCGTTGCAGTAATACCTCATTGCGCAATTTCCCTGACCCAAGTTAGCGTGGACTCATTTCCCATCCGAACAAAGGTAAGACACATGAATGAAGTTCATATGAATGAATTTTTAAGAGGGAAGCATTTCCCTGCCACTTCGCGGCGTAATCCATGAGTTAATATTTACTTTCAATAGCATCTGCAAAATACTGGAAGCTGGTTGTTCAGGAGCTTGACTGATGATTTCTAAGAGCAACTTTGGGGATCTTCAAAACTGTGCTATTCAGTTCCTATGCAACGTGAACAAACCTCAGTATAATACACCCTGACTTCAATCAGGATGGGTTTATTTTTCATCCAAACCTAGATTAGACATATGAATGGTTGAGCAAACATATGAACGCACATTTAAGAGGCGACTACCTCCCTGCGCGATTTCTAGGACCAGGTGGTAGTTGGTAATTCGTTATGTTAGGTTAGTATAGGAAATAGGAAGGAAGGAAACCAAGGAGAACAATTTAAACAAGGGGACTTCTTTGAAACTGCATAGAGACTAGACTTATCAGGGATTCGTATACTTTCAAAGAACTTTCAAAGAATAATTGTTCTTTGAAAATGGTTAACTATTTCACAACGGTTTTACTTCACAATTTTAAAAATTAATGGAATTCCTTTTGTCCAGTTTAAAGATGAATATTTTATCTTCATGTGTAAAAAATGGCTGCCTTAATAAGGAATAGAAAGGAGGAAATCTTTCTTAAGAAAGGTTTTAAATCTCATGGAATACCCTTGGCTCAATTTAAAGATAAAAGTTTAATTTTCACGTATCAATAAAGAATAACATTGTCCAAATGGTTGGCAAGTCCTGTGGATATCGATCTCATAGCATACATGAAAAACGGATCCAGCCTACACGAACAATGATAAGAAATTGAATAATTTACCGTAGAAATTTATTGACGTTGTTATTTAGGGCCTGAAGAATCGCATATCAGCTGTATTACGAGCTGGAAAAGCCAATTTGCGGTATTGGCTTTGGATTTTATTGGTAGAAAAATGTTGAATCATGTAGAAGAAAACATAATTGGAATAGTATTTATTATAAATTTCATTACATGCTCTCAAAAACTGCATGTAGATATGTCAAAAACTATTTTAAGTGGTTGATAATTTACCCGAAGAAACCTAGTGAAGCTTGGTGGGCTAAGACACTGATACCAGGAATATCACTGACATCACTGAGAGCCAAACCAGTCACCATATGTGTAGAGATAGAGATATATCCATATATACCATAGAGATTTTCGACCGAAAAAAACGAGTCAATACCAGAATTATATCGGATTGAATATCGAAATATCGGATTGAATATCAAAAGGTTCTCTCTTAAACTTTTTAACATGTTTTGTGACCGTTTGTGAAAGCTGGATCCGGCACTTCGATAGTGCAGCTAAAAATCATTTAAAAGTGAGCCTTTTCAATGGCTCTGTTAAAATTCAAAATGTCAACCTCGGTGAGGCAGGTTACTATGACCGTTTTTTGCAGTCCTGAAGCCAATACTGGAGCCAATGTTTCGGATTACTCGAACACAGATCGAATAAATGATCGCGTGAGGCTTTCTTTGACGAGAAAAACTCGGCAAATTTCGAGCTGTAGTACAGTTCCACCAAAACAATGAACAGACTCCGGCCGTCATCTGTCAGATTGTAGTACCGCCATAAAAAAAACTGAATAGGATTCAAACTGCTCAAAATTCAATTTTTGCCATTATATCCAGTTGACAGTGATTTCTAAAACTATTTGCGACTAAAATAACAGTTTGTGGGCAAGCAATCTGAAAATTTTTTTAAAGAGAATCCTGTACTTAGAAGTGAGCCATACTTTCTTGTGACGAATTGTTTTCATCACAAGATCATCAGGGGACTATGTAGAACAATACGTTTTTTTTTCTACAATCACTGTGCTTGCTGTTGGTAAGGTCTCCTTTTGTGTAGCATTTAGATTTCCTCTCTACGAAAAATCGTAAGTCAATCTCAAAACTCGATGGTGGCAGTGAGATTTGAATTTTTCTTCCGACTTTTCGAGTATCAACTGACTAGGTCAGGAAGGACTTTCTGGAAGATTGTGTAGACCAAGTCTAATGCTCACCATGTCATCTTTGGTTTTGAAGTGAGGCTGATGTAACCTAAAAAATTTTGTGGGCTATTGTGGTACAACAGTAACAATATCAAAAATTTTGAGCAACCCTCATATTTCTTCCACAAATCAGGGAACATCCATTCAGCATCTTATTATTAAGCTTAGTTTCGGTTAATCCTCAAAACCCTTTTGAACCTTTAAAATCAAAAGAGAAAGCGATATTGGGTCAATCTTATGACTAACTTTATATTCGCGCGAGGTTTTTTTTATCTCCTTGCAAGCCAAGAAAAGCTTTTATCAAACGTAAACTTAATAATAACCCGAAAAGTCCTTGCAGCCTTACACCGGAACCCTTACAAATTGATTTCATACATGGGTTGTTCTGACGCCTCACAAGTTTCTTACAATACTACGTTGTAGTATAGAGTGGCAGACACTCTACAGCCATGCCGCACTGTTGATATTTGAATCCTTTAAAATGCAAAATATTTATTCATCTATTCAAAAGTTGCTTGACCTAAATCATCATGCGTGCTGCATTTCTAATTGTGTTTACATTTTTCAAACAAACATTGACATGGAACAAACGGAAGTAACCATCAAGCCTTCAGTTTCCTTGACATACACACATGATAGTGCTTTCAGACGTTTTTCCTTCGTTCAAGTGTGTATGCGTTTTATATTCCTTTCAATCGTTGTCGTTCATGTCACTTGACTTAGTCGTCTGCGAACTCATTATTTTACTAGACCTCGTATGGGAAATATTGGCTGGGATTTTCCCACAAAAGATGTTGAGCGGCTTAGTAGGACTCTGTGGGTAAGGTAAAAGCCAAAGCATTTCGAAATGATAGTCATGGGATAACGTTAAAAGGCAGTTTGACGAGAAACTTTTCATGAACCTGCTGGGATTTGAAGTGAACCCTTAAGAAAACAAGTTGAATTTCCGCCAATTTAGTTTAAATCGATTGGGAGTAGGATTTAACTTGCCATCTTTTACTTCAGTCTCTTAAAATAAAATGGGATTGGCAGCCTATTGTTGGCTCTACTAGAACGTTAAAGCTACGTGAGACTGAAGAGGCATCTCAAAATATCAAATGCATCATTTGGCTTAGACAAAATTATTTTTACAACCATAACTTCTAAAAACAATGCCCGTTCTTCTCAGACCTCTTGTCGTACCCTTACGTATGCATAAATCTTAAACCACTGCGAAATTATCCTTTAATCGGAAGTTGCATCTTTCGCAACAATGTTTCCTCTGCAAGAGCAGTGCAATAAGCAAATTATTTCCTTTCAATTAAAAAGACAAATCCAAATTTATAGCAGAAATTTTCACCCCTAAAGCGATAAATTCTACATTCGGTGGTTAATTCCTTGCTTTCAACATTTGGACCGATTCAGCACACTGCAACGTTCGTTTTATGGTTGGCAGAACTTTAAACGTAAAAGTTTGGCTCGTTATCATCAAGCCTTTATTCCGGCAGTAATAGTTAGATATGTGCAAAAGTTTGGAAGGAATGAATGCCCCAGGCATATTTGTGTATTTAGAAAATGGTAAGGAAAAATCGGAACAAGGGACATCGATAAATCTTGTTTCATGCAAATACGGTTTTTTTTTCGTTCTAGTTAATAAGTTTGAAGGTTAGAGGAAATATCTTTCTAGCGAAAGGATAATGAATGCAGTTGAAAATTGCGGGTTTCTGGTGTTTGAGGAGTAGTCTATTCCTTCATTTTGCTGAATGCTACTTTCTCGTCAAAGTTAGCGCAAAAATCAAAATGAAAGAGGTTTATGGACAGTATTTACTTCATTGACTCGTTTGGTTCTGGCCAAAATTTTTAGTATTTTTGCCAGTCCGCGAGAAGTTCTACAGCACAGAAAAACTTTTAAAATAGATGAATTATGAAGCTTAAGCTTATCAAAATCTATAGATTCGAGCTAAATATTACAAATTGCGGAAAGATATCCTTTGTGAACTGGTTTCATTTTTGTAATACCACATCTTGTTTGTCGGTAACCATCTCACATTCCACGCAGGACAGTTGGCAGGCTTTCAAAACTGCAACCATCAAGAAGGAAATCATTCAACTATGAGTCCTTGGACATAAGGGCACAGAAAGGAGGAAGAGATGGTAATAATTTACTGGAGCAGGGTTCAGTAATTCAGAACGCAACAAAAGTGCACTCAATCAAAGTATTGCTTGCATACAATAGAAAGGAAATCAAGCACAGCCGTCTGGAAGTATATAATATCGGACTGGAATCACAGAACAGAAAGCAGCAAATGCCGAGTTATTTGCGTAACGAACCAGAGAAAATGAGAAACGGAGTCCTAGGGAGAAACGAAAATCACAGAAGAACACAAGTTGCATCGCTGGCAAGTCCTAGTCATTTCTGGTCCATTCTGGTCCTTTCCTGGTCCACATATAAAAAGACTAGACATTAAAACTAAGAAAACTCGGCACGGCTACGATGAGAAAAATAAAAACTGGAAAATTATCAGAGCCTAAATAATATGTTCCAGCAGGTGCCGAGTCCGAATCAAACATCAAAGCTAGGATACTTGGCGATAATAGACCTGAAAGCTCACTTTAGCTTCATAAAAGGGGCAGTTAAGACGGTCTGCGAATATTGAACCCTGCTTTCCACCAATAAACATTTGTGTTAAATGAAAAAAAAACCGACCCCAGAATCATTAATAAATAAAAATAAAAATTCAGCATCACATTAAGCATTTCTGGTCGAAAAACCATATTTCAATCCGAAAATCCATATTTTTCCTTTAGCCAAGAGCTGGCTCACAAAATGTTGCGAAGCTATCACATGTATTAACACTGACAGTAAATGAAGTTTGTTATAGGAACAAGCTTCACGATTTACTATGGCAACACGCTAACAAACGTATAACCTTACAGTAACAGCTTGCATATGCTGTTTATTGGATTTTTTGGCAACAATCCATTGAAAGGACTACATAAGCATTTATAAATATGGGAAAATTTGAGCAATATGCTGTAAGAAAGTAACGTGGAAAAAACCCGGAAAAAATCCAAAATTATTAGTAGTTACCAAATTAGATCGGTTGAATTTCTCATTTTTATTTAAGGATTATTATGTTTCAGAGCCAAAATAAGACCCGAGAAGCTGCCAAAAGAAAACCAGCGTATCCCATAAGTCCTTCATTAAATACGATACCTGCTTAGTCAAAACAAGAACATTTAAATTTAAACTTCATTTTCAGGCGCATTACTTCTTGACAAGGTGCCTGAATGTGGGCCATTACTTTTTCTCTACTATACTCCTAAACTACAAGCAAGTGGAAGTTCTTGGCACATTTAATCCAGGATTGATGTTATTACTTCTCTGTGTACAACTTTCATATAGGGATGCACAATAAGGAAGAGGAAGTCATTGGTATCGAATCGAAGTAACGTGGAGCGTAAGGCGAGCGCCCGGACATTAATCATTCAGATTACTCCTTGAATAAGGCCAAATGTCTATTCAAATAATAAAGCTCCAAATCCCTATACGAATTCTGTATCAAGGATTTCTCCATGAAAAACGCTTACCTTGACTTTTTTGGGCAAAGTTTACCCATACGACAGATGTGAGTATTACTACCTTGTTGATGTCTTACACAATTGGATGATTTGAAATAAGTTCTTCGCTTCGTTGGTCTTACTTGGAGTTGGTGTGATAAAACACCCTTACTCCCTTTTGTCTGTGGGTGCTGATCTCCCACCTGCTGATTACATCGTTAAAAAGAGCTATTTTTAAATTTAATGCAATTTCGTTATGTTATTGGTTGATCGATCTGAGGCTCGGGTACACCTGCCGTCCTTCCGATTCCCTATGTCTTAGGAATTCCATCGTAGTGTTGTCGTGTTGGTCGAGTTTGTCAAATAGTTTTAGTGCTCGGTCACGTATGCATTTGTCAATTGTGTCTGTTTTCATATCTTTTTGTATGTCTATGTTTCTTACATACCATGAAATTCGGAAGATTTTCCTTATTGCCATGTTCTGGAAGGCTTGGAGGGATTTTTTGTTTGTCCGAGTAGTTTGGCGTAGTGCAGTGCTGGCGTACAGTAGTGTCGGTCTTATGACTTGTTTGTAGATCAGGAGTTTTTTTTTGTTGTTAAGGTGGCCTTTGTTTAGGAAGGGGTCTAGGGATTTGGTAATGTTCATACATTGCCCTTGTTTTTTCCGAATATGTTGCGTCCAGTTCAGTTTTTCATCGAATAGGAGTCCCAGATATGCGGCTGTTGGTTTCCATGGTATGTCCTCGTTGTTGGTGATGAGTGAGTCCGGTTGTTGGTTTCTTTTCCTAGATATAAAGATGGCTTGTGTTTTGTCTGTGTTAATGTTTATTTTCCATTTGTTAAAATATCCCATAATAATATTAATAGAATTTTGCAATTTTAAAGAGATGACTTCTGCTTGTCTGGCTGAGTAATAGATGCATGTATGCGTATAAAGCTGTTTGTACATTATTTGGCAGGCGAGGCATATCCGCTATGTAGAGGCTATAGAGAATTGGGGAGAGGGGTGATCCTTGTGGAACTTCAGCTTGAATTGGTCGCAGTTCGGAAAGATGGTTGTCTATTTTGACGCGAAATGTTCTGCCGTGTAAGAATGAGTGTATGATTTTTATAATATTTAGTGGAATTTTTAATTCATGCATTTTATAAATGAGTCATGCATGCCAGACTTTGTCAAAGGCTTTAGCTATATCAAACAAAACTAATCCTGTCGACTTTCTGCAATTCATCCCATTTCGAATGTGCTGGTCGAAAACCATATTGTGTATCAGGAATGAGGTGGTTTTCTTCGATTATTTCTTTCAGCCGATTCAGCAACGCTCTTTCCGCTAGTTTTGATACAGCTGAGAGCAGACTGATGGGCCTCCAATTTTGCGGAAAAGTTAGATTTTTGCCTGGTTTTGGGATGACTATAATGACTGCTGTTTTCCACTTTTCTGGGAATTGACGTAGACGGAAAATAGCATTAATAATGTCCGTGATGTTCTGTATCAGGTTTTCAGGAAGCCATCTTAACATTTCATTAGTGAGTGTGTCGTATCCTGATGCTTTGTTTTTGTTTAGTCCTTGTATCATGTCTTTGGTCTCTGTCAGGTTTAGTGGCCGTATCACATCTTCTTCCTCTTCCAGTCTTGAGCGCAATATTCGTCTCACAGCGTTTTCTACGTGGTCTTCGTAGTGGAAGCTCTCCTCTTCGGTATAGTTTTCACGAAATTGCATCTCCAGAGTGTCTGCAAAGGCTTCTGATTTACATTCATTGTCAAATTGCAGTCCGTTTGGACCGTGAATTGGTGGCATGACTGCTTTGTTTTTCAATCTGAATTCGGAGAATTTGGCCATTCTCCAGAACGGCTTTTCGTCAGGTTCTAGACTTTGTAGGAAACTCTCCCATTGACAGTTATTAAATTCAGATATACGGTCTCGGACTTGATTTGTTAGCTGGTTTGCTTTCTTTTTTAACATAGGATCACCCGTGCTCCTAGCTCTTCTTCGGACTTGGTTCTTCCTCGATATCAGAAGCTTGATATCCTGAGGGAGTTCATAGGGGTTATATACCCTTGCCGGAGTTGTGACTGTTGTGTCCTCTTTTGCATGCTTCATTTTGATGGTTATTTCCTCGATCATTGAATTTATGTCTCTGGCTGTATTTAAACCTTGGGTGAAACTTTCATTAGCCAGAGCGTTGTGGAAAGCTTGTCAGTTAGTTTTCTTCTTACTTTTAGAGGTTCGTCTATATAGATGTCTTCTATTAGGAAGTGGACCGGTTTATGATCTTACGAGAGCTCTTCGAGGACATTTATCCGCATGTTGTGGTGAAAGTTGCGGGATATAGCAAAGTCTAGTATGTTGCCGTGTCTTGGACCAAAATGTGTCGGTTCTTAAGGCTGGTGCGGGCTTATTTGTTCGTTCGTGAAATACGTTCTAGTACTACCGAAGATTTTCATTCAGACTACATTTCTTTTCACTTACTTGTACACTAACCGTTACTTGTACATCCTGGAACCTATTTATATCCGAGGAAAGACCACATAGAACACATAGAGTGTTTGGTTTTATGATCAGTGGTGAAGTCAAAGGGTGTAGCCGTGTTAGTATGTGCGTTTTTGGCATGTATCATTTTCGTTAAGTTCTTTATTGCTTCTTTGATGATAGTTTGACATTTCTTGTTAGAATTTTTTCCAATTTGTTCATATTGCTTTACTCATATGACCATTTCTGTATCCAATGTGTTATTTTTTTTTTATTTTATCATATTATATTGTTATATTTTTACTGCCAGCTTGAATGTTATTATATAGTTTTATATAGTATTATATATAGTATAATAGTATATTATATATTATTATATAAATTACCTTTTCCATAAAGGAAAGCTTGTAGGTTTTAAGGAAGGCTTACAAATAAGTTTTGAGGGCTTCTTTTGAAATTTGTAAGCTTTATTGAGAAAAACATGTACAATGTTTATTATTCAAAATACTGCCCGTCGCTTTTTACTATCATTGCTCATCTCACAGACAGCATACGAATTACGCGTTTTAAACAATTCCTCAATTTTTGGGGGGAATCCAAGAAAGGTCCCAATTTTTCTCATAATCAAAAGAAGTGAGTGCTGCTCAGCCAGCTCGGAGCCATTGACCGGAATAAGTGATAGCCCAAAGGAACAATATCTGACGAATACGGTGGGTGAAGTAGGACATTCTAATTTAGTGGCTCCAAAGCGTTGCAGTATCGACAGCACACTTTATCATGCCCTTTGACATATTCGGGCCGTTTAAGCTTCAATGTTCGGGTCTATCGCATCATTTGTTTTTGGTAACATTCCGTAGTGATAGCTTTGTTAGGCTGGGGTAGGCGTTTGGTCGTTGAAGTTGATGCATGGCCGGAGTGACCCCACGTATTTCCACACTTTATATTGTAGCAGTGGGTCCACTGTTCATCTCGCGTCAACATTCGATAAAAAAACTCTTCCAATTTTCCGTGTGGAGCAGCGTTTGTCACTGATGTCAAAGTCGAAACTTTTACAACGCCGAAACCAATACTCACATGTTTTTATTAATAGAGTATGCTCTGCATATGTTTGACAAAGGAGTTGTTGTCTGTCAGCTGTACCTTTCTTCAAGTTTAAGCAAAAAAGCAGCAAATGTTGTTACGTTGTCCTAAATTTGACATAGTTGAAGCACAACAAATGATTGTTGTTTACATTTTAATTAAATGACACATACTATGAGACGGAAATGGTGACATTTGAACATAAATATCTAAGTTACAAGATAGTCCGATATGATGTAGTACGGGTTGTGCCATTTTTCGTAAATCTCTCCTGACTTATTTGTACATCTAACAATATTCAGTTAACACGTTGACGGACAGTTGCGTCTATAGCCGTCAAGTTCAAGTTCACTATGTGACATGACGGCAATAGCCGTCCAATACGAAACGGTCGTTTTTAGACACTGCGGCTGTAGCAGCACAAATGTGCATTTACCAGCGTACAAGTAGAAGCCTAGTGTCATGTTTTCGAAAAAAAATTTAGTATGCAAGGTTAACACATTGAGTATGCACGTGGTTGTGAACGGAGTAGTGCGATCTTGTTTTCTCTTCAATTTACAGTTGCTATTGATACATTTAACGATATTTTTTGTTTATACTGGTAAGTATTTGTTTATGATTGATTTTACACTTTAAATAGAAATAAAAAAATTTAAATTTAGCATTTTTTGATTCATTTAGCGATATTTATAGTTATACTGTTTACTTTTTGTTTTTTATGATATTACATTTGAAATATAAAAACAATAATGTAAATAATAAATGTATAAATAATATACAATAAATAATAATATAAAATAAAATTGAATGTTTTATTCAATATTTATAGAAAATGGCCAGATGGGAAAAAGAACAGGCTAGGCTGCTGAAGCTTTTTGAGGAAACAGGTAGTGGGTCAAGCAACAGTGAATCTGAACCTGATGCTGACTGTGCTGAAAATAACAGTTCGGGTAGTGAAGAAAATGAATCAACTACAGATGAGGAATATGAAGCACCAGAAGAACCAGAAAATGATGAGACAGGGCATATCAATACAACACCTATAAGAAACTTTTCTTTTGATGCAGATGAAGAAAATGAATCAACTACAGATGAGGAATATGAAGCACCAGAAGAACCAGAAAATGATGAGACAGGGCATATCAATACAACACCTATAAGAAACTTTTCTTTTGATGCAGATGAAGAAAATGAATCAACTACAGATGAGGAATATGAAGCACCAGAAGAACCAGAAAATGATGAGACATGGCATATCAATACAACACCTAAAAGAAACTTTTCTTTTGATGCAGATGCGGCTAGGATTCTTTTGGATATAGACGAAAATGTGTCTCCAATTCAGGTTTTTGAAAAAATTTGGGATGACCAAGTAATGGAAATGATTATAAAATCTACGAATGATTACGGCCTAAAACTTTGCAATCAAACACGGCCACATACAAGGCATAGTAGGAAGGCAAATTTCAAAAATACTGATGCGATTGAAATGAGAAAGTTTTTGGGTTTGTGTTTGCTTCAGTCCCAGCTAAAATTCTCCAGTATTAGAAAACTCTTTTCCATTGATGCATTACATTACCACCCAGCTTTTCCTTCACAAATGTCTGGAAGGAGGTTTGAGCAAATATTGAGATGCTTTTGTGTAGAAGAAGAAAATTCAAACGACCGTTTGAGGAAAATAAAAATATTTCTTGATTTGCTCATAAAAAAGTTTGCGAATGCATATGCACCAAATGAGGCATTATCATTAGACGAATCTTTGTTATTATTTCGAGGAAGGCTTTCTTTTCGCACGTACATGAAAGGCAAAAAGGCAAAATACGGAATTAAATTGTACGAACTTTGTTCTGCCCAAGGTTATGTTTTGAACATAGAAATATACAAAGGCCATCGAGAAAACGAAGAAAACATGACAACTATTGAAAGTCTTGTGATGCGATTGATGCAGTCATATTTAAACAAAGGGCATCATTTGTTCATAGATAACTATTACAACAGTGTACCATTGGCTAACAAATTACTGAGCAAAAAGACACATGTGACAGGAACTCTTCGTGTAAATAGGAAGGGTCTGCCGCAAGAAATAACAGGTCGTAAGCTTAGAAAAGGAGAACATGTATGGCGACGCCAAAATCAGACATACGTGTCCAAATGGAAAGATAAACGGGATGTGCTATGTCTAACAACAGCTTACCACCCAAGTATGATAAACACAGCTAACCGTCGACAACAGGAAAAGAGAAAACCAATTGAAATAGTGAATTATAATCAGAATATGTCAGGTGTCGACAGAGCAGATCAGATGATGTCCTATTATTCCTGTCCACGAAAAACAATTAGATGGTATAAAAAGATAATCTTTCATCTACTGGATGTAGCAGTGTGGAATTCTTACTACATCTTTAAAGAAAAGACAGGTTCTCAAATGAAGTTTATAGAATTCAGGGAAGCAATTATACGATCTCTAACTGGCATAGATTATAAACAGGATGGAAGGTCTTTGGTTCAATTTAAACGTGCACGAATCCAAACCAATGAAATCAACAACAATGGAACACAGCATTTTCCTGAGAAAATTTCTCCTCCTGAAAATTATCAGCGAAAAACATATTTTCAGCGTTGTAAACAATGTTATAAACAGGGAGTAAGGAAGGAAACATCATATTGCTGCAAGAATTGCATATCAAAACCTGCACTGTGTCCTGCACCATGCTTTGAAACATGGCATACCGAAAATAATGTATAATAATTATAAAATTATAATAAATTTATTTGTCATTTATTTATTTTTGTTTGATCATGAACTAACATTTCGTGTAAAACTCCCAAAAATACTTTGTTGCTCACAAAAAATTGCTTATTTCAGTCATTAAACCTGTCATTTACGTTTTTAAATTTTTGCTGTTATAGCCGCCATCGTCCCATTACATAGTGTCTAGAGTCCACTGGCGCCATGACGGTTGTAGCCGCAACCTAATTAAAGGTGCTGAATTAATCAAAATTAAGTGTATTTAAGCAGAAAGAGTAAAACTATACTTCTAATATTCTAAAAATTACAAAAACATATAGTGTCAATTTTCGAATTTCACTTGTTTCTACTGTCCGTCAACGTGTTAATATCGTAAATCGAAAAATACATGCGGAAATTTGACAACTGTGGGACAATTGTTTCCGATTAAAATAAAGCATTTTGAGTGCAGCAATTTTTTCTATTATAAAAACAGCTGACAGTTGGGAACATAGTGAAATCACTAAAAAGCGCCAACAGTTCGGGAGGGAGTCAGACAGAAAGAGATTTTACCCCACACATAGCAAATAAAGCGAACTTTGTAAAAAAGCGAGCTTTAAAATTTTGCCAGGTAAGTGAGCGGAAGGATCGCACTTAGTTGTTTTCTGAGCTAAAATTTATGTGAGAATAATTTATTCGTTATGATAGTACAAGAGAATGTTATTGCGAATCTCTCCGCTTCATTGTCTTTATGTTCCATCTATATACAAGTTTGCTAGCAATCATCAATACATCCGGAGAATTGTATTCGAATTTCATTAGATTGGGAGTTTGAACTAATGATTATAGCTTGTTTGTGATTACACTTGGGTCAAGCAAACAAAAATTTTAAAGAAACATGTTTAGTACGTTGTTTTAATTTCTGAATATGTCAAAGTTTTTTTACTATACAATTTTACTATACAATTGGTCAAAAGAATAACGTAGTGGAAGAAAACATTGTCTACAACCGTTTGTTTACGATACTTTCTCTAATATTATTGAATTTTTTATAATATATCATATCAATCAGCACAAAGTCTCCAGAGCTCAAACTCAGTTGAACTTGAGGAATATATTTATCTAAGATTCAATTTATCTATGATTCAATTAACCCAAATCATTTTTGTTGTCCAACATTTTCCCGGACAAAAAATCCTGATAAGGCCATGGAAAGGTTTTGTAATGTGTATTATTTCGTTACGTAGCCACATTGAGAGGAAAAGTGGTGAAAACGAAATGGAAAACCCTATCAAAATTAACATATAAAAATATGAACAAAAGATCAGAGGTACACTATTCCTTTACGTTCCTATTTTACACTATACATTTACAGAACCTAGGCAAAAAGCCCTGAAATTATGAAAGATTTTTTTTTATTTTTAATAATAATAATAATATTTATGCATAATATTTCAATAATTCAATAATATTCGTTACTATTCTTAAATTCGTTTATTTGAAGTTGCAAAAATATAAATCACAAGAACTTTTGAAATAAATTAGTGAGAAAAAATTGTATTCTGTTGAAACTAGCAAATATTATTCAAAATCATACTTCAAACGTGAATCAGCCTCAAAAAAGGAGTTTATTCCTTATTCCTTTTTTGTAGGCTGTCATGACAGATGTCACTTTTGTTTATGTCACAAACAGTCTACTTGCACGTATTACAATTCATCTCTGACAACAATTCATCTCTTATAGTCGTTTTGAGCCACATAAACCGCAACAACGCCTAAGCTTCTTTCCGTCTTCTATTAGAGTTTTAGAGCTGGTTTGTATAAGATTATTTTTGACGTTGCTTCGTACATACCTTGCCAAAGAAGAATCTTCCAGTTTCTGCTTTGTTCACCCTGATATCAGCTGAGCACTGAATGTTTAAATTTACTCTTTGTAATTTATGGGCGTTTCTTCCGTCAATAAAAAATCATGGTAGTAGTGTTGAAATCATGGAAGTTTTGAATAGGCCATAAAACAAAGCCATTAGCCATCTTTTGGTCTTCCACAAACATGAAATGGTAGACCACATTTGATAAAATGTGTCGATGCCACCTTTAGTTTGGTTCTATAACAAAACCATAGCTGGCTTGCAAGTTGTACGTTTGATGAGACCTGCCTCGGCACACAATAATCATAAGAAAATTATTTTCAAAAACTTTGATTCGTATAACAATAATATCAAGCATCTGTCATAACAAAAAAATTGACGAGCCTTATGGTCGAAATCGACTTCTTTTCAAATTCCCAGGAATCTGCATTTATTAGGCCTGGTTGTAACTACATTCGTTACCTTGAATCGTTCCTGGAAAAGTGACTTTGCAGGTTCTACCAAAATAAACAAATTGTTCCAGGTAATATTTCGATTTGTACCATGAATTTGCTGGGCTCAATCTTTTTTTTTTATAATATTCTCCTTGAGGTAGTCCAGAAGTGTTCGTGGCCTTTCAAATAAATTGCATTGCATTCAACATCTACTTGGTCTCAGTATCGCACATAATAGAGATTTTATTCTATATTTGTTAGGTTTATTTGGGATATACATTCTAAATTGACATCTGCCTCGAAAGCTTAAAAACTGCTCATGAATAGTAAGATAACAACAGCAGAATAGTGTGTCAGCGTTTATTTATAAAAATTTTTCTTATTGGTACAAAGTGGTCTTCTGGATGAACAAACCAGAAGACCACAAGACCACCACCACGAAGAAGAATTTTCGCGAGGAACGAACTGGAACTAGCAGTTTTTCGATGAAGGCGAAGATGGCTCCGGACCCAAACGGTATTCCAGCCGAGGTACTGTAACTGGGGTATCACTCTTTCCCTGACTTGCTGCTTAGTATGTTCAATGCCTGTTTGCGAGACGGCGTTTTACCTGAGCAATGGAAGATGGGAAGACTCGTGCTCATCAGCAAAGGGAACGGAAATCCCGAGCCGCCGTCAGCATACCGACCGTTATGCATGCTAGATTCAGCGGGGAAAGTGCTCGAGAAACTGATAAAGGGAAGACTCACTGACGTTATCCATGCCACTGGCAACCTTTCTCCAAGGCAGTACGGTTTCGGAACGGGATTTGCCACTAAAAATGAAGTTGTGGAGATAGTGACTGCGGTCCAACAGGCGGGGGCACACAGTCGGTCCAACCGGAGGATAGTCCTTCTAGTGACGCTGGACATAAAGAACGCATTCAACTCCCTGAAGAACTAATTCCAAGTACCAAAATATCTGATGCGGATAGTTCGAAATTACCTGAAGGATCGCAGCCCAATCTACGACACGGCACAAGGTCGATGGAGAATTCTAGTCACATCATGTGTGGACCAAGGCTCCATCCTCGGTCCGGACGTGTGGAACGTCAACTATGACAGACTTTTCAGATTAAAACTACCGAAGGAATTGTGACTGATTGGCAATGCAGGGGATGTGGCGGCATTCGTGGCTGGGCACACAGTCGATTAAGTGCAATCAATGCTAAATGTACGAATACGCCGGGTCGGGAGTTGGATCAGAACTCATGGGTTAAGCCTAGTGTTCGAAAAAACTGAAGTGGTCATCCTGACCAGGAAGAGGATCCTTAGAGTAAAAACCGATTTCAACAAGAAGGAGATCGTTGATGATTGTCATACAATGTACGCTAGTATATGGAGCAGATATATGAAGTGAAGCTCTCAACAGGGAACTGCACCGAAAACGGCTGGCACAGATGCAGAGACGAGGAGCGCTGCGGATCGCATCAGCATAGCGGACAGTCTCTGAGTAAGCGGTGTTGGTAATTGCAGGGGTGATACCCATCGCTCTCCTTGCTAAAGAGCGTAAAAGAATGTACATCCGAAGGAACGAGGGTAATAAAGAAAAAGTAGTTCGCGATGAAAGACGATGCAATCTCGACGAATGGCAGCAACCATGGGAACGTGAGCTAAAAGGAAGAGCCGCGCAGTCGCTCATCAACGATTTGAGATCGTGGCTCAGTCGAACGCATGGTGAGACTGACTTCTCACCCAGACCCGTGACCCAGCTACTGTGCGGACAAGGTTGTTTTCAGTCTTATATGCAAAAGATTGGTGAATCGCGGTCTCCAGATTGCATTTCCTGCATTGGTGCGAAAGATAACGCCTTTCATACTTTCGTTTTATGCAGAAGATGGGACAAAAATCGCGGTGAACGTGCCAAAAAAGTGGAAGAGGTCCTTCCAGAAAGCTTTATCGAAGCAATGCTGAAATCAGTTGAAGAATGGAACCAGGTGGTACATTACGCTCGGGCAATTCTGTCTACAAAAAATGGCTTACTTGATCGGTTGGATGTGTCGAGGGTGGAGGGTTTCCTTCTCTAGCAAACCTCCTCCTTTTTCCATCTCCACTGTAAAAGGAATCCCTTTATATCCCGGAAGGAAAATAACAGTAAGGCACCAAAAGACGTAAAATTGGGAGGCCTAGCACGAAATAATGTGTCAAACGGTTCCAAGCTAGGCGTTCCGGTTGACAGGAGAGGTGTTTAGTCGGTAGTCCACTATGTCTACTGGGAGTCCAACACTCAGGGCGTAAATAGCCTTCACCTCCCTATCCCGAAAAAAAACTAAAAGATAACAACCTTGAAAGTTGCACAAAAAGTAATCTCGCCTCCTGAACGTACTACAATTGCTTATATCTACTGAATGCTAAAACTATCTTATTTTAATCAATCACAAAATTACAAATCATTTTTGAGTTTTTCTGAGGTTATCTGAAAAACTCAGTAGAAGGATTTTCTACTAGTGATTCGATAACTTATTCGATAGCGATTCGATTTTGTTTTAAACCTGTGATGGAGAGGGATCCTTTTGTTCGTTTCATTCAACACGATGAAGAGACGACCTTATAGTTCTGGGTTACTATTTAGTTCTGGGTTACTTTTTCAAGCTACAATTTAAGCCTTTTTTGACGCAGCATTGGCATCACATTATTGTCCCGTAAGTGAAACTTTTCGCTCAATCCTCACTAAGCTTGAAATATCTCCTATATTGAAATTAGATTCGGTTTAATACTCTGGGTTAGGAATTTTTGACTTTTACAGACTGTTATGCTGAATAAAAAAACTTATTCCACTTTAGACATTTTTATAAGATTACAATAAAGGAAACAGTGATTAAATGCTACTTTAATTGTCTAGTCTATTACTGTATACTACTGTTTACTAAAGCATCTTTCTTTTAAGGCTTCTTTTAAGGTTTCTTATTCGTGGTTCCATACAACTTTTTTGACAAAATTAAAATCTATATTTATGCAAAATTGTGATTTAACCCATAAGAGGGCCAAGTTGGTTAGTATAGTAGTAGACTGTACACAATTACTTTCAAATGGAATAGACAGTCTGTTTCAGTCTGTTATACTGTGCTATTTCATATCAAATAGAAAATAACTCATTGGCACGTATCAAGAGTTCCATTTACTTTTGACGTTACTAACGTTGATTTACTTTTTAATCCATTCCTAGACAAGAATTTTTTATAAAAAAGGCACTTGATAATGCTGACTTGGTCTCATGATTGGCACGTATGAAATTCACAATTATTGAACTCGTTATAAAGAGAGCAATTTTCATAGGTTATGCAAAAAGTGTTTGATATTCTATGGCTTCATAGGGACTTCAATTTTAAATTTTTCAATTGTGGTTAATCCAATCTTTAGTACTAACCTCTCGCATTGATTTTGTCGAAACGTCAATCTTATCCCCACACACTGCAAACAAATCCATAAAATTAATTTTCCGAAATTTTCACGCAATTCGATTTCCTTGGAACTATCCCATAAATAACTTCAAAGCATTTTTCAACATAGCGCTGCATTTGCTCGTTTATGGGGAGAGTCTATCGAAAAGTTCAGTTTATATGTACAAACAACGTCCTCTCATTGAATTTGTTAACATATTAAAGTATCAAACCACATACCTCCAGTGTACCATTTTGCGTTTGTTTAACAATTTCAATTTATTTTGCACATTTCTCGATTGTGCATAGTCTCAGCACTCCGACCATGTAATTTAAAATAAAGCTGTATACATAAAATTTAATTCGTTTGAGTTCATTTCGTTTCCAAACAGGCCAGCAAAATGGCCACCCTTGCCTCCAGCCCACATTTATTTGATACACATGTCCTGTCGCACACACACACATATATAGGTACTCAAAGCAACACACGAATCAAAATGGACTCTAGTACGGCCGTTATGAAAATGTGAAGTGAGGCAGCAAATAAAATGTTGCCTCCAGAGGGCGATTCACACCGAAAACTACTGGAGCGCAACGTCAGACATGTCATCATCATTTTGTTGAGCATACACTCATTGAGTCCGTCACAAAATGAAATTTCCGATTGCATTCGACATATTAGTGGAAAAGCGTGCAACCCATTCGGTAGAGTTTCGGAATGCCAGGTGGAATAATTTCGCCATAATGTCCTTAATAAAATTTAAGCGAATCAGATCGAATTCAAGCTAGTACCAATAGGTGCTGAGTTAGTTATCCTCGATGCATGATATTTGAAAATGCGGCTCACATGTGTGTGTGCTACACCATCAAATTCAATTAGATTTAATGCAGTTTGAAAATGGCTTTAATGAGAACGCTTGCTGGGAAAGGAGGAAACACTAGACCGGCTAAACTCTGTGTAGGATTGTAAATGCAATGATGTTAGTCGAAAAGCGCCAGCATCGACATTTTATTATAATAATGTTCTCTAATTATTGAGAGCAAAATCCAAATTAAATTTTGATCCTTTGCGCGTCATTATCTGATGTTTTTGATGTTTTTCCAATTGCTTGTTCGATACGGACTATCCTCGGGAAGGATATTAATACCTTTTACACAAACTAACGCCGATCGGGGGTCGATATTGATCATTTTCTGCGGAATTTACTTATATTTATTAATATTGAATGAAAATAATGAATAATCAAGAGTAATGGAAAACAAATATGCTTTGATAGCAACGTTTAGGTTGTTTAAGTATATCGTACATCCATGTCTTTCTCCGTGTCCTTAAAAGAACAATTTAGATACGTACACGCATTTCCTGCTAAAATAAATGAATTACAGAAGAAAAAACCCAAATCTTGAATTGCTTCATTAGAAATCGTTCGATGTCCTTTTTTTAAAGTATTTTCTTTCGATATATAACAGAATCAATTTGTGGATGGGATTTCTTTCCAACCGACCAGTATAAACGGTACTGCACTTTAAGTATTTGTTGGAATTTGTTATCAATTTTTTTAGAATCAATCGGTTATAAGCATGCTTTGCAGGAAAAAAGGAACTCTTCATATTCTTGTTTATGGTATACTTACTACCGGGAGAGAAGTTTATAAGCGAGGGCCCTTAACGGATGTAAAAGCTTTTAACGTAATCTATTGTCAGTGGGACCCTGACGATATAATAAGTTTGGGATGCGAGACGTCAAGATTCACATTTGATGTACTTATCAAATAATGTTAAATGTATGACAATGGACAACAATGTGTAAGCCGACAGCTACAATGAACCTCGCAGGACGTGATGTAAGCAGAAAACGTGTCAGGGAATCCATCGTGTTTCACAAATGACGTACAACAAATTGACAGTAAAAGCCGAAATACAATACTGCGAGACTGCGATGCGAGAGCGCGATGCGATTCTCACATGCCGCGGCGCAACGCATTCAATTCACAATGCACGCGATGAGAGGAAGAAGAATGTTCTTATGGCAAATGTCAAATTGGTGACGTTTTAAATAAAATTTGCTTGTAATTGTTATTGCTTTTTGAAATGTTTTGTATTTAAAGTAAAAGTTAAGTAAGTAAAGTATTTTCCTTTGTTTGGCAAATAATAGCCTCAACAAGGATGCACGAAATTTTTATTCAAAATTGATTCAGAATAACCCTAGTACTTAACCTTTTCACTGCTACGTGGTAGGGCTCTACCGACTCTACTCTGGGTGCTAAATATAGTAGTGTGACAAATTTGTTTTATTTTTACGTAATAGATTTTCTACAAAGATTCATAATTATATACAATTTTTAGTTCGTTTACAAGTTTTTCATTTTATGATACATTTCGTAGCAAGACGGGAGAGCCTTACCGGCTCGACTATAGGAGGGCGTAGCAGTGAAAAAAAGGTTAAAAAGTAATTAAGGTCTTTGAATTTCAAATTTGATTTAAGCACCATTAAGCATCTGACAAGTGTCAACGCATCTCTTTACAAGGATCTTTCGATTTTTCGAATATTTTTCGCCTCGCATTGACGCAGCGCAATCATTTTACATTGTCCTTTACAAATGCATGTTACGAAATCTGGTTGGCATTTGCTGCGAGACTCACGTCGCGCACTCGCATCGCAGTCTCGCACTATTGTATTTTGGCTTTAATTTTAATGCCACTCATAATCACCCTCTTCCCAATGTTAATCTAATTAGCGTAATGTAAAAAAATGACTCAAATGAAAATAATATTAACTTTAATGCATCTACAAAAAAGTGCGGTAGCCCCCAATCTTTGTAGAGCACGTCATGGTAGCTGTACTGAACGATATTTTAGATAGACAAACTAGCAGCACACGAGTAGGTGCTTTACTAACTAAACTCTACCTAAGTCATAGGCTATCCATTCACCCCAATTGAAAAAGTGTGTTGTAATATTGAGAGATGGTTCAGACTTTGGAGCAGATTCTGCACGCGTAGATATCAAAAGGTAGCTTCCACAGCTTAAATCCAAGCTGCGTCTTCTCTTGCAACATCGTTGTCACGAGCAAATAAGCTAGACTTTGAATTGTTCCGGATTACTGTCTCACCGGAAGAAGAGAAAAAAGGCACTGATAAAATAGGGCTACGCGTTGCACCAACGGGCTACCTGGGAACGCCCTAAAAGCCACGAACTTCTACATTGCTATCGTTGCCAGCGATTCGAACAAGTTTCGTCCAACTGCGGCTTCGACCATAGTTCTGTACTTTGCGGGGATGAGGACATGTTGCAGCAATATCCCTGAAAAACAATGGAGAAACCTGGATTTGCTATATTCTAGACAATCTGCAAAACAATTGATCATCCTGAAATCTTTCCCGAGTGTCCGGAAAGAAAGTGGCTTGTGAAAATAGCTGGGTAGATCAAAACAAAAGAGGGCAGTTTTATTCCTGCGTACATACGGTTTCCCATTTATCTGCGCAGTGTCCCCTTCTCCAATGCTCATATTTCATATTCGCTCCGTCACTTCTACTGCTACTCATTCGGGCATAGCCAGATATGCAACCCCTAGAGTACCACAGATACTATCGACACATACTTGCATGGATTACACACATCATATTACAAACGACTTGCTCGAGGTATCTTGCAGTGAATTCTTTTGGAAGATCCGTTCCTTTCGTCCATCCTTTGAATCCACGCCCGCACAATTTAAGCCAATGGCTCTCTTGAACTCCGATTTTAATCTCTATGGTGAGAAGTAGAATATTCATAATTTCCCTGAATAGTAATTTCTTTATCTACCACTACAAGAGCCTATTCCTTGTCTAGCGGTCTTGATCAAATCCATCCAGCCCGACATGCATCCTTTTAAACGAGAATCTCCTATAACCTCGCCACAAAGAGCGCGTGGATAATTCCAACGTGCTACGTAGCGATACCGGCAGGGACACAGGCATAATTTGTAGAGATGATTAAGAGGTCATTATAGCTCCTAGTGTACCGTAGCAACACTCAACACTAAACGACCCAACTGGTACTACAGCAAATATCTTAATTGGGTCCCTATATTTTCCGTGCAACAGAGATGCCTTTATCCCTTCATCCCAATCATCTGCTTGTAGCAATGGTATTTCGAGACTCATAACTGATTACAGGAGACCTGGATGCCTGACATGAGCTATGTGGTGATTCCACAAATATCACAAATGCGAAAGCCCTGTTTGAATGGCTCCACGTGGATTCATCCTTCGTGGCCGCTGTTTTGAACGGAGATGTCGGAGATGTTATTGGAGAATTTTATAACTTCTTTCAATCTACTCTTAGATCCCAAAAACCCACGAACATGTATCACATTTGCTTTACAGTCTGACAACCGCGGCCTGTACTGACATATAACCCTCAGAAGCTATATTCTAGTACCTACTACCCTCTTCACTACAGATCATACAAATCAATAGATTGAATACACTTCCCGAACAATCTCTATGACCTGCTTCCAAATTTTCCTCAAAATGAGATCCTGAACACTGAAATAGCCAGGCATATATCAGGAATAACGTCAACATTAATTGAGTATTTAGATTTACATGGCCCCTTCCAGAAACCCTGCAGCTCACTATATCGGTGTCTAAGTCAGCTAACTATCCATTTGATAAAAATTCAAAAGCATATGCTTTAATAATTGAAAGGAATTTCTAATAGAAGGTACGAGAGGAAAAACGAAGAGTTTTTGAAACTAAAAACGCTAATCCCCTGAATTTCCCGTGAAATTCACAAATACATCAAGTACGACATAAATAATTGCCGTAAGCAACGATTAAGATCACTGAGATAATCGTCAGACGTATTTTACGCCCGAAAACGAATCACGAGGCGTAATAGTTCTAAATAAAACCCTGATAAAGATCCCTTCCTGGAAGGCAATGAAGTTTTCATTGCCCCTTCGGTAAAAATCGGCGTTTGGGAGGGATAGTTCAGGCACCTTAACTGCAACCGTGAAACAGCTTACGTAGCTCTCAACAAAAAGATCAACACCGAAGTTCAGCTTACAACTAAAGAATATGAAGGTTCTTACCTTATCATATTCTCTACCTCCAATAAAGTGATGTCTCCACATCACTTAGTTTTTGGTGACTTATCCACTTCGAAAAAGAAATTCGAAGACATCTTTAGTACTCTAAATAGGAAGCTATCTCATTGACACATCCGAAGCAATCTCAAATATGGTCCTCAAAAAGTGTAGGACAATTATCTCTTCTTTACCCTTATGTTACCTTAGAAAGAAAATATGATTTCAGTTACATGCATGCAATTATTAGTTTTAAAGTCAAACGAGACCAAAGATACTTTTTCTTTCAATGCATCCAATTGTACGTAGGAATTGGATTTATTACATGGTGTTTATAACTAACTAGTTCGAAAATCATAAGTCAATGATATAGAACCATGTAACCTTGAACAAACCGTTTGTTAAACGATTTTGATATTCTTCGGACGCTTATTCACTGATCTCATTCGTAGGACTATAGCCTTTAATATTTCCATTAATCCTTGTGAGCAACCCGCTTAGGACTGTGAGCCTTATGCATTTGCCAGTTTGGTTTGGGCCTACAAACTTGTAAGCAATTATTATTAACTGGAATTTTCCGGTGCTGTTCTTATGAGAAGCATCAGCGAAACTACTCACGCATCCAACCGTTTCCACTGCTTCAGGAAACTGATTGACACAAATTCGGAAAAGCATCAATAATAACCTTTCTTTAAGCTCAAAACATTCTGAATTTCTTAATTTCGGCGGAAGTTATGGAACAAAAATAGAGGAACCAAAATGTATTTTTACCATGAGGAGAACAATAGACGCTACAACCTCAGGAACAAAACAGCTGCAGTATCCACGCCATAAAACTCGAACAGGGAACTTATGAGCTGATTGGAGTACGCGATTCTCTCTCGCGTGAAAGTGACAAAGAAATCATGAACTATCCTTGGAGACTGGTGTAAACTCTTTTAAAAGAACTATCAACTTCAAAATTACGAACTTCCCAAGCCACCACTGAGACAATGTTCCTAGATACGCTAACACCACAACCTTTCACCTGCTCCAAAAAGCGACAATTGTGTCTCGACACATTCTTATGAAGAACAGTAGAGTTGCTTGCTGATAAGTTCCACGAACCCAACTATACAGCTATAAAAAATCTTCTTAAAAAAGCTATCGTAATAATCTGCCTCATATTTAATGCTTGTCTAAAAACTTCGCACTTTCCAAACGACTGGAAAAGTGCAGGTATAATGCCTATCTTGCAGCCTGGTAAAGATCTGCCTAATCCTTTCAGCTAGGTAACAGATAATCTATTTGAGAAACACCTTGAATCGGTTGAATGATAACGTTGAAAATAATAATATCTTCTCTAACTTTCAGTTTGCCTTCAGGCATCGATGGATAATAGTGCACCAGGTACTACGTTCAAAGATTGCAGCGGATTCTGCCCTCCTGAGACATAGATCATACCAGGTTACAGGTTGAGAGTCAGCATCTACTATGCCGACTGTTCCTATGTGTGCATCATGACTGAGTCTAACCCTTCTGCACATTTGTCCTACCCATAAGCTTAAGCTGCTTTTGCGGACGACATGTGCTTCCTTGAAAGTGGCAGATCATCGCCCATATAAAGGAAATGCTGGGAAAAATTCAGTGAAGAAATGCTACATGAAGTCAAATTGTGGAACGTGGACACCTGCCTTATTGGGCTAATTCCAAGGTCTCTATAGATGTGGTTGAAGAAATGGGTCAACCTACACCCCCATGATCTGGAACTAGTTTCAGTCCCATTTAATAATTTTATATAAGCTAACTGGATTACTTAACACCAACAACCACCACGTTTCACACATATTAGGCTCTTCACCTTGAGGGGGATGACAGTAACCTATCATGGGCGTCCATCTAATCCGTGGTTTAGATAAACCTCTAATCAGGTCGCCTTTTCCTACAGTCCAAGAAAACTCAGAGTTTTTGCTGCAGACACACGGGATTGAATACCCTTCATCAAACCTCAGGTACGTGGAAACGGCACTACCCAAAGACTGATTACCGTTTTCTTCAACTTTCCCTTAAAACTCCCAGTTTCTCAACATTAAAGAACTCCTTTTAGCGACGTCAACGGTACACATTTCAATCCGCCCATCCCAACTGCGCCCTACGCTACTTAGCTCTGCAAGCCTTCCTACATCGATTTCTTTAAGTCATCGTAATGTCTACTTTGCACCAGACTTTTAAGCAAAATCTATGCAACTACAAATATGCATGTCTTCCTTTATCATTTAGTAATCACTGGTCCGATGCATATCAGGCTTCCTTCTACCTTACTTCGATACACCGCTGTCTCCAAGAACCAAAATAGCCCGTAGCGGCGATGTCATAGGTACTAGCTTCAGTCCAACCTTCTGACGGCATACTCATAATATTACTCTCCCTCACACATCAGTTCTCCTTCATTACAGCGGTTTTCATCGGATCCAGCGAGGCGTCATACATAATTTAATCTGTTTATTCGTACGTCTGTGGTCATTCCAACGTGTTCACTCAACACAAGACGAAACAAAGACAACGTTCAACTTAGCTTCATATCCACCTTCCGATTAGCTTTTTCGGCTTCATTTCAATTTCATTGGACAACAAGCTCCCTCTCTTCTTCCCTCTTACTTTACACAGGCTTGGGACTGTCATGATAAAGCCACAAAGCGAACTTCCAACATTAAGAAAATCAAGGCAATGTTTTTCTAGCAGAATGCTGCCTAAGGAACCCAAAAAACATACTACGCCAAATGATTATCTGGTCCTAGCACCTGACCTATTTGGGTCTAAAACTTGATCGACACTGATGTAGAAAAAGCATATCCTGTGTTTGTAAACATCACTGATTCGAAAATTATCCACGCATTTTCGTAAATAGGTGCTCGATCTTAAAAATACTATCCAGCCAATAATAATCTACGGAGCCGATACAAGGAACCAATGCGCTGAATACCTTACGGTGAAGCTTCAAGTCACCCAGAATCAACATTTAAAAATGGTCTTACACAAACCTTATCAATTCTACTCCAGATTGCTACACGAAATAGCAAAAATTAGCCTTAAATAAAAATTTGTGTTTTCACTAAAAGCCCATTTCCTCAAGAAAACTAAGAATTTTTTTCACGCGCTTACCAAATCACAAAGTGCGATGTAGAGCCTATAGTGTACATGCATTCTGACCCATATGTCAGCTTAGTTCAATTATTTTGTAAATTAGTTCATAGTTAATATAACGAAAACAGATTTAAGTCAGATACAAGCCTGGCGGAGGTTTTTTCCCAAAATCTCCTCTCCGGACAATTATTAGTAACTAGTCCAAGAAAATTGATTATTCATTGAATATGAAAGTATAATTTTACGCAACCATGGATGTAATGAGGATTTTACTTTACGAAACCATAGATGTAATCGTGTACTCCTCAGAAGTCTAGATATAAGTAATCGCACCTCAAAAACTTTGCGAACCTGATTCCAATAAACGAATTTTGGAACTATGACGTAAAATGTTCATTTTTGTCAATAAAAAAAAAAACAGTTAACTAAATAAATATTAAATTAACAATTCAATTCATTTCAACTTTTGCCACCGAACTATTTCATATTTCTGGTCGTTTACGAGTTCTAAATTCCAAAACTCCGCCCTAAATTCCTAGAACTAGACACAACAATTTCTGATATTCTGAAATGAAGTGAAACGCATTCTATTTAGACCGTTCTGTATCAGGTAAGCATACCGATAAAACCAATCAGAAGAACCACGATCTAAAATAGTAGGCGGGTGGGGTTACATTTAAAATCCATCATTTTCCAAATATTTTTTGAGTGATAAAAGGACATGTAGCCGACAGTTGACATGATGGGAAATCGAGACTTTTTGACTAATTGTCTCGTCAGGTCCTCAAACTATAGGTCTCCAGTGAGTTTTCGGTCTTTTTTTTGCAACTCAAAATGCCGTATGACTCCTTTTTATAATAAAACATAATTACACGATTAGATAACACGACATATTACAAAATATAGAGCGTCATCATGGTATTGTGGATACCAAACGTTTTGCCGTTTGGTATCCGCATATGATTGTTCAGGCTTTGGTTTACCGTAACGAATTCGTTTTTCATCCCCAGAAACCATTTGATTAAAATATTTCTCTTTTAAAAAAGAGCACCCGAGTAGCATTTCAAAGATGTAGCCCCATTTTGACATTTTGCAGTTTCCATACGTATGCCAATCAACCCCCTCACGTATCTGAAAAAAGCTCTTTCTGTTACGTGCATTGACGTTTCAAATGATTTTTATAACTCACATTAGTTTGCATTGCTAAATGTGTCTAATTATTCATTTTCAGGCAATACTTCATCACAGATATCAGAATCACAACTTTTAAATCGCACAGATCACCACATAGAGTTATTAGATATAGAGAGGACGATAAGCCACTTTTGCGTCGTAACCGCCCCCTTTTTACAAACATTTGCAAAAATTTACAAATACCAACAAAATTTTAACAACTTTTGAACTATGCCAATGGGTTCGCGAAAGTTTAACGCACAAATAAATCAGGTGAGTGTCAAAAGCTCGAGCCGAAGATTAAGCCAAGCCTTTGTAAACAATCTTATTGACCGACAAACCAATAATTTCTACATTATTATTGAAAAAGTCATGTATCTTGACCTAATCAACGCAAAAGTTAAAAATTAATTAATTATCTAAAATTTACCTATGAAACGACACCCCGGATGGCTCCGAACAAGTGTGATTTCTGCAAGTAAAAATCACACACTTTATTGTCTATATTTGTCTTTAAAAATCACTGTCACTATTGTCTTTGCACTTTTCCACAATCACAAATAAAGTAGCACTCGCGATTTGTAATTTTTATCGTTGAAAAATTCGTCTGACACAAGTAACTTACAAA
This sequence comes from Stratiomys singularior, assembly GCA_954870665.1. NCBI lineage: Eukaryota > Metazoa > Arthropoda > Insecta > Diptera > Stratiomyidae > Stratiomys > Stratiomys singularior. The sequence goes on along the minus strand of OX940878.1, from coordinate 124,524,659 downwards.
ATTTGCCCGTAAATCACTCCGAAAATGAATCAAAACACACATTATTAGTCTTGTTTTGCCAATTCATTCAGTTCGGCTGCAATCGAAAAAACCCGAGCATTGAACCAACTGAAATAGGAGAAATGGCTTCGACGAATTGAGGGTGCATGTACATTATTCTACCAACATTAAATCAAAAAAGAGTTCACAAAGAAATTTCTATCAAACTGGGTTCTTGTAGATATTCAATGAATAAGCATTTTGAGGAGTCAAATTTCTCGTAATTTAGAGTATACTCAGCCGCCGGTAATTCAATTTCATAAAAATATTAGAAAAAAAAACTTGGCCATACACTTTTGAGTGTGCGCATACCTTCAAGTAGAATTATTTATCTAACTGTATATTCAGCTCAGTGTCAGATCCAAATTACGAATGTACCCGACAAATCGCATCGTATTAAAATTTGTAAACATTGATTTCAAATTAAGTTTTATCAATAAAAATATATGTTTTGCATGGCGAGAATGTTTCATTCTCCCACAAAATATGAATAAGATTCTATTGCCACCAATTTATTTGGGGAAAACCTCGACAAAGTTTAGATATTTATCTTTAAATTTCACGAGAAAAAGTATCATCCTTTACAACTTAGTTTTAGGGTTTATAAATAATTAAATGGTAGATTTCCCATTTGTGGGCTAAAGAAACTTGTAGGTAATATGTTTAAGTTGTTGCGCAAAGAGATTATTGGTCGGGCTTTTAAAAAATAGAAAATTTCTCACCATTTAAGCTGTAATATATTTTGCATTTGAAATATCGAAGTTCCGAAAATTTCCGAAGGTGAAGCAGCTACGAAAGGGGAAAATTAGCTAAATCCAATTCTTTGGACGGTCACGGACAGTCACATACACGGGAATAGCCTCTCAATTATCTTATACCTCTATGGATCACCACCAACAGGTTTTTCTGATGAAATGTAGACAGGATAAAATTCCTGGAATAAACAACGATTTTTAACCGCAACATGGTCGTAGCAGTACAAAAGAATGCTTCCCAGAAATGTTGTTCTGTTGAAACGCAAATCCACGTTTTCATCGCAAAAAATGAAGTTTTATGCACTACGACCGAAAAGCTAATGCCGATGCTCATAGCACTTAGACAGAACGTTGACACTTCGGCAAAAATAGTATGGCCAGATGCGAATACGTGCTTTGTTAATCAGTTAACTGTCAACTCTTTTATTAGTTCAAACACATAACGAATTTATCAAAGACAATTTGTTTGGATAATTAGTCGTGTTTTGTCAGTTATGCTGTTACCTTAAAATATTTTTAATTTCGGAGTTTCGCCTGAATCATTTTGATTGATTGCTCGAATCTACAAGAGGAGTTCGAGACAGATTTTTGAAGAAGAACCTAGTTAAGATAGAAAATTTGTAGTATCTTGTATTGTATTGTAGTTAAGATAAAAAATTGTAGTGTCATAATTATAGAACTAATCCCACTGAGAACTAATGAATCATGTAAGCCATATGGTGAAAGAGATTCTACTCACCATGGAGGCTTCCACGTTATCCTTCACGTCAATGTTTCAATCAGCACATATAAATACTTAAGGCTGATAAATTACTTGAAGTTTACTATGAACGTGAAGACTTATACGAATCAAGGTGTCCTTGCATGTCTCTCAGCTATTTCACATGCTTCAATTGTTTGACTTTTGTCTCGACATCAGTCCTTCATATATCATTCGTGTGGATTCGCTTGAGGAGGTGGTATGAACAGGTTGATAATCTTGCTTTAATTCACCTGCATATTGCATGTGTGTATGGAACTGTGTATGCCACTTGAGGGTATTCCACGACGACACGAAGATGTAGGAATACAAATGGGATTGGCTTGGATACCATGAGTAAAATCTGGGTGATTGATTTCCTGAGGACTCCTATGTCCGATAGACTTCGTTTAGGAAATTGCGTTGATTAACATAAGTTGATAACATTGATTAATCCTGAATTATAGGATCAGAATCAAATATTTATCGCATGACCAAATTAACGAGGGGAATGGATCAAAATTACCTTTTCGTTAGAAATTTAAATTTAAACATTTTCAATGACATTTGAAAAAAGTGATATTATGTTTAAGGCAACTTCGCACAAATCCTTGAAGCTTCACCGGGAACAAATGTACACGAGCATTCTAAATTTGACTTGCATGCAATTTAATTTCATTCATCTTAGATATGTCAGTTGTATATTTGTCCTAATTGCTTATATGTTCATCAATTCATGCGAAACATTATGAAATGACTTCATCACAGAACATACATTCATTTGAGCTATTTACTTCATTCATTATCCCCACAAAAACATATCATCAATCTGCAAGTAAATTATGTGTGCTTCCACATTTCGTTAGCTCAACGTAAGTATGAGACTATTTGTTCCTTTCTCCATATCAAGGAGTTTAGTTTTACCATCACAAATGCTAGTGTTGGACGTGACTAGATTTCAACACTTAACATTAAGGACCGAACTAAGAGGGAGACGAGAAAGGTCTTTTGCCACAATCTCAACAAATCACGTACCCAAAGATTAGTCCTATACGGCAGCACATTTAACCAATAAACTGGATGAACTTATACGCGGAAGGGATATGTTAACGGTAACGATGCCACCAGCAGTCTTGTACGATTTCTTATTCGTAAGGATGGGATGGATGTAGTAGCACGGCGAATAATTTTACAAGTTGCCTTATAAACTTTAACAAAGTATTGGTCCCTAATTAACGGATCTAATTTAGCAGAAGAAAGATCTTTCACTGACATGTCAAAGTTTGAAGGATTAGCCCTCATTGGTGATTTTTTGTCACGGGTACAAATAATGTTAAATAGATGTTGGTCAGGATACAAGAAAAACGTATTTCATGGTTGGTTGTGTTTTATCGTTCAGCGTTAAGTTCATGTTGAAGCCCGTTTACGCCGGGCAGCTAATTTGAACTTTAACAATTTAAAAGTGGAAATAAATTCCAAAATTTAGGATACCATTGGCAAAATGAAGGCTTCTAAAAGTTTGTGATCCAAGGCTTTTTGCTTTAAGGAGCTTTATCGTCTTTTTTAGTTCACTCTTATATTTGAACCAACGGATTCTTCTTAATTAGTCAATACTAATCGATATTGTGCCTTTATTAATGTCAAAAAGTAAATTTTTCCTTTGCATCCTGTTTAAATTCTTATGTATGTTACATTGTCATTTTTCAGCAACAGTTTGTCCAATAGATTTCTCTTGATGGATTTGATTTGTGTCAGCGGTTATGCTGAAACGACAAAAACATTTAGATACGATGCGTTCCTCCTTTTAAAGGATACATTTTAAATCACACGATTTTTGGCAAGATATTGATAAGATGACATTAAGGTAATAAATAATGAAAGCAAAAGAATATGTGGCGTGGATCCTGTAAAAATTCACTACAGAGTAAATAACACCCTTAATATGTGAACACTCTTGACGTTATTTCTGCGGAACAGAAGTTAAGTGAAATGAATTCATCAACTTCGATGCACCAAGATGTTTGATTTCATCTAGAAACTGATCCTCGGGTTGTACAGTACCTAAGGCACGGTTTGAGGACAAAATATCGATAGTCTCAAAGCTCATCGTCAAATCATATCGGAATACTTTAATATATATACATAAAAGTTCATCAGGATCTCATGACATTGTAGATAGGCATTGGGCAGCCAGTATGCAGAGGTTGCGTAAGATCATATTAGATGTATATGTTAAAGGGCATCGGACATAGACAAGAACCATGAGGAACTTTCGCTTTTATACTTCGAATGTCAGACAAATTCTCATGCACTATGCCGAATATATCTATTATTTTGCAGGGAATAAAATTTTCATTGAACCCAGCGGAAATTTAATTTGATAAGTTTCTACTTGCAAAAAATAATAAGCAAAATGAAACCACGGCTGAAATATATTTAATAATAAGGAAGGATGCTGCGGATATCCACAGAAAAATTTGTGGAATTTGTAAATTCCCCAAAAAAACTTTTCGTTATTTTCACAGGGATTTGTAATTTCGCGGGTAAATTAATGGTTTCCGATATGAAGCATATTGGCCTGAAATTAGTAAGTATTTGAAATTCATTTGGCTGTTCCTGGACCAAAACTTCATCATTTCTGGTCCGTTTTATTGTAAAGTATTCATCCGCGTTTTGGCTATGTGCCATCTTCGATACGTGATTCTGTCCTATATGTCTGTTTAAGCAAGATGTTAGGGAGAAGGAAATATCACATTTGAATTCATTGGAAATAAATCAAAAAAATTGATGTGCGATTCCATACAATTCCGAATGCATGTTTAAGATCCAATATAAAGCTTTGTTATGATTCTATTTTTGCGTTGCACTATCCAAAAACTAGCTTTCTCTTTTTGAATATTTATTGAAAATTAAGGTTTAAGTTTGTAGAGATCGTCAAGGAACTCGCATGATGATTCTATTACCACTACTACAGTACCTATTACAACCAATACTACTACAACTTATACTACAATTGAGAACCTTGCAGCAAAAGGAAGGCAAGGCAATATTCCAAAACTGTTGGGTACTAAATAAAAACGTTTTTAAAAAGAAAGAATAATACATTTATGTTTTGGAGTTATATGGTATCAAAGAATATGAACATTTGTACATTTTTTACTAAAGTTTTTAAGATGTACAAATAAGTTTCAGAATTACTAGAATTTTTTAAAGTTTGGATCTGCCTCCGTTTTTCACTATAGTTCAAGCAAAATACTACCCCATATTGTACAATGGATAAGAAAACATATAAATATAGGTATTCTTTTATTTCAAGAACCATTTCTCAGCACATAAAAGATAAAATAATTTAAGGGGGGAAATCACAGTAGCACACAAAAAAATAGGCATATTTTCGGGAATTAATTTTGGCTGAATAAAAGTATCAATCGAAAATCTGTCAAGTAGGTTTTATAGCAATACTAAAAAGGTACAAAATGTAAATTTTTCAATAAAAAATATTTAAAAATGGCGGCTGCGCAGCATATGCTCCAAGGCGCCTATTTTTGAAAGTGTGTCGATGGCCAAAGACGTAGAATCCTTAATTTTTGACCTGGAAGAAAAAACCAAAATTTTTTAGTTTTCATTTAACAACAGCTAGCAAGTTACGTAGGATTTTTTCGATATATTGATTTTTCACAAAATGGTGCATGTTTGAAAATAAAGTTAAATTTTTAACAAAAAAAAAAAAAACGCTATCAAATCTTCGATGAATAAACTAAGCCATATATAATAAAAAATCCTACGTAACTCCGTGGAGAAAGATATTTTAAAGCCACTGTCAAAATTTCAAGTCGATCGGTAAAGATTTGCTCGAGTTATGTCTTCGGCGAGCTCAAAAAAAGTGGTTTCGAGAAAAACGCGTTTAAAGTTTTAAGTACTGAGAAACCATATGAAAATTTCATATACCTCTAATCTGGAATGCCTGCACCATACAGTTAACCTTCTAAATCTACCTCCAACTCTTTTTTTTCTTTCCGCATACTTTTCAAGTCGAGTCGGGCCTGTTTTGCGCCATCACTGATAGATTTTTCCACCTTCTTGATACGCTTTTCGTCGACCTCCACGCGTAGGTTGTAGTTGTTCGGCCCGATTTTCATCCCCATGACTTCGATGATGTGTAAAACTGATATCAATCCGTCATTGAAAACGGATGTTGCGATGTTCATACCGATGTCAATTATTCTTTTTCAGAACTTTGGTACCATAGCCCAAACAGTAGCGTTGAAACTTTCATTGTTGTTTTGCGTATATCCCCCGATGCAGCGAGTAAGAAGATCATCCGCGACCAGTTTTTCGTAGACAGGTTTTATCGCTTCGAAAACTTCTTCACGCATTGGTGGTTTATGCGTATAGCCAGCCAGAATGTTTTCGCATTTTGCCCTTGAACATCATGAATTTTCTCCAGTTGGGCAATAGCCGTGTTGCGGATTTTCGTCTGTTGACATTTTATGGAACAGTGTGCCCCATATCGCGCTCTTCATTTTTTCAATCGCATGACAATTTCGACGAATGGCTAATCCAAAGTAAATTGACAGTTCGTCGATCAGCTTACCTGTCAATTTGCCTTTACCTCCTAACCCTTTGGTGTTTTTGTTCAAATTGCGAAGATGGGTGCCTATGCGTTTCTGAACATGGTCGATGCATCCTTTTTTTTTGATATCGTGATGTTTTCATACGGTTGAGCATCCGTGATACCTTTGAAGGTTTTGGAGTCGCCATCGCCGATGTAACTCACATACTTCATATCATGTAGATCTTCAGAGCGCTGAAACATTTCAATTGCTGCATCGACCTCCATTTTTCTCGCTGATTCGACATAGTTTGCTTGGCATTCGGCGGCGTGATTTTCTGCCCACTCTTTGTATTCGTCGGTGTCATATTTCTTCTGCCAATACTGGCACCCTTTGCAATATTTACATTTAACTAAAACATCGACAAGTTTACCAGTGTACCAGCCAATCAGGGAAACTAAACCGTATAGAGATGAGAAGCCCCTTTTTCGCCACGATCCGTCACCCGATACCGTGATACCGTTTTTTTCTCCTTTCTCGTTACTGATTCTTTTTTCTTCATTCGCTGCATTGGACATGCTAGTTTTGGAATCAACATCTGATGCAGCAAAATATTTTCAATGATTGTGTCGTAAACCGATTGGAAGACCAGGCGAGGCAATTCCATGAACACACAAAATTTTCTGATGCCTTGCAGTCCAATCCCCAGCAATTTCATGGCGAGAATATTTATGCGATTAATTTCATAAGCATTCTTAATAAATGGGCTGTTCGCTATTTCTTCTTTATCACAGTTATCGCAGGATATAACGATTTTAAAACCTAAGCCTCGTCTACTGCTTTCTGTAAAACGCACATTAGAGTGGCATTCTTTGCACACCACGACGTTAGAAATGGCGGAAAAACCCGTAACGATATTCACGAGATGATATCCAAACGTAGGATCCACTTCAATGTCATTACTATCTTTCTCTTTCAACTTCCTTGCCGATGCGCTGACATTTAAATCTTCTGGCTTTTCGATTTCGTGGCGATTTAACGGTCGCTTACGTTTCGGTCGATTTTCGTACGCAGTATCCTTTTTCGTCCCTTTTCTAACACGACTCGACAATGTGTCACTCATAATGACTATGATTTACAAATATCACTGTTTTTTATCACTATTTATGTTATATATGTATGCACGAAAGTGAAGCGTGGTAAAAAAGCGTTGTATTGAACGCAAGAAATTTCTCATCACTGACGCTACACGTGTTTTGTTCGTATGTCTATTACATATAGTGGAATGTAATAGAAATAGGAATTCTATAGGAATTCTTAAAATTCTAGACTATTCGGAGGGCACTTAGTTCTCTATGGGCTACCGTTATACCTGCACCCATAGTCATAAGTTACAGCGCGCGCCGGGATCACAAAAGGCGCTCGGAGCATACCTGAGTGGCGTTACCGCAGAATGAAAAATTTGGGCACTCGGACACTTTTGCACTTTTTCACTTTTTGTGATTTCCCCCTTAAAGAAAAACAAAAACAAACAAGTGCTTAACAAAAATTATGAGTTTATAAGTCAAATTCAGCTTGATCGTCGTCGGCTTCGTTAGAAATGTCATCATTCGGTTCACAAGCTTCACTTTAAAAGGAGTTGTAGAAATAAAGTTTATTTGGTGGAACAGAGTTCTTTTCCAGCTGCATAATATCGTTGTATTTAGCCGTTTTCAATGGCAATGCGCTGTCAAACAACGCTTGCTGAGGCTATCGGTTCTGCAATGTGCAAGCGAACAGCACATTTCTCATAATGGAAAAATTCTAAAAGATAGACGTTCCTGTAGTAATACTAACTGTAATACTTTGAATGTGGTCTTTACATTATTGAAAAATTCGATATTGAGATATTTTGAACTGTATCTTCTCTACATTTGTTATAACATTTTAAAAATGGCTTTCAAAATGTTTATTTATTTAAATGTTTACGCATTCACAACTTTAAAACTTTTAGATGCTTGCTTAATGCAATCGGAATATTCAGAAGTTGTAAAAATGTAGTCTTTCTTGCAATTGAACTTCTTTCTTACGCTGAAACACCGATCACATGGCAAAAAGCTGTGTCCAGGCTCAGGAAATCGATGGAAAATCTTCTCAATAGATGAACACCTCATAATAGATACTGAACTAATGTCGAGTACAAGTTTTGTGCTGCTGCATTGTCGGAGTATTTCAAATACAGTATTTTAACTGTGCTTGGTAAAGTGTTATCTATGTAGTTATTTATGAAAGATACGCCTTCGTTTAGTGATTTCCGAGCTATGGTTTCATCGTAGTTGAGCGATGTCTGTTTTGCTGAGTGGATACAAAGATTATATGCCCAAAGTTGACGTTTGTAAAATACTTCGCCCGCTGGAATTTTAGGTAATAGCATGTTCTGCTGATAGTCAATAGTTAATACCTCACTCTCGTCATTAGAAAAAGAAAGTTGACTTTTAAATCAGAAAAAAATTTCAGCTTAGGCTTGATGGAGACTATAATTTTTTTTAAAATTATAGACAGAAAACGGGAATTGATTTAAATTTTGAACTGCCCTCGTTTGCTGCAAGGTCCTCAATTGCTTCCACTGGTACTACGAGTATTACAACTGGTACTTTGTACATATTACAACCGGTTCCTGCAACAATGACATGAAGAACAACAGCAACAACAACTATAACTGCTATAACTGCTATACTGCTACAACCGCAACAAAAACAAGTACTTCTACTCTTAATACTACTACTCCTACTACTACTACTACTACTAATAATACAACTATTACTCCTACTGCTACAAATTATGGATGGATTGCTATCTTTCTTGATATCTTTATGCTTACTCACTGCGTTTTGGGGTTCCACAGCCGACCATCAAAGACATATCTTAAGACAATATGTAACCATCATCATCCATGGCGCGACAGCCCCACTCAGGATTCTCCTCCCTCAATTGTCAAAGTGTTGCGATTTTTCCTTGCCTTTCGCTGTACCCTACAATTCACTTTTTGGTAGGCTTTAATTCATGTAACCGTCAATGTTCCAAAACACTTTGAGTTCAAATATGTCCACTACTTGCTTGCTTTGGCTTTGTCCAAATTTGAACCTCAGAATAAGCAGTACGGAGGTAAAGGCTCTAAGTTTTTGTAGCGTTCACGCGTCACTCAATCTCGTCCTCTTCGGTGCCTTTTTTATTCACGTCGACTCGATTAACTCAAAGTGGAGCGCATTTCTAAAGTTGAAGTTTCCTACGGTCGATTTTTGTCCTGCTCGAGTATTCTTCCCCGTTTGTGTCATGAGTTTGATTTTTGCTTCATCAGTTCTGTATACTTTAGATTCTAGACTCAAAAATGCTTGTTTGACATCTGATGATTGATGGTGCATCACATTGACATCACATTGACATCATCATTTGCCATTAATTGTGAACTTCGTGTCTTAATAATTTGAACTTCAGACTTTATTACTTGTATTATATATTGAGTAGTGCGGTTACACTAAATAAAATTTAAAGTGAGTGTGAAGCTGACTACAGCCGGCAGTCTTGGACAAAACAGGAAAAGAAGTCGGAATCCATCACCAGCTAGCAATCTCCTCAGGGACCAGTTTAAAATGCCGCGAAATATAGCAAACTCTTCATCAGCCAACAGGTTCCAGCCACTAGCGGATCGCGAGCACACTGACTCCAGCAATGACACTAGTAACGGAACAAAAACTATGGTGAGAATTCCACCAATTACTTTCACCAATTTACACCGCGAAACAATCGATGCAATATTGAAGGAGTTAAAAATTGAAAGTTACTCCATAAAGTTAATCTCTATTGGCAAATGCTTTTTGTTTTGATAAATATGGACGACCTCGACAAGACGGAAAATTTTCTCAGAAGGAAAAAAAGTAAATTATTTTACTTTCCAACGGCCTGAATTGTGTCCGATGAAAGTTGTACTATCAGGGCTCCACGACATGTCGTTTGATTATCTTAAAAAGCTTTTGCATGCGGACCATAAACTGAATGCTTTTGATATAAAAAAATTCACCGGCAAAGTAGGAGAGCGTGACAGTGTCCATTATCTCCATTATCTTATCAAAATGCAAGATTTGCGTAACATATGTGCAATCATGCATACCATCGTACAGTGGAATTAAGGCCGAAATACAATAGTGCGAGACTGCGATACGAGAGCGCGACGAGAGTCTCGCAGCAAATGTCAAGCAGTTTTCGTAACATGCATTTGTATGCGACATCGTACAATGATTGCGAGGCGGGAAATATTCGGAAAAACGACAATTTCCCGCAACGATGTGCGTGACGTTTGTAAAATGCAAAATGGCGTTAAAATGAAATTTGAAATTCAAACGCCTTAATTACTTGTTAAGTACATTGGTTATTATGAATGAATTTTGAATGAAAATTTCGTGCATCCTAGTTCAGGCTTTTATTTGCTAAATGAAGGAACATTCAAAATTTAAAACTTTTGAAAAATCAAAAACAATTTCCAGCAAATTTAATTTAAAATCTCACCAATTTGACATTTGTCTTATGAACATTAATGTTCCCCGCATCGCGTTCCCCCACAGTGAACTAGTGAAATGAGCTAGTGCTAAATAAACAACCGATGTGTTGAAAATAAGAATGAAAAGTTTATTACAAGAAAATACAAAGTTTCAATATTGATAAAAAAAAGTTTCAATACACGTATTGATGTCGCCAAGGTGACGTCTTCGACTGACTCTTCCCTTGTCGATGTCGAAGGAGGAAAACTCTCTTTTCCCCGACTCTTCAACATTTTTCCCTTTACATGACGGGTTTGGGTTTTTTCGGGGCTTGGGATTTTTTTGTTGTTTGCTACTCTCTCCTTCGACATCTGTTTTGGATTCGGGGTTTTTGTTTTCATCGGTGAAAGTGGGAAAAGCCAGTCGTTTTACAATCCTAAAAACTAAGTCTAAATGTATTTACATCCTCGATATTACAGGAATTTGCCGACGAAATTTGCTGAGAAACCATAGTCAAACATTTTTAACTAACTACCAGCAATTGCTCTCCGCTCGCTGACCATATTTAACAAATCAAGAGGTTAAGAAGGGTACTTAAGTAGGGCCCCTATCTGGAAAAGTTCTCATGGCATTCCATCTATTGCTGGAGCTTTATGTTTTTTTTATTCTATATATGCTCTCAGCTTCTTCGTATACTTAAAAATCAGTAATAAGGCAATACAACCAAGGGCTCTGAAATGAGATGGAGCCAAAGCAAATCATTCGAAAGAAGTTGGTCTGTATATATTCTCATCATTCCATTTCTGCATAACAAAGTTATTATTCATATTTTCGTACTAAAACGCATTACTACTCCTTTCCTTACTTGTAATCATAAGACAGCTTTAGACCAGGCTTAAAGTAGTTTCAAGGTGATAACGAATCAGCAATTGTGCAATAAATTAAACGTTATCCTCCCTGGTTTAGTTGCAATGAAGCGAAACTTTCTGAAACACTAAAAGTTGCAACAATTCGTTTGAAATTTTTTTTGCCACAAACACTATATCATGGCAATTTCCACCTTTCAATTCAATTCATAACAGAAAACACCTTTGAAAATTCCATTGATTCGAATTCTTCCCAAAGGAAGCATATAACCATCGTGAAAGTCCATAGTCTACGCCGACGATATGCCAATCACTCCCAATTGTCCACTATATGCAAGTCTGGGCTGAAACAAATAATTTTGGATACATATGCCAAAAGGTAACAGATAACAGATACAATAGCACTTTGATAGGATACAATAGGCTAGGAGAGAAGTTCTCGTTTTAAAATGGAACAGCATCGAAACATTCAGACATCGTATCCTGAGGGTATTTTAAGGTGACAGATTCGCAATGTGTTTTTCATTTGACGCACAAATCATTGTTCTACAATTCTTTGAAGTTGAGACCTTAAAGCTTATGGTTTTGAACGTATCACAAAAGGTTCTTTTAATTAAGTGAGAAATGAAGTTAAACGTTTCTCGGCTTACTGATCAGGACGTGCATTTACCTTCAAACTTGTACTGTAGCAGAAATTGAAAATAATTTTGATATTCGAATCCTTGCTGATTAAGTTGCTATGGGAAATTGATTCATTTAAAATGCTTTTCATTAATTTAAAACTATTTTCCATCAATGAAGGGACGGACCTTCTCCATAAACTAAAGTCGTAATAATTGCAATACTTAGTAGAGATTACTTAGACCACTCATAGGGTTACGTTTACATTATTTACAGATTGCACTTGATATTGAAGAAGGATTCGGGTATACACCGCAGCTAAGTTCCACGTATCACAAAATCTCTACATTGATTATTGGCTTCTCATTTCTGGGCAAGTAGCATCGAATTGATTATTTTTCTGCTCCACTTCAATCGCTCCATCACCTCCATTTCTAGAATTCAACATGTGCTTAATTGGACTTTATAAACAGAAACCCAATCTCTATATACACATTCTCAGAAAAGAATCATCAAAGTTTGGCCTTTCATAGTTGCTGTAGGCTCTTAAAGCTGAGTCAGGTCGTACGTTAGTCATAAAGCTGAGTCTTAGAATACTTTAATTCAGAAGGGTACATGTGGTCTACTGATTGATTGATGTTTCATAAGACCATTATAAATTAAAAAATTGGGCACATATGATTTTAATTCTGGCAATGAAGGAGCAAGAAATCGGCAAGGTACAGATATGAGAAACTGTACTCTGAAACTAAGTTGCAGACATGATCAGCATAAAGCCATTCCTGCTGAAGCAGTTTTGAACAGGATATAGAACGCTTGTCAGTACCCAAATGGCGATAGTACCAGATTGTTCACAGTAACAACCAGCCTTTTCCCTGTTCTGATATTGTTCGGATACCAACAGCAAGTTGACATCATTCTCCATTGCAACTGCCCCAAGCAAGTTTTCTTCGGTTGCACTACGATGTTGATTGATCTACATAACATGAATGATGTTTTAGCTTTTTACTTGCTAAGTGCCCTTTTGAACGTCTGGCGCCTTACGCTGTCTGGAATACCAGCCAGATCTTCAGGCTTCATGACCTCACCTTTGCACAAGGTGCAGTTTACTTTATTTGTGCACTTTCGCCCTCTAGGGCCAAGAATGTTATACAGATAAATTCGATCTGGACCCTTGCAGTTCAGAAAAATGTTTCGTTAGCTTGAAGTTACGGCACTTACAACAACGAGTTAAGACCATCTTTTGGCGAATTCTGTGAAGGAACGAGCTGATTTTGATTTGCTCCTTTACCAAGAGTTGGGCTACTTATTTCTCTGGAATGTCTATGCAACCTTTTACACTGTACTGTACTACAATGTACTACACTGACTCTTCAATTTTTTGACATCTTCAAAACAATGTACGTTTCTTATTCCTCAGCATGTTATTCGTTGTAACGTCTAGAGCCAAAGTAGTCCGTGACTGTACTCTCAAGCAGGCTCTTGTCTATGGACCCTACTCCAAGTTCGACGAAGTGAAACTACGTTTATTGGTCGCTCGTACCTTTTGTATGCAGGGCATTGTTATTTTCGGCCTCCACATTTTGCCTTATTTCCTTGAGAACATAAACGTAAGACTTCCTTAAGTCTAAGGCTTAATAAGTAGAGAATCCCTACGTTGCATGCATCGAATCTTTCTAAGGAATCGCGCTCAGTTTTGCATATTCCTACTTTTCAGGCATGGGTTTGATCGCTTCTCCAGCATTGTACAGGCTGCACTTTCTCCTTGGATTTTCGTTGCGCTTTGGAGCGTACCAGTTAGATGTTGGCGTCTATTCCCTACCCTTGACTTGTGTATGCTTTAAAGGGTCGCTTTACCCTTTTCACTCTATTCAGCTTTTGTAGCCTACATGCTGACGTTCTACTCTTTACACAGAGAATAATATTTTTCATGTAGGGCGCTTTCAACTCACTCTCCATCTTGAGCGCTTTCAACTCACTCTCTGCCCTAATGCGACAGTAGCGCTCAATCCTACCAACACGGTCTCAAAGTTAACTGATCCCGTGTTTCATGTCATTATATACATTCCTTTGGATGGTGGCTGCGTTTCTAATTACGTTAATAACGGCACATTTGTTTGAAATATAATTTTTGTGGGTCATGTGATGGCTGAGCATAATTTTTTCCCCTGTTGACAGAGTCCAGTAAGTGACTGTCAAAAGTCCTTGTAGAATGACATTTGCGGTTGAAAGTTCCGCAGAAACCGGCATGAGATATTGGCTCATTCACAAGTCCGAGTGTATATTCACATCCCTAGTTTGCGCTCATTGTCTTGGTGTTCATTGTTATTGTTAAATGGGTACTTCTACGAAATCGGTCACGGTCTTAGGAAACGGAAAAATTCGCCATAGCCCGCCCCTACCACGCTAAGGTACTACTCTTGGAGATGGTTTGGAGGGACGTGAGCTACGTATTGGTACAACCTTAACACTACTGTCCTGCCTTTATAAAAAACCTTAACGGAAAATAGGTCTTCTACTTTTTTGCATTTAATATTAATTCTTACAGAACTAATTTAAATCTGGAAGTGCAACAATATGCAAGAAGTCCTCAAGCCCAATCTAGTGCAAAACAAACAAAAATGAAAACTGTCACTGTTGCAATTAAAATCATTGAATTTTGCTCTATTTGGCTGCAAAATTTAATTGAATAGATGAATAGAAGTTGAAAAAATCAGAATAAACACATTTATGGTTGTTTGACGGGTTGTATTGCATGTTTTGTAAAATATTTAACTTTGATTTGGAGACTCTTTCTTCAATATGGGCTTTTGAACCCGAGATTTCAACAAGATTTAAAGCAAGGAGCCTGTCGCCGTCAAATCAATTGATTTACCCTGTTACAATTGCCAAAAAAAGGATATCGCATAGCTTACGTGGACCCCAACCGAAAATCTGTAAACAAAATACACACATATGAAAAACGAGTGGAAAGTTTCATTACAGGAGTAAAAGTAGTTCATTTAAAAATTAGGTTTATCTATGTGCTGTATGAATTTATTGACGAGCCAGAGGTTCTCACAAATATAAATCAGCAGAAGTTGTAATAGGCTAGGCAAATGCAGACGACCGGCGTCGATCGGATACTAAGGCTGGTATTTGCAGGTAAGGTTCTACAAGGAAAACCAGCGGCAAAGCAGAGTAAACGCTGGTTGGGCTAGATAAATAAGCATACTATGTTGCAAGCTTGATCGATTATTCGGTTTAAGGATAGAAGTAAGATGCATAATATACGGAAGGCTAAGGTCCCAGAGGTCCTTTACGAGAAGCACCGTGTCATGACATTTTGTAGGCACGCAGCAGGGTTCAATCTATTTTTGTAATAGGGGCAGTAAGAAACCAAAATACCTCCAATCAGTCGAAGCACCTTTCATATGAAATGAACTTTTGATTTCGTCATTTTCTGATATCCTGAGTATTCGTAGTATTTTTTAATGTTATTTTTCAGCATAAATCAATCAATATTCGCCTGAATTTGAAACCATAATATGACATGTACCAATAAATTTGTAAACTCAGCATAATATCCACCGCGATTTCCTATTCCGAGCTCATCTTGATATGCTTAAATTATACGCCTAAAATTCAAAAATCAAATAGACTACATTTGCATCAAGAATAAAACATTTTCAGCATGAATATGATTTTCGGTGCAGACGGAAAAATGCAAAGCAAAAAAAAAATCAAAAATAAACAAAATAATGTCATACTGTCATACTGCAATGCTCAACCGAAAAACCACCAGGACGAAATAACGCAACAATTTTAAATTTAATATTTTCGCATAATTAAAAATGCAAAGCTTGTTAGAATATACACGGCAGGATTTCAGGAGAGAGTTGCATAAAATAAGTTCGAGAGCTGGCAACGGGCGATGGAGTTGCCATTTGGATGGTGATTACGTTTGTAATTGAATATGTTTGTCTTTATTGTTAGCATTTGGTCTGAAAAGGAAATATTTGTTGATGAATTTAGTGCTTTGAAAATCTGGGCCAGTGTCCGCCTGAAGCTAACAACATACGCAAACAATAAATTTCCCATTTAAAACATTGTTAAGTTGATAAGAATTTCAACTTTTCACAAAAGGACTTTCCACAGCGCGAACTTATTCAAATGAATTCAGCTATAATTCAATACTCCTTCCTTCGTATCGCGTGGCCTGCCCGTGGATCAAATGGCAGCCCTTTGTGATATTTCTCCTGAGGGATATTCGGCATGAAAATGTATTCCGGGAAATGGCGAAATTGCGACGACACCAAATATATTAAAATATTTGAGTAAGAGAAGAGGACATTCATCCTATGTTAGCTGATCTTCTACCTGTGCAATTGCTGATGACAGGATTTAATTCAGTGGCGTTTTGGTGCAAAGAATAAATTATTTGCAAAGCAATGCAGGCAAGCTGTTTTTCAGAGAAATCATGGCATACATTTCCATATGGATACAACCAGCGCTGTTTTATGGTCTGTATAATTTTCCAACGCTACAGCTACCAGATATCGTATTTAGCAATGAGGGAAACATTAACAGCGCAATATATTCACAGTCTGGAATTTCAATAAAATTTATCCAAGTTGATGAGAAAATTAAAGTTGCGTGTTGTCTGCTGAAGCTTTAAAGAAAATACCGTTGAAGTGTGTTTAAATGTGTTAGTTTTTGACTTTCTATGGATTAATCCCTTTTTTTATCTTACCATTTTACCACAAGAAATTGAAAACAATGAACCTCTTACCTTACGCTTCAATTACTATTCCAGACAATTTAACTTTAATGCAACTCTGTGTTGTTATCAGACCATAAAACTAAAATATTTGAAATTTAATGAATACATTCATAAAAATATGGATTTTCTTTCATTTCCAGTAAAACATATATGTAAAATAACGTCAGAAAAGCAAAATAATTGTAAAATATCCTCTTCAAGTAACAATGAAACTTAAACACGTTCCTGGACAATATAGTAAGTATTTGAAATAAAATTGAAAAACTAAAAATGAGTTATTTTATTTATAGCAATAGCCTGTAGTGAATATTCTTGAATTGTATGATATTGTTCGAAGCACTTCCGTAAATGTAAGGGCACCTAACATTGCACTTTTTACTGTATTCATTAACACTTTCAGGCTGTACAACGTTTTCCATATCACTATCTTTCTTATATCTTTTTTCTCCCGTGCTGATCATATTGATAAAATGCTTCGTTCTGAGGATATATGCATGGTGTGTTGAAAAAGTAAGGTGACTTATCAAATTTCCCGGGCAATATAAATTCGCCTATCAATTTTTTTATTTTTGTGTGTTGGTACGCTCGTCACAAACATTTAACTATAGTTTCAGCTGTACAAAATATTTAGTTTGTTTGTGAGAGACATACCGGTTGGAAGTGTTCTGCGTACTCGGTGAGTTTTTGCTGTCGAAAATGGATCAAAGAATTTGCATCAAATTTTGTTTTAAACGCAATTAAGTACTCCAAAACAATTGAGATGTAGTCATTGGCATAGGGTAAAACCGATCAGTGCAGGAAAATGTTTACAAATGAATAAACTCCTGCAAGATGGCCGGGAAGATGCCAATGACGAGCCTCGCTCTGGATGCCCAAGCACGTCAACAACCGATGAAAACGTTCAAGCAGTGAAAAATATTGTTCCGGGAAATCGTCGAATCACTATCAGAGAAGTTTTTGATGATGTTGGCGTTCCGGTTGGCTTGTGCCATGAAATTATTTCGAACGTTTTGGGCATGAGACGTGTGTCAGCGAAGTTTGTTTCGAAAGTGTCCCGTATTCCGATCGGTCATTAGCTGTTGACAGACATTAATGAGGATCCTGATTTCCTCACTGTTTTCTGATTTCTCGATATGAATCAATACGAAAAAAACGTCGGGAATTGTGGAAAACCAATTCATGACCTTTGCATTACGATGATGTACCTGCTCACTTATCTTTGCTTTCGAAGGATTTTTCAGCCATGACCTACACCACAATCAGGCCTCAGCGACCATATTCATCGTGTGACAATCGCCGTCGTTGACAATTCCACCTCAAAGCAAATTTGTTGTAATTTTTCCGGCAATAGAGCTGTTTATATTAAACACAAACGAAAAGCTGTTTTATAGCAAAATGGACAGAATAATTGAAATTTCCTGTAATCCCAACATATTACCATGCATAGGAGAATTTCTTTCAGCACATTGCAACCAATGAGATTGCAGACCAATTCATATGCAGGAGACTTGCCGGGAATCAAAATGATGTGCACTTGCACGTAAATGCAATTGTTTGTCTTTTGGTATGCACTTCATTAAGGAATCTTGAATGTTTAACAATCTGCTTGTCCCATTTTCTTAAAACACTAACGTTTTTTACTTTAGAAGGATGTTAAGTTTTTATATATTAAATATTTTCATTTATATATTGGTTGATTCGATAATTCATACTGTTTTTTCTCATAGATGACGTGAACTGCTTATTTCATGCAATAGTGGCTATCATATACACTGTTTTGAAGATTCGACTTTAGACTACCCACGGTCAAAAACTGAGCGTAATATAAAATAACTTAAAAATGAACAATCAAAGAGAGCACTATCATCATATTTTATTTTAACAATAATTAGTTGTTTTTATTCCAAAAGGGCAAAATTTGGATGGAAACTCAATAGAAATTGTTTGAAGTTCAAAGGGGGACTGGCTGACTGAAAGTCAGTGTCAGCGTTTGTTTTTTAATTTTGGGAATTTTCTCTTGGAGTAGTTGGTTCCTTGGAGCCAGTGCGATTTAGCACTCTTGCTCCAATCTTGTCTGTGAGCGATCTTTGCGCTCACTGTAACATAAGTTGTTTTACAAGTGTGTGTCAATAATTGATCTGATTGAGGGATAAGTTATTTTTCGTCGTTTTTCAGGGATTTTTAGGAATTCCATGTTTTTTTTAGGGTGTTTGTCTATTTGTTCGAAAAGTTTTAGTGCTCTGTCGCGTATGTATTTTTCAATTGTGTCAAGTCTGAAGTCCTTGTATACATCCGCATTTCTAATATACCATGGAATTGCTCCGATCCACCTCAGCGCGTTGTTTTGTATTGTCTGGAGTGCTTTTTTGTTTGTTCTCGAGGTCTGGTAAAATGCAATGCTGCCGTATAGTAACGTTGGTCGTATTATTTGTGTGTATATTATTCTTTTGTTGGTCATGTTCAGACGGCCGGATTTGAAGATTGGTTGTAAGGATGCGAGGATTTGTATACAGTGTAGTTGTTTTTGTCGTATGTGGTCATTCCATGTAAGGCGATTGTCAATTATTAGTCCTAGGTATTTTGCTGTCTTATTCCATGCTATCTGTTCGTTATCGACTCGCAAGCGAGGGTGTTGCAATTTCTTTCTGGTGAAGAATAGTGCCTAAGTTTTGTCCTTTTTAAGTTTTATTTTCCATTTGCGGAAGTATTCCAGGAGAGTATTGATGGAGCTTTGCAGTTTGGACGTGATGACTTCTGCTTGTCGACCTGTATAGAATATACACGTATCATCCACGTATAGGAAAAACGTACATTTTTTGGCAGACTAGGCAGATCTGCACTGTTTAAACTGTAGAGAATTGGTTAGATGGGTGATCCTTGCGGAACTCCAGCTTCGATCGATTGCATATTTGGGAGGTGTATATTCTGATGGAGGTGTCAATTCTGACACGAAAGGTTCTGCCTTTGAGAAAAGAGTGAATAATTTGTATTACTTGGAGTGGTATATGAAGTTCATGCATTTTGAAGATTAGTCCTGCATGCCAGACTTTATCGAAGGCTTATGTCAAACATAACAAGGCCTGTCGATTTGATACGATTCATCCCGTTGCGGATACGTTGGACCACCCTGATGAGCTGCAGTTCAGTGGAATGTTCGGCACGGAAACCAAATTGTTCGTTGGGGATGATGTTTTATCTTTGATGGTTTCTTGAAGTCTATACAGAATAGCCCTTTCGGCTATTTTGGAAATGGAAAAGAGAAGGCTAATCGGTCTCCAATTTTGCGGAAATCTGTGGTCTTTCCCAGGTTTGGGGATGACTATTACGGTAGCTAGTTTCCATGCTTGTGGGTTTTCGCAATTGGAAAACTTTGTTTATAATGTTTGTCACTGTCGTTAGTATGTTGTCGGGAAGCCATTTAAGCATTGTGTTGGTTATCATGCCCGGCCCTGGCTTCTTTCGTTTGTTGAGGTCCAGTATAATATTTTTTGTCTCGTAGAGGTCCATTGGTCGTATTTCGTATTTCTCATGTTGCCGTGAAGATATTATTTTGCGAGCTTTTGAAGGAACTGCTTCCTCCTCTTCAAGATCTTCCTCCGGGAAGGAGTTTTCTAAGGTATCCGCGAACGCCTCCGCCTTCCCTAAAGTGTTGTATCGGAATCCATTTTGTTCGTGGATAGGTGGCATAACTGTCTTGTTTTTCGTTCGGAAATATTTGGATATCCTCCAGAAGGCATTCTCGCTAGGCTCCAAGCTTTGTAAGAATCCTCCCCAGTGGTCATTTCGGAACTCGAGTACTTCTTTTCGGACTTTGTTGGCCAACCGGCAGGCTTTCGTTTTCAGTCTAGGATCACCTGTGCTCCTAGCTCTTCTCCGTATCTCCTTATCAGTCCTTATGAGTCTTTCTCCTTATCAGGTTTTATTAAGTCCTGAGGGAGTTCATAGGGACTATCTTCCCTGGTCGAAATTGTTGCTGTATGGCTCTCCTTTGCCTGTTTGATTTTCTTTGTTATTTCTTTTAGAATTTATTCGAGATTCCTAGTTTTTTTGACTCTTGGGTGAAACTTTCATTTGCTACCATGTCTCAGAAAGCCTTCCAATCTGTTGTTTGCTTTACTTTTAGTGGTATATGAAGATGTCCTCTAAAAGAAAATAGACCGGTTGGTGATCAAAGGAGAGCTCGTTTAGGACTCTGATTCTAAGGTTGTGGTGGAATTCTCTGGAGATGCCGAAATATGTGGCGGTCGCTGAGTTTCGTACGTGGTGTGTTGATTCGTCTGGAATGTGTAAGCTGCCTTGTTACTAGTGATCATCCTGTTAAGCTCAGCCCCGGCTCGGTTACTTCTGGTTTCGCATACTACCAGTCGCGGTAGTATGCGTTAAAGCCGCCTATGATTAGTAGTGGACCTCCTAGGGTGATGAGAGCTTCTAAGTCTTGTGCAAATTCATTGTTGTTTGGGGGGTTGTAAAGAGAAAGCACGGAGAATTCAAGGAAGCTCGATTGCACTTTGATAGCTGTGACTTCTGTTTTTTCTAACTGGGGTGTAAAGATCTAGTGATGGCGTACATTTCGCCTCACGAGAATGGCTGTTCCACCTCTTCTACCTGACGGTCTGTCATTGGAATTTTTAAACACGTGTGCACCACATTGAAGTCTTCCGACTTTTAATGATGCCATCAAAATAAATGTGTCAATCGAAGCTAACGCGCATATGATAACTCGATAGAGAAATGACAAACGAAAGCAAGTGTATGGAAGCAAACTTGATGCTGTGGTTTCTCACAAATTATGGGAAATTCACCGCCCCAAACGCATTAACATATTCGACTTTTTGCTGAATCACAATCAAAATAACCCATTTAAAAAAAATTATACCGCGTGACGAGAAATGTATTGTTTACGAAAACATGTTCAGAAAAAAACCATGAATCAAGCAATATGTCCGCCAAAACGGACATCCAAAGCCAATGTACACCAAAAGAAGTGCTTTCCCTTTTGTATTGTTGAATTACAAGGGTAAAGTCTATGTTTGGCTACTAAAAAGAAACCAAACTATTGATAAAAATATCGTAGACGATCGCAATCGAACAAAAAAATCAAGAAAAAACGCTCTGAGCTGGCTGATCGCATATGTTCCATCATGATAACGCCAAAGCCCACACTTTTTTGACGGCCCGTCAAAAATGAATGGAGCTCAATTGCGAACTGATGCCACCTCGACCATGTAATCTTGACAGCATCTATCAGACTTTAATTTTTGTGCTCCCTTAAAAACCATTTCAATTAAGATTAGGCTAATAAAAATGAGCTGCATCAGTTCTTCCCTAAAAACCGACTTGCCGAAAGATGACAAAAGGCCATCCAAAAAATGGTTAATTTCATATTGTTAATATAAATAAAATTAATTTGAAAAACATGAAAAAGAATGACATTAATCATTGAACAACCCATTGTCTATATTTTATTTTGTTTATAAATTATTTAAATTGGCCAAATTCTCAAATGTGATCAAACTAATAGTTTGAATATTCTGGGAATGACACTCTTAACGCAAACAAGAAATATTTCAAATGTGGTTTTACAGTATTAAAGTTACTACAGGCTGCACAAATCGAATGCGAACTACCCAACACATCTGTTACCACGAACCCATTAAGTCCATTTAGACCTATTGGATTACATTTAGGGCCTAGCAGAATTTCAATTTTAAATTTAGATAAAATGCTCTGCATACTCATGTAGGTGAAAATGTTGGATACTGTCGTCCTAGAAACGAAAATTCGGGCTACACATTCGTATATCCTTGTCTAGTATTACTTTCCTCAGGCATGTAGCCTTAACTTACAAGAATACACACAGGATATAGCACTAGTATTCGCATCAGCATATCTAGATAAAAGTAAATAGTATTCATATATCCTCAAAAAGTTTTCTGGTAACATGCCGAATTTATAGGATGGGGAAATTATTAGTCGTATTTTATGTGATACTTTATAAAAGACAACGTTTTCATCAAAACTTGGAAACTTGTGTTCGATCCTCTGTAGTCGTCTTTGAGTTGATGATGATGTTGATGAAAAAGGCTTTTAATTTCATTAAATTAATGGGCATGGCGAGAATGGTGCCATGTAAGCTAGTAGAATATTTTTTAATCAAAGAGAAATTAAAAAAAATGCTTGGCCACATAATGAAGTCAACACATCAGAATATTTTCACTTACAAGGATAATTCAAAAAGGCTGAAAATAATCACAAACCACCACGTGGTTCGTATAATTGGACTTGAAAGGAAACCGTAACCGTAAAAATCTTTAAATAAAAAAAATTATCCTTATTCGTTACTAAATTGGTGATTTTAGATAGAATGTTTGTTGTCTATTTCCGTAATATCCCGGGGATAATTGGTTCACGCCAATGTATTGGATATTCGTAGGGTGGAAACTCACATGAGTTGACATTGGGTTGTTTGATTTCGTTTTTGAGCAGGAGTTCTACGTTGAAATCGGGGCAACAATGTTGAAATCACATATACCAAAAGTGAAAAGTTGGTAATGGATTGAAGTGTATGAAGTTGACTTTCGCAAAAATGCGGGCTTGTTATTTTGTTTCACAATCAGACCTTTGTTTGTTATTTTAAATTGGTACCGTGAAGCTTTTAAAATCGTTCTCCTTTTGTTTTGTTCTGTTTCCGATGATTCTACTCATTTTTCCTTTCTAAATAATTTCTTGCAACTACGCTTACCTACCAACTTCCGAAATGCTTTTTTTCTGCATGTCTATTTAGTCTTCGATGGTTCTCATCAAATTTTATCGAGAAATAGGAAGAAACATAGCGTAACCACTAACAAACTTTAATCTTCCCAATAAGCTTGTAATTTGTAACAGTATACGACTCAAACCCTCCATATGAATTGGTATTTGTGAAAAAAACTAGTCGGAAATAGGAGCTAAAGACAAAGAGAACATACTAACGTTTTCTTAAGTTTTGGACTCATACACCATAGTCATATACTGTTTACTGGAAAACTTATTCTCACATACATTCAGGCTAAAAAAGCTCGCCACTGTGATCTCTCCACTTGCGTACGTCGTTAACTTTTCAAGCTCTCTATCTTGCAAAGCTCACTTTATTTGAGCATATTCGCTACTCATATATATTTCTTTGCCTTCTAATGCTCCACCAAATTTCGAATCCACCACAATTGCCATCGAAACCCGAAACACCGTACTCTTCTGTTCATCAATTTACTGTCCCGAGTCACAACTCGACGAAGCTGACCTCAATCACCTTTTAACTTTCATAAAGAACCACCCAATTACTGAGAATAAGAAATCTCACATTATTATAGGAGGCGACTTCAACGCGAGACATCTCTTATGGCTAAATCGCAGCACCAACCCCAACGGTACCACACTTCACCGCTGGTATTCCAGGAACTCAATACCTCTTCAAGTCTCCCTACAAACACCTATCAGCCCAACCTATCCACAAGGAGCATCATACCTTGACCTTTTCTTAGTAAGCGACGATCTCCCAATCAAACCCCACCCAACCACACATCCCTTCCTTCCCACGATATCGGGCATTAGCGACCACGATGCCGTAGTCCTAGAAATCAAACTCCACGAACATCCACTTACAGAAAACCCTCCTTATGTCCTCGACTTCCACAATGTTAAATGGAAGAAACTAAACCGACACCTCTCGAAAAAACTTAAACCCATCATCCCACCTGATACCAATTCCATCTCGAACCAATCAATAGAAGAAACTATATCCGCATACACTACCCTTATCCACGAAATCACTGAGATATTCATTCCAAAAAGAATCCTCAATTACAATTCCCTACTAACACTACCCCCTGAACTCATCGACGATATTCGACTCAAGAGAACCCTTCGAAGACGTCTGTTCCGCAACCCATTTAACCCTAACAATACCTATACTCGCGACCAAATCCGACAGTTAGACTACCATATCTGTTCCAGTATCCAGGACCTCTACCATCAACATCTCACTTTACGCCTATCTAACATACAACTTAATCAAAACACCTTTCAAGAACTCCGAAATCATGCCCCCAACTCTCTAAACCCTCCCACCACCATACACATATACTCCCCCAAAACATATCACCCGCACAACTTCTTCAACTTCCACCCGCACCTCAGAAAACTAATTTCGTCCTTCCTCACTGACAGGAAATTCCAAGTAAAACTCCCGAACGCTCGCTCTTCCTGGTTATCAATGCCAGCAGGAATCCCACAAGGTTCAGTCATCTCAGCCACCCTCTTTTCCATTTATACTGCCGATATTCCAACTCCCCCACAGTCGCTATCACCTATCCACATTCTACAATATGCCGATGATATAATTATATATCACTCAGCATTGAGCATTCCTCAATGCCAGCAACGCCTCAATCACTACCTCAACACCCTCTACAATTATTTCATTAAATGGAAGCTGATCCCTTATCCTTCCAAGTGCGAGACTATGGTCATATATGGCAAAGCTCAACTAACCAAGAAAGCCCGATCGGACTCAACCAAAGTCCAATTACTCCTAAATGGAGAGAAAATCCCAACCAAACCACAAGTAACCTACCTTGGCATCCTTATCAATCAAAAACTCTCAACAAACACCCACATCACAACGGTCCTACAAAAAGCCACGTACGCATTTAAAGCCCTGTCCACGCTCATGCACGTACGCACCACGCTCATGCACGTACGCACCGCGCTCCCCAAAAAGGTGAAGCTCCTATGCTATAAATCCCTCATCCGACCACTAATCACCTTCGGTTTTGCTTTCTGGTGTGATCTACCCCCATCTCAGATGGAAAGGATTCGCCGCAAAGAGAGACAAATTCTCCGCCACTGCTGCGGAATTTTCAAGCAGGAAGATGCCCCCAGAAACACATATCAAACCAAACCCTGTATGAAACCGCGCAACTTCGTAGAATAGACGCAATCCTCATGGACCAACTCCTACGGTTTCTTGAAAAAGCGACCTATCATCCAAACCCTCTCATCACACAAATCATGAACACAGACCCTGACCTCACACTCCAGTTGACTGTTCGCCACCAAATACCTCAATCCCTCCGCCTACTCGCTGATCAAGGAAGAATCTTTGATCAAGCGAAACGAATATCCTGGTACAACAAATCTTACTCCACATCTCAATACACACCAAACACCCATCCACTAAGTCCTCATTGAAGGAAAATTGTTTTGTAGATAGAATTTATTTATTTATTTATTTCTTCACCACAGACACCAGTTTAGGGAGGTTTTGTTTGGCTTTCCTTCCAATTTCAGATAATTAATCATAAACTGCAAACTTTAATAAATACACAGCCAACAAATAAAACTCTAGAATAATTAAAGACTGTTTGAATTAAGATATTTTAAGAACTATTCTTGTTAGGATTAAGACAATTTATGTAATATCTGCCAATGAATAAAATGTTGTTTTCGTTAAAAATGTTGTTTTTGTTGCTCCACCAAATTTTCAGCGCTTTTAAGTGGTAAAGCTATAAGACTAACCGTCTGTGAAAGTCACGTGGAATAAAGGGTATGTTTAGGCCCAAGCTGAGCTCAACAATGGACGACCGAAAGGACATTAAAATTGCAGACGAATTTTTGGGGTTTAGCAAAAAACCGTATTGCCTTGAATACAATTATTTTGAAATATTTCTCATTGATATCATAAGTAAAAGAGTTAGATTAATAAATAAAATTGTATTTCTCCTGGATGGTTGAAGTCATTTTTTTACCATTTTTTAAGAACCACGTTTGGCAACTAAAAATAGAATCTTCCCACGATTTCAACCAAAAAAAGGTCCAAAGAGGGAATATAAATTAATTTTTTGTATTAATTTTACATTTAAATTTTTGTTTTTAATCGAAAACGGTCACGAAAAACATTTGATTTGGAGCTTAGTTTTTATGCTTGTCACAGGTTAAGATAAGTAGAGGATTGAAATGACGAAAATAAAAATATGAATTTTCACCTAACTTATTCTGCCCCATTCGAACCAAGTATGTGCTAAAATATTTATGGTAATTTTGAATGAGACGTAAAATTTTATGCAAAGTACATTCGCTCTACACTGTGCTTGATATAATTGTAACCTTACCCCCGCATCATAGTCCTTTGGTGAACTATAAAACGTTCATTTAAATTATTCTGAGAAATTGTAAAGTGGCGAGGAAATTATACTACAGGTGCCCTGCTCCACTAACTCTCTCAAACATTTCTTTGCGGTCAAACATAAAATTAAAACGACATAAGTATTCGGTTCATGCCACAGCATTTGTCCTTTTCAAATATAGTCCCGAAGCATAGTGTGAAGTGTGTGTCGAAATTGAGTCCTTTCTTTTTAATTTGTTTCATGAAACTTGTGCAATTTATTCTTTGAAATTAAACAGGACTTCGGATATCCTAGTCGCCATAAATTAAAATTTTTAAAATTCCGCATTCCATTAGAAAATTCCTGAAGTTATCGCTTGAAAGGTTTATCCATGCTTTAGGTTACATTTAAATTTTCAAACCCAATCATAATTTTCAGCCCACACTACAAACACAATCATAAACGTATGAATAGATGTTTTGTATTGCAGGCTCTTCGGTTTAGATAGGGTTAATTGAAATTCCTCTAGTTTAAATAGAAACGACATAAGCCTCATTCTGCAGACTAAAATTTCTTTGATTCAAACCCTCTTGGAAGGCATTTAAGTTCTTGTGTGTGAAGTGTTGGTCTTTCAAGTACCAAACTTGTAAGCTTTAAGACGCAAAGCCTTAATACCCACACAGTGAGAAGCAAACATAAAAGGATTGTGTGTGTGCCTCGGGTTCAAGGAGAATATTTGATTCGGATGTTAATAGACGGACGATGACGACGGAGGCGAAAACGATGGAAATGGAAAGAAATGCTTGAAATGTTGGAGCCTCTTCACCGTAATGGAATTCATTATAGAGGATTAGAAATAATGAGAGCAGGCGTGTCCCGACTTGGATGAGATTAACTTTGGTGTTAGAATCTTATTTATAATTAGTAACCGAAGCTATGGGCTAAACTTCTTAGTAGTGGGATGTTTGTGGCTTTGTTATTTGCTTAATTTTGTCTGCTTCTGTATTTTTCCCGAAGCTGAAATTCCTTTTTCGTTAAAATTTATCCCGTTGAACAATGTAAATAACTCCTGTGATCTTTTGCATCCTGACATTATGGATTAACTTCGACAAAGGCGAAAGGAGCGTTCGTATATTTTCTTTTTAAACATTCAAAACATGTTTGTGTCTTATGAGGAAAATTTCCATGCGAAGACTTGCCTCGGAAAAATTTAAGCAGATGAAAAATTATCAAACATATCCCATTATCACTCGTGCGTATTATTCATAAAAATGTCAGTGCGCAGGGAATATTCATTCTAAATTTATTATATTTGCTGCAATCGTACGGAAAGTCATTGCATAATCCTAACATTTCCAAACGTTTTCTTAATTAGGGAAAATGGGTTAATTTATACTCCCTTACAAGGAGTAACCGAAAATTGAGCGAAACATGAGCTCACCTCTGCAATGCGTTACTGTGTAGATACATTTTTTCTTTTTTTTGAGTTATCCTTCACTTTGTCGATTCAGCTATATCTTCAAGAAATTCAAAAATCAGTTTGAAGCCGTTCTATGCAAAAACAAACAGAACGAGAAGAGCTAAACTATGGTTTTTTGGGGGAATAACTCATCTTTGATCAAACACAATAATCAAAATACAATAATTTCAAGGACTAATAGAAGTTGAAACACAGGACTTTGGATTTGATATTTCTTACTTACAGAAATATGATATGTGTGGCGGAGCGGACGGATATGGAGTATTTGATCCTTTTTTATCATGTCATGTTCATGCGTTGTCTTTCCAATGAATATATGAATAAATGAAGGCATATATACCTTTATATTACACAATTCAGGTTGAATTAATTTCATCGACTTCAAAAACTCTCTATTTGTAGCAATACCCATGTCTCATCCCAAGTCTATCACATCTTTTCCTTCTGTTCATTTGCCTAAAACGTTGCTGGATGCTCTCAGCAAGCAGGGCCTTCGGGTGTTATGTCGTAGTACGTTTGGTCCTCCGCATATCCTTTCAAGCCGCATCCGAATACATTGCAGGAATAAAAAAATGTTACGGGTGGCACAGTGTTGTGGTTATAAATTAGGTGCACATGAGGCGAGGGATAGTGAAATCACTATAACACTGTGTTCAACTATGAAGGACTCATTGTACGAGGGTGAGTGAAATTTATACACATTTATTAACAGTAAAAATAGTCGAATAAGTCTTTAATCATTTTTATGCATAGACTTCTTCACGCTCTACACATTTTTCCCAACGTTTTGGCAGCTTAAAAATTCCTTGTTTATAGAAAGTTTAATTTCGGATTGTCAACCAATAGCTCACGCGCTCCTCAATCTTTTCATTCGCTTCATATGTTTCGCCTCCCAAAGCTTGGGAACAAACAAAAAATAGTCGCATGGGGATAAGTCTGGGCTATATGGAGGGTACTCCAGGGTTTCCGAATGCAGCTCAATTAATTCATCCTTTGTCAATGGAGCTGTGTGACGTCGGGCATTGTCATAGAGGAGAATGACCTCTCTGATGGGATTTTTCCTTCTTTTGTTTCGGTAGGCGGCTTTTGCTGACCCACTTCTGAAGCGATTTCAAACGGTGATTAGATTTCAAACCGCTCGAATATTGTCAACAGTTACACTTTATCTTGGGCCTCGATTATGAGTTTCATTTTTCACAGTTTCTCGTCCATTTTTAAATTTTCTAGCCCAATCAAACACTTGTGTCCGTGAAAGCGTATTTTCACCAAACTGCACCTTCAACCTAGCCAAAATATTCGATGGTGAAACGTCTTCAATTGTTAATAATTTAATAATAATGATTGTGAGTGAATAATGATTGCTACTGATCAACTGGAAGAATGAGTAATCCGGGAGCGGCTGTCCCTATTCTTAATAAACCAACCTAAGACCCCCCACCCAACCAGACCGCCCGACAGTCAGCTCGAGTAAATACAGAGGTGCGGTAACGATTCGTAACGCAATTCATGCATTTGGCGGCGACGACTCCGCATAAATTTGCTGATGCGTTATCACGGTTAATCAGCACAATCAGGTTCTTTTTCACCAAATACTGCCAGTTCCCCTTCAATTTTTTGTCGAATCAGTCCAATAACTCACTCCAATGATCGTTTTTCCTTTTTATTAAAAATTCATGAGTATGATGCCGATTGCATCGAAAATATCGTCATCATCTTCTTTGGAGCATAAACTGGGAGAAATCCATTGTTTTGATTGAAGCTTAGTTTCTGGTGTGTAATGATGATTCCAGGTTTTATCAACGGTGAAAGCTTAATGCAAAAACTCCTTCGGATCTCGCTTAAATTGCTCTGAACACTGCTTTGAAGTTAACAGCTGCATTCGCTTGTTGCTCACCGTGGGCATTCGCGGCGTCCATCAAGCCGACATTTTTTTCAATTCCTACTTATCATGTAAAATACTAATTGTCATTCCGGTCGACACACTTACAGCTTTTGCTACTTGGCGGTCTTTCGTTTGTCGATCAGCGAGAATCATGCCGTAGACTTTTTGAATGAAAAGGAACGTGGTTCCCGGGTAACAACGTTTCCCAGGCGTCCTGATCGCTCCTCATTAAAATTATGTTCGCTCTCATCATAATTCGTTGAACCAATATCTAACAGTGGCCATAGATGGTAAAGTGTCCCCATAAACAGCATCTCACTTTGTTTTTATCTCCTCGCTATTTCCCTTTAAAACCCAAAAAGCGAATTACCGAGCGATACTGCTATTCTTCCACTTTAGCAAACATCACGAAACACATCTTACTCGAACGGTTGCCAAATCCATACTAACGTAGCAATCCGTCTGAAATTTGTTTGATCGTCGTTTGCTAGATGGCACCATACGGTGATAATTTCAACTTTTCTCAAGAATGCCTTTTGTCATCAAACATGGGTACTTATCGAACCGCCCTCACAGTTAAGACTGATGCGGATTATGGAACATTAGGAATATCCTAATGAACCTAAATCGTAAATTTCTCAAAGATTTAAGGTTTCATATTTCAAACCTTCTTGATTCTTTGCATCATCTGTTTACGAAATCTTTCACGGAACATGATGAGTGGTACGTTTATGACTACAAACTTTGACGTATAATGCATACATAATACCTTGCATACGAGGAGGACCTACCATAGTGATCAAGCTATAGGCCACCAACTCGAAAAATAAGAACTATCAAACTATTTTTTTTACAAATTGTTGAAATTCAACAGCAATCCTTCTCTATCACATAAATTTGTCCTAAATCTCCACGCAGGAGCAAAAACTCACGGTTTATCTTTCAAGAAATATTTTTTGCTGGATAACGTCTTAAATTTTTTTTCATTTTCATGGTCAAAGTTCGCTTATTTTATCCATTTCTTGCTCTGTGATCTCAGCCCGTTGTCGCGTTTCTACAATTATAATTTTCCTTCAGAAAATGCCTTTTCAAGAGAACCTTGAATAAGTTCTATGGAAAAAAGGCTTGAGTGGAAGTTTTCTTCGTGATGCACCAGTCAACCTTCCTCTATACTTAGTTATGTTTCAGCAACTTTTCGAGACTTTCAACACATTATGATCTCATATCCAAATATTTTGTTAGAAAAGAAAAGTTAGGATGGATAGAATTCTTGAGAAAATATCGGTACGGTGAACTTTCAATTGAATTTTTCCTTGAATTTGTGATAAACACGGGAAAATGACGGTTAGACTGCCCTTGCATCATTTTTGCAAACTATACGATCTTAGATGAAGTATTTCTTTAACTAGTAAAAAAGTTGATTTCTTCTGTGCATTGCTTCTGTGTTAAACATCATAGTTTTCCAAGTGCGGAAGTACCCGGAAGTGTGGAAACTACCTACAATAATAGTCATCCCCATCCCATGTAAAGATCACAGATTTTCGGAAAATTGGATACAAAATTGTTGAAACGGCTATTCTTTATAGACTTCAAGAGACACGGCTTCGGCTTCCGTGCCAAATATTCCACTGAACTTCAGCTCATGAGGGTGGTCCAACACGTACGTAACGGGTTGAATCGCACCAAATCGGCAGGCCTCGATATGTTTGACATAGCAAAAGTCTTCGATAAAGTCTGGCGTGTAGGACCAATCTGAAAAGTGCATGAACTTCAAACTCCACTCCCAGTGGTACGAATAACTCAGAACCTTTCGTGTCATGATTGACAATTACGTGTCAGGCATTCAATCTATCGGAGCTGGAGTTCCACAAGGATCACCTATCTAACCAATTCTCTATTGTGTATACATGGTTGATTTGCCTAGTGCGTGTATATTATGCACAAATTGACAAGTAGATGTCATTACATCAAAACTGCAAAGCTCCATTGATACCATCCGGGAATACTTCCGATAATGGAAAATATAACACAAGAAATACAAAATCCAAGCGCTGTTCGTCACTAGAAAGAAACAGTAACGCCTTTGACGACGAACAGATAACTTGGAACAGGACAGCAAAATACTTAGAACTAACAATTGACCAACGCCTAACATATAATCACCACATACGACAAAAACGACTTGACTGTATCCAAATATTCGTATCCTTACAACCAATCCTCAAACCCGGCTGCCTGAATATGACTAACAAAAAAGCTGAAGAAGAAGACAAATAAAAAAGCACTCCAGGCAATGCAGAATTAGGCTCTAAGATGGTTTGGATCAGTTCCATGGAACATTAGAAACGTGCACATACCCAAGGACTTCAGACTCGACACAATAGAAAAATTAATACGCCACAGAGCATTTAAACTTTGTGACCAAATAAACATGACAATCCAACAAGACCATGAAATTCCTCTAGATCCCCGAAAAAAGACCCAAAGTAACTTATCCAACCATCAGATCAAGTAAATAATCTTAATAGCAAATAATCTTAGGTTACAGTGAGTGCAGAAACGCTCACGGACAAGATTGGAGCAAGAGTACTCAATCGCACTGACTCCAAGGTACCAACTACTCCAAGCAAGCCAAATGATCGCTAAATCCAGGCAAATAATATATCAACAGCATTCTTTACTCCTGTGCTAAGCTGAAAGGATTTCATAAACTCCCAAACTCTCTTTCCTGGATCTGTTGAATGCTCCGCTCTTTTTACTTCGATGATAGTATAATATAAATAATATAAATAATAATATTAAAATATTATTAAAATAAAACACATACATAAATACTATAAAAAATATCTACACAGATTTTTAATTATATTCTATTAATTATATTCTATTGAATTGATTTACTATATTTCCTCCTCATCCTCCAAAACCTCTAGAGACGGTTTAACATAAAAAATAAATTGTAACTAGTTGGCTAGCAACTAGTTGCAATTATTTGCTTGTGTAATATTAACATTATATAAATAAATTTTCCCAAATATCCATCCTGAAGTATTTAAAATGTATTTCCTAGTATTATACACAGTCAGCATAATGACAGCATGAAAAAAATTTCAGAACTATTTCAAAAAATGTAAACGCAACGATCAGAGACAAAGATACTTGGATATTAAAAAATAAGGGAAACTAAGATTTTCGCATAAATTTAAAACGTTTGGCCCTGAAAGTACTTTTTTCGAACGACAAAAAAATCTACTAAAACGTTCGGATATTCCTTGACTTGCTTGTAATAACGCAATAGATGTAACCTATGTATGCCCGAATACAAAATCGCAGACATACTTTGTATGGTCTTATCAATCGTGTCCTTTCTAAGTGTTTCTCTATGTATAGCAAAAGTTTTCCTTTAATAGATCTTCAGTTGTATTAGTAGAGCTATAAACTTTGGATATCAAGTAGCTCCATATATTTTTAATAGTGTTCAGATTGGAGAATTTCCGGCCCATGACGAGCAGTGACTCTGACGCCATTAAATATATTTTGCATGTAATAGTAATGGAGAATCATAATGCGTAAAGGTTAGCCAGGTTCCACTTCATCTCAACACGTTGAAGTATCGAATTCATATTGTGACATGTTCGAATAAAGTCACGCGGCACTGTAGTCGTCCAAAAAGCAAATTTGTAAACACGTATCAATAACAAATACACCGATCATTCTCGAAGGGGAGATAGCCATGACATTGCGTGCCTTGAAAAAATGATCCACGTGGAAGATTCGGGATTAGTTGAATCGTGTATATAAGTGACTACAGCAAGAGACGAAAAAAAGTCTTGTTGATTAAGTGACAGTGCGCGTTCGTATTAGTGCGATAGCAAAACAGTGAGTACAATTATACGCGGAATTGTAAAACGTGAGTGAAAGTGATTTTTATAATAGTAACTTTATGAATTAAAGTAAAAATGAAAACTAATAAAAATGAATAAGTAATATTGAAAATAGTGTAGTAGTAATCATTTGAAAATAATTAAGTGTGAAGTGTTGGTAAAATTTACTGGAGGAATAAATTATTAGTCAATCATTTTTAAATTAATTCGTGTGTGTTTGATTCACTTGCAAGAACATTTGCGAATCAAACAAGTCGCGCAACTGAAAAAGCGCAACAATATGTTATGAATGGTATCAGGGTACGCAAAGAGTATTTTTTGTTCCGATGACACAATACAGAGGTCCACATGAATCAGCTGAAATGCAAGACGATATGATGGGTGATGACTGATGGATGTTTGAATACCCTTGAAACACAAGCTTCATTCTTTTGCTTATTTGGTCTTCTCTGATCGAATTGGTGAACGTCAGTAAATATTATCTGAAAAAATACGGAAAACAATCAAAACTTACTACTTTTGTGAAGATAAATAGAAGCAAATTATTAAAACATGATAAATACTTGCGAAAGTGTTTTCGTTTCAAACCATAAAAATTGCCGTTTTTTTGCAATTCTAATCTCGTGGCCCACATTACAGTCGTAAATTTCGGTTTTGAAACACATTTCACGCGAATAAAAACTAGTAGCCATAGGCCTTCCTGTATAATTTTTCTATTTGTGTCACTGTTATCATTTCACGACTAGAATTCTTTCATTTGCTGGTAGTTTGCAAAGGAGTCTCTATCGTGACGGTAGCATTTGAGGGGAAATCTTCTCCATTCTAGCGCTTTCGCGAAAAAGAAAGAACATTTTTGGTCTTTGACAACGCAATTAAGGACACTTTTAGTGGCAAAGATTACATATCTTTCCATTTGTGCGATTTCACGAAAAGAAAAGTTTTTTATCCATGGTTTTTGCATTTACAAAACATTTACACTTTTTCATGTTGTTTCAACATCCAATATCGTAATTAACCACAAAAAGCTCAAATCTTTGGGTTCAGTCAATCATTTTTCACACTTTACACTTACACTTTTACAATCACTTTGCACAAATCAAATACTCTTAGCGTACGATCTACATAATGGTAATTTGTAAAGTTAAAAAGCCATTGCTCATAAGTAATTCTTATGGCCGGGACATTCCATAGCGCATAATAATCCTTCAAAATGCTTGTAGCCACAATAATGGAATAAAAACATTTTCAGAATCCTAATTTTTATGAAATCATGCACAAAAATGTTGGTGAATTCTTTAGAATGATTCCTTATAATTTCCTTATAATTTGAACAAAGACTCTCTGTGTTAAGGACAGCCCAGGAATGTTCAAGCTGAACAAATTGCATAAACATGGCTGGTTGCTACAAATTTCAAAATTATTATCATATGCAATACCAGGGATACAAGATGCAGCATTCGAAAATGAAAAGATGGTTTTGATCATCATAGACAAGGCTCATGTTAACTATGTTCAACGCAACTTCAAATTTAGTTCCTTCTCGAACAGCTTCCCTCTAGGGTTCATTAAGTTGTCAGTAAAATTTGTGAAGGATTACATGTAACAAGATTGCATGCAATTTCGAAGAAAATATTCAAGCATCTAATGCCAGCCAAAATTTAGACAGAGCATTAGAATAGGCTTGGAATTGATTTTCGTAAATCCATTTTTCATATGAATTAACTACGTTTAAGACAGGCAATCGTATTAAGGCTGCAAGGTATTAAGGTATTGTAAGGCTACAAGGTATTAATTGTATTAACATTCGAAAGAGAAGGGCTAGACCTATAACATCCATTGGCTACGACAGATGAATTTGGCTAATCTGAATCCATCAGACCCTACCCGCAAATTCTTACTAAATAATTTAGTAGATACTAAAGAATGACGTACAAACTTGAATGTCAACGCAATTTTATTTATTTATCGAAGTTTTTTCCTCGGATGCACTTGCTGTGGGGTCTGTCTCATTTGAACCCTTGCCAAATGCCACTTCAGCGACAAACAGCTTCAGAATAAACACAATTTTACCCTCTGATAAATTCTTTATAAGTTGTCTTCAATTTAAAGGTGATCCATTAACTTCAAACGAGAGAGAAATTCCGATAAATTTCAGATAGCTTTATCGCGCCTGGAGCAGAACACTTTGCGCTGGATAAACTGCTCCTTGGATTTAAGCACAGAATGCATAATCGATGTTGCCATCGTCATCATTCTCAGCTCACAGGAATAGTATCGTAGAAGCAAGAGTGCAAAACTCCCCAGCTATAAAATCAAGCAAAGTGCAACTCTCCTCCCCTCAAACTTTACTCTTCATTTTTTAAGTACACATTGAATCCTTTCATTGTTCGCTTGTAGAGTGTCTGTGATTGAGAATTGAGTTACGAGAAGTTTAGTAGCCGTTCATTCCACAATATCCTTGTGAAGGTTTCTGTGATAGGAATTTGTAATGGTTCGGTCATCGATAAAATGTATAGCACCCATGTATGCAGCTCCTTGGCTAACGCATGATGTTGCTGGCAGCTTTTCTGCAGGATGTTTTTCTTTGATTACACTTTTATCGCTTCTTACTCGAGCAGATGGATATTAATAGGTTCCTTGGTATAAATAAATCAGTTGAGCATCAACCCAGTCAATAAAATTCAATGGAGTAATCAAACTAAAATTATTTGAACTTTAATAATTATTGTCCTATTCCTTTATTTGTTCCATTATTTTCCATATTTCATTGTTTTGAAATGAAATCTTTAATTGTCCTTAATTTTCCAACAGAAAATGAGAAATCCAATAGAGCATCCGCTATAAGTTCTAAAGCCTCGGTGATCAAGTTTTTTTTAATCCTATCATAATTAGCAGATTATGTCATAGCTTCTCACTTTTAGTATTGGAAACTCTTCTCCTTACTCGACTATCAAAAGAAAATACTGACAAGGAGAAACTACTCCCACTATTAAACTTAATTTTTCAAATCAAATCTGCAAAGCGGTATGTTAATAAGCTATAGTTCAAGCCTAATTTTTAACGATTGATGAATTTTTCACGAGGGAACCTAAAGTTGGGAAAATTACACGATATATTGAAAGCCTTTTAACAATACCTAACAGTAGAAACGGATAACCTCGCTATTACGTTGGGGTAACGACATGGTTACAGGTTCCAGTTTTTCTTAAAATCAAAAAAAAAAAGATTCACTTCATATGTATATCACTGTATGCAAAATTTTGAGGCTTTTCTGACGGGTCCTTTATTGAAAATTCTTAGAGGTTCTAGAAATTCGTTTTGACGGTAGCTTCTTCGTGAAATACAAATCAACCTTTGATTATTTCCTAGGATAATGGCGTGTGGTAAAATTTGGTAAGTCAATTGTAATAGAAGTTTCGGCACGGAATACTCTACTTTCTACTCTTTGACTATCCAAAATTATAGTAGATCGGCTTTGCCTCTTTTCTTGCGCACACCACGTAAAATTGTTTAGAAGAAACTTTGAGTCCTTTGTTCTTTGCACTTACACTTGTTCTTTCTGTTGTATGGCTAACAATAAAGTATATGTAGAGGAGTGTGCCATATATAGAAATCCTGGTAGGTTATTAGCGTTTACTTAGGCTACATTATAGCTGGTTCACAGAGCAAGGTGAACCGATAAACTTACTCTTCCATTCGTAGAGAGCCTCCTTGTCTCAAAATTTTGGCGCTATATTACACAGCAGTGACGTTAGCCCATCTTGCTGCTTCGGTCCAATTTCATGTTAAGTTGCGTTGATTACTTACTTGAACTAGAGATTTTGTAATAGTTATTTTATTTTATTTAATAAGTTCTTTATTGTTTCTTAAAAATATTCAGGACTAAGCTAATACTTAAAGTGAGAGTTCTGAATTTGGTATTCATTGCATCCACAGTATTTTTTCTGTTTTTACCACAAATGTTTCTTATTCATATGACATATTTATAATAGTAGAGGAAAATTCAACAAAAACCTCTTTTAAACTTAACTCTAACTTAAACTACTACTACTGCTACCTATGCTAAAACCTATTTACATACTATTTTGGATCTTAGTAATAACTATGAATACTCGGTTGAGGACGCATGATCTCTCAGGTTGATCTATTAATCTAAATCCTGAGTGCTTGAATGTATGGATTCGACGCGTGTTCTACCTTAGCTAGTAGATTATTTCGGCGTGAGAGCGCGAGTTTATTGATAAGGCTAATATTAGCAAGCTCATGTTATTTGCGTGGTGAGAAACAAAAAGGCTCATTTAGCGCCATGTTCAAGTATCTGTTCTGAGTTACTTGAAGCTTTGATTTCAAATATTTAGCGCATTAGCTCCAAGTAGGCGCCCCGTATAATATTAAAGGCTGAATTACCATCTTTAAAATTATCATCTTATTCTTTATGTTCAATTGAGACCTTCTGCTAAGTAGTGGATGCAGTTGAAGGACAGAATTAAATGCTTTAATGCTTATTCGTTCAATGTGGTCTTTGAATATGAGTTTCTTGTCCAACATTAGCCCAAGATACTACAGATTTTCGGCCCATGGTATGGTTTGTCTTAAAAAGTTAATTGGTCGATTAGGCAGCAAGGAACGTTTACGTTTTTTAACTGAAAAATATTGCCTTAGTTTTGCTAATATTGATGCTTATTTTCCACCTGTAGAAGAACTGATGTACTCTTTCAAGCATTTTCTCTAAGTTAGCTGTTATGGTACTTGGGTGAATTCCTGAAGAATTAAAACAGGTATCGTTGGCAAAGGCAGCTATTTAACAGTGCTCGCTTGTGGGTAGATCGGAGGTATAGATATTGAAAAGGGTAGGGCTCAGACATGATCCTTGGGGAATACCAGCAGGGATGCTTCTTACAGTAGAGGTGCTATTTCCGACCTTTACCTGATATGATCTATCTTTGAGGTAGGAAGCTATCAAATTACGTATGTATGTTGGAGTTTTGTACTCTTGGAGCTTATAAAGTAAACCTTCGTGCCAGACTCTATCGAATGCTTTCTTAATATCAATGGTGACCATTCCAACTGATTGTTTTCCTATTAGAGATGTCCTAATGTCCTTTGAGACGTGATACAGCTGGTTCTCTGTTGAATAGCCATGTCTGAAACCAAACTGAAAGTTAGGAAGTATGCTGGCATTTTCCACGAAGTCTGTGAATCTTTTGAGAATTAACTTTTCGAATGGTTTACCAAACGCTGGCAAAAGGCTTATTGGCCTGTAGCTTTCTGGCTCATGTGGATCCTTCCCAGGCTTTCGAAGTGGAACTACAACAGCTTGTTTCCAGGCGAGCGGAAAATAAGAGGCAAGTGAGCACAATCCTTTTCTCTGGCAGATTTTGCATCACAGAATTAGGAATTCCATCGGTCCCAGGAGCTGTGCAATTCTTAAGTTTTTTTTACCTGCGTAACTATTTCTCTAGTCTTGATGTAGGTGCCAGGGGGCAAGTTAGATGTGTTAGATATATTTTGCAGAGAGTTATATATCATCGTTTCTATTTTGTTTGAGATGTTGTGGTAATTACGAAGTTTATCAGCAAGAATTTCTGCTTTTTCTTCACAAAAGAAAGTCTGCTGGCCACTTGCGTCTTTAACCCTCCGAGTACACATGGGGTCAATTTGACCCCAGACGCTACTTTGACCGATTGCAGCGCCTAGGCTTGCGGGAGAGTTTGGTAGGTATTATGGGCTTCTAAATATATTTTAGTGTCTTGACTATAAGTTTACATAGTATGTTTACCTTTCGAAGACGTTAGTTATTGTTGAGAAACCTTTGAAATCAGCCTGGGGTCAATTTGACCCCATTGCGTACGCAACGTCAATTTTGAGGTAAAAATTGAATTTTTTTTTACTTTATAAATGGATAGATTAATTCAAAAAGACAAAAAAAAAGTTTGAAAGTATTTTTTTTTTTTTTTAAAGCAATATGGAATATAATCTGCGATCTATTGTTAGTACAAAAATCACAACTGGAAATATTGGAGAAAGAGATAAACCAGAGGTTATCTTGTATTACAATAAAACCAAAGGTGGAACTGATGTGTTCGATAAACTGTGCCACGTTTATACAACTACCCGAGCAATAAAGCTTTGGGCAGTGCGATACTTTTTTGGTATGCTGGATCAAGCAATCGTAAATGCCAGAATCTTATATATGTGTAAATATGCCAATGACGCTACCAAAAAGAAATCTGCTGTTGGTGCCTTAAAAGATGTTGTGGCTCACCTTGTTCACCCATACTTACGAGAAAAAATTAAAAACCCTTGCATGCGTACAGATATGAGAAAAGGGGTTGAAAATATTTTAGGAATAAATATCCCACCTGTCACAGTAGAGCGTGTTCAGCTGAGAAAAAGAGCAAGGTGTTCTTTGTGCACTCGTCAGCAGGACCACAAAACAAGTGATGCGTGCCCATCCTGCAACCGACCGATGTGTAACGAGCATCGAGTATACTTATGCAACGATTGTGCTGGTTATAATTGTTTTTTTTATTTTTTACTTATTTTTTCTTTATTGTTATATGTTTTGAAGAATAAAAAAAGTTTTTCCTACTGAAAAAAGTTAAAAAGCATGATTTTTATACCCTCAAAATTACCATTACAAGTATGCGTAACGAAAACCTTTTTCTTGCAACCCTGGTTTTTTTCCTTATTTTACTATGTCTTGAGAGTATTCATATGAACTTTTAGCTCAAAATATTGAAAACTGACGAAGTTATGAACCTTATTTTTTTTTGAAAAAATATGAAAATTTTAAAATCTTCAAAATTGTCATCGTAAATATGTAAAGTAAATACTTTCTTTTTAAGGGACACTATAGGGGTCATTTTTCCTTTATTTTGTTATGTCTTGAGAGTTTCCACGTAAATTTTTAGCCAAAAATATTGTAAATTGATAAAGTTACGAATTTTTATGTAAAAATGCTAATTTTCGTTTTTTCAGGTTGTTCGCGAGTTTTTTTAGGTAGGTTAAGACATTTAAGGCCTCTCTAATGTATGAGAATTACTAAAAGAGCTTTCAAACTATTTCTGAACATTTTTTCAAACTAATATCTGTAGTGGGGACGATACTGTATACGTTCAAAAAAGGTTGGGGTCAAATTGACTCCATATGTACTCGATGATCGAAAAAATAGGTCTGTATTCGGAGGCTTAAGTGGGTAGGGGAGGTTGTGAGATTTGCTTTTGAATATTTAATTTTAGCGCCAAAGTCCCATTGAGTTATAGTCTAAGCTCTGGAGCATTTGATTCCAGTACTGATGCTGTAGGCTGGAGATTTTTTCACGGATTGCTGTAGAGAGTGTGTTCACACCTAACTTCAAGGCCGGATTCCTAGATCTTTGCCACTGTCTTCTCAAGTTATTTCGGGTCCGAATAAGCTCAAGAGCTTCCTCATCTAATTCGAAGCTTGTATATTTGGCATTCGATTTGGGTTCACTGCATTCTATACCCCTCCAAATAGTGTTCTTAAATTCGTTGATTTTTTCACCAACCGCTTGCGCTGTGTTCAAAGAATTCAACGCATTTTGCGAAAACGATCTATTGTCGTTAATATGTCCGCGAAATTTCCTCTAGCCAGCTTTTTTGAAGAGGAAGGCTTGATTGGGTTTATAGCAATAAACTCCCTTTGAGCCTAGTGTGAAAAGCACTGGTAAGTGAGGAGATGATAGCGCTTGTAATACGCTAATATCTGAAGGGCCAATATAATCATCACGTAATATAATAAACAACAAATAAATATTTGAATATGTGTATCAAGCTTTATTTAAAAAATCATGAACACTTGGCAAGGTGATCACTCTTCGAAGATCCAAAAGGAATGACACGGACAACAACTTAAATCTAAAATGAAACAGACCTAAAATGCAATGAGTTATTTCCAAATGGGCCAGGGAAATTTCAAATGTTTTGTTATCCTTTTGAATTACACGTTCTTATTTAATGAAGGGGTTTTCCCTGGGTAAGTTTTACAACCCAATAACTTCATGTTGTTTTAGAAAGATAAATTTAAGCCACTCATCTAATTTTCAATAGATATATATTTTGCTCATTAAATAACAATTACATTTCAAAAGTAAGTCGCAACCCATACGACCAGTTATATGTATTCATGAATTAAAATGAAATTCTTGGGTCTTTATTGCAAAAGCCAGTTTTATAAGTTCTTGGAAATCTCATTTTTCAGTATAAATTAACAAAATATAAAAAGAATATAGATACATACAGTCGAAATTGTGTGCATAGTAAGTATAAACGTTATTTAGAATTAATAGAAATTTTCACTAAAATCCTCGAATCCTCTGCACAATGGTCTGCATTTCATTCAGTCTTTCCTTCAACGTATAACTGAAACCATGATAAACAACTCAACAAAAGAACCACATAATTAAGTGGCAGCAGTTACTTTTAACTTGTGTCCGCTGAATCAAGAGCTTGATTAAATTTCATGATAGAGAGTACATTTCCATACTTTCACATCCAACACACTTGGTAGCAGCCATATCTCTATGCATACCGTTCGTATGTAAATTGCAAATTTTCAAAGATCTTCCTGAACGCAAGTGAAATTATCGTTGTACAAGCGTACATGTAAAATATATACAACATACGTGCGCATATGTTAGCTACTTCACATATGTATGAACGTTCATGGATGTGCTTGCGTTAGTGACCACCGCAATCATCAATTCCGTACGCTTCCATCTTATTTCGGGCATCTGTTTCGGTAAACCTCCCCTAAACGTATCTCCCGGGCAACAGTACAACAAAGAACGACCTTTATCTTGTGGTCCATTAAACATAATGATGGAGTCTATTGTTTAGATCCTGACTTTTGTTTACAGCATCCTTACAGTCAGCGACTAAGAAAAGGGTAGCAAAACACCTTTTATTATGGCATGAAAGGCACATTTTTGTGGTTCGACCACGTAATGT
The DNA here is from genome assembly GCA_954870665.1 of Stratiomys singularior. Classification (NCBI taxonomy): domain Eukaryota; kingdom Metazoa; phylum Arthropoda; class Insecta; order Diptera; family Stratiomyidae; genus Stratiomys; species Stratiomys singularior. The sequence goes on along the minus strand of OX940878.1, from coordinate 124,481,450 downwards.
AGTCATGCATGTTTTTTTCACCCTCCAGAATGGGGTGGAACTACTTATATCGAAACTACTGATACAGTATGTGAAATTTCATCGTTTCAGGTCGATATTTTTATGCTGGAGAGAAAAGTAATTCAATTAACAATAATGTAAATTGACTGTATCCTTTCGGATATGACTACTGAAATGTATTTGGAAAATAGAAAAAGTGGATTAGTTAAAGTCTATGCTACTTATTTGTTTGAAATTTTATACTAAGAGCTTTTAGACGGAATATCTTGTCATACGCAATTGTTTTAGCATTCTCTTCAGGGTGGTTCCAAGTCGAAACATAGATTTTCCCTCAGAACGTTATACCCACTTTCTTTTCCTCTGTTAGAAAGAAGAACGTTAGAATTTCTGATAATTGAAATTCCTTAGAACTCTTACCTTTAATACATGAATTTTATACGCAGGAACCAAAGCCAAAGAAAATGACTAGTTTTAACCTGGCTGTTTTTAAATTGAGTAAAAATTTCTCTTCGATTTAAAATTCCTTGAAACGTTTGATAGCGCATAGAAGTAACCAATTTACGAAGTGAATAGTTCGTGACTGGAAATATGCGTCCAATAATTGTGTTATAATTTATTTGGGATGTTGCCCAGCACATACGCCTTCCTAATCTAGTGATAGTGATGCTGTTCCAAGTTTTCTTCATTTTAAATGGTATCGCAGTCAATTTGTTGAGTTTTCTGAAGTAGTTTGACTTGAACATTGAGATCCAAAGTTTTCCCTCGAACTACTGGTAGTTTAATCCCCTTAATGAATGATCCTTTTCTTTTCGGTCTGCTCAACCTCCTTCGGCCTCTCACTAGTGTCGTATCATTAACGAACTTTAGCTTTTATTAGTTTTCATTATCCAACTTTTTTCTCTCCTTTTCGGCTGAAACTTTTCTCATCATGACTTTGATACAATCTAGCTATTATCATTTACCCCACTGTTATCGCTCCACTACCACTAGCGTGAGTTAACCATGCAAAATCCTGGAAATTTTCCGGGCGATTTGAATGAAAAAATTCAGCACATATGTAGAGATTTGAGTTTACTTAAAACTGTACCCACTACGACTGGAAAATCTGGACGAATCGTTTAAGAGGAAAATATGTGCATATAAACACTTTGCACTTTATGATGTATAAAATTAAGTTTTTCCGAGTTGGATCCATGATAACGAAAACTGACGTGTTTTTATTTGAAATCACGTTGGATGCTTACAAAGCAGTGCATATTGGGCGGCAAAGAAAATTAGTAGCGAAGGTTTATAAGTTGTTTTTTGTGCTTCTTTGAAAGTATCAAATAACTTGGTAGCTGGATTTCGTTGAATGAAAATAATGCTGTATAAAACCCAGCAGAGTGGAACAAAAATCCTTATGGCCGTTCTAAGCTTGAATAAATTTGCTGGGGAGTAATATCATCTTTCATCCTAGCTAATGTCCGTCTTTTACGAACATTGTCTACAGTAGCGATACCCACTTTAATAACGCCCAGTGAGACCAACTCTTCTTGGATTATAAAGATATCCTGCCGTTTCGCGTGCCAGTACTATGAGTATAGTTATATGAAACGTGGAAAGGTCAAAATGCTAAACGTCCTAATTCAGTCAAGTAAGAACTATCATATTCGGAATTGAGATTTTTTTGATATCAAAACGGGCACAGGATACGTTCAAACAATTTCATGCTGAGGTTATCTACTATTAAGAAAAAAACGTGTACAAATAAATAATAATGCCATCAGCAATGACAGGATTCCGTGGAGAGATTTTGATGAATTGTCTGCTTCAAAAAATATGAGCCAACAACACATAATTATGTCATTGCCTCTTTTGTATGGTTTTTTCGTGAGCACGAGTATATACAGCAGCGCAAAGAGGAGAGGTGATATTGAAAAGGACAATGATTTCAAAGAACTTCCTTTATCATCAAACAAATCAAATTTCGCATTAATGTCTCGTTTATTGATGACCATCCGATTATATGGTCTTATGATTCGCTCATGCACAAAATATTAATCAAAATGATATAAATAGGGATCATTCATTTTAAAAGAGAGGTTTAAAGTGCGTGTTGGTTATTGGCAATGAAAAACATAATTATGGCTTCTAAAAGTTATATCTCGCGTTTTGGTGACAGTTCTATAATTCTCAAATCACGTCATTGCAATGTTACATTGAACATCGTTTTTTAACTACTAAGGTGGTTTATTATTTAAAATTGAACCCTCACTGAGTTAGTTTTTAGTTACCTTCATGTCAACTGAAATCATAAGTTCACCAGTTGAGTTGAATTAGTTTATATTCAGCAATAAAATTTGATACTTTTATTGGCCCATTTCAGGTCAAATTCAGACTGTCAACCCAGACTACTGGCGATCTCTGTGAGATCGGAGTTATGTGTGTTTTGGTGTTATTTGATTGACTTTTATTGCAACTCTTCCTTTACTTCTAGCTTCTGGAACTTTCATTGCCCAGATCTAGCTCTCAGTTTGATACTTATCTTCAGTAAATTATTTACCGTGATGGTCTGTACGTCTATCTTATTTGATATGTCAAGAATCTTAAGATATCCAAGGCAGGAATATCGTGATTGTCAATTATTTCGAAGAGCTTAAAAGCTATGTCCAGTATTTATTTGTCAACTGTCGCTAGTCGTAGTTCTTCATGTATATCTACGTTTCTCACGTATTACGGATATCCCAAGATTCTCTTGAAAATGAAGTTCTGACACGATTGAAGTGCTTTTTTTCTTGTTTGCCGATCTTAGAATCTGTTTAAAACTGAATTACCTATTTTTTCATTTAATGTTTTGATTTCACTAAGGGGTATAGGGATGTATAGATCCTATATATATAGTTTTGTTTAATGGGTTCTGCGCAGGAAAGTCTAGCTGTCTAGCGATAGTTCGAGGTATATGCCTCTCGTTTTCCATTCTATTGTGACATGTTCGGAAAAGGTTTCGCGCCACTGTAGTTGTCTTAAGAGGAGTCATAAGCAAGTTCAACTACCAATACATCGATAATTCTCGAAAACATAAACAAGTTGCGTGGATTGAGTACAACAAATCCGGGTGCAAGTGACTCAGCGCGTAAACACGAGAACAATCCACATGGAAGATTCTGGGTTGATTGGTAGTTGTATAAATGCGACTACGGCCATAGCGTAAGAACAAACAGCGATAACACTCCGACCATCGACCAATCTAACGGATTTTGCAGAATTGTATGAGTGTTAGTAAAAATATTAATTTTTTGCTCGTTTTGTTTACAAGTACAATGTAAACAGATAGACAAAATAGAGAAAAATAAACATTTTTACGAACACCAATGCAATTCTCCAGAATTTTTCAAATACCGTTAGATCGGTCGTTTGTTCGGAGTGTGAGCGCTGTTTGTGTTTACGCTATGACTACGGTGAGCGGCGAAGAGAGTATTGTGAATGAAGTGAAGCAGCGAGTGACAATGTGCGATAAAGCGCAGTAAAATTGTGGTGAAGTAAAATCATATTCGAATATAAGTGATTATAAAAGTGCTTGATTAATTAATGTAAAAGTGAACTCATAAAAGTTAAATAGTGATTCAGTGAAATAATTGTAAAGAGTTTGAAATTTTAAGAATAAATGTTAAGCACCTAATTTTAAATTATTCGGGTGTGTTTTATTCACTATTGCTAATATTTGCGAAGAGAAAACAGGTCGCGCACCTGGAAAAGCGCAACACTATGTTTTCTTCTTGTATTGTTAAGAGTGGGTGTATTCGACGTATGATGAAAATGTTTTGAGTCCTGCTATGTTGATTTTTATCTTCGATTTGTTGAAGAATCTCAAAAGCAAATTGATAGACTGTTGCAGTTTTAAAGTGATGATTTATGCGTTTCTTTATGTGTAATATATGCAAGTATCATCGACACAGAGGGATAATTTGATGTTTGATAGTAATTCTGCAAGATCCGCTGTGTAAGTGTTATTAAGTAGGAGCAAAAGTGACGATCCTTGTGGGAATGCATCTTCAATTGGCCGCAGATTGGAGAAGTGGTTATCAATTTCGGCGCGAAAACTTCTGCCTTGGAGGAAAGAGCCTACCGTTTGTATGATAGCAAGGATTATGTGAAGTGCATGCATCTTTAATATAAATCCCGCATGCCACACTTTGTCGACTGACTTTGCCACGTTGTACATAACAAGGCAGGTAGATTTCCTACTCTTGAGGTAATTTCGTACCAATTGTACGAATTTTGTCAGCTGAAGTTCTGTGTAGTGTTGGGGCATAAAGCCGAATTTTTCCTCTGGGATAATTTTGTTTTGCCGAACGACTTCTGAAAATCAGTGGAGTGTAGCCTTAACCTCAATTATGCAAAGTGGGAATAAAGGACTTACGGGTGGCCAACTCTGGTTTTCGTAGAACTAGGCTGATTGCTGTTTTTGATGTCTTTAAAAACATTCACGCAGTTTTCCTTGCCATTTCTTTCACGTCTTCAATGTCTGCTTTCGAAGAAGAGATCTCCGGAAACTGCATCCCAAGCGTAAAAGGGACTAAGTTGTTGTTTTTTTACGAAAGTATTATGTCATCAACTAGAATCGGTCTTCGCCCGGTTCGGTATTTCGTAAAAAATCCATCCACTGCTTGCTGCGAAACATATTGATCTGATCACGAATTATATTTATGAGCCGGTTAGTAAGCCTTCAGCTGTGTTCCGACCTCGTCTCGGAATTTAATTCCTCCTCTGTAACAGACTTTTAATTTGCTGAGGGAGTTTAAAGGGGTTGTTTTGCTTGCCAGAGTTGTGACTTTGTTGTTCTCTTCAGCCGAGATGATTTAGCTTTTAATTTCTTCAATAACATTTTCTATATTTGCTGGCCGTATCAGGTGTTTGCGTAAAGTTTTCATTGGCCAGCCGTCTTTGAAGGCTTTCCAGTTTTTTTTCCATTTAAGTATTAGAGGAACATCGATGTAATAGTCTTTTATTAAAAGGAGTACCGATTTTAGATCAGACGGCAGGTTGTCGTGAACGTTTAACCTGATGTTGTCGTATAAAACGTCAGATATCGCAATACCCAAAGCGTAGCTAGCCCTTGAGCCAAAATGTGTGGGCTCATGCGGATATGAAGGCTTCCATTTGCCTCTATGATGAATTGGTTGAGTTAAATCCCAGCTTGATTGCTTTTCACAGCTCCCCAATTCGCATCGTTTGCGTTCGTATTTCTTGCCATAAGGATTGGACCATCAAATTCCAGTAACAAAAGTCATGTGATTTATGTGACTCATTTTTGTGGTTCAGATGCAATGAGTGTTTGAGATAAAATCCTTTGAACCATTTATGCCATCATTTGCAAAGAGTTGTTCCATAGCCATATAGGCCTCTCATTGTTCAGATTTTTGTCCTAGAGAAGATAGAATGTGTGGTGCTGTATTCTACGTTCCAGGAACAATTTTGTAGTAAGCTTGGTTATTTCTTGAACACCGACATATATTCTTCCCGCTGTCTTGAATTGTATACCTTGCTTCCATTTCTTTTGCGAGGCTCATCTATTTTTCAGGCCATCGTAGGATGATCATTACTGTACGTAGAGTTTTGTCTGTCAGCTTTAGTGCATTGTGGGATGCTGGGTTAGTGGGTTTTGGATAGGGGGTCTTGGATTTCGGGGACTTATTGGTTGACAAGTGAGACAAAACTCTTCTATGCTGTTTTATAGTTTATCGTCGAGTCAGTTGTGAATTGTCTTAAGTGTACCAAACAAAAGCTGAGTACTTGCCGCTGCTTCGCTGGGACAGTATCAATTTTGTGTTGTTTTTTTTTCACATTATATGGAAAATATTATTGATTATTGTTTTTTTCTCATTAATTTTTTGATAGTGTGTGGTCCGTTTTATTATTTTGTTATATTTTTTCACCAATTTTTGATAGTACAGGGGCCACTTTCATGTATTTTTTTATGTTAATTTTGATTAAGTGTGCGTATTATTTTGGGTTCCCTGCAGGCTCGTGAACGGGTGGCTCGTTTGGAAACACACGCATGGAAACACAAACACACAAAACATACTACGACTTGCAACATATTGTACTCGTAATTGAGTTTTTTCCCATGCACGTAATATTTTCTTGATTTTATTATTAATTAGAAAATCAGGCGATAAGCTTCTGCCAGATTTGCATCCATTATGGTTACGTATTTGATTGTTCACCAACCTCAGCAGCTTGCAACATTTTTTAAGTAATTATCAAAACCTCACTTTAATTCGTTTCCGTCCCGGAAATACGCCTTTCTTGTCATTTTAGGTTCATCCTGATTAAATTTGTATTTTATATGTACATAATCAAGATTTATGCTCCTCTCGGCATCATTCTCAGATATATTGACACTAAAGAGAAAGCTCTTGGTCCTACATTCACATAAAATTGCATGCTAGGATCATTCTGAGGTTTGAAAACGTCTCTTATGCGTCTTATAGTCGACTAGATTTGTCTCCTATCTATCCTGTTCATTCAAATCTCCTTTTTTCCTTAAATTCAAAATCGTGCTTTGTGATGGTTGGGGCTTGTAAAGGGGTACTCCAAACTTGAGATTTGGATTGATGAAGTTTTTTACCATCCTAGTTACGCAACATTATCGATTTGTACTTAGTACTGTACCGTTACTTGTTACATCTTAGCCGTAGGAGTACGATGCAGCCAGTTCTGTTTGTCTGCTCAAATATGTAGCCAATAAAACTATCCCTCCCTTTGCCAGGGCTTTACTAACAAAATAGATCTAAGCAGACCATTTTGCGTCCATATGCCCACATATTAGTTTACGCCCAACCCTAATATATGCATAATCAATTGGTCAAGTCTTACTTAGTTCTTTTTAAAAATTTCTTCTAGGGAACCGTGATTTGAACTAGGGAACCGTGGAACCGTAGAACTGGTGGTTTTCTTTAAGCTTTTAGCCCTGAAAGTATTCAATGTTCCCGAATTTAATCAAACTTAAAAGGCTTCGTTACAACTACTGAACATGACACTACTAACAATAAATAAATTTATTTGAGCAGCCAAAGTCAGTTTTCCCTAAGTCCTACAAGAAGAACATCTGGTTCAATTTTCTGCCAAACATAGGTTTATATGCACTATGTCTAGTTCTTTAAACTAAAGTATTATTTCCATTTCACAAGCCACGCAAAAATACTCATTTATGTACTAACTACAGGCCTATAAGCTTATTACCAGCTTCGGGAAAACTTTTTGAAATGCTGATGCAGAGCTGACGCTGAAGGCAGAGATTACATGAAATGGATTTATTAGAAAATCCCAATATCTCCCCAAATTCTCTATTTGGTGTTCGAGATAATTATTCATTAGACTTTCAACTTTCCCGTATAACGGGCAAAATAAAATCAGTTCTTAGAAGCAAACTCTCTGTTGGTAGATTTCACTAGATATTGAAAAAGCCTTCAACATAGTTTGGAACTAAGGTCGTTTATGTAAACTTATTACTCTTGAGCTTCGACGATATTTGATCGATCTGAACATATGTTTTCTTAACGACAGAACATTGCACGTTTAAATACGACAGTCTCAATCTAGTCGTTACATAGTACCAGTTGGGGTTCCGCAAGGTTCGTGTCTCAGTCAAAAAAATGCTCGCTATAGTCTTTCAATTTTTTCATGGATGAAGAATTAATAAAATATCAATAAAACTAATGCAATGTAATCCACCCAAACAAGGAGCGCCAATAAAATTTCTGACAAATGCATTTCCTTTCCCGGTAAAGAAATTCCATGGTGTGATAACTTCACATATTTACGCCTTGCCCTGTACAAGAGTTAACATTTAGTGACCATATCGATTCCATCTGTACGAAAATTTCGAACATCATTCAAAGGTTACAGCCACTGTTGCACCGGAAATCTTTATTGAATTCTAAAAACTGAATAATGTTAACCCTTATGTTCATAACCGGGTACCGGGGTACCCACCGAGCAATATTTTCATGAAAAAAAACTGGGAAAAAATTAAAATTTCATTTTGATCTCCCGGATCGTCGTTATTTAGGTCTTTAGCAACAGAATTATGATTTTTTTTTTGTTTTTTTTTAACCAAAAATTGAACTTAAACTGGAGCCATCGTTGCATTCGCACCCGGGTACCTGGGTACCCACGTTGATAATAAAGCAGAATACATGCAAAATTTATTTTTTTAAGGCATTAGAATATTTATTTATTAAAAAAGGAATGGTACAACAATACTATATGTTTATAATTAAAATTATGGATTACATTCAAAACATTTAATAATATTTTTTGAATGCTCATCGCAAACTGGCAATTCGCATTCACTACAGTTCTTGCGCGTTTTCCTTTGTCTTTTGACCGTCATTTTATAACAAATATGACAGGATCCCGTGATTTTCTTCCTTCCCGTTGAATTTCGCTCAACCGATGGTCCAGGATTTTCGGCGATAACTGCTACTTGACGGCGTATAATGCTTTCAACAGCAATTCTGGTGGTGTAGTTGCGCATTACCTGAGGATTTGTGACGCGTGCTTCAAGTTCCTCACTTAGTTTGCGCAAAAAAAGACGACGTTCTGTTGTTTTATTTTTCAGCATTTTATTATTTTCATAATAAATTAGATATGTCGCGAGTGAAGCGACGTCCAACATGTTGAAGAACATTGCTACTGGCCATCTTGAACATCGACGTTGGGTTGTATATTTCCTCACCATTTGATCCATAGTGTCCACGCCAGTTTTATATTTATTATAATAATTAATGAAGTCTGGTTTCTTTTTTGTATTATCACTTACAGCTGTATCCGAATGCATAGTTGATATTAAAATTACCGCTTTGTTTTTTAGGTACATAAGAGCACATTGTAACTTTCTCATGAAAACCAAAAACTGTTGAATATTTTTCTCTAGATTTGTTTGCTTCCATGATACTTGGTATGTATGGTTTTTTTTAAATTGTACCAACAATGGTTAAATTCCACGATAACGAGTGCTTTGCAACGGGTAGAGTTGTAAAAAAATTATCTATTCAGATATTTCTTCCACTTCCTCGGTACAGAGATGCTAGTTCTTTTACTACTCTCTCTCCTTGGTTTTTTTTTCACGAGTATAATTAGTTTTACCGGTGTAAATAATACCACGTAGAGGATACGCGTTCTCAGCATCACAAATCCACCAGATTTTTATACCATACTTCGGTGGCTTTGAAGGCAGGTATTGGGTGAATCCTGTACGACCTCGAAAAGGATATAACTGCTCGTCAATGGTCAAATTTGCTGTATACATTTCAGATAAATTTGCATTGAACATAGTCCATAAATCATGGATCAGAGCTGCCTTATCTTCTGCCTTGTGTTGACTGCGAGTATTACTATCATCAAATTTTAGGAATCTCATAATGTTGTGGAATCTGTTAAATTCAATTGTCGCGCAATATAATGGATATGAGTTGGAATGCCACATGTCAGAAGTATGATCTGTATTGGAATTATTGGCACAAGCACAAATCAAAACGGCGAAGAATGAGTAAATTTCCGGTATCGTTACATGCTTCCATTGACGTTGAGCATTCGGATGAGCTGCATTGTAATTCGCAAAGGTAGCCCATGCTTTTTTGTTTGTGTGCCGGACAATAATATTCACCATGTTTTCTGTGAATATTTTTTTGAATGTGTCACTTATTGACAGTGTTTCTGTACTGCGATGAGGCCCACTTCGTTGTCGTAAAACATTTTGAACGCTAGCCTGATGTTGATGTGGTGCTGTCTCTTTCCATTCAGTTTTATCCTTCGTAATAAAACTGCGAGTTGCTGATCCTAGACAAAAATTAATATTTCTATTATAATCAGCAAAAAGTACTACCTGTTGGCTCTGCGCTTTCTACTTCATCATCATCCTCACCCTCACTATTTTCAGATTCATTCCCTTGCTCTTATTCTGCACAATTTGTATCACCAGCAGATTGTGTACATTCATTATCTGAATAATTGTCCGAAGGTGGAAAATTTAAAATGGACTGTGGAACCCAGTTTTCGTCATCACTATCAGACAGTCCGTTTGAATCACTTTCGTCTTCATTGAATATCGTTTTCAAATAAGCTTCTCTCGCTGCAGCGCTCATTCTAAATATCCAAGTATAATATTATTTTATAGGTTAAAAATTAGGTTATTTCAAATTATATCAAAATTACACAAAATTAGAGTTAACAAAATTTACAAATATTTCACATATGTGAAGTTTACTTGTGCTAAATACTGTTGGCAAAGTTGGATATGAATATAAGGGTTAATCAAAACAGTCAGAATGCCTATAATGTTATATGGAGCACCACTATAGGGATCCTGTGCAGCTTACTTGAAAAGCATTTTACGAATACTGCACAACAGATGTACCAACATTGCTGTAAATAAACAATTTTATTTCTTTACTCAGAGATGACATGCACTGACTTATGTTTGTCTATAGGAGAACTTGCGAATCGAAGAAAAGTAAAACTCACTCCAAAGCTGGAAGATCCTTCAGGATCGTTTATTTGTAGCATTGAGAAATTCCGATGCACTATAGCTTTCGCGCTTTCTTAGCCATGCTGAGACACTCTACGCCTATTTAAGTATAGGTTTAAGTTATTTTAATGTAGCATAAGTTGATCTTAAGTTTAATAAGATGAACAATATAATATTAAGTTTTTTTTTAATTTGAATTTTTCCTCAGGATAATGTTTAAACAAACAATTTACAGCACAACATTTAACATTTTAGCTGACAGATCTCCTTTCGGGACTACAAACCTTTTGTGAAATGCTACAATTGAATAAAGATTATTATTATTATTATTATTATTATTATTATTAATATTTTTATTATTTTTATTAATACTACTATTTTTGACAAACAATACGCTTACGATCTAGTTCGTCATAGACCTTTGTAATGTTATTCACGGTAACCATGGTTGAAGAGTACGGTTGAGGAGCTCCTTACTGAAAGCAAATGCAGGAACGTGTTTGGATTCACGTTAAAATAATCATGAAATGTGTCTATAAATGGCATCCATTTTAGTTTTTAATTTCGTTATTCTAAAATTGCGTAGCGACATTGCATTTTTCCTTTTTCCTAAAAGAATGAAATGTGTGAATAGTGTGATGCATCTAATTATAAACTAACCCTTGAAAGAATACCACGCTGTACGGTGTTGTTTGACATATGGTACTATCCTGTTGTACTTTCCACAAGAAAAGGTTGTGAGCCGCTGACGTAGCCGAGCTAGAAATATATATAATCATGTTGGTAGACAGCCAAACACGAGGCAATGCAAGGAATGATAGCGAGACTTAAAATCATTTCTTCTAGAATATTCCCGTTACTATTCATTGGACAACAAAATGATTTCCATCAGTAAATAAGTCGAAGCAAGGACTCAAGCATTATTTATAGATATCGGGAATAGTTTCGGGTCGATGGATGAGTATTCTCTCAATTATAGGAACACATATTTGAAGAGCAACAGAGAAAACTGTCAGGCAGTCAAGAAAATGCATCAGATGCGGTGCACAGTTCATGATAAAGCAGCAGAAGAATTAAGTGTTTCAAATAGACGCCGTTACACAGTCCACAAGTAAATCATTGTAATGTGTGAGAGTAACAGATTTAAATAATTTATATAATTATTAAACTAAGTGTTTTATTTTAACATGAACCGTTAACTAGCGCGCAACAATTCGAAATAAATTCCTAGTTTCAGCAGAACGCATAGCTTTTGAAAACGGGTTGTGTTCAAAATGCGGAAAATATTGAAGCTCAATGAAAACTGATGATTGATCTCTGAAAAAATATTTGGGATAACTATTGAGTCAGGGTATTCGCAGACAGTTTTCTGCAACTGCTCAAAGCGAAGGAAACGACTTTTAATAAGAAATCCAATCACAAGCTCATAAATGTGAAAATTTTCGAACACAGAATTCAAATTCAAAACAATCGTCGCAAGTGATATCTTATCTACAGACCCTTCAAGCAATTCACTATGTTCCTTTGTATATTATGCAAAAAGGCTGTAAAGTGAAACTGTTTCCATTCCATTATGGTACAATGGCGGCCATTAGTAATGCACAAAATGAAGACACTCTTCATGTTAATTAGGTATTGATGCTTAAATCCGGAATCCATCATAAAACCGACGAGGCATTAGCATAAATATCCACCATAACCATAAGACTTGCCAGTTAGAGCCTACTTATGGGGGAATTTACGTAACATTGTGGCATAGCCATATTTCGGGGCGATAAAAACAAATTTCGTCCCTCCATTTACACTTGCCTAGGATAAATCCGTTTTTATGTGGCAATTCGCAACGTAATTTTCGATTTAATGTGACGACTCGAAGGTTTTGTTATGAAATGCATAGGTATTCGATTATCAGCAGCGTTTAGGTGTTAAGAAGCTTTGATTCGTCAATTTTTCACGGGCTCCTCCACAGATGCTGCTCAGATATAAACAGATACCATCAAAAAGGATATGGTGTGTCAAACGAGATGAAAAATGTTCGTGTTAACGGAAGACGATAACGAATGGGATTCGATTTTTTGTTAGGTATTTAGGTTAAGATGGCATTAAGTTGACAATTTGCGATATTGCTGGCTTTTCGCTTCATCCTGTTTCATTTGACTTTACTTCCGCTTTTTCGCCATCAAGCATGTGAGGAGAATATGTATGAGCAATCTGAAGTAGTTCTCATTGTTACAATATTACTAAATTACATTTCTTATAGCAATCCTTAGTTGAGTTGTCTCCACGGGGAATAAAGCTATTTGGAATTCCTTAAGAAATCACTTTCTTCGGGATTAGTTTTGTCGGTGACTTCAAGAAGAAGCTTGTAATTAGTTGGTACAAGGATAAGCTCTCTTCGCCGGATTGTCTGTCTTCGATTTCAATTCAACTGATTGGAAAACTCGTTAACCTGAAATCAATGCCAGCCGTCTATTGAATTGGATACGTAAGCAAAAATCATCAGACAGTGCCATTTTCCCGAGCAGTGGTCATCGTTATAGAAGACTGCACATCCAATGCGACGTGCTAGATCCAGCAATCGCTGAATGGAAGTTACTTACCATTACGCTCCATTTACTCCCATAGTGTTCCAAATTGACCGTGATATTATCCGGGAGTCATTAGCTAATTTATACACCAGCAATTAAACGAAATTCACTAATGCAAGACGGCATTCCACTGAGCTCGACGCAATCGAAGGACATAAATTGCAGGTAGCTCTTTTGAAATCTTCTCTTTTTTGCTCTTTGAGCTCTTTTGCAAATTCCGTTCTCTGCAGTCCTTGTCTGATTCGGCACAGCTCGATAAAATCACAATTCGTCCATTCTATCTATCTTTTTTTATTCTTGTTCTGAGAACATACCAAAGAGGATTCTACTTTGGATAAAAGTTTTTTTTGTATTTTTCACGTATAGATTTGCTATTTCGCAGAAGTTCTTACATATTTTACAACTTTGAAATTAATTTTAAATTTAATTGGTTTTTTCTTGAAGGTTAAGGATATTATCTTATGATTGTTTCGAATTGACTGATAATTAAATCTTTTCTCTACCAAATAAAAGGGAACCGTGCCTAGTCTTGGCTCTTTTGTGAAAACATGAAACCGCATTCAAATCAATAAAAAGCAGATACATCCCAGTCACCTCAAAAATCTTTTTTCAGAATGTCACTGTTTAAATTCCTTGAAATCATAAGCTTATCCGACAAATCAAGGTTAAAATACTTTCCCTTAGCAATGATACCAACTATTACATTCCTTACCTGCAGAAAAGTGAAAATTAAGAGTAAAATATATCATTAATATATCGAACATTCAAAGTACTCACCATTTACGCTGACAACAAAGGAAAAAGATTCTTTTTGACTTAGGGGTGACACAATGTATAAAATTATTCGAGATGATTTCAACGCAGAATTTGGGAATGAAATAACCCTCTAGGCGATGCTTGAAGACTTTAGTCTTCGCGATCAACGCAACGAAAACTGACAATCGCTGATTCACTTTGTATAGCAAAATTTTAACTTTGTTAATTAATAAAAGCACAAAATTTGAATCACATTTATGTATTCAAAAACAGGAACCTGGGAATCACCGAATTAAAACACTTCAGTCAACTTATGCAAAGTACAGTTACCAATCGCACTAACAGTGTTTCGGATTTTCGTAAAATCATCCTTTCAGTGACGGTTTTCAAAGGTATCCTTTACAACTACCCAGCTCCAAGCAAAAATTTTATGATAGAATCTTCCAGCAATGTCAGTTGCAGAAGAACTTCTCAAAAATAATTTGGCCCCATCCTAGACAAAGCAAGGGAGCCACCAGGATCATAGTATTGAAGGTGAGGAAGTGAAGCGTCAGAAAGAAACAGAAGGATATATTCGGAGGAGTAAGTGGAATAATTGTTTTGAATATGAATGCCAGGATGCGCTAAAGAGAAAAATCAGGCGAATGCCAATTTATGTTAATTGCAGACGATGAAGGGATATTAAAAGGAAAGTTCGAAGAGCAGAATTAAAATAAGTAGCAGTAGGAATCGCAATTTGAATAAGGAAGACGCAAACACTGGTGTCGAAAATACGCCCAGGAATAATGCCTCAGAAGCAAGTAGGGTGTTAAATAAATTGTTGCAGGGCCACTAGCTTAGGACGGTATCATGCAAGGACAAGAACATTGGGTCTCAACTCTGACGGAAATAGGAAAAGGGAAGGATGGGCAAACTGTTTTTAAAAAGGTTTTTAAATTTTACATCTGAAAACACCATTACATTCCATGAGTCCTGACAAAACGTGCGTCCAGCATATGCTGTTCAAGCGTCCGGCATATGCTGACCTGCCCAGTTTTTTAGCGATGGATCGATCTGTTGCCCTGATGCGCAATCCTCCGAATTGGATCTCTTCGCATGATTTGCCTTTATTAAGTGGATATAGTTGCTTGCAGTGCAGGCAAATGACTTGCAGTCTGTAGGGGCTTAGTAAAATATTTATATCCTTATGCTTTCCTGTATGATGTCTTTTTCCCACATATGGTTATTATAAATTGATCATAGCATTGATCTTATCCACGAGTTAGGGTACGCCCATGACATGTTACTGTCATCCCCCCACGTGACAGAGCCTATCCTGCCTGTAACGTGGTGTCTTGTAGTTTAATATAGCTTGCGAGTGGTTTATGGAGAACATGGCAATCCGCCTTAACGGCAGCTTTCCATGTTTACATTGAAAACACTTCAACTTCATTGAATCCTTTGAGATATGCAATCCTAAAAAAAGTAATTTTCGGCATCAAAAGCTAAAAAAACAAATATCTGTATAGATAGACAGATATCTAGGCTCAAGAACAGCTACCACCGAGGTTGTGCTTATCCCTTGATAATTACTAGCCACAAGAAAACTTAGTAAAAGTGAGAAAATTATACTTTACGCAAATAATACAAACATTCCATCATCCTCCTTTGTATGAATATACAAATTTGTATGAATATCCTCAGTATATATAAAGAATTGATGTGGCTGGCAGAAATGTAAATCGTGGTTCGCGCCGGTATAAGCATGACAGAAAATCTAGGAAGCCCTAGAGCTGAGAGAAAGATAAACTTTTCACTGTCAATTTCGGAGCTAGGAGTTTAACACCATGTTCACCAACTGATCGCCTACTTCAAACAAGGATACGATAGTATCAATCCAAGTATATTGCATAAAATCATTCTGAATTTTGGCACCCTTTCAAAATAAGTCTGTCCGAGTAAATTGTAGTAAATAAATTGTTATGGACTTCAGCAACGTCATAAGTCCAAAAAAGAAGCAACTAACAGCTGCCTTTTACAATAAAGTGGAACGAAATAAGGAAAACGGCCTATTACCCTTGCTGAGCATCTTAACTCTAGAATATGTGACGAAACATCTTCCCATGGATACAAGAGATAAGCTGTTTTATCAATCGATTCGAATTTCAACCGAAGGACATTACAACATCCGTATCATGGTCCTCTACATCTCCTAACGAATCTCAATCTTATCTCTTGCAAATCAGAAGAAAATCGGTTGAAACTACAAATTAAAGAAGTCAAAAAATAGAATGGATCAGACAAGAAAGCTACAACAAGCCAGTCTTAGCCTCTATATAGTCTTGAATGATCAAGGAGTAAAAACTGTAGACGATTTTGTATAGTAACGTAATAAATCAGCTGAGGCGTAAAGAAGAGACCAGCTTGTATACTAGACGTTATTCTCAGTTATTGCAAATCTTAAGACCAGATGCATACCCTGTGGAAGAAGGCTACAAATCAACGAAGTAGTCATAGGGCTTTTGTTAAGCTTATGAATGGTCTTAAGTCGCGATATACGACAAATGGCGATGAAGCTTCAACCTCGAATATTTTTGGTAAGCCTTAGATCTTCAAGTTTATAACAGTTCGTTAATAGCTTATAGGCTAATCAAGAGTATAGGATGCGGAGACAGTGGATAACTAGCCAGGAGTTCACGGATGAAGGTTAACTACGACACGCATTCAAAGTTGAAATACAAGCTGAGTTTTCCAGGCTAGGCTTCGTCAATGAGCAGGGTAAATCACCACTTGATTTTTTTCTTTATTGTGACTTTTTTTAACTTTAAGAATAGGACGTAACTTCACAACAGTAATAGAATATCACTTATATGTGATGTGCTTTCATGAAAAATTGGATTAAACATATTTTGGTACATTTTTCTTGATTTTCTTGTTTTTCAAAAAAAGCGCCGATAATTACCAAAACTGTTGGTATTATTTAGTGCGCGTTTTGGCAGTTTGCATTCTAAAGATTCTAAAGTCAATAGAACCGCATAGAGTTGAAGACTAAGTTCACTGGTTGACCAGAGAGGATTTATGTTGCTTTCACTTCCAGACTCCAGCTATCCTCCTCTCATTATCGGATACATCAGTAATTACTGTGGTTGATTGTAAGACCGAGACAATAGGCTTAATTTTATGAGAAATAAGATAGATATGTTTTCGAATGAAAATTAGAAAGATATCTAGAGAAAACTGAATCGATTGTTGTTTCATGCTTTGTGGTTGGCTCATTTCGGTTAATATTCATTAGTAGTTCTAGTTTATCTTACAGAATGTTTACCAAGCGTCGTCCATCTTCGGACGCGTAATTAACATTGAAATCACCTGCTAAAATTAGTCACAAAAGAAAATGTGCGCATGCGCCTCTCTCTCTCTCTCTCTTGCTCCTACAATAATATACGAAACGTAATTCTCTCTCTTTCTATCTTCACTAACTTATATCTCCCTTTTATCTTCCGTTCGCGTCACCCAAACACACTTTTCGTTACGAATTCGCCAGCTAATTCCGCAAGTCGAGCGTGCCTTAAGAAGTTTTACTTTAAAAAACTGCAAATTTTTTATTTATTTTGCAATGGAGCAAAATAGATCATTTGCTAACTATGACCGCAACCTCAGAACCAATTTTTGGGTCAAAAGTATCTGCAGGTATTCTTGGTCTTGTTGAACATTTTCAAGCTTATATGACCAGTCGAACCAGACTTAACTGTCTGTGATAAGTGTTTTATCCAAAAAATAACTCAGAGTATTGTTGAGTATCAATGCTTTATTGAATAAAGGGTTGGGTGGATCCTTTTTCCTTTTTAATAATTTGGTTTAGATAAAAAAAATTCATAGATACATATATGCAAATTAATCTAAACGTATTAGCCCTTATTTCCTAAATTTGATGATATAGCTTTGAGGATTGAGTCTTCCATAAATTCGATGACAGTAATGAATTGCATCTCAATGCATCTTAAAGCGTTTAGCGGAGAATATGGACAACGTAGAAAGCGACCTGCCTTACCAAGAATACATCCTGGTGTTCAATATATTTCAATAATGTCGAAATAATCTTATGAGTATTAAAACAGGCTTCAAAGATACGTAGAAACGAAGAAATTGAAGCAACTCATTTAAAACTAAATGAAAAGTGGAAAAAGGAGGTGTGAACTTTAAGATGTGATACACCATAGGGTATTACATCACCTTAAGTACGGGTATCTACGCTTCATCAGAGAGTCAAAGACTTAAGAAGAAGCTGCTGTAGGACAATTGTATTTGCAGACGGGTCATTCCTTAAAATGCAAGAGTTTTGTAGTAACGATCCAGTAGTAATCAAATTTCAATTTTATTCAATATAATCTTAGTTCGTTGAGAAATCTCAATAACAATGTCCTTTTGCGTACTTCGTATTTCTTTCTCAAAGTAGTTACGTTCTTCCAGTCTAAGTTTAGTCTTTGTTGCTGGTTTTTTTTTTTGGATAGTTTAATGAGCTGATTATAACAATGTTCCCAAATAATTTTAATCTTATACTTGGCTTACGTGGTTTACCTTATGGCTGTACCCAGAATTATATCCTATATAATTTACAGATACAATATTAAAAAATTCTTATTTATTATATACTGATCAATTCGATGGTTGCTTCCATCGCTCGATTGTCGGCCACGTTACTGATTATTAGGCTCTCTTGCTCTGTTATCCTTTGCGCTGAACGTTCGATCAGCCTCTTTGCGTATACCGTGAATCGGCTAGATAAATACCTCCCGATACATAAATTGGTAGGTGTAAGGTCCTTCGTTTTTCCTTTTGCAGAGTTCCATGTAGGCCCTTCGGCCTGATTCTGATTCCTATGTTGCCCCTTTTCTTTTTTAGCGTTGCCTGCATAAAGAATTTTTGGCCAGCTTAATGCTTTATAGTCAATAATCTTTAACCACTTATTGGTTGCCAATTGCATCCTGAACTGGGGCATAAAAAGATAAGTAGTAACATAAGCATAATAAGTAGTAAGCGACATACGTCGTTTCCTCCATACGGAGTTGAAGTGCACACTGAAGGTGTTTTTCATATTTCACCTCCAAAGTCCCCAATCACCTCACGATACCGCGTTTGTTTTGAGTAGCGCACCAGTTGCTCGTTTAGCCCATAAACTCTTAAAGCTCATGTGCTCCTCTTTACGCTTTCTTTCTTTCTTCTTTCTTAAACACAATAAACTGGCTTTTTTTAGCATGAACTCTCATGCTGCGTTCTTAGTATTATGAACTTAACGAATCCAGTTACCTTTGGAGTATGCTTATTGCAAATCGAAGATTATGCCTGCCCAAACTCATTAATCATCTACAAAGTGATTCACCTCGATTCCAGCTTACAATTCATCTTTGATATTCCGGTATCAGTTCTGAATGTATGAAAGAGAAAGGGACCTAGCATAGACCCATGAGGTACTCCTGAATAGATACCAAAGAGGTTAGAACTAGCTCCACTAGATACCGTGAATGCAGTTTGTCCTATCATGATACTGCCTATCATTTACATTTCATTCACTGCGAAGCCAAGTTAAATTAGTTTGCGGATGTCTATTGATGTATAGTGAATCAAAGACTTGTTTCATTGATGAGGCACGCCACCGCGACCTTTTTGCCCATCCAATTTCTTTTTTCACTGGCTTGGAATGCAACCAATGCGTTTGTTGTTAAGTGAGCTCTTTTCAAGCCGATTTATCTTTCCGAAACAGTTCCTGCTTACTAAGAGAACTGTGAGATACCTTGAAAGATTACTATTTCGAGTTATTTGCCCACATTGAACGAAAGAGACATCTATTTTATTCGACTCTTTTGGGCTTAAAAAATATATTGGCACATTTCAATTATTGGGTAATGTTGATGACGTCATTCGAAAGGACTGTGAGAAGATCAAAATAAATTAGGGGACGCTACTTCAGGAAATAATTACAGACAGTTCAATAGTTACGACGAGTTCTTCTATTGATTTAAAGGAACAAACAGGTAACAAGTCTAATGCTTTATTGAGTCCGTTCAATTTCCTCATTGGCAATGTCTATTTTTTTTCTAGAGATGATTCTTTTCAAGAGTAACTAATTAACGTAACTAAGTAACAAATTCTTTAAAGGAGTTTCCTGCGGGTATTACGTCTGCGATGAAGCTCTCATATATGTTTTGTTGCATCTCTATAAAGGTAACTCCTGGATATGTTTCCAATGGACGCTTGTAAGATCAACATGTTGAGAATCGAATCCAGACAAGTGCTTTCCGATCGAAATATCCTGAAGTTTTCCACGCAAGTCACCACTTACTGCTTCTTAGTCGATCCGCTTGTATGTGGTACTGAGCTGAGAATCTACTGCCTCCAGCATTGCGTCGGTTTTCCAGGTCAGTTATTCCAGAAGATGGCCAGACTCAACATCGAGACTTCTAAATCGCAGTTCCTCTAGCTGTATGAGATATTTACCTATATATTTTGCCGACATAATAAAAAAAGCAATAATTGACGAACTTCTTTGAAACCTTGGCAAGTTCGATGCAATCAAAATGAGATTCAAATTTGATTATGCCCAATTGAACAGAACCGAATCAAACCGATTAATTGAACCGATTCCACTTGTAGTTAGTCCTGCTTCAATGTCTTCAATAAGGTCCCCTCCCGTGTTCCGTACTTAACGTATATCCCGTCAAATGCAAAAGCGTCCTCTTCCAAAACTGAGCTTCCTATAATGCTGTTCACACACTTCAGAATCGGCTAATAGTATCAGTGGATTTTTTTATGGTTCCTGAAAGCCATAGCTGCATCAAGGATTCCATTTGGGTCGTCTTTCCTTATGATTTCCTATTTTGCCAGGTGAACTTTCTGTTTACTTTTCAGTCTTGTTCCTAAAATGAACAAGAAATCTAGTCTCTGAATACCCACTGAATGCCCATATTCCTGGACAGAGTTTCCTTTAATATCATGGAGCTAGATATTTACGGTGGAGAGCTTATGTGTTGCTGGTTCCAATACAACGTTCATTTTGTGAGGGAAGAGTATAGTTCAAACTTCCTCCCGTCAAAGTAGTAATCCATCAGTGTAGTAAATTGTCAACCCTTGCAAGTTTTCATGGGAAATTCAGCGGTTACTAGACACGAGTGCAAACAGGACACGGAGCTATTGCTGCTGCTGGCTTATGCACATCACATGCGATTTAGTAGAGTTAGGTAAATTAGAAAGTAAAAACACTAAGTATTGACCACGATGCAGCCAACACTTTCCACTTGAATATTTAATAAAAAAAGAATAAAGATGAACTTATCGTAGTTGTATCCTGTTCTTTGTTATGCAGCATTATGAAAATATGCAGCTAACAACAACTTTTAAGCAATATACGATAGCTAAATGCAAAATAAAAAATAAGTGAAATATTTTCACTACACGCCATTCTGAATTTTCTTCCTGAAAATCTATTTTTCAGTTTGCAGATTGCTGGTGTTTGAGACTCCTACCCCCCCCGCCGTCCCCCCCCCGCCGTCCTCTCTTACATTTCAGTTTAGTGCAATCATAAGAATAAAATTACAAAATGGTATTGAAATTCGAAAATGTCTATCTAAGCTGTCCTTACAATCCCAACTCGATAGACAATTGTGTTGGAGAAATGCGCCTATACAAACCAGCAAGGTAAGATGGAAGGAATAAAATGTTTACTGCAAAGCAGATAAAAATGCTTAAGGGATTTGCCTGTATTTGCTTAGGATTTCTCATCTCTAGTTGCCGCCGCCTCTTAGTAAAACGTTTCGCAACTTCCGAACCGTATTACATAATTTATTTTGTATGGATGTTTCCTTTTTGTTGGGCATTTGCTTTCTTTCTAGCTGTTTGGACAGGCTGAATTAATTTGGCCACTTTTTTCTCCGGCAAACACAATTTGGATGTTGTTTCTGATCACTTGAACGATTCTTGGAGCGTTATGTGTTAGAAAAAAAAGTCCTCAATTTTCCCAAACTTTCTATCGAGCTCGTCCTCTTTATGATGGGTTGACGGACGACATATCCGTCAAATTTGAGGGTTCAGCCAACTATAGGTTTATCTCGACTATTTGTGCTTGTTTATTAAAAGGTTTTTATTATCCTTGCGAGTGTCAACGAATCATTTAGTCTGTTGACTTTCAAGCTTTGAGAGAATTTTCATATATTTTCATTGTATTTATGCATGCGAATACCAGACAGTAATTACGAAACCCCTGTTTGCTATCCATAACACAGAGTAGTTTGCAGGACATTGACTCCTATCTTAGCTGCATGACACAAAATAACTCGACGAAAGCCATCGCCTAATAACGCTGCTAATTGAATAATTTCCTCAGAATGCTAAAAATGTCAAACGAATTTAGATATAATCCTTTTAGTGCTAAGTTTTCCACATAAGCATGCAAGACGCATACTCAATGTTTCACACATTTCAAAATGTTCGCCTAATGAAAACTGATATCCTAACATGTGTCAATGTGCCCAGTTAAATTGACACTAAGATTTTTTGCATTAATGTTCTCATCCAGAATCCAAATGGGAAGAGGACGACGATGGCATTATTAGCATCGTCATCTTGAATAATGCAAAGCAAACTGAATGCCTTGCATGCATTTATGTGGGAATATCTCTCTGGTTAAGGACAAAAGACAAATGAATGGCATCCAATATCATGCAAGTGAATGCAATGCAGATATAATATGGAAATGTATCAAAAGCAAACCACGTCGCATCCTCGAGATAATCTTAGACCGTCGTAGACTGCCGACTATATACATTAGTCTTGCATATATTGTCAGACTAATATGCATTATATGTTGCTAGTGATGCTGTTCGCTTGAGATCCTTTTCTAGGATGTTTTATTTTCGTGTAGCAACTCTAAGGAGGGATATCGATTGGGCTCAACGAACTGGCAAATTGGAAATATGATGAGATATGGTAGAGTTTGCACAGAAAAGACGTTCGTGGAGTGGTGAGTGATATTGGCAATGCAAAGTCATATCAACAATATGCATATGAAGGATTCGATAATATGAGATATCATTGCTGAGCGAAGATCCGACGAAGATTTCAGGGAATATTTTCAAGAGATTGTGCAGTAAATAGGTTGCATCGTATATTGCAACGAACTTTAAGCTGAATATAACCTATATGTCGGTAAGAAGATAGCTCTACAATGGTTAATTTAAAAGGTACATCAGCGTTTGCCTGAAAATAACCCTTCAACAGTGTCACAGTTCATATTTGTTTTATCAACAAAAACTCTCCCCACAGGTATTCACTCACATATCAACTTCCATCAATTTACAAGATAATTAACAATCCAGTCCCATTAAACGATAATTATTTTCCTAAGACAGTCTTGCTTATTGGCCTGTATTGAGGGATGTTGCATCCGTTGCTGGTGGTTGACTACATTCAACTTAAAACAGGATAACCACATGCATGAGTGACGCAGTCAAGACAAAGATGGCAATGAATTCCACTTGGAGTATGATTGAATTTCGAAGAAGAATTTTAAAGAGCATTCCTTCACACTTTTCACTTCGAATTTATGACGAAATATTAACGAAGAAACCTCATTAAAAGGATCATGTTCAGTGATTTTTTGGGATTGTTTTAAGTAGCGCAAATTTATGAGAATTTAATCAAAGTTTGATACAAATTTCTTGATCTGTTGCACGATCTTTCCAATTTTTTGATTAATGATTGAATCATTTAAATGACTTGAGCAGAAATTTCAGAGCCTTGCGATACTATCCATTAAAAGTCATCAATAGAGTTGCTTGACGTGCTGTCATTTTTGTTTTCATCCGAAATCAGAAAAATTATTATATTACATGAATAACTTAGTTTTAGGAAAATGAACCTCAGTGCAGGTGAAAATCAGCAAAAACAAAAATTCCGCAGGGATAAGGAAAACATGCTTGAATTTTTAGTAATTTCTTTTCCACTTGTGATGCGAAAAAACTCCTCCTTAAAATCGCGATATCATCCCAAAAGTTATTTCATACATTTTCTATTTTTTGTAAAGAAGCGTTTTCGTTTTCATAAAAATCGTTTCTTTACTTTTTCCAATAGACTTCCCGTAAATCTTAAAAAAAAAATTTTTTTTTGTAAAAGAAAACACATTTGAATAATAAAATCCCGGACAAAAAAAATTAAGAACCGATTTAAGATAATTTAAGAACTGTACCGATTGCTATATTCCCAGTCCTTTAAATCATATGTGGTTCACAGAGCGTTCCATATACACATCCTTCCCAGTTCGTTAGACACACATAGCTCACATGTCGCTATTCACTTTAACAGTAATTATTTCAATTGAACTTTCTGGCACTTTATTGGTTTTTGGTTTGAACCAACAAGGATAGATCAAGGCTTTGAAATAGAGTTAAAAATACCATGACAACATTTATTACATGACAAAAATGCAAAAATGGAATTTTAGCAATAATGTTTACAACTACATCATATTTTACGTATGATTTATTTAGAAACAAATTAAGCAATAGCTTTTTTACATGTAATACATTCTGTTTCAATTTTTATTGCGTTCTTCCCAATGTTTTATCTACGTAACGATTTATAGCGTCCTGAACAACGTTTTCTAACGATTTTGCCATCTTGCTTTCTCTCAATTTTGATAGATAATGATCAGATAAGCCCGATAATAATGATAATGAGTTGGAAAAGATGCACTGGAACCAGGTTTATTATTTAGGTTTCGAAATTCTCTTATTACTTCTTCCTGCGCCAGTACCACGGGCATTCTCGATTTGCCTATTATTGAAACACATATCAATACATCAAGAAAAATTTTTTCAACCAAATGAACAATTTTTTTGATGATGTGAGGCCCAAACTAGCAGTTCGTTGGTGAAACGTCCTTCCTCTTCATCTATTTCACTGTTTTTTGCATTGCCTTTGCCGTTGTTCACCTCTATTGCGACTTGCATATTATTTATTTACTCAGAGACATGATTTATGTATTTTTCTGTCTTTCAAATTTCATCGAAATTTCAGAGCAGCTACATTGCTTCGAACAATTGATTCACACGTGAGGTGGAACACTGTTCGACATATGTAGCAACGGTCGGCCGCTACCTGTTACAAAGGCTGGAAACCTAGAAAATCTGTCAATATCATTACAAAAATCTATAAAAACTCAATAATTTTCGACAACTCTGAACTCAAAATTCAAACTCAATAATTTCGAAACCAGATACCAATGAAGGAGGAAGAAACAAATTTATAAAGAAATCTTATAACAAAAAAAAATATAAATAAATAAAAAGGAACCCATATTTTCGGATTAAAAGGAATTCTAGGGAAGCTCTTGAAGTCTTTGCTAACCAAAACTTCTATATTTTGTTTTCATTTTAAGATGCACCATTTTGAACCATGATCACACACTCGTTGTCAATCAAAATAAGGTTTTATTTGTTGATTAACAAAAAACCCTTCTGAATCTATGTAAGAATTTCAATGTCGTTCGAATCGACTGTCGCGGGTCTTTTTTCTTTTTAAAAAAAAGTTCTTCCAACCATAAATTATGTGCTTTTGTATTCGATTCATTTCATTTCGTTTGAACGTTAAAGTAGGACAAAAGAATAGCAAAACTTTTCGAAATATTTCCAATTTCAAATCTACACAAGGACTCAAAACAACACAATATTTCATGGAAGTATCAAAAGAGAATTAAATACAATCCAAAAAGTTGAATTCCATTCAACAACAATGGAACGGCTTAAAGTTGATAAAATACCCTGAGGTGAAATATTTTTCGGAATTCCTCCTTACAATCCTGCATTGCTTTAAACCTATCCAATGTGTCTATCCTTTATATGTGTAAATGCTTACGTGTTTCCTTTCCTTTGTGGGCCATGAAATGTTCTTGGGAATGATAGAAAGTCAACAATGGTCTCATCCATATGACGGACGATACTTTCCCTCAAGTTTTATAAATTTTATTTCTGCTGGTCTCCAGGAGTCTTATACAAATACTTCCTTTTTCACGTTCATTTTAGTAAATGTTCCGTTTCACAGACAATGTCCTCTTTCATTATTTGAACTCAAAATATTTGTCTGCATTCGAGTGTTTTTGATTGTGTAGCAACTGGCACAAAAATGAATTGAAATGAGCAAAATATTTGCAATGACCATCAGGGATAGTTTACTAACTTTTGCTAAGCATTTTCATTTCTAACGAGAAGGGTGAAATTTGAATGCAATATTTTCCGAAAAGTTGAATTTTGTTGAATACTCTCAAGATACTTTTTCCGGGCTCACATCAACTTATTCCTGGAAGAAAATTGGATCATATCACTTTGATGAAGGCATTTACTCTATATGAGAAAGAATGTACACTTGTAATTAGCAAAAATGTTACAATATACAATTAAAAATAAAAAGACAAATTAAGACAAAACGAAACGTTTTTTTTTTCAATAAAATACTTATTGCCCCCTCTCTCTATTTAAACAGTCTAGGATAGTTGCCACAGAAACTACGAAGCACCGTCGATTGCTTATTACCGATGAAGCTTTCTGTTCTTTGAAAAAAACTTATTGGAAATAATATCTGTAGTTTCACTTCGAGTTATACCTTTGACCTCACTCAGGATGTTAGTAACTTGGGAAAGATTGTAGATAAGATGTCTCAAGTTGCATGTAATGGAGGACTACGGTGTTCACTCTCCAGTTCCATAGTAAAAGTCCTTACTCGTACTGTAGCTCTTGATCAGAACTTCCGCACCCATGAGTCTTCACTGAGTTAGCTTAGCAAGGGTATAAACCACTTACAATGTTGTAAGTGAAAATGGAAAAATTGATCTACCAAAAACTTCTGAAATTAAATACAGTCACGTTATTCAAAGTATGCACCATTTTAAGCTATGACCTTCTCCAATCTTTCTGGTAGTAGATGGATTCCTCAGTGGAACAAATCCCCATCCTTCGATTCGATCAAGTACTCGAGCTATTTTTTGATGCTTTCATAAGAATAAAATCGTTTTTCAGTGAGTGCTGACTGCATGGAGCGGCCCAAATGGCAATCTGAAGGAAGAATGCCTGGAAAAAACGGCGGACGAGGCAAATTTTCTAATTCACACCTTCCAAACATTTTTTGACCAGCTTGGCAACTTGTT
Organism: Stratiomys singularior; assembly: GCA_954870665.1. Taxonomy (NCBI): domain Eukaryota; kingdom Metazoa; phylum Arthropoda; class Insecta; order Diptera; family Stratiomyidae; genus Stratiomys; species Stratiomys singularior. The sequence continues at coordinate 124,454,425 of OX940878.1, read as the reverse complement.
GCCTTGCATTGCCACGCTGCAAAATCAGATTGTCATCTCTGTTTTTCCATTCTGGCCGTTTTTCCAACGAACCTCGATTCAGACGGATGACTTGGCGTCAGTACACATCCCCAGTGATTATTTTAGATGGTTTTAGGAGTTCATAATAGATGACGCCACTGTGGCATCGATGGACCTGGTTTACCTGTCATTACTCAATATATTTGGTTTAGGGTTTTCGTAGTATATCCATTTATCATATCCAGTCACAATTCAATGCATGAAACCCTTTCTCTCGCATCTCTAACATCAACAAACCCCGTTTGATGTCCCTCTCTCTTAGTTGAATGCGGCACCCAAGTCCCAGCTTTTTTTATCTTTCATTGGTAGGTCTGTGAACATTTAACTCCTCCGACAATTCTTCGAGGCTTCTACTTGGCTTTTCATCCAACGATTGCCGTTGTTGTGGGTCTTCAAACTTTTTTGGTGGTGCTCGCGCTTTCAAGGCATGTCGAGTACTGTGTTCATGAGCCTAGGCATACAACTTCCAATTACAAGAATATTCCCACTGCAGACACTTAAATAGTATCTGTAAGGACATATGTCTACCAAGGGCAGAACCTTATTCCCTTTGCCATTACGTAATTCACAATTTTTACGTATCCTGACCAACATTGATTGACCGAATATAAAATACTTCGAAAATCAACCATCCACAAGGGATGCTACAATCTTTGCAATGCATTAGTCTTGCACTAAACTATAAATCCTTTAAAAACTTTCGAAAAACGGAGGTGCAATAATTATGACAATGATTGAAGATATAAAGCAAGACAGTATGTTAGAACAAGATATATTAGAGACACAGGATGAAACCAAAGGAAATTCAAACCAAAGGAAATCCAAAGGGAATTTCAATTTGTAAGCCTTCTCAGTGTTTGACATGTATGATTTAGACCAAAATGAATGGGTTTGACCATTTTTTTGGAAAACTTGATGGATCTTTACAGTCAGAAATGTATATGCTTTACTATGCAAAAAACGTCAACTTTAATATATACTGAAATTTTGAAATCCTCCTGAAAGAACGAAAAAACTATGCAGTTACTAGAAAATTAAATGCAATTACAAGCGTTCGTGGCTTACTTTTAAACAAAGGATGTACCGACATAAATCTGTAGATCATTAAAGACTATGTTTATGCGTTTCTGCGCTCATTTCAAGAAACAACCAGAAAAATAGCAGTTTGTGCAGGAAACGTTCTTGCAGAATGACATCTGTATCGTGAAAATATCATATCGGTATCTGATGTAGAGAATGTTTTTATACTTCGGTCTGCCACAAAGACTCCAGATCTCTTTTCATTGCAAAGATGCACCATTCAGTCTGAATGAAGCTATCAATTCTTGTAATGACTCATACAAAATGTTAAATTAATAACGTGGTTCTAATGTTCCTGGCCTTGCAGTTGATGCAAAGATACATATAATATCTCGAAATGGTACAGTGTGGATAAGTCCAGCTCGTCAAAGAATGATGTCGCAGGACATTTTCGAAAATTGGATTGGCCTGCCGTCTTCATATGCCCTGACTATTTTTTGGAAGATACGTGTTCAATAATATCATGATAGATCAATCAAAAAGCTCGAGAGTAGTTGCTGAATATACGGTAAAAAAATTAAAAGACCTCAGGAATAATAAATGGGGCCCTCAGTGAATGCAAAATCGGATACATTCCTGGACCTTCTGACCAAAACTTGTATCTGCTCCAGCAACAGACCTAGCGTTCATGAGATGTGGGAGGAAACATTGGAGCCTGTGTTTTATACAGCGACGAACGTCGAAGGGTTCGAATGGCTAAACAAATGTTCACGGTTTGACGAATAACGTCGTTTCGATTTTGACTCATCCCCCAAAATTTTTCATATAAGCCCTGCATTATATTTTCAGGAAATGTTTTTCCATTCACAATGTAATAAATGAGAATTTTCTGAAAGTATTATAACAAATAAGTATTCCAAAAATTAGGCGATCAAACCTGCTCACCAAAAACAATGTAGAAATCTTTTTTGGGGTTAGTTTTTTATTCCGGCCCATTGTTATGAATTCATTTGAAACCTTAGTTTTTCTTTAAAACATTGCCTGAATTGCACTTGTAGGGTGCCAAAGTAAGGATGGAGAACATTTTTTAAGTCCATTTTTCTTCAAGAGTTAGGATCCTTTTCAGTAACTTTGTGTAGTGCTTAATGCTTAAAACAACAAATAAAATGTTGTCCAAGCATTTATTTTGCTTTTCAGTATTCCTTGTTACTCGATGACACTAGAACCATAGTCGTCTATCATGATTTTATGAATTTTCTCGATCATATTCTAGGTTTTTATTTGTATTTGACGTTCTGAATTTTGTGTGCCATTAATGTTAGTTGAAACTTTTTAAGGTTCTAAAATTTTAGGTGCCTACAAAGCAAAAGCAGCTGCTGAAGCAGCTTATTATTATTATGTTGATTTTATTATTTTTTTTTATTCTTGTGAGATCTTTCGAATGAAAGAATTTAATGAACGAGCGTATTCAGTGTTTTATATATTTCTACTTATGCAATCAACGTAATTAAATCAACTGGCAACCAAACACATACTACAATCGACATGTGAGTCCACCTTTCAGTGATCATGCTATCAAATGTCATCTCGAAATACACTGTCAACTCAAATATTTGTGAAGTTTCGCATAGTTGACGAAATTTCTGTTTCACGCCGACCTACCATCAGTTGTCCAAGTTTGAAACTGCATTAATACATCGTCAATGAAGTCAAACTGTACAATTTTGTTCTGTTATGAACAAGTGTCACATGCGGCTGAGTTAAAAATTTTTTAGTTATCAACATAGCTTTGTGTTGTTATGTTCAATATTATATTTATTCATATCAAAGGAGGGGTTTCTTAGGGAACAGCGTTAATTCTTTGCTTTTATTTGAAGAAAACCGACGTTGAATCAGACTTATCACTTCAAAAAGGATATATTGTCAACAAGTTCCAAAGAAAAGTACATATAAACGCTTATTTTCGTGTTTCAAACTTATTTACTTTTCCCATTAGAAAGCACCATAAAAATAACAGAAGGTGGTGTTGCTGACATTTTTGGCATTACAAGCTATGTGTATATATTTCGGCCTATAAACGCGAAACCAACTCGCCAAGTATAAATGTATACTGTCGACTGCGGAATAAGAATTTAGAAGAAGGTACCCACAGTATGAGTTTTTAGGCAATGGAAAGAAAAAGCCCCCAAGGACAGCTGTCATTTTCGCTGAAAAACAAAATAAATTTGGTATTGTATGGGTATGCATGGTACAATCGGAACCGATGAAATCCAGGGAACGACATGGGTCATGGGCAGACCTCTGCATGACCATGAGATATACAGACAACATACAGCCATATTTCTTTTAAGCCCTGTAAGGATATTTTTGGAATTTGATATATTTGAATGTTATTACGTTAACAAAAGCGTCTGTTGCGCAAAATGACAATAATTAAACCATTTTAGCGGGCTTAGGTTTATAGGGTATTAATGTAAGGGGTCTATCAAAACAGAACATTCAAGTTATAGAGCCGCTTCTGCTGGTTTCTACTGGTTCTACTGGTTTTACACTGGTTTCTTTCTAACTCTTCAACTCTTTCATCTTCTATATAGCCATCTTCAATATCACTTTCAATGTTATCTTTACTTAAATGACTTTCTACTTCACTGTCACTACCACCACTCTGATTTGCATCATCTTTCACTAGGAGAGCAGCCAGAATTTGACCAAAGCGCAAACCTCGACTCACTAACATAATTTTTGTCTCTAATTCTCCGAATAGATATAACCATAATTTTAAAAAAATCACAAATAGTTGGGATATACAAAACCGCACGAAACATAAACAACCACAAGCAATTTTTGCTAATCGGATATCTAAAAAAAGTCACTTAACCGATAATCATGCGTAATTTTGACTCACACAACCCCGATAATTCAGGATTGTTAACTGTTCCCTCATTCTTGCTAGTGTCCCACGGATGGTAAAAATGACGACTGAGATGTCATAAAAGGGCAACAATATAGTTGCATAATTAAGACCAGGAGAGCGATATTTATAAAATGCATGACTCAATTTAACGCAGATTATCCTTAATTAATTCAGTACTGCTTTCTGACCGCACCTAACTCCAAGCTAGTACCATTTATTGCCATCAATGAGTCACGCCAGTACGAGGTTGTAAAGAAGTAGGTCGCTAGATAGAAGAAAACTAATATTGGCATGGTCTTCATAAATTGGATAAAATCAACCGTCGTCCTTGATGTTGTACGTGTAGTAACTCCACTGCTTCCTTGACACGAGTTTATATACATTTGTTGTTCATCATGTGGTTTGTGAAATTGGACTCAGTTGTTGCGTCCGGTTTCCGTACCCTTTTGTTATAGTCCCTCATGTGCTCACGAAATCTTGTGTTCATTTTATGTCCTGATTGACCGATGTAGCTAAGTTGGCATGCGCAGGTGAATTTGCAAACACCTTGTTTGTTCAGCCAGTCCACTTCGTTTATGTTTTTTTGGTGATATTTGTCCCAAATTGCTCCTTATTTTAAAAGCCGTGTTGGTATTGTGTTTCTTCAACAACTTTGCCAATTTGTATGCTGATTTTCCCGTATTGTCTAAGCTTTTTTGTCGCTTTGTTCTTCTTTTCTGTGATTTCTTGAGGTTCTTAGGTTCCGTCTTATCTTGTTCACCAGGCTTCTCTTATATCCGTCGTTTTCTGCTATCGTATTTATTTTCTTGCTGAAAGGTGGGTCTATTAGGGGCATTCGCTTCAATTTTGTTAATAATTGCCTTATTGCTGCCTTTTATCCTGTATGATACCGTTCGACGAGTAGTGTATTGTTAGGTATTTTCAACCAAAAAATAATAATAATAACAAATAATTTATAATAGTAATGATATATTTGTCGCTACTGAAAAGTCGCACCAGCAGCGAACAAAAGGAAGAAAGTTAAACAGACAGGGCTTCATAAAAAAAGGCCGCATAATGGCGATCGAAGGAAGTTACTTTTAACTGACTAGCTCACCGCACAGACGTGGGGGTCTTAGGACATTATTAAAGCCCAGATCCTTCCATGTCACATACAAAAACACACACAGAAGGAGCTTACTCTTTCATATTAGACAAAATAATAAATGAATAGAAATGATCAAATGAAAGTAAATAAAAATAAAATATTTAATTTACATTAATTGTGCTGAGTTGATTCTGACCACCTCTGTTTGATTTCGGAACTACAATTGAGCCTATAAATTCTTCTGCGCCGCGTCCAACATGAATCTCCACCTCTGCTTAATTTCGGGACATCAATTGCTTCTGCTGCGCGAATTCTATCCACCTCTGCTTCCTTCAACACGAATCACCACCTCAGCTTGATTTCGCGACTTCAATCGATTCCGCTGCACTACTTCCGACCACCTCTGCTTGATTTCGAGACTTCAATGAATTCCGCTGCGTCCTCATCACCTCTGCTTCCTGCTAGCTATCTTCTTGGCCTCAATCTTAATCAAAATGTTCTGTTGGGCTTTGCAATTCAAAGATTTTACGACTCGAGGACTTCTGGGGCTAAACACTTTAAAAAGCTGCTAATACTTCTTGATTCTCTTTATTATCCCCAAGACTTTTAACACAATTTCTATCTCCTCGGTACTTGTGTTACAATTTTCATAATCCTCAATACTTAAGTCGCAAATTCTATCCTTTATCTTTCATCCTTAAGTCACAATTTCTATCCTTCTTATAGCGATATGTTCACAACAAACAAGTGAATCATATCAATGGAAAATTTCTTCCCAAAATCGTTGCAAGAAATTTTTTTGTTTTATTTTTCTACTGAGAATTTTTTTTTCTGAGACTTTATCGGGCGATTTCTTTTTACTGAGACTTTTTTTATTTATTTTTTGTTTGTTACTAATATTGTTTAACTAAATATTTATTAATACCTAAATCTAATTATAAATGTTTTTATTTTAATTTTATTTTAGTTCTATTTTATTTAAATATTTTATGGCTTTTTTTTATGTCGCCTACGCATCGGAATACGAAACAGTATTGTTGTTTATTTATTTTCCCTCTTTCTCTGTCTTCATTGTAAATTTCAGATTTTTGTGTCATTTGTTTTTGAGTTATTTGAGGAATTCTCGCATTTTTTTTCGTAATTTTTGTTCGTTATACATTCCGATCATACATTCTACAATTTCACTGCCAACCTAGAATCTAGTTCCTCCATGTATTGCTGCTCTAGGTTTTAAATCAAAGTTTCCATGAGGATGGCCGATGTTGGACTTCCCAATTCTAGTCCGTTCGTTTGTCTATAATGTTGTCGAACCGAAAGTAGTTTTGTCGAGAAGTTATCCTTCTTTTTGACCATAAGCGCTCTTTGCAGTTTCTTTATTGTTTCTGTTATCGGTTTTGATGGATATAGATCTTTGATTTCGAATTATACCAATTTAGTGTTTTCCGCTCGATTAAGTTGCTTAATTTGTCAATCAGCTCCTTGGTATTAGACATCGCAAATTTGTTGAGGAGTTCGAGGTTGTTCCTTAACAATATGCTGAGTTTTTGGATAGTTTGTATCCTGGAGCCGACTTGTCATTAATTACAGATCTCATTGGTGTGTCTCATATGTGAAGCTTTAGCAGCGAAATAAGTGTTGGTGTCAAAATGTTGTCAGCGTGTGTGTAATTTTAGGATTTTTTCCATTCGTCTGAATTATACATGAGTTTTAGAAAAAAATCAACACTAATTTAAAACCTGTTGAGCAAAAAGTGAAAGTTAATGTTGATTGTCAGATTGGTAGTTACTTCCCTCGATTAAGTTTCAACTTCGTGTCCGACACAATCCTGAAATTTTTTAATTTCGGAAGAAAAGTTTGTTACATTTTTCTTGGTTTTTAAATTTGTTTTTTAAATTAAAATTAAAAATTTTAAATAAAATGTTTATGTTTTTTAATTGATTATATAAATTTGGGCTGATTGAAAAAAAAATAAAGCATAAAATATATAATATATAAGTATAATATGTATACATATATATATATATATATATATTTAAATATATATATGTATATATATATATACAACATTATATATTATACATATCAACATTAATTTGATTAATTAATTAATTAATTATATATATATATATACATATATATATATATATATATATATATATATATATATATATATATATATATATATATATATATATATATATACATATGTATAAAAATATAGTGAGAAATATAGCACATAAACTAATTTTTTTTGCTTGCAACTAAATTTTTTAAGCAGAGAATTCCATGAATTCAATTTTCGGCCCCTCTTATTTACTTTGAACTAGAAGCTTGAGCTACTGAAAAAATTAGTGTTGATTCTTCGTAACATATGGAATAATATGCAATAAATTACCCCAATTAATTTTTATTAAAATTAAAAATGTTCCTTGTATTCAGGAGTGTATTTTGCGTTTTACAATCTGGAGCAATGAAGCGTAAAATGAACATAACCTAATTTTCACCTGAGTAGAACGATTCACACCTCTTAAGTTGTACCGCCGAGGAACTTGACGAAAGTATCACTTATCACAAGTGTATCACATACACGAACCAAAAAATAAAGAGAGAAATTCTTGAAACGTTGACTCCTTGCAAACAACCGTAAAAAATATGAATTGCCACTGCTGTTTTCGTACTGCTCATATAATACTAAGTTTTATACCCATCTGAGAGTAAACATATGTGTACATATTTGTTGGTGGAATTTCGTATTTATATTTGCCTCTTTATGACTCCACTTTCAACGGATGCTGCTTTTGACTGACTTTAATGCCTTTGTAGTATGTCCTTAACGTTTCGTGGAACGTCTTAAATGGCACGGAATCCTACCATGTCTTATACACATTTGCTAAGCTTGTATCCTAGACTTCAAGAGTGCTTTGCATAATCCCTTTTAGTGGTTTTTTGATTTGGCTCAAGATGGTGTTTTAATTATACACATGTGTATGTATTCTGCTGTGCTTAAGGATAGTTCTATATTTCAACAGTTTTAATACATATGAAACCAAAGAAAAAATAACTTTACAGATATTACACAAGAGGGTCATATGCTTATTTCAACTTGGTCTTTGCAGAATGCGGAGAAGGTAATGCGAACTAAATATAGAGGATAATGCTTTTGTTTGTATACATCAATTCCAACATTTCTAATAACATACAACATTTGCTGCACAAGTTTGATGGCAAAAGACTTTCTAACTGGTCGAATATAGAACATAGTAGCTCGTTTTCTATAGCATTATAAAGTTAGTAGCAGGGAGACCATTTAAAAGAAATAAATCCCAGTAACTTATTAAGGTTCCGGTAAGTAAACTTCTTACCTTATAACCATGAGTCTAAATAAGCCAACTCTGTTTAATTGAGATATTTAGTAAAACAGACGCAATACCTCGATTTCAACGTACAATGGTCAACATGTAAGGTTCATCAACATCCAGTGCAGTGAACATCGAGTTTTTGAGGGCATGCTTTTATTGTTCTTAACACAGCTCGTTTGTGCTCATGTAACTTGGTAGTCTTGGAATAAAACTAACAGAATTCACCCATCATTGAGTCCTGAGAGCGAAACACTCAGTGCGGTTGACAGGTATAACAGAAATAGGCTGCCCTAAACATGGCTGTAAGATTGAATTGTGGGCAAATATCGTTTTTTGCTGTAATAGGGAAAAATCTTTGGGTTCTCATACCTGAAGCTGATGCAAGGTTCCCTATTGCAATGAAGAGGTGGGTAAACCTTCGCTCAAACTTATAAGACCACGCTGACAAACTGTTGGTCACGATGTGTTAACCTTACTTACTCCTTAATAACATCTGCAAATTTATCTCATTATTTTATTTAAACACATTGGACATCAATTCGCACATAATGTTTTGCCTGGGTTTGGGACGCCCTTGAGGAATATTCTAAACAGTTTGGCACAATATCCGATCTCTCGTACTCAAGCTGAAAGCTTGGTAAGTACGTTTCATCAGAGTCCTTTCATTTCTTCTTCTACACAAGGACTCTGCGAAAACGTGAAAATCGAAAATTAATCCTTGTTGAAGCAGTCATCACATGAACAAGCATAATTTTTTACGCCGAAAATAACAAAATAGCGGCCATTTGAAAATAACAATCAGTTTTTGAGGCTAGTAAATCGGCTGGAACTCGGAAAATTTATTTCCGATCAACATTTTCCTAGTTCACGTGATAGCCATACATATCACCAACATCATATTAAAATTAAGAGTGATTGATGGGATGTATCTGCCAATGCAAAACGCTTTGAGAAATGAACGCTAAAATTTTAGTTCTTTTGCGTTTTCCTTTTTTTTCATAGGATATATATGACAAACAAGTAAATAATTGAAGCAATCACCAACTTCTACCGAGACCTACGAGCTCCAGAAAACTCGACTTCCATTGATTAACAGCCGCTTTCTCTGCAATTACAAATAATGCCTAGCAAATGCTAGTGGAAGAGCTCGAGATGGCTTTCAACTCCATGAAAACGATAAAGCGGCAGGTAATGACGGTTGCACTACTGAATTGCTCAAATATGCAAGCAAATAAACCTGGAAGCTGCTAGTAGAAATTTACATTGACTACATTAACCCTGATCAATGGCATAGTGCTAACATACATATAATTGATTGTAGTGACTACCGACCTGAAGATGGTGCCACCATCTTTTCCCGCAGTCGGAAGTTCGGCGGACAGGTCGAAAGTCAGCTGACCTACGACCTGGCGACCACTTCAGGTCAGAAGGGAGTGATGGCATTTCCGGAGAGGGGATTTGGTCGCGAGAAAGTGAAGCACGCGCTTGAAAAAAAAAAAAAAAAAAAAAAAAAAACATTAATTAAGATTTTCGGCGGACTTAAACTCAGATCAGATTAGAAGTGGGACTGCCGAGCAAATGATCCTTTCGTCACAAGATCGGTTGCATCGATCGGTCGTTGATAATATACAAATTTCGTGTGTGATATGGAATTAAGCTTTTGAATGAAACTCTTCATATATCAGTGCTACGCTTGCTTTAAGGACGAAATTTCCTTAGATCTTATTAAACTTAAGACTACCGTGTGAAATAAAAAAAAAAATAAAAATAAATATTTAGCTAATTAATAACAGTAAAACTAAAATAAAGTTAGAACTTAAAACAAAAGCTACGGTGTGATTCTGCAAGTGTGCATGTGTAACAGTGAAATAAAGGTGTTCATCTATATCATGTAGTGGGTGAAGTATACGCAGAGTGTTTATCAGACTCTGCTATCTTTGTGCAGTCTCGCAATTGTAATTATCATCACGGCTTCCACCCATCGACAGTGTGTAAAATTCCACCAGGTTGTTCTCTAAAAATTTTCAACAATCAAGAATTTGCTCAGTTATTATCGCAGTCTGTTAATCATGGATTTGAAGCTGTTTTTGAGCTGACACGTATGTGCACAATACGTATGAGTTTTGTCAAAGGTTGGGGTGCTGAATACCATCGTCAAGATGTAACCTCGACACCATGCTGGATCGAAATTCATTTGCACGGACCACTTCAATGGCTTGACAAGGTGCTCACGCAAATGGGCTCTCCCCATAATGCTATTAGGTCGGTATCCTAAGAATTTAATAATTCTCGTTCATAGATTTTTTAGTTTTTTGTTCTAAGCATAAGCGTAATAAAATATTAAAAGAGATTTTATTTTAGATCAACTGCATGCCATATAAAACTGTATTGAAAAAAATAATGAAAAAAAAACACATTTAGAAAAATTTTGATCTCATTTTACAAATGAAAAAAAAAAAAAATAAAATTATGACGATCATTCATTTTAACATCATCAGAATAAGCACTTTCTTAAAAGAGAGAAAAAAAAATATTGGAAAAAGTAGAGTTAAGCAGTTAAAAATATATTTGATTGTAAAATATTTTAAATTTAAAATGGATCGCTTCCTCTTTGATTTGAACTCATTGGAGATTTCGACACATCAATGAGAATCAATTTAAGAACTTGTAAAAATTTTTGAATATTTATATTGATAGTGGAAAAGAAATATTCATTTGTGTAAGAATAATGTGCAATTCAAAAGTTTGGTATAAACCCAATGAAGGATTAAGAATAATTTTTTTGAAGTAGGTTAAGCAAGTATGTGTACACATATAATAGTATTTCGATGTTTCTGCTTCACTATCGTGCTTTCTTTTAATTTGATTTAATCAACATTGGACTTAATATAGCGCGATTCTGGTACGTTTGTCTGACTTGTATGAATTGACCTATAAAGCGTTAAAATTTTACATAAATTTTTAAGAACCAGAATTAAAATGAAGTGCTAAAAGAAAAACCACATTCTTTCCTTCCAACAACCTTTTCTTTCAGGTGGAAATGGCGCGAAGGTAAGTGCAGGATGATGTAGGGTCAACAATGTGTTTCGTCGCTCGGGTTCCGCGGTGCTGTAATTTTGTTCCGGTAATAATTTGTAGTCGTGTCGCGGACTACTAGTTCGGTATTTTCGGGTTCGCGTGTTTTACGGTCGCAAAATTAAAGTAGTTTGTTTTTAGGCACCGCGGTATATCGGTTCGCGAATGCGCGTTAGTCGGGGAGTTTGATTCTTTGATTGTATCTTGATGGTAAAAAAATTCGAGTAAAGTAACGTAATTTGTTTAGAAACGTCGCGTAGTAAATCGGGCTTTTCGGTGGCTGGTTCAAATGGAACCAAGAGCGGAAGTTCACTTGGGTCCGACCCACGTCCGCAATCCTCGCCGCACTGAGCTAGCTAGCCAGCAGCCACCACGCGAGGGAACTTCCGAGTGGCCGAGTTGTTGACCCACGGGGTACGACTCGTTGCCACGTCTCCAGGACTGCACGTCCAATTGTCGGTGCGAGGCCGACTTTCATCCCGAGTCGTCGCCGTGACGACGGGGATTAAATCCATTACAATGGCGCCCAACGTGGGGCCCTCTAACCGTTACTTTCGGTCAGTTTCTGACCTAGCATGATCAATTCGATCCGGATGTACTCCGAATGAGGACGCCCACACACGGAGTTGTGAAAATTTGTGGCTAACACCAATGAGTCGCTTCACGCGAGCCGTATCGTTCACTCTCCGCTCTATTTTTTTTTTGATTTGATTGATACGCGATAGAGTTTCTCCGACGTGTTGTCCTAGGTTGAATGACCTGTAAGGACGGTTGGGCTTTTGATGAGAACGGCTACTAGTGGTGTCGTACGCCGCTAGATAGACTCTCAAAAGTACCAACCTCCCTCCTTACTTTTATGTATCGGAGGAACTCTCGTTTTTTTTATGCGTGATAAGGGGTGGGTCGATTCGTCGTGACAGCCGGCCATCGCTGGAATTACGCGGCGCTGAATGCCTTGTGCATCGCGGATGCGTCCGCTTGGTCGTTGTCATTGACGGGTTTACTCACTTGCCTCGGTTCGTAGAGTAAAGTAAAATTAATAAAACGCGAAAACTTTTGTGATGGTACGAGACGAAACACCTGCTGGTCCTGTGTTAGGTATTGCACCCCTGAGCGCCTCGCTTTCCGACTGGAATTTGGTTTGTTGGAAGGGAAGCAGAAAATCATTGTACCCGCTTCTCTCTAACGTTCTAAATATGTTAAATTTTACTTATTTCAACTTTAATCTTAACTATAAATTCAAATCAAATATTGTTTTGTTTGTCAGTAACGAACGCGTCCCCCTGTCTTACTTTGAATTGGAAAGTTTTCTTTCATCTTTATCTCAAATTTATCTCCGCATACATTCCGCACGAATAACAGCGGCAGACCTTCAGTCTCTCCATGCTGTAAACAGCATCGTAGAGACTGCCCTGTAGTGACTACCGACCTGAAGATGGTGCCACCATCTTTTCCCGCAGTCGGAAGTTCGGCGGACAGGTCGAAAGTCAGCTGACCTACGACCTGGCGACCACTTCAGGTCAGAAGGGAGTGATGGCATTTCCGGAGAGGGGATTTGGTCGCGAGAAAGTGAAGCACGCGCTTGAAAAAAAAAAAAAAAAAAAAAAAACATTAATTAAGATTTTCGGCGGACTTAAACTCAGATCAGATTAGAAGTGGGACTGCCGAGCAAATGATCCTTTCGTCACAAGATCGGTTGCATCGATCGGTCGTTGATAATATACAAATTTCGTGTGTGATATGGAATTAAGCTTTTGAATGAAACTCTTCATATATCAGTGCTACGCTTGCTTTAAGGACGAAATTTCCTTAGATCTTATTAAACTTAAGACTACCGTGTGAAATAAAAAAAAAAATAAAAATAAATATTTAGCTAATTAATAACAGTAAAACTAAAATAAAGTTAGAACTTAAAACAAAAGCTACGGTGTGATTCTGCAAGTGTGCATGTGTAACAGTGAAATAAAGGTGTTCATCTATATCATGTAGTGGGTGAAGTATACGCAGAGTGTTTATCAGACTCTGCTATCTTTGTGCAGTCTCGCAATTGTAATTATCATCACGGCTTCCACCCATCGACAGTGTGTAAAATTCCACCAGGTTGTTCTCTAAAAATTTTCAACAATCAAGAATTTGCTCAGTTATTATCGCAGTCTGTTAATCATGGATTTGAAGCTGTTTTTGAGCTGACACGTATGTGCACAATACGTATGAGTTTTGTCAAAGGTTGGGGTGCTGAATACCATCGTCAAGATGTAACCTCGACACCATGCTGGATCGAAATTCATTTGCACGGACCACTTCAATGGCTTGACAAGGTGCTCACGCAAATGGGCTCTCCCCATAATGCTATTAGGTCGGTATCCTAAGAATTTAATAATTCTCGTTCATAGATTTTTTAGTTTTTTGTTCTAAGCATAAGCGTAATAAAATATTAAAAGAGATTTTATTTTAGATCAACTGCATGCCATATAAAACTGTATTGAAAAAAATAATGAAAAAAAAACACATTTAGAAAAATTTTGATCTCATTTTACAAATGAAAAAAAAAAAAAATAAAATTATGACGATCATTCATTTTAACATCATCAGAATAAGCACTTTCTTAAAAGAGAGAAAAAAAAATATTGGAAAAAGTAGAGTTAAGCAGTTAAAAATATATTTGATTGTAAAATATTTTAAATTTAAAATGGATCGCTTCCTCTTTGATTTGAACTCATTGGAGATTTCGACACATCAATGAGAATCAATTTAAGAACTTGTAAAAATTTTTGAATATTTATATTGATAGTGGAAAAGAAATATTCATTTGTGTAAGAATAATGTGCAATTCAAAAGTTTGGTATAAACCCAATGAAGGATTAAGAATAATTTTTTTGAAGTAGGTTAAGCAAGTATGTGTACACATATAATAGTATTTCGATGTTTCTGCTTCACTATCGTGCTTTCTTTTAATTTGATTTAATCAACATTGGACTTAATATAGCGCGATTCTGGTACGTTTGTCTGACTTGTATGAATTGACCTATAAAGCGTTAAAATTTTACATAAATTTTTAAGAACCAGAATTAAAATGAAGTGCTAAAAGAAAAACCACATTCTTTCCTTCCAACAACCTTTTCTTTCAGGTGGAAATGGCGCGAAGGTAAGTGCAGGATGATGTAGGGTCAACAATGTGTTTCGTCGCTCGGGTTCCGCGGTGCTGTAATTTTGTTCCGGTAATAATTTGTAGTCGTGTCGCGGACTACTAGTTCGGTATTTTCGGGTTCGCGTGTTTTACGGTCGCAAAATTAAAGTAGTTTGTTTTTAGGCACCGCGGTATATCGGTTCGCGAATGCGCGTTAGTCGGGGAGTTTGATTCTTTGATTGTATCTTGATGGTAAAAAAAATTCGAGTAAAGTAACGTAATTTGTTTAGAAACGTCGCGTAGTAAATCGGGCTTTTCGGTGGCTGGTTCAAATGGAACCAAGAGCGGAAGTTCACTTGGGTCCGACCCACGTCCGCAATCCTCGCCGCACTGAGCTAGCTAGCCAGCAGCCACCACGCGAGGGAACTTCCGAGTGGCCGAGTTGTTGACCCACGGGGTACGACTCGTTGCCACGTCTCCAGGACTGCACGTCCAATTGTCGGTGCGAGGCCGACTTTCATCCCGAGTCGTCGCCGTGACGACGGGGATTAAATCCATTACATGATCCACAAGAAAGGCAGTAAAGAAGACACAAGGAACTACTGACCAATAAGTCTACTATCTGTCTTCTACAAAGTATTCAGGAGTAAATACAGCACTATAGATCATACACACATGTTATGGGAAGTCTTGAGTAGATATAAGGAGTATGAGCAACCCCTAGCAATGGCCTTCATAGACTTTGATGCACTAATAAATGCATCAATAACGCAAGGCATAGACAAACCATACGTGGAAGTACTAGCTGACATCTACTGCAATTCCAAAGCAAAGGTTAAAGTACTAGAAGACACTCCAGAGTTTCCCGCACAAAAAAGGGTAAGAAAGGGCAATTATGTCACCAAATCACACAAAAAAAGGGAATAAGGCTGAAACTATATCGTCAAGGCTCTTCAACGCTACATTAGAGGGCATCTTCCGAAATCTACATTTGGAGAGTAAAGGATTGAACACCGATGTTGAGCACATCAACCACGTGAAATTCGCCGATGGCATAGTCCTTATAGCCAACAGCCAAGAGGAATTATAAGAACAGCTGAATGAACTCAACGCGGTTAGCAGAATAGTTGGCTTGAAAATTAACCTACAAAGTCAACAACATTTCACTTGAAATGGTCGAAGAATATGTATACCTTGCTCAGGTAATACATAATTCCGGTTCGCTACTACTAGAAATCAATCGACGAATCAAGATGACATGGAGTGCTTTCGGAAAGAACTCGATTTTATTCAAGTCAAAAATGAAGATGTACTTGAAAAAGAAAACCTTCGACCAATGTATCCTACAAGTCCTGTTATACGGTAGTGAAACAAGGGTGCTAACTACAGGGATAATGAGGGGACCCCAGGTTGGCCAAAGAGCCATAAAAAGATGCATGTTAGGAATGTAGAAATTGCAAAAGACTATCGTAGATACGAGAAAGGACACAAGTAACAGACGTGATACAGAGAGCGAAAGCCTTGAAATGGCGACAAGCCGGTCACTTGGCAAGAATGAGGGACGCCAGATGGACCACAAGAACTACGCAGTGGTACCCAAGAGGGATCAAACTACCGATAGGACGACCGATGTTTCGGTGAAACTATGACATAAGGACAATAACCGGGTCATCTTTGATTAACGTGAGTGGAATTTGTTGAAGCAGTCAGCATGAAGATATACTTGACATTTTTTTACATGTGTAAGTTGTTGTACTTTTGCAGAATCGGCATCATCTTCGAAGTTTACCTTCGTGTTTTCCGATGACATTACCAAAATCATTGTAGCGAGTATTAGCTGGCAATGCGTTCTTCGATGGTCTTCCTGGATTTGTATTTTCACTTCTCGAAACATATGAATCTTCTACACACTGCGCTTCTTCAGTTTTCATCAGAGTTTCAGCTATGTAAGAGTTGAGTTCCAGTTGGCTCAATTTGTCGTCATTCGCCATATGGTAGATTTTCCAGGCATTCACCACAACACAGTCAACCAAGTTGATAAATGGCGGTCCCACCACTTTTTTGTGGTAACTTGAATCCTGTCGTTTGCTTCTCTTTCATCATGAAAAGCTACGCCTCTCATATTTTGTTTTAGTCTACTATTAGTTGGGTCTTATATACATTCGGCTTTTTTTTCTGTTCTAACGCTTTGCAGTAACCATTGGTTGTTTTTTGGCTTCGTTAGTTGCACTATTTACTACAGAATTATAATTCCATCGAACTAACATGACTTCATGTTTTTTATCGAAGTACTATTCGAATGATCCTTTGATTACGTACGATTCGATTGATTCGAATTCATTGTACGTTTTTCTTTGATGGTATCAGTGGAGAAGCAGCCTGCGGAATGCAAAACAGTTTGTAAGAAGAAAAAAGTTATCAAAATATACGCGATGCTTCCTTGGATCCTGTTTTAGTGACAAGTCCAGAATGGTATTTTCTCCAAGATCCAATTCACTTCTAGTGACGTTGCTTTTCTTGCCTCCACAAAGAATGAACTGATACAGGCAGCCACTCGCACTGCATAAGCACCATAACTTGAATTCAAATCTGACTGGTTTTCCTTTGATCCATATTTTTCACCAATGCCGTCAAAAAAATGCCATCATATCTTCATCAATGGACAAGTTATGAGGAAATATTCCAAACTGCATATTTTTGTCGCTGATGGCATCAAAAATAGGACGGAATTTAACGAATTTATCATTTTTGACCAAGTCAGCATTGTCACATAAATTGGCTTGACTTTTTAGAAGTCGATGGACCAGGCTCCTCATACATATTTACTTACTCAGTTGGTATATCACCGATACGTTCCAGCGATATCAGTGGGCAGAGTATATTCGAAACAATCAAGCGCAACATAATCCAGGTCTTCTTCGTCTGTGAGATAGTCAACTAGCGGGGGATGTGTACAGTATCAATTTGGCTAGCATATTCTAAACCACCCTCCTCTTCCAATATGCTAAAAATCTTTTCAGTAGTTAGTGGTTTTCCCCAAGCTATAATGTATTAATGTTTTTCGTTACAAATTGCACTTTTTGTCATTATATATACTGATTGTTTTTCACTAGCTTTACAAAAGCACGACCTAACGATCCAAATTGAGGAATTTCGAATGACTA
Source organism: Stratiomys singularior (assembly GCA_954870665.1). Lineage (NCBI taxonomy): Eukaryota > Metazoa > Arthropoda > Insecta > Diptera > Stratiomyidae > Stratiomys > Stratiomys singularior. The sequence continues at coordinate 124,436,619 of OX940878.1, read as the reverse complement.
CAAAATAAAAGCGTTTATATCGTTTGAAATCCATAAACGTACTAAAATTCTTTCTCCAACACGCTACAGGGGCTTACAAGAGGACCATTTTTTGGAAAAAGGTTCTTTACTAGTCTGTTAGTGCTCTAAAATGAGGAGAGTAAGTGTGCTTTGTTTATGATAAAAGGTTGTATGTATGCAGGAACCATTCTTCGAATTCAGTATACAAATCAAGACTGCTGTTAAGATATTTTTCCAGTTAACATAATTCCTAACGTAGCGTATACGCAACATTTCGTTGAAGTCGAAAATATTTCAATTTATATGTTTTTGCTCTAATACAATATTTTATATCATACATAGGGCATTTTGAATTGTTTGTTTGTTGTGAGAAGCTTTGATTTGTTGAAATGGTAATTTTTATGTTTATGTGAATCTATCAACAAGGATATGACTCCAGTAACTCTTTTTGGAAATTAAAAATAATGGTGATAGAATAAATGCTCATGATAAAATAAAATATAAAAAATCAACGATCGATCAAAATCAAACATCAAATAAAAAATAATAAAAAATATTTTAACCCTTCTTTTCAAAGCTGGGTCAAGTTACAAGTTATTTTCTTGTTTTTAATATAAAAAAAAATCAAATTTAAAATGTTGCGTTTACGCAACGTTGGGGAAAGATGAGTTAAGCTTATGCACTGCCTGAATTTGGCTCCTGAATTCAATATTTTAACATTCCGATCGCTCATGATTGTGTTGACTTTTTTTTTTGATGTTGACTGCTTGAACTGAGGTTTGACTTATTTTGTACAAAAGATTAAAATGTGTCCGAGGGTTTTCGTTAGCTTCTACACTTTACTCACCTACCTTTACCTGAAAAATTGCATGTGTATGCAACATCTGACAGATGATCTGACAGCACATCCCACCGATAAATTACGTCGAACGCGTATCGATTCGCTTTGAGTCGGACGAAAGTTGAAAATAACGTGCTGGGTTCACCATCTTCAACGTTATTTGCGGCGAGAATTTTGACTTAAGTTTGTGCTGAGGGAAAACCATCTTGACGAATAATTGAATATTTGGACCGTTTATTTTGAAAGTGGTGTAAGTCCATATTCTCTTGTTTCGAGAAAATTAGAGGTTAGCATATCTGTTAATTAAAAAATTTAGGCAAATTATATGAAGTCTGGCAATGTGTCTATTGTTTTATAAATATTTAATTTGATTATATAGATTTGTTTGAGGCGAATTAGACCACAATAATACATAAATGTAAATGGACTTACACCACTTTCAAAATTAGACAACTGTAAAAGTCGTTTAATTTCAATTAAAAAAATCAAAAATCACTTAAAATATACTTCATTTTAATATAATTTTGTTTACAAATAATCATGACAAGACATAAAATTAAATTTTAGACACTAATTACATTGTCAAAATTACAAGATACTGATAGTATTTACTTATGCTCTGCATGTGGTAGTGTTTCGAAATATGCATGGTGCACCGGAGGTATAAAGGGTAGTAACTGCTTCATGTCTTTATATTTTTCGTAAGTAATAGGCCTGTCATTTTGGTACAAAGGCGCCAGGGCGATTTTTTCAAACTTTAGCGGTCTTTCAGGACGTGTAGGCAATAAATTTATAGTTTTAAAATCTGCGTCCTTCATTGATGTTTTATATAAAATAGTATATGGTGCACTTTTGAGAAACCTCAACCAACATATTGGCAACCAATTGACCTGTTCGCCATTAGTGTTTTTTTTTCTGTGCTTTAATCGCATTTTGAAGATTTTTTCATGTAAAATGAATTTGTCATATTTTCTACATTATTACATTATAATAATCTTGTGGTGTGTACAGAAAATTCTTTTTTTGCAATGCCATTTCTATGATGCCAAAATCTGCATCGTTCGGAAGGTATGAATGCCCCGAAAGAAAAATTTGTGGTCAATTATGTCAATGTTATTTTCCAACGACTGGGTAACCTTCAACCACATCAATGCCATTTGTAAATTTCGATTTGCTCAGTACACATGTCACTGTAGGCAATAACATGGCTTTGGGTCGTTACATTTTCTAAATGCCTCAAACAACAAGAAGCTACTTCTTGCGATCCCCTGGAAGCAATAGTTTCGTCCCACACATACATATTAACTTTATTATCGTGGAAATTGTGAAAACCCTCGATTAAAACATACATATTTCGCTTGTAATATGCGATTGAGACAGATAATTTCGGGTAAGGTAAGGCTTTTTTGTAAGTCAAAAGAGAAGGCAAAGTATGTATCAGGATTTTCTGATGCCAGAATTTTATCTTCTTGTAATGCTTTTCTTTCTAATTCAGCATTTTGCAAGTGAACATCATGTCTTTCTACAAGAATCGTTTTTTCTTCGTAATCAGTTGTTGTCTTAAATTTCATGTTTAAGAAATCGCATTTCGCACAGGTAACTTTACGTGGCAAATGGAAGAGTAACTTGAAATCTCGTTAAAGATTGTCCTATATGTCCATTCATTAACTGAACTCAGGTTATTTTCCTTGCATTTTTCCAAGTATAAATTATACATTTTATTTATATTTAATTCAGAATTTAAAAACATCCGTTCTGGATTTTGTGATCGAGTATAGTGACTTTCAAATGCCGGAAAGCTTTTTATGTGGTCTGTCACTGTATTCGTCAGTAGCTCACCAGTTCTTCTGCAAGAGCCATCCATTTTTCCACGCATGTCTTTCGGAATGTTCTCATGCGATTTTAGGATACGATCAATTCGTCCAGTAGATATTTGGAAAGTATTATGAAAAACTTCTTACATACTAAATGTTTCCACCAGAAGTGACTAGGTAAAATTTATAAGCATATGCCCTTTTAGTGCCCGAATTATTTCTAGGCCTTCTTCTATTGACAGATTCTCGTTGAACACAACCATATAGAAATACATTTTGTTTATTAAAATCACCTATATTCCAGAACTTATCAAAAATTTCTATACGTTGTGTTTCATTAATACGTTCAATACATTTCTTTGAGCAATTACAATTTTTGGGTTCAAATCGTTTTGCTGGAATGAATTTTCCTCTTTTTGTATAATACTTTTGTCCACTATTTCGCTTAATTTTGTTTATTTGTTGCAAATATTTTTCTTCATTTTGTTCTACAGAATCTAAGTTCTCAATAGCAATATCTTCATCTGATGAAGATTCCACCTCTTTTATTCGTCTTCTCTTTTTACGATTCGTTCATTTGTTGTTCATAGCGGAATTGTTTTCATCCTCTGAATCTTTGATTATTCTTCTGTATATATTCATGGGCTTTATGTCTGCGTGAATTTATTTATAATTCAGTAAAATAAATATTTTCAATTGTTATATAATAAGATTGATTTACTATTTGTTCTTACCTATATCACTATCTGATGTTAAAATGAAGTTATCCATTTCAAGAAAGAAAAAGAATAAGTAACGTAATTAGCAACTCTTGACACGTAAGATGACACGTAAGATAAAACAAATGAAAAATAACAGACTACTGATCGGCAACCATCTATTAAGCCACCTACCTCTAACAATTGGACTTACACCACTTTCATAATCAATGATTATGCAATTTAATTTACCGACCGATTTTAAGTTGTACAAAACATGGGAATGTTTTAAGAAATTAAACACGGACTAGTTATAGATAAAAAATTTACATTAAATTAAGCATGAATCACGTGATATCTCATTTTTTTCAAAAATGGACTTACACCACTTTCAAAATAAACGGTCCATTTGACAGTTGCTAGTAGGAAAAACAATGTTCTCCTGCTAGCAATGCCCCTGCTGAGCATTGCTTGCTCCTGTAAATGGTGTTGAAAGGGGAGTTTTGTGTGATGGAAATCAGAGAGCTTATATTTGATCTTCATGCTTACAAGTGTCAAATAGTCTTCTCTTTTTTATGTATTTATGTATATTTATCTAATTGTCAAATTAATTTTTGGTTGAATTTTCACAAATTAGTGAGTTGAGTCGCTTGCTTTTCCTTCAATGCCTTTTATAGGGGTTTCAAGTCGTTTGTTAAGAGGATGAAAAACAATATCAATCATGAGCGGTAGAAACTTTGCATGATAAGAAATATGTCAATAGAAAAATAAGTATTGACAACTCAATGAAAATATATGAAAGTCAAAATATTTAATTGCTACGTTAAATACTATCAAAGTAAATTTTATGTTCGAATTTTTTAAAAATATTAATATGTAACAATCGGGAAGAAATTATTTCGAAAGGGAATTTCAAAATCGCAAAAATAACGCGAAATAGATAGTTATAGATTCTATAACCGAAAAACAAATGAAGGATGAGAAAATGATCAACAATGAGTCACAGAAACTGGTAAAAATTCAAAGCAAAACATTCAAATTCACTTTCCAGTGGAATCCTCTGGAACTTTTTGGTTTTTTTAATGCTTGAAATTTATATTTGAAACGTTATTTTGCAAAACTGGTTATTTTGTTTTCATTTTAGTGATGAATTCAAAATTGAACATTTCCATTTACCACCATTTCGGACATTATTTCCATTTCATGTATTCAATTTCTGTTCAAACAGGTCCCTTTAATCAGTCAAAAACATACTTCACAGAATCTACATGTTTCGTGTTTGTTGATTTCGTGTATGGCTTTGAAATGTTTTTCGGATTGTATCCATCCAGGAATCTCATTCTCAAACAAATTTAGCGCATCCCTCAACTTTAATTAGAAGAGCGCAAAGTAAACTGGAGTCACTGCAGAATCTCCATGCCTTAGCTTCGACTCTTGCATCAATATTGTCGCTATAAGGAAGAGTCCAGATTCTCCCTGAATTGCAAAGTGTTTCATGTCCATGTAAACTTATCCTAATCGGGGAATTGTGGGTTTTCATTGGATTTTGCAACGTTCTAATCCCAATCAACGAAAATGTGAAAGGGAATTTGGAAAGTTTGGTCGATTTTCAGTCCAAGTCTCCCAATATTCTAACTATGGTGCTATTCACTGATTGATTTAGTAGTTAAGATCATGCTTCTAAATATTCGATACAGTTCTGCGTATTCATACGTTTTTGAAAAGAACTCAACAGTTCCACGGAACGAGAATTGAAAAATTGAATACATTTGCTTGAACATTAAACCAGGGATTGCGTTCAAGTGAAAAACCATTTAACATAAATAAAATTGACGAAGAAACTGAAAAATCAAGTTGTACCGAGTTTTAATTTCCCACCGCCATCACTTTTGATGTTAGTAATGGCTCTCCATTACTTCACAAATTATATCTGCAAATACCGTCTCCTTAATCAATCTCACCCACCTCAGACCCTCATTTCGCGTTTCCTCGTTTGCTGTACTAAGAATTTATCTCGAAGTGTACTAAGGGTAATTGATGCAATTTGACATCATACTAAATTTCATGTTCCCAATCACCCGCCCCGTTTCACTCGTGAAAGTATGCTGGTTCGAGTGAAATTTCAAACCATGCTCCTGGTCAGAACGGAATAATGGCAGCCGAGAAACTGGAGGGAAGGGAACGAAAGGAAAAAATGCTTTCGATTTTCGCCCCTTAATAAAATTTATTGACACCCATTTGTCTTAACGGGCCTGAGCTGTAATGGTTGCCGTGAGAAATTTCCATGCTGGAAAATACAGGATACAATTAATGGTAGAAAATCACCTTGGCGCTGTGGGTTCACTCTCCAAAATTTCTTTGCCGTCAACGATGTCAAGGTTAACTAATGATGATAAAATTTGGTACGAGCCTGAAATCAAATGCCGTTAGTAACCAAGGTACGATGAGAAAGGACTTCCGTTGAGGAAATTAAAGATGTCACGAAAGCTTTGATTGCAATCTTAGCCAAGACGTCATAGTTTTATATACCGTAGAAGGGAAAGTATCACGTATTGATTTATTTTTAATATGGGGGATTTCATACGGGGTGGAAGACGATTTTCCAACGAGCGTGAAATGTTGAGGTTAGTAAGGAAGATTTGCAAAAGTAGAAAATTATTTCGATTCATGTTGTCAGAATCGCATTTCAGTGACATTCAATTTGATATTTTATGCTTAAATGTTTTTGATTTTGTCTTGCTTTTCCTTCGTTCATTATATTATTGGAAAATCTTACTACACGGCCATAGGGTGTACTCTATAAAAAGAGTACAAATCACATAACGACAATTTAAAGAAGGTCGGCTTCTTAATCGCACATTTGAACATTAGAAAAAGATTGCGAACAACTACACATTCGATTCAGATTGTGAGCAAAATTATTCATTTAGATTTAGAAAAATTAAACTTTATCAGGCAATCAATCCTTAAATCAAAAACTCAAAAAATGCATATAAGGAACATCCGAAAATTTTATGTACAAGTAATTTCCAATGCTACTGTACACCTTCATCAATGTGGAACCTCTCACGATGCATTTATGATTTGAAATATTATAATTTTATACTTTTGTTAGTTTATTTACTTGGCTTGACTTTACTCTTTGTCTTGTTGCTATTTAAATACTCGTTTCAGCAATCCAGAAACTTCCTTATCATAAATTCTATGCCCTTATCTCCGATGATTGATTATTTATGTGCTTCGACCTTAATGTCAATCATTCGTTGGCCGTCGAAAAAGGACCAGAATGATCGAATTGGCTTGTTTTCAATTCACACCATCACTGCTCACTGTATTATCGACTGGTTTATGAAAGAGTATATTACCGTTCAGTTTACTTCAATTATGATTTCGTGGAGGGTCAGTGACTTGCAACATTATCTCGTAAAACATGTAACGATTAGATTGCTTTCAAATATTTGGAAATTTTAAGCGTAGAAGAAAAAACAATAAATCTAAATTTACAGTCGAAAAACATCCTAGATAGATTTTCCGTGTGAAGGGCTCATGTAATTTGAATTAAGTAGTATTATTTTATATTTCAATTATTTCGTATCCGGGTGTTAGTTAGAATAGGATATAGCCAGGTAGCTAGAGACAGTTAGGGTGCCTACAATCTGGACAGCAGCTTCTTTGTTCTCACCAGTAGCTGTCATGTTTGAATTCCCATTTTAGTTTCAGAGTGTCAGCCCATCCCCCCATAAACAAGGTGTATTCTGACCAGAAAATCTTCTCGCCTTACTTGGATCTACAAATAAGGTGGTTATAACATGTCCCAATGCTGAAATTCTATTGAATCATTCATAATTCATACTATCCTATCATCTAGTGGATCATCTATACTCTTATTAATCTCATCTTTGCATAAAATGTGTTAAAAGATGAAGGTGTAGAATGTGTAGAACGGATAGCAGTTAAAAAGCGGCCCTTAAGTTGAAAATCGATCAGTCATCATAAGAACCAAATTATCGCATGTAAATCAAGAAATGAAGAATTAAAAGCCTAACAAACCAATTAGATAGGCACTGCTGGTTAAACCCACCGAATGCAGAGCGGTAAAACCGCATGACATCCAAACTTCAATGTATGCTGTACGATCAACCCGATCAACCGAGCTACTGGTTGAGTTCAGATCTGATGCAAAAAATTAAGACGCGTTCCGTAACGTAGTCAAAAGAGCCCTCGGAAGAAAAGAAACTGTAGCCTCACTTGAATCTGTGGCCACACTCGAAATTAGATTGTTTTATCAATGTTTCAGAAATTACATTGACTGTTATACGGATCTTCGTGAAATAGAACACGCCTTAAAACACGATTTCCCTGTATGAAGTGAGACGAAAGTCAGATTGACCAAACCAAACAATAGGGATGAACGCATGGCCGTAGTTTATCTCTCAGACAAAGAAGCACAACAGCTATTAATTAAGGGCGACATTAGAATAGGGTGGGTCACTTGACGGATACTACAAAAAACGATTCCTCTCGAGTGTCTCAAATGCCTTGGTTACGGGCATACTGCACAGGCATGCAAGGAAACTCATGGAAGCTCCTTATGCTAAAAGTACATCAAGAAAGGATGCAAAAAAGTAGTAAACAAAAGAGGCAGACTGTGGTCCCGAAACCAGATAATTTAAAATAGATTCTAGGTACAGAGAAATGTCGGGTCTTCAAAAATCCCCTAACCTAGGTCAAAGCGCTTCTGCAACGATTCGCACCTTTCAAATCAATCTACATCGATGCATGATTGCCCGAGATCTACTCGAACAGTAAACGTGAGATAAGCCAGCCAACTAGTAGCTGCTGAACGAGCAATATCCACCAGAAATCCACTAGGATTGTGTCCTGATGAATTCAGTAAAGTTGCCATCCGGGTTCTGATGGTTCTCAATGCATTGGAGGCGGCTCTTTTGTGTTCAGAAGGACATGTGCTCATAGGAAGTGACTTTCATCCTCGAGCAATTCAAATGGGACACAGTGGGGCATCCTGGAGATGACAGCCAAAATTAGGTCATCGTATTGATTCCAGGGCATACTCCTACTTGCCGTTTATGGATCTGTGTTGAAACCATTCTTGATTTGACATCTGCTCCGTAGTGACGAGTGGAAAAGCTGAAAAATTTCAGTGTCCTAGAGGATTACTCGGCCAGCAATCATCAGTGCATTGCACTGAAAAAACCATGACGGTGCTTCCCGAAGATCACGCACACAGTATTCTGAGCTTCGGAGGAATAACGGGAAAGCGGATAATGAGAAATTCGTTGAAGTGCTTACAGCACGTTCAACGCCTGGAATGAAGGACATGCAGTGAAAGTCCCCAGTATATGAGTATTCACATGAAATTGCTGAAAAACGAATGGAATGTCGCAAACTACGACGAAAGGCCCAGTAAGCCTGGATCTGGGAAAAGGCATGTATCCGATCTGCAGCTTATAAGGCAGCTGGAAAATTACTCCGCAGACCATCAACACCAGTAAGGTCAGCCGCCGGCAAAACCTTTTGGAAGACGTGAGCGGAAATCCATGGGACCTGGTGCGGTCTTGAAGCATTGCATTCCTGGGAGTCCCACACCCAGGAAGTAAGCAATCTTCACCTCTCTACCACGAAATAAAGGTGTGCAATGTTTCAGCGCATTCAAGCTTAAAGAGGGCTTTTACTGTGAGATGATAATGAGGCCGATTTTGCTTAAGTAAAGCTAAAGAATTTCGAGATGAAATTTTTACTTTTCCGTGTTTTATTTTGGTTATTTGACTCAGGACTTGTTTTTGACGATTGCATTTTGATCTTGACGATACAATTGATTGCTAGTTGTTTTCTAGTAGATAATATGAAATGAGGTTAACATTAAATAAATTATTGAATGAGCAAAGCAATTTAAAGCATTCAACCAGCAATGTACGATTTAGAAAATGTGTACAGAAAATTCAAAAAACCCATAAATTTTGCTATTTGAAAGAAATTCATTTACAGATTTGTTTTTCATTTCCAATCAGGAACTTGAAGTTGAACTTTATGTGAAGTCTTATCAACATGTGATAATAAAGCCATAAAATTCCGCAGTTCAAAATAAATATTGAAATGATTTTTTGCATGTATTGTATTGAAGCGACGATGGTTTTCATCTTTTCAAAGATTCAACATCAAGAAGTATTGTATGTACATACATTATCATATATTTGCGTCATATCCTTCATTTGTATTTTTTGCATGAAGCAAATGAAGGTTAAAAATTTATAACAAGGAGCATATGTGCATAGTTATATGACTATGAAGCAAATCAAAAATCTATATTATGAATTTCAGGTTATCCTTTTAGTAGGCAGTCTTTTTGCTCGAACACAAATAGCAGCACATTATCAGTGTTATTAGTGTTCAGCTATTAAATCCTTTATAGAATTTCAATGAAGCTCCGTTGAATCAATTTCTTGAAATTTTTCCAACAGTCGTATTGAACGAATCCTTTAACAGCTCATTTCCTAGAGGCCCATTGATATCGCTGTAAGCTGTTATACAGACACTGTTCAATAAACAATTCAAGGTAAATATAATTAGACCGAACAAATTAATCTCAAACAAAACCCTTAGTTCAATGCATACTAACACAAACAGCATCACTGCATTCACCTATAGCGTAAGCAAACACACACAATTCCGTTTCAGCAATAACAATCCCTACGAATGGAATCAAAAAAACTAGTTGATGGATGGGTAGTTTGTTCTGTTTTTGAAATCGAACCTTCCTTTTTGCAGATTTTAATTGGTGGAAACTGAAATGGAAAAATACTTTGCAAACATCGAGGTAAAATAATGCCTCAGCTCCGGCTGCTGTATGAGTGTTTATTATGGAAAAGGTAGAAATTGCTTTCTGTTATAGATACGAATCTATAAAAAATTGTAGAAATCCGTTTGAAATGAAAGTTGCCACCATTTTCGGTCTGTTTTCTGGTAATTTAGAAGTCAAGCACTTCTCTTTCGTTGAAAATGTTTCGTGAAAAACATTTGATATCAAACGGCGACAGTTGCCTCAAAAGGAACATTTTTATATACATTGATACAGACCCCAAAAGCATTAACTCTCTTGTTGTTTCAGTTCCAGTCCTGATTACTCCCATTCAACTCCCTTAATTACTAAAGACACGTTTTTTGCCAATTCAGACGCATAGAATGATTTCCTCATCCTCAAGCAAGTCTGGCCTTCATCGTTGGATAACCAACATTATTGATAACTCCCGTCACTACCTTAATTGCTTTCTGTTTTCAATTTTCATAAAATCCACGCCTTTCATTTGAATTTTCAACTTTGAAGTCTTCAGAAATAATTTCAACAAAGAATATCTGCTTGCATTTACACAACGCGCCCCTCACATTCCAGTCAAACAATATCCAAGGATTTTAGATAAATTGTTAAGACATCCTTAATACTTTGCGTAGTCACCTTCAGAGATCAAGTTCACTTTTCAATTATCCAATCCCTCTGGGGCATATTGATCCTTCAAACAAGTTTCACTCAGGTTTCTCTGATCAGGTAACTTTTCGTCTGTTACAAACGTCGAATGATTTGTTTTTCTCCATTCTTACACTATTAAAACAACAATAGACAGACGTATCCTTGTAACAATGTGATTAACGTTTGCGTGTCCTTCAACAAAAAGAAAAAATGCCTTACTTGTGGGACTTTTCTTTGTGAAATGTGCCGATGAAACTGTAGCAGCCCCAAAAAGTTTACAGGAATATTAGACAAGTTCGAAAAATTCACCATTAAAGCTTTGAAAACTCAACGATTTTGTCGTCATCTGCCACAAAAAGAAACGGAAAATTTTTCTAAGTGACCTTCAAAAAAATTCTGTGTAAGATTGAATCTTCAAATTGAATCTTCAAGGACTACTCAAAAAACAATGGAGAATTGAGACACAGTATGAGATTAAATCGAGTAATACATTGGGTATGTGAATAAGTTTCCGCCGTTTTTTCGACAAAGTTTTTAGGTTATTTCATATTAAAAAAAAACAGTCACGTCATTCAAAGTATGCACCATTTGAAGCGATGACCTTCTCCCATCTTTCTGGTAATAAATGGACTCTTCGGTAGAAAATCCCCATCCTTCAATTCGATCCAGTCATCGAGGCAATTTTTGATGCCTTCCTAAGAAGTAAATCGTTCTCCAGTGAGGACCCATTGCATGGAACGGCACAAATGGAAATCCAAAGGAGCAATGTCTGGGCGATACGGCAGGTGGGACAAGACTTCCCAATTCACACCTTACAATTATTTTTTGACCAGCTTGGCCACGTGTGGCCTTGCATTGCCATGCACCAAAATCAGCTTGTCATGTCTGTCATTCCGTTCTGGCCGTTTTTCCTTCAGAGCTTGATTCAGACGGACGAGTTGGCGTCGGTACACATCAGTGATTGTTTCATATGGTATCATGTGCTGTTATGTATTTTTAAAAAAAATATAAAATATGTAATTATAAATGAATAAATAATAATCGGGGGGGGGCTACAAAATCGCACCTGCAGCGAAAGAAAGGAACAAGTTTGAAGAGACAAGGTTATTTGAAAATACGAAGGCCGCATAATGGCGGCCGAAGAAAGTTACTTTAAACCGACTAGGTCAACGCGTGGGCGTGGGGGTTAGGACATTATTCAAGCATTGATCCTTCCATGTCACATACATACACAGAGGAAAAAGCTTACTCCTTCATGTTAGTTTAAAACTAAATGGATCAATATTAAAAGATGTTAATTGAGAATTGTGCACCTGTGAATTGTGCTGCGCTGATTCCGACAACCTGTCAATTGTGTTGCGCTGACTCTGGATTATTATGAATTGTGCTGTGCTGATTCTGGACACTGAATTGTGCTGAGCTGATTCTAATCGTGATTCCTGTAGCAGGAACCTCCACTTCAGCTGGTTTCGGCACTTCAGTTGTTCTACTGCGCTGCCTCTAATCATGTTTCCTGTAGCACGAATCTGCACCTTAACTGGCTTCCTCGGATCATGCTTCCTGTAGCACAATCTGCACCGTAACTGGATTCAGGATTTACCTGTTCTGAAGAGCTTCCTTGGATCTTGCTTCCTATAGCACCACTCTGTACCTCAGCTGGTTTCACGAATCCCCAGTTCCGCTGAGCTACCGTGGATCGAGCTCCCTCTATTGTTAGTCCTATTGGTTGATTCTTCAATTGGCCGGTGCTTCTATTTAAACTCCGATTTTTATTTCAATTGTTACTTTATTAATACTTCCCCTATTGATAGTGTGTCCTCTATTGGTTTTATGTCTCTATACTTTACTCGATATTGAATTGATTCTGCTATACGTTATTTGTCTCGATACTATGATTGATTTCTGTATTGGTAATTCGTCTCGATACTATAATTGTCTTCTTCGATACTTCAATTACTTGAATTGGTTCTTTATCTCGATACTTTATTACTTGAATTGATTATTTATCTCGATATTTTATTACTTGAATTGATACTTGAATTGGTTATTCGGCTCGATCTATACTATAATTGTCTTCTTCGATACTTCTATTACTTGAATTGGTTATCTGTACCTTACAATTTCTATACTATTCATACTGATACGTACACAACAACCTAGTGAATCAAATCCATAGAAAATTTATCGCAAATTTCTTCCAAGAATTTATTTTGCGACTGAGATTTTTTCTTTTTGAGACTTTTTTTTCTTTGACATTTAATTTTAATGAAATTTTTTTTATTTTTTTTTTTGTTTGCTATCAATATTATTTAACTTAGTAACTACCTTAAACCTAACTATAAGTGTTTCTATTTTAATTTTATTCTTACTTCTATTTCATCCCGTATTATCTTCTTTTCACTTAAACATATGGGTACATACAAAAAACTTAACCAATTAATTGTTATTTTTTTTTATTTATTCATTTATTTATATATATATATATTTTTGTTGCTGTTTGAATGTCGTCTACGCTTCAGAATACGTAACAGTGTTCGTAATAGATGTTCCTCTTTCTCAGTTGATGCGGCACCCAAGTCGCAGCTTTGTCGACCATTACCGTGGCACGCAAACGCTTACCGAAGGTCGACCTGCCAACATTTAACACCTGCGACAATTCTTCGAGGCTTCTTCCTGATTCTTCATCAAACAATTGCCGTAGTTGTGAATCTTGAAACTTTTTCGGTGGCCCCTCACGATCTTTATCAGTCACGTCAAAATCACCCTATTTAAAACGCTGATACCAACTTGTGCAAGTCGTCTCAGATGGAGCATAATCACTGTAAACATGATAAGTTTCCGATGATATAATGGACTAAAACTTCCCACAAATGCAGCTTTTTGGATATGAAAGTCGACATTTTTAACACGAGAAAAAAAACGGAGTTCACGCTTTGAATGAATGTCGACTACTGTGTGCGTGAGCATACGTATACAACTTCCAATTCCAAGAAAACTTCCACAGCCGAGACTAAAATAGTATCTGTAAGGACATCTGTCGAACAACAGCGGCAACTTATTCCCATACCCAATACGTTTGATGTGACAATAAAGCAATTGTTCAGTCACAGTAAGCTTATCTTAAAGAAGAACTCTGTATGTTAAATTTGATACGCATGCATTATCAGACATGTGCACATTAGTATTTATGCATTAACAACAAGCGGACACAGAAGCTCGCAGTTAATGTCGACCAGCACAAAACTTGAATTGTCCAAAAAAACTAAACAACAGAAGAAATGAAATTAAACTCAAACTTAAACGTAATTCGTGAGTGTATTGTTCATAAGAATAAATTTTTTTATTCAGAGCTAAGAATATCTCTATTTATATTTTTAAATATATCTCTTAACCCCTTCCTTTACAATTCAATTTCAAAGAAACATACTTACGTATCACACTGTGCTGATGTTACCAGAACATGAAACTAAACTAAACTAAAATATTTTTATTTTAATGAATTTTGTATAAAATTATGAAGTTTATTTCATTTGTAAGTATGAACATATTTATAAAATAACGATAAAAGTGAAAAAAAAATTAAACATACCCTCTTCAAGTAGTATTAAAGCTAAAAACAAATTGCTGGAAAAAATAGAAAGTATTTGGAATAAAATTAACAAACAATATGTATAAATATATTAAATAAAATAAAATATTAAATAAAAATAAAATAATAAATGCCTGTCATTGACAGGTTGACGGACACCTGCGTCTTTGGTCGTCAAACCGAAGTTCACTACATGTCATCCCACATAGCCGTTCAAAATGAAACGGTCGTTTTTAGACTCACGGCTATAGCGGCATACATGTGCATTCACTAGCGTACAAGTAGAAGCCTAGCGTCATGTTTTGGAAATAACTTCTGAGGTCGAATTTCGTTTTGTTCCTGTTACATGACTTGCAAGATCAGTATACACGTAGTTGTGAAGGGAGTAGTGCCGTCGTTTTTTCTCTTGAATTTATAGTTGTTATTGATACATTTAACGATATATATTGTTTATGCTGGTAAGTATTTATTTATTATTTATTTTATACTTTAAATAGAAATAAATTATTAAAATTTAGCATTTTTTGATTGATTAGCGATATTTATGGTTATACTGCATATTTTTTGTCTTTTATGCTTCTGCATTTGGACTATGAATTAATTTTTTTTGGGTTGGGGGTGAAGGTAATTTCCGCCCGGAGTGTGGGACTCCTCGGAGCGCATGCTACCAGACTATCCACTAAACACCTCTCCTGTCAAGAGACTCTAGCCTGGAACCGTTTGACACATTACTTCGGGCTAGGCCTCTTTTTACTTCGCCCTACGGCGCTGTCAGCCTAGAGAAATCTCCCCTTAGCGGGAGGGGGCAGGATGCAGGAGGACTGCTGGAAAGGAGACCCTCATACACCCCACGCCCAAGGTTATCCATAGTCACTTTTTTTGCTGTCAGTATTGCCCGAGAGTAATGTGCCACACAGGTCCATTTGTCGAAAGTTTTCAGCATTTCTCCGACCAGATTGTCTGCAGAAAGGTCTTCCATTACCTCCCGCAAGTCCTGCCGCATCCTGTTACACCTTCTACAGTTGAAGAAGGTGTGACATGCGTTGTTCCTTTCCCCTGGGCAGAAAATGTAGTCTGGAGACCGTGATTTACCAATCTTGTGCAGATAAGACTGAAAATACCCATGCCCGCTAAGAAGCTGGGTAAGGTAATAATCAGTCTCACCATCCCTTTGATTCAGCCTCGATCCCACGTCCCCTATAAGGCGGGCAGTCCAGCAGCCATTAGAGTCGCCTTCCAATGACTTTTTCCACTCGAATATTTTGCGCTGCCTCTTCTCTCGGTTGACAGCATATCTTGAACCCTCCACTTTTCGGTCATATTTTGTCCGTCGCTCTCTAGCATGTAGGGCGATGGGTATGACTCCTGCGATCACCAACACCGCCGACTCAGAGACAGTGCGGTATGCAAACGCAACCCGCAAAGCCCCTCGTCAAAGGTCCTTACTGAGAGCTCCAGCCCAAACTTTAGAGCCGTACAGTGGCACTGACTGTACAGCACTCATGAGGAGTCAGCATTTGCTTGGTGTGGGCCCACTGATGTTGCAAATTAGTCAACTTAAAGCCGAAACGCCTATCGCGGCCTTTTTCGCCGTTGCTTTGATCTGTTCCGAAAAGCTCATTTTCGAATCGATCAATAGTCCCAAATATTTTATTGCAAGTTGTTACGGGTTAAGTCGATTTCAGCCCCTCCCGAGACTTCCGCGGCACTATCACCACGCGAAACGGACGAGCAGGGTACCCCAAGTTGGAGAAAGATAAGAAGCGCCACCACGATTCGAGCCACAATGTTGGAAGCAGTGTAAGTAAGAAGAATTCAAATATTAATATAAGGTTGGATTGTATTAGTTAAGGTAGTGTTAAGGTAACAGCGAGTATTATAGAAGAATTCAAATATTGATATAAGGTTGGATTGTATTAGTTAAGGTAGTGTTAAGGATCAGCAGGCAATGCAAGAGAAGTCGCAAAAAAAAAAAATATTGGCAGTCTTTTGGGAGAATATACTTTGGTAATGGATACGAAAGAGCCTGATGATTTCTGGAAAAGTGTTGTAGGGAAATTTGCGAAAGATCAGACAAACGGCTTTGCTAGTTCCATTTCGCCAATCGAACGTTCAGTCGTCAGTGTGAATAAGTCGCGTGTAGGATTGTACATTGCTTATATTAACAATGGGGTTTTTCGGACGAAAGAGGTGCTTGCTTTTGAACAGTCTGATCTGGCGCCAGAAGATGTTTATCTGATGGATATCGTAGCCTGGTTTTCATTTGGATAGGTTCACTTTCGAATTACAATGAAAATGGTTTACAATGTTGGCTATTGGGTCGCGACCTCTTGCAAAAATTTCCGGACTTTTTGATACATGGGATCCGAATTTCTGGAAGAATCATACGTCATATGAAATGATCCGGAAGCAGGTGGAAATGTATATATTCCCGGTAGAATCTTTTCAAGAGAGCTTTAATGGCGAAAATGACTTTGACCAACACCAAAAGTATCCACCGAGCGTTTTGCAGCAAGAAGCCGATACCTTGCCTCCTAGTGTAGATCCTACCCGGAAAGAGGTTCACCTAACTCACGATGATTTTGTTTCGGTCTTTAACATGAGGTATATTGAATTCGAAACCCTACCAGCTTGGAAGAAGCAAGAATTGAAGAAAAAAGCATAAATTATTTTAAAATGCCAGCGGGAGCCGAACGACTTTCACGTACACACCTCGCAACTTCTGCACATACATCACTTGTCACTTACTTTGTTTGGTAAACAAGGGAAACTGTCACCGTCGGGGCGAATGGAGGATAAGACAGTTCGCGACGGAAAAAACTGCGGTGACCTCCGGCGAATTTACATGTACAGCGGTGGCTAGTAATGCGGCAAAAAAAAGGTTATCGTCCTAAGAGCGGGATGTGTGGTTGGCCGTTAGGGATTGAGGGATATAAAGAGGAAACCTGATAGCGGTCCTACTGTTTTTCTTTTTTCTTTTGCCTGGGACTGTAAAGAACTAAGGGGGCGAGACGTGAAGTAGTAGTCAGTGAAAGTGAAGAAGGGACTAATAAATAATAAAGACGATTGAAGTAGTGGTCTGTGGAAGTGAAGAAGGGACTAATAAATAACAAAGACGATTGAAGCAGTGGTCAGTGAAAGTGAAGAAGTTGTCTAAGAGGGGATCAGAGAACAAAGGGAAAATAAGGAAATAAAAGAAAACCACTAAAGACTAAAAGTATAGTGCAAGGGGGCCCGTAGCGTAAGTAGGTTAAGTAGTAGTTTTAGGTTCATACAAACGTCTAAATAAAAAAAAAGAATATTTCCGCTCTATTTAGTTTTTTTTCTCCTTTATTCCTCTCTTCCAGGTAGTAAGTGGCAGCGAGGAGTGGTGTGCGTGAGACGTGGAGAGCGCGCGTTGATTGAGTCGGTGATACCACGGAGGAGGCTACGTGAGGTGGTTAGTGTTTCTTTTTTTTCTTCTTCCGTTTTTATTTTATGTTTCAATGAGTGACGATTCCCCCCCCCCCCTTTTTTTTTACTCTGATGCTGTTTTGGATTTCTAGAGGTGTGACCCGGCGAGCCGCATTCTCGCTTGGAGGTTCTTTGAGGCTTATCAGGGTAAGCGAGTGGCGCCCACGCCCGTCTTCGACGAGCTTCCGGAGCCCAGAGCCTTAACCGGGGAAGCGACAACCCAGGGCAGGTGAAATCCTGGTTATCGGGGAATTTTGGTAACAAAGTTTACACTCAACATTCGCATCTCCGATCTGCAAAGGAATTACCGTAGGAATTCTTTTCTTCGTGAGAATGACCACCTCGGTTTTCTCTAGTGCCAAACTGAACCCGCGGGTAGTCATCCATTCCCTCACTTGACGCATTAGCATTCCCAGTCTGCACTGCTCATGTTCAACTGTGCGTCCGGTGACCAGTGCTGCTATATCATCTGCATAGCCGACGAAGCGCGACTCATCTGGCAGCTCAAGCCTCAATGGTCCGTCATATGAGGCGTTCCACAAGTCTGGTCCAAGTATGGCGTCTTGCGCTACACCAGACGTTATCTCCATACTACGCCGCCCATCTTGCGTGTCATAGATCAGACTGCGGTCCTTTAAGTAATCCCTGAAAATCCGCATCAGATACCCTGGCAATCGGAAAAGATTTTCCAATGTGCCAAGAATATCCGACCATCTGGCGGAGTTAAAAGCATTCCTGACGTCAAGCGTCACTGACAAGACACTAGCGAGACTCATTTGGAATCAGTTTTGTGCGCTTCGGCTCTCCACTCGGATGTGTAGTCGCCTTAATGATCCCATAGCTATCTATACAAGCAGGGAGGCCATGCGAGGGTTGGCACCAGCCCATGTGCAGTCAGGTGCTCAGAGACAGATCAGCGCTAATCAGGAGTACCACTCAACCGATGGAGACGACGTGATTTTAGCCTGGAGCCGTTTGCGCACGGGTTTCACCCCGGCGGTACCGTGCAAAAAGCGACTAGGTCCAGAATAACATGGCCACCAGCCCATATACGTCAAATAAAGTCGAGAGTCGAATCATAGTCCGGATTTGTTGCTGTTTTCCCATTAGTCGCCTCTTACGACAAGTTGGGTTACTGTGGATGTATTCTAGCCTCCGCAATTATTATAATTATATTATATTATTTATGTATATAAATTATATTATTTATAATTATAAATTAATTATAATTATAAATTAAATAGAATAAAGTTGCAGATGATGATTAATGATTCATGCAGATGCCAACAGGATTCTCTTGGATTTAGACAAAAATGTTTCTCCAATACAAGTTTTTGAAAAGATATGGGATAACCAAGCAACGGAGATTTTAATAAAATCTACGAATGGTTATGGCATAAAACTTTGCAAAAAAACGCAGCCACATACAAGGCGTAGTAGAGAGGAAATTTTTAAAAATACTGATACGATCGATAGGAGAAAGTTTATAGGTTTGGGTATACTTCAGGCCCTGCTGAAATTCTCCAGCATTAGAAAAGTATTGAGCAAGTATACTCCAGCATTAGAAAGTATTCTCCAAAAGTATTCCCCAGCATTAGAAAAGTACTGAGGTTTAAGCAAATATTGAGATGCGTTTGTGTAGAAGAAGAAAATTCAGACAACCCTTTGAGGAAAAAATAATATTTCTTGATTTGCATACAAAATTTTGCGAATGCATAAACTTCAAATGAAGCATTATCATTAGGTGAATCTTTGTTATAATTCCGAGAAAGGCTTTATTTTTGCACGTACATAAAAGGGAAAATTCTGAATTAAATTCTACAAACATTGTTCAGACAAAGGATATGTTTTGAACATAGAAATATAAAAAAGCCAACGAGAAAACGTTAACAACATGACAAATTTTGAAAGTCTTATGATGTGATTGATGTAGTCATATTTAAACAAAGGGAATCAATAGTTATCCATTCATGGGTAACTATAATAACAGTCTACCATTATCTAACTTATTACTTAACAAAAAGACACATGCAACAGGAACTCTTCGTGTACATAGGAATAATTTGCACCAAGAATTAACGTCTTAAGCTTAAAAGTGTAGAACATGTCTGGCGACGCCAAAATCAGACATACTTGTCCAAATTATTGTCCATTTATTCCTTTATTATTTATAAATAGCAGTGTGAAATTCTTACTACATCTTTCAAGAAAAAACAGGTTCTCAAAAGAAGTTTACGGAACACAGGATGCAATCATATGATCTCGTACTGGTAAAGATTATCAACAGGATGGAAGGTTTTTGGTTCAATTTGGTCGTGCATGAACCCAAACCAATGAAATCAACTACAATAGAATACAGCATTTTCCTGAGAAAATTTCTCCTCCTGAAAATATGTTTTCAGCGTGATGAACATTGTTATAAACAGGGAATTGTTATAAACAAAAAATGGTATAATAATAATACAATATTAATAAATTTTGTATATATATTCTATATATATGTATATATATAATATTAATATTTTTCTTTTAATTATTATAGTTTGATTATGAACTAACATTTCGTGTAAAACTCCCAAAAATACAAAAAAAATACTTATTTGAGTCATTAGATCTGACGTTTACGTTTTAAAATTTTTGCTGTTACAGACACCACCGTCCCATTACTTCGTGTCCAGAGTCCGCTGACGCCATCTCTTGCAATGGTTGTTGTCGCAGCCTACTTAAAGATGCTGAATTAATCAAAATTAAGTTTATTTAAGCAGAAAAATAAGGCTATACTTCTAATATTCTAAAAATTTTAAAAACATATAGTGCTGATTTTCGAACTTCACTTGTTTCTACTCTTGGTCAATGTATTAATATTCTTGAAATGTGTGATATGTTCAATGCACTTTGGTAAATGCAATGGCACCTAACATCATTCACATTGCCAAGTAGTCTCACTACGTATATTGTGTTTGGCACTTGGATGACATTTTTTGGAAGGATCAAAGCGAAAATTTTCATAAACTTTCGCATGATGAGAAAATATAGTTACACATGGTCCTATTTATCGACGCCTCCCATTCCTTTATTATATTCATTAACACATTCATGCTTTATAATATTTTTCACACCGCCACTTCTTTTATATCTTTTATTCCCCACGTTTATCATGTTTACATTAGAATTCTTCATACTTATGGTGAAGACATCTTTTTTATCGCGCCATTTCAAACGCAGTAACCAAAGTTGTTGTTTTAGTATGTCGAGCCGGAATTTCAAATTTCGAAAAACTTATCAATTTATGGCAGTTTAAAACAAAGTAGGCGTTTTACGTCATACATTTTACAGTTCAATAATTTTTATAAAATTTTCGAATGAAAATATAAAAAATCTGGCTCGACATACTATAGAGAAAACAATATCGAATAATTAAAAAAACATTGCATCAAAAAATACTGAGAACTGTATGAGTTATTACGCCGACAATGGCGGATAAAATAGTTTCGAGGAAAGCGCGTTTGAAATTTCATGTGTGTTTTGCTCGAAGTCGCGCACAGCTGAAGCAAGAACTTTATGAATTTTATGAACTTTATGAAAAGTAACGGCTGTTGAAGCGTCTTCAATATTTTTTTACAATTGAATCAAAGCTTGTTTGTGCGATACATGACAGTCCTAACAGTCGGTAAAGGCGAATGTGAAGCGTCGATTTATTTCGCATACAGAGTTTATCAAACGAGATGAAAAAACGCTCTGGATATTGTCGTCACACGTTGTACAAAAAACATTCAACTTGAAACCAAGTCCACGGCTATTTGCTTTCGAAAACTTCACATTTCCACCACATGTACGACAGACCACGCATTCCGAAATAGGTGTGCAAACAGCAGCAAACTGTAGAAAATAGTATGAGTACGTTGGATATAATGAAACCTCATGTAATTGTCCTCCTAATTTTTTTGCAGCCAAACTAGTATATTCAGTTTCACTCTCCATCTTGTTTGGACTTTACGGAAGCTTCGCCTTTTGAGGGCGTAAAAATTTTTGACTCTTACAGCCTTTACAATTTAAACTGCGACATTTCAACATTTTTTAAATCTCAAATGAGACACAACTGCACGCTTGGAAAGATCAAAGACAACTAACGTTTGGTATTAGAAATCCTAGCAGTTGACCCGAAATATATTCTCATAACGCTTAAAAACGTCCCCAAATTTATTTTGCCATAACAAAGCAGATGGGAGTGCTCCGAAAGTGACGGTAAGCCATCTCAAACAAAGGAGAGCCACCTGCGCGCACCAAACTTTCGTCGGGCAGTCACAATTTTCCCAATAACTTTGCATTTACGTGGAATTTTTACAATTGACTTTTACAGAAAGAGGCCTGAAACTATAGAGAACAGCAATCTGTTAAAAAATCGATTTTTTGAAAATTCTGGACGTAATTAAGGCATTAAAATTTAATTATAAACTTGGAGATGAATACCAATTGTCGATAAATTAAGTGTATCTTTTCCCCAAAAATATTTCCATCAAACCCATAACTATTCTTTCGAAAGCGGATGTTTCCCTTTCACTGCATTTGTCCTGACCGACTTAAATTTTGAAACCTAAACAGTATCCTGAGTCTGTTTTGCAAGTTTTATAAAATTCTATCTCAAATCGAGATATTTTAAATGCATTAAACTGTATGAAACTCAAACGTCCTTTAGATTTCATGAGAGATTCGTCAACAGCTTAATCAAATTTTGGTGCACAAAGTTGCCGGAATCTTTTATTTATATACGTTAGTATTGTTCGTACTATTCTTATTCCGTCATTGCTCTCAGTTTCTCTATTCTTGCTTGAATGCAGGAAATGGGAAATAACTAAAAATCTTCTGAATCGGCAAAAAACAATTCTTTAATTTGTAATATATTGTTGGTCACATGTCTGGCTATCGCATGAAGTGGAATAACGTTGATCTAAATAAATAAATGTTCCAATTCTCAGCCGATTTCCTTGCCTCGAAACCCGTTGTTTTTTTTGTATGCCCGCCATTTGGTTATTTACCGGCGGAAAACACCATCCAAATTCACGCAATAGTCACGTCAACGAGAATTGATTTCCACCTTTTTTCAGAAGTTATGAACTCGAGAAATCAAGTCTACCAATAGTTTTGGGCATTTAAAAAAATTTCATATAGTTCAAAAGACGGCTTTAAAAATTTTGAAAAAAATGTTTGTCCACCTGAAATATTTACAAATATCTATGCAGAATTTCAAAATGATATCGATTTTCGTCATATGGGGAAAAAGCATCGAAAAAAATGATATTAATTTTTAAAAATCGTAACCCAAAAGCCGATCAATATATCTGTAGATTAAAATATCCATTCTTTTGCTTTAATTTGTGTTCTTTATATTTTAGGAAAATGGAATGGAATTTCAGTAATGGATTTCCATAAACGTATCAAGATTTTTCTTTTTCGAAATAAATATTACAAGTGCACATAGTCTCATCGCAGAATCCTTAAATTCAGAAAGAAAGAAAGAAACCAAATGTGAAAAGATAAGTACAAATCACCTTAGCCTTGGCATACCAACAATGAAAAAGCGACGTCTCGTGTGGTCCAAGTGGGAAAATTAAACTTTCCACGCGGATTCAATGCACCAAAATCCGAAAATTGCAACTACCCAAATATTTTTAGATATTAAACTAAAAACATCCAGTTACGTTCAATCTAAAAGATAATGCCAACATCAATAATTTAAATAGCAACATTTCCATCTGTTATCTAACAAGTAATAATTTTACGTCACACCACTCTCACATTCTAAAAGTGCTTTAATTAAATTGCTCATCTTCATTCAACGGAAATAAGTACTATCCGTGAGCACAGCCAAAAGTTGATTTTCCTTTTTGGAAGGAATCTTTAATAGCCTTCTCCTAGCCTTCTTGTTTTATTCTTGACCTCTAACATGCATCACTTTCATACCCAACCCAGTACATTTTTGAAAGCTTTTCCGTTGGAAAAGTTCCAGTTTTCACTATGTCCCTCTAAGCTTGCTATCTACGAAATGAATTGTCCCAAACAAGGATGAACATTTCATGTTTGTGCATAAATGTAAATTTGTTTCGGATTGGAAGAAGCGGGGAAAATATTTCTAGCAGCACGTTCTATAAATGTCCTTACTACCGCGCCTGTGCATCATGAATTGAGAGCGGTTTCAGAGAGCCTTGCGAGCAACGTTAAAGATCTCAACGTGATATTGTCAGGATGTTTTGAGTCAGTTTTAACTGGAGGCTTACCCGTTCTAGGTTAGTTATGTTTTGAACTTATAAACGATGGCATACTGGCTCGTACACTTTCGCTATTGCTTTTGGTTATTTAGCTCTTACTGACGTTGGATATATTCACAAGGATTGTATCAGATATTTTATGTAGTATTAGAGATTATATTGAAATAAATATTTGTTCAGATTTTCTTCAATTTCCTGACAAATGCATAAAAATCAATCAAGTATTTCTTTTTGAAATTTAACATACAAACAACAAATGAACAGCATAAACATCTGCGCAGGTTATCATTGCGTTGAATGTGTTTTCTTTTTTTCAAGTCCTTTCTTCTTATAATCAAGAAAGTTCCATAAGAACACCAAAACAAACATCAAATTAATATTTCAGCGACAGGAGTTTTCGCGTACCTTTGCAGGATATGATTCTGTTCTGCTTGCCAATGAAATGCAAACAATTCAGTCAGGTAAGAAATTAATCCTTCATGCGAGATGTTTAGGTTTATCAGTGCTGGATGCTATATCTATCTTCTGTTCTCGATACATTTAATAGCATCGTGTACACTTTCATCTTCTCATCATTATATTCGGAGGATATACTATATTCTATACATTTAGATAGGATATTACCGTTGTTGGTTTTGTTTAGGCTCGAAAATATTGGGATTATAATACGACACTAACCGAGTGACATTGGGAAAGTGTTAGACGATTCCAGTTTAGATAAAGACATATCCCTTTCGTCAACCGAAGTTTCTACTCGTTAGCATGTAGTGTTCGATTGAGAGGTGTTGAAGGTAACCTATTATCCTTACGAATATTTATGTTGCTCGTGGCATAAAAGCAATGGAAGTGTTGTTGAACGTGCTTAATTATATTTAATGTGTTCCCGATGAAACCTATCATGGCTAGGGAGATAGTTAAAATAATATGCAATATCTTTAGATTTCTTTGGTGTTTTTTATTTGCTTTCAGCTAAATACTGATTGAGTATAATAAGATTTAAATAGGTAGAAGCGATTGAAGTTATTGTTTCAGTTTTGAAATTACTTCATCTTTGGATGGAATGAACTCATTTCAATTTAAAATTAAAAATAAATTTGTCGATTCCTACGAGTTCACCATACTTAATAAAATTTGTTCATCCCAATGCTGCCTATCGTCCCAAAGATAGCGTAATACCTCTACTATTACTTACTAAGCATACACTCGTTCTGGTCAAAGGGGAAATGAGTAGAAACTCACAACACGGACCACAGCAACACACCAAAAACATTACAAAAATTCAAGTAAATCTTTCAAGGGTAAAATCAAATTGAAAACAAATTGAACTAGCCAAAATATTGCATAGTATTTATTATTGCAATACAAAAAGTATTGAACCTTTTTGTCAATAGATTATGTTCGTTGTCATATATCGGGCAATACTATTCAGGTTGAGTCAATCTAACATGCGTTTGAAAGGTGACATTCCAGTCTACAATTTTCATCTGGGCAGTTTTGTGTTTCGTCATTCATGTCAAAAGTTGTATTCATTTAAAAATGAGAAAGATTTCTGAAAAAATTCGTTGTATTTTACAATATAACTACGATCAGGGTGAAAATACATGGCAGGCTCGTGAAAAAATGTGTGGGGTCCAAGGCCCAAATACTTTGTGAAAAGCTAAGAGATGGTTCGTTCGCATTCGCTCGGGAAATTTTTATGTCAAAGACGCACCTCGCTCAGATCGACAAATCACTAAAAAAGTCGATGGAATCTTAACAAGAAATTGAAGAAGACCGACACATAAGCAGCCATGACATTGCTAAAGAACTGAGTATTAATCACCAAACTGTTTTGAACGATTTGCGTATGGCTGACTACACCAAGAAGCTTGACGTTTAGGTGCCGCATGGAAATGCAAATAAAACGCAACGGAATGGAGCCATTGTTGAAGCAAATCGTTACGGGCGATGAGAAACGGGTAAGATACGAAAAAGTTTGAAAAAGATCATGGTCAAAAAAGGTGAATCATCACAAACGACTTCAAAGCCAGGATTGACACCAAATAAGGTTATGCTGTGTGTATGGTGGGATTGGAAGCGAATCGTTTATCATGAGGGCCTAGAACCAATTGGGCTCTGTACGCTTAGCAATTAACCAGATTGCAGCAAGAAATTCAGAAAAACCGGGTAGAATAGAATTGTTTTCCATCATGACAATGCCAGACCACACACATCTTTGATGATCCGGCAAAAATTGACTGAGCATGGCTGGGAAGTTTTGATGCATCCACCATATAGTCGAGATCTTGCACCATCAGACTACCATTTGTTTCGGTCTCCGCAAAACTTCCCAAATGAAAAGAAATTCACTTAAAAAAACGACTGTGAAAATCACTTGGCCAAGTTTTTTGCCGATGAACCACAGAAGTTCTACACAGATGGAATAATGGCTCTACCCAAAAGGTGGCGAAAGGTCATAGATAATGATGGACAATATTTAGTTAAATAAAATTCATCTTACATAAAAGAAATATTCAATCGAAAAATGACAAAAAAAAGCTCAATACTTTTTTGACTCCCCAATATAATATCTCCAAAATACTATTATCACCGTTAAAAGGATGTTTAAACCTCGCTCCTATTTTAGAGAATGCTTAAAAATATAAATGATGCGAATTCCGGGTCATTGATCGGAAGGACATCTAGTAGAAAGCCACATGGTGAAGCTACAAAACTAAAAACATCTTTGATTCAATATTTTATTTGTGTGATTCTTAAGACGTCTTGGCCTACATGAACATGTATAACATGACCAAAATGAATTCAAATTTTTAAACTTTAATAGAGCCCAAATTTTTTAGCATAGTTGATACAAATCGAACTGCAAGGGTTATTAAGGTTATACCGTCTCTACCAGGAAGCACACATACTTCGGAGAGCCATCATAAAGAAAGAGATACGAATACGTCATATAGCTCATGAAGCAAGATAGAGAACATATAAATTTACGGACGCAGGTGATTGTATGGATCGTAATGCATAGTTTTCTGAGTCATAATGCTTACGAAAATATTTAAGCCAGTGTTATAGTAGAGGCAGGTCATTACCTTAAAATAAAAAACTTAAGATCATTTTGATGCGCATCCTTCTGCTACTTCGTGTCCTACCTCCAACAAGTTTTGCTTACAAATACCAATGCATCTTTTTAATTGGGTAGAAGTACCGTCACATTAACCCCTAAATTCAAAGATGTAAATTCACTGAGATTGCCCACAATAATCATTCAGCATAAAAAAATACGCTATAAGGATCGTGAAGGGCAAGTCTATGTGAATTTTTTTGGGCCTAGGAAGTAGAGGCTGCTTAAGCCACAATTAACAGATTTTCAGCAGTAAAGGGCTATTAGACTACCCTTTAATCGCCTCCTCTGCTACCCTTGGAAGCCAGTCTGGTACCGTGCGAGTTCTTCAATAGATATCTTGATCAACATTTTGAGAATGAAATGTAATCCATTAGAGTTAGATTTCTATGGAATTGAGCGCTAACCTTAGAACGCCAATTTGCACCTAAGGTAAAGGACGTGAGACAGCAATCCAGGGGCTGTAACCTTGAGGAAGTTTTCATTGGAAGTGCCACATCAAAATAGAGCTTCAACATCCGAGTCAAAATGAATCCTGTTGTCATCAACATTTACATCACGCATGAAACACGAGAATGATCTGTTTTGAAATGAATTAGGCCGATTGACTTAGATGTTGTAAGCATGACTAAAATCTCTAAAAGATAATCATAGAAGTATCTTACATAACGTAAGAATTGCATTTCATTTTTCAAATGTTTGACTTAAAATGTGAGTTTCCGCGTTATAACACAACGGAAAAATGTTGGTTGTGTCTAATAATTATAGCTACCAAAATAAACAAAAAAATTCACGAAAGAATTTAAAAATAAGGACATTGATTAGAGCTCACAGATAATCTAATTTGACTAAACAGATTTGAGCTCGATCAAGATCAACTCAATCAGAGCTAAACTGATTTTAGCCTTCAGAGTTTGTCATTTTATCTAGTAGAAATTCCAGTGACAGAAGGACTCAGAGTATCCCATCCTGTCATATATAACAGCTTGTTTGAAAGATGTGGAAAGTGACCTCCACCGATGTCCCTCAAATTTTATGCACATTTATAACTCCCAGCTAATATTATTCGGTTGTAATATTTTACCGAAGAAAGTCATCGTTTGGAAATTTTAGGGTCTCAAATTTTTCAACATTTTTTTAAAATGTGTACCTTTGAAAATTTAAGCGAAGTACAATTTTTGTCTTTACTTTTCGGAATAGTTTAAACTACATTTAAAAAAAAGGTCCAGAAATTCAAAAATATCAAAATGGAGATTCTGACAAAACAGGATTCAAAGAATATCCAAGGACGTATTTATTCTTGAATATCTCAGAAAACCCAAACGGGGTTTTTTAGGTTTTTTTTTGTGTTTAAGCTACTTTTCATAATACATAAGACAAAAACAGAATGTACGAGGGAGAATTTCTCAAAGCTCAACCTGTCAGGTACCTGTCATACAATTTGAAATTGGTGATTTTGAAAATCAGTCAAATAATATTTGTAATAGTTTTCATTTCACAAAACGCTCAAACTGATCAAAAAGATAAAACAATATTTGTTACATTGATAAGAAAATTCAGGGAGTCTTGGAAAAACATGTATGGTTTATAGCGTAAAGCGCCGCTTTAATTGAAGAATGTGTCTATAGACAGTCCTAGTATGGTGCAGGGTGATAGTTCTCACTCCTTATCGAGATATTATCAATGAACTAGTTTTGAAGATTGATGCATTGACGAACAGACGTTTTTAAGTTCAGGGAATGGAGTATAAGAAAAGAGAAGAAAGCCCGGAATTAATTTGTTTTTCAATTTATTCACCTGCTCCTCTGGTACATTTTTCAATTCTTTCAATTTAATTATGTATACCTTCTTAACAAATGTTTTGTTTTTGTCCGAATAATAGTCCGTGATATCATCATGCCTCGAAAACGTTGTCCCACGAGGTTTTTTTAAGCTTTGATGACGGATAATAATCATTGGAACATGTGTTGGGTGGGTGATCGAGTCAAAGCAACACGGCACTTGTGAACTTTTCCTTTCCTGTCCTGCATGATACATTCATTTAACCTCTCTATGATTGAATATTCTCCGCTTATAGATGCTTTACCTTTCTAATCTATTAACAGGATACCTTCTGAGTCCCTAAAGAATATCCCCGTTATTTTAACCAGCCAAATATTACACGAGAAACTGCTTGGGTGGGGATGTGCCCTTTTTGTGCCACTGCATAGAGTCCTGTTTGGACTCACGCTCTAAACGATGAGCCTAGTTTCGTCTCAATAGCCTACAAATAGTCTAGTTTCAATAGTCAATAATAATCTCCTCTACAAAGGTCCTCTTTATAACTCTACGCGATATTGTTTTAGAGGTGGCCTAAGCATTCCCGACTAATATATAATATTAAACTTTGTTATATGAAGATGCTCGTGAAGAATTTAGAAAATTGTCGTAACCGATCCTCTTACCATTTCAAGATATTTTATCTATTTAGCCTAACATCGACTTTTTGAATCATTTCCGAAGGAGTTACTTTGATGTATCGTCTGGGCCGTGGTGCGTCTTCAAATGAGCTCTGCCTAGTTTAAAGAAACTGTCCCACGTTTTAACCATGTTTTTCATCGGACAAGAGTCCCCTTAAGTGAATATATTATTTCAATTCGGTTTCAAGTAACTTTATTTACCTTACCAAGTAACTAAATGACGGTGCTTGATTCCACAATTCACACCTTCTTTGAGATTACGGTTGTTACATTCTCCGTTGTGGTGTAGGCAGCTTACGGCAATAATAAAAACAGAAAAATAAGAGAGCAAGCTCAATTGGATGAGGATTATTTGTTATGATCGAATGAAGTTTTGATTAAAATTTTAATTTTCACTCAAAATATTTTAAGTTAAAAGAAAATCATACGAAACAAAATAGAACTCATACGAGGGTTAAAATTAAAGCATTTGTAATAACATTTAGTTATTTGGTGATATTTAGATAAATAATACTAATCAAAAAAATCCCTCAGGAAATTGCCATGCGGCAAATGGACGCTTGGCAATGACGCTTGGCGCTTGATTGCGTTGTCGTCCATTTGAATTCACAGAACAGTTGGGAGAAATTCGCGGTAAATATAATTTGGGTGTTGATTGTGTTTAGTTATATTTAAGAAAGGTTGTGATCAGTACACAAGAAGGCAAGGAAAAATTAGACATAAAGTTAAAGTAAAAGAAAAAGTAAGGTTAAAGTACTTGAAATGCGAAGAAGAAAAAGGAAGTTTAAAGCACGTGAAGTACAAAGAAAATTAAACTGAAAATATTCAAATTGTAATCATACTGCCATAAAACTAGCGTGAAAAAATAATAATAAAATAATTGTTCAACAATCGGTCGTTGACCGTTTTCCGTTCCGAATTGAAAATCAGCTGCTACAATCTGGAAGGATCCAGCAACTGTTTGGTCGTTATCTGATTTTTGTTACGAGTTCTGTAAAATTGTGTGCTCTGAAAAGTGTTAAAAGGATAAAGATTATTGTATTGATCACGAAATTTTATTTATACATAAACTACAATTTATGTGAAAAAATGTTTATATGACTTTATCTAGTATATAATTAATTTTAGTGTGTATGTGTATTTATTTTTATAAAGGATTAAAATAATCGCTATATTAGCCTAATTGATTATTAAAACAAAAAGAAACGACGGTGGATTGTGTTATGATAGAAGTGCTGTTAGCTGCGGAAACTAAGGAACAAAAATGAAGTAAAAACAAGGCAATTGACAAGCAACGATGATGGTGGCATTCAGCTGCTTATTAATTTAGAATATATACAAAAAAAGGAATGTGAAGCGGCAAGGTCATTATTGTGTGTCTGCTGAGATGTGGAAGGATTAGAGCGTTCATGATTAAATGTTTCTTTTCATAAACCACCCCCCACGTCCGCACGTAACACGTAATCGGTTTTCTTCAATATAAAGTAACTTGCCCCGGCCGCCATTAGGCGACCTTTGTATTTTCAAATCGTTATTATCTCTCTAACCTTGCTCCTTCCTCGCTACAGGGGCACTATCGGCGACTATCGGTTGCCCTACGTTTGATTATTTTAAATAAGATCATTATTTTTTGTTTATAATTATTATTTTTTGTTTATAATTACACTTTATTTCCCCATCAATAATATTTACTAATGAACTACTTCTGCATTTCGCGAGCTTAAAAGCGTGTCCTCCTATTTCTGAATATGGCAAATAAATCAATTCCAAGTACAATAGGAGTTGTCTGATACTGAAAATCTTATTAAATAGATTCAATTAGGTATTTACCGATTAGCAAGAGTATATTTTCTTTACATAAAGTCGAGTCACTTTTTTTTTTATTTCGTCGAATTTTCATGGAATGACCCAACCTTACTTCTGGGTACGTGTCTTTTCATGACTGGATGGGTCTTTTTTTCTGCCAAAGATGATTAAAGATACGGAAGTTACTGTTTAGGGATAGCGTAAGTCGACACAGCGATAACACTCTCGGACAGCGCCTCTCTGACAGAGATAGAAACAACAATAGCGGATTTATATTTGGATTGTGTCTTCGTGTAAACTTTTTCTGATAAGAATTTTTATTCATACACAAATGAGAGTTCTACTGCGGCAATCAATTACTTTTAATTTCGATTGGACAGATTCTGGGTTTGTACGAAGGCTTGTACTTGACAAATCACCAAGAAGCGCTGGCACTTTGACAAGATACCGATTTTCCAAATTCATTGGTATTCGAAAGCAACATGTAGGAGAAAGGACATGAACACGAAGTTAAATGGGCACGTTTTTCTATACTTTTAAATTCAGTATTCATTCACAATGACTAATAAATGCAATCATACTGAGTGAATGATTCTCACATAAACTAGCTCAAAATGCTAGCAATTGCAATGTCTCCACTCATTGACGTTATTTAATCTAAAAGCTCACGACAATGTAAAGCTCGTTTTATTTGCTACATGGGTGACTCGCATATATTTCTTTAAAGCCTCTTCAATATGAAAGCATTCTCAAGTGTTTTGCTTTGTTTGAAGTCTTGGTAAGTTTGAATTTTAGTGTCAAAAAAGGAATTTTATCGTATTCAATGCGCCAATATGATGTCTTTCTTCAAGTCCTTAAGCTAATTGGATCTTGTAAGCATGTTATGTAAAGTCTTTCTGCATTCTTGTAGATAAAATTTTAATGACTGAATCACGCCTTTTTTTGATTTTTCCATCTTATTAGACACACGTTTTGGCCTGTTACCTTTTGACTTTTGGCCTGTTACTTTTTGAATTGATGGTTTTCAGCTACATCCACCCTTCTTTCTGATTATAAATTCACTTTCGAAGTTATTCGACAAAGTTGATCTAAACATCCGCACCTATGAGTCTTCGCTGAGTTAGCTTAGCAATGGTATAAGTCACTTACAATGTGCTAAGTGAGAATGGATAATTTGATCTGCCAAATCATCTATAATTAATTTATTTATTATTATTAACATTGCGCATAATTAAATAATTTCCACCATCTCATTTCAAACAACACTACAATATTTGCAACTTTCTACAACTTATACTAATACAACTATGCATGCTTCTCATGCAATTACAATAATTATTAATTTTATAAATATCCCTTTTGTTATTTTAAAGTCACGATTTTATTACTGTCCAAAGTGCAAAACATTTAGTTATAGTTTACAAAAACAAATTTTAAGTCTCGCATTTGATCTAGCACAAAACCCAATATGATCCAAATATTTCTTATATATATAAATATTTCGCACGTTTTTCTTTCTAAATTATTTAATATGAATACTGAAATGGATACGACAGCTTTAACGCTTCTAATTAATAAATTTCATGAATATTTCCCATAACCACAACGTAAGCCATTAAAACCATGCAATTTTTAATATGATGATAGCGTTTCATATAACTGGCAAATGATTAAATTCAAATTATTTTGATTAATTTCAAAAATATGCTCGTCACCTCAGATCAAAGCAAATAATTGATGGATTCCGCCTTAATCCCGCTACCGCGAGTTGTTTATTGCCAGATAGAACAAAGTCTATCACGTTTTAATTAACCAACATCAAAGCAAATATCAATCATGCATTGATCCGATTACAATCCAACCACATTAACAAATGCATTCGAACTGATTTATAAAAAAGGATAATTCAATATGCAAATGTTTAGATATTGACAAACATAGTATACTTCTCTATTGAACCGTAATATTAATTATTCAGAGATTAGATATCGTTTAAATTTTCAATTTTAATGTTTGAATTTTGGCCGTAGCTTAAGAAGCATTTTTATTTTCAATAAATTTGTTTTACAATACAAAATAAAAAATTTGCATTTTTTACTTTTTTCGTTAGATTTTAAATCAGAAAATCTAAGGTCTTTATTTGAAGTTTATTGAATAATGTAATGAAATACTATAGTAACTATGTAACTATACTATAGATATTGTTGCGCTTTGCCAGGTCCTCGACCTGTTTGCTCTTCGCAAATGTTCGCAGTAGTGAATAAAACACACCCGACTAATTTAAAATTAGATGTTTAAAATTTTATTCTTAAAAACACTTTACAATTATTTTCACTTAATCACTATTTCACTTATTCACTTTTACATTAATTAATTAATCGCTTATAACAATCAGTTTTACTTGTTATTCAAAATTCGCATACGAGTTTATTTCCCAACACTTTTCGATTACCGCACTACTTTTAACGCGCTCTGTCACTCGCTTCTTTACTTAATTCACAAGACTCCCTTCGTCGCTCGCTGTAGTCGCTATTATACATGTACCAATTAATCGTGAATCGTCCATGTGGATTGTTCTCGAGTTTACGCGCTGAGTCACTTACACACGTATTGTGTTTATGTTATGCTCTTCAGGAATTATCGATGTATTGGTAATTGAAACTTGTTTACGACATTTCTCTTAAGGCGACTACAGTAGCGCGTAACATTATTTGAGCATGTCACAATATATATCTAGTTTCATTAAAAATGTAGTTTATATTATACTTCTGTCTTTTACTTTTTTGTGCATGAATGTTGCTATAAACAATCGAGTTCATTACAGAGAAATTTGTTGAACAGGACTCAATTGTGCCCTTCGGGTTTAATTATTAGTTTCATACATGAATTCATTACCATTCGTATGTTAGGATATGAAAATTTTAGTAACCTTAGTAACCAAGTAACTTTCATTTGATTTTCAATACGCTCAAACTTCTATCAATCACTTTGAACATCTCAGAAAAAGAAAGTTTATAGAAAAAAAATATTCAGTTTTTCATTCACTCCAATTTGAAACATAATCGAGTAAGTAGAAATCGACAGGCTTGCAAGATTTTCCTGCCTAGATAAAATTTTTTGAGTTCGAAGACAGTTCTAGTTTAAACAACAGACTAGTGGAAATTTCCTCCTAAATTTTATCCATAGAAGAATTGTGCACTTCTAACTTATTTTTTAAGACTTTTTTGAGATATCCTAATTCGGTCCCAAAGTAACTTGAGCAATTATTTTGGGCAGGAACATAGTTAATATTTACGATTAAATTCCTCTGTAGGAGAGAAAAGAGTTCCAATTTCGCTGTTTCTTTTATCCCAGCAATTATCCTCGACGTACCTGCATGAATCAGTATAATAAAGTTTCCGTAATGTAGAGTCATATCAAATGAGAGGGAAAAGATCATAGCCTTGTATCTATTGAGGAGACTGAGTATCCAATCCGATGCTAGTTTGTGGAATGGTTGGATAAAAAATTATTTAAAATCCTGTTAAAATTTATTATTACTTATTTTCCCAAGATTGATCCGTTCTCTTTTCGAATCTAAGTTTTAGGCAACCGAAAAATGAAACAGTCAATCGATAAATTTGCAAGAATTTCCAACTGAAGTTGATGGGAAAGCAAAAACGATTGAAAATAAAATAACAAAAAATTAGTGTTTTCTTTATAAAACAAAAACAGTATGTAATGTAATTAGAAATGGTGAGATAAGTTTGGGCCATGATAACTCATTACACATTCATGGACTTATGCATGACGTAACAGCGGAGGCGGACTAATAGAGGCGGACAAAACAGTCCGGAGGGTATCACAAAGAACATATGAGACACCAACACTCCATAAAGCAAACAAAAGGAGCTTTGTTAGATAGAGAGCTTTGAAATGAACCCTTTGCACTTCAGACCATTCTGGATGTTGGCTACCAAATACTTCGCGCCCCTTCGTGGCAGAAATGTGCATTTACAGACCCTCGTATTATTTAGTACAGCTTTGGAACTATGTAACAGATTCTAAAGATATTGGACTTATATTGATTGGTTGACATCGAGAAATATATATATTGGGAAAAAAGTTAATATTTACTTTATAATTATGTACAGTATCATAGAGCTTAAAGTACTCCCCAATATGGACTGCAGGCTGATTTAAGCACGTTTGCCAATAATTAGTTGTTTGACGTCTGCCACCGGATGTTTTCCTGTCAAAACAGACAATGCAATCTTTTTTTTGTCCCACAGCGGGAATATGTGGTTTGTTATCGAAATTTTAGAGAGTTTTATTTTAATTTTTTGGGTTAAATATATTTTGCGAAGATAGAATCAATCACAAATTCTGTTTTTCTTGTTAAAAAATTTTGGTTTTTTTATTTCTTTAGGTACGCCTTTACTGATAACTAACTTTTGTGATGCCAGTCCGATGTCAATTCATCTTTTGCAATTCTTCTGCTCAGAGAATGCTGATGTAGTACCTGTCAGTATAGATTTTGTATCCTTTTGCATTAGGAATTCTGTCTAACAGCTTCTGATATAAGTGTAGTGGAATCCTGGTTTTTACTGGAAGATCAAGCCGGAGAATATTGTCGGATGTTATGCTGCCATAATACGGAAGTATTGTAAATAAATATCCAGTTTTTGAATCCGCTAGCGCATATATGCGTACACCCCATTTCAATGGCTTGTTTGGATTATAAGTAATAAATGCTCTTTTGCCTTTGCATTTTACAACTGATTCATCGACAGCGACTTCTTCATACGGTATGAAATACTGTCTAAGCTTGGCATCTATGTATTCTTAATATTTGTTAACCTTTTTGATACGAGTTCTAAGCGTCGCATTCCTTTGTGTGGGTTTCACCAAATGTAGCTTCCGGAATATTTGCATAAATCTGGTCCTAGTGAATGTTTCTGGAAAGAAAAGAAGTCTGCTATTGGAACCAGTATCCCAGTTTTCTTGAAACATTGGCTGTTGAACTAATTCCATGTTTAGAATAAGGGCAATGAAAGCTGAAACTTCTTCTTTAGTAATGTCATGCCACTTATGCCAAGTTGAGTCCCGCGAAAGTTGATTACTTCGAATTTATTCCTTGGCATATATGTTCGTTTCTTTCATTATGCTCGTTACTAGTTGATCTGTACAGTATAATCTAAAATAATCAATGGGATCTTTCACATTATTTGGCAGTTGTGGTCCGGCTATTCCGTTATGTAGGTAAAAAATTTTTGTTTCGGGAGGAACGTTTAATTCCGTGACATCTTCTCACTTTTCACTGGACGATACGTTGTCATTTGTTTGGTGTGTCTTGTTCCGTACCATTTTCATCACTATCGCTGTCTATGCGATTTCTTTGTGGCCTTGGTGGTTGGCCGATGTCACTGTCACTGTTATAATTTTCGTCTAGATTTAGTCTTTCGAACTTATCGCTGTAACCATCTATCTGGAGCTCATTTTCACTACTACTCGTATCATGAGACTCAATCCTGTTTGAGCGTTTTGCCATTGTTCTAATAAAAAAAGATGAATGAATCCATGGGGTTGAAAATTTCTAGTTGTTGTTACTAAATCCGTTACAAAATGATATTTACCAAAAGAAACTATTTTTCGATTTTTTAGGAAGAAATCATCCAATTTTTTCACTCGTTCGATCGATCTATACCGCGCGACACTTCAAACCAGACAGAACAGAGTTAAAAATCGTCCTTCCAATTTTAGACTTGCTTTTTATATTTATAAATTTCACTATACAGTGCGTGAGGTACCGACCTTTCTTATACACAAACTCTCCTTATCACTCTCTCCAAGTGGAGCCGAGAAGTGCTCGGACCGCCGTGAGCACGCTTCTCACATTTTCTTCCAACACAAAACTTCCTAACATTTTTTTATATATCTTAATAATTTAAATATATTTTGGCTTGATGTCTTATGCGGGATGTCTTATCAGGGAAACATGCACGGCTAAAAAAGTTGCACAGAAATAAATTAATACCCCGTGATTATTAATAAATTTTACTGTCCCCTCAGACGGGACATCGGAGTGATAAGCTAGAATTACGATGTCCCACGAGAGGGGAAAACGGAGTGCAAAGTGTTAAATGACGTAGATGGTGAAGGGATCAATATCGTTTGCTTTCTGAGCTTAAATTAATGATCAAAAATTTGTATAGTATATGTAACTATGTATAGGTATATGTGATTAAGAGAATATGATTTTACATCTCTTCGTTCCTTTGTCTTTATAGCCTATCACCAGCAAATTTTGTTTATAAATTCGAGAGCATCTGGAAAGTCGGTTTTCAACACTGTTAGAGAAAGTGTTTGTCCGAAATATTACCACTCTTTGTGGTCTCAAGGATGAGAACTATCTCTCAGCAACGTCATCAGTAACAGCTCAACCACAGCTCTTATTGCGTTTGCAACATTACATTTGGGCCGGAATAAAATACCGCGAGAATGCAATCTCGCGAAAAGTCTCGCAGCAAATGTCAAACAGTTTTCGTAACATGCATTTGTATACGACGTCATACAATGATTACGATGCGTCGATGTGAGGCGAGAAATATTCGGGAAAACGAAAATTTCTCGCAACGAAGATCGTTGACGTTCGTCAGATGCTTGAAGGCGCTTAAACGAAATTTGAAATTCAAACGCCTTAATTACTTTATGAGACGTGCGAGAATCGCAAAGCGCTCACGCATTGTCACGCAGTGTCGTATCTGGGCCTTTTGATATGAGTTTCATCGTTGGGTAGAACTTCGCAAAGTGACTGGTAGTGGCTGTTGTTGATGCAAAAGTTCGACAAAAGCACGAAATTGTTTTTGGCAACAAGTCATTGTGTAAAACGCTCACAATACATATACGCGCAAGTAGTGAATAACATTCCTGTCAAAGGACACTCACATTTATGCGTGACCATAACATGTAATTTTGACAATTACTTTTAACATGTCTCAAATTCTCGCTCTGATTGTTTGAAACCAATGTATTCTTTTCTATTACTTATCTTAATGCTTGTCGATTGATTTTCCCATTAGGGATTTGTGTTTGAGCTGTAGCTCATACGTTTTTGATCCCATTTTGGCAAATGGTAAGATTTTGGACATGTATTTATCGCACTTATGAAGAGAAATCATCGTTGTATTCATATTTTCATTTTTAAGGAATAGTGGTAAGAGAAACGTGTAAGTTGTGTTGACTATACGAGACGGATCTTGGACACCGTGAAGCGGAAGCTTATGGAGACAACGTCGAAACATAACGAGTTTATGAGTGGTCTAAATGCTAACTTAGCCCTAAAATAACCTACGTCACAGAGGGGCCTACAAAACGAGCTTGCTGCTCTAAATTTTCAGTCAGATTATGAATGATTTTGTCCTTCATGACAAACTCAGCCAGTGATCGTAGCTCTCTTGACACTGGAGATAGTTTTTAACTCAGTACATTTAAGCATGTATACATTTAGTGCCCGCTCACGAAGCGCGATGTAAACTTTTTAGGATATCAAATTTTTATGGAAAATGCATTTATGTTTTTTAGGAGACACCCTGCAGAGTGCAATGAAGACAAGCAGAAAATCATTGACAGAGAGCGAAATATGTGCCACATGTGACAGCAAATAAGATATCTGATGGAAGAAGATCAGCAAAGCGACTGCTAAGATGAATTTGGTGATAATAAAGAAGATACTTCCCGGCCTGTATTCTAAT
Organism: Stratiomys singularior; assembly: GCA_954870665.1. NCBI lineage: Eukaryota > Metazoa > Arthropoda > Insecta > Diptera > Stratiomyidae > Stratiomys > Stratiomys singularior. The sequence continues at coordinate 124,397,359 of OX940878.1, read as the reverse complement.
AGATTACCAGAATTTCAGAACATGACCCTTGTATACTTGTTCCGAATCAACCAACGCTGCGAGATAAAAATAAACTCTCCTGAATCATGGGTAATGAGTGATATTCTGTGGGATATTGTGCCACAACCGACGAGCAATTGCTAACATTTCGAAGATGTTCATTTGAGATGTATATCCTTGACAAATATGGTATGAAAATCCATATGGTGTGCGATATTGGAAGCGGGTACATGTTGAATGCAACAAAATAAATTGGAGAAGCCACGAACTCTAATGGTCTAATTCAAGGAAAAGATTATATTAAAATAGTTACTGCAAAGTAATAGTTAGGTTTACTACTTGCAAAATAGTCCTTTACTATGTCGAATGCTTGAAATTATTGTCATACAAACCGATGCCCTCGATAATGATTAACTTATTAACGACGAGAAACTGGACTTTGGAACTGGCAAGACAGCTATAGTTTTGCGTTATAACGAAACTAAATTTGGATTCAACACATTTGATCAAATGTGCTGTACCGTGTCATGGTCGATAAAAAAATAAGTGTCAAATGGCTATGTTTTATGGCATGTTAAATACAGTCTTTAATAATTCATACGTCATATGCCACCACGGTGCTATAAAAAGAAGAAAAACCCTTCAATCGTTGAGTGTACATTTGAGCACTCAGTACTCAGCTGATTTCAACGTGAACGGAGCTAAGCCTGGAATTTTTTACTCTGCCAAGACATGTCCGATGCTACATCGAAAACATTTTTCTACAATAAGCTCAAAAATTCTAATAAACGCTGAGGAGCCAAAACCCATGAAAGGAATTACTGAAGCTATTGCACCTATAAATGGAAAAAAAATGTTTGTGGTAAACAGAAAAGTGACGTCTGTCATGACTGTCTACAAAATTAGTGATAAGGAATAAATTGCTAACTTGGGACCGATTAAAATTAAAGTTAAAAAATAATAAATATTATTTAGTATTCCGGTAAACTGATTTTGAAAAATCTGGTGAGAATCTGTTGTTTTTCGTTCATTTTTCCACGATTTCTTGTTACTCATGGTTTTAACCATAGGGGTATAAGATAATAGAGAGGCTATTCCCGTGTATGTGACTGTCCGTGAGCGTCCAAAGAATTGGATTTAGCTAATTTTCCCCTTTCGTAGCTGCTTCACCTTCGGCAATTTTCGGAACTTCCATATTTCAAATGCAAAATATATTACAGCTTAAATGGTGAGAAATTTTCTATTTTCTAAAAGCCTGCCCAATTATCTCTTTGCGCAACAACTTAAACATATTACCTACAAGTTTTTTTAAGCCCTCAAATGGGAAATCGACCATTTAATTATTTATAAACCCTAAAACTAAGTTGTAAAGGATGATACTTTTTCTCGTGAAATTTAAAGATAAATATCTAAACTTTGTTGAAGTTTTCCCCAAATAAATTGGTGGCAATAGAATCTTATTCATATTTTGTGGGAGAATGAAACATTCTCGCCATGCAAAACATATATTTTTATTGATAAAACTTAATTTGAAATCAATGTTTACAAATTTTAATACGATGCGAATTGTCGGATACATTCGTAATTTCAATTTGACACTCAGCTGAATATACAGTTAGATAAATAATTCTACTTGAAGGTATGCGCACACTCAAAAAGTGTATGGCCAAGTTTTTTTTCTAATATTTTTATGAAATTGAATTACCGGCGGCTGAGTATACTCTAAATTACGAGAAATTTTACTCCTCAAAATGCTTATTCATTGAATATCTACAAGAACCCAGTTTGATAGAAATTTCTTTGTGAACTCTTTTTTGATTTAATGTTGGTAGAATAATGTACATGCACCCTCAATTCGTCGAAGCCATTTCTCCTATTTCAGTTGGTTCAATGCTCGGATTTTTTCGATTGCAGCCGAACTGAATGAATTGTCAAAACAAGACTAATAATCTGTGTTTTGATTCATTTTCGTAGTGATTTACGGGCAAATTTTGTAAGTTACTTGTGTCAGACGAATTTTTCAACGATAAAAATTACAAATCGTGAGTGCTACTTTATTTGTGATTGTGGAAAAGTGCAAAGACAATAGTGACAGTGATTTTTAAAGACAAATATAGACAATAAAGTGTGTGATTTTCACTTGCAGAAATCACACTTGTTCGCGGCCATCCGAGGTGTCGTTTCATAGGTAAATTTTAAGATAATTAATTAATTTTTAACTTTTGCGTTGATTAGGTCAAGATAGATGCCTTTTTCAACAATAATGTAGAAATAATTGGTTTGTCGGTCAATAAGATTATTAACAAAGGTGTGGCTTAATCTTCGGCTCGAGCTTTTGACACTCACCTGAATTTTTTGTGCGTTAAACTTTCGCGAACCCATTGGTATTTGTTGGTATTTGTAATTTTTTGCAAATGTTTGTAAAAAGGGGGCGGTTACGACGCAAAAGTGGCTTATCGTCCTGTCTATATCGAATAACTCTATGGTTTTAACCATATTAAATGCATGAATTTAGGATAAAATATATTTTATTGTTAGAAATATACAAGTCTTTGAAAATTTGAGGGTTGCTTGCCCAGATGTAAATCATGAATAAGGAATAGTGACGTAAAGCAATTGTGCACTCTTGATACGTATGGGTTAGAAGAAAGTAATCAAATATGGAATACCATTTTGTTTTTGTGTTATATAAGAAAAGATATTGTAAATCAAAAACGTTTATTCTTATTTATTATCAGCCATACGAATGGGCTTAAGTTATTGACAGTTTTGTATAAAATTTATGCATGGATATAAAAAAAAATATAAAATTTTCTCACGAACAAAATCAATATAAACACGCCTAATTATAGAAAAGGTACCCAAATATGGACTACTGTAAAACTATGAATAATAAACCTTTATTTTTATGACATCTACAGGAACTTTGGTCAATCTTGAAAAGGTACTTAAGTTGCTTGCAAAAATCACATATTCGTATATCAAAGTCCGCGCCTGCGCAAATGTGTTTTTTCTTCATCGTCAGAATCAATGGGACCATTTTGAGACTTGATTTTCTGTTTTTGATGTTTTCTTTTCTTTCTGGTTTTTGATTTTCTGGCTTTGATAATTTATTCTGTTTTCCTTTTTTCTTCTTAATCCTATCAATGAGTTGGTTTTTATATGGCGAAGAAGTTATTATTACAACAATAGTGTTCTAATAGAGGTAGAAATTTCTAATAGAGGTAGAAACTATTAGAAATTTTTTTCTTTTTATGTGGCACTGGGCTGATGTCATAGGGCATCACCAGATTTAGAGTACTGCGAGCAAGCCTGGAAGTTGAGCGTTCTGGATCAAATTCTGTGTCTTGCCTTGGTTTGAAAGAAGTTTCAGTGGAAATCAAACTATTATCAGATGGTCTTGCATCGTTTTTTGACGATTCTTTCGACTGGGAGCTTGACTTTGTTGGGGTGGGATTGATTATGCAACCATTTTCAATTGCATCTTGTTGGTTTTTAGTGTTTATGTTTTTATACAATGGCCAAAGGCCTGCAACGCGAAAGCCATCCGCTACAATTTCCCCTGTTTTCACTTGCAAGTAAGATCTGCCAAATAGTTCAACAATGACATAACGACTTAGTGGCCTGTTGTTGTTTCTTTCTTACATTCGTATTTCTTCGCTAAAATAGGATTTTAGGGATCCCATAAACGTATTATCTAAAAGTTGAAATTTATGGGTTGTGTGTGGAGGTATGGACACAATTTGAACATTGTTCTGCCTCACAATACCAACAACGTTGATGTTTTGAGTGTGTCAATAATGTCCATCTAAGATCAATAAAACTTTCGATTCTGTGACCGAGTAAGTATGTTTGATGTAATGCTTACACCAAACTGTAAATTTTTACATTTGGGTCCATTCTGATGGATGTGCAACGCCCACCGCACCTGGAGGACTGCCTCTCATTAGCTGTTTGCTCACAGTTTCCTTGGAAAAAATGATGCAAAGAGAAACAAAATAGCCAATAAGGTTCCTAGCAATAACAATTGTCGTTAATGACCCTTTCTGAGATGAATTAAGTGAAGCAATTAGTCGTTTTCCTTTGTGACCACCGTTAACATTATATTTGCGATTCGGAGTAAAGATTCCTTTAGTGTAGACTTCTTCAAGAAGATCAAAAAAACCGTCTAATTTTTCTTTAATTAAACCAAAAGCGGGTGGGTCTTCTCACATAAATTTTTAACTTGTGACGGTTTAAAAATAGCTTTAGCCACTTTCTTCCAGCCATTCTGTACTCGCCAAACGGATTCTCCAAATATTTGCGTTTGGCCGAAAAAGACGCCATTCTACGAACATAATTCCTCGTCGAACCATAAAACTTGCTCTCCATCTTTGAAAGACATTTTACTAGAAGAATTTCGAGCTGATCACCTAAAACAGGTTTTCTTCCTAATCCAGTGGCGAGAAATGGTGGTGTTCTATTTTAAGGATACTATTACATATTTGGTTATTTTCCTGTAATGTTCTTATAGAAGCGTATGGATTACAGAAAGAAAACCATATTTCATGTGGTTACCATTCTGTTGTTATTGGAGAACGATAGTTTGAAAATAAGTCATGATCAGGACGGACCAGGGGGTTGAATCATGGTAATTTATTCGAAATTATACGAGAAAGTGACAGGATGACTAACAGAGAAGTACCTGAAAGATTTCAGGTTCACAGAACCTCTTTATAGAGAAAAAAATCTATAGGCTTGGATTTGTGGTAGAGTTGGATGCTTGCATAACCCACAAGCTGTTATCAAGAAACAAGGATGCCGGAATGGCTTGCTGTACTTCCAGTTTTGCTCGTCAAACTAATGAAGAGATTCTCCGACGGATGGTTACGGGAGATGAAAAGTTGGTTCGGTTCAATATCTTAAATCAGCGCTGGACAGTTTTCAAAAGGTGCGAACTACCAGCATCCACTTCAAAACCGAGTCCGTGAACACGGATTGTCTTATTGCGTGTTTGATTGTATTATATAGGAGTCATTTATCGGAAGCTCTTGGAACGAAATCAAATGTATCGTTTGAAATTGTAGTGTCTGCAATTTTTGCGGGTTTAGCCGGTAATGCGTCATAAGCATCCTGCAGAGTTGCGGAGGCATTTTTCACTACAACAAGGTGAGACCCCACACAGGTGTAGTTACCTAACGCAAATAATCTCAGATTAGGTGGGAACTTTAACCGCCCCATCCAGAAACAATGAGTTATCAAATTTTTTAGTCCCTGGACACCAACGTACGGATGAGAAACTTTCTCGCGTATATTGGGGAGTTTCTGCAAAAATGTCTACAGCAAGGTATATTTTCAATAAGAACGTTTTTAACAGAACGTTGGTTAATAATTGTGTTGATTATATATTAGATAATATGCAAAAGAATAATGATGAGTTTGATGGGTGAAATAAGTGTGTGTGAACGATAAGTGAAAAAAACGTTGGCAAACCCCAATAAATGGTATAACAAGTGAGCCTCGTCGCTCAATACTTCTCAGTTTGCTTCTATGGCGTGAAAGATTGTATTATATATCTATATTGTATATCTAGACTTCATTTAAGTACTAACTGTATTAACTGTCAAATAAAGGAATAATGGATGCCGAAGGAGTTTAATTGTGGGCGCTTTTCAGTGGTTCAAATTTGAAGCCGAAGTTAAAGAGCTTCACCATTTAGTTAAGTGGTTGCGAATAAATGTTGCGTATAAAGAGATCATGTTGTTCAGCATCACTGGTGATTCTGTGTTTGCTAAAGTCGATTAAGTTTGACTATTGCCAATTCGCAATACTCGCTCATAATCACCACGCGATTTCATGAAACTTTCAAAAGTAGGTAGGTTACGCAAATATGCACATATGATGAGGAGTCTTAAAGAAATATGACCAAAAATATTTCGCTAGATATCATTATTTGATGAAGTGTCCTCTTATTGCCTGCGTTCGAAGGATTGCTGCTAACGATTTGATGGCAAGACCGAAAACAATCTATAAACAGTCACGGTGGACTTGAACATCATTCAAGCTTTAGCATCATCTATTTTCTCTTGGCATTCGGTTCCCGGAGTGATTAGAAGGCTAGAAAAAATCCACCGTAAGCCTTAGAGCCGTTTTCGAGAAAACCCTTTTTTCACGAGGAATTTTTTAGTGTTGGAGATATCGAGAATTTTGTACCTTTTGCTCACTTCTAGTTGCCAAACATCCCCAATTTGGTATAAATAATGTTTCTATCAGTTTGACACTAGCACACAAACATTCAGGAAGCCTATTTTTGAAATTGCTCATTTTACTAAGACTGGAGATACTCATTGTCGATTCTTAGAAACAAAATTTGAAACAATAATTTTTCAATCGAATGAGTTTTGCGCTACTATGTCATCAAGCGAGAATCGTATCCTTTATTTCCATCCTTGTATGATTTGCGAGGTCATCGAAATATCGCCAACCCCCACCCCCGATCATTTGTATATGTTTTTTGATACTGCAGATCGAATGATCATTATTATTCGTGCAATTATTTAAAACTTCAGAGCGTCTTCGACCCTTTGAGGTGAAGCTGTAAATGTTATATCCATAATTTCAATTTCTTGTGAAAGTGTGGACAGATGATCTATGGATGATGCAGGGACCCACCAAGAAAATCTAGCGCGCATATGTTTTCTCTGTCTGCAGAAGAAGAAACAAATGGTCAAAATCAGTGGTGCTTTATGTGTGAATTTAAAAAAAGGTGCTAGTTATGCTGAACATGATGAACGTTTTCCCGTATTATCGTAAATTATCGTATATTGGTCAGAAGAATATTCGGGCAAATCTGTAATCTTGTGCGGTTGCACATTATGTGCATCGGTACGAATTCCAGGGCCATATAATTTCACTAGAAAACCACAAGAACTAAAAGAAGAGGAACAACAATTGCAAAAAAATGTTGTGAAACTTATTCGGTAGGGAAAAAACATTTTTGTAGCCCAGAAAAACACTTCCCGAGTTTCAAGGAACATGCAGGAGACTCGTTCTACCTGAAACAGAGGGAACATTTGGCGTGTTCTTTAATAAAGGACGTAGTTTTAAATGAAGTCACAAATTCTCACAGCTCAAGCAATAAAACCGCTGCTTAATTTCAGATCCACAGAAAGGCACTCAACGTTGAAATCACCCCGAAACGAACAAATTAAAGTATAGGCCCGCAACAGATTTCCGCTTGTTTCAATTATGTTAAATGTTTCCGAGAATTTCGAGCAGTGGTGGAATCTTGTTTTTCAATAACTTTGCAACCTGTTTACCGAGAAGCAATAGACATTTTTAAAAGACGTTATCTAGATCTACAGATCAGTGTTACTCCAAAGGTCCATGCTGTGTTTTTCCATGTACCAGAGTTTTGTGCTAAAACAAAACAAGGGTTGGCGTTTTCTAGCGAGCAGGCCATGGAATCTGTCCACAATTTCATGAATCTGGAATCTGTCCACCATGTCCAAAATTTCAATTTCTCTTCATTCCTTCTTCCGTCAGAAACTAGCGTGCAGAATTTTTTTCTGTGGATCCAGGAAAAAGTGTGTCTGCCTTTGATCCTCTATTGGGGAGTTTCCAATTATCATATTTTTTTTCCAAATTCAGCGTATTCCAAGTCCAAGAGGAGTCCTCTTAGAGGACTTGCGTTATCCATTATGCATTATCTTGCATTCTCCATTGAAAAAGTCTATTTTTTTCAAAATCGGCTCTAAGGCTTAAGATGGATTTCTTTTAGCCTTCCTATAAACCTGGGCATCGAATGCTGAAAGAAAATCGGTGGTGCTAAAACTTGACATTCATATTATGTTCAAGCCCACCGTGCAGTAGGTCTTATGTCGATATTTAATATATAATTAATAACAATATTTAATTAATATTTATTAATATTTAATTTAATTTATTTTTAAATTTTGAATTAATTATTTAATAGTTAATATTTTATTTAATAAGTAAAGCGTCAAATTATTTTAACCGAGCAAAAGTCGATGTCATCTCTCAACGAGGTACCATGGAAGACCACACGCCTCATACGCATAACGATACGAAAATAATTGGAAGGAATTACGCTATTTTTAAAAGTTGCTTGAACTACCTCCGTGAAAGTACAACGTACTTCCTAACTCTCATTTGCCAGTCTTTAGCCTTTTCTATTCAACGAATAATGTTAGCATACATGAATAAGATTACACTTTGACGATGATTAATTCAAGCATTGCCGCTCCATATGAATTGCTAACGTTTTAATACCTTTGAAACGAATTTAACTTGAGCAGGACTTTTTCCATTTTCACTTCCCTCAACAAGGTAATTGAGTAATGGATCTTTTTTCATCAAACATTTCACCAAATATCTAGCAATCATACACACATACTCGTACGTAGTATGTAAAATTGATATTCAACTTGGTAGCGCGTACTGACAATGAATATTAATTAGAAGCTCAAAATTTGTTTGTAACATTCAACTTTGTGTAGTCATTAGCCGTCAAATTCTCCCTAAGAGAAAATTGTACAAAATGTTGAATATTTAACCACTTCACAGAGTCCTCGGCATCAGCTGAATGCGAGGATAAAAGCTAAACATAGCGAAAGCGTAGAATGTTATGGAATTAATTTCTGTTTTATCTAGGGATGAAATTCATTTCAAATGACGGAAAGTGGATGGCTTATAGATAGCATTCTACTGTTTGGAGATATTTTCTAACAATTCCACATAAACATTCGTATTGTATGAGAGCTTCTGAGGATTTCTCCAACAAATGCAAAAGTATTTTCAGAACGTATGCTCTCTTACTCGTATGATATAATTCATTCAAGAGGATAATGCTGGAGTGGGCAAAAAGAATCCAGTTCTTCAGAAAATATGTGGAGAGCGATATAATTTGGAGAGTCATGGAGTCGATAGATTGCCATATACTTTTATTCAGCATCATGGCTGCACATGTAATTTAACTTACATATAGTATTTATACGAATGGAATTTGTTCAAGCCCCATTAGAATGTATTTGCTTAGAAAATGACCTGAACAGAAGAACAGGCATTGATCGCGAACAATAAATTAAGATCCGCGATGCACTGGACTTGCAAAACTAAGATTTGTCATCCAGGGTAACTCTACTGGGCGTAACAACCAGGTTGTCAATGTAGATAAGTATCAACATTTATTTGAAAAACGCTTCATTTGCAAAACCGCACATATAAAAATCTTAGTTTTATGCTCCATGCAGTGGGTGTTCGTTTTTTAGAATTTACAACAACTCATCTGTAAAGTTGAACCCTCATCTGGAAATATCAAAAAACAACATTCAATTTTAAGAACGCGAAATTTTAAGGGCAGGTTAATTATGTTTCTCATTTCTTGTAAGCGTGAATGATAGAGTCTAATGAAGTTATGTTGCATAGATTCTCGGGCCCTCAGAAATTGATCGATGCCATCGTTTCGTATAGCTCTTCCGAAAACCAGGTTGAGTTTTCCTTCCCCATTTCAAAAGAATTTACTTTTATCACGTTGTTTCGCCGTTTTTCGAAAAATATCTGTACCACTAATTTTATTGTTTTGCAAATATATGACGAATTGTAGCTCTTGGTGGATACTTGAATGTATCTGAAGTTTATATTAGGAATTTCTCCACTTCATTGAAAGACAAAATTCTAACTACAATTAAAAAAATCGATTGCTGATGATCGGCTAATTTAAAGTCAAATCTTTGGGTACATCTCAAAAGATACTTTTTTAACTGTAGTAAATAGCAACAATGGGCATGTCTAAATTTCAAATCACACTTCCACCAAACATAGTGATTTTTTTCTTTTTAATGGCCATGAAGTCGAGTTGTTTAACGTGGACACCATCAATTATGGCTTAATTTCACGGTATCCACAGGCGGAGTTGAAACAATGTTTCAACCACCAACCCTTAGATGTGAAACAAATTTCAGTCGCAGGTCCCAAGTTACTTAAACTTATCTGTTTTCCCGAATACAACTGGAGAACGCTCACCATAACCTCTAGCCTACGAAACCAAAACCACCACGTTTCAGCCAAGGATAGGCTCCTCACCGTTGTGGGGGGCTGACAGAAACCTGTCATGGGCGTCCCCTAAGCCCGTAGTTCAGATTAACTTATAATCAAAGTGCGCTTCTTTACGTTCCGAGAAAAACTATCAGTTTTTGCTCCAGACGCACAGGACTGATAGCCTTTCTTCACAGTCTCGGGTACATGGGGATGCCACCCCACAAAGACTGAATGTAACAAGCCGAAGTCTAGGTCATCAGCAACCGTTCCGCCAACCGGAGTCCTATAGCACAGGTCTACAAGATATGGGTTAACGACTGTCAGAACATGTATTTCAACATTAATAGCACAAGTTTCACTTAATTTTGATTTCCACGCTTAGCAGGTGTACTAGTCTGTTGATATGATGGATGAACAAGTTGATGTAGTAGTATGAGCTTTTCGAAATGCTAAATACATTTAACTCCACTTTGTCAACATCTAACACGACATTAAGTTCGTCATAATCGCTAATATAAGTCGTCTACCAGTCTGTCACACAACGAATCACCACGTAATAGGTGTATAAACATGAAATGCGGATTTTTTCTGCTTGAAATATGCATTTATTTGAATAACAGAACAAATGAATTCAATAATCAAAGTATTGGCCATCGTTAGCTACGACTTTTTCCCATCTTTTTGTCAATTGATGAATTCCGTCCCAGTACCACTTCTGACTTTTTGAGGCTAACCACTCATCAAGCCAATTTTTAACTTCTTCGTAAGAATGGAAGTGCTGTTCCGAAAGTCCGTGCTGCGTCGGTCGAAACAAGTAGTAGTCAGAAGGAGCCAAGTCTGGTGAATACGGCGGATGGGGCAGAACTTCCCAATTAATGTTTCCCAAGTAGTTCTGGACAGGTATTGCAACATATGGCCGAGCATTGTCATGTTGAAAAATGACTTTATCATGTCTTTGATGAAATTCCGGTCGTTTTTCCTTAATTCCGCGGTTCAATTTGATCAGTTGTTGTCGGTAACGTTCGCCAGTAATAGACTCACCAGGTTTCAGCATTTCGTAATACAAAGGTCCCTTATTATCCCACCAAATACACAGCAAAGTCTTCTTTCCATGAATATTTCGGACTGGTTGTAATGTTGATGGCTGGCCTGAGTCTACCCATGATTTTTTCCGCTTGGGGTTATCGAAATAAATCCACTTTTCATAGTCAGTAACAATCCGATGCAAAAAACAATTTCTTTTCTTTCACAATTTTACAAAAGGTTATTCGCCTTTCAATGCCTCTTTCTTTCAATTGATATGGCACCCATTTTCCAGCTTTTTGGATATTTCCCATGGCTTTTAAACGTTCCTGAGCTATGGCTGCCTGAGTAACTTCCAACGCTTTTGCCAACTGTTTTTCACTTTGTGTGTTGTCTTCATCCAATAATGCTTGCAAATATGTATCTTTGAATTGTTGTTGTGGTTTTCCACGGTCTTTGTTGCTGACATCGAAATCGCCACTTTTAAATCTTTTAAATCATCCTTCACAAGTGTCTTGGCTTGGGGCATGTTCACCATATGCTTCCAATAACAATCGATAAGTTTCTGCTGCCGTTTTCTTCAAATGAAAGAAGGTTATTAGACTTCCCTGCAAAACGTCTTTTTCTGGCACGTAAATCGACATTTTTGAAGCGAAAAAAACTATGTTGTTTGTACAATCAAAACTTATGACATACTGGAATTGGTTGACAGATATTTACCCTCCAAAATGCCATATTAGTTATCCCCGACACAAACCATATGTAATGGTTATGCCATCTATTAGTAAAATCCACATTTCATATTTATACACCTAATAGATCGACTCACTTTACAACATTTTCACTTCACTTTACAACAAAATCTTAATCAGTTTCTTCGACAACCTCTACATCATTTTTTTTCACCATCTTCGTTATCATCTTCTTCACCATTATTTTCATGATCTTCTTAATCATCCTCTACAACAAGATCTTTTAAATAATCTTCTTTATCATCTTCTTCATCATCATTTTCATGATCTTCGTCGAAAAGTTAACATTGTCAAAGACAAAAACACATACATCGTCTCAACGGCGCTTCAATTCCACCCGTCGACTTCCTTTCGATTTTGTTGGACACACCGGCTCTTTCCATCTTCCATCCCCATTAGACAGGATCCCCATTTTGACCGTCATGATGGAGCCGCAAAGCGAACTCACACCCAGGCGTAGTTTCTTTTGAATGGGCAATCAAAACTCAATTACTCTAGGCTTGCCCGGGAATGATGCCCCGTAAATAAATTCCAAACCCAATACATTATAGTGGACAAATCGCCTGTTTTCAAGTACGTCTGCGATCGCCTGTTTTCAAAAAACTGCACTCTTCATCTTATAGTATACATTTTGACAAACTTTATGTGTTGAATTCCAATGTCAAAAAATTTTAGCGTGTTAGCTACTAACAAAACATAAACGTGTTCCTTTGATTGGCCTTCACAAATGTAAGACACGGTGACAGTGTTTAATTTGAACACTTCATTCATCGGTCTTATAGTTAAACAACAGTCTTATCTCACAAGGGCTCTCACCTATTCTATGTTTTCGCCAATTTTGAAGTTGAAGATCTCCCGGAATGAGGTTGATTTTCAACATGTTCCCCGTCATCCAAAAATGGTTTGTACCAATGAGAAACTTTCTCTATTGATAAGCAATGTTTTCCCTAAGCCTATTTCATCTTTTCAAAAGCCACTTCGGCGGAATCACCAAGTTTAACAGCAAACTTGTTTGCGCAACGTTGCTCTACGTTGCGATGCACCATTTTTGTAACACCCAGCAAAAACACAACGTTATTGATGGCGCTGTCAAAAAAAATGTTTCAGCTGTACGGAGTTGAAACCCGAACTGGTAAAGAACAAGAAGCATGCAAACCAGTCTAGCATACGCCAGTAGAGAAAAGGTTGTCATATTGCCCTTAGTGTTGCCAGTCTCATTAGCTTTTTGATGTCTCACCTAATTATGAGAGTGATCTAAAGAGTTTCCGACCACAAAGTAAAGATGAGAACACCCGCCAAAAAAAGCTAGTGAATGTAGCTGGGCACCTTTTGACAGTTATTTGCCAAAGTTTCAGCCACTTCAGACGAGCGAGTTTTAATTGATAGTCGTTTGAGTGAGTCGATGTGAGTGTTTTTGTAAAAGTGACAAAAATTTAGAATAAATTTGTTATTAAATTTTTATTTTTGAAAAGCAATACGCCTACAAAAATCAACGAAGAGTTGGACTCTGTGTATAAGGACTCTGCACCATTATTTACCACAGTGAAACTTTTGGCAGCTGAATTTTGGCGTGAACGATGACGAACCTTCTAGACGACCAAAAAATACGACTACTAGCGATAACATTGTATAAGTTCACCAAATGGTGTTTGACAGCCACAGAGAGAGCAGAGGTTATGAAAATGTCCAAAGAAAGTATGTCTCACATATTAAATCAAGAGTTACGCGTGAGAAATCTGTCCGTGCATTGGGTGCCGCGTTTGCTCACGTTAGACCAAAAACCTGTTCCAATGAACGTTTCAATAGTCTGTTGGCGCACTTAAGGTGCAGTAAATCTGAATTTTTGCGCTTAATTACCGTAGATGAAACTTGAATACATCATCACACCTTCCATATAAAAATTCAGTCAAAACAGTGGAACCCAAAAGAAGGACTAGCTGGAAAATTAATGGCGACTTTATTTTTATGGATAGTCATGGAGTTATCTTAATCGATTGCCTTCAGAGAGGCGTAACCATTACAGGAGCATATTTTGCAGTATTACCAGCAATGCTGAAGGCAGAAATTACGGAAAAACGACCTCATTTGCAGAAAAGAAAATCCTGTGTCACAAAAGCATCGCGCCATCTCGCACCTCAGCGACTGCCATGGTGAAAATCCATGAGTTCCAGTTTGAACAGCTTGACCATTCTTCCTCACATGATCAAGCCGCAAGCGATTAAGTTTTGTTCGCTCATTTACGATGTTCGACAGGACATTTACTTCAAATGAGGAGGCGATTTCACTAGTTCACCTCCGTGAACAATTATTTTGCAGAGAAAAACGCTGAGTACTATTTGGACGGCTTAAAAGGATGCGAGCCTCACTGGGAGGAGTGTGAGGAGTTGCAAGGAGACTTTGTAGAAAAATGAAAAAAGTTTTGAGAAAAAATGCCTTGTATCATTGTTAGGTCGAAAACGTACAAGTTCATGTACTGTTTCGCTATAAATGCTTTGGTCGCATTGCTGAACATAAGTTATGAGAATCTGGTCCAAAATTTTCCTAATCATTTTTAAAGCAAAATTCAATGCAAATTCTATACTCCATAATTCATACAACTGAAAAATTGCACACTGTGTCAAATTACGTGTTAGCTTGAGCTGATTCAAGACTGAATACCCAATATAGCTCAAAATTTATGTAGACTTCTTTATGAACTTAGTTCAAAAGGCTAGCACTATGTCCTTTTTTGTTTACGCATCAAAAAATCATTATATTTACTATAAATTTGACACCCCCGAAAGGGTCTTAATTATTTTTAGGCTGTTCAGGTGTATCCATTTTTTTTTTATTCCCGTGCCTGGTTTTTAGAACATCTCATAGATCCTTAGATCATCTTTAGATATGCGTCCTTTAAGCTTAGGAAATAATGCGTCAGAGTTGAGATATACAATTGGTTGCTCGCCCTATATTGCTTTGAGAATGGACCTTGTTAACTTATTGTTAGAACTTCATTTTATATTTTTTGAGACTCGGGTAGAACGGCATGGAATCCAAGATTCTAGTAGAAAATAAAAGCTGTCAAAACTATATTTAAAGCGTACATATCATTTACTACATGCTAATGGGAGAAAATATGTTATAATGTTAATGTTTCTACTTACTCAGCGTAAGGTACTGCCGCAGCCTAAAATAAAAAATTAAATTATTTCGACATTATTTCGATTCTTTTATTTCGACGAGTAAAACTAGTAAAGGTTATTGTCAACATCATTGACCTTCCCATTGTAACCGATAAAGATAAGAAAAAATGTTCTTTTGGTAAAAAGTGAACATTTTTAGGTCAGATAACAACTGTGACCAGGTGAGAATCCACTTTTATCTTCTTTCTTTCATAAATCGATGCCAACTACGCAAAGGACTTCAAAACGTGAATCTTTGGGAGAATTAAAACGAGGCTCACCGTCCCCGAATACAGTTGATAGACCTGTTTGCTTTTTTTTTTTTTGAAGTGGTTGGCATACTTTATATGGCAGTAATCTGGTCATCACTATCAAGAAATGGGTTTTTGAATGCATTTGTGTACTGAAAATGTATTCCCCACCAAAATTTTTCCTCTTTTTGAAAAACCAGTTTTCATAAAATTAAGGTTGTCTGTGCATATATATAAATGACATTTTGATTTTGTGACTGGCTTATTATGATCCTTCTTTTAATTTTTTGAGTGGTAGATCTTCCTCGAATCCGATTACCCACCGAAATCGTTGAGTCTTCTTCTGTGATTTTTTCGAATTTATGAAGTCGCTGTATGAAACTAGTGATAAAAGTAAAAGGATTTTATTTTGTTTATTTCTGTGGTCGATTTGATTTTTTGATGAAAATTAAATCTGTGAGTTGTATTGAAGATTTAAGTGTTATTGATAGTTAAAGCTGGATCAGACTCACTTAGAAACTACGCTCATATCTAACGACTTTTCAATAAAAACGATCCAACGTCTTCATCCTTGGCACCAAAACCTTTCATTCACCATTGTTACTTCTGTCATAACTAACCAAAAGGTCGATTTTCAGACAAGGATGAATGCGTCCTTGTACCAACTCCAAAACTAACATAAAATGCTCACGACTAGTAAGTCGTTTTATAGTCGTGTTTGCATACTCACGAGAAGGGATTTCACATTCAATTAGCCAATTTGTCGGGACTACAAGGAGTACATTGGCCGTGCGTTATTATCGGTTTAGTAAGCCTCAGCTTGAATTGTAGTTACGGTATACCGATTACTTAAGATGTGCAGAGGGCAGTACAGCAGTGTAAATGAGTAGTGGATCTCGCGAATGTCAGAACCAAAAAGGACGATTTGATCCAATTTTAAGCTACTTCAAGTTTAACTCCACTTATAGGAACGCCTTCCCAGTCCTTAAAACAAGCCTTCCGAACGGTTTCAGCAGTATAAACTTGCTTTTACTCCCTTGCAACATACGTACTTATAGACCACTTTGACATTTTGTTCGTGGGTACGACAAAAATCTAACCAAACCACTTAATATCACTTTTACCACTTATCAACCACTCAGCTTTGCGATACTCTCTGTATTTTTGTAACCGCTTGCATGTGCTGTTTGCTGGATAGTCTCCTTTTTGCAAAAAACGAGCGATAATTTGTCGATTTTGCAAATAATCACAGTCACAACCTGCGCGCGTCATTTAAAATTTGAGACTCCCATCCAACATTTACATGACTATTGATCGAAGTGCAATTTTAAAGGTTTTTTATATGTTTCACTATGCTCATGGGTACATAATTCCCAAAAAATGACTACGGGGCCTATTAATTACGTACTGTCTCAGCAGAGGCTCGTTTAATTGAAATAATAAGCCCCCAATAATTATGCCCCCCATGCATAATTTACCATAAAAACGGATGACTCGGCACCATAGAAAGGCGAATATTGTG
The DNA here is from genome assembly GCA_954870665.1 of Stratiomys singularior. NCBI lineage: Eukaryota > Metazoa > Arthropoda > Insecta > Diptera > Stratiomyidae > Stratiomys > Stratiomys singularior. Next base: position 124,380,612 of record OX940878.1, on the reverse strand, counting down.
ATTTAATAAAAAAAGAGATTTGAATTGAAAAGTGGTAAGCGCTAGAAGTCAATGTACAATGTGCAAAAAAAAGGATCAAAATTATCAACATGACTGCAAATAATGTGCAATTTTTATCACAAAATTGAAGATTAAGAAAGTTACATGAAAGAAAAACAATCATATTGTCAAAACTGGTCTAATGTTTAGTTGTTAGTCGAAACCAAAAAAGGATCACCACCATCTAACCAAAGTTTGCCCGAATTCGGTTGCAAGTATAGATAGGAGAGTGCTATGGTAAGTTGACTTTTGTTAAAAGGTCCGTAAAATTTGAAAAAAAATCCGTTTGATGGTTAGCAAAAGGATGTCACCATATTATCAATCAAAAAATGAAAAGAGATAATGATCACGTTGTCAAGATTGGTTAATGGTCGGTTGTTGGTAAGAAACTGAAATAATGATAAACATCATCTAACCAAAGATGGTCTAAGTTCGGTTGTCTCGAAAGAGTGGGAGTGGGAGTTGTCTTGAGGAGTGGGAATGGTAAGCTGCCATTTGTTAAAGGGACTATAAAATGTGTCAAAAGCACTTTGGACGTGGTCACGACTTGTCTCATATGTATGGCCGCGGTATGCTTTGTTGCCATCCTTCATAGGTTTTTCTTCAAATCGTTTGCTTTGACGGCTTTTATCGGCGGAGCGAAATTTCGAGAAATTGTGATCAGAACATTAACGACCAATATATTGGTCGTTGATATTTAGTTAGTAGGCTTATGAGATAATTAAAGACATTTTGATATATTTCTATTTCCTGATTCCTATTGGCCAGATTCCTTCCCTAAATTTTCAAACTAACCGTTTAACAAACTGAAAATTGATTGTCTTGGTTATATATGACTATTTCTATTCGGGAGGATGCCTAGCGTGGCTGCGATGACTTTTAGAAACCAGAAACAGAAAAACTCAATTTTTAGTTCTCAGTTCGAACATGGTGACCGTTTGATGCCGTTTCGGTTTCCTTCATTTGGTAACCATTTTATCAGGGGATCATAGCTTGATTTTTAGAGGACCAGAGCTACGAAAGTACAGCATAAAGTATTGTGTATCGCCAAAGTATCCTTTGCACCATCGTTGGACTTTCCAATGGTTTTTTGACACACACGACCTTAGGCAGATATGTATATTGTGCCAAAGGGATTCAGAAAAGTATCCGCGCTACTTCCTGTTTATGGCTGACTTCTGCAGCAAATGCAAGCCACGATTTTCTGCAGTGTTTATGGATGTAAATGCACGGCAGAAAGGTTCCTTTCATGGCGCGGACTTATATCCAGTTTATGTGCAATATATTCACTGCGATCGCCATGCCTAGAGACTGTATGGATCCTTTTGAAGAATAAGATACAATGCACTCGTAAGCCTTAAAACTTTTTCCATTTCAGACCTTAACTTTTAGCCGAATTTATTTTCATATTGTAAACGAAACCTGCAATTTGTCAATTAGAAAAGTATCCTCGTTCAATGCGGGGAACAGTTTTCATTACATTTTCATTTAAAGTGAAAACCGCTGAGCTGTTCGCGTCCTTTAGTCCTTTTGAATGAACAGAATCATTTAACAAATTAATTAGACAAAAATTTGTATGAATGTTTTATGTCCTCAACCCAACATTGACGAATGGTTTTGAAGGATTTGATCATTAGCCCCAATGTTTTACGTCACAAATAATAATTTCAAGTTTTCATTTCCTCCCGAAATATTCATCTCCGTAAATATTATGCTTCCTGAAAATATTACGCAACCAAATCGAAAGTAACACTGCTTGTCTTTCATTCGACATTCTCCAAACTTCCCATTGAAATAACACCTACGCAGCTTAAAGGACAATTCGTAAGTTATGTGAATATACTTTGAATATACTTTGCTAAAATAGAACACACGACTAGTTACGGATAAAATGAGTTTTCCAAATATAAACCATGTATTATACCGCAGGAGAGCACATTTCCTCGTGTAAATCTAGACTTCATATAACTACATTTCGTAGTATCGCGTTTCATTCACTCTCGATATTATTTTATCGTTTACTTAATCAAATTCTATTTTAAGTGTCTTATAAGACAAGGACAATCTTGGTAAGGTAAAAAATTTGGCTGGAAGGCATATAACCCTTTCTAATAATAACACTACCCCCAAGAGTGTAAGAATATCTCAACCCAATCGAAAAGTACACTAACGAGAAAATAACGTGCATAGAACTGAGAGCTTTATCCTTTATTTAATTCACTTCAGAATCAATAAAGCATTTGTATTTAAGTAATCGATATGATGAGTTCAGGCCCACATAAATCAGGCGGTTAACTAGTTACTTTCTGTATTTATTGATCCTGTCTATAAATATCATTCTATTCAAGATATACTTCATTGCTTTGTTACATATAAGGGTGCATCTCTTTATTACATGGGTTATAAGATATTAACCATCACTCGTTTCTATAATTTAAAACGATTAACGGGAATTTTCGATTCATAAAGGATTTTATGATTATTTTTCATAAAATGATAAAACACCTTGACAAATTGTTCGGTTTGATTTGTAAGTGAAAGTATTAATCGAAGATTCGAACCATCACAACGATTAGGTATTGGTCAACGGTACTAACACAGTTACCACCGGGTATGGTTTCAGTCATTTAAAAGGATTATACTAAAGAGGTCTTTTCAGGATTTGGTTCTGCAGAGAAATCTAAGTTCCCGGTGTCATTACCTACGATACGCAGCCTTTTCGATTCATGCATTTGAGTTATCCTTCTCAAAGCAACGCTACCGGAAGGAAATATTTGACCCAAATGAATACGTTAACTCGAAATAATGGGGTCGTAAAAACTCTTGGCGAAACCAAGCCTAATTAATAACCCATCTAAATAACAATACTGATAAAGATGAAGAAATTTCATCCAAAACAAAGTAAACACAAAAATTCACTTTTTCACTTAATGTTCAGTGCCTTTGTTTAAATAAATTAACCTCTCTTTGGCATCTTTATTATCGTATTTATTCAAAATAATATTTTTACTCACTTAAAAGCGCTTCTAAGAGCTCCTTAAATAAGCAGAACACTTTCTAAGATCGCTCTCGTAAACAGAAAAGTTTCTACATTAAATTCCCTCCTCATTTCGGTTGCCATCACAAGCGGAACGAGAGACGCAGGATACGACCATGGCAATGAAGACGGTCTGAAATGCTGGAGGGCATGCCGACGCCAACTATAGGGGGCTTTATATGGAAAATGGGATGCAAGAAGAGTTAACGCTTAATACAAAGTTTTGGGATTAGGCAGAAAGGTGCACGGGCGAAGATAACAAAATTTCCAAGGAAAATTTTAGAGAAATAATTACCTAGCAATCATCTCCCAGTGCGAGAGAATTTTGGACTTTCTCGAAATTCCATAATGTAAATACCACGTGTAGAAGGAACCTTTAAAGGGTTCATATTAAATATAAGGCCGAATTGGGTAATGATATATAGGAGAAATTTCAAAAAGGAATTTGCATACTGATTTGATCAAAATTTAAGTGAAAAGTTTCTTAGAGCTCTAGTCTGGGATTGACTGCTGTTATGTAGATTGAATCCTAGGCTACTTTGGCCGGGCTAGACCGATTGGAAAGTAGATAGAAGTTATGTGGAATTCTTCAATAATTTATGCATCTGCGTGTCACATGAGACTCTTATCAGTATGTTCTGTAAGTGGGTTTTAATATGTAAAAAAGAATTTTTCGAGTAGTCGAGAGTATGCATTTTAACCTGATGCTCTTGTAACATCTGCCCTTGAGACGAAGGATATGCCGATTTTGTTTTTATGTTTGAAGCTGTCAATGTTAACTCCTCAGAAGCTTTCTTCTTGTTATGAAATTAGCAATTGCCAACCACATAGTTGTTAGGTGATAATACAAAACAGTAAGGACTAAAAAACGTAACTTCACAAGAATAAGCGCATTCTATTTTCCAGACTCCTAATCTTTATTTTTAAGGATTTTTTTATATTCTAACGAGTTCACTTTTCTTGCGATCTGTAACTATTCTCTTATATATATATATATATATATATATATACCTCATTATCATATTCAGCTTGTTCAATCATGTTTCTAAGTGATAATGCAGCCTCCCTTACATATTCACTCTTCAGTGCTTTCCACTTCTGCATGTTTTCAGCTATTCCGGCCATTTTTATGTGCCGGCTACTTTTTTTTATATATTACAGTCCCCTCAAATGTTTGGGCGTCTTTTTGATCATTTGAATCCTCTTGCGTACCACTGCGTTATTCTTGTGGTCCATATACCCTCCAGCCCATCGCCATTTCAAGGATTTCTCTCTATGTATCAAGTCTGTTACTTGGGTCCTATCTCGTACCCACGATAGTCTCTTGATTCCTTCGTATAATGCCCTCTTCGGGGCTCTCTCGTCATCCATGTAGTTAGCACCCTTGTTTCACTAACGTATAGCGGTACTGGTAGGAGTCATTGGTCGAAGGTTTTCTGTTTCAAGTATGTCTTCATTTTAGACTTGAATGACTCGATTATAGTCATTTCCGAAAGCACTCCATGCCATTTTGATTAGTCGATTGATTTCTGGTATTAGTGATCCGGATTTGTGGTGGTATACATATTCTTCGACTATTTCTCTTGTGAGGTTGTCCACTTTTGTATTTCCTTGAGTGCTTATACAATCGTTATGTGATCGTATTTCTAAGCCTACTTTTCCACTAGCTGCGTTGGATTCATTCAGATGTTCTTGTAATTGGTCTTGACTTTTCCCTATCTATCTATACATCTATATAGCCTCTTCATCCTGAGCTTTTTATTTATTTTACTGCTTTTTGTTCTTATAATACACTTCTTTATATTCTTATCTTATTCTTGTGTTCTTATAGTATGTCTCTGAGCTCAGTGTGCTTCATGGCATAGGCCTCCTCTAACATTTTCCACTGGTTTCCACTATTTCTTGCTACTCTTCTCCAGTATGGGCCCGCTGTTAATTTTATGTCGTCTTCCCATCTTGTATTTTGTCTACCTCTACTTATTTTGCCGTCTCTATGGTACCAGTTGGTGACGTCTTTGCTCCATTATTCGTATCTGCTCCGCATCATATGACCGTTCCACCTCGAATTTAGTTGGTCTATTTTTTCAAGAACATCAAAAACTTGAAAACTTTAAAACAAAACTTTAGTTTTGGACCTTATAAACGTATTTCTGTGCTGTCCTAACGTTTTATTCCTAGCATGCTTCGTTCCATTGCTCTTTGACAGTATTTTAGCATGCCTCTATGGTGTCTTGTAAGTGCCCAAGTTTCACAGACATATGTCATGCAAGGTAGTATGCAGGTCTTGAAGACTCTTCGTTTTATTGTATTGCTAATTTGAGTGGATTTCATCATTTTTTTTAGTGACCAATACTTTCTCCAACTGTTGGCTATTCTTCTCGTTATTTCTTTGCTTATCATATGCTTATGGTGTGAAATAATTTGTCCCAAATATATGTATTCATCTACATATTCCAGAGGTTGTGCTTTTAATTGAATCTGATGTGTTTCAGAGTTAGATAGCTTAGTTTTTTCCACATTCATGAAAAGTCCAACTTTCTCGCTTTCTTTACTTTGGTTCTTTATCATTTTCTCCAAGTTATGTTGGTTCTCTTCCAGAAAGATGATGTCGTCTGTAAATCTTGGATGTATTAGTTTTTGTCCATTTATGTTTAAACCGAATTCTTCCCACTCCAATTTTCGGAATATGTTTTCAAATACTGCGAAGAAAAGCTTAGGAGACTGTGGGTCTCCCTGTCGGACTTCTTGTTCGATCTTGAAGGGTGTGCCAAGAGATTCCAATTGAATTTTTGCTATACTTTTGCTGTAGATGTTTTTAATAATATTTATATATACTTTAGCGATGCCTTGGTTCTTTAAGCTTTCCCATATTGTCTCGTGACTAATACTGTCGAAAGACTTCGTGTAATCTATAAAGGCCACAAACAGGGGCTTATTGTGCTCATTGTATTTTTCTAAAACTTGTTTGACTGTATGTATGGGATGTGTAGGAGCAAAATGTCTTCTAAAACCAGCTTGTTCCTTTGGTTGGCTTTCGTCCAGTTTGTTTGCTTTCCGGTCCAATACAATCTTCGAAAAAACTTTATGTATATTGGACCTCAGGCTTATTGGTCTATAGTTTTCAATAACTTCTTTTGGATTTTTTTATGGATAAGGGTTATATGTGACGTATTCCATTGATCTGGAATTATGCCTGATGTTAATACATCATTTAAAATTTTTTTCAGGATTTTTGTCAAGTTCTTCTAGAGTGCCTTTCAATATCTCATTGGTGATCCTATTTGGCCCTGGGGCTTTATCCGACTTTTGACTCAGTATAGCTTTATAGTATAGCTAAGTATAGCTCAGTAGAGCTAAAATTTCAGGTTCAAATACAGGAGTTGATCTCAGTTCTAATTTAGAAGATTCACACTTATTTTGTTACACATTTTTGTGTTTTCTAGAGTAGAGATTTTTATAAAATTCTGTTGCTATGTTGCTGAAGTGTTTTCTAATTTTTATTTTAGTTTGGTTCTTTTTCAGGTTAGGTATTCACAGGTTGTTTTCACGTAGCTCTTTCAGGGCTTTCTTCGTTCCTGCTAATAAGTTTTTTAGTACTTTAGTAGAGGATGAAGGTCAACAGTTCCCTCCTGCTGCTCAAGCTATCACAAAAGGAAGATATGTTGATGATATTTTTGGAGGAGCAGACACTCCTGAACAACTCACTCTTGTTGCTAATGAACTCATTGATATCTGCACGGCGGGCGGTTTTCCACTCGCCAAATGGCACTCTAACGACTCAATACTCCTACAGAACATTCTCAAATCCGAAACGAACACCACTCCAATCTCTTTTGAAGACTGCAGTACCGAAATCCTTGGACTTAATTGGAATTCACTCAACGACACATTTACATTCTCATCCAAAATTCAGAACTGAGGATCGAAACTCACTAAATGCCTCATCTTATCTGAAGTAGCTCAGATATTTGATCCACTAGGATTTGTTTCTCCAGCAACAGTTAGAGCAAAGATGCTTTTACAGGAGTTCTGGCTTCTCAACTTGAGTTGGGATTAACAAATACCACCACAACTCGCCACCAAGTAGCACAACATCAGAGTTAACCTCACAACACTCAATCAAATCACTCTTCCTCGATCGATAAATTCAACCAGCACATCACACTGTGAACTCCATGGCTTTTCTGATGTATTTCAATACGCCATGGCTGCAACACTCTATATAAAAACACACTCACCGTCTACAGGGCCCAAGGTCGCACTCCTCTGTGCAAAGACAAAAGTCGGACCTCTCAAGAAACTCAAGATCTCACGGCTAGAGCTAGTAGCTGCCCAAATGCTCGCTAAACTCACTCAGTATGTTCAAGCTACTCTACAAGTGAACAGATATTTGTGGACGGACTCAACAGTCGCACTCACATGGATCAAAACTCGGCCAGACAGATTGATGGAATTTGTCCAGAACAGAGTCTTGTATATCAAAGATCTTGTGCCTAGTGCACACTGGCGCCATATTCCGGGCAAAGACAATCCTGCTGACTGTGCATCTTGAAGCGTCACTCCTGCACAACTCACGTCACATAACCTATGGTGGTCGGGACTCACTTGGCTCACTAAATCTGAAGAAAACTGGCCAGAAAATGTACCACTCAACGAGCAGGCCTACTCTATCGAGGCTAAGCCTGGACACTCTTTAGTTGCAACTACTCAAACTCCAACTCAATGGAAAATTATTACCAAGTTCTCAACACTCCAAAAACTCCTTCGTATGACTGCCATAATAATCAAAGCCACAAAACTCATGAGAAGAGTATCTCGAATTCAACATGTCATCACTCCAACAGACTTACAAACAGCACGACTATTCTAGGTAAAGTCTACGCAGGCAGCTTACTTTTCCTATGAACTCGAACTCCTAACCAGCAATCTGACACCACAAATCTATGAAGACGGACTTCTAAGACTTCGTGATCGGCTACAACAATCAACACTCGATCCTGAAGGCAAACATCCTGCAATTTTGCCAAAACACTCACCATTCACTCAACTCATTATTGAAGACACTCATCGACGAACTCTACACGAAGGTGTACAACTCACTCTAGCAACTCTCAGACAAAAATACTGGATAATTGGTGGTAGACATCCAGTCAAGTCTGTAATTCTCTCTTGTGTTAATTGTACTCGTCAAAGAGGTGAATGAGCACAGCAACTAATGGGCCAACTACCTCAAGCTGGAGTGATTCCCTCCAGAGCCTTCACATATACTGGAGTGGACTATGCCGGGCCTCTACTCATCAGAACATGGAAAGGACGAGGTTTAAAAACAGCCAAAGATGGATTTGTGTTTTTGTGTGCATGGCATCATCTGCAGTGCACCTTGAGCTAGTTGGTGACTGCACTACAGACTCATTCATCGCTGCATATCGAAGATTCATTTCGCAGCGTGGCATTACTCACACTTTATACTCCGATTGCGGCAAAAACTTTGTTGGAGCAGATGCTGAAATCAAGCGGCTCTTCACTCAATACACTCATAAGCACGATATCATCTCAAAACTCATCATGGACAGTGGCACTCAATGGTCATTTAATCCACCTGCTGCTCCACATATGGGTGGCAAATGGGAATCGATGGTTAAATCGATCAAATATCATCTCAAGAGAGTCATCAAGGATCACACTCTAACCTTCGAAGAACTCACTACACTCCTCAATCAGATAGGAGCACTGCCAAACTCAAGACCACTCGAACCTCTGAGCGATGACCCTGACGATCTCTTTGCTCTCACACCTGGACACTTCCTCACTGGATCAGCACTGACGTCACTACCAGAACCATCTCTCACAGACACTCATATCACTCGGTTGAATCACTGGCAGTTAGTTCAACAACGCACTCAACAAATCTGGGAGCGGTGATCACGATATTATCTCCAGAAACTCCTCACTACAACAAAGTGGTTCTATGAACGAGATGACATTCACGTCACCTCACTGGTGCTCATCAGTGATGAACGATTTCCACCCTCCAAATGGCCATTGACGCGGGTTATTGATCTTAAAACTGGGAAGCACGATCTTGTTCGGGTTGCTACCCTCAAAACAGCACCCACGATACTTACCAGGGTGGTAGCCAAACTGGTACCACTCCCAGTCATCACCACTCCAACTCAGCAGACGGCAGACGACACTTCCGGCCGCAGCACTCAAGAAAACACTCCAACTAATCAACAACTCTGTTGTTGATGGCGAGCGGAATGTAAAATATTCCATATTTTTTAAATTCTGCGCGCCGTCAGTCACATATGGCAGCACTCCTCAGTCACTCCAGCAACTGCGGCCGCTTGCAGGTCACGAACTCAAACCTCTACCGGCATCATTTTTTCCCGTGAACAACGTCAACGCAAGCGATCTTTTCTCACTCCAGCTTCTAAAAGTTTATCTTTAATTTTTACAAAGACTTAGGCTAAGCTATTTATATAAAAGAAAAACAAATGAGAAATAAATTGCAGTTCTAATCAAAAAACGGTGTCCTTGTCCTACCCCTTTTTGTGCGGAAAACTCTGGAGTGTCTGCTAGTACTTTAACCTTTGCACGGGCATTGCGGTAGATGTTAGCTAGTACTTCCACGTATGGTTTGTCTATGTCGTGCGTTATTAAAGCATTTATTATTTCATCAAGGAATACTGAGTCAAACGATTTCTCAAAGTCTATAAAGGCCAATGGTAGGGGTTGCTCATACTCTTTATACATGCTCAAGGCTTCCAGGAACGTGTGGATATGGTCTTTAGTGCTGTATCCACGTCTGATACCGGCCGACCCCTGTGGCTGTTCGGCATCTAGGACTATTTGTATCCGGTTACTAATGGGCTTCGTGAATACTTTGTAGAAGACCGGTAGTTGACTAATTGGTCTGTAGTTCCTTATATCTTCTTTGCTGCCTTTCATGTGGGTCAGTATTATTTTAGCACTACTCCTGGCGTTAATGCAATCAGTGTAACTTCCTTTCAATGTATTCCAGGTACATTATTTATATATTTCAGTATATATAAATATATATTTATATATATACATATTCATATCTAAGGTTTTCATTTATAATTATAAGGCTATACATATATACATTAATTTTTTTTTATGTGTACATAATTTATACCAAATATCTAGTTCATTTTCAACAAGTGGGAGATGATTTGAGCTACTTGGTGTTTCCTGTGTACTAAAACGATCGCACCTGCTTACAAGAGCTTAGCTACAGCCTCCAAAATCAGACTTTGGTCAAAGTGCGTTTGAGTGTGCATTAAATTTTGAGTTCCATAGGATATGTAATACCCAAATAAATGGGTTTCAGATATATGAAACTTTATAGTATATAAAACCGCCAAAAAAATTTAATAGAATGTGTATTTGGAGCAATCGAAAATTGTTTCATAGTTCCTGTGAAATCACTTTCTCAGGTAAAGTCTACCGCTGCGTTCATAGGTTCGTGACTAATCCATTCTTTTGCATTTGAAAATTCATTCATGAAATGACTGAAAATGAAATGATTCATACTGTACCGTGTACCATACTGTCAAAGTATTCCAGAATCTTAGGAGCGTTTCGATCCATACCCTGATTAATGTTAGCCAAAAGTTAAAACCTCAACTTTCCATCCACTACGCAGTGACGAATAGTTCAAGGTTGCTTCAGAATCGATCGATTCAAACCATATATCCTGTGTGATGTTCATGATCGAGGATCGTATTGCAGACAATGAGGGCGTTGAATCAACGAATAGGCAAATTAGAAGGTAAGGAAAGTTTAAGCTACGAATTGAGTACTTCTGTCAGTGTAAGACTTTAAATATATGCTCGAAACACATCCAATATCATCCTCAGAATCTTGCTATCTCTAGGAATCGTTCCTTCAAGGGCTTAGTTAGCGACGGAAGAGAAGACTGCAGACTGAGAGACTTTTAACGTAATAATGCACGAAATTCCTGCCTAATAGAGTACTTCTTAATTTACACCGTCCTGTATGATAGAAGCGAGCATCTATTTGTGATAAGGAAAACACTCTTTCAATAATGCTACCCGAATAGAAATCTCTCGTTTTCATTTCGCAAATCCCATTTTGGTTCTGGTTTCATCTTGGCTGGTATTCGTGAGCTTAAAATGAGGCGGCTCTAACTCTCATCATAGTTCAAGTTATATATTGAATTTTTGTGCTACAACAAGGAATTGGCTAATCTGAAGAGTGCTGGATATTAAAACATTTCAGCCTTTCAATTGTCGGGGTGACACTGATTATGTGTCGAACACAAACTTCAACCTTGTGTTTAGCACAACAAGGATCACTTGCAAACCATGTCCTTTGCTTGATCAGCAAAGATTTAAAATCACGTAGAAATAATTAGAGTTTCTAATTAGAATAGAAATAATTAGAATAGTGATGATGAGTTTAGTCCAATTTAGTGGGCCGGTTATCAACCAACTGATCGACGCTCTTTTATTCGCTGCATCCTATAATTTACCAAACTTCTTCAATGGAAAAGAGTGGGTTGTAAAACCAATCATGCCGACTACACGAACACTTAGCTGGAGTGAGAGGCAAAATCTGAATATTTCTATTTCATCTCATGTGCAAGAACGTAAGATTTTCTAGGTAAACACGTGGAGAATGTCAGATAAATATATTCATTTCAAGCTCGGTAAGGACCAACTGACTCAAAAGCCCAAACCATAGCGTAATCACTAACCTGCGCTGACACTGTGGACAAACTAGCAATGAAATGACAATGACAATGACGACTCCAATTTTAAAGATGACAAGTGAAGTGAGCATTAAAATTATCTTAAATTCTGCAATTGCACACAGTGATTTACATATACAGTGTAACCTCCATAATTGCAACCCCCGTTAATTGCAATACTCGAAATTTGCAAAGGCCAATATTCATCTATTGTTGACTCTAAAGTTGCAACTCTTGTTGCAATTTTAGAGTCGAAATCAAATCAAGACCGTTACTTTGCAATTTCCTACCCTGTTGTATGCACTCACAAGATATTTATTGGAAGTCTAGTGGCAGAATATTACATATTTTCCGGTACATCCCCTTATACGCGTGCTTGTCAAGTGATATGTTCATGTGATTTTCGTTTAAATTTCGTTTTCTTACGTCGCTCGTGTGATTTATTTGAAAATGTCGGATACAAAAGCACATAAGTTTTTATCATTTAAAGATAAAGCGCAAGTTATAACAGATTTCGAAACTGGTTCATCTATTGCCGCCTTATCTATCAAATACGGCGTCAACAAATCGACAATAAGCCGTATTATGAACAACCAAAATAAATTCAAAAAATTTGTGGCCAATGCAGAATTTGGATCCGATAAACGGAAAACGATGCGCCAGTCTGAATTTCCGCTGAAATTGTGCTGTATAATGGGTTTTTTGGATCAACGATCAAAAAACATACCGATGTCTGCGGAATTGCTGAAGGAAAAGACAAAATTTTTTCACAACAAAATTCGAGAGAATTCGAATGGATTCAATGCAAGCAACGGTTGGTTCATAAAATTTAAAAAGCGACACGGGATCCGGCGTCTGAAAATTTGTGGAGAAAAGCTGTCAAACAATGCAGCTGCCATTGACCAATTTGTTGAAAAGTTCCATTCCAAAATCAAGGAATTGCAATTGAAGCCAGAACAGATATACAACGCAGATGAGTCTGGCCTGTTCTGGAAGCTTCTTCCAGAAAAAACTTTGGTGAATTTCCGGGAAACTTCAGCGCCTGGACGGAAAACTAATAAGGAGAGGATAACTTTTCTAGCATGTACAAATTTAACCGGATCGCATAAAGTTAAGATCCTAGTGATAGGAAAAGCCAAGAATCCCAGGTCATTCAAAAACGCTGGAGATCTTTCTGTGGTGTACACAAACAGTGGCAACACTTGGATGACGAGATGTTCATTCGACTACTGGTTTCAAAACGTGATTAGGCTGACACAACTTTTTTACAAAAAAGGCTTGTTAGCCCAAATTGTAGGTTCTGAGGAATCGGACACGGAGCAAATAATTAAGGGAATAAACTTAAAACACGCCGTATGTCATTTATGTGGAGCATGGGCGAAGGTCAGATCACACGTTATTGAAAAATGCTGGGAAAAATTCATGACACAAGTCTCTGATTGGATGGAAGAGGATGACGTTCCGCTGAGTATCATAAGATCAGAAATGCAGTGCATGAAAGATTTAATAGACCCAATAGGTGATCTTCTGAAACAAATTGGGCCTGATGATAATTTGACATCAGATGATATTGATAACTCGATTGTGGAAACTGGAGCTGAGATTTGTTTTGAAGAGATAGACGACGATGAAACAAAGTCAGATGACGAAAGCACCTTGGAGATAAGAGTCAAAAAGATAAAAAATGAAGACGCAGTACGAAGCTTCAACATTTGTATTGAATAAGCTGAACAGAATAACGAAAATCTTCAGGATATAATCGCTTTGCAACGATTGAAGGAAAAAGCTATTGTGAAGCAAGGAAAGAGCCAGAAGCAGGCAACACTTTTAACTTTTTTGAGAAAATCTGAATACATGTGTTTGAAAAATAAAGGTGTAAGAAAAGTTTTTGTTGCGCTCATTCTTTTTGAATTGCAAAATATTTTTTTTCAATAAAAATAACTTCATTTGTGTTAATTGGTTGTTTTTCTTCACAAAAAGTACTGACCCGAAAATTGCAACATTTCGAAAATTGCAACATTTCGAAAATTGCAACAAGTCTGTGTTTCTATTAGTTGCAATTACCGAGGTAACACTGTACTATTACAACGGCAATTACTACCACAATTACTACCACATGCATCTATTTTGTCATTTAATTTGGCCTTAATGATCTCGCAGGTCATCTATAGTGTTTAATTTCTAAGCTCTCTATCTTACAAAGCTCGCTATATTTGGTTTTTTCGTTGTGATTATTGAAACAATTAGAAGATCCATATTTTAAACCACGAGAGGAAAAGAAAAATTTATTCAACAAACACAACAGACAAACAAACAAAAACTCCGGATGAATCTTTACATTACTGAACTCATCCTTATATAGCCGCTTAAGGTGATCCCTTGTAAGTATGATTTTTCTTCATCTACAAAAAGACAATTTCTGCCTCTTAATTTCTGGCTCAGTGGATTGCAGATAGAGCAAAACTACGGCATAGTTAAGAAAATTCATTTTTTGAATAATTCATTTGTTGATTTTTCGTTTTCAGAAGTTCATTGTTTGGCCTCAACCCTGTTTCTGTAAATGTCTTACTCGAAATCATAATAGCAATGCGTATTTTTCCTGCGTCTCGTATATCGTTGTTAAAAAAATACAATACAAACCTTCTTCCGAACTCAAATTAGCAGTTACCAGACAAGTGAGTCTTTCAGCTATAGTGTCAAAGCCTTGCATTAAACCGACTTCCTTTTGAATTCTTGAAGCCTTGAGTTCCATCCGGTTTACTAGCTTTGTTTCATCACTACCATATTTGCTGCACAATGCAAAGACAGTGGTATTGGATGACGACAATGTCAACTAATGAAATGAGGAAAAAATAACAATAGCATTAAAAGTCGTGTGATTTAAATCACTATTGTCATCTGGTTTGTTTTTAAAGGCCTTGCTGCTGCTCTTTCAATGAAAATACTAATGCTGGAATCATAACTGTGTTCACATTATAACCAAGAATCCAAAAATTTAAAGTCCATATCTTATTTTGCAAAGATATATATTGATTCTTTTAAGGATCACCCCATTTGACATCCTTCAAAGATATTTGAGTGTCTTTTCTTCCAAGCTGCAGAAAAAATCCATCCCCATCGGAGAAAAACATTTCTGCATTTGAAACATTTGAAAATAATTTGAAAATGTATGTAATATGAAAATGGATGTAATAAAAATTTCAGGCAAGAAACATTTAAATAGTCAAAGTCAAAAATAAAAAACTTAATGGCCCAAATTGCAATTGCCTCAAAGAATTTAGCATATGAGTATCTCCATTGGAATCGTGGTCTTGTGTACTCAAATTCGAAGCATACTTTATCTTCTTATCGGTTGCCCGTGTATATATGTGATATATAATTGGGACGCAGTCAGAATCAAAAACATATCGATTCATGTCTAAATACATGAATGCTTCAGGAGGAACAAAGCCAGTAGTGAGGCACGTCACAATATACTCATCTGCAAGATGGAACGGCTGGGAGATCTAGGGATTTTCACTTACAGTTACAGATCTTGCAGTATGATTCCGAAGAAGTCTCAACATAAAGATATCGACTCTCGTCCCTTTAGCCAATCCGTCTCAGGCTTCCTGTACAAAACAGCACATGCATGAAGAGATTTCCTTTCAAAAACTGTAAGTAAGTATCTTTCCAAAGTACTAGCACTCTGAATGTACCAAATCTGACATCAATATGTCAAAATTTGTCTAACCAGGGTCGTACCTAGAATGAATGAGGCGACAAAGAGCCTTTTTGTGCTTTACTCAGCATCATTTTGACATGATCTGTATAGTACAGGTATTGATCGAGATGAACACCGAGTCATCAAACACAGGATTTATGTGGAACCCTTTTTGAACTACCCTTGCCAGTCATAATGTGGAAATCCTTCCAATTTTGTTTCAGGTCTTAGCTGACCCCCGCAGCGTTGTTCGAAACAAAATTGTTTCGCACTTCTGCGTATAAGTTTTCATTTGCCAAGTATCGGTATAGAGTTGAACATCATTAAACACTTTTTGAAGTTTCTCTGGGCAATTGTTGCTTTTCGGTCTGCTGTAAAGATGATCACATCATCAGCAAACGCTACCTATAATCACGTTGATGAGACATTAAAATCAAAGCCATTCAAATGTTTGCGAATGAATATTGAGAATAACAAAGGCGCAGTAATTGTACCCAGCTGTAGACCATTCAAGACCTTGAAATCGTGCATTGTCATCAGATTTCCATCAGTTACAACAAATGAGTGAAAACAGTTAAAACAAATTGCACATCATGGCGAAAAGGTTTCTAGGGAACCTGTCCTGAAGGAGTTTAAAAATCAGTTTATCCAACCACACCATATCGAAGGCTGTCTCCGTAGCAATTACAAACGCTCCAACACATTCTCTATCATTTAGTTTCCAACAGATGGCAGACACGAAAACCAAATCCCTGACACGAAAACGAAATCGGCAATTCGGCATCAACTCATATTTCTCAATATGGGCGTTAAATGCTTTATTTAGTGTCACTTCAAACACCATGCTGATGTTAGGCAGCAAGTTGATTGGGCGATAGCTTTTAGATCGGAAAAAACTTAGCCTTTATTCACTCAGTTCGAAAATATAAATTGCTCAATATGTTATTGAAGAATGTGCAATATGTTGTTGAACAATGTGCAATTATTTATAATAGCAACCTCAGGGAAACGTTGGAAGGCTATGTTCGGAATACCGTGCATACCAAATTATTTCTTGTTGTTTATTCTGCTAAATATGAAACACAAGTCTTCATAGCAGACGAAATAACCAATAAGATTGAAGCTCGGTATGAGGTCTGATGTCAATGTTTCATTGAAATGAAGAATTGGTTTCCCGTGTAGTCTTGATTTGAAGTCGGAAGCTTTTGCTTCAATGACCTCTGGAAATGTTTGATTTCCTCTGGCAGGATACGGCAGACGAACCAATTCGGAATGTTTTCTGATCAGGGTCCAGGGTGTATATAATCCTAATTCCGTTTCTATCCGAAGCCGTACTATAAATTTGAATACCAGCCCTATCGAAAAGATTTATCTCATAACCAGTGACGCCAAGTCTCGATATCTTCACTCGAAACCTCTTACGGAATAAACTATTCACTTTCGTGAAAACGACATCTTGATCCTATGGGCCAAAAGCCCTCAGTTTTTCCGCGCATTGACTGCTGACCTCACTCCTGAAGCATGAAAAGATTATGTTCCGGACATTTTTCAGGTGTAATTTCAACTAAGTCAACGAAGGATAGTTGTATTCAAAAATCGCCTACAAAGATTGTTTATGCTGGTGAGAAGAAGGTATTTTAATCTTTTTAACCTTGCGATGGTTGATGTTTCATATGCTTCCATGTTGTTTCGATGTTTAATCTTGGGCGATACTTTCTCAGTAGTTTCCAACACTAGCTTCTTATCTTCGACAAATAAAAGTGGATTTCATTGTTAGTTAGATTTCTATCATTAGGAAGCATTGAAGAAGCGTTACCGTCTTCAAAAAGAGGATATTGCTTCTGGTAACCCCTACTAAACATGTTTTAAAACATTTCCCAATCCGTTTTTTTTTAAAGTCAACTGATGATTTTCATGATGAACTGGAATGTGGACATCAAGAAATCATACCTGGGATATCGATTTCCGTTACGACTGCATTGTGGTCGCTGTCATAAGGAAGCACCTTATGGTAGTTTCCGTTGAGGAATATTAAAGTTGAATTCAAGTCTTGCATTAGGAAATGCAAGAAAGCAAAGGACCAAATATGAATTAGTCCTGGGATAGGTTGGGAGGTCGATAGATTCCACTAGTATTCAATTTGGTTCTCTGTGAATAACGATTTCAGGTATACACCTTTTGAATTATTATTGACGTTCAGCCATGATGTAAGCCGGGCGTTAAGGTCACCGGCAAGAATAAGCTAATTATGAAGCCTGTTTAATTCAAGTGTTTCAAAGAAGAAATATCGCTCTTCCTTCAACTTTGGAACGGCCACCTCAAGAAACTCAAAGTTTTAAATTCGACTTTATTAATATGTTGGAAGCGAAAGGGTCTACAAACCAATATCCCGGCGCCACCTCCTCCATCACCGTTTACCCTTTTCCTAGGAATTCAAAATTCTTGAAGGTCATGCAGTGCCATGAGTCGAGGGTGTTATAGTGATAAACATGATGTCTGGATTTTGCTTAAAAATGAATTCAAGGATATAGTCACGTCGATCTGGAGTAACAATGGAGTTGATGTTGATCGAGATGAGATGAAGCTTATCCATGGCAATGTGACTTGGATGACAAGTTATTTTGAGACATTTGAAAGATATCAGGATATATCACCAATATGATGCTGGACAACCAAAACAAGACCGCAGTTTTCGCGGTATAATTTTTCTTTAGGCTCCGTCTGAACCAATTTGTACTCACCGGGGGCGTGAACGTCTTTGCAGTTGGCAGCCGAATGACCACATTTTTGACACCGGTAGTACTAGTTGAATTCTCTCTTTTCGAGGCATTTCTACCTCATCACTCTGGAATACTAGTACCTGTTTTGTTGAAGGGTACTTGAACTGGTTTTGTTTGAAATTTGTACCACGTAAAGTCGTAAATTCTTCTTTAGTACGGTTTATCTTAAATTTCTGGTGCAGCTTCCTTAAGCAGGAAGAAGATCACGAAGAACCTCAACCAAAAGTTCTGCTTTCTTCACATATTGGGGTATAGGTGAAGTGTGGAACTTCCCCAAAATTTAGCGCATCTTTAGCTGACTTGAAATCAACAATTGATTTTGTACAGATTAAATTAAATTCGTGATGTCTAATAAACTTACTCTCAAAAGTTCTACTACGTATGCAAGTCGCTGGATCGTTTTATATACTATGTCTATGTTTGGAGACCAAAAATATTGACCTAGGATGCACTCAGACATTACCGAAAACATAAAATATATGCTTTATTTATCCTTACTTACAAAATTTTACATTTTTGTTCGACTTCCCCATTTCGATGTGCTCTATGAACAGATTGAAGCATTAAAATGAACAATACACCCCTGGGAAGTAAATTTAACAGAAATTTCAAGTTCTCCAGTAGTGAAGTTCGTTTTGATGTTGCCGCAGGCCAAAATTAACTCTGGGTAGCTTGGGTCCACCGGGCCTTGCTTCGTGGGTCTCGAGGACGCGTTTCGGCTGCATACAGCCATCTTCAGCTTGAGAACGAGCTGAAGATGGCTGTATGCAGCTTGAGAACGAGCTGAAGATGGCTGTATGCCGCCGAAACGCGTCCTCGAGACCCACGAAGCAAGGCCCGGCGAACCCAAGCTACCCAGAGTTCTCCAGTAGTCTTTGATTACTTCATTAGACCCCTTGTAAGCGTCCTGAATTTTTCAGCAATATTTGTATTTATTTTATTTATTTGTATATTTTATTTATTTTTATTTATTTATATATTTTATTTATTTTTATTTATTTTATTTATTTTATTTTCTAATTTGATAGTTTCATAGCTCTATTATTTTAATAAATGTTTTACTTTTATCCCATAAAACATTCTATTACTACTACAATACTCTACGATAATTGTGGATTTTTAATATTTCGAGCTGATTTCCCAACCTAAAATTCTAAAATATTAACTGGTGTTTTGTCACTGAATGTCACACAAAAACATCCGACAATTAAAACAACTTAGAGTGATCCCACGATTTTTTTCGTCTACGACGCCTTTCAAGAATTTATATTGTTAAAGTAAAATCGTATGGTCCCAAATAGTTGGGGAGTAGACAGAATTGAGACTCAGTGGAGCGCTCAAAAAAACCTGTCTCACTAAATACGCTTAAAAACTATCTGAAATTCGCGTAAAATTTCAGATCGTTGAAATCGTGTCCTGGATGATATATGTTAGTGGAACCATGTAAAGAAAATTGTCAAAAATCCCTGAAGTGAACAGGAGAACGGCAAAAATACATGATTCTAGCTGCCGACTATGTATGTCATTTGAGAGTGCTAAACTAATTTTCTTAAAGTTATCTGAAAGTGCTTATCTGCAGTGATAACTTGAGACTATTGAGCCCTTGGAAGCTTAAATTCAACGTGTCTTTGCCGAATATGAACAAAAATGCTGGGATAAGTGACATAAAATCACTCAAATCTTTTTGTTTCTGTGGCCATCACAATTATTCGCTTTCGTTTCGTTAACATTAAAACTTTCATATCTGGAAACTAGATGTCCTTAACTTCAACGCGAGGATTCCAGTAAATCCAAATGTTTTTGATCAATCCCATTCGGGTGGGGTGTCTTTGCAGTTTAACTATATAATGAACATTTGAACCAACCAATTCAATCGTCATCAAAGGGACACGTCAGATTCCTGGAATCTATGTTAGATAACAACGTAATGTATGTTCCTCCGTAGAATATAGCCAATCATTAAGATTCAGAGGATTTCCTTAATGAATATGTTTTGGGTGTAAAAGGATGATGGTGAAACCCTTCTAGCGAATTTTCGTCCCCACTTTGAAATATTGTCTGATCAGTAGACCTTTAAACGAAAAGTAAACAAACATGAAAGTGTGTTTTTATAGTTTTCCAAGGGTTTTCCTATGAAAGTGAAGAGCAAACAAACCTTTGAAAGGGATAGTAACACATTTGTTTGTTGCAGAATACCCAGCTATTTTGGATCTCAGTATCTCTTTCTCTGATTCCCTAATTTCATGGCCTATAGTTCCACGAAACAATATTATCCACGCTCAAAGAAAAAAAGGACTAAATTTTCACTCTTCACGCGACTCTTGAATGTATAGAATGATCATGATGCATTTACAGCTAGTTTTTTTGTGTCTCTCCTTGCTGTGGGTTCAAATTGAATACACTTCATTCAAATTGACTTATCCGTAAATTAATATGTTCGCGTCTAACTGGTCCAAAGCGATTTCTAGCTTCCTTCATATTTTAGTAGTGGCTCAATTTTCAGCCCTAACAGACAAAAAACGTGTCTACCACAACCGTTTTCAATCAGTTTTGATTAAGTGCTGCACGCTCAACACATTATATCTGCACGGAAATATCTACGTTATGGGAATTTCCTACATGCGTATAAACGTTTGCATCCTTTGGAATGGGCAGCAGTGAAACTCAATAATTTAGAATCATGATAGTGTGTAGGGATTGAAACAAATTAAAGACCGTATTCAAATGAATTCAACCACTTGCCAGCCACAAAGGAAGCCAGAAGCGGGAATATATGTCCTTTTCGTAAATTTCATTCCCAAAAGGGATTCTCTCGAGAACAAAGGCCGTATGTCCGCAAATGCTCCATAAGAATGCTATACCAATGGAAATTTTGTGGATAGGAAGTTTGGTTTTCCGTTTTACAGTTTTGTTTCAAGATACTGAACTCAAGTGTTTTTTCGGCTTCATACATACATTTACCAACTGAATGACTTGCCAAACGATTGAAAAAGAAAGAGAGGGACTGAGATTTTCCAATTTACAAATTTCAAGTGAACAGTGGTTTTCATGTTTGAAAATTATGTTGCAAACTTTAGCGAAACCTCATTGGAACTAACATTTGCTTGTCCGTTTCATTTTACAAGTTCTCGACATTTCCTTAATAGTCAATGGGAATCCTGATGCATCAAATGTTTTGCGGATGAATCAAGACTGGGCTGATTGAAAATGCTACTTGCTTGGAAATTTCAGATAGGCTGCAGACTATTTTAGACATTGGTAGTACCATCTGGATAATTGGTGGCGATTTAGTTTCAAACTGATGTTTGCGAACATCCTGATATATGATTATATACCGTTTTAATCTCGACACTCAATCTACATATCTGCTGAATGTCCACAGGACGTTTATCGCCAGCGGCGAGAACAACAACATCCTTTTCATTTAATTACGCCCGAAATACAGACAGCGCATAACCTATCGCACCAGTGATGACATCATACCGACAGCGCCCTTTGGCGAAATGGTGGCAATTTCCCATTAGAAAATTTACGGCAATCTTATATGGAACATTTAATACAGCGATGCGTTTTATTTAACGAGGTTAAGTTTATACGATTACGCTTTGAAGGTGCCATAAAGCACTTTGATAAAATATTTTAGTTGGTATGTTTTATAATCAGATGTGTTTAGGAGGGATATGAAAATTTACGAACATGAATGGTGGCACCTGCAAGGATATGCCCCGTACAAAGTAGGCCCATGAAGCGAGCATGAAAACTCGTAACATACCATTCAGCCTACCAAGTCAATTTGCCATTTACAACCGAAACGTGTAATGCCAATAAAAATACCCAAACACAATTCGCACTTTGTAGACGGTAGTTTATTAGGTATTTACTCAAGCTACTTTGTTTTGACGGTTATGTAAAAGGAGCGAACGAGAGCAAGGACCTGGTCGGGTGTATCGTCATGACTTCGGGTGAATATACAGATCAAATAAACGGATAAGAGTTTTCGTAAGTATCGATGCAAAACTTCAAGACAACTTATTCGTTTGAATATTCAACGAACTTAATTTCGGCTCCTGCTTCCACATTAATTTGATCGAGGAGCATGTTCCGAACGCAGCCGGCAGGACACTAAAGAAGTTTCAATAATGTTTCCGAATGCCCGATAGTAATTATTGTTTCCAGTTCAGGATATGATATCAACAATCAAATTTAGTATGCCAATAAAATTATATTTAACGACTTGTTATGATAAGTTCGGAGCCATCGCGCTGGGCAAAGTTTTAATATTAGTGAAACTTAAGTGTAGTTTTAGACTGTAATTGATTTCAGGATTATTGATAAAGCAACGTGAGCATATGTTGTAAAGTGAAGTTTTAGTCCTGTAGCTTTCACCATCATAAAAATGATTTGAAATGCTATAATTATTTTATTCTAATGCCCGAAGTAATGTGACAAATAGTTACAAGTTAGGTTCCCGGTGTGACAGTCGTGTTGTCATTGGGAGTCCGACATTCAAAGGTAAACAGCCTTCATCTTTCAACAAAAAGAAAATACTTTATTCTATTACAAGGACATCATATAAAAATCCTATAAAAATGGCTTCACAGATCACAGCCAACATAAGAACGTTTTCTGAGAAAACAACCTCCAAAATAACATTCAATTTTGTACTCAGAATTGCTGCGACATATAATTCAATATACCTTTTGGTTTCACTACATATATTTCCGTTTAGGTTGCTATATGGGACGCATAAAATCAGGAGCTAATTTTACGCTAGCCTCAAACAAACACTATAGAATATACGAATGCCTGCTCAGAAGCTTGAAAATCAGATAGTGATAGTAGGAATGCTCATCAATTTCAACACAAACGAACGAGAAAAGTATTCATTGCAAATACAAGTGCTCAGATTATTTTTAAAGAAAACTCGTAATGCATTTTTGATGAGTATTATAGATGCTTCGTCCCGCTTCAAACCCGCGTTTAAAAGTGCAAGAAGAGAAAAAGTTATAAGTGCTGGATAAGTTATGTAAGTATGAGAATGATTCAACCCAGTTTCAGTTCTATACCATAAATGACTATCAGATATCTAACGAAATCCACTTAAAAAATATTGATTCATTAAACACAAGCGTAAAGTCTTGTGCATTCGTAGAAAAATTAAAGCTGTACAGGCATCAAAAAGTGCATCATTATCAGATGAACATTAAATGTCAGGTGGTTTATTCGTTGTTATCGGTTTTTAATACAAATTCATAACTAATACTCGATCACATTCAATTGTAAACGGAAGGTAATCAACAAAAAGTTGCTTTAAAAAACTCCCACAAGGACCAATTCAAGCTCAAAATCAAGGAACGAAAATGTACTATTTAAGTAACTACAAAAGGTAAAAAGCATGAGCATGTATGGCTTAGATAATTAACAGAATATAAACTTGCAAATCACACTTGTGAACAGGAATCTTTTTCGAAGCCACCTGGAATGTTTATTCAAATTCAACATATCATATAGCCCCTGCACTCGTATCAGAATGCTTGGTTTGAGTAAAACTTGCCCAACAGTGCGTCCGGTAACTAAAACCCCTACATCACTTTCATAGCGAATCCAGTCTGGCTCATCTGACAGCTAAGGCTCGAACACTGCTGTCCTAGAGATGCGGGCCAAGAATGTAACCCTATGCCAAACAAGATGTGGCAAATATTGTTCGGTTCCTGTTTTTTGCTTCCTGGGTAAGCATTTGATCCCTCAGTAAATCTTTCAATATTCAGATTACATAAAAAGTTTGCTAAACAGGAACTCAGAATTTTCAAGGATGGAAAAGACACACTGGTCAAAAAGTCAAACTCCAACAGGTGTCATCTCCAATCATCTCCATGTCATGGATCTACGCGTGATAATTTTTTAGGAAAAAATAACTGAAAAAAACTAAACTGTACTTGAGGTACAAGCCCGAATTCTCTGAAGGAGCTTTTGAAAAACAAAGATAATCTGAACTCTTTATATCGTGCAATCTAACGTCCTTTGATATTTCCTTTAAGAATTTCGAAATTGGGCAATGAGCCAAAAACGATTTGCGTTGTTAGATAATACATCCAACGTCCTATTTTAAGCTTACCTCGCAACATATATGACATAGTAGTTTGCTTAGCAGTAGGTTTAACAATATTGGTAGTAGTAGCAGTAGTAGTAGTAGCAGTATTATTATTATTATTATTTGTACTGGGGTCCACTTGCTGGAAAATAGTATTGGTCAGAATCGGTCCTTAGCTCCCCATGTGTAGTACTATTGTATGCAGATGGTATATCCTGTGGGCCTACAAAAGCCAAGGAGTTAACCCAGTTCTGTGGTCACCAAGTGTTCCAATTTTGTTATGTCAGTACACCTCAGCCAAATAAGGCGTTTGCTGGCCAGGCTCGCGCAATCTAGAAGGAAGTGTTCTGTACTTTTTTCCTCCTCGCCGCAAGCTCGGCAGGTGTCATCCGTTTGGATTCCTATTCGTATGGCGTGTTAACCTAGAAGATTATGGCCCTAACTAACTAACTAACTCTAACTCTATTTCTGTTTTTACCAGGAGTTGTTTTT
Source organism: Stratiomys singularior (assembly GCA_954870665.1). NCBI lineage: Eukaryota > Metazoa > Arthropoda > Insecta > Diptera > Stratiomyidae > Stratiomys > Stratiomys singularior. The sequence continues at coordinate 124,355,733 of OX940878.1, read as the reverse complement.
TCCTTGTTTTATTAGGGTGAGGTCAAAGAGTAGAAGCAATAAGTGTTGTTATTGTTGCGTTAGTTGTAGTGGAAGTATTAGTTTCAAAGTCAAATCAAAAAGTTCCCGGAATTAATTCAGGCAATCAAAAATACGGATTTATACATCAAAATCGATATTGTCCTTTTCAAAGTATTTCCCATCCACTGCAACGCACTTATGGCAGCGCTTGATCCAATCCTTGAAACATTTTTTATATTCGGTCGGCGACCGCATAGGGAAAATTCGCAAGGAGCCAAATCAGGTGAATTCGGTGGTTTTTGAATGGTATTCGTTTCTTTGTTAGCCAAATGTTCATGGACAACGATAGCATTGTGCGACGGTGCGTTATCGTGGTGCAAGATCCACAATTTGTTTGCCCACAAATCCTGATCCGTATAATAAATGTTGGTTCGCATTCGGCCTTGGTAATCAAGTCTTTTGTGACGTCAACGCGATACTTTTTTTTCGCATGCTTTCGGCACCAGCTTTGCGGCTTTAACTCCTCAGCCATCTCTCTAATGGTCATCTATTCTTTGAAATTGTTGATGTTTACGTCGATTTTTGATGTCGGTGGCCTGGCACTGCGTTCATCATCGCAAAAATACATTAAGGTTTGAACGCACAGTTTTCTGTGCATTCATACCACTGTCAACTATCCGTACTTTGAGAAAATCTTTGAGAAAGCTGTGGACTTTGGATAATAGATTGCTCCAATCAAAACACACTTTCGCTAATTTCGATACAAGTCAATTCTCCGGTTTAGTTCTAGATTTAACCCATTAACAAAACCCTTTTAATAAGTGCACAGCACAAACACTAAGGGCGGAGAAGAAGAGCACTGGGGACGGCATCATCTTATCCTGCAAAATAGGAAGAGACGATTGCTCATAATCAGAAACAGCGCTCACCCATTGATTGGCGGCAGTCTTGGAGAAATTCCACTAAAAGATTGTCGACTGCGATGCTCATCTCGGACCGTAGTTAAATTGAGCGTATGGGGAGCCTTACTTCTACGTGACCCAACTTTTGAGAAGACATTAATGTTTGCTGTTTTACCTGCACACTATTGTTAAGGAGACGAAAGCAACGACTTCCACATTTTTTTTCATGCAAAACAGGATAGGACCTCTGCAAGGAGACAGGATTGTTCACCCCGGATCGTAGTGATTTTGGATCGGTTGGAAAATGAAACCACGTTGAAAATTATTTTGTGGCGATTTTGAAAGATAAAACGGACTCACAGCAGCCGAGAGCGCCGTAGCAGGTCATCACATGTCTAGCAAGCTCTCTACCTCCCTCATCTCATGCTAGAAGATAGATTTGCCAGCTTGAAGACTCCAGACAGACATCAAACCGAGATCTGGCCCTAAATAACGTGCAGAAGTCGCTGATGAAGACCGAACCTTTACGGCCGAAAATGTATTTCGATAAGAAAAGAATCACAAAATTCAAAGGAAGCATTTTCATTCATTCATAAAGTATTTTTTGAACTCTAAGACTATTACAAATACCGAAGCAATGTGTTAAACGACTGGCAAAGTGTTTGGTATGTAATTCCATCACCCAATAGCATAGGAGCCGCACACTTCATGCGTAAATGCATTTAACTCGCAACCACAAAGAAAATCAAGGAAATTGTTAAACGTTTAACTTATATTTCACAATTGAGCTTTTACTCCACGTATTCAACAATAATTTGCCGTAAACTGCGTCTACGATTCATCATTGGCAAAATCAAACTATTCAGTAAAATGAGTTACACTTTGTGTTATTTATTGTTTTTATGAAATTTCCATCATTTTCGTCTTCTCAATTCTATTTCAAGTCTACGTAGTGTCTTTGTATCCTGAATCCCGAACTTCTATACTTTTAAAAGGAATTTCCAGAGAGCCCAAAATCTTGCAGAAATAAGGGAATTTTTCATACCGTCCATCATGAGCAGCACGGATTTTTTAGAGTGCTAATTGTGCATTGCTGCCAACAGCAAGGAACTCTCTCCCATTATGACACCACGGGTTGTTCCTTCAGGCGTAAACTTTTAATAATGAGAAGAAAGGTCGCCAATGGGAGAAAAGAATAACCAAATTTTACCCTCATTAGTTTTTAAGTCCTTTACCCCTTTACCCATCACTTTGCTTTCCTCCTTGCAGTAGGCATCAACCGCCACTTCGATTCAGTTCGGTTTAAGGTACACTATGATGAAGATATTGAGGACTCGTATCTTATGCATTGATATTTAATTGAGTTGGTGGTTTTCAATACATCATGTTGCGCATGGCTACCTATTTCTCTCGCCCTGAAGTTCAGGCATTCAGGAAAACTCTTCTCAAAAAGAGTATTTTAATAAACGGATGAAACAATTATGGAGAAGTATCCATGCCATCCTGCCCATTATTACTGGTTAGAGTATGAAAGATATCCTTGAGACTCGAAGCGATCATGCACCTGCATATAGCCCAGGTTATTCAAATTACTACCCGTTATTTTGAAGAGGTTCTGTCAATATCAAGACTTGCTTTTTCTGATCAGCATGCAAGAAAAGTTTCTACCAATTCTAAATGCAAACGAGTGACAACGGGGTCTGGAGCTTCTGGCTTTTGACTGAAGGATGTGACATTTTCTTTGCTATAGTAATTCCCAATCATGGCGATAATACAGCAATTATGTTGTGCCAAACAATAATTAGAAGAACCGAAGATAGTCGTGACGAAGATTGTTAAGGTTAACGAAGAACCTTAGCACAACTGCGGCTGCTCAGCATAACTTTGGCTGCTCAACTCTATCTACCATAATATTGGCTACTACATCCGATGGTGTTGCAATTATGGTGCCCAATACATTAGACATTGAGTACGAGTTTCAAACTACAGTAATAATTTAATTTTTCTTCCTGGTGCTGCAGTATCAGCTCCCCATATAGCTGTGATTATTTTCTGGAGGTCATTACTGAAGTGGAGCAGGAAGGCACAGGAAGTTCTATAGCAGACTGTTGCATCATACTAAAAAGAACGCTGCTTACGCCATTTTAAGATACTATTGAGGTCTCCAACTCTCGAGCTCTCTATACCTATTTTTTTTTTTATTTTCAACTCAGTGGGAGGTTCTTTGCAAACCAAGAAGTACAGTATGTTGTAGAATTTCGAGTGAGACGTGCTGCCGATCTTTCGCTGGTGGTAGGCCTAGCACTTCCAATACTATCGGATTGGCAGTGATAATTCTGAAATAAAGGATACGTTTGGAGTACATGGTCGAAACGCACGAAGACAAGTGAAGTTCTGCTTGCTTACCTTTCAAATCGGAATGGTGAATTCCTTATTCAATAGGCTTAGCCGTAGTAGTGTCTATATAGTGTAAACGTAGGATTTCTCTTGGTTGGGTAAATTATGGTAGGTATACTCTCATGTAGGTAGGAGTCTTTTCATGCGCATAGGAAATAGTCCGTGATTTTGTCCGTGATTTTGCTATGACGAGGAAGCCTTTTGACTTGGTTCAGCCTACCATATCTGTTATTGTGCTGTATGGCTATGATTTTTGAAGAATTTTTTTAGTAACAAGTCGGCCTAATTCGAACTTCGAAAAAGAGCGCGCGGGTAAATACAGGATGTTCTTCAAAATAGAAAATCATTACGGACTTTTTCCTACCCACATAAGAGGAATCTTATCTGGTAGTGTAAACGATGGATCTTATTGGTCTGTCGTTTGCACGAGCAGGAACTAACAGAGTTCACACAATAAGGACACTTTAGAACAAAAATGGCATAGTTTCGAAACTCGTATGTGCATGTTGCAAGAAAACAACGGAGAAAGAAGCAACAAAAAACATTTTCAGAACACACGAACTAGAGTCCAGTGTCATTGCGTTGCATTGCAGCTTGATCCTTGAGCCTGGGTCTTAAGCCTGCGTTTGCTTTAATTGGAGGGTCCTTGAACACAATCATCTTAAGATTCGGATTCAAAAGTTTAGTTTCTCCATCATTTACAGGATCGCCAAACTTATACCACAGGTTTCTTCGATCGATTTTGAATTGTAATTAAGACAAGACACTGATTAAGTAATATTCTTTGAAACACTTTGCAGAGTAATTAGACAATTTTGATTAAATCCCAGGTCAAAACAAAATGTTGTTGCAAGAAATTTTTCTGAAAAGTTCACAAAAAGTAACTTCTTGCGTCATATGGTTGCCAGGCGTCAAACTGATCCTGAAACGGCTCACATTACGAAGGGTCTGGCTAACGTTCTCTTTACCTTCTATAGCTCTTGCAATGCACTCAGTGTCTCTTATTTTTTAGGTAGGCGTTACCTGTGGAATCAATATCATAGCGTTCCAACCAGATCTTTGATCAGATATTCCGTTTTCGAATAAGCACTTGCATGTGGATTCGAAGTCTAAAGACCAACGAGAAAGCTACTGATGTTGTTCATTAGAATCATCCGTTTGCAGCGTATTGTCTTGAAAATATGATAATAAGCATTTATTTAAACCGATACCAAACTAGTTACCATTGATCAGTTAAGGTAACTAAGAAATGTGATTAGAATTTGAATCAAAGCTTTTTTTCTACGACAGTTCAATAGTTTCTACAATTTTCAATAGTTCACTAATTTGAACAACCGGTAGAAAAATTTTTGATGTGACATTGTGATGGTAGCAAATTTTTAGGAATCGTTGAGAGTCTATATGCTTCCACGGGAGGTATCGAAATATTTCTCTATTCTCTATCTATTTCTCTATTGGAAGGAAGCAATTCTATCTTGGCACAGCAATTGTAAAAATCAATAGTCAACATTTTTTTAAAGTTTATACCTCTTTGTAAACATGGTCTAAACAAACTCTCTTGTAAACATGGTGCTCACTGCTTACTATTTCGTTTAGTCTTTCTGATCATTTGAAATGGTTTTTCTACATTCTGTTTTCTGAGTATGAGCTTAGCTCCAGGATGCCAATATGCACCGCTTTCATAGTTTATTTTTATGCGAATTAGAGGGAATCAAGTTCAAGCCTCTCATCGTCTTGACTGCCGTTTTTGACTCTTGTTCTTCTGTTTTTTTTTTTTTTGTTTGATCTAGCTCTAGAGTGCCAAAAGCCCTCCTGTAAGTAATTGTGCAGGGAAGGATATTTCAAACTTTGCTGGATTTTCGCTCAAGCCTTGCCGATGGTGTTCTACTCTAAACAATCTGAACTGATTGCGCTGGATTCTACAGACTTAATTTCAAAGTTCGGCGATGGCTTTGTTATTATTTTCATTGACTTTCCCTATATTTTTTAACTGATGTAATATCAGAAGAGTTGCTTGTTTTTGTTTCTGTCCAGGGATACAAGTTATGTGCAGAGATAAACATGTTGAGAATTTTCGCTCCAGGTGAAGCCCTGCGTTGCTGATTCAGTTAACATTTTTCATTTTACCACACCCCATGGCATTTGGCTACGCACCGTTTTTAGAGCGCTACGATTGGAGGTGATAGTTCTGATCCTTCACACCTGGGCCGTTCTTTTACATATTTTTTTCTTCATGACCATGCACTGTAGAAACTGAAGTTTTAGAATGGATCCGGAATTGCAAACGCATTGTTTACGTTAAGCGCTCGATAGAGGCTTGCATGACCACAGTTTCTTAGTAGATTTGCGTTCTGGTAGAAGATTTTTGAGGCGATGTCACTGATAAGTGACAACCAGCTAAATTTTTTTGGCAGCCTAATGCTTCACCACCTTTAAGACATATCTCCAGCCTACTAGCAAGAGTTTTGAATGAAAGTGAAGGGTCATTCCTATGCATTGGAATAATATTTCTTGATAACAAACTAAAAGTTTATCCGTACCCAGAGTCTATTTTTTCATTGTATTTATTTTTTATCTTTTTGGTGACTGAGCAACTTGACTGGATACCATATACAGAATAACATCAGCGTGTTTCCCAACAGAGTATCTAAGGAAAACTCGCCAATTCTTTTTGAGATGTCAGCGCTGTTTCACCTACTGTTCGCATGAGAAGAAGCTATTGAAAACACCATCCTTGATTCCTGTCTGAACAGACAGTCAAGAGATCGTGATTTTCTGATCTCATGAAGACATGACTGAACATACGCGTCATTGCTAAGAAGCCACGTTAGGTAGCAATCGGTCTCGCCGAGCGATCGATTGAGCCACGGCTCCAGATTACAGTGCCTGGTGCCTGTCTAGTAATCCTTTTGTCCACCCTCCCTGCCATAGGGCTAGAGCTCAACCCCTCTCCACGTGTAAAAGTAAATAAATAGCTTCTCTACGCTTCTTAGCAAGGAGCACAACATATATCGGACCCGCGATGACTAGCACTGCCGGCATTTGAATCATTAATAATAATAATAATTATAATAATAATAATAATAATAATAATAATGACAATAATAATAATAATAATAATAATAATAATAATAATAATAATAATAATATGTTTCTGGTGAGTAGGTGAAAGTTATGATAAAAATAATAATAATAATAATAATAATAAAACACAAAATTTTCTTAAGGAAAAACCCTAGCATACTCAAAGAAACAATTGTGGAACAGTGGACGAATTGTATGAAAGCCACTACCATTGTGGACACTTGAGTGCCATCAAACTATGAAAATTGGATAAGGCGCTAATAAATTCAAGGGCCGTACCATTATTTACAAATGTATTCACTTCAAAAATAGGTTCTCTATTCAATCAGATTGGAAGAAAAAGCTCTAGTCCAACTTCCTAAGGAATTAGCGCTCAAAATAAGCTCAAAATAGCAAAATAATGCAAGGAAAACTTCTCTTGTGTTGTTTTTTCGGTTAATAACCTCAAACGAATATCCTGGAAAACAAAACACAAAACTGAAATGTGTATTTAGCTTCGAGAAATGATGATGATGGAAAATTCAACATGTTTCACAGTAAAAATGACACCTATAGATCTTTTTGGTCTAGTGTACTTTATTACTTTATTTGCCCCTAAAAGGACCCTGAAATACATAGTCAACTATTACTCTGAGTAATTTGTTAACCGTATTTCAGTAAAATAACGTTTTTCATGTGAACTAATGAGCTAGAAGTTTTTTAAGGAAGCGAAGCAAGGATTACTAACTATTACATGTATTTTACTGGATTTTTTGCGAGCTACATACAAAAATTTTCATTTGTTCCTTGTATCAATTGTATTGTACTCCTGGTTAAAGTGGGTACATCCCGCTCTCATTCAAATGAAAAAAAAAGAAACTTACAAACAAGTTCCTTGTGAATAAGTCAATTTTTGGCTTTCAATTCAACGTTGCCACTAAAAGCATTTTCGGATATTTATGAACGGAACGATAAACAGCAATGAAAGACTTAAACTCCTCCATCTTTGTTTATTTATGTTAAGAATGGGATCGGAATTTAAACGTCGAACTGCTTCCATCGAACATTCTGTATATTTTATGCTCGGGACGTGCTTGTAATTTAGCTGGAACACATAGTCATCCTACACTCTCACTGATATTTTCTTAATCCTATTCCAGTGAGGAACATCACAAGAACAACAGACACGCAAATCGCGTTCGAGTCATGCTATAATGCATAAAGCTGTTCCAGTCGAGGACGAGTCTCTTTTAAAGTTGAAGTATAGTAAAATTCGAGTATCCGATTCCGTTCAATAATTCATAATTTAATTGAGATATTTTCAAAATAAAATATGCTAAGCACCAAAAGTAGAAAAAACTCTACAAAGTCAAAAAGAAAATTCCAGGATTTCGAAACATATTCCCAGCCATCCCCAATTAATTTGGCGAAATTTAACTTCTCATTTCTGCTAATGAGAAACGTGAATTCAAGGAGTCTTAAGCATCTCAATTTCTTCCAATATTTCATTTCGATCAAGATAATTCGGCCATTAGTTCAACTGTTTTCTAAATGGTCTAATTAAAATCCAACTGCTTTCAAAAGGAGACTCTTATTTCATTTCTTTAGTTACATATCCTTGCTTCCATCTTAACTCGATTTTAACAAATGTGAGTTCCATCCGTTGCAGTCTCCAAAAACAAGATCAGAATACATTAAAGACTTTTCCGCCGGGTTTCGAATGGAATGCAAGTCGAATGAATGAAGTTCCTTTTCAAGTCGTCTAGACTGTCTGATGTCCAATCAGTGAAGAGGTTGCTATCCACTAAGGATTAGCAAAAAAATGCTTTATCGATTTTCAAACGAATAAATTATATAATGGTTCAGGCTGCTAATTTCTCGGTCAATTGCAGTTTCCAAAGCAGATAATGGGTGAAACGATTGAATGGAAGAAGATGTCGGAGTGAAATGCTTTAATTGGAATATCATTTGCGAAAATCAAAAGAATCGTAAAAAGCGGAAAATAGGACACGAACATGTTGAATCAGTAAATTGTCTATAAAGTAATAATGACATTGAAAATGAGAAAAGGGAAGAAAAGAAAATTTTAAAAGAAAACCTTGTTCACATTTGGGGAAATTCTATTTTTCGGCAAAATATTGGGTGTATGAAGATATAAATTTCGTACAACAGATGGGGCACCAATGAAGTTTCTGATGGAGAGACATGACACTTTTTTTGCACAGTCAACAAATGTCAGATTGCGAACATGTGCATGGTGTCGTGTTGTTGTGTTAAAATTGTCAATCTTTGATATTTATACCGAAGATATACCACAGAGAACTGCTGCTGAATGATACCGATTATATTGTGGAAAGTATAGTTGTTAGGATCTGATGCACGCTACATGAAGTCATTGCGGTGCCATTAGAAAGTTGGTGACTTTAACGTTGTACGTTGAAAAATTGGAAAGCTGGAAAAATTTAAACAATGATTTATGTATATCTGCATAAATCATAAAATAATTTTAATAATATAATATAACTAATTTATAAAAGCAAGTATCCAGAATTGTACGCTTAACACTAACTAATTTTAACTTGTAGCTCCTTTATAACAACAACAATTCGTTAACACATAATCAATCCACCTGCCAAGCTATAAAACTATTTGTACCCGTCTACAAGGAATGGAAAAGATTCTGAAGACCGGTTGACGTTTATCTCACTAGTTACCCACATAGGCATAGATGTTAAAATGTGTAACAAAATAATAATGTTACCGTCATCTCCTAGCATTATACTAGAAACCTTGTCTAAGTGAGGTTGGTTGTATTGCTGCATTGTATAAAAATGCAGAAACAATTATGACAGCTGGCTTTTTCAGTACAATACATGTCCTTTTTAAGTTACATAGTTTCACAAACTGAAGGCCGAATTATTTTAAGCTAAATTTTAAGCACAAGCATATATGGATATAAGTACCCTTAAGATTACCAATTCAAAACCAAGTTGCTGTGGCAGAAACACAATGGTCTGTGTAGGTAGTATCAGAGGAGATGACTAGATAGTCTATTATGAACTGATAAAATTGTGTGTGTATTTAAATTCCCACTGTTTTTTGAGGAAAATGCAACTCGACTGTCCAAAAACTTCTGTGCAGACAAGATTGATTGATAAATCCTGCAAGATTGAGTATCGTTTAAAAGATGAAAAATCGTCAGATGTTGTTTCGTCAAAAAAGACACTTCCCCAAAAGAGTAATTTTCAAACGATATTTGACATACTTTTCAAAGATTTCACGGATGGGAACGCGCGATTCACACTATTTTCATTGAAGTTAAATGGTGGGGTCATCAAAACATAAATCATTTCTTCCAAACTCTTCAAAATTTTTTTCTTTTCTCTTTACATAGTCTTGCCAACTTCATGCTTCTCTCTCTGGAAAATTTATTTTCGATATTGTTGATGTTTTGATTCGTGTACTGCACAATCAACTGATTCATGTTATGCTTCGCAAAATAAGTCTAACACAACACTGTAGTTTGAGCCTATTTAGCAGCTCCTGTAACCTTTGAAAAGGGAATATACAAATTTTGTGATCCTCTATTGTTAATCTTCGAGGGTGGCTATTTCGTGCATTTGATCATCTCATCTTTCTTCAATCATAATACCCCTTCGTCTTATGTAATAAGCCGCTTCGGTTTAATGCTCGTATGTACAGACCTGACCTGTACATGAATCCTTTTTCCTTCGCTCTACCTCATTCTCTGAAGCAATATTTTTTTATTGTTCCGAATCGTATATCTTCACTGGGTTTCCTAATCATCAGGTAAAAGTATTTCCCATATCTCTTGCATACCCTTTTCGGTACTGCAGTCGAAGTTCTTCTCAGCCAGATATTCAGGAAGTCGAAAATAAAGGTCATGGAAACAATATGCAATGTGGCATTAGCGAGTTCCGTCAGGATGTATATTTGAGGCACAACTTTCTGGAAACCAACACTTTACTATCATAACATCTTCACACCGGTTGAAATGTAATCGGGGTTTTGATAATCATCAGAGTGTTATATATTATATATTCAGTTGTGTTTGATATGCATTTTGAATCATTTTAAAGGGAGTTATTGAAAACTGTGATACGTTTGGGCAACAGGCGAAAGAGACAATCAATCCGGATAAAACGAGGAGAGATATTCTTGGATGAGTCAATTTCATTTCTTAGTTTGACTTGTGTTCCACCAGCAACGAATGAACAGGGATTTCAGTTACTTGTATAAAAAAGTAAAAGTTCGGTTTACTTTGCATTGCGAAAAATTGAGCCATATACCAAATTATGGAAGAAACGACGGGCCACAACACAGACAAACATTTTAAAATATTACAAAGTCAGGCTAGCCAGCTAAACATATGCAGAATCTACAAGACCAGGCTCTATAAAAATTGCACGTTTCGGTACAGCAGCTGTAGTACTCTCAACTAAACCTGCAGAAGCCTAACGAAGAAATTCATGAGGAAAAAAACGAATATCAAGACTGACTGGCAACAAATTTAACAAAACATAACCCTTACTAATCCAATCAAGAGCGCAAGGTTGGCTTTTGCCTTTTCAAGACAGAAGAAAAAGGCCTAAACATGATATCTGAGGATAAAAGTGATGAAGAAGAGGCCGGTGTTGAGGAGGGAACCTGTGGAGAGGAAGCTCAGGAAGATAGAGATGAAGAGGAGTTCCCATTTACCCACGAACCCAGCTTTCTGCTTTTTGGACGTGAAAATTCTTTCAAAGACAAGACAAAGTCGATAAGAAACGGACTGCGCCGGGTATCTTGTGATAACCGGATGAATTGGCAGGCCTAGCAAAAACACTATGACAATGCAATGTTATCATTATTTCGGCGAAAAGCGTATACCTCAGTATACAAACTAGCCGAAACTATAGGAAACTCCCTGATCAACTAACTGAAACCTATACCCCATTTCATATGTAATACTTTCACGGGGAGAAATCACCTAAACACTGCTCTGCAAGGACATCATTGCCATAGCAAGCAATAAATAAATAAAGACCTGGAGGCACAGGTGCTGCACCCCACTAAAGTCTTTTTAAACAAAATACAGCAAGGACCTTGTAAACTGGTCAAGGTTGTTCTCCCAAGAGAGGAGATTTTCGTGGGAGTTGTATTTAAATTTGTATGGTATTTGTGATTTTTTAGAATGATGGGGAAAAGTTGTATCTAGCGTTTGACAAAGCCTTAAAGGGTTCACTTTAAATAAATATGTTCTCCTTATTTGCTTGGCTTCGTTCGGTCGTAGTAAATAATACCAACCTCGTCATCTAAATTCACAGCGTGACATTCACAGCATGAATGTTTGACCAAGTCGACGACGGAGAAGCATGATGAGGTGGTTCTTTCCAGTTTTTGTTCTTCAGATTGCTGTTATAGATTCATTTCACAGCGTTTTTGCAGTGAAGAATATTCCCCCTTTTGTCACTTCAATGGTTGTTTACTGCCGAAAAAAGACACTCGTCATCCCTTGGCTTCAGGAAATAAGGATTACAAGTTTGTTGCTTTTGGATCATGCCCAACTCATTTTTACATGAATCTTCATCAAGGAATGACTCCGATTCAGCGTCTGCGAAAGATTTCATTCATCCTTTACGCAGACGTTTGGTCAGATCGTCAACGTCTTTGCAGCGATAGAGCCAAAGCTTATGATGGTTCACTTAGAGCAGCATCTCCATAAATTTCTTGGAGCACACGATGTGCTCCAGTCGCGATTTTTTTTCTACTAAAATAAATTAATACTCCTCACAATCGGCGAATTTTTAGCGCAAAATTAGGCATTTTCACACAACCACAAGCTGTGACGCTAGCATAAACTCCCTGATTTGTCAAAACTGTTTGTTCATCATATGTTGTAGTTTGCACGTTGACGTTATGGATATTTATGTATGTCAAAATTGACTAGCGCCTACTGCTCGAGTCATCTATTGAAAAAATGAGGGAACTTAATTCCCCACCTAAGAGAAAATATTTGAAATAATGTTTGTCTGTGTTGAACTGTTGGTTGCTTGAAAGAAGGCATGAGTGACGAATGATGCAATACAAAGTCAATTTTCTTCAACAAAATATTCTATCAAACCCTTGTTCACAAAACTTGGCTTAGCATCGTTACGTCACACACTTACCAAAAATGCTTGGGTACGTAGTTAGATACGAAGAAATTGTTCGTAACAACGTAGAATGATTTTCACTGACATGCTCTTCATGAATTGCTCGAAAAATAGATCAAATTTTTAACCAAGCAATCACAATGACTCTCATTTTTTCAGAATTCAAAATGTTCTATTTAGTTCCGGGTACAAGACTTTTCATGAACTGGTACAGATCGCTTCCTATACTTTTCCTTGTAAAACCCAAAACTAGTCAAACAGATTTATTTCTATTCATAACCTTATCGGACTCAATCTGCATCTGAAAATGCCATCAAAGGATATCAATTAATGATATTGAATTCTTCCTTACATACGTTCAGCTTTCAGTGAAAGTTTCCCTATCAACAATACCAACAATGGAGTAAACGCAATGGGAAAGGATGTCAAAGGAATTCCATATATCAATTTTATTTCCTCATTTTACACGCACTTTCAAAGAATTTACAACCAGTTCGTATATGTGTCCTTGCATATCAGCTGACTATCTGACTGCCAATTTCAATAGGTCGAAAACTATGACTCAATTTTCCGGGAAATATAAAGAATCCTTACTGGCACAACCAACAATGATGATGAAAACCGAAAACTTCACGTTAATGTTGCTAGAATACGAGTCTGGAATATTAGCTACCAGGTCTTGTCAAATCGTATTTCGGTCCTTTGATGCCAAAGAAAACTTTCGGTCTGCTATAGCATGGTTTCAACTCTATCTGCATTTATTGTTGGAAAGTGTTTGCATGCTTACGAGTCCTGAGAAGACGATAATGTTCCGATGCATGTTGTGAAAATTCTGCATAAAGTTGAATAAGAGTCTATACAAAGTCATCTAATGCACAAAACAGAATAGATAATATCAGATTTCAAATATTTCATACGATTTAAAAGTCAGAATGCTTTTGAGCTAGTTTTGATTTTTTCGTTTTTAAAAATCTGAGCACTGCCTTTAAGGCAAGCCGATTTTATTTCTTGAAATTGGTCGATTTTGGTCTGCTTATGCGTACGCTATGTAGAAGGAAAATGAGATAAACTACAGAATTTGCCTTGCTCTGAGCGTCTCTTTCGGCGGGTCGTGAGTCCATTTGTAAGTCCACAAACATGGACAGAAAAAAAATTTTCAGCAAGGCACACTTCACACGGATGTGCGATTTAAAAATGCTGCTAAGATATCCGAACCGAGAGGCCACAGCAACAAATTAATAAAAAAAGAAGAGATTCTTTACAACCCGTAGGTACTGATGGTCATAGCATAACCATTATAAGGCACTAACACTTCAAACCATAGTGTTATAACGAAACGTTTATCACGCTTTAGAGGGGTATTACAAAGATAAAGATAGAGATAAAAAGAAAGAGAAACGAATTACCCACAAAGCAAATAAAACGAGCTTTGCAGGATCGAGAGCTTAGAAACTAAACGATTGAGGTAAGGAGAGTGATCATGACGGCGAGTTTTCTCAGCTTAATCGTGTGTGAGACATTTTGTTAAGGTTTCATATGCAGTGTTAATATGTAAGTGTATATCATCATGTATTAGTGCCGAATATAACAGGAACGAGGAACGAAAACATCATAATTTGCAATATTGGTTTTAACACCCAGTTTTCGATAAAAAAAAACACGCAAAATTCCCTGCAAAATGAACTGACCAAAAAACTCAATTGTACAGCATCGCTAAGTGAAAAGGCCACTCGTACAAAAAACGGCTTTTTACAATATTCAATATAAAATATATTAAAACAAAGAATGTTAGATTAGAGAAACTTCGTGTTATGCCTTATGGCAGGACTTGGGAGGAAGCAAATCCTCGTAAGTGCTAACAGGTATGGAATCAAATGGAGGACAGTGAAGCAAAACACACAAAATTCATCAGATAATGTTTTTGAGGTGATGATTATCAAGACAACCGAGAAAAGGACGAAAAACCTTCTCACAATAGATGAAAAACTTTTCATTTGGAGGCAAAGGCAAGTAAAAGCCTCGCAGGAAGCAAAGACTGACTTGACATGTTTTGCTGTGAATATTGATCGGCGCTACAACCCTTACAGGCACTTTACAGGAAGATAAAACATAAATTATTATCCTGGTATAAGAAGAACCGAAAAAGAGCAAATCCGTTTTAACAACAGAGAACAGAGTCTGGTCATTGTTCTGAGTTTATAGTTCTCTAGTTACTATCTTTGAAATAAGCTGATCAACTTAGCGAAGAAAAAATAAAAAAGTAAGAGATAGACTTCAAGATACGACAAAGAGCAGTCCAGCGTCTAAGTACTTATGTTATAGTTTTACAGAATAAGAGTACAAAAAGTCTTATAAGTACTCCTTGTGTTAAAAATGTGGGAAATTACGACAGAGAAGAGTAAAATTTCCAAGAAGGTCGCATTGTATCCTCTACGAAAAGGATGAATTAAGACACATGTAGATACATGCATAACATATGCATTTGTAGAATGAGGAAGTACTGAATCCACTAAAGATCTTAACCAAGACGTAACTAACATGGGACAATAAACTTCCCAGATCAACTGGAGTAGTTTAAAAGGGATGGGAAAGCCGATCTGTCTGAACAGCTCCAATACAAAAATTTATCAGTTTGGTACCCTAATGGATCTATCGCCGCACCATCTAGTATTGTCCCAGTGCTCAACTCATAGGGAGGAGAAGAGATGGATTTTGTTGGTGTTCTTTGTTTGGCAATTTTCTAAACATCGTTTATAATATACCTGGTACCGAGCGAACCCATAATGTATTGTTATTTAGCCTTTTTTCATTGTGGGTAAAACCCGTTGAACTTCAGTAAAACTGACATTTTCTATTGCTTGACTTGTTTGAACCTCATTCTGGGTATGCCCTTTGCCTAAGAATCCGTGTTACCATAAGAATGTGATTGAAGGGCTCTACAGGAAAACTAGATTAACGTCTATAAGAACAGTTCAAATCCGTATCGAAGTTTCTATACGCACATACCCCTATCATTCCGCCTTTGTATATCCCTCTCAGGTTTCTTTGCGCTGTTTATTGTCTTAATCTGCATTTTGTCACTTAGTTCTCATTCGTTTCGTATTGCGACGTTCAAAATCATTTGAAACGCTGGAGAGCTACACATAGAAAAGTCCATTGGTGCCTTCACGGGACGTGCATGATTATTTCATCTTTATCGGAGGCCAGAAGACTGATTACTGAAGACATGGAGGCTACAACTTTGTGAATCGATATGTCTTTTTGTCTTCATGTCATATTTGTCTCACCGCAACCCAGAAACAGCAAGCACCAACTATACTGAATCTGCTAAAGTCAATAAGCAACCACGAGAAGAGCAAAGGATCTACGAACGAACTCAATGGTCACGAAAACCACCAAGGCGTGCAAACGATAATAATTGAAAGATATCAAAGATAAGTGAAGCCGCTCCTACCTACCTGGTAAAAAACCTTGTCCGCGTAAGAGGTACGCGTAAGAGTACATTAGGTTAGGATTAAGGATTAAGTTCTTGGAAATCGCATAGTCCAAATATTTGACAGTGGACGTTATCAAGTTCAATTAATTTTGAAGAAACTGACGGTTTAAATGTTGACATTTTAAGCAGGGTAGGGCTAGTCATAGAACTTGAACGTGGTGATAGTTGCGTTGGGATATTGTGCTCGTAACAATGTGGAAAACCCACTAAAAGCTATGGTACATAAAAGTGAAAGACTAATGCGCAACTTATCCATCTTTCTTGGTTTTCTTTTTTTTTAAATTGAGTTTAAGAAGAGAATTGCGTTCGTTGACTCCTGGTATTGGTCATATCTAGCGTTGTAGGGGTAAAAATTAAAAAAATACCCTTTACACTTTATTCATGGATAGAAAAGAGTCCATAGTCATGATGGAAGGTATTGTTTAAGTGGGCCTTCAAGGTATTCAAGACCCGTCAGTTTGTTTCCTAAAGAAATTTGCTTTAAAAAGGAATCAGAACTTAAAAAACGCTTGATATCGAGGATCGAAACGAGAATTTTCAGCAACGTCGGTTCTTTCCTTTCTTCTAAGTGTGGGCAAGACAATCGCAATTGTATAAAGTTCATCAAACTAAATATATAAAATCAAAACCGGAAAAGTGTTAAGTAAGTGACATAATCATTTCGAACCGTGAGCTACAATGTATGTAGACCTTTTACCCGGCCTCGAAAAATGAGTGAAAGCATCACAATCTAAGAAGTGGAGTGAAAGCTATGAATACAAATTATTAAATTTACATTTTTTCGCAAATTTTTTAAAGTTTATTTTTTTAACTACTGAATAATATTTTGCTGAACAATATTTTCATCAGATTCGCCTGAACAAATTGTCGATTATTTGTCCAAAATAAGGTTCGAGTAAGTAAAGTTATAACAAATCAAACCTTCATAGCGCTCGACTTCATCTGTTTGAAAAACATTTGGGTAAACCGCAGTCAGCAACCTACTAAAGGTTGCATATTTGAATGAAAAGGGTTATCCATAAATGTAACAAAATTCGTATTTTGTCTTCCGCCAGCTTTTTCATTGAATTCCAAAACTATGAATCGGTGAACAATTCAGATTCCCGGAAAATTTGAAGGTACTCGCCAAATTTGGCAACGAAGCTTAAATAAGATATTTGCTGGGGATGATATCTTATTTCTGCTGAAAAACGGTGTATGTTGAAAAGAACTCCCTCATGTAGTAAAATATGTTTGCATAAAAATGTTCCCATCCCGAGAATCTAATTTTTTTCCAACAGCGTTTAGTCTGCCTAATATTAGTATCCATTGCGAAAGATACCTCTTTTTCTCACAAATATTGCCTTGCATGACGTTAGCATAAAATTCCGAGAAAATAACAAAAGCGACAAAGAATGGCTTGGAACAATGTAATTTTCCATTGACAAGAAAATTACACATCTAGCGATGTAATCGGTTGAAAATAGGATGAAAGTTTTCTCGGTTTACTATTGTCCATCGCCTTTTGTACTTGAGTTTCAAAGGAGCATGGAATTAATTTTCCCTTGGACGATTTTCACCGTGGTGTAATTAGTGAAACTCTGTTTGCTAACGGGGAAAATTTCGTTTGGTGTATTTTCCTTTCCTCTTTCATTTTAGGGCTTAACGTTAATCGAAGCGCAATAGCAGGCAGGACTCAATGGTTTCGCAACAGAATGAAATGAGACTTTTGTCTCGGATAATGTAGATTTATCCGTTTGATTAACCGTGCCTGTGATGTTCCAGCACTAAACATGACGCTCCTGCCTAGCTCCTCCTGCTGCTTTCCCAACGTTTTCCGAGCATTTCGAAATATTTAGTATGGCAATCGGAGCCAACCATTCGAACAAATACATCCACAGCTAACAACTCAAAATTATAGCCACCAATGTTTCACTTCCGTATTTCCCAACGACTAGGAACGTATTTCGGATGCCGTGCTTAATAAATAAACAACAAATATCCAGACGAAGGAAACTACCGAAAGCGTAGCTCGAATATATTTTTAGAAAACGAATGACCCAGAAAACAGCATTTCTCCAAACATATCCAAGAATTTATGAGAGATTGCAATCCTTATCGGAACTGCTGCACACATATGCACGTTCCGTCCGGCATCTACGGCTTCCATAGCAGGCGCGATATATCGACTGCAACTCGACGGAAGCGGAATTCCATCCTGCATTTCAAAAGTATGGGCATGCGATCCTTTTCTTCATTGCGAAATACCATTCATATCTACGAATGATTGCTGACGAAACCTGAGTAATTATTTGATAGGACGACGTTATTGGTCGATGATGTAGCAGGCTCCCTCGAGGATTCATTGACTTCCCCAGCCTATTGACTTCGTAGTGAATCAAAAGTCTGGAAAGGAAATCACTTGGAGATTATTTTTTTAACCCACTGCTCATTGCACGAAAAAGCTCCGTAAGACCCATGACTCTGAAATATCCTTACAAAACCATCATCAGATAAAACTAAAACATGATGAAAAAAATATAGATTGACATTGTCAGCTCTTATCTGCTTTTGGTTCAACTAGCACATAAAATTGCTTCATCCCAGCTACGTTCAGCTACATCCGAGCTAACTGAGAAAATATAAAGCCTATTTGGTTGTAAGGCTAAGACATCTTAAAAATATCCTCTTGTTGTAGATATCTGTATCCTTTAATACTTGAAACGAATGAGGAAAAAGCTGTGGAAGTACTTCTGTAATCTGGAGTAATAGGTCTTAGACGAAAGATTACATTTGGTAGTGGATTGCTCTTTCGGTGAACGACATTTCAAATTGAGAGCATCAAAGCATTACTAATGGAAATAAAGGACGCTATGGTGGATGGGTTGATGTTAGATTTAAAGATGAAGCAGTTTAGCATGCAAATTGTATTGAATTTTGCTCGGTAGTTTGATATTAGTATCAAATTGATGAATGGCTCGATTTGGCTACTTTGTTTACTTTGAGTATCTCGAACGCATCCTCTAGTCCTTTAAAACTGGAAAAACATAACACAAACAAGGTTTTCATTAACTCATCTCAACTAATAACTACCACATAATGTATTTGTATTAGGTGATTGCCTTGAGAAAATTTTTTGGAGTGGACAAGTATTTTCTAAGCCAGAGCCATAAAAATTGATTGCCAAAACACAAAATAACCTTCAAAAATTGGCTCCTGTTGAAAAAATAAAGTTACATGGTTTCAAACTTAAATTTATTATTTTTTTGGAATACCTTTATGATTATGTTAAATAAATTGCGTTTATTTACCCGAAATTTGTAAGAGTGAAAGAGTTGTAATCCTTTCCTGAGCTTTTCAGGTTTGCCCAAATCCTTAACAGAAAATTATGGCCCAAAACCGGAGCAATATTCAACCAGAACACATCACATTTCGGAGAAAGTTTTTAATAATTTTCATCAAAAATCATATAATCCCAAAAATCCTGAGATTAATAATAAATCTTTAAGGTGCACAGTGGCGGAAAAATTAAAAAGCAACCACAAAGAACATGTGTCTGTGGTAGACCCTCGTCCTTATACAATAATAGATTCTTCTCTAGTTTTTTCAACATTAGCTTGTTTTGTTAAGTTTTCTAATGTTAATAAAAATTCAGGGGAAGAAAAGCTTGTAATGGTAAATTGAACTTAACCCTTTCGTTCGCGGTGTTCAATATATAGGCACTGATCTTCCCCTTTATTTTTCAGCTGCTATTTCTATTTTTTCTGGAATCTTCTTATTTTGTCACATACACTTGACAGTCTAAACATTGAAATACCTGTTGACATTAAAAATTCATTTGAGAACGGACACTTGTGTACACGACTTCGTCTTCTATGAACAGACAGTTTCGTATATTAAATTAGGTACATCCCACTTTATAAGGAAAAAACGAGTGAAATGATATTACTTACAAACAAATAAAATGATATTACTTACTTACGCTGTGACAAAGTCTTGTCAAATATATTGACAAGTTCGCAGCAAGTGACAAGTTCGCTATCTTTGACAAGACTCCAAATATATTGACACCCAATGTTCGCGAAAATAGGATGAACATGTCTGCCAGTAGCGGGGTTCCTGGGTCTAGTAACTCAGTGGTAATTTCACTGCTTCTGTATCTTCTTGACGTGGGGTCAGTTCCCGAGAAGAGCCTTTGGGTATGGGCTATTAGACTTTAGAGTGAACTAAATAAAAATTTGACCTTCAACTTACCCTGTTAAAACGACCAGCAGTCGCTTTACAATCTTCCTTGGATTGATTCCAAAGGTAGAAGCAGAGAAAAGACAACTATTTTCAAAACTATTTCCTTCGTTCCAACTGTTTGAAACTTTAAGAAATCGACAAATCAACAAAGCTGGAACAATTCCAACACGATGGTTGCCATCAGGCACCGGCTCCAGTGAGCAGTGATTCAGCTCTGACGGCCAATGTCATCTTCACTCGTTGATTTGACATAAACGTTGTCAATTTGGCTTCTAACTTAGTTCGAAACGGTGCCCACGACAAAGCATAACGATTCGACAAACAGAAGCATGGATACATTAAAGTCAAATGTCCTGAGGTAGTTCTTTTTTTTTAGCGAGAGTATGGGTAGGGTCGATTTACTCGAGAAAATGATCCATCAATATTGAATCAACAGTGTTTGAGTGATTATGCATTTCTAAAATCTGGCAATCATTGCCACTTGGATGGATCATAGAAGTGATTGTATGAAGGTCTCTTTACCTAGCAAGCGTATTTTTTATTCAATCGAAGGGGCGATTGTCCTCATCAAGCGAGAAATAAACACATGCAACGAAGGTTACCCACAGAAATGCCACCGCTGGTCGTCCAACATCTCCAGCAAATTCTTCAACGGAAACCGCAGAAAATACTAGTGCCAACGCCACGTCCTCCAGTGATTCATCGATTCATGGTTCACCAGTTAGAAAAAAAAGCGCATCAAGCTATGCAGAGGAAGAAGTGCGACCAGAAAAGGTCCGGTACCTTCCCATATTTGTCAAACCCAAAAACATCAGGAGATGTTAAAAATGATGAATGATTTACCAACTGCAGGAAGTGAAGGTCACAATTGGCTTGAAGAAGAAGAAAAATTACTATTATGACTGTAATCAATAAAAGTAAATTTTAATTTAATTATATCAATTTTGGTGCTTTTTTGACAATTCAGCATAATCTAACTTTTTTTTATATATTTGATCAAATAACCAAAATTGAAAATGGCTAAGAATCTGAAACAAAACTGTTTCGATTTGAAAAAAGTGTTCAAGTAAGAAAGGAGTAATAAGACCATTAGAAACACACGTCCAGTATATTGGACAAACTGCACCTGACAGGTGTGAACAGCTACTTTGAATCGGAGTGCATTTTCGACCCCAGCAGGTTCATTTTAGTCTGCACGTTTATTTGAAAAAAAAGGTCAAAAATTTAGGATAAAAATGAATGGTAAATGAAAAAGTTAAATGATATTCAAAATTCAGTCTCGGATTTGAGACAAGGATTAAACGTGAAAAATTTTAATCAAGACATATTTTATCGGGTCAGCAAATCGCAAAAGTGTAGCGTAAACCGCATGTTTTATTATGCGAACATAAAGATTTTTACATACGCAAATTTTAGGTTTTGACATGTCAGATGAAGGGTATTATCTTGTCTTCTAGATTGAAGTTCTTCCCCTTTTTTTAATCAACCTTAAAATGATTTTCATATGTCTAAAATAAGTGAAAGACCAAAAGAACGGTCGTCACGGTTGCTCGCAGGGACCGGACTCTTGATGCTTTGAAAACAAGAGCAAAATTTCGGTCATTGAAACACATAATACTCTTTTGCCAAGAGATTTCTTATCAGCTATAAATCCTGCTTATGAAGACCTTAGTAAGGATGAGTTTTTGGATCGGTGTGTTGGTGGTATCACACAGGGTAGTGATAAAAGTTTAAATCAGTTAATCTGCAAAATCACGGCAAAAATACAGGGTGGGCCATTTAAAGTGGAAGCATCGGGTAACCCAATAACTTTTGACAGAATTGTCAGATCGACTAATGACATACCGCGTTGGAAGCGTCATTCCAAGACAATTTTATCATGTAACAGTACACACCAAAAGAAATTGAAATTGTTCAGCTTTACATTTAAAATAACTTTTCAATTGTGAAAACCAAACGTGCGTTTCGTTCGAAAAATAAAGTTAAAAGTGCTCCCGGTGATAACAGGATCAGACGTTTATACGCAAAATTTATGAATTGTGATAATGTTAGTAATGCCAGTCATGCATCCAGACAACGAACAAGACGTTCCGATGAAAATATTGAAGCCATACGAGCCAGTGTTGAGGAGGAACCGACAACATCACCTCGTCGTCGTTCTCAGGAGTTGGGCATCGCTCGGACCAGTCTCCGACGCATAATTCGTGTCGATTTGAAGATGTTTCCGTACAAAATTCAAATGGCACAAAAACTGAACCCAGATGATTATCTTCGTCGCGTCGATTATGCCAAATGGATCATCGAAATGGCCGAGAACGAGGCCAACTAGTGGCGAAAAATCAACATATCAGACGAGGCACATTTCACGTTAAATGGAAGCGTTAATAAGCAAAATTGTCGGTTCTGTGCCACTGAAAACCCTCAATTAAGCGAGGAACAGCCTTTATGCGACCCAAAAATTTACAGTTTGGTGTGGTGTTTGTGCGTATATGGTCATTGTTCCCTATTTTTTCGAAGACGATGATGGAGCAACGAAAACTGTTAATGGCGAACGTTATCGAGCCATGATAAATGATTTTGTGATGCCCGTTGTTCGTGAAAATGGTTTGAATGGCTTCTGGTTTCAACAGGATGGTGGAACATGCCATATAGGTCGACTAACAATCGATTTGTTACGACCATTGTTCCCCGGACGAATTATATCGAAAACCGGTGATTTCGACTGGCCCCCGAGATCACGCGATTTGGCGCCACCAGACTTTTTTTTTGTGGGGCTATTTGAAATCCAAGGTAAACGCTGATAAGCCAAGGACCATAGCTCAACTTAAAGACAACATACGACGTGAAATCGCCACCAGATCGACCGATACATTGGCCAAAACGATGGAAAACGCCGAAAAAGGGCACATTTTGTACTCAAGGCCAAAGGTGGCCATTTACTTGATATCATTTTCAACAAATAACTGTAACATATCTCCTTGAACCAAAATAAATTATAATCGAAATAAAAATAAATAATATATATATTCATATGTTCTTTTCAGAAACAAATGCTTCCACTTTAAATGGCCCACCCTGTATTTCCTGCTGGTCCTAGGATTGTTGGTATTGCTGCATGTGTCGCCAACTGAACTCTCAACGACAGAACTGCAAGTTTGTTATCAGTTATACATGACATACATGTAAAATTTGGTGATCGCGTACTCAACATATAACATCTGCACCCGAGACTCACGAAGCAAAGATTCGTCATAGACAAGACCAAAAGCATACCTTGAACAGAGAAGCTGTGGCAGGTCCTTTTTTTTATGGTTCTGGAGTTAACAATTCAACGTAAGTTAGCAACAAATTTTTTCTTTAGTCATATGTTCACTTGAAATTTTGAATTCTTTTTCACGAAACACTACTTTCAAGACTTTGAAAACTTTCATATTTATAAATAAAAAATTTATTATTATGATATTTTTATATTTATGATATATTTTCTAGAACTAATTCAAAAAAAGTCTAAATTTATTAAAATTTTAAAGCCTGTCAAAATCCAAATTTCTATTTTCCCCCTTTGTGTAACCTCTTGTTTTATAAACTAATTTAAAGACGCAACTTGATTTGATATCAGGTCATTTTGTCATGTCTTCTGCTTTCAAATTGGCAGCACATTTTTTTAAAGGGTCTCCAGTCAACACGTATCTATGGCTGAGTTCCAAATATTTTCAACATAAATTTCAGATACTGTTCACTCAAGAAAACTTTTTAATTCATTCAACAATTTGAATGCAAAATTTATTTTTTCCAAAAAAAAATCTGTCAAAAAACGCAATTTTTTCACTTAGTTAGGCCATGGAACCCCTTATTAGTAAAGTACCCTTAGACTTCGATACTTATTTATGTACTTGTATTTATGTAGGATACTTATTTATGTATACATGTGCTTATTTATGTGAATCATGATGTCCACTTGTCAGTCGTTCTTGTTGCCGCATAAAAAGCATGATGGAAAACTCTCAGTGTAGTGGTGGCAACATGATATTGTTGAGAATTGCAAGGGGTATCACTAGTTCTGACGAGACATCCAGCAAGCATGACTTTACGAAGGTGAATTTACCAAAGTTGATTTGAATTACCGCGTGAGTCAACTGGAAAATGAAATTTGCCAACTCATATGGTATTGGTTTTACTCACATAAACCAAGAAATAGCAAAACCTGAAGTACCATATGAACAAGGATAATTGTGAATGGAGCTAAATGCAAGTCATCTGCGAACTCCGGGACCGAAATTCCTCTCACTGAAACGAAGCAAAATATATGGATTGAAATATGCGAATTTTTATTTTTGTTTCAACTAAGTCCTGTTGAAGTCATTTAAGATGAAATACGAGTGAAATTTTCACTTATTGCGAAAATGAAATTAGATTGAACTAGCTTTGTCTGTACAAGGAAAATATCTCTAGGAGTAATTTTATCTAGGAGTGTCTTGTCCTAGTGTTCAGCAAGTCCTTTGCTTCCTGCGAGACCCGGCGTTTACGCACGTTTAGGCACGTAAGCCCCACACAAGCCCATCGCATAAGGGTGGAATGCAGAAAGGCTTGAATTTATTAGAAAGGGTAGAGGCAGTTTTGTGCTTGCATATCCCTCCACTACATTGGCGAGACAGGACTGGAAAAGTTTGGAAAGAACTCATCAGTATAGAACTAGCAGATAAGGTCCATGCTATTGAGGATCTTTATGTATGACGGTAGATAGAAATTCCTTTTCTAAAGAGACTGAAGTTCGCACTGAAAAAACCCTAGTTCGTTGGATACGACAGTTCCGGGACATTAACTTTGCGAAGAACACAGCAGCTCCAAGTTATTGAAGTTTTGCATTAGCCATATTCAATCCAAACCTAGATTCCAAGACGGCGAAGTCTTCGTAGGCTCATGATTTGCTTAGTAAGTTGGCACAAAAGTGATCCCTCGGCAAATAAAGCTTGAAATGGCTTGAAATGGAGCTTGAAATGGAACGAAGTTTTTACATCTTAATTTTTACATTTGAATTTTTCATCTTAATCGTGACACTGAGTGTCACGATAAGTGAGTACTCTTATCACTTGAAGCCGAAGTTTTTTTTATGGCTATGGAATTGGTATGTAAGATTTGGGAAAACCTATTGCAACTACAAGCCCCGGAAATTCGGGGAAATCAAGAAGTGAAAAAGCTTTTGGCGCCCCACTATCAATTTTAAGTGATAGTTAGAGCTCTTCTTGTTAACTCATCTTTTGATTCATGGGTTTCACTGGACGGAAACATGTGTTCCTGTTGCCACATTCAAGACTTCTCTGCGATCGAAAATTAGGTTCAAAGCTCATTACAACTTAGCCATGACGCGTTGATGAAGACATAAAAACAGCATGGTTAATGAAGAGCTTCAGGACATGATAATCACGATGAGTTCTTACAAGTTTCGGAATGACATAGCAATCAAGTGTTGAAAATAATAACACTGGTCTGTAAAAAAAAATTTTTTTTGTCTCCTTTACATAACTATGAATAATTATTATTGATTCAATAGTACTAAATAGAAATATGGTATCAAAAATTTTCTATCACGTATATTTTTTTTACAATGGAATTTTTAAAAAAAATTTCTTTTATAGCATTAAATTTAAATCACATATTTATTTATTATCATAATTTTGGATACAGACCATGAAAAAACCTTTAAACGTATATTACAATATGTTTCTTACTTATTAAAAGTATTTTACTTTGTAGTTTTCTTTCTTTTCATATTTTCAAGTGGAGTTTTGCGCCGAATAAACCAGCAAAAATCTGCAAGCATTCCTTCTGACCATTTTCCATTGTAGCGCCTCTCTATGTGCATAATATCTTGATGAAACCTCTCACCATGTTCATCTGATACTGCTCCAAGGTTAGGTGCGAAGAAATCCAAGTAAGAGTCCAAAAAATGAATTTTTAAAGACATGTTACACCCTAGGTCTTTATACGAAGAAATAAGTGCTGTGAGAGTATCCTGGAAGTTTTCACTTTTTTTGTTTCCTAGAAAATTATGGCACACTTTGACGAAAGGAGTCCATGCCCTTTTTTCGGGTTCGTTCAGTTTTATTGTAAAATTTGTGTCTTTCATGAGCTCGCGTATTTGGGGACCCACAAAGATTCCTTCTTTTAATTTTGCATCGCTGATTCGGGGGAATTTTGTTTTTAGATACTGAAAGCCTTCACCATCCTTATTCATGGCTTTAACAAAATTCTTTATAAGACCCAGCTTTATATGGAGTGGAGTAAGAAAAATTTTTTCACTTGGAACAAAAGGTTCTTCATTAACGTTCTTGAAACCAGGCATCATATTCGTTCTTCGTGGCCAGCTTTTTACTACGTAGTATTTATCTCTCGCCCGACAATCCCACTCACACAAAACAACAACAATATTTTAAATATCCTCCTTGTAGGCCAGTTAACATTGCTACAACTTTAAGAACAGCGCAAATGTTCCACATATACTGTGAATATTTAATTTTTTCCAATAGCAACTTCATATTTATATAATTTTCTTTCATATTTGTTGCATGTGTGAGAGGAACTGAAGGATATTTATTGCCATTGTGAAGTAAGACAGCTTTTGAACTTATTTTAGATGAATCAATGAAAAGTCGCCACTCTTTCGGTTCATCAGGAAAACCTAGTTCTTGTAGAAGACCTTTAGTATTATTACAAAATACCAAATCATTCTCTTTGGTGAAGTAACTAACAAATTCTTCATGTCTATTTCGAAAATATAAGACCCTTGTATTTTCCTCTAACAAATTCCATTGTTTAAGTCGTGATCCGAGAAGTTGAGCCTTTGATTTTGAGAGTCTTAAATCTCGAACAAGATCATTCAAATCTGACTGAGTTAGTAGATGAGGTTTTTCTAAGTTTATAAAAGACGCTGAAGAAATAGATATGGTACTTGATTGAGTAAGTTGAGGAGAAAAGTTTCCATCAATCGGAGTTTCATCGCTGTTATTACGCATTGGAGGCAAAACATCTTTGCTTCGAGGAACTGGTTTTTGTGCAGATAGTATTTCTGGATATTGAATCATATTTTTATTTTTTTTCGTATATCCCTTTGTTTTGGTCATACAAAAATAACAATCATTTTCATGGTTTTGTGGTTCACTCCAAATCATAGGCGTTGCGAAGGGCATGGTCTTATGACAACCGCGTAAGGTTCTTGTGCAACTGCTCCAGCACATTTTCGGGAGCCAACTTTTATCCCTGTCATCAACCGGAAACCCAAAATAACGCTGATAGGCTCTTTTAACGAGACTAGACAAACCATTTCTCTGAGCTTTTATAGTAAATTCACCACAAATGTAACAAAACACATCTGGAGAATTTTTGCAATTCCTTGGCATTATGTACCTGCAATATAATAAAAATTGCTATAAAATCAAAGCAATATCCGTATCGTGTGACTTTATTTTGCACTGTAACTGAGATTATTATGTAATTTTCACCACACGTATCAATATTGTTCGAAACTTACCAAAATATTCCGTGTAAATCCAAAACAATCACTATACAACTTTTTAACGTACTGAGCGCCACGAAGTCACAGCTACAACTGCGCAGGCGCATGTATTCGTATAAAAATGACTCAGTCGGTATCGTTCTCTCTCTTTCTATCAGTACGAGTCGTTTTTTTGTGCATAACCACTATCTCAACTAAATGAAGTTGCGCTAACGCACGAACAACAGTAAAAAATATAGAATTTTTTTTTAAGAATATATACGTGATAGCAGAAAAATAAAAACAGATCTAGATTTAGGATATTGAATACTTCATACTGATCATAGTTTTGTTTAAAGGAGCTTTTCGTTGCAGACCAGTGTAATTTATTGTCTTACCGTCCCATTTTATCTTCTGATTTTATTTCAATACTGCAAGCTTCTGGAATATTCACTGAGTGAACTAGTATGTACTTTCTTTGACTCTTTCAAAACAAAAAACATGCAATGAATCGCTGTATTAAACCAACAACATCTTTTAGAATAAAATAGAATAATGCTTAAAGCAGACCCAAACAAGTAAATTTGATGCGAGAATCCTGGTTTCAATCTCAAATCAATAGTTTTGTGGTAGTGGTATTGATGCAATTGATGGTAGCGAAGCAACAAACAAAAAG
This sequence comes from Stratiomys singularior, assembly GCA_954870665.1. Lineage (NCBI taxonomy): Eukaryota > Metazoa > Arthropoda > Insecta > Diptera > Stratiomyidae > Stratiomys > Stratiomys singularior. The sequence goes on along the minus strand of OX940878.1, from coordinate 124,327,328 downwards.
TCACAAAGTTAAACTGCTAAACATCCGAATCAATAATATTGTTTCTCGACTTAAGGCTAGCTTTGACATAAAACTGTCTGCAATATTATGAAAATTTGAATCCCAGGCGACAGCATTTGCGTCTTCAACTGCAATTAATATCAAGGTATTCCATCACAATTCGTGACTCTGATAAATGTAGCAAGAATTCAATACAAAAGCGTACAATGCCGCTACATAAATTTAATCCCGAGTCGGAGGAGCTGTGAGAAATGCCAGTTGTGGTACACAATCCTGTTGGCTTTTCTAGGATACCGCATCAAACAATGCCGCCTCTAATCTTAATGAAGTCTCCATAGGAAAGCTTCATTTTCAATATGACATTAATGTGAAGTCATCATTTGGTATTTTCTCAAGAGATGAGCTCATCACCAACACAAATGACGTGGAGATTCCTTTATCTCAGGGATTGCTTTAGTGGATGTTTGACAAAGCATTTGTGGTGGGTAGTGGTCATTATTTTTATTTTTCTGACAACATGAATGAACATTCACATTGAGATCCAGCAGGAGAGCGAAGCTCCTTAAGCTTGATACGAAAATGCGAAATTCCTTGCGGACCATTCAAATAGGAACGCTCTCCTCGCAGCTCGTAATGCTTATGCTTTATCTTGATTACTCAGCCGAAGTTCACTAAAGACAGTTAAGACTAGAAATTTCTAAAGGATTGTTGGCTTGCAATACCGCGTGATTCAATTAGAAGTGATCCATGAGGCATTGCGACCTACAAATTGAATTCAGTCTCTTTGAAATTTATGAAATTTATATTTCTGGCGCCTTGTTTGGTTTGATTTGCGTCTTGAGCTAAGAAGATTAAATTTTAATTGAACGCTAGAAATTGCAGATGATTGGGACGCACCGTGATAGCTATGTTAAAAAGTTTACGATTTAATCTCCTTAAAAGCTCCTTTTTTGATCGCCGAGTTGTATGACAAATGAATCGGTGCGAACAGCTATTTCTACCAAAGTCCTTTGACGGCAACATAATCCACTTTCCATACTTTACCGACTTGCGTTTGCCAACACTGCAGAAAACTCTGAAAGTCCCTTCCACGCTTTTTATGTGTATTTGCTCTCCTTTTATTTATTTTAGCCAAAAATAAGTTCACGCGGGAGATAGAAAATTCATCTCCACGGATAAATTCCGCGATAACCCATCTTCTAAATATTAACTTTAGTGTGGATATTCATGGTAATACCTCGCCGTGTTTACGATGAGTGTGAAAATTCAACATCAATACCTAATAAACATGAAATGTGATGTTGTTTGGCATGGGAAACTAATGGCCGCCATTCAACGATAATGATATGGAAATTATTTTCCTCTACAAACAATTTGCATAATAAACAGAGTAATATTACAACAGGGAAAACGATAAGATGTGCGTCGTGATGTTTATTTTAACATGGCTATGGTGAAAGCGGAGCGAAATTTCAATGTCATATTTTTGTTTTATTTCCTCATCAAAGATGTCCGCGATTTTTCTAAAGGTTTTCAGCTCCTACTTTTGTATTTTGTTTGCTGTAGAATGGCCCTAAATAGGCCTGAAACTAAATAGCAATTTCAATTTTGCGAAAGAATAAGCTGCAAAGAACCACTTGCAATAAATTATTTTCTTTTGTGTTAACACAGTACGTGCAGATTTGCGGAAATGTAAAATGTGGAGAAGTTCACAGTCCAGATGGGGACTAAATACTAGATCAATAATTTTTCATTAAAGCAACGTTTAAGTCTTGTCCAAAAATTAATTTATGATTTGAAATAAGATATAAACCAAATAAATTTCTATTTATGAATTTTTAATAAATAAATAGAAGTAAATATATGTAGTTCGATAAGTCGAACTTCGAAAACGCGAATTTTCGAAAAGTCGAACCAAATCGGTTGGCTATAACGTCAACGGTAGGGAATGTGAGTTAATTTTTCTTGATTACTCGAGGGAAAAATTTGGCCCCAAAATAATCCCAAAAAATTGTATTTTTGGGGGAATCCCCTCGTCATGGGCGATTTTGTCTTTTTTGACATATTTATTTAGGCGGTTCAATTTCTGCGATTGGTGAGTTCACCTCCTTGTAATAAAAAGCTATGTAATAAATAGTCTGCGTATTATATTGAGGGCCCTTTCGCAAGTGTTAATATGTCGTCAAACCGTACGTTAAAAACTTCGTCTGTTGATCAAGAGTTTAAGTTTAAGTGAAAAGTGGCACAAGAAACAAAGATGTAGCTATGAAGGATGATATTCCAGCAAGTAAAATGACAATTTTTTTGAAAAATCAGCACTCAAACTGCACCGCAATAAAAAATAATGCAAGTGAGGGTTTCAAAAAGGCTAAAAAGCCTATGTGTGAATACCCATGCGAAAATGAAGACATAATAGTTTTTGAGTTGCTTAATTCGGCAATGAGGCAGAACTTACCTATATTCGGAGGATTCAATAAGGGCACTGGAGTTTGTGAAAAACTAGGACAATGAAGCTTTAAGACCAGCACCGGTCTATACTTATATAGTAGAAACGCAGGTATGGCCCATTCAGAATTCTATACATTAATCAGCTTTCAAAATTATTTTTAATGTGTTAAATCTGCCGTACGTCATAACGAATCTCTTTTGGAAAAAGTAGTGATATAAGTGACGAAGAATGTTAAGGTTATCAGACACAAGACGTTTTCAATGCAGATGAGACAAGATTCTTTTTCAAATGTATTCCAGATAATATCCTTACTTTGAAAAATCAGAAGTGCCGTGGAGGCAAGCATACTAAACAAAGAGTTGTATTGATGCTTCCTTTGATTGAGAACTGTTCAGCTCATCAAGAAAACATCCAGGAAAAACTACAGTTTGTCAAACTAGCTTTTTCCATGCCGACTTTGACGTCCAAGTCCCAACTAACTTGATCAGGCAACCATACATTGTTAAAATGTCACTATCATCGAAGAATTTTTGAAAAAATCCATCAAACGTTTTAAGGATATCAAATCGAATAAGATTATAATAGTGGATCGTCTTGACGATATAACTAACGCATGGAATATCGAAGTCAAATTTTAAATAATTTCTAACTGTCTTATACAAGCTGGATTTGGTCAGTTTTCCAAATGGGAAGAAGGGGATGAAATTCCCTTGGTTTTTTATAAGTGCACGCCTAGAACAAAAGGCCGAAGACAAAATCCACCTGCGAATCGAGTACGAACCTTGGACAAATATCAAAAGTATAGAAGAAGATAGTACCATTATCGATTCTTCTTGGCACTACAGCCCCTATCGGGCCTTCGCTTCCTCCTGCAACAAGCTCCTCCAAATGTCTTGGTCCATTGATCGCGTCCTCCAATTTTGAAATCCGAGCAGCAATGAAGCCCTTCAGTTCTCCCAACGAATACCTTGATGTGTATCCGTTGTTCGACTATACGATTCATATGGTGAGCCCCTAGCAACTTCCGCATTCTTTCAATCTTTGAGACCTCTGGCTCGCGTAAAATTTCATACAGCCTATGGTTATGTCAAATTCGCCATCCGTTCCCGTCTATCTTCGTACCAAGTACCCGCATTTGGACCAGTTGCTTAAAGGCCTTCAATATAATTGCGGGTGCTTGCGTTAGGGTTCATATTTCATACCCATAGCATAGTCAGGTCTTATCAGAGGTTTGGATACTTGGAACTTTGCTATCCTGTGCATGCAATTTAAATTTACGATCGTCAAAACTGAATAAATCTATTTACTTACTAGCTATACTTACAACTGCGAAATTTTTTGTCAACTGCGTCATGAGCTTTGTTTTCTTCTCATTGATTTGTATATCTACTATCTATCTACTAGTTTTGCTGCGGAACGAGTTTCATCAAAAGTTCTTTAGCGGCTATTAACGAACGTGATAAAATATTAATGTCGTACAAAACGGCTGACTCGGCTTATACAACAGTGTGCCTCTTGTATCGACAGGTAGCTTTCTTATAACTAAATCCAGAGCTAGATTGAATAGCAAAGGGGCTAGCCCATCTCCTTGCTTTAGCCCGGTATTTGCTTCAAAAGCGTCGGTGAGTTGGTTATTGGTGAAGACCTAGGAGATTGTTGACGTTTTTGTCACTTATTTAAGACGCACTAATTTGGCTGGGGTACCAAAGGGAAGCATTATTTTTTGTAGTACGTTACCATCAATACTGTCATTTGTTTGCTTGAAATGAACGAAAATCTGGCGAACGTCCGAACATGGAGGCTTTCTCAGTTACGTGTTTGACAGTAAACAATTGGTCTATCATCGATCCATCAGCTCTAAAGCCACCTTGATATTCCACATTAACAGTGTTGGCGTATGATCTGATTTGATTTTCTAAGTTATTTGTCAATATTTTGTACGCAGTGCAAAGTAGAAGTATTCTTCATGGAGCCAATGGAAACTCTGCAAGAATATTTATATCTATAGGCTCCTATGTACTGGAGCTGTGTGAAGGATTAAAGAGTTTCTTGTTGAATATAGGTTGAATGTACTTTTTCATATTCTTTGTAATTGTTTATTTTGCAAAAAAAAAACGTTAATACTATGACACTTTTTCAACACCCATTTATTAAAATAAAAACATATATGCTCATTCACAAAAAGTACTCGTTTTAGTATAGATATTATTAATAACTCTCAGTCTTGATACCCCGAAATTTTAATGCGTCACAACGCAGCTTGAGTTATTAAAATTTGACTGTATATAAAAATAGAATAAATTATTCGAATGAATATAACTCCAAAATAAATGAAATCTTAAAAGCAAACAAAAATATAAATAAAAAACCAGAAAATTCTGAAAATATTAATTCGTAACGATATCAGAATAATATGTGTGTTGTTTTCAATTTACAATACTCAATATTCTCATTAAGAAGAAAAAGATATCTCTTTTCGGATTATTGGGGAGTCAAAGTGCTTTAAAAAATTTCAAGCCCATATACTGCACCTCAAAGATGTGTGGGCTGATATTGACAAAAAAGCCTTGTATCCTTTATTTTGCTGGGGTCGCAACTTTTTGGTATTTCATGGAAAAAACCGACAGCACCCATGAAAACTCCATCGTGCAAATGTCATTACCCAAAAGTGCAATTTTTGGTACTTTTAGATACCTTAAACAACTTACATTAAGCCCTCCCTCTTTTTTTCAAATCGAACTTGGTACCACATTTGGCAAAGTTACGGTGCTAATGATAACAGGAATCAAACGTATTTCTTTGCCCGAGCGAAACATAAAAATATCACTAAATTTTCACTTTTAACACTTACCATTCACTCACGTTCGCGATATCACTCCATTGTTACACAATACACTTCGTGCAAGTATCATAAGCGTGTGTTTGATACTTTTAACCCGATAAATTTACCGTAATACGAATATGTTGCAAATTTTCGCAGACTTTTTCCAAAATCGAGTGGCTCCATTAAATTGAATTTCAGTAAATGGAATTTTGTATAACAGTGAATTATGGAAATCTGCAGACGTTGATGAATGCCCTGTTTTTGACAAACAGCTACTGAGTTTCAGAGGACGCTGTAAGTTCCGAGTTTTCAAGAAACATAAGCCGGATAATTATGGGCTCAAGTTCATTAGTTTAAACGATGCAAAGACTTCGTACATGGTTAATATCTACGTGTTTTTTATCATTTATTATTTTTATAAAATTTTTAAATACATTTATTTAAAAACTTTTATTACAGATTAACGGTATTCTATATTCAGAGAAAAATTCTGAAATTGTAGAAGGTCATGAAAAAGCTCCTGAGTATTACTAAAGATTAGTAACACAGCCTCTTTTCAACACAAACCAATCAGTAACGCATGACAATCGGTATACGTCAAATAATTTCTTTCAACGAATGTATGATGAACCATATACTTTGAGAATGACCGGTATCATTGACAAAAACATAAGATAAATTCCAGGGGATTTTATTGCGAAGGTTCGCAAAATACATCGACCACTCACAAAACAATGCCGTGCTGAAAATTCATTGCTTCTCAGCTATGCTCCCAAGGAAACAAAAATCTAAAAATGTTGTGCTCCTGGCCTCCTCGCTTCTTCGCACAGAAAAATTGCCCGAGAATACCCCTAATATTGTCCTTTATTATAACAAAAAGAAAGCAGTGACGGATACTTTTGATAAGTTGTGTCACTCTCTTAGTGTCCGTAAAAAGACGAACATATTTTCATTGCGATATTTTCAAGTCAAATTTGACATGGCGATCGTGAATGAGAATTTTGTGAGCGTGCAAAGCCGTCCATAATCAAGAAGAAATCAAAATACCTGCAGATTATTGTTTGGAAAAATTATTTACATTTAATTAAGCTGCGTTTGGAACGTCGTCTTGTTCAATTGAGGCTCCCGAGAGATTTGAAAATAGGAATAAGAACAATTTTGAATCGATTGGTTTTGTCTGTATGCCGTGTAGAAAACTTGAATCTTGTGATTATGCAAAGATGCGCCTTGTGTCGTCAGAAGAAAGACAAGAACACTGATAAAGGATGTGCATATTGCAAACGCCCAATATGCGCACACCATAGGACTTTGATGTGCCCCGATTGTACGGGTCGTTAATTTAAATTTTTTTTATTAGCTATATAGCTTTTTTTTCATTAACTTCACTTCCATCAATGATTATTTTGCAATACATTTATTTAAAAATTGGAAAAACAACGACATTTTTACTATACTTCAAAATTCATTTCTTTTCGTAAAACGCATCCCGTAATTTCTCAAAATTAGTACCTTTTTTTGGAGACCCATGAAAACTTTTATTATTCTTTACAAATGATGGAACACAAAAGTTATGGATGGTTTTGCAAAAAACGCATTTTTTCAAGTTTTCCAGGTTTCCGGATTGTTTTATGAAAGCTGATCGTTTTTTTTCAACTCAGTCTATACTACAGTTCAAAATGGTATCTAAAGTTGATCCCTGATTTTTTAAATCATAATAACCAATATCCTAATTTTTATAAATATATTTTTCACTAAGGTCCAGGTATGTTATTCAAAATAAGCATAAGAAGGATAACCAAAAAGAAACTTTGTTGAAGAAAGCCGATTGGGCTCTTTGCCTGTTTGGGCTTTCTGCCTGATGGAGCTCTGTGTTCGATCAGATTCTGTGGAATATGATCTTTTGGTTGTTTGTTTTATTCTTCGATTTTTAAATCTAAGATTTTATGTAAGACAGACTTTTCTTCTCACTTTTGAGTGCCATGCATAAAAAATTCTATTCTCATGTATTGTCATTTTTTGTTCCTAATGAGGACTGAACAATACCAAAATCTTGCAAATAGCTAATTTGATTTCTCTTAGTGATTTTGATATTTCGTTTCGAGGCCCATTAATGATTAGGTGGACAAGTATGGGCAATAACTTACCCCGAAACAAATCTAAACATACCGAAAGCAGCCAGCCACAACGTGTCCTCTCGAGGAGCTTAACTTAACTGCCTAGCAAATTTCTGCGACGTTAGCAGTACTAGTTTCACTCATTTTAATGATCTATCACCTTCTTTATAGATCACAGGTATCCCATCAATATCAGGTCTAAGCTTGGGGTCTCCTTCTACTTTTATAAAAAAAACACTTTTTTTTTTTGTTAAGTGATTGTCGGAATGATAAATCAGTAAGGAGAACAAATTATTTTGTATGCAAAGACTAAACTCTTTACACCGTTTTGTAAAAAGCTTCGACAAGCATTGATCAATATTAGAAAATAGAATTGACCATATTTTATAAAAAAGGAAAAGAAATATACTTGATAGAAAAGAAAAAAAGATAAAGTATTATAAAAATGTAGTATGATAAATTTAACCAAACTTTGTTAAGCAAATGCCCAATAGTTCTCCAGGTCTAGGCAATGCAACTGCATTGCTGACATCTCATTCTAAGATTGTACCTTTCGTGGGATGAATGCTCCGTTCAGCAAAGTGTCAGCATTTTCGGGATAAAGTGATCATCTTATATAAAAAGATCTCTTATATCTTGATTCTCTGCTAATCGTCGAGTTATATCTTTGTCATAGAAAACTATCAAAGGGAAAACTAAATATTGCGGGTCGACTTCAAAGCCTTATAGGCACAGCCGCCGAGTTTCTGCATTGAACATTGTTCCAGCTCAAAAAGGTCCGAGACGCATGTACCGTAATCGATGTGATCCTGTTTCATGCGTCAAAATTTTTTTCACGAAAGAAATAGTCAGTGAAATCGTAAGATGGACGAATGCTGAGATATCATTGAAGCGAAATGAGTCTATGACTGCTGCTACATTTTGGGATACGAGTAAGGATGAAATACGCACAATTTTTGGAATCCTGGTAATGATAGCTATGAGAAAAGATAATCACTTGAGTGCGGATGAGCTTTTCGACCAATCGTCATACGTCACCGTCATGTGCATACGCTCCACACATCGAGCTTCTTATATATTATCTTCAGTCCATCCGCAAAATATGGGATCTTTTCATTTACCAATGTGTGAGCAGTTATATTCCGGGAGCTCACGTAACATTTGATGAGCAGTTGCTTGGATTTCGAGGTCGGTGTCCATTAGAGATATATATATTTTCAGTAAGCCAAGTAAGTATGACATGCAAATCTTGACGTTGTGTGATAGTGGCACAAAATACATTGTTAATGCAATTTTTTTTTTGGGAAGAGGAACTCAGGCAAAGGGCGTACTTCTCAGAAAATATTTTGTCAAGGAGTTGTCGAGGCCCCTACATGGCAGTCATCGTTATATTACATGTGACAACTGGTTTAACTGGATTTCGTTGGCAAAACAAATGCTTCAGGAGCCATATGAGTTGACAATGGTGGGAACTGTGCAGTCGAATAAGCTCGAGTTGCCTGAAGAAATGAAAAACAGCCGCTCTAGACCTGTGGGAACATCAATGTTTTGTTTAGATGGGCCCCTTACTCTGACATCCTATAAACCTAAGGCAAATAAAATGGTCTACTTGCTATCACCTTGCGATGAAGATGCTTCCATTGACGAAGTTTCTGGAAAACCTGAGATAATTGTGTATAATAATCAAGCGAAGGGTAGAGTTGACACACTGGATGAAATGTGCGCATTTATGTCTTGCAGTAGGAAGACTAATAGAAGACCCATGGCTGTGTTTCACGGAATGATCAATGTTGCATGCGTAAATGCTGATATTATATACAGCCATAACGTAAGCAGCAAAGGTGAGAATCCCTTAAATCGAAAAACGTTTATAAAGAAGCTGAGCACGGAACTTTCATCACCGTTTATGGGTACGAGGCTCCAGGCCCCAACTTTAAAAAGATATCTGCGCAAAAGTATATGCCAATATTTATCAAAAGATACTCCCGGTTCATCGATATCGTTGAGGAACCTGAACCAAAGAAAAGTATTTACTGTACGTATTATCCTTATCAAATAAGCCACATGGCAAGCGCATCCTGCAATAAGTGTCGAAATGTGATTTATCGCGAACACAACATTGATGTGTATAGATAATTTTAATACCGATATATGTTCTTGAGATACTTTTAATGTTTAGTATTGAAGTGAAAAAGTGGGATATTTAGAAAAAGAAAAATGATTTTTTGATGAAATGTTAATCTAGAGTTAAGTTTTGTTACTTTTTGGTAGAGTCTAGAAATTTCGTGTTTTGTTTGTCAATGAATAAAAATATATTCACTAATTATCGTGGTTTTTATTTGATTTGTTTTCAAATACAAGAATTCAATTAGTTTATTTACATCAGGAAAGAAAATCGTACACAGCAGACAATTGAAACTTATGCGTGAAATTTACGCATGATTATCTTTTCCGTACAACTAAATATGATTATCTTTCCAGGGTTAATGTAAGTCTTCTTCTTCTATGGTTGGCTCGAATTGGGTCGAATGAGGACTTAGTAAAAGAGGGTAGGTAAAGTGTACCTTGTTATTGTATGGTTAGTATTTCGTGGCATGGCAATACTTAATCAAGTCGTCGACCTTCTTTCTTACCCGTACCAATGCGTGTGGCTTAATAATTCCAGGGTTTCACTTATAAGTTCGAAAGATGCCTTTTGTGAAGTTATTACTTTTCTTCAAGAGCAAGGCAGCCTGCGCCATGTTGCCTACTTCCTTGGCTTTGTTGCACTCGGGAGATACTTACTTCCTTAGATAATAATAGCACCTGGTGAAATTTATTAGATTCAAGCTTCGACTTCCCAAATTTGAAAAAAATTTGATTTCAGTGGACTCAAGTTCGATTGACATTTCCAGTAGGTTCCAAGGAAGAAAATGAGTGGCGAAGTTGTATCTCGTTAAGTCGTGATCCAATCCATGTAAGGCAATTGGCTTTATTATTACGCTTTAAAGATCTTTTCCTAAAATTTCATTGATTACGAAAAATTAAATATTTTTGGCATATTATTCCTTTGTCTGAAACTGAATTTCTTTAAGTCTCAAAACTGAATCGAAAACTGAGAGTAAGATATGAAGACAAAGAAAACAAAGTCGCTTTTTATCCCTAGCTAAATCGAAGGGATATTTTTATGTGGCACAAGAAATAAGAATTTCAAATGATGTGTTCCAATTAGACAAGAAGACTTTAAAGGAGTGTAGGAAGACCAGAGCACTTGAAATTCGTTTAAAATAATCATATCGATTTCTGTCTCCATCAATATCATACTCTTTCATATCATAAGAATATCATAAGAGACAGAGCGAAAAGTTTAAGACAAACCATCAAGTTTAATGGCAGATAAACATGATAGGCCAAGTGACTTAGAATGACTGAACGTTTCAACATCTCAGGTCGAGCGTTAAAAGCAAGAGTCCTTGTAGAAAAGTTGGAAAAAGTTTCTCAATACCCAGACATCAAATATTTGCGCAATGAAATGGAAAAGCATTTTTATTTATGTACGTGCCAGTACGGTAAATATATGTGTCTTTATGATTAAACCGAGTACTACGACTAGATGTGCCTTCCGATGAAGATTCTCTGGTTGATCAAGTCAGAAATTTAGTCCTTTTTCGTTGTCTATTCACCCCAAACAGATTACATCAAAACACGATTCTCTTTCATTCTCCACTTATGGCGTACGAAGGCGAAGAGAAAAAAAATATAAAGTCGGTAACTTCCTTGCCTTGGCAAAAAAGGATACTTCTATTTGAATGTATGTATTCCTTTCTAAGCCTCCGCAAAATATTTGATATAATGCGGAAATATGAGTTTTGGACTGTTATATGAATGGGCGGCTCGTTCGTGCGGTGGGACTATTTTTAACGCCAGCTCGAGATTTTGATGGAAACCTTTAGGTAGTTTGCTTTGAAACTGCAACGCGAGAGGGAGGCTCAGGCTGTACTCAATGCAAATATACTTGCAAACTTAGTTCTTTTATACAGAATTGAGTGGAAAATGTCCTATGGGTGTTTGGTTAGAAACTTCATATGATTTTACGGTTGGTTTCATGATTTGTCTTCCTTTTTTTTTAAATGAAATTGCATTATTCGTATGCGTTTGATTTTACTGGAGACGTTGTTGAGTAAAAACGAATATTTTCTTTGAATAATTTATATTACTTTTTATTTTATTATTCTTTATCATTATTGTTGTTCTAAAAATGATTTTTAAACGATATTTCTAGAAAATATAAAATTTTGTAAGTAATCAACAACATGGCCTCAGAATATTCGCAAAGCTTGCATTTTTGACTTTGAAATAATGCGAAAATGAAGCATTACCAGACTTCATAATTTCCAACAATCGTAGCGCCTTTTTTAGTCACTGCATAATGAAAAGAATGCTTGCAGAAACTTATTTTCTATATTTTATGTCATTCAAATTTTTTTCAATATGTTTTAAACTTAATAATATTTAATCGGAGCTTGCTGTTCGGATAGGCTTGAATGTATGTGTATTTTGTTTCGTTGCTTACGTCCTGAGTGTAGAGCTCCCAGAGCCGCGATGCTTCTAGTTTATTTACTAGACACCAAGGCCAAGTTAGCTTGAGAAATTAGTCTGGAACCATTTGACAAATTACTTAGGACCAGACCTCGTGTCTTTATATCTACAGTCGCCTCCAGATTGCGATAAACGTTCCTCATATGGGAACGAAGCGATATAAAAAGAATTGTAATAGATGTCTTAAGGGGGTAAATCACAATAAAATTTTCAATTTTTCGAAAAAAAAATTTTCGCCTAAAAGGTGCTTTAGGGTCTTAAAAATAATATACCAAATGATGGAACACGGCAAAAGTGTCCGAGTGCCCAAATTTTTCATTCTATGGTGACGCTACTCAGGTATGCTCCGAGCGCCTTTTGAGATCCCGGCGCGGGCTGTAACTTATGACTATGGGTGCAGGTATAACGGTAGTCCATAGAGAATAAAGTGCCCTCCGAATAGTCTAGAATTTTAAGAATTCCTATAGGGGTCACAATATGTAATAGACATACGAACAAAACACGTGTAGCGTCAGTGATGAGAAATTTCTTGCGTTGAATGCAACGCATTTTCACGACGCTTCACTTTCGTGCATACATGTATAACATAAATAGTGATAAATTTTGTCATTGTCATTATGAGTGACACATCGTCGTGTCGTGTTAGAAAAGGGACGAAAAAGGATACTGCGTACGAAAATCTAACGAAACGTAAGCGACCGTTAAATCGCCACGAAATCGAAAAGCCGGAAGATTTAAATGTCAGCGCATCGGTAAGGAAGTTGAAAGAGAAAGATAGTAATGACATTGAAGTGGATCCTACGTTTGGATATCATCTCGTGAACTTCGTTACAGTTTTTGCCGCCATTTCTAACGTTGTGGTGTGCAAAGAATGCCACTCTAATGTGCGTTTTACAGAAAGCAGTAAACAAGGCTTAGGTTTTAAAATCGTTATATCCTGCGATAACTGTGATAAAAAAGAAATACCGAACAGCCCATTTATTAAGAATGCTTACGAAATTAATCGCAGAATTATTCTCGCCATGAGACTTCTGGGGATTGGACTGCAAGGCATGAGAAAATTTTGTGCGTTCATGGAATTGCCTCGCCCAGTCTTCCAATCAGCTTACGACACAATCATTGAAAATATTTTGGCTGCATCAGATGTTGTTTCCAAAAAAAAGCATGTCCAATGCAGCGAATGAAGAAAAAAGTATCCGTAACCAGAAAGGAGAAAAAAACGATATCACGTTATCGGGTGCCGGATCGTGGCGAAAAAGGGGTTTCTCATCTCTATACGGTTTAGTTTCCCTGATTGGCTGGTACACTGGTAAACTTGTCGATGTTTTAGTTAAATGCAAGTATTGCAAAGTGAGCGAGTATTGGCAGAAGAAATATGACATCGACGAATACAAAGAGTGGGCAGAAAATCACGCCGCCTAATGCCAAGCAAACCATGATGGATCAGCGGGAAAAATGGAGGTCGATGCAGCAATTGAAATGTTTCAGCGCTCTGAAGATCTACATGATGTCAAGTATGTGAGTTATATCGGCGATGGCGACTCCAAAACCTTCAAAGGTATTACGGATGCTCAACCGTATGAAAACATCACGATAACAAAAAAAGAATGCATCGGAAAACTGGTCATGGATGATCTTCTTACTCGCTGCATCGGGGGATAAACGCAAAACAACAATCAAAGTTTCAACGCTACTATTTGGGCTATGGTACCAAAAGGTTTGAATTCTGGAAAAAAAATAATTGACATCGGTACGAACATCGCAACATCCAATATCAGTTTTACACATCATCGAAGTCATGGGGATGAAAATCGGCCCGAACAGCTACAACCTACGCGTGGAGGTCGACGAAAAGCGTATCAAGAAGGCGGAAAAATCTATTAGTGATGGCGCAAAACAGGCCCGACTCGACTTGAAAAGTATGCGGAAAGAAAAAGAAGAGTTGGGGGTACATTGAGTAGGTCAACTGTACGGTGCAGGCATTGAAGATTAGAGGTATATGAAATTTTCATACGGTTTCTCAGTACTTAAATCTTTAAACGCGTTTTTCTCGACACCACTTTTTTTGAGCTCGCCGAAGACATAACTCGAGCAAATCTTTACCGATCGACTTGAAATTTTGACAGTAGCTTTAAAATATTTTTTTCTACGGAGTTACGTAGGATTTTTTATTATATATGGCTTAGTTTATTTATCGAAGATTTGATAGCGTTTTTTTTTTGTAAAAAATTTTAACTTTATTTTCAAGCATGCACCATTTTGTGAAAAATCAATATATCGAAAAAATATCCTATATAGCTCGCTAGCTGTTATATGAAAACTAAAAAATTTTGGTTTTTTCTTCCAGGTCAAAAAATAAGGAGTCTACGTCTTCGGCCATCGACACGCTTTCAAAAATAGGTGCCTTGGGGCATTTGCTGCGCAGCCGCCATTTTTAAATATTTTTTATTGAAAAAATTACATTTTGTACTTTTTTAGTATTGCTATAAAACCTACTTTACAGATTTTCGATTGATACTTTTATTCAGCCAAAATTAATTCCCGAAAATATGCCTATTTTTTTGTGTGCTACTGTGATTTCCCCCCTTAACCCCTGGCGTATTTTCTTACTCCCAGTACTGCTCGAGCACATTGTGGGCCGTCCGTTTATCGTCCACTAAGGGTATGGTATATTTGCATGCAAAAAAGAATGTTTGCAATCACGTTTTTACCATGAAGTTATAAGACAAAACTGTCCATCAGTGGAACTATTCGAACGCCTTCTTGAAGTGCGCCACCAGCTATGCGGGAACTCCGATATAGCCAAGAAGCAGTTCCTTGCTTGGTAATTCCATGTATTCCTACTATAATAATCCAACCTTCCCATTAATATGCCATCACTATGGCCTACTCCTAAGGTTCAATCTGAAAAACAAAGTGACCACCATCATTTGTCTTTGAAAATTCCGCTCCTATGCCCGCGCAAATTGGGTAGAGTCTATCCCTCCAGCAAATATAATACCATCCAATGAAGAAATAGACGTCTACATCACAAACCTCTTTAATTCGATACTAGACTGCATTGATATGCACTAATCTTGCAATAATCTTGATATGCACTATAAACAAGCAAGTGAGGAATATCTCATTCTCGAAGCGGAAATCAATGACATGTCTAATAAAATAAGGGATGATATGGATAAGGGATAAGAAATGAAAAAGGAAATCAACGAAAACTTTGGAAGTAGACTGAGCAGTCTAAAGCCATCTTCACTTGTCTTTAAAGAAATAAACATCTTAACAGGACTACAGTAACAAAATTTCAGTATTGGAGGAACAAATTTATAGAATTATAGAATAGAATTTCCAAAAAATAGAATTTCCTCTTTTTAGAGTAACCTATACCGGAGACCGGAAAATGTGTAAAACGTGAAAACACACCTGGAGATTGGCAAATTTGTCGTCATTCCAAAGCCACACAGCGATGGTTATGTTAAAAATTTCAGACCTATTTCGCTACTATGTAAGTAAAGTCCTGGAAATAATCATTCTACTTAGCTTCTCTCAAAAACTCTGTGTTCTCTGGTGCTCTCTCAAAACGTGGTTCCATTGACAACTCCTATCAGTAGGTAAGTCAACGTAAATAATATTTTCTCATAATCTTATTGTTTTGTCTTCGGAACGTTCCGTCATTTCTCGTCACTTGCTCCTGTAGCCTAGCAAGGAGTTGTCAGGCTACAGATGAGAATAGTGACAAGTCAGATGACGAACTTTGTGCCAACGTATACCAGCTAGGGCGCACGATGCTTCAAACTCGATGTGAAGTACGACGTTTACCAAAAAAGTATGTTGGTGCTGTGCACTCTACATCCACATGTCTGCAATCAAATGATGGTTCTTCGCAAATTTTCACCACTTTCTTCTCTGAAAGGTTGCACAAAGTTGCCGAAAAGATTTTAAAGCCAAGAATAAGAGGGACCATAGAGGTATAAGATATAGAGAGGCCGTATCACTAATAAATCACTAATAACAGCTAGAAATGCACTATATATTTACGTATTTTGTTGGAGAGCATTTATCTGCCTTGAAATTGAAAATTATCCATAAATATTACTGCCGACAATTTCACATTAAAGTCAACTTATCAATTACAGCATATAATTAGCAAATCAGAATCATTATCACTCATTAAATGTAAAAACAATACTATATTTACTTTTTCCCAAATCTTTGGGTACTTTCGGTTGTCAGTTTGACAGGGGAGTTGACGTTACAATAAGAAATGCAATTTCTGTAAAGGAATAGTCACCAATATCACTTAATTATTGAAAATATTATCAAATCGGTCGCTGAATCATGCGCTTTAATCAGTCAACGCTTATATTGAGCATTTCAAATTTTCATCAAGCATAAGGATATGCTGATAAATAACATTAACAACGGAATAATAGATCCGAACATATTTGATTAGCTTAATATAGCCTTGGTATCAGCTTCAGATTGCAATTTGCCCATGTTCATTTGGCTCGAGAAAATGAATCTGAAGTCGAGCATCTGTCATAATCGTATGAAATGGACGGGGCTTAATTCTTCGGGGAGTGATGTTCGTGTGGAATTAACATTCCCGTTAAGTCGACTCTCCTGTTTCCATGGGCAGTACAAATTTGGTGTTAATGGGGGATTTAATGAGATGTCGATTTTCGTAATGTTATCGATTTAAGGACAAAATATTGTTTGATAAAACAAAACATGTGGAAAACATGAAAACAAAACATGTGCTTGATTTATAGCAAGCAAATATTGTAATGTTTGTGACCATAGTTCAAATGGTGAAATTTTTGGCTAAGCATTTATACTACTTACTAAGTGAATGTTGGTGAACTTGTGTTAATATGCGTGAATTTTGGTGATTCCGGACAAAAATGAAAGCGTAGGGCTTCTCGATATCTTCTTCTTCTATGAGAGGACCACACTGCGGAAAAACACTTTATTTTACGTGTACACAATATAACATACAACCAACATCAGAAGAAAGTCAACATTGTCAAGATCTGTTAGGAAATTGCATCGTCTTTTCGCATAAAGATTAAGTGAGGCATATTGTAGAAAAATCGGTTTTTGATTGTCACTGAAAATGAAAAATATGTAACTTTGGCCGGTATGTTGTTGTCGGGATATGAAAACGCTATATTTTTCCAAAAACAACGATTTGTTTAAGGTATTATCAAGGAGTATCAGCTGCAATAGATTCGAAGCAATACGCAAATTTCTACACCTACCTGACATTAAAAATTTGTCAGCTTCTTCTGATAGGCTTTACAAGTTTAAGTGAATCTTTTAGGAAACATTATTGGCTCGATAAGTATTGCAGTGTCGATGAAAGCATGATCCCATATTATGGGAAATATTACGCCAACCACTTTATCAGAGGGAAGTCGATAAGATTTGGCTTCAAAAATTTGACTTTGCGTGCTAGCACTGATTTTGTGGTTTTCTCTGTGTATACAAGAAAGACCACAGAAAACACAAATTTCGGATTAGGCGGTGACGTGGTTCTTACCCTTATAGACCAAGGCAAGTTACCAGCTAAATATGGATGTTTAAAAGCAAAACATTTATGCTTGGGGTTACGTATCACAAAATATCACATTTTTTAAGCTATGTATGATGTATCTTACCTTGAAGCGCATCGTGAATTCCTCAGCTAGTTATAACATGATTGGATTCTGATATGTGAAAAGAATTTTTCCTGAGGAATCCACGATGTACAGATATGCCCTTGTGCATTGTCAGCGATATGCTCGCATGTTCCCAGGATAGATGTTAGATCATGAGACCGTGCTAATATTGCTGACCAATCAGTAAAGTTTAGTATAAAATAGGATTGTTAGTAAAAAAATTTGTCACTGGCTCATTAGAATCAGAGGAGTTCTCATTTAAATAGAGCTTGACCACATTTCCTCGTGAAGATCGGTATTGAACCGAAATTCTTTTAAAGAAAAAGACAGATTTTGAATCTGGCTTTTGCATTAAAATACATTCAAGCGGCTAAAGAAAATACTTTAGTCGCTATATAAACAATGGAGTTAAAATACATTTTGGCAACTTGTCGTTGATGAAGCATCTGCGTGAGTTGGGCTACTATGCGACCACCACAATAGGGGCCAACCGTATTGAAAATTGTCCTCTAAAAGATGTAAAACGGTTCAAGGGAGAAGAACGAGGCTACAGTGACTATATAACGTCTGACGATGTGTTGTTTGTCGCTGGAATGACACGAATGAGGTCAGGGTGGCAGCCAACTTTGAAAACTTGTACTTTATATGTCCAACACGCTGGTCAAATGAAAAGAAGCGAAAATCTCAATTTGCCAGCCTTCAATCATTGCAAGCTAAAACAAGCATAAGGGCGGAGTGGATAAGTGCTATCAGGCGTTTATGAATCTTCGGATGGGAATGCGAACCAAGCAAGTGATGGCAAATTTACGTCTACCTTTTAAATTTGTCTTGAATTTTGTCTGTGAACTTCGAAACTGAGTCCTTGTTTGCATTCAGAAAGTATGTGGTCCGAAGCTTGCTCCTGACATATGGCACTCCACAGCACTAAGAGTATAAGTCAGCTAAACCCTCATCCACTACAAAAGATAAGCACGGACAGGCGGTGTGCAAATCAATGTGGAAGGAAGTCGAAGTTCATGAGCCTGAAATATGACAAGTCCTTTATCCTAGATGTTTTATGGACTACCGCGTAAATGATTCATCATAATAATGAAATCGTTTATGATCAAAGTGCTCATTTTTGCAATAACCTTGTCTGGTGGCTCAATCTTATTTTTAATTACAGAAACTTATCCTAAAGTGGAATATGTTTCTATTGGGTAAAACTTTCAACAATTGGCCAGGTCATAAAAACTTAACCTTTTACTTAAGATCTTTTTTTTCAAGCTGGATCTGTTAAATACCCTCCACCGAGAATTTTTTTTTTACAAATGTCAAATTTCGACTGTAGAAAACATTATGCCAAAATGCGTTCATGGATACTTAGTGACCATCTAGAATAGAAATAGAAATTGCAGCAAAGTTAACAGTGAACTAAAGCGATAGCCATGGATATAACGATAACCATTGGGCTGACGCAATTCAACTCGCTGCGGTTTTAGATTATAGTATGCAAAAGGTTGGGTAAAGCTTAACAATGTGGTCCATATCGTTAGCAACAAATAGCAAAATCACTCCTAGGCGGCTTTCGGTAAAAAAGAATAGAGCATACAATAGAAAATCTATAGTTGTGTTACCCAGCGTATAGTTGTGTTAACACTCTAGCGCTTAGAGAGCGGTAGTAATGAAATGTTACTGGCTTTGGTTGAGTGGTCGAGTGCCTTTAGATCGGAAGTTTGTTAGGAGGATACTTTGTCATTTGCCTATAATTTAGACTTAAAGGTATACAAAATTCAGTGAAGGCAAGAGCTGAAGCCCACTGGTCTCAAGCAATCAGGATTTTGACAAACTTACTAAGAATCTAGTGTTTTTTGACTTTATTTGACGACGAAACGTATTGCTGAAGTCATGGGCAAACGAATGACCGCATTTGGGGTAACTATTACTAGAAAGAGGTCCAAGAACTTGCATTGAATTCAGACAAAACAACTCTTTGGTTATGTTTTTGGACCGATATACCCATAGAGGTATATACCTCTATGCTATTACCTGCCTTAAATTAAAGCCTGCGGTCTCAACGACATTTACCTCCAATAAATAGGCACATTTTTCCTTACAGTCCATTTAATCATGTCTTTAGTTTGGTGACAATGTGATGAAAAGCTCATTTTATCTTTAAACTACTAGCTTTCCACCTAACTCATGTGTCACGAGGCTTTTCCCCTGAGGTGGAACGTAAATTCGAAAGAGGAGTCAGAAGCGCCGAGTGCAGCTTAGGAATTAGTGGCCAGAATTGCTTGGAACATTGGCCAAAACGACACAAAATACTGCAACGTTGGATTCGTTAAAAATCGTCCTTTAAAACATATTTACTACAGTTCTGAAAAAATCAACATTAAAAATAAATATTAAATTAAAATAGAAATTATATTAAAAAAAATACTCACTAAAACTGAATTTCAAAATTTATTTCTTAATTAAAATGAAAAATACATTTCCATAAATCACCATAAGTATTGCACTAACTCCAAGTAATCCTTACTCCAGAGATTTCAACGATGATGTACGTTTATTCGTTCCGAGTTGAGTTCATTTCATATTTCATATCATTGCAAGTTGCCTATGTTTCCCACGGATAGTAGTAGAGGAATTAAAAGGAACTAATTAAAGTGAAATATTTAATTATTTCAACCAGAGAATTCGCACTTCCTACTGTTTTTTTCTACTTTAGATTCAAAACGCTTTCATCTAATACGAATTCATGCAGAAGAACTCGAGGCAGATTAGTTCAAAATTTTCCACGCAATTGCCACAGAACTTCAACCGAATCAGTCAAATTAATCCACGAGAATTGTTTTTAACACTGATTCCACTATATAAGTGGAGAATTTATAATTTTATGCTTAGCTACTAATACATTTAAATCTCAATAGATCCTGCATATTAATCAAGCATTTAATGATAAAACACCAAAATGCTACTATCATCTTAGTTTTATACGGCGTAAATAGATATGAGATTGGGAAAAGTTTTGCTGGAAAATTATTGCTCCATAGATTTGTTTCCTAACGAGGCTTCCAACATGCTTTGTAAGCGAAATTCTCGAAATGGAACTATTTTAGGAAGTCCTTTGCAGAGTACTTCGAAGAAACAGTTTTAGTTATTCTTCATGGAAAGGAGTTTGTATTCGTATTTCTAAATGAGGATTTTTAAGTGATTGCATGGAATGATGATTTCCGAACCTTTTCTCATTACCAGGAAGACATCATTATCTCATCCAACATTTGAGCTATTTGCGAAATTGTTTGTGAAATGGGCGGATCCTTTTTGTTCACTCTCCATTAATTTTGAAGTCAAAATAGGTCTCAGGGGAATCCGCTAGCTCCTTTCTTATAAATCAACTGATACTGTCACTGTTTTCTAATATGACAAATTTATTTGATAATAAGATATAACGGGTAGTTTTAATGTAACTGTTCTATTTTTCGGGTTTAAAATGGATTTATGTTCAAAAATGTTCACATGAATCCTTTGCGTTGATCAATATAACCAAGGGTGATGTTTTTCATAGGATGCAGCGTATTGAAAACGGTGTGAACATTTTAAGGACTGCCAATGTTGAACTGAAGCTGTGGAATATCCTACACGCCCCTCGACTTGAAAGATATCTGACTACTCTCTGAAAGATCTGACTACTACAGGCTACTCACCCTTCAACTTAGTGAAGATAACTTCAACAAAGAAGAGCAGTACATCCTAGACACAGCAAAGAAGAACGGATACACGGAAAGGGAAATCCTAAACGTCATGAATAAAAAGAAAAAACAATTGGCAAATGACAACCTAACAACGCTCTTCAAACAGAATAGAGGAATCAACCACCGAGAGAAGAAATGGCTAGCCGTTACGCACACAATGTTGGACAGAAAAATTGGACAAATCCTCAAACCGTGGGACATATCAATAGCGTCAACTAGCAGCAACACAAAGCTGAGTTCAAGACTGGGAACATCAAAGGACAAAAAAACGGAAAACGAAAAAAGCGGCATATATGAGATTGCATGCAAAGACTGCCCAAAAACCTACATAGGACAAACAAAGAGGCTGGTCACAACGAGAGTTCAGGAGCATCTACGAGAAGCTGAAATCAGAAAGAAACGCCAAAAAATCAGCGCATATAAGTCTGTGGTTGCAAAACACATAGTAGAATGCCAGCATAACGTGCAATGGAACGTTAAAAAAGCCACGACAAATAAAAAATTGGATGCATACGAAACGATTTTCATCCTGACAACAAAGGAACAAAATCGGCTAAACACAGACACAGGAAATTGTGACACCAAACTGATTAGGCTAGCCGCATCAAAAACACATCAAAAAAACAAAAAAAGCAATTAGGGTAGACATTTAAGCTAAACACCATAAATAATCACAATTAGTAGGTTTAAACATGATCTTTATAATTTGAGGCCATAAATATGATAGAAAAATATTTGAGGATAATGAAGGGAAACTTATTGTATGATAAATGTTGTAGGTTTAAAAAAGATAATTCGCCCACTTGTACTTTAATAGACATAACACTGAAGAAGGGACCATATCGGCCTCGAAACAGCTGTCTGTTGAAAAATAAAAATATCAACCTAAAAATGGAATCTAACAAGAACTTTTTTAATTTTTTAGAAGGTTGCAAACATCCGAATCAACAATTGGAAATAGGACACACGTTGGACATAGGACAAAAGCACGAAAGTGTGGTCGATTGCGAACTAAAATTCTCTTAAAACTTACATCCATATATAACGGCTAACATGTCAAGTGTGTCCTAACAGGACGTTTACATTTAAAAATTAAATGCAAACAAAAACGGCTTAATATTTTGAAAGGAGAACCTTCCTGATTATTTATGGGAAATGATTTTATTCAGAAGGGCGATGCAGCAGGCATTAGCGTATTTCATTTGGTTGGTCTAATTTCAGAGCAAATTTAAGATTGTGTGCGAAATTACTTCGGCAATGGCTGCTTCAATATTGGCATTCAAATGGTCAATTGTTTGAGGTTTCAAAGCTATCAAATCACAATTCTTTGCCGGCCAATCCCCGTCACCACTTCAACGGATAATGCGGTCATAGAATTGCTGACGCACTTCGACTATTGCAACGGCCGATGTGTGGCATGGCGTATCATCTTGCTGAAATTGAAGGTTACCAAATCAACATCTTCATGATATGGCCACAAAAAAAATGGTAAGATTTGGCACAAATTTATTCCGTTGACCATAATAGTTCCGCAGGTCTCATTTTCGAAGAAATACGACACTATAACGCTGCCACAACACAATCCTTATTAAACGGTAACACACAATGGATGCAATGGGCTCTCCAGATATTTCTTGCTAATTTTCCGATTCTTGAACGTGAGGATTTTAATTTCTAGCCATAAAGATGGAAACGCGTCTCGTCCGAAATGATGATTTCAGAGCAAAATCCTCATCAATTTAAAGTGGGACGTGGGCCTATAAAGCGAATCGATATCAAAGCGGATGATGACTGAGCTTCAATTGGTAACTGAATAGAACTGTATAGGTCATATACACAAAATCTTCACCCATGGAAGAAAGGCTGAGGTTCCAATACACATTTGCGCACTTTTTCAACCATCCCGGCCATATCTACTACTGAACGAACTCAACGAATCGGATACACGTAGGCTTGTCAAAAAGGCAGCGCGTATCATCTGTTTGCACAAACTTCTCGACACCGTTGTGGATGCGTACCGTTAGTCCACCAATTTTTTGTATGACATTTGCTTGCGAATTCGTGACAATTGTCTTTGTTGTGGAAGTAAATTTCTAACACCCAGTTTTGCTGAAGCGGTAAGCAATTCAGTTCGGCGGCTAGAAATAAAATTCTGTTATTTTGTGGAACAAAGAGTGACACTAGTGTTGCCAGTACCAAAATAACCGGTATGTAAAATCTGAACCGCTTATTGGGACACAATGAGCATTCATATTGGAAAAGTTTACTTCATTTTGGAATTGTCACAACAACAAATACGCATGCATGTAGACGATCGACAAAAACAAATACTTTACTCGAAAGTTTTTTGATTCTTGGCTGAAGCGAAAAATATAAGGTGTTTTAGGTCGGCCGGGTCGATTAGACCCATAAACGGGGCCAATTTTTAGTTGTTAGTATCCATTATCAGTTAGTTCCAAGTTGTCTTCTATGGTGTATGTCTTCTTGTGTGTTGGACTTTTAGAACAGGAATATTAAGGCAGATTTAGAACCAATACATATCATGAAGTGGAATGGGGTCGGGCAATGCAGCATAATAGATTTTCTTTTCTTTGTTCTTTTCAGATCCGTTGATATGTCATTTTCTGCTTCACCATATTTTCTTATCCTAATGAGGATTATGTCAGGGCCGGAAATTATGAATTGGAATTGGGCACATGTTGTTCGTTAATAATGTGCGGCAACAAGTGCATTTTTTTCTTTTTGTGACTTTCTACGTAAAGGCCGAAATACAATACGGTGTGACGGCGAAGCATGAGCGCGATGCGATTCTCCCTCGTCGTCACGCAACTCATTCAATTGTTCAACTATGCACGCGATGCGGGGAACATTAATGTTCATATGACAAATGTCAAATTGGTGACGTTTCAAATGAAATTTGATTAAAATTGTTTTTGATTTGTTAAAAATTTGAATTTAGAATTTTTCTTCGTTTGGCGAATAATAGCGTAAGCAAGAATGCACGAAATTTTCATTCAAAATTCATTCCGAATAACCCTCGTACTTAAGGCGTAAGTAATTAAGGTGTTTGAATTTCAAATTTCATTGAAGCGCCATATTGCAATTGACAAACGTCACGCACCTCGTTGCGAGGAGTTTTTGTTTTTCCGAATATTTCCCTCCTCGCATCGACGCATTGCAATCATTTTACGATGTCGCATACTAATGCATGTTATGAAAACTGCTTGACATTTGCTGCGAGACTCTCGTCGCGCTCTCGTATCGTAGTCTCGCACTATTTTGTTTCGGGCTTAACCCTTGAGTCTTTTCTTTGGCTGTGTTGTAGTTTTTGGTGCGATTTATTTTATGTTGCTTGTGATCGAACCTCAATTTTCTATGTACTCAGGTTTCAGATTCCACATTATTTCTTCTTTGCATATTATGCTACATTTCATCACATGTCAGTTTCTATACGCTACTATTTCTATGTAGCCATGTTGTCAACTTTACGTTTGCTATAATATTTCCGCAGCCCATTCAAATAAAAAAAAAACTTAGAAGTTCTTACTAGAGTCCTTAAGCGGATCTGTATTCATCCCTTATATTCATCCTTTAATGCCTATGGCTCACGAACCACTCATACTTGTACCTATGGATTGTTTGGATTGATTGTGTGCCTAGACAAAAACATACCAACCTTGGAAGGGTTATTTTCTTTGATTTTCAGTGTTTTAAAAGCACATTTACCACTTTTTTTTGTAAAGAAAGAAGTGACTTGGTGGTTATTCATTGTTTGTTTTGGCGATATTGGTGCCCCAAGTGCTCCTTGAAAAAAAGCAGTTTCCTGGATTGGCGCATCTTCTACGGGATATTGCTCATCCTTTAATGCCTATGGCTCATGAACCACTCATACTGGTACCTAGATGTATGAAATGATTGTCAAATCCCAAGCAGATATACTGGTGTCTTTTT
The DNA here is from genome assembly GCA_954870665.1 of Stratiomys singularior. NCBI lineage: Eukaryota > Metazoa > Arthropoda > Insecta > Diptera > Stratiomyidae > Stratiomys > Stratiomys singularior. Next base: position 124,302,018 of record OX940878.1, on the reverse strand, counting down.
CACAAAACTGGGGAATGAGCTCCAATTATTTATTTATTCATTTTAATTATTCCATTGAACGATGCAATATGAGGTTTTTTTTCAGGTTTCCTTAGTTTTTTTTCAGCCCATTCTTTCATTCAGGAGATTTACGTCATAGGCGTAACCGTTAAAAGCCTTAAAAAATCTTCTCCAGAGCCTCTAGTTTTCTTTAGCCAGCCTTGTAAATATTCTTTTCTTCTATAAATGAAAATTTGAAACTTTTTTTTCTGCCTAGTTTATCCGCGATACCACTACGTACACCTCCTGTGTGCCCTAAAACTCAATTACGACTGATTACAGCCAATTTACATTTGATTGGTGATCCAATGGTATAGGCATAGCAAACACTCACAAAACAAACTTCCATGAAACTTTCAATCGAACGGGATTCAAAGGAAATAAACTTAATATTATATAAATTTTCAATTTTTTGCAATACCTCATTTCAGTGCCCCACCCCTTCGTTGTTTTTGTTTGGAAATTAAAAACGCAATACAAATATTAATGTTTGTACTTGTGATTTTCTATCTCTGTCTCAAAGAAGTCGGCCGGAAATGTTCTTGCTATTTGTACCTATGCTACGGTATAGGTAGATTTATGGCCTTGTTTTATTTGCTTATGGAAGACTTTGGCGAGCCAAATGGTAAAGTACGACTAAAGAGCAGTGAACGAACAAAACTTGACATATTTTCCATCGATTAGAAATATTGGTACTGGACCTAAACACTTCATTTTCCGTTCACCTCCATATCTTCTAACCGTCCGTATATCCTCTAGCTGCGTTTGTTTTACGATGTTCGTGCTACGCTTAATGTTTAATTCCTTCGCGTCCCTCAGAACTGTAATGCGAGCTGTGAGTTACATATATGTGCATATGTCACACATGAGAAACTTTTGTTTATTTTACTTGGTCTCACTTCCGTATTTATAATTCTTTTTCTCGTCTCGGAAGCCTAGCAGCTTTGTTGCTGTTTCTCTCCCTCTGTTCGAAGTGCCAGCTTTGCTATTGCTAATAGCCCTGCTATTGTTATTAATAGATCTAAGCTCAAATATTTTCATATAAAAAATTTTTTCATATAAAAGGCTTAACAGGAAAAGAAATGAAAAATGAGTTGGATTTAGTTGACGGCACATCTGCTTCTTCACTTGCAACTATTTATAACTGGTTAAATGAATTTAAACGTGGTCGTACATCAACAAATGATAAACCACTCAGGAAGCCCTGTCGAGGTGACTACGCCAGATATGATCTATAATACCCACAATATGGTGGTAAGTAACCGAATATTAAAGTTGAAAGAGATAGTTGAGGTTACAGGGATACCAAAAGGTAGCGTCATATCTATTTTACGTGACAAATTGGGTATGAAGAAGATTTCGGCAAGATGGGTGCCGCGTTTGCTCTCAGTCGACAATAAACGCAATAGGGTGGTTGCCTCTAAAGCTCTGTTGTCGCTCATGCAACGTAATCCGGATGAGTTTCTCCGTCCGTTTGTGACTGTAGATGAAACATGGATACATCACTACACTCCCCAGACTAAAAAACAGTCAAAGCAGTGGATTGTTAAAGGCGAACCATGTCCAAAGAAGGCGCAAACCATAAAATCAGCTGGTAAGGTTATGGCTACTGTTTTTTGGGATGCACGTGGAATTATTTTCGTTGACTATTTGGAAAAAAGGAAAACAATTACAGGGGAGTGTTATGTATCTTTATTGGATCAGCTTAAAGATAAAATTAACATACAACGGCCTTATTTTAACAGAAAAAAAAATTCTCTTTCATCGGTACAATGCCCGTACTCACACATGCTCATGATCAGTGGCTAAAATTGAAGAATTAAATTTCGATTTGGTCGACCATCCACCGTATTCGCCAGATTTAGCGCCCAGTGACTTTTTCCTATTCCCACACCTGAAAAAATAGCTCGCGGGGCGGTTTTTTTTTTCAAATTAAGAAGTCATCGATCAAACAAATGCTTATTTTAAGGACCTTCCAAATCTTTTTTCTCGGAAGGGTTAAAAAATTAGAGAAACGTCTAACCAAGTGTATTTAGTTCTAAGAAAATCATGTTGAAAAATAAAAAAAATTACCAAAAAAAATGTTTTAATGCGTTTTCCTTAGGACTTATTAACCCACCGTAGTACGTTGTATTATACTGCCAATTGAGCTCCTTTTCGTTTTGCATTCATAATGTGTCTTAAGACCTGTAATACGGTTTCGTTCATTTCGTTTGCGGATTCTTGCGTCAGACTGCATGTTTCATAATCGTGGCATAATTATTTTTTTTACGTCTTGTTTACTTCAAGATTTGTTTTCCTGAATATGCGGCTGGCCTCAATGATTGGTAACATTGAGAGGATCGTCTTATGGGCAAGGATAGCACCTCTAAGTATACGGGCTCATTTATTGTTGGCTTAACGTAAAAGTAAATTATACTCGATCGACTAGAGGTCGCTTGTTTTCTTTGGATCCTGCACTTTTCATGGCCCCAGTGATTTTTGATTCCTTTTTATACGTTCCATTGAAAGTATACTTCTTAACGCTTTTGTACGATTTGAACACCGATTATGCTTCCATAAACATCCATATACACTGATTTGTCAACTTAACCTGACATAATACAGACACTTCAGTTTTCGTTTTGACACTTGCTGAGGAACAAAATTATAGCACGGTTTTCATAAATTCGATTTTTCAACAACAAGAAAACATGTCCCATAAAACGCTGCTCCCAGCAATTGGAAACATAAAAAGGCAATATAGAATTTCTTTAAGAGAGTAACACCGTAGCGTAGAAACACACATAAAGAACAAACAAGATTCCCCCTCTCAAAGTTTTTGTGTGAAATCGCAATACAAATATAAATCGACAAGTGTTTTTTATCTCTGTCTGAGAGAAGTCGCCTGAAAGTGTCATTGCTTCATGACGATACGTTGTGGTAATACTATGCCAGACTATTTATGCCAGAATAGCAAGAATATTTTAATTTGCCATTACAGGCGTATATTTTCTAAACAATACTTTATGGTAACTGACAGCATCTTTCTTAAGTTCCTTGCAGCTTTTTCTCAGGTTTATCGCTGAGTCTCTTTTTGGTAGAGATGCGCTTCCAAAGCTCGAATTACGGGTCTATGTATGCGATAATGCTTTACTACCCTTGCTTGTAGCCAGTGACAAGGATATCTTCATTGTGACAGTGAAACCCAGGCGTGGCTTTGATCAAACAATTTTATCATGTATTCTTGATCTCAAAATGAGATACTATTTCACATTGGATTAAAAAAATACTTTAAACTGTTACCAGCCACTGGTGATATGTAGTCCTTGTCCAATGTTTGTGGTTTTTGGAGAATCAATTAAACACAATTAATTTTCACGCTGATTAAATGAAATCCTTTTCGGGGAAACATCATAAACGATTTCATTTGCACATTTTTTGCGAAATACTTCAAAAGCGACACTATTAATGTGTTAAAAACAAATTTGCATTTTAATTTCACTCACCTTTCGCTCATTTCTCCCTGCTCATCTTCACGAAATTTATGAATATATTCCATACCGTTTAAATGTTTAAAGGACTTTTCCGAAAATAATACAACATAAGCAGATTCCAATAGAACCGGGAAAACTCATTTCACTCCTACTGTGCAAAATACGGCTTATAATACTGCCATTAAAAGCTGGAAACAAGGCAACGAGTATTGTCGAAAAAAGGAATGGAAAACAAAAAGAAAATAATATCCAAGCTTTACCACATTCTAGCAAAATGTTGGCTGTTCTTCAGTTCGCTTATCAACTTGTAAGTCGTCGAGTATGATATAAAATTACGTACTTGAGAACGTATAGTTGTACTGGATACTGACATTCGGCTACCTCCTTGTTCATTTATGAGCTTGCTCTGAAAAAAAGTCCCTAAGGTGTGCTTCCTCTCCAGACGGAAAATGTACCTCGACGTTAATGGTTGCCTCAATAACAATGAAGTTGTATGTATCCAACCACAGAACTTCCACTGGCATTGATTATGCTTTTTTCTGGTTGAGTTTTCCACTCATATCCAAGAAATCGTATGAATGCATCTTTTATTGTTTTGAAATGTTTCACCAGAATGGCGCACAAGGAGTGATTGTTTATTCAAAATGCAATATAATTCTTTTAAAATATTTTTCAATGGAAGACGTCTGCTCTTGTATCCTTCTTACTAGGACACATAGAAGAAAACTCTACGTAAGATTGAAATTTTATTAAATATGTTTCTTCTAGTCTGAAAAGATCTCCAATAGGATCAAAATCTTACTCTTGCAATTGAATCGAGTGGTTGTCGATTGGTGATCGGATGTGTTTTCTGGTTGTCGACAAAACTAAGTGCATGAAAATTTATTTTTCAATTACTATGAAAATTATTACAAGCTTATTTAAAATTATTGAAAGATAATTTTACTTGTGAAAGAAGACGTGGAACGGATGGGAGAACATGAGTTATGGATAATTCCTATCCTTAACTCATACAGAGTGTTTATTTTAAGTAATGAGAATAAATACAGAAACCAAAATTTATTGGAGATATCGCTACGTTTCCCTAGTATTCTTCAAAGTATCTTCACACTTTCGGAGCATTGCCCTCCATGCTTCGTACGGTCACTGGAAGTTTGAAACCGAAACATCCATCAGAGCACGCATGCAAGCCACTTTAACAGCATCCAGAGTCCCGTGGTGGCGTCCTTTCAGAGCGGTTTTCACTTTGGGAAAGAGGGAAAAGTCTGCTGGGTGCTTTAGTGTCGGTGTTGCAGGGAGGCTTTGATGCCATTTTTCTTTGGTACTCGGTAAACACGAAGTAGGTGTGACTTAGCGTATTGTCATGATACACTTTGCAATTGGGGGCAATTTCAGGTAGCACTCGGTTCACTCTTTTCAACACTTCAACGTATAAAGGGCCGTTAATAGACTGTCCTTAGGCACAAATTCTGAGTGGACCACACCCTTCTCCTCCAAAAAAAAAAAAAGAAAAACAATTATCATTGCTTCAGCATCCTGGACTTGGACATGCGAGCTTTTTTCTTGCCGGGGTGATTGCGGAGTGTACTATTCGGAGCTCTGCCACTTTGTTTCGGGGTCGTATTCGAAGAACCAACTTTCGGCCCCGGTATTAACGTTGTCGAAAAGCTGAGGGTCCACTTCAACGCGCTCCAAAAGATCTTTCGAAATGACTTCAGGGTTTTGCTTTTGCTCCTCCGTCAAAACTTTCGGCACGAGATTGGCGCACATCTTTCTCATTCCAAGATCCTCGCTGATAATTTTGTCCACCGCCATTTTATCAATTCCAAGGTTATCCGCAATCATGCGAACACTCAAACGCCGGTTAGAGCTCAGTAGAACTCGCATTGTCTCCAGTTCGTGAGGTCGACGGGCGACCTGCGTGCGGTTCATCCTCCATACTTTCCTGGCCTTCTTCAAATATTTTGAGCCACCTAAAAACATGAGCTTGTGATAAGCTTTCACTGCCGCACGCATATTGAATCATTTCCAGCATTGATGCGCCTGAGTTTCAAAGGCGAACACAAAATATAATTGCGTAACGCTGTTCCGTTGTTCGCTGCATTTTGAGCTTGCACACACTTTTTTGAAGACGTTAATGTCGCGAGCGATCATCTCTCAACGTAAGCCAGTAGGCGACTACCGCTTATACCGTGTTGAAGTTTACACCCCCACTACCCGCTCCGGCCGGTCTGATCGCGTTTTGATGCAAAATGGCGTCAGGACAAAAATATTCTCATTACTTAAAATGTAGACCCTGAACTTCATTTATAGCAAAGATTCAAGAAAGATAAAATACAATAAAATAATTAAATAACCTCTCCTGAATCTTTCTTGTGATGTCTACATGGTGTTTTCTTAAAACCAAAATGATTTGCTAAAATGATTGAATAATTTTTTGTGTTCGGAACATTCCATCGTTCCCCGTCACTTCCTTCGATTCGTCCACAGACGCGTTTCAGCGCTGCACCCTCACGAACATCACACCGCGTCTGTGAACGTATCGAAGGAAGTGATGGGGGACGACGGAATGTTCCGAATACAAAAAAAATGAATCCATCCGTGTGGGAATACATCATTTCAACGAAATGATTAAACTACATCGCAAGTACACAATATTTACAGATAATCCTCCAAACATGATAAATTGGATGAAATGCAATAAAACAATAAAATATCCTTTCTAAGCTTTTTATGAGATGTCTTAATGGGAAATAACCCAATAAGTGTGAATATTCTGAAATGTGTGAAAAAGGATATAATTAAGAATAGTATATAAAAGGATAGATTTTAGAGATAAGTCTCAGTTTTATATTCATATTAAGATAGAAATTATGTAAGTTCAATATACTATTTTTAAGTTAACAATATTTGTTGTCATTTGAACAAAAACTTAATATTTGCTGTCATTCAGCCGTCAAATTTGTTACCAAGACGGTGCAACGTACAGGTACTGATTGAAGTTCCAAATATATTTTTTGCCACTAATAATAAATTGGACACCCTCAATATTTCTTGTTAAACATAAAAAGAAAATCAACAGAGGTTTCGAGACCAGATTTTGAAAACAATGAAACTGTCGAGGAGATTTTTTCAAGAATTTGTTATCAATGACACAATTTTGGATCAATCACTTAACCATCTGCATCGACTACGATGGTATTCGAAGTTTCAGTGCCATCATAAAAGCCTGAATAATAATGTTCTTTTTTCGGATGCCAGAGGAATGGAAATAATAACTTACGAGTGAAAACGTTTCTAGTACTTCGTAAGACGCAGAACCGGGAGGTTATTGAAAGGTATCAAGAAATTTGATGGAGAAAGTTCTTAAAGTTGCTCTTAGTTCTGTTGAAAGCACTGAATGAAAAACTTGTAGAAAAACGCCGCTGTTCGGACGTATGATGCAGGTTCATATGACGCAGGTTTTTATTTTACGCAGAACCGGGACGTCGTGGACAGTTCACACGAAAATAAAATAGGGACAGCTTTTTACTGACTTCGGCCTGTTATATATACTACTAAGGATACTTGACAAAGCGACGATAGCTACCGTTCAAGCCACGGGTCACGGGGTTGCTTACTTTTCAAAAGCAACCATTCTTTTCTCCTAACATGGCGTCTTGTTTTTATTTTCTAGGGCTCAGGAGTAATATATATGGCAAAACTATTGAGGCAACGGGCGTTACTGAAATCTTTTGTAAGAATCAAGATTGCGATTTCTTCAAAAGAGAGTCGCACATTGGAGAGATGGTCTTTAATCGTTCAGCTTAGGAGATGTCCTTCGAAAGTATATAAATTGTGAACTGATAAACATTGTGGTTTGTGCCAATTATAATTACTTGGGAATTCATCATTGCACACATAATATTACCTAGTTGATAAAGTGCTCGAATAAAGACAATTGAGATTAGTTCGCTATGTCAAAAATTGTATTTTGCTATAATACTTACAGTTATATAATAAAATAGTAAAAAATAAAATAAAAAACTATAAACTAATTTCGCATGCCATCTCAACCACTTAAAATGAGGCATGGATTTGCCACTATTTTTATACTTTTAAGTTTAAAAAATAATTTGAATTATGATGATTATTTTAAATTTCTAAATTAAATCACGAGTAGTCAGCTGAATAATTATGAACCTGTTCAGTGCTGACAATAAACAAACATCAGCTGTCAGGTTCGAAAAAATCGAAATTTTATAAATTTCATTTAAATGAGTCACAAATGATCTAATCAAGTTTCATAACGATTGTAGCATTATTTACCTAGTTGAAGGTGTTTAAAGCACGCTATCTAGAATAATAAGCATAGCGCGAGTCCGCCGTCTAACGATACTAAGCAACACAGCACGGCACAACAATCCTCTTGGTCTCTTATATATTATTCCTGCTTCGAAATATGTTTGTATTAGTGTATTTGGAAAAATCTGCCTGGATTTCAAAAGCGAAATGCAGCTGCATGTACGGTCTCTAATTGTTCGAACGAAGTACGTTTGTAAACAACTGCTTGAACTTCAAATTTCAGAATCAGTTGGGTCTCGAGCTTTGAATGATCAACATCGTATACTTATACTCCTCCGTTCAATAATCAACACAATATATTCATACTATTTCGTTTACTTCAAATCTGTTACGAACGCCAGTCTATATACTAAAACTAGGTGCTAAGAAGGACAGAATGTACGCCTAGAAAGAATATGCAGCTCTTTCCGAAGGTAATGAGTATGACATAGCATCTTTCAAACACACTCATGCAACACTTTTGCGGATTTTCTGAAAGCGATAACGCTGATTTATGAAACATTTCTGAAAATAGAGCTGCTTGAAAGATGCGTTGGAGGAATTCCGCAGAATAACAAAGACTCTTACAATTAACTTAACTGGAAAATCTCACCAATGCATCTTCCACGTGGTAAAGTAACAGCTCCGATTATAGCAGAAACATTTGCGATGAGTATAACATTCCGCTCAAGATTTTTGAGTCACTTGGTGTGCCATCTCGTCCTTACGCCTATGCCAACGCCCCTCGAGATGACGATGTGCGTAGGTAGACCAGTTTGGAGAAAACAAAACATCGAAGTCTTGAAGCCTGCGAAATATGTAGAAGGAGTACCATATAGCTCTAGGATAATTGTCATAACTAGAAGAAGTGAGCAGTGCTACAATTTTTATAAATGGGAAAAATGTAAGCCTGAAAGTTTAAACATGAATACCTCCAAATCGCGTTTTAATATTTTAACAGCTAACAATTGAATGGAAGATTTTTTGACTTATCATCAACAAATTTTACAGCTCAAGAAAACCAAAAATAAAGCATATTGAACTGTTCTCGAACTACCCTGCCCACCGTAAAAGATGCCCCAGAAAAAGGACTTCTTGGGAGATAGCTGTAGTCCCGTTATGTGTCAATTTTTTTTTGTGAAAAAGGATTGAGAAATACTTATAGACATCTACTAACTGATGTTACTTTTTTTTTTTAAATAAACATTAACTATGATATTGAAAAAAAATCGAGTAAATGTCCCTACATTTTCCGCCACAACTAGAAAAGTTGACTTCTTGTGTTTATAGTGGAAATTGAAAAAAGGTTGAATTGGCAATTAAAGTGATTAACTGAATCAATTCATGTTGATTTCATGAAGTTTGAGCAGAATTTCATTATTTCATGCGTCTTTCATCGTTACACAAATGCGCATCTTAAACGGGGTTCACTACTTCAATGCACCACAAATTATAAATTTTGACTTATTAATTTAAGTTCGAAACATTAAAAATTAAGGTGTTTCGCTGAAACGTTGTGTTCCGACGGGGATGGAATTATTTTTTTTAGTTAGTCCTAGTTTTTTTTTAATTAAAAAAAAGTTTAAGTTGTGGGTAAAAATAAGTACGCAATCGAGGGCTAACTGCGGGGACTTTCTACTGTGTTGCTTTGCTCTAAAGTCCTGCATTACGTAACGATATCACCAACAATTTTTATATTAGCTGAACATCTTTGAAACGTCACATGCATTTAATTATTCAAAGTGTTCATATTTTTTCACAAAAAATTTTAACTTCTGTAGTTGTTAGTAGCTTAAAATTGTATTCGAAAAACCATAACCTAACGATGTCAATTAATTGAAAGCTTCCATTCTCACATGCTAATAATAACGTGGTTGTCAATTTTTTTAATTCTTAGCACGCCGTAACATATTTTCTCAACATTATCAATGGACGATTGCACAATTAGATGTATTTTTTTTTGGTCAAGGATTCCAAACGCTGAAGAGGCCAAATGGGGCTTTTCAATTTTCAACCAAGATCCAATTAAATTATAGCCAATTTAATATCACTTTCAACAACTTCAACAAACAACAACATCATCCTTGAATCTATTTTTAATATTTTTCCCAAAAGATTGCACTGAAAAGGAAATGGTGAACCTGACGAAAATGTCACAGTTCGTTGAATAAGAAAACATGATGTGGAACGTGAAATATCGTGCAGAACCCGAAAAATTGTTCCAGGCTTTATCCTATCTAGTCCTTTCATCAACGCATGCTGTGCGCACATCTTGAAGAGAAACTCTTGAAGTGCTGTGAAGTTTCTGGTAAATTTTATATCCGTAGAAGTTGTGAGATGTGTCTGTAACATCTTATTAAAATTTTCCGATAGTGATATCTTTAAGGAGTTGTTTAAAATCCTTAGAAATAGCTTCAATGCTTCGGCCAGACATCGGTTCGGAGATGATAATTCGATGAAGGCAGCGGTTTGATTTTTTGACTTTCTCAAAAAGCTGCAGGACAAACATTTGTCCGTGTACAAGGACATCGTTTAAATGCTCGCAAGACGGTAGCTTCATGGAGCAAAAATCACGTATGCCTAAAAAAAGGAAAGCAAACATTACTTGATGCTGATAAAAACCTTCAAAAGTTATGTAAACCTATCAGGGGGCTGGTTTTCATACAAATTTAATGTTCAAAGTAAGGATTAAATGGTGTGCTGGTAACGTGCTGGTTCTTAAATTTATGACCGAAAAATGAACATTCACCTGAGGATATGTCACACGTAGCAAATTTTATGGTGACTGTAAAACTCAAAAGAAAGTCATAATTTTTCCGAAGTATCCTCAGATCATACCTTTGTCGGTTTTCGATACACGCGACATGAATTTCGATAAAAAATATTCTGCTTTACAAACGAAATATATGTATAAATGATGTGATACGTTTTATTGCCTGATATTCATAACGATTTTCTTCTTCCCTCACTGCTGTCCGTTTAGATGCAGGACTTTTTTTGAGTTAAAATGAAAGTGGGTAAAATTTACATCGATTCTGTGAAAATTATCTTTTTGTTGATAGCTTTGTAAAAATGAAAATAATTTGGGGAGTTTTATGATAAGGTATAGGAGTTTCAGTTTGCAGTGATTTCGGAAATGTCTTGGATTGGTGCAGGAAACTCTGATATTACCGTTTGAAAATTGACAGTTCATATCATACTGCAGATAATCGCTTTGAAGCGAGAGGAACTCGATAAAATTTCAACACTTGAAAATCTCCCAAAAATCTTCTAGCGAAGATAGATTTGAGAAGATAGTTACACGATACAATAGTCTTACACACTATACGGTTTCAAAAAGATCTTTGAATTTTTGAACTAATTCGATGCATGAAGTTCTAGAGGCCCTCAAAGTAGGCATCTTACGCTTGGAGCTGGAAGGCAAGGGCTATTTACGCTCTAAATGTTGGACTAATAGTAATTATCAACTGGACTCCTGAACCAACCAATCCCCTGTTTTGCGGAGAATCTAGCTTAGAAGTATTTACTTATTCACTTATTGCTCCGTATTCAGCAACTTATGGCGCGACTGGTGGCGTTCTCGGCTGTAAAAGATCCGTCTTATCACTGGGATGGTCTGAAAGTGAATGGATATTTAGTAGATTCATCTTCCTTCTCTATGCACTGACAAGCGATCCATGATGTAATAAAAGTAACAGCCAAATCATGGTGCGACACACAATTCAAGGGGATTCTTGCATCATTTAAATCAAGTTATCTGGAGAGAGACACTGGTATCGTTTATACTCAATGCATGATGTAAACGATGCCGCCCTTATATGCAAGTATGAGTATTATCCCTGGCAACAATCGGATAATAAATAGGAACTAGCTCCTTCAAACGACTCCTTCAACCTACCGTTGCTTTCAGAACATCAGATCCTGTTAAGGCATTCTTTGAGTTCCCTTTACCATAAAAAAGCTGCATGAATTTATATCGTCATAAAAGGACGAAGAAGATACTGAAAATTGATTAAAGTTCCACGGAACTTATTAAATAGTCTGAGATTAATGCTGAAAATATCATCCATTAACAGGTTTCATACACGTCCGATCATAAAGATATGCAGAAGTTGGCAGGAATGGTAGTCTATTAAGTTCGCAACCCATGAAAAGAGAAGGCAAATGAAGATTGCGCAAAAATGCATTTTTCACGTTGTATATAGAACTAAGATTCTCGTTTATGTCGAAAAAATTTCAATGCTGGAAAATTGACAGTTGATAAACCATTCGCGGGAGCATAATTCCTGAAGAAAGGTTGGAAGTTGATTAATATGAAACAGCTGGGTATGCAAAATCTTCGGATTCCAAACGAACAAACGAAATTTTAAATTGAACATACTGTACTAAATCATACTTACATACTTTCCTGCTCGTCTGAACAGGATGAAATCACTGTCGACAACATGATAAGTCCTAGCGAAATTCAGTTGACGGATGTCTTTGACACGAAAGCTGGACTGAAGCTGACAGAAGGATAGGTCTGATTGCTGTTATAAGTATATGTTCTTGTGTTTTTATATAAATCAGGATCCTATATAGATTGTGTTAACGTCTGCTAATGTTATGTGATTGGATAATGCAATCCTAACCCTCTACATCCGCTGAAAAAAAATTATGACAAACGTGAAAAAGCAACACAAAACCGGTCAAATTTGACTGATCACAGAGCAGCAAAGGTAGAAAATTTCGTACTGTTTGGTGTACAATTTTTGAAAGACAGGCACATATCGTCGTAATAGATATAAGTATAAAAATATCATATAAGATGTTATTGTCAGTTTTACGAAATCGTCTTCATACACAAGCCAACAAAGCGTCAAATAGGTACGTCAGTGATAAGACTTGTTATATGCTACGATTGGAAAACGTGAACCCAGACTGTCAAACCTGAATATACGGAATGCTTTTTAAAAATAAGTGATAAGGGGCATTCCAGTAATAAAACCCGAAACAGATCGATTGCGGGCAAGGAAACCTTGTGCTCTATGATTTTTTTGATTTTTTTGAAAAGTCTATAAAAACCAGAAGGTCTTTAAAATAAAGAATAGCGGAAGCTGTAATATTCTGAGCACGTGGTCTACGCTCCTTGTTTGCAGAAAAATAGATACATTGGCTGCTATTCGCAAACAAGGCAGGGGGACGAAGACAAATAGGGAAGCCCAAAAGGCACTAGTCAGATTCAGCTGATAAAAATTGCATATGTTAAGTAAGATTTTCAATTAGCCCGCGCGATTGACTTACCAAAACGATAGCACTACTTTTGGAAGGATAAGACATGCGAGGGGTTGTTGTAATACGATCCTCTTTTTCCACCGACGGTTGTATTTCAGAATGTCATGTGGAGTGACTGACAAAACTTCGTTTTCCACTGAACACCTTATATTGTTGTATTGGTTTTTTTTACTGAAAAGTCGTACTGAAATTTGATGTCACCACTGACTGCGGATAATAAATTCTGCAATAATTTTAAAAATGATAAGGCCAGCGACACTTTTAACTTAGGGCTTTTAAACAAATCGCTTGTTGTAAAAACAGACCGCACCCATTTAATAGTTTTTTTAACAATTAATTAAATTTCACGCTTCAACTTCAATATCACGTCCCACAAAAATTCTGATTAAAGTGCAATAGAGTTGAGAGTCCTTCAAATGATTTGGTGTCAACTTTTGAACTGATATGAGGGTTCCGCCAATAGACGAGACAACACCGCCACCGTCGGACTCTTTTGGGATCTGCACCACTGACTGTCATTTTTCCGTACAGAACTGTAATTTTCCTAGTGTCTGAAATCATATAAAATATATTTCTCTTGCTAATGATGATTCATTATCAAATATCAGTAACCATATAAATGTTGTGAGCCACGGCTGCCGCGAAAGTATTTATTTGACAGTGATCTTTGCATTTATTTGACGCAGACATTTATTTGAGTGGGATCTTTGGGACCCATAGGTGGTTTACTGAGGCCGGCTGCATTCGGTCTATTGGGATTCTTACAGAGAAGATCCATACTGCGCGAGCATTATTTTAAAGACACACAAAACAGTATCACAAAAAGAAGAGGAAGCTGAGTAGGAATCCTAATACCAGTTATAAACAAAAACGAATCGGGAAAAAACAAAAAAAAAATTAAATAGACAGGAAAAAAATTCAAAATCTAATTTAATTTTTAATTGTATTTAGAAAAGGATCTATTTTTTAAATCTAATTTATTTCAAACTACAAATTCTATCAATTAAAGTAACCTCATCAGCTAAACCGATGTAGTATGGCTCACTTGTATTTTAATGTAATGGTTATTATTTTTTGTTGTGTTCTTTAAGGGATATCCAATTTTGAATTGAACTAAAATCCAGATGAATAGTTTTAACTGTCTTGAAGTTATATATATTTTTTGACAGATTATTATATATTATAATATTTTATTGGAAAGATGATTTTCTTCCTTTTTGATTTGCATATAATTTCCGACACGTGAGCACCTGGTCTAGCCTGGAGGAACTCCAAACGAGTGGTCCAATTTTCGACTATCCTAACCAACACTTGAGGCCATACCTTGCCAATATCGTAGACAGCGTTGTCTTACAAATGGTCAAGCGTATCGGGATTGCTAGCGTAGACGAGTGAGTGCACGTATCTCCAAAAGAAATAGTCTAGCGGTGTTAAATAATAAAATCCTGCAGACCATTTTACCGTTCCAAAACCAGAAATTATGGGTTGATTAAAGGCTTATATCAATAAGTCGATGGTTTTACGAGCAGTAAAACCAGAGTTGAAAACAGAGGTACATGCATTAAGTCGAGTCAATTCCAGAACCATAGCGTAGCATTAAACAGCTCTAACACTCGGAACAAACGACCGATCCAACGGTATTCAAAAAATTCTGGAGAATTGGATTGGTGTTCGTAAAAATGTTTATTTTTCTCTATTTTGTCTATCTGTTTACATTGTGCTTGTAAACAAAACGAGCAAAAAATAAATATTTTTACTAACACTCATACAATTCTGCAAAATCCGTTAGATTGGTCGATGGTCGGAGTGTTATCGCTGTTTGTTGTTACGCTATGCCAGAACATTGAAGTCATTGATCATAGTTCTGTAGCGGTCGTCATCGACTGTAATTTATTCCCAGTAGCAGTTTTAAAGACATATGGACAGATGATTCCACCGGCCCAAAACGAAATCGAAACCGTAACTTTCTCCGGATCGAACGGTGTATGGACAACCGCCCATAGTTGCCCATGTCTTAGTTTTATTTATTGACGTAGCCATTCACTAAATCACATCTCTTAACAAAAATTTTCTTATTAAATTCGGGGGATGCGGCAATTTGCTCAAAGGCCCGCAAACCGAATGAACGCGATGACCGATTATATTTCGGCTTCAATTCCTGCACAAGTTGGACTTTTTAAGCCAGTAAGCCAAGATCTTTCCGAAAAATCTTCCATAACGCGAATGGGCACAGGTTTAATTGTTGAGCAAGATGTCAAATGTACTCACTTAGATCTGGACAGCTGTTATAGTTTCTTCATTACAGACTGTACGACGCCTGGATGGATGCGTATAATCAGTTGGCGTAAAAATGGTGCGGAAACGATCAATAGTTAATCAAATTAATTTTACTGTTGTATGACTTTGTTGGCCATAAAAACAATGGAGTGATCGATGAGCATTTCGAACAGAACCGTTTTTTCGAATTGAATATTTATGGTAAGATGGCAAATCAAACCATTCATAAAACGCATGACAGCTGTCACGCCATAGATTGCATCCTAAAGTGTTGCCACCGTAATATTCTATACCTCTAGAAAAACACCCAAAAACAAAAATCATGGTTATTACTCCAGAATATTATCATTAAAATAAATTTAAAAAAATACAAAAAAGTAATATAAAACAATTCAAAGGTTTTAGAGCAAAGTATTGAAATAGAAAGAAAGTAGATCAAAAATTGTTGCTAATTACGACCAACCCATCACCTAACCCGATCGGGTACGGCTGACATGCATTTTAACATTTGTATATGATGGTATAATATGACGACGTAACAATTACACCCTACGTTAACAATGGTATAATTATTATAATACCATCAGCGCTGTGAATTTTCGACTTATATTCAGTGTGTATGCTCACATACCCACTTTGTTTTTTGGTATTTTTCGCAACATATTGGTGTTAAGGTTTTCTTTTTTAACTTGTTTTTGTTTTAAATAGTTGTTTTAATTGTAGGATATTTTGAAATAAACCTAAATAAAAAACTGGGGTTTTCCGGTATTTTTACACCATTTTATTGTTAAGTTTTTTGTTTTGTCGGTTAAAATATAATAAAATATAATTAATTGTGATCCATATTAATTATATCAGTATTTCACGCAATTTGCACTCTTTTCAATAAATGTAGAAACATTCAATGCAACTCATAAAAGCTTATTTGTTTGTGTTAAGCTTCCTTTTCTTATTTAACTTATCACCATGTGGAACTGATTGAGAGTTACTACAATTTTAACGATGTTTTGATATTTTAGAAAGATGGAAAGAGCTCAAGCTGGTTTCGAACACGCATCCCTGCCGCTTCTCGTCATGTGCCAACTCACAGGCCAAGACGCATCGATGTTTTGATATTTTATATTCTTCTGTGATCTTGAAAATCTTGGCGATTTCCACCGCACTTCAACTTTAAAATTTGCTTTATTTTCTGAAAAATAAACTTTAAATTTTGATTTCTTCGAAAAAGTTCCTACGCAATTATTAATCAAAAAAGATAACCCTCTCCGCAAACGACTTCAATCTGACTTCTGCTCAATTCACCACTAACTTCAAAACGCTGTTGACAACTCCGTTGTTGAAAATAGTTTTACTCTTTTATCGTTCGGTCAAGATCAACTTCCTCGCAACGGATTAATGTCAATCACCTTAAAGAATAAGAAGCCACCAAAAAGGTAAAAAAGCAACACCGACAGTGGATTTGGATCTAGCAGCTAGGGGTTCACTGGCTATCACCAATCCACTACGCGACGGACCTGTTTGACATGAGTGTCAAGTTTCGTCATCACTACTCGCAACATAATCCCACACGCACGTGTGGAAGTCATTTTATTGTTTTGTAGCTAGGATTGTTGTCGATAGAATTCAATCTAGTTCAAAAATATGAAATTCAAGTATAATTGTAGTCTAATTCAAGTATAATTGGATAAATATTGCGCCGAAAAAGAATAAAAGGAAATGACAGGTGCGGGAAATAGGTGGAAAAAATGGTGAATACACAAAAAATGGCGTCACTATCCATACAATTCTACGTAGAAAAACAACGAAACAAAGTGGATCGCCAAAGTACTTTGAATCTCATATTTTGGAGGCCAGTATTTAGTATCATGTGTAACCAAAGTTGAAGTACGTTTACATTGGACTATCACTGTTTTTCAACTCTTCTCTCAGAAACCCATTGTCTTATATAAAAAACAAGAATGCTTTGATTAGAAACATTCACTGAATACATCATTTTCAATGCTCAGAATAAAAGAGTTCTACATATGATATGTACTTAATGGGTTCATAGTCTATGGATTATTTATTTACTTTGAATCGTTTCAGTTTTCCTACAATGGCTTTATGCATACTTTTCATGCTATTCACAAACAAACACATACGTTATTCAGCTTTACGGAATGCAATCTTGCGGAATCACAAAAGGACTTCTTTTACGAGCTTGCATTTCAGCCACATATACTTGAACTTTTATCGTGTTACCAATGCTTTATATACTTGGATATTTAGTATCCAATATATTTTCTCAAGTACCACATGACTGTCTGAGGTAAGTAGTGGATTCAAAGTTATAAAGAAGGTACAGGTCTGATACCTCCGGAGGACTCCTACCCAAGTACAATTTATTGTACTGTCAACTTTAGGTTAA
Organism: Stratiomys singularior; assembly: GCA_954870665.1. Classification (NCBI taxonomy): domain Eukaryota; kingdom Metazoa; phylum Arthropoda; class Insecta; order Diptera; family Stratiomyidae; genus Stratiomys; species Stratiomys singularior. The sequence continues at coordinate 124,284,222 of OX940878.1, read as the reverse complement.
GCGTAGTGTGTTTAGCATCGTCGATGCTTAAAGTACCGAATCATCTAACAATCTCCTTCAGCATTATGAAAGCTTTGATGGAAGCGAATGAAAAAGGAAACCATAAACCCTCTACCAAGTGTGGTTTGCTATAAATCGAGGTAAGGTGGATGTATCATAGCATAAACACTATCAAGGCTATCACACCAGTTAAAATTGTGTGCAGTTTATGCCGCATGCTAGTGGTAGTGTGGTCTTTTTTATAATGAATTAAGCTCATATTCAAACAATAAATTGATTAATAACTTTATAAAGGCGAAGGTTTATTTGCGATAAGGATCAATGGGTTCTTCTTTTCCAACAATTAGTACTTCAAACTTTAAATTTAAAAAATTGGTTAGAGCTACTTGAAGTAATATATAACAAATACTTAACAACGAAGAACTTTTAACTTTAGAGCCTTGTGCAAAAATGTCCTCTAAGACCGTGAATACTTGAAAGTCACTGAGCACATTTATCATCCAAATACTCCCATGTCACCACGTATATCGCATACATCCATCATTATTATTGCACGCACATTTCAGTATTGACTCGGATCAGCATGTCAACTGAATTTCTATAAAATATCCTCGGATGTTGATTCCCTCATGAGATCTCAATAACAACAACAACTGCAAACAGGCAAATGGTTACAAACAGAAACGATAAATTTAAGAAATTCGTATCTGTTGTCAGTTTGCATTAAAAAATAATTCGCAATTTTTCTCACGTAAATTGCTTCCCATAAATCGCGATAGTCACACAAATATCATGTATGAAGGATAAAGACGTAGTTGGTGAAATGAGAAATGACGTCAATTTGTTTTTCTGTGAACTTCCATAAGGAAAGCATTTTGTTCACTCTCCGAACACTTGCACTCGTGGCTTTACATTTGACGGCAAGAAAATTTGAGCTATGAACGCGTATAAGTTTTGAATAAATAGATTTTCCAAATGTTTCCGCCTTTTCGTTAAGTTATTTTGTAAAACGTATTCTATCGTTTCTAATTTAAGGCCCAGATATAATACTATGTGACGGCGATGCAAGAGCGCGATGCAATTCTCGCTCGTCGTCGCGCAACGCATTCATTTTACAATGCACACGATGCGAGGAAGAATAATGTTCATATGACAAATGTCAAATTGGTGACGTTTTGAATGAACTTCGATCAAAATTATTTTTGACTTTTCAAAAGTTTTTGAATTTGGAATTTTCCTTCGTTTGGCAAATAATAGCCTCAACAAAGATGCACGAAATTTTCATTCAAAATTCATTCCGAATAATACTCGTACTTAAAAAGTAATTAAGGCGTTTGAATTTCAAATTTCATTTAAGCGTTATCAAGCATCTGATAAGCGTCAACGCATCTCGTTGCGAGGAATTTTCGATTTTCCGAATATTTCTCGCCTCGCATTGACGCATCACAATCATTGTAATATGTCGTATAAAAACGCCTGTTACGAAAACGGGTTGACATTTGCTGCGAGACTCACGTCTCGCTCTCGCATCGCAGTCTCGCACTATTGTATTTTGGCCTTGACACTTCAGTTTTAAGCATTTATTAGTTATTTCAGTGCACTTAGGCATTATCGATCGCTCTCGCTACACTTGGCCCGGGGCACTCGCGCGAGAGATCGTTTGACGAGAGAAACTCTGTACATTCTCGTTTATTCACTATGTTTGCAATCGTCGGGCAGTGTGGATGCGTTAGAAACTGTAGCAGCAGTTAGGTTATGTGCTATAAGCATGCACATCTACCACACATGGAAAAACAATGGCGTAATCGGAGATGCAAAGTCAATTCGAAGAACGAGTAGCGGTGCCTTCGGATGAATTTATGAAATTCACAAGGGTGTCGCCAACAGATTTTGAGTACATATAAGAATAAGTGAAACCCATTATATAAATGTTCGGGAGTTAGCTTTGAAAGTCTTCATTACCTTTTCACAAATTTTAACTCTTTGATATACAAAATTGTTCGCCAAGTTATGTGCAGCTTTGAACGAGCTGTTAAAAATAAACTAAGGATAATAAATGATACATCCCAGCAAAAATTTTGGGGGAATGACGTCTAGGCCAAGTAAATTCGGATCGCATTTTCTTCGTCAGAATGAACAAAAGTCATAAAATAGCATATGCGGGGCGTAAAACTATGGAAAAATAGTTATTTCATCGCCAGAGCGAACAAGAAAACTTCTTTTTCCTGTTTTCTGGATCCACTTTTAACTTAATGGGCTGTTTATCAGATTGCTCTTGCCAGTCTCCGCTAAGAGCTTTAAGTGACATATCAGGTTATCCGTTTTCGGACTCAGTCACTCTGGGTTTTAATTATTAATTTGCATCGCGAAATTCCCGATTATTTTCTAAATCAATAATTATCCTTGCTTATTTTCTAAATCAAGAATTATCCTAGCGGCTTTTTCGAAATTGGTTGTTTACGCGATCAAGAGTTATTCTTTGCAGCTTCTTCTTGATTTGTTTTCGAACAGGGCCAGTTAAGTGTTACTTTGGTCGTGAATTTAAAAACCTCAATGTAGTTCATGTGCTCGAAACAGTGATACTCTTCCACATCTACAATTTAGAAACGGTGTTAACTATTTTGCTTTTCTTTGCGACCAACTGCCGGAACGCCAGGTAAACTAAAATTAATATACTAATAATATGCGGCCTCTATGTCTGCATCCTCTACAATATTTTATAACATATTTACAATATTCATTTATTTCTTTGAACTTGGAATGTGCATGACTCGTGTCGTGGATAAGAATTAGTTAGTAAAGTGTTTTATTGTCTTTGATGAATTGCAGTTTTGGTAAGTCTTCATCATCTTTACCGCTTATTTTACACTGTAATATACTCGCCAACGACGACAAAACGAGGGAAAACGACAAAACACAATAAGAATGGCTATCGTCGAGTTTAACTTCAAAATTACTTGTTGATAATTTACTTGCCAACGTACTCGAGAATACCGTAATTTATTCAGTTGATTCTCATAAAATTTACGACATGCTCTCACATTCCTTGCTTTTTTGCATAAGTTCCTTTTTTTTCTTTACCATACAGATTTCCGCCCATTTTGAATATACCGAACGTTTGTGTAGACTTCCAAAAATAAACTGAATACTTTTGAGGTATGAGGTATATTTGTTTATATATATATGTATAGAATAACGGTGTTTTGAAGAGAGTAGAAGCGCACTTGCCGAAACTTTATTGATGATCTATTGAAACTTATTTGCTGCGCACTGAAAACGCGCATGCACAAAAACTGCTACCAATTTCATATTTTTTTTGAACTTTTATAGAAAAATTTAGTAGATGATTTCTGAAGGTACAAGGACACAAGAAATATAAAAAAAAACTATTTTTTAAAATCGCAACCGGTAATAGTCCCTTAATTCAAATACGATTCCACCTAAGAGGCCATTCCGCATTGATTACAATGTCGAGAAAAACAATAAAAAAATAAGTTCGAGATATTGTCAATAATTTGACAATTCACTTCAGTTTGACTCCGAAGACTACTTCCGATTCGCCATCCTAGAATTGTTTTGACGACATTACAAACGATAACGTTTCAGTCCCTGCAACTTATATTTTTACCGTTGAAAGTAATGTAGGTAGGAGAATTTAAAATGACACTGTTTCAAAATATGCCGAGTAAGCTGCAAAATATTTAATAGATAATTCGGCACTAATAGAACTGTTGAACATTTTAGGGCACTACATCAATTACAGACGTTCCAACGATGCACGTAGTTAAAATAGTACTCCAATTAATGCATCGTTATCGTCAACACCAATGACTAGTTTAAACATACGAGGTTGGTTCAAAAACTACCACGAATTTCATGTTTTTTCAACAATTATTTATTTATTCATGAATATCTATTTTGTCCCCTTCAAAGTAATCCCCGTCAGACATAATACACTTGTGATAACGTTTTTTCCAATCCTCGAAGCATTTTGGAAAATCATGTTTTGTGATCTTGTTCAGCTTCTCCTTCGATGCCGTCTTTATCTCCTCAATCGTGGCGTAGCGTCGTCCTTTCATGGACCTCTTCAGTTTCGGGAACAAGAAAAATTCACAGGGGGGCCAGGTCTGGGGAATATGGTGGCTGCGGCATTATTAGAGTGTTGTTTTTGGCCGAAAATTCGCGCACAAGTAACGATGTGTGGGCAGGGGCGTTATCATGGTGCAAAAGCCAATTTTTATTCTGCCACAAATCCGTGCGTTTCTGGCGGATTGCTTCTCGCAAATTGCGCATTACTTGAAGGTCATATGCCTAATTGACCGTTCCATCCTGCGGCAAGAATGCGGAAGAATAATGCACCACGCCCCTGCAATCGAAGAAAACTGTCAGCAAAACTTTCACATTCGACCGAACTTGGCGTGCTTTTTTCGGTCCCTCTGAGAACATTTTGTACCACTGATAAACGTTGCTTTTGTCCAAAATAGCTTCGCCGTGTGCAACAGTCAACATTCTGAATGCATCCGCGCACTTTAAGTTGTTCTTCGCACAAAATTTAATACAAATTCTTTGATCCATTTTTTGGGATAGACGAAAATTGAAGACAAGCTAAAACACGTCCATGCACAATAACTATCAAAAACTGACTGGACATTCAGAATGACCGGAATTGTCAACATAAGTGAGGGTCATGAGTACCAACATAACGCCACCAAAAGATCAAAAATCGAACATACGTAGCCCGCGAGAATTCAAAATTCGCGATACTTTATGAACAAACCTCGTACAATATTTCACAGATGAGCAACAACCACATTTCATTATGTTATGTTTCAATTCAAAAAAATAATTTTCCTATCAGACTCAAATCCGTTTTTAAATTGTTCTTTTCTATTTTAATGTGAAACGGTTTGATGATATTGGTTTGAAATTAACCACAAATGTGTTTTAAATTAAAACATCTATTTTTTGTGATCGGTTGGACCAAAATCGAATGCTGGGAACAAAATAATTAGGTTTTTTATAAAAAAAACCGACTTTAAATGCCTTAAACATGTTAAAAGAAATTTTAAAGAATCAGTGCCAAATCTGTTTCCCCCAGTTTACTTACGATTGATTAATAAGTTGTGGCTGTTTATTTTTCCAAAACTTGGAACTGGATTTGGAACTGATTTCGCAAAATTTATTCAATCTTTTTTAGGGCATTTTGAAGTCAGTTTTCTTATATTTTTTGAGGCAATATCAACTTTCAGGAAAAAAACAACCTGGAAAACTTTTATTTCAGAAATTCCAGCAAACAAAACGATCGCTGACGATGCGAATTCGTATCGCCGGCGTAATAATAATTTGTATGCTGATAAATTCGACAGCGATACGAAGTACTGCGGCAAATCGAAAAGAAATCGCCACATCGAATTACAAACACATCGTAGGGCAGTTCATCAGTAAATGGTGAACCGTTGGCGATACGCCGCAGCGTTGATGCACAGAGGTGTCAGTCAGGCGGTACTTAGTCTGGGGATTTCAGAAAGTGCAAAAGGATGTCCCATTCAAGCACTTTCACTTTGCTGTATATGACGCTGCGTTGTCGTACAAGAAAACCACTTTGCCATGGCTTCTTACCCATTTTGGTCGTTTTTCGATTAATGTGCGGTTTAACTTTATCATTTCGAGGTTCATAATACACAAAGCCACTCTGATCCCACCAGATATAGAGTACGGTCTTCTCAAATAAACTTTACGATTTTCCATTTGACGTTCATTCAAATCATGTGGGGACCCATTTACCGAGTTTTTTGATCTTACCCATTGCTCGTAAACGCCTGTTGATCGTTTTCTGTGACACATTTAATGCTTCTGCTTATTACAGTTCAGTTTGAGATGGGTAAAAATTAAATAATTCCTGAAATTCTTCCTCCCACCTTTTTCGTGGTGCACCACTGATTGGATTGGACAGTGGATTCACCCACTGTCTTTCACATTAAAATTACCACATTTGAATTGCCGAAACCATGTCTCATATGTTCGAATTGATAAAGCGTGTCCACCATGTGTTTAAACCAGCACACAATGAATTTCAAATGCCTTTTGGTTAAGTGAAAAATGCAATGCGTGCAAGAAATGCTCTTTTTCAGGCACTAAACTCAACACGATTGATTAATACGACAGAACAAAGCTGCTACTTTTGGCGGACTCAACTTGTGTGTGTTTGTAGTTAGATGTCAGACGATCGAAGTGGCGTATGTGTCAAATTAAAACGCTGCATACTTTTTGATGGCACCATTTCTTAGCAAAGCCGGAAAAAAATTATGCAGACACTTGGTACTTCATTAGATAAGATATGTAGGATGCATAGGGAACAGCGCTCGAACAATTTCATCCATTTTTTCCACTTCAAGGATACAGGGCCTCCTTGCGGCTCCTTGTTTCCGCATGGCAAGCTTCTAACCCAGCCCCCACGGGTCTCTATCGATGTCCTCAACGAGATTGTGCCAGCAGTGAGCCTTGCTTTCGTTAATCAATCTACGGATGAGTTTTCTGGCCGACCTGTATGCCAGTGTTCGGGAATGTGACTCGTCTCAATTTCTTGAACGTTGGACTTCGCGGCGGAGTCTGTGACATTCTCTCCGCTTTTCAGCGATTTCTGCTGACCACCAGTACACAGCAGGCTTATTGTGTCGAGGCCGTCGCCTGGGCATAGAGCAGTCGCACGCATTCATGATGAGCTTCATGGTGGAGTTCAGCATGTTTTCAGCAATGCATAAGTTTACATGTGTTCTTTGCAAAGCTGTGTTAGCTTTTGTTTAGAAATTCCTTCAGACCAAACTTTTTTCTGTTTCCAAAATCAATTCAAATTGGTCAAAACAAAAAGGTCTCAAGGAAACTAAAATACATCGAGCTCCTTAATTGTATTCTTTTATATCCTGATTTTTCGCACTTATAATGCAATGAGCGCCCTCTTAAAGATTTGAACACTCGTTTGGTATCGTTGTAAATTAAGCATTTGAAACATTTGTGAAAAACTGGTTCTTGTCTTATTCTCCAGATCACTTAATTTTTTTTTTTATTTTACCTCTGCTCACAAGTGTTTCAACTTAACTGACACTATTTCCGTTAATTTTTAAGGATTAATTGTGTTTTGATCCCATCGAAACCCGGAAAACCATTTAAGACACCTTGGTTCTTCCATTTTGGGTCATATGTGCATAGTACACTCCTTATTCGCTATTTCGAAAATGGTCATTGGTTCTAATGAAACCACCTTAACATCAAAGACCTTTTCAAATGCGTCATTAAATGAATCGTTATTGGTGGCTTCAGATGTAAACTGCAAAATGGGTCTACCAAATTGAGTCTCACAGATTGTTTAATGGTAGCTTGAGTGATATCGGACCTTACAGCACGCTTGGTTTCCAGCAAAACGTCCGTGTACACTATCCGAAATCGTCGGTTTGGTCTGTGACATAGTGTCCTTGCCACACTTTTTGGAGATTTCTTTGCATTTAACCCTAATAAAAAGTTTATCATTAGAATCATTTGCGAAATGGAGTATTTTGATTACTTTTCTGATGGTTTTGGATGCTATCGTCGGGAATCCTTCATTTGACGTAGCCACTGCATCGTCCTTCCTTCTGTTTCGATCTTCCCCGATTTGACTTGAGAGGGTGGGGTTTTGAAAGCGCACTCCCCGGAAACAACAAGCATTGTTTCTTGAGGCTTGACTACTTGCTCACTCATCTTTAGCCACTTGCCTAAATAGAGTCCGATTCAGTTTGACACCTGTTCCAGCTCGAATATACGAGTACAATCCTGAATCTTCTTCTTCTTGCTTTCGAAACATTACAGGAAACTTTGTCTCTGCTACTATGCTTCCTATCTCCCTCTTATTGTGCTGGAATCTGGGGTTTTTTTGAAATCGATAACATTCTCAGCGGCAGCATGGCACAATTCTTACCATAAATATTTGGTAGGTGTTTCTTGTTTCTACATTTTCTCATCTATGTGAATACTGCCTGTGTATCTGACTGGTAAATGTTCTATGGCCATTTTTCCTAATTCGTCAGTTTGTCATATTGGTAGGACTTTGATTTGTCACTTTTTGTTGCGTTGTTGTATTCGTAGCTATAACGTTAGTACAAATAGCTACAGCACTCCTGTGCAGCTTGCTTCAGACAGAGATAGAAAAGATCCAAGTGAATTTAATCAAATAATTCTAGGGGTAATTCTTATTTCATGTAGAAATAGAGAGAAAAGAGATAATTAACGAATCAAATAAAATTCTACTTATTCTAACTCTCATGGTCTAATAGAAGATTAGATCAATGCACGATGGCCATTCTAGGGTCGGGCAGAAAGGTGCTAATTGCTACACTTACCCAGTGGTATGATTTGAACGTTCTTCGAGTCCTGCTTAGGTTTAACTAGGAAAGCAATAGAAAGATACTATAGCGTAACAGCATGCAGCACTAACACTTTAAAGAAACTCCCGATCTAACGGTGTTCAACCAAAATAAGTGGAGTTTCATTGAGATTGGAAAATTTTGTCTCCTTCTTTCGTAAAACAATAGAACTTCTCTTTAAGATTTTGTTTAAAAACGGTACAAATATAAATCGACTAGTACTTTTTTATCTCTGTCTGACATAAGACGCTCGAGAGTGTTATTGCTATGTGTATTTACGCTGCGACTATGCTTTCATTTGAGCCCTTCGCGTGTGATTTTCACCATAGTGGTACTTAGTAAAATTTGTGGATCAGATCACTGCCAAGAACCAACGCAAATTCTTCATACACCGAAGAAATTTTCCCAAGTCCAACTTTTCCTTGGTGGCGTTCCCCAGAGAATAGTAGTTTCTAGGAAATTTCTATCATAAGATGTACCCCTTCGATGAATACTGTTATGTAGTATCAGTGTTTTGGCCGCAAAACAAACTTGGAAGCTTTTTTCCTGAAATCTTTGATGGAGAGTAAACTACTTGTTGCAACAGAGAACAATAATGGAATCCTTTCATTACAGAACAGAAGGACCTTGCATTTTAATAAAAATATTATTTTCGTACATTTTTTATTTATAAGGTTTTCAAGATTGTCGTTTCAGTTTATTCCTTCGCATCTCTCTTCTGAAAATGTTTATTGGTTCATTCACAAAGTTCAACCACCAAAACAAAGGAATCTCTTGTACACGGATATTTAAGTTGTGCTGGTTTCATTTGAATTTGAGTTAAGATCCTTGTGGTAATGTCGCTACAAAGTGAATACTTCAAATCAAGCCGTTCCGAATCCAACTGAGCCTGGTAATCCTATCTTCATTACACATCAATAACAAATTTCATAATTGCTTCCTACATATTGTACACGCACAAAGGTTAGCGTTCCAGCAACAAAATAATCCATTAGAAAAGTACGAAGCAAAAAAGCACAGAACCAATTTGAGATGATCAAGCAATAATAGCCACATATCCGGCGGGTTTTCCTTGCGTGCAAAGCAAAGTATGGCGAAGCATAGAAGAAGAAGGCTATTGTAGAAAAAGGAAAATTTTCCAGACATCGCCCCCCATTACGTTTTACATGGGCACATTTGTATTTCCTACGCCGCTATTTGCAAAGTTGCTATACATGCGCTCGTTTGCCCGATACCCGGTACTCGTACGTATACGAGTATGTTACCATCTACACATGCATAAAGCATCGACCATCTAGATGGATTTTATGGGGCTGTTCTTGTACATTAAAGCCAGAGGGTTTTCCGGTACTACATAAAGAAGCCTAGCGGATGTGGTGGTCGTACGGTGGGCGGCTTAAGGACTTTTTTGTCAGCTCGTCTGTGTTCTTTTCACCGAAGAAAACGTAATTTCGAGAGGTAATCAAGGTGTAAGATTTACCGATATGAATCAAAAAATTCTATTTTGTTGCGAGCAAATGAGGTTTCTGGGCATGGGATACTGACTGGATTTTTCATCATCGTTATATCTCATGCTAGTGTTGAAACATGAGTAGCGTTGCTTGTTTGAAGGACAAAAGCAGGGAGTAGACCAATTCAGGAGAGTCATAAAAGTTGGTCATTTTATTATATTATTGTTTGTTGTTGGCGTAGTGGGACAATAAAGAATTTAAGGTAATTGGTTCAGTAGTGAAATAAACTAGCGCTGAGTTTATGCATGTTTGCTTGAAGCAAATCTCGTATTTATTCATTTTCTTCTCTGCTTTGGTACTATGAGATACATTTCACAGCAAATATATCAATGGCCTCAACTCGATTTGCGACGCCCTGCAGTTACGAGACTACGTTAGAATGGGATGTAACATATCACACCATCTTGAATATAGATAGTACCTTGCAATCGAACGATTTTCTACTCGTTTCTTCCGAAATTTTCGGCTAGCATGAATTTAAACTGAAAACATAACATTAGTAAGATGATATTCATACAACCGTCAAAAATAGCCAAAAATAGTTAACTTTACACTCAAGTAATTTTCATTTCTATTTTCCTGGATATGTGCTCGACGGTTACATTTAGATTATTTTCATTTTCTGAAAAGCTAAAGGTTTAAATCTGACTATAATAAATCATAATATGAATCGTTCGCCTGAACGGTTTGGATATAATACGATTAAACGAACATGATATGAACATTTTTGCCAAAGATAAAAGTGAAAATAATCAGGGGTAAGCACATATAAAACAGAATTCACTTGTTTTAAACGTAAATCCTTTTGAATGAGGATCTCATCACTTGTGGGTTTCGTATGTCAAGGTGAAATGGTATATTAAGCTTGCACACGTGGTCGGGTATTAAGTGCTCTGCGTAGGCATATGTTGGTTGGAAAACAAAATAACAGACTTAAAGACAAGGTACTGCGATTCTCGGAAAACAGACTTTGGAGCAAAGTTGTGTGAAAATTATAGCAAATGTAAGAAAATTCAGTGATTCCAAGTAACATACATTGGAAAGCTTTGCATAAAATTACCGTCGGTAAGTCCTTAAACAAAAAAAAAACTTTTTTCCTTTGATGTATTGACTTTGATAAGGCTGGAAGGAAAACAAGAAATATGTATTATTCGAAATTAAGGATCATATGAGATGAGCTTACTTTTGCCAAATGATATGGCTGTTTTCAGATTTTTAAGTTTACGCGGTATAGAACTTAATCCTTTCTATCCCTGTGTTTTTTTTTTAACCTGGCTCCGTAAATATTTTTAATTTCACTAAATAATTACTCATAGTATGTGATAAAAATAGTTTATACAAAAAAAGGAAACAGTTTTATTACTTTTGTTAATCTTATGGTTGTCATATTTAAAATTGATGCGTTCAGCATTGCACCAGATCAAACCTTTGTTTCATCCTGTTTTTAATATTTTCATATCTTTAAGTGTTTAACGCAGAGATACTTTTCGCCTCCCTGACCATAAATTCAATAAAAAATATTGTCCGCAAAGTTCTACTAATATACAAAACCCTCAAAATATGGCGGAAAACTCGGTTGGATTAAAATCACAATAACAATAATGGTTTTACCGACCACATGCGTAAGTAGTGGCGGCGACGAGAATTTTTAAACTGGCATTTATATGGTAAAAAAATATTTTGGATAGTCATCACAAGCTACAAGAAAAGTAATAATGCTAGTCAAAGCGAATCAGCTTCTAAGAAAGAATAATCAATACTTTTTGAATGCTGCTGAACAAAGGACTCAAACACAACCTACACAACACAATGCGTAAGACAGGCATCGAATATTAGGCTATTGACACAGGAATAGCCATCCAGCTGTACAAGCTACCTCAAGAACAGCAGGTGCGAGCGAGACATCAAGCATTGGACATCCTACAAAAGCACAAGCAGAACTTGCCAGAACGAAGACAAAAACACACAAAAGACCATAAATGAGAAGCTAGGCAACAATCAACTGACAGTAACCAAGACACAAAACAGTGATAATGAAGACAAATGACTACATTCAAGAAACAAAAGGATTCATCAACATCAACTGATATGTCAGAGCAATCTGAGACCCCACAAACCAGTATCAAACGGCCATATGGGATACAATCTTATGAGTATCAATGATCATTACCGATGCAACGACCCAACCCTTGAACACCACTACTGAAAGCACTTCCCAAACTACACAAGGCTAACATCCCTATCAGACCGATCGTTAAGTACCGCCCAGCTTCGGCCTATAAATGAGCAAAATACCGAGCATCGGTATTAGTAGATGTCTTAAACTTCGAAGACGTGGGCATGATGAAAAATAGTCAGAAACTAGTTGCTTCAACTGAATCATAGCCATCGACTTCTATCAGTGAACATAACTAACGCATACATATTCACCCTCCGACCCGTGAGTGAAACACTGTAGACAGGACACCCAATATTATCAATCATGTCCGAAGTATTCTTACAAAACATTGAGAAAGTGGATATACCGAGAATAGTGAAAAAGTTCAATGTCATATGTTATAAACGATAAGGGGGCGACTGCTTCATTATCATCGGCTCAGTAACGGAAGAGGAACTGCTCACATGCATGAAGAGTATCCACCACAAAATCCAGTTTACAATGCAATAGGAAGCAATCTGAGAACTCGACAGCATAGACCTAACCATCGTAGGGGAAAAATATCAACAAAATCAGGGCCACCACGGACTACATCATACAAGCTTCATATAGCTATCCTAACCGGCACAATACATATTAAAAGTGCATAGACCTCAGTCCATCCCTATGAATACTGGAGACTTTACTAACAAATTAAGCAACATATGTAGAATAACCGACTAGAACGAACCCGAAATTATAGCAAATTCAATGACGCTATGACACAAAGAAAAGAAAGGACCCAGATTAGACAAACTGGAAAAACTAGAACTCTTGAAACACGGAAATACCAGAACGAAAAATAAGTTAACAACTCCGACACAATATTCTCAGTTTCCAACTTAATTCTTTTCTGTAAACGACAATGTGACCAACCCAACAATGACCATTTCGCCATTTCAAAAACAAACAATCACAATATCTTTCATTAAAGAGTAATTAACCGGACGCATTCTACCACAACAACTAAGGCTTGAACATAAAATTTGCACCTTTGAAAAGATGAATATCCCCAAAAGTACCTCAAAGCGAGCTGAAAATGTCTGCTTACAGCCAAAACGCGTCCTCAAAAACAAAAAATAAGACTTGGCAGATCTAATCTCATTTAGTTACAATATCAGCTATATACAGCTTATACTATATCTGTTGGATAGACCAGTATCGGCCCTTAGTTCTATCGGTCTTGCCCTTTTTTCATATCATCCATCCTGTCTTCCTGTAGAAATCAAGGAAGTTTCCTAACTCTGTAATTGGCTGGCAGCAATCTGATAATCGGAATAGAAATGTTCTGTACTTTCTTCCACATTGTCGAAAATTGAATAGGTTTCATCCAATTGGTAAATTTATATTGTCCCCAATATGTTTTAATGTCGTTTCTGTTTTTCCCAAGAGTTGCTGGGGCTCGTTTCTGAGACTGCATCCTATCCTCTGTATAGGATAAGGTATAAAAACTATTGTGCGGATAATTTCTTGCAGTTAGAGATGTTGTGAGAAAAAAGGCTCAGTAAAGACTGCTCTCATCGACTTTGGAAAGGTTCGAACTGATTTGGTCTCCCTATATAAAGTCCTGCAAAATTTTCCTTTCCCCACCTTTGAACTCGTAGGGTATCGTTTTGTGCAGTACAGGGTGAATCGCACTCACCTCTCTTTTAATGGACGGACCCATCATTGAATGCATCATTCTATTTGATTCAACATACAAACGTGCTCCATTCAAGGACGCTCACAAAGCCTTATTTTAGTTTTTCTGATGACAATAATTATAACTTGTAGTTATGCCTCTCTAAAGACAAATTTGTCAATTGGCATGAGGAGCAGCATCATTTCCAATGCAAGACTTGGAATAGTCCTGAAGAAACCTTAGATTCCAAGGCAGGTCATTTGCTGGGACCTGTGCTAATTCCTTTTAGAAGGCTCTCATTTGTTATGCCGCCACTATATGAATGCTTCATAGGTGATTGTAGGTCTCACTACTGTTATGTATATCCTGTGGGTGATTTGGGCTTGTAAGCTCGAGTTACATTCCATCAGACCAAGCGCTGCAGTAACTCTCTATTTGATTTGTCCTACTTATGAAGTCCAAGTGAGCTTACTATACAAGCTAACTACCAGGTGTTCCACATTGTTTTCAAAACTTATAAGTTTTCCATCAATCGCTGGGGATGAAAGTATTATTCGCTTCGCGAAGCTTTATATAAAGGATCAGCTTTGTTTTGTCCAGTTCCTGTTTTGTTTTGTCCAGTTCAGTTTTGTCGCTTCCAGTTGAACTTCGTTCATCTTAAAAATAAGTGCGCGTGTTGTACTGCTTGTTTTCGCTGTCGTGCTGGATCCATTCCTTTTAATGTGATCTAAAATTTTTTTTTGGGTTGGGGGTGAAGGCAATTTACGCCCGGAGTGTGGGACTCCTACCAGCGCATGCTACCAGACTACCCACTAAACACCCCCCCCCCCCTGTCAAGACACTCTAGCCTGGAACCGTTTGACACATTACTTCGGGCTAGGCCTCTTTTTACTTCGCCCTAGGGAGCCGTCGGCCTAGAGAAATCTCCCCCCGCGGGAGGGGGCAGGATGGAGGAGGACTGCTGGAAAGGAGACCCTTCTAGACTCCGCGCCCAAGGTTGTCCATGGTACATTTTCTGGCAGTAGGTATTGCCTGAGAGTAATGTGCCACGCAGGTCCATTTGTCGAAAGTTTTCAGCATTTCTCCGACCAGATTGTCTGGAGTAAATCTTTATGTTTATTGTATACATTTTAATTATTAACTTTTTATTACATACATATTTTTGAATGGCAGCTGCAGTGCTTTCTGTTTTGACATTGTCGAATGCTTCTTTGATTAAACGAAGGCAGGTTCGTATATATTCTCTTTATTACTTCACTTGTTTACTAATCTCTGTTCATTGTCCTGGAAAGTATGTATGCTGGTTAGAACCCAATTTCGATATGTTGACTATGTTTATTACGCATTAAGCTTCCCAGGGTTTCCAGCATCAAAGACGATGAGCTAAAAGATTTTTCCTGCCTTGTAAATCCTGTAAATTGTTTGTTTTGTGGAGTCTAGCATTTACCAGTTTTGGTGTGAAAACTTTTTTAGCTTTGGAGAGGCTTGAAGGTTTTCGGGACCTTTCTCAGGTTGTGAGGCTCAGTATGTTTTCATCAAAGTCTATATTATTTTAGTAGTCGATTTTATAAGCATGGTGGAACGCATTTGGTTGATTTCTGTTGATTTGTATGGTGCCAAAAGAGCTAACAGCCAATCGTTAGTATTCTGCGCACACTTTTTTTTGGGCAAGTGAAAGGATAACGTTGTGTACTTCATTGATTTTTAATCCGTTCAGCTCTAAAAGTAATCTTCTAGTAAGACCTTGGGACGTTCCACGCTGTATTTTTTCCAGGATCTGTCTCCCTTTTGAGTCATCATGACCATGGATGATTCTATTTTAGAACCCTACTTAGCCTATGAAGAGATTTCCAGGTTCTCATTGCTTTCCCTTTTCAAACATTTTGAAAATGTTCAGTTTCCACTTATAGTTTTCCCAACAAATATCTCTGTTAGTGAGATGAGCTATTGTGAATAACCATTTATTGCTTTTGATTTCTTCAAGTACTGTGTTCTATCAGCTTACCTTCTTCTGCATGATGGTAGTCCTTGGGTCCATTTTATTAAACTAATCAAACAGTCCCCAAGTAAATCTTCATACCAGAGTTGACTGAGTTGTCAACATCTTTTTCACTTCATTATGAATCTACAGGGAATGGAGATAAGGGTCCTTTTGTCAAGTTTGTGCAGCCACTCCATCCTGTCCACTTCTATTGGATTATGGTAGACTAGGAAAGCCTTCTCGCCTTTTTTCATTGCAAAGTTAATACGTTGGGAATGTGACATACTAAATAAGTCCAATGCCTTCCTGATACGGATGTCATTCATTCTTTTTAGAATGACATCATTCATTTCTACTTCTGTGAATAAAAGCCACTACCTTGACCTGCAAAATTGAAGCCAATCTACAATCGCATACGACAACAGCCTTTTTCCTCCATACAAACGCAAAACTCATTGATGAGCAGCATTCGATTTTTCAACGAAAGGTTTCCGAGGGTCTAATTATCTGCTGGTTAGCCCCTCCTTTGACCTTTGTCTTGGGTGAATCCATATTTGCTGAAATGTGGCAGAATACGAAATCAATTCCTTACCTTTATATAGTATACCCACGAATGTTACTTATATTGTAAGATCTTATATGTTTGTGTGATGACCTCAAGTAGTTTTCCATTGAGTTGGTAAGGTAACAGAGAAAATGATTTGCTTTGCCCCCGGGGAGACGTCAAAATTCGACAATCCGTTTGTTCCACTTACCAAAACGTCGTCCTACTCACATTTTGGAAATGGATCATGTTTTTACCAGTGACTTCATGCGTAGCAAGGATCTTCTACTTTCCTTTCTACTTTGCAAGTTTTGTATAACCATTTATTGAGACCTCGGCCAAATGATGATATACTATGAACCTTCGTATAATTTTAGCTTAAGTGAATTTCTTTACTATATTAATTCTTTCTGGGTTGGTTTTCAGCAATAAAATTTTAAATCTTTTCAGCGATGGAAATACATTGCCGACTTTTCATCAGTTTTGGAAATGGAGGGGATTCATGCAGTTTTATTCAAAATTAAGCTCAGGAAGGTTAGAAGTAATAACCTTATTGAAATATATGGATTCATCAATTGCTACGATTTAATATGGACCACAGATCACTACTGATTGAAATTTATAACAATAAGTTACTATTCTTGCTTTCTTATAGTTCTCATAACATGTTAGCAAAACAATTACATCCATTTATAATAAGAATACTATATTGCAAAATACCCGGATCACGTAATCGAGAGCTTTTTACAATCAAAATAATTTATTGCATCCTGTTCTCGTGCAAGACCCAGCCTATATTGCTGTGGAAATGATTTTTAACCTTCATGAGCCTCCTGCAACTTTTTCTGAAGAACAAGAGATAGAAAGAGCCGATTTCCATGTTAGATGAAGCAACCAAAATTGTTGACTTTTATCAATAACTTTCAAAGATATATATACAGACGCTTCGACAGCATTCTACTATTGGTGTGCTTTTTTGATCTAACTTTCACGGTTTCAACCATACAGAACTACAAAGAATCGCTGACATTTCGAACTATTTTCAAATCAAAAACAATCTTCGACTCTTATTTTCCGAGAAGCATTGGCATTTGGAAGTAATACTCGTTGGATATAGGAGATTGAAACGAAGAACTGGAAAAATTTACATGAACATTCTCTTTTATCCCGTACTCATAGACGATGGCTTACATATACAAAATCACATTATTTTCTCATTTATTCAAGCCCAGAAAGCTAACCATCACAATATATCCACTCACCTACGTCGTTTAATTTAAAAGCTCTCTATCCTGTAAAGCTATTTTCATTTGCTATATAGGTTACTCACACATCTTTCCTCGTACTGCATCTCCGGAGTTTGATCACTTTTTAAGTAGTTACGTTAATTTTATTGTTCCTTAGGTCCGCGGGGCTTGCTCATTTGTTGTCGAAGACGACGACGAGAAAGTTCATTATTGCCAAGGTTGTACTAACATAATAGAGTTGTAAAACTTGGCTACAACTGAGCTTAGAGACCTCCTTGTTTTCTATAGAATGGTAAAGTTGACCATTCGCGTGTATATAGGGGATGTTGACATATGGTTTTTTTCCCAAAAATAGACTGCAAGAAACGCGTGACCTGAACACGTCACAGTATTTTAAAACCGTTCTTTTTAAAGTGAAGTGGACATCCTGAACGGAGTTCAAGACCTCTAGTTTGACACACAGAAGTTTTCTCTAGAAACTGGCAGTTTTCTCTATCTACAGGTATTTAAAAAAACTGCTGGGCAGGCTTTGCACTTAATGTGAGTACTTTGTATTATATGATGGCAGATTGATGAACTAGAGTTAAAAAAACATAACAAAGCGCTTCTGTATTGATTATTAATATTCTAATGTATTCTTGACAGATTCACTAATACATTTTGCAAGTAACAGAAAATTTGACAGGTTTGAAATGTTATTGGTCTAATAGTGGTTCAGATTGAGCTAAATATCTCCTGTTAATACACGAGAAGTAATGTACTTTTCCGATATTCACACATTCGTGAAAAGGTTTTCAGCAAATGTCTCTGTACGTCATCTCCTTCGTGACCTTTTTTGTTTATTTCAAAAATTTAACGTTGACGAATAGTCTTGTGTCTCCTTTGTCTACTGTTTTTAATACGAAACTATCTATTTTATAAGTTTCTTTATGCTTAATTATCTTTTTCACTTCAATTTTGTCACCCTTTAACTTTGTATTGTTTACCTGGAAGCTTTCTTCTTTCTAGGGGCACATGTATGGCAATTTCTTTGTTCACAATGGTCTGCTTGTTTTTACAAGATGGGCCATGTAACGCTTGGAATTGGAACAATACAGTCACTCAAAGTGAAAATGATCCACTCGGTAAAAATGAAATTATGTGCATCGCATACAATTTTATACTATTGGAAATTACTTTGTATCTAGGCAAAAGAAATTCCTAATGTGTAAGCAAAAAATACACAAGGTATACGCGAAATACGTGCTTTGACTTTGAAATTGCAGGTCAATCTTTCCTAGAAGACTGAATATGGGGTCAAAGTGAAAATGATCCAGTCAACTTATTTTATAGAGTTCATTACTAAGATTTTTTAATTTGCTGTTGACATTTACTTGACAGTTCCTTGGTTTACTTTAGTCTTTCGCTGAGTGCGTGAGTCACCTGTTGCACATTTATCGTTTTGAGCAGGTTGTATATTGAAATGGGTCGCCATGCGATATACGAAAAACGGGAGCTTGTAATCTATAATTTTAAGGTCGGGAAAACTAACCGCGAAAAAGCAAAGTTTGTTCTCAAGGATCGATAATGGTTTGGGGCTGTATGGCAGTTAATGGAGTCGATAACTGACGTTGACATTGATAAATTTATGTACCTCCAAATTCTGAAGGACAATTTACCTGCCAGCAACGAAATCAAATGGAGGGTTAAATATCCAGTGGAAATCGATTAAAGGAGGTCATTTTGGAAGAGTGGTCGAAAATCTGCCCAAAATTCACAAAAAACCATTATCAGCTATTAGCTGTATCAGCTTTAAGAATTATCAGCTATTAAGCTCACCAAGAACCTTTACAATAAATATTAATGTGTTAATGAAAATTCTTGATTTATATGTGTTTTATCATTTTGATCATTCATCATTCATTGATCATTTTGATTTCGACTATGGATTACATTTTTTTGTTCATATTATTACATTTGAATAAATTGAATTAATTTTTTATTTACTGCTCATTTAAAACTGATTTTCTTCATTTGAAGCAATCATGTTTAAGTAGCGACAATTTATTTTAAATTTACTTTCTATCATTAAATTACGTTGTAATAGTTTTGCACCGGGTGGGTCATTTTCACTTTGAGTGACTGTAAATGTTATTTTGAGGTCGGAAGATTTGTTGACATTTCCGATATGACAGAAAGTTAGTTTGACATTTGTGAAATAAAAATTTGACCAAATGTATGTGCCAAAAACGCTGGTTGCGGATCAATTTGTTAAGCGAGTTTGTGAATGCGGATTGTAGTAGGATAGGGAAAACTCGTGTACGTACTTGTAGCGTGCAATCAGCCTCAAATATCACTACAATTACTGAGAGTATGCGTAAACGACTATCGACAATCAAGAAATGAACATCTTACGCACTTTTTAAAGAAGAATATGGCATAAAGATCTCAGTATAAATGCGTACAAAGTTCAATTAGTACAAGAGCTGGAGCCACATGACCATATAAAGCATTTTTCGGTTTGCTCACTGGGCTCAAATGGCCAGGCAAAAATCGTCCTTTCAGACAAAGCTCATTTCCAGCTCGAAAGATACATCAATAAGCAAAATTATCGTATTCGGGGCTCAGAAAATCTACATGGGATCATGAAAAAAACCAATGGATCCAAAACGAGTGACTGTCTGACGCGAGTTTTGGCCCGGCGGCATTGTTGGGCAAATTTTCTTCTTCTTCTAATTCGGTTCAAGTGAATGATGGCGATCACTACCTCGTTATACTAAACAATTTTTGGTTCCTCAAAATTGAAGAGGATAACATAAATGACATTTGGTTTCAACACAGCCACCTTGACAATTGATCTTTTGCGCACTGTTTTCGAAATCAGCCAAAAATATTAATTTCAATTGGCCACTTTGCAGCTGCCATTTGACTTTGTTTGACTTTTTTGTGTAGAGAGCCGTTAAGGAAAAGTAGTACGCTTACTATCCAGAGACGATTGACGGTTTGAAGCATGAAATCGAAGTTGCAATTGAAGAAATAGAGGCTCGGGTGAAGACATTTCTATATGCAATTTGACATGGATAAAAACTTTTGGGTTTAGTAACAACTAGTCATTCCATTCACCACAATCTAATGAGTATATGTGTCAATATAAATATACCAAATAATAATTGGACAAATGTAAAACTGTTGTCACGACAACCACCAATCACTACCATTGCTCAAACAGCAAGCGTTATAAAAGGACAATATCGCAATTGTCCAATCGTGTTTTCGTTATGCCTAAAACAAAAGGATACAAGTCTTGAAAGTAACATTCAATTCGCTTCTTATTCCATAATCACATATTGTAATTGGAATGCCGTCTGCCGGAGCTACATGTAACTCGGACGTTTTTGTCGTTGTCATCTGTTAAACATGTATTGTCACCATCCCTTTTGTTTTAAGTATTCCTGCTCGCCTACAATCGCACGCAACACAATAAGACTTTAGAGTACGTAAAAGTTTTCCCATTAGATCCATAACAAGATGGGAAGGAAGAAAAGCGAAATTCAGAAACACGATAATCGGAGATAATATGGTATTTTGCTTTTCTGAACGAGGATAATGCAAACAAAGAAGTTTTTTCGAAAAGATAAATAAGCGATGTTGCGTATTTCGAATCAATGAGAAACTCTTCACCACGGAAGAGGTCCTCACAACACTGTTGTTGATCCATAGAAAAATTGCAAATCTTAAATTTCGCGTTGCGCGAGTTTAAAACCAAATTCAAATTCGTAATGTAATCCACTTTGAGCAAGTAAATAATTCTCGCCAGGAAAACCATTCGCCTCCAATTTCCTTGACTATCTTTCCGTATATAGCTTTTTGCATCTCATTTAAAATCAATATCTTTTCATAGGGTAAACGCCCTCGTGGCCAAATATCTGAGATTTTTATTGGAACTCGAGCTATTCCCGCTCCCAAGTAACCGAAATCAGTTCGCATTCAGTTTCACAAGAACTAAATGAATTTTCACCATCCGAAAAAAAGGAACTCAAATTCAATGAGAATCACAGCATCTCGAATAACTGGTTACTTTTTCAAATACCTTTCTCACGTACGAGACAGATACTTGCCTAGTTCTGAATATCTTTCTCACACTATCGAAAGGACGCATTACCGTCAATTCTGGTATTATATGTCGTAAACGTGCACTGAAAATTCAATGAGGGAAATTCTTATGATACGAGAGAGTAAATGATAGCTTAAATTACTGGAGGCGGGCACATACTCAATGCAGAATGGCAAAGCAATAAAAGCACTCTCAATTTATGCTAACTGGGTTTCACAAGGTGAGAACAGTAGAAGAGAGTTATTTTTTCTGGTTTTGGACAAGTGCTCGTATTTAAATCGACCGTCATTAAATTTGAAATACGCCGAGATTGTGAATTTCCGGAAAACAAATCAAAAATGTTCAAAATTTGGATCAGAAAAAGCTTTCTGTATTCACTAATTCCGTATTTAGTTTAAATGTTTCGAAACAAAATATTAAATTGAAGCTTATTTACCTTGAACAATTGCGTTCTCAAGAAATTTTGCAGGCATATTCAAATTGTAATACATTAATACTCAACTAATCCGATTCCTACATAATTTTCTATGAATATTGGGGCTTGGTGGCTTGTTCTTCATTTCTTTTCCTAGGGCACTTTCCTTGCCTTTCTCCCACCCCTTTATAAATTTTATAAAATTAACGATTTATAAAACGGAATATTATAGTTAGATGCAAGTAACTCAAGACTGTGGGATAGTTCTAAGCTCCAACAAAAGCCTCCAGATTATCCAAAGCTAACAATCACTCAGAAAAAGTTCAATTAAGCTAAAAATTTTGTATAACGATATCTTTTTGAACAATTTAGACGATGTCTAGTGGTCTTACCTGATCAAAAACCTCTTTGCTGTATATTTTGACGAAAGGTTTTGAAGGCCCACCCACACTAAGTCCAATTTATGCACGAGTTGAAATCCAATGACTGTTTGTGTCCAAAAAATGTTAGAACTAATTTCGAGGAATATTTTCTCTTCAGACGAAGATCCTTTTCTGCTCATAACGCAAGAATACACGCTTAATTAAAAAAAAAAAAAACTAGTGACTATCGCAAATCAACACGCAAAATACCACTACAATTGCCAAATATTGCAGTTTTGGGCGGGGTACCGATAAACATGATAAAGGTTCCTTTGCTTTATGGTGGTCGAAATAAGATTCTCAATGGTCAATTCTGACCGCTTCCCCCGAAATTCACAAGATTTCATTTCCTGAAACTTCATAAGCACAAACATGATTTCAAATACAGCAGATTTATACACAGTGCTAATACTCTCGGTCAGATTCTCTGAGACAGAGATAGAAACACTTCAAGTAGATTAACATTTTCATTGCGATTGTATGCAAAAGCATTGAGTGGGGTAATCTTCGCTGGATCAGGAAATTTGTTTGTTCAAATTTTCGGCGATGCATGCACTTACACCATGGAACGAACGAGTCACTAGCTCTCTCATATGAGTTGTTTCTACATTTTCTACTAAGACATGAATGATCCACCAGTAACGTTTCCCATCCGAAGTCTTCACGCAATTTCCAACCGTTGTCATTACCGTCAAACTCACCATACTTGAGCCCCAAGGACCATTAACAGACTCCATTCAATCAGAGTTTCTCCAGCATATAAAGTAATCGATGAACTTCAACTGAAGAGTTCTCCAAATTAGATAAATGAGTAAAATTGTCACCAAAATTATGTTTTGTGGTTCATACTTCGTTATTTTACGCATAAAATATGCTATGTACTGTCACTACAAAATCACAGAACGAATCGTTGCCCATCTGTCTGTACCCTATTTTTTTGTAACTAGTATGCAGGGAAGTCTTCTGTCTTCTAAAAGAAGACGCTCGTCTGTGTTTGCACTGATTTTGAAATTTTGATTGACTAGAAATGACTGCGCAAGTGAATAATGGTAAAAGCAACTTAATCTTGGAGTATTTCTGTCACTTAGCGGGAATGGTGCTTTCAATTATAACATTGAGTAAATCAGCAGCTACAAGCTGATAATTGGAACGGGCTAAGACGGAAAGTAAGGAAGCTTTGATGATCATCAGCGGATAAGTGTGTGCAATCCATATTCAACGAAGTTTTAACCCGTAGATTCCCAGTGTCACATTAGGTTGACAGATGTTCAATAATTTTATTTTCACCACACGTCAATTTATATTGCGAATTCTATCCCTATTGTGGCAAAGCCAATGTTCTATTCTATTCTTAATTTCCATCCTGGCAGTACTAACCATACGTCATTTGTCAAAGTCAGTCAGCCACTTAATGGCACATTTCGAAGTACAGTTTTTTTTGTTTGCACTTTGGAAGGAGAAACATCAAGAGACGACGCATCAAACAAAACACCGCTCAAACAGTAGAAAATTACAAAACGGCGACTATAACTTTAATCCATACCATCTAAGCCTACCAATACGCGTCTAAAGTGTTCCCTTAGGAGATATAGAAAAGTGAAGTGTTGTTAAGTGGTATAGAGACACAAAGAAAGGAGAGCTGCTTATATTACAATAACGAAAAAGTGCATATAAATTTTTTCTAGACAATCGCATAATGAATAATTTTTGTCTCACCTATTTTTATGATAAAACTTGCCGTTTAGCTGAAAAATTCAAAAAACCGATTTTCGCGACATTTAACCTTGAATAATTTTTTTTTGCACACGTTGGATCGATGGGGATTTTTGACAAATTGTTTTTAATAGTGTTTCCAACATTCATGGCAATTTTCAGCTTTGTGCGAATTAATGTAATCTTGAATGTCTAATTTGACCGGACTAATAGCACCTGTTTGACTTGACATTGTTACAAGTATGAACGCTCAACCGTTCTGCCGAAAGTTACAACACTTGGAACGTATGCATAGAGACGCATCTGTATGATATTTTGTTCGACCATGACACATTTCGTTCAACGTGCATGTGCATTATGTGCACGCGCTTGAAACATCGTGCAGTGATTGAATTTTTGAAAATAGGCGGAAAACATTACGCCTACGGAAATTTATCGGCGTTTACAGGCTATTTATGGAGCTGACACGGTTGGTAGAAGTACGATGAATCTTCGGCATTCTTCAGCCTTCAGCCATAGCGTAAACGCAAACATCGCTCACACTCCGAACAAACGACCGATCTAACGGTATTTGAAAAATTCTGGAGAATTGCATTGGTGTTCGTAAAAATATTTATTTTTCTCTATTTTGTCTATCTGTTTACATTGTGCTTGTAAACAAAACGAGCAAAAGATAAATATTTTTACTAACACTCATACAATTCTGCAAAATCCGTTAGATTGGTCGACGGTCGGAGTGTTATCGCTGTTTGTTCTTACGCTATGCTTCAGTGAACAAGGTTATGCTCACTGGTTTATGGGACGCTCGAGGTGCTGTGATGATGGAACAACTCGAAAAAGGGTGCACTGTAGATTCGGAACGCTACATTCAAACGTTACAATCATTTTGGAAGCATGTTCAACGAGTAAGGTGCACCAGTCACCGAATTTCACATGACAATGCCAGATCGCACAAGCTCTCAGAAGTGTTAGAGTGCCTGAATTTTGATGTTATTTATCCTCTATACTCCCCGGCTTTGGCTCTGCGCGATTTTTACTTATTTCCTACATTTAAAAGAGGATTTAACAAGGACAGAAGAAGGGCAGGAAGAATGAATAAGGGCAAGCCGCTGTAAGCAGTTTGATACGAAAACAACCGGAAGAATTCTTAAGGAATGGATTTAAAAAATGGGGTCAACGATGGGAGCGCTGTGTGGAGCGAGATGGTGACTAAGTGGAAAAATAAATATGTCATTTTAAAGCTTAAGAATTCTTCTTTAACTTTGTTGTTCTAATTTTTTTAATATTTCATTTCATGTTTGAGCTATTAGCAAGTGTGCATTACTTTTCATCCATCCCTCATATATTGTGGTAAAGATATTAATATTGTATTTATTGTTTTTTTATTTCGTATTTGGTATTCGCATTTGTTAATAGTTGAAATATTTAGTTTATTTAGTTTTGTTTTTAAAAGATTTTATCAATATATTGTTTTGTGATGGAGTGGTTAATTCCCAGCCAAATCATATATTTTTTACAGCCTATTTCCGATACATATCTTTGTAAGGACTCTATGTGAGAGCATGCATGTTAAACTTTAGTTGATGTTCTATTTCTCGATGTATATCGGCTTAAATGTTTTCTAAAAATGCAATTACTAATTTTGTAACTCATTGTTGCTGTCAGTTCTTCCAGCACTCAAATACTGACAATCCTGTAATTTCATATAGCAAATAGTCCTTTTACAATGCATTCCGTTCAGAAGGATCAATTGAAAGTTTTAGAAATATTTATAATATACTTAGAAATATTTAGAAATATTTATAATATATATAATGATTTATAATAGTCCTTGTTATCTAAATAAATTTCAACCAATGTTTCAGACGCAATTTTAATGACACTTTTGATGACCCAAAAGTCGTGGTGGGTATTTAAATATTTATTAAAACATTTAATTATTCACTGCACGGACATTTGTAATGATAATGAAATGAATGAATTCATATTTACATGTTTACTTGGATCAAACATTCATTATAAGGACCATGGAAAATGCAATTATTCTATCGCTCAACTTCGATGAGAAAAAGTCGGCATAACAATTAGAACGTTTTTGCATCCCTGTCTGTAAGAGCTTTTTGCCAATTCATTTTTAAAATCAGCGTAACATTTTCAAGGACCTTTTTTGCGTAGTAATGGCTCGGTAGTAATGATTTCGACTAATGGTGATTTGCAGATCATGCAATTTAAAAGTCATAAAAACCATTCACCAGGTATCCAAACATATAATCAATGCTAAACTGATTTAGATTATACTCGTTTGTAATGGATGTGTATCCCCTTATTGAATTTCAATCGAATGCTATAAATTTTAATAAATGTTTTTCACTACAAAGGTGGCCTCGTCATCTGGACTTACCCAGGAATTGGATTTGAAATAGGTAGCAGATGGTGTCGACGCCATTGTTAAATATTGAAATCGATAATTCTAAAATGGCTGATAATCGTTTTCATGAATTGAATATTGAATTAGTAAAGCGTTACAAGAATTTATAATATGGAAGAATGAAATATAAGATTAGTTCAAATGTATAAAGTATGTTCTGCTGGGATAATTCATCTCATGTTGCAATTGATAATCAAAATGCTTATTTCGAATATGCAAAGCAAAAGCAGACGCGACATCAGTTAAAACATTTAATTACATTATTTTAATTAAATTATAGCCGTCACCAAATGTGGTCAAATGTAATTTGAAATAATTTGAGTTCGATTCGAATGTGGTAACCATAGCGTCGATAGTGGCTTAACTTTTCAGTGATACAAAGTAGTCCTCAACGACAGCTGGATTTTTACTTAATGAGAAATCAATGACCTGTTCCCAGTAATCGCTATTCAGGACACTCCTTTTTATAAAACAAAACGCTACCAAGGCTATAATGCATATTCAAACAGAAAAGAGCTCTTTTTAGATTGAACATTTTAATGGTCCTAAAATTCCAATGTATGCTTATGCGTAATCAACATCCTCGGACCTTTTTGGAATAAAAGGACTTTTGGAATATGGACACGATTCACTTATTTGCTATGATAGATGCTGAAAAAACTATTAAAGTGATTATTCTAAAAAGATGAGAATTATGATGTAAAGTTTAAGGAAGTTTGTCCTTAACCACCTAAAACTAGAAGATTTTTAGTCGGTTGCAAGGATGGTGGGAGTAGTTTGCCCTTTCTTAATACCAAATGAGATTGTGGAATAAGTGTAACATTATTCATAAAATTTTTTGAATTTAATGACAAGAATTTTGTCAAACTGCAAACAGAAATAAATGACAAGAAAGGAACAAATGTCAAAACGAATAAATATTGACTATTATATCAATGTTTATGGTAAATGGAAAGTTTTTTCATGAGATTTGTACTCAAAGCAAAATCAAATATATGTTGGGCGTAGAAATGAATTCTGACCGATTATGTATTTATCAATTATTATCAATATATTTTTGATTTTGTGGTAAAAAATGGCCTTTATTCATTAAATAATTCAACAGAAGTTGAACTAAACATAATTAAATGAAATTATGTATGATCAAGCATATAATTAAATAAAATTTTATAAAAACCATAGCTTGGTTCTTCAACAGTTCCAAAGTTTTCGCTCCTCATACCCCCACTCGATGGCAGGAAAATGCGTCGGTCTTTGAAGCAGTCCTGTTTTTGATTTGGTTGAAAAAACTTATTTTTATTATAGATACTACATTTACAGCATTTAGAACAAAAATAAATGTCCCGTTATATTCTCTGGAGAGAGCACCCATATTTTTGCGGAGAACAGAAAGTTTGGTTGGTGACATTCGTTGTTCCGGGCAGAAAACGGACCGGGACGGTGACTTCCCTATCCTTGACAGTTAAGACTAAACAACTCTCAACAACCCAGTGGGCATTAGTATTTTACCTGGAGTAAAATACCCACGCGCTCTGGGTTTTCACGTCAGGTAATAATCAATATTACCATGTTTTCTGCTGAACCACTTTGCCAGGTCACTGATGAGTTGAACGGTACTTCTACCTTGCACTTTGTGTACAGAAGTTTCTTGCCGCAAAGCTAGGATCCTTCTTCTTCGCTCTCGGATGGTAACTTCACTTTTCAGTAAACAGCAACGTTGGGAGACTTCGGAATTGTACAAGAGCGTTGATGGTACGTGGATGGTGCCCACGTATTGGCAATAAGGTGACTTAGGTCCATCATCTTTACAGCACCCTTATCAGCTAATGCTTGGACCTGATCGAAAAAACTCATCTTCGAGTCAATCATCAAGAATCACCAAGAAGCTGCTACACTGATCTCCTTTTGGTCAGTATGACAACCTCGGTCTTTTCCAGCACTAAAATAAACCCACGGCAGGTCATCCGCTCATTCCATTGGCGCTGTATCGTACGTAGTTTGAGTTGGCCTATTCGACAGTACGTGTGGCAACTAGTTCTGCTACGACATCAGCATAGTCGATTAGACGTGACTCTTCCAGTTGATGTTACCTCAAAAGCTCCTCGTAGAAGACACTTCATAGGCTCGGGACAAGAATGATAACTTGCGCAATCCCTGATGTTACATCCCTTTTAACCGGACATCCCCCATCCCCTCCCCTGAATGTGTCATAGACGAGCTTCCGGCCCATGAACTAGTACTTCAATATTTCCGTCTGCTACTTCGGCTTCCAGAAATATTGCAGAGCACCGAGAATATGTGCCCAGCTAGCAGAATCGAACCCATTCCTCAAAGCCAGTGTTAGTAACAGTACGATTCGAATCGAGTGTTGATTGTGGGCATCTGCTAATTGGACTACTCGAATGGCCACCCAGTGTATATCTCTGATAAGCGAACAAGTTTTCCGATATGAAGATGCATAGAGGTATATACAGGAGACGGCAAAAGAAGAATATGTTGAAGCCGGAAGCTTTACATTTTGCGCTTGTGTGCTGCCACATAAGCACGAACTTATTTCGAAAACGGGGGCAAGATATTTCACTCATAATAAATGCATATTAAGTTATTGGAAATGAGTAAATCTAACAATAATCTAACATAACTGAAATGTACATGTGTTTATGTCTAAAACGTTGTAAATAATGTCTCAATAATTTGGTTCCTGAAAATTGTATTAATAATTGTATTATATTGATAATTGTATTGTATATTATATAAATATATAAACAATACACACATATATACAGATATATATATATATATATATATATATATATATATATATATCTGTATATGTGTGTGTATTGCATATATTGTATGCAAGCATGTATATATATATATATATATATATATATATATATATATATATATATATATATATATATAATATATACATGTATTGCATATATTATATGGAAGCATTTATAGATATATATATATGCCACCATTTAATTGATAACATATTTGCGCTTATCTTCAACTTATCCCTTACATTGCAACATTTCCATGTAACCCAAGAGGTAGTTGGCTTACACGTTTTTTTAAAGAGGTGTCGCCAGTAGCCCTAATCCTCACCGCTGATCTACGTTAAAATAATTAATAAGATCACAATAATTTCCAATAAAATTAATTAATGTTGATAAAATTTAAATAATGTAAAATATGAAGATTTTGTATGACTTATGTTTAATATTTATTAATGCCTTAGAAGGCTAGAATGGCTTAAAGTAAAGGCTACAATTTAAAATTACAATAAAAAATCATTGGCCGCGAAATAAAATCAATTTTGAGTAAAAGTTCCTGTAATATTGTAAGTGCTCACTTTCAGTTTTCGCTATATGCTTTAATCGTTTAAAGGTAGCTCTTAATAATTCTTTTCATCAATATAGATCTATGTTATGATAATTCTACGCTATGATAATTCAAATCTAACAGTCAACTTTCGAAATAAAATCAAGTGCCTCCCAAATCTTTGAATCCGACGGCTATGGCACAAAATCACAAAACCACGAACCATTTCCACATTATACCTATGAAATTGTAGTAATTGAAACTTAAAATTTCACACACAGTTTCCGATATGAATAAATCATAAAGTTTTCATCGGGTAGTCTACCGAAACAATGGCACTGCAGTGTATTTTGAAAGAATTCAGCAAATAGGTGAATTCGAATATGGGACCCGGTCACAGAAATAAATATAATTTTCACTTAAAATGGTTGTATTTTGTAAACATTACACTCAGAACCCTTCTCTGAAATTGAATTGAAAATTCATTTTTTCACCACAAATTTATTGCTTCGTACCGACCAATATTTTGTAAAAATTATATCTCCATTCAATGGAGCACTATAGAAAAATAGCAAAACACGAGACAATTTGTCTAATGATTACATAAACTTACCTAAAATATGACGTTGCCCGCTTTCCACTTTCCTGCAACTGGCTTTCAAAACAAATCACGCACTGATACGGCATGTTAGGCCACTTCTAATTCACTTTTATTTGTTATTTTTGACAAAAATTAAAAATCTTCCGCGATTAACGCGATTTGTCTATGTTTCAGACTAGAAACGTCAAATCACATCTTAACGTCAGCTGATCTATCAATTTTCGAAAGTAGGGGTGTGCAAATTTGTTTTCGGTACTAAATGTCCACTGAAAACATTCAAATTGTGGCGCGAAACTAATATTTTGTCAATTAAATTTAATTAAAATGAAGACAGTTGCTTGCTATTTTAAAGTTCTATTTCTAGAGGAAAATGATATCGCATTTATGTATCTAGAAAGGCAAAATTTGAAGTTGATTTCTGATTTCGAAAATGATTTCGAAGAGCTTTGACTATTACACATTCCTTATAAGGCTACCAGCTAAAATGTGCAAAAGCTTTCGAAAATGATCGTATATGCATACGAAATATTTGGATGTGTTAAGCGGCTTCTCAAGTATACAAACTGTACAACCTCCGCTCAGATACTGTCTGGTCTCGCATCGCTCTGTCCAGCTCGATGGCCAGCAAAAAGCAGGCACACATCAGGACATTCCTAATATGAAGCAACGGACTTAGGATGCACAGGGGAAAGTGCTCGGTTAACCTCGTCTATTTTCTCCATCTTAAGCTCACAGGGCATCCGTGGGAGTCCAAGATTCTAACGAAACCCGGACAGGTCCCTGCTGATTTCGTCATCGAGTCTTTGC
This sequence comes from Stratiomys singularior, assembly GCA_954870665.1. NCBI lineage: Eukaryota > Metazoa > Arthropoda > Insecta > Diptera > Stratiomyidae > Stratiomys > Stratiomys singularior. The sequence continues at coordinate 124,252,916 of OX940878.1, read as the reverse complement.
CAGCAGTCAGGCATGTGACTCATCTCAATCCCCTGAACGTTGGAGTTCACTGCGAAACCTGTGATATTGCATACCACCAGCGCACAGCAGATTCATCATGTCATGGTTTTCACATTTAATGAGGATTTAATAGATTTTGTTTTACTGCTTGAAAAAGTAATTGAAAGACATTTTTCCTAAAACAGAAAATCAAGAAGACAAATTTAGATAAAAGATTTTTTTTCGTCAAATTAAACTTAATCCGGCTAAGCTTAGTTGCTGTGTCAATTCTAAAGTATGTATCATTTTTATTATTATTAATAACCTTGCTTTCTTCTGCCATAAAGAAAAAGTATGTTTAAGTATAATAATATATAGAATCTTTATTTAAAATTTTCTTACGCTTCAATTCAACAAGCATTGGGAAATAATAAAGACACACATTTTCGGTGCGTACAATATGACAATCAACAGAAAATCATGTGATACGTCTGATAGTTCGTAATTGGAATTTTCTTTGAGTTCATCAAATTTTCCCATAATTGTAGAAAATGAAACCCACTTTTGGACTTAGTTTCGATCACCGATTTCTCACCGATGTTGTATAAAACTCTCAAATACGTATACTAAAACAATGACCATCCGTTCTCTGGCTTTCGCTCAATGTAGACGTGCAACTAAGTGTTCCATGTAACTAGTTCGTTTCACGTAGTTAATCTATAACCCAATTTGAAACTACATATACGAAGTGAGTGAATTCCAATCTAAATCTTCCACTCCTGCCCCGAGCAGGAAAGGACCCTGGGAGTTATCGCTGGCAGAAGGCTTGCTGAGGTACTAGTATTAGACTTGATCTAGATGCCACGAAAAGATTCATCGAGCGCTGTGAACTTAAATAGATTTCAAATCGTGAAAGCCGAGCTTTCACACAGCGACGACCAGGTTCAACCACCCAGTCGTTCAAACCAGAGCTCCCCTCACTAATTTAACCGATAAGAAAAGAAAAACCATTCCGTCAAAATTATGTCAATCTTAAGCAGTTCCTGAACAATCTTGATGACTAATGACTTGATGAATAATGTTGAAAATCACCTGAAGACCAAAAAGGTGATCCATTTCACCCAACGACAGTCAGATCTTCGTCCGCTAAAAGTGATTTTATCAAGGTTGCATGACATGTTGTGCGAAGAACTTAAAAAGCTCCTCAAAGCAGAACATAACTTATGTTCATTGGACATCAAAAAGTCCACCTCTAAACTCGGAGAACGCGACAATTCTTACTTTCTCCTACACATGCAAAAAGCAAAAAAATATGCTGACCTCAAAAAAATCAGAGCCATCTTGTACATAATCATGAGATGGAATTACTATTCTAACATGCAAAAAGGACCCAGCCAATGCCTACATGGTCAAATGTATGGGTACAGGTCTAGTGTATGTCACCTGCCCACAAGATGCTCCATACATAGTGGTGGACACCATTACTCCAAGTGTAACCTCACGGACAAGGAGAGAAATAAGATAATATGTTGCATTTGCAAAGGCGATTACTTTACCAACTACCCTGAATGGCTGAGCAGGGAAGAAAATCTGCAAATCAAGGCCAAGCTAAGCAACAGGGAATAGAACAGAAATCACCTCGCAATATTGCCAAACGACCACCTCATACTTCAACCTTGCCGATGTAAATTTCCCTGTACTTTCCAATCCGTTAACCAACTCAAAATGAGTACATATGTCAAATTTTTACTACACATCAAAGCCGAAAGCAAATACATCAACCACCTACGGAGGTAACATTGACCTTCAACTGAGTTACAGCATGGCCACAAGAAGCAGCCCAGCTGTTCCTATTTTGACTGCAAAACATTTATTCTCACCAAACGAACTTCTCTAAATCGCACAGGAGCCTATCACAAACTTGGCAAGCCGCAAAAGCCGACAGGATCTGTTTATTACCATAATTTATATATCGATCGAATTTCTGTATGGCCCAGCGGCTTAAAGTGCTAATTTGGAATGCATAAAGTCTAAAAAATAAGTTTATTGAAGCATTCGATTTCTCGTTCAGAAGCGGCATCGATGTCTTCATAATCACAGAAATATTGCCGAGGTCGCACGATAAAATTAAACATGCGCATTATGAAGTTTATAGGCGTGACCGTGAAGACAACATTGGCGGAGGCGTGGCAATAGCTATTTAAAAAATCTATCCCACATTCCCCTCTCCCATTCTTCAACTCCTGCTCCATCGATGACATTCGGGTAGTGTTAGCTGGTTCCAACATTGAAGTACACGGTGTATATTTTTCTGGAACAAAAGTTTCGTAGGAAAAAATCATTAATCTGAGAAAAGATCTCGTACGTTTCCGTAGGACGCATCACAAATTTCTGCTATGCGGTGATTTGAACGCTAGGCATACGCATTGGAATTGAGCACGCAACAACCAAGCGGTCAAAGTAGTTTATAATGCTACATGCTACAAGACAGCAACTTGTTCATACACCACTCCTTAAAACCGACCTTCTAATCCCATCAAGGTATCGGTTGTACTCTCGCCTTTGCCTTAGGTGATGTAAACGTCTACCCTTCCGAACCCACTGAACTGCAAGTGCATTTCTCTCCTCACCTTCCCCATGTTGTTCTTATTAGAAGCAGGAAAAAATTCGACTCAATTGTCGAAACGATTCCACTGCTTCAAAAAAGCTAATTGGCGCATATTCCGTACAATTATAAACGATCAAATTTCTTTAGCATTACACACTCTGAGTTCACTAAATTCAGTGAGACAAATAGAACCACGAATAGAGGAGCTGAAAAATACCATTTGGAGAGCAATGGACAGTGATTCACCAAAATATAGCAGAAGAGTCCACGCAATTGAATTCGATGAGGAAGCTTATAAGCTGATCAGAGGCCGTCATTCTCTACTGCGCCAGTTTCAGAGAAATCGTGACTCCTCCTTGAAAACCGAAGTTAAATCTCTAACGAGAGCTATCAAGGCGAAAATCAAGCACCTCAGGAACAACCACCGGAATAATCTCCTTACCAATGTTGACTATAATGTACGAAAAGTCTGAAACTTGACTTAAATTTTGAAACGAAAATATCATGATCTTACATATGCTCTGAACGACGAAAATTGTACCCAGATCCATTCTAACGAAAGGAACGCAGAGTTACTTGCTGATAAGATCCACAAACACCACAATATCTCCCAAAAAATGAGGAATGACATGGCAGAATTAATAGTAGCTAAGTCACTGCTATCCAACGAAAACTGCTGGAAACACGCTAGCATAATACCAGTCCTGATTCACATGATCCTTGCCACTACCCGCAAATAACTGCTGGCGCTTGGTAAACTATTTGAGAAGTTTATCTTGAAAAGATAAACTGATTACGTCGTAAAAATTCCATCCTCCCTCAGTTTTGCTTCAGACATACTCCACAGAACACCAACTACTACGTATCTCAAAAGACATCAAAGTAGCACTAACTAGAAAACAGTCGGTTGGCCTACCTACTATTGACATTGAAAAAGCGTTCGATACCGTCTGGCATAATGGCCTTATTCATGAACTTAAAGAGTGTAGTACTCCTCCGCATCCGCTAAAACTAATAGCATTCTTCTTGAGTGATAGAACGGACCACGTGAAAGTACGAGGTACAACATCCAGCAGCTACTGCTGGTGTTCCACAAGGATCTTGTTTGAGTCCGACACTATTCAATGTATACACGTCGGACATTCCCATAAGTCGAAACTGCCAGTTAGCTGGTTTTGCGGATGACGTTTGTCAGTACACCTCTGGCATCAATTCTAACCAGATGATCTACAACGTAGAAGAAACGGTACAATAAATCTACCAATTCTTCTACAGATGTAAAATTAAAATCAATGTCACGAAGACCGCGGCAATATTATTCAGCAGAAATCGTTACCTCGTCATGCTGCCAAACAAACTCATAAGCTTTTTAGGCCATGTGATTCCCTGGCCCGAAGAACTAACCTATTTGGGCCTGAAACTTGATCGGAAACTAACATTTAAAAATCAAATCGAGCACATCAGTTCTAAGGCATTCAAGTCGGTTCTGTCAATTGAAAGTCGTATATGAGTCTACGCAATAAAATCCTTATCCTCAAAATGAGCATCTAACCTATATTAATTTACGAAGCTCCCACTTGGAAACAATGGACAAAATATTTGAAGGCTAAGCTTCAAGTCATCCAAAATCGTTATTTAAAAAGGGGCCCTAAACAAACATTACTATTTCTCCTCCAGATCACAACACCAAATAGCTAATATAACCCCTATCCGGTTGCGGAGTAGCGTAGAGATAATCTGTTCAAAAACGCTAAATACTTCCCGAATCCCCCCATCAAATCTCTTAGTGCTTTGTAAAACCAAGACCAAGTGTCTTCAGCCATGCATCTGCTTAGAGTAATTAGATTAGACTTTAGATCAAAATTATAGAAAAATAAGCTACAAGTTAGATGTAAGCCTACTAGAGATTTTTGTTAAATTAACCTCTAAATCTAATAACTATTTCTCTTCCTCAGATAAATAATCAAGAACGCAGTATAAATTTTATGTTAACATAGTTTGGTTTCTTTCAGATGTAACGTCCGCTGAAAAAATGTCCTTCTGCATGCTATTCGATTCCAAAAGGACTATTTATGAAAGCAGAAATAATCCTCACGTTGTTAATTGTTCACAATAACTGTTTCAATCAATCCATTTTGATTTGAGTACAATTATTTATGTTTTCTTTAATTGCTTATTTTGACCAGTCGAGAGCCAATTAATGGTTTTGATCAAGTCAAACCAACCGAGCGTTACAAGGAAAACACGTAAGCTGGATAAATATAATATTGCAATCAGATGAACATCCCAATGGCTGGTCAATATTTTCGCCATAACGTACAGATCAACACGTAGATACACATCCTTAAAAAAAAGTTTCATTGATTCGGACGAAATAATTTTTAACCCAGTGGTACCGTTGAATTTATCATGAAGCTTTGTATTTATCTTTAATTAATTACAACTGATTGCACAATACCACCTTACCACTCTGCATGGCAATTATCATTTATTTACTCATAAAGGACATAACCACAAATTCCATATCAACTTTCTACGCTTGGTAAAATTTATTGATGTGCTCTTGGAAAACTGAATATTAATTTTTATTAAAAAGTTATAATTTATCTGTTTCAGAAATATTTTTTTTTACGGCACCGGGATTAATGTTCCTATTCACATATGAATAAATGTGTGTTTGCATATAGGTAGATATTTATATGATCCCGTATCAATTTGCCGAACCTACTTATTATTATTTCCTCAAACCGAGTCAACATTGCTGACGATGCGTGCGCTATCAGATAACATTTTATGAATAGTGGAATGTTAAAACATTTCCGTACATCTTTCAGGATATTTAATAAAATCGTTCGAGCACGGTTAATTAATTTTAATTTAAGCCTAGCAAATTTAATTTGCAATGCAAAGTGTTCGTCCCAATTGCACGATATTATGAGCCATGGAATTGCTTATAATGCAGGAAATACCATAAATTTTCATGTTTTCATCGTTAATGGCTTATAGTTCAAAATAAAGATCACTGCGCTAATTATGAACGAAAGACTTTTCAGTTTGATTAAGGACATTATAACTATTCATCACGTGTTATGCGTCATATTACCATTCAAGTGCTGAGATACAGAAGGTTTGCAATTGCAGCATAGAAGAGTGGACTCGAAATTCATTGGAACGAATAAAACTTATTAAATTTGAAATATTCGTTCCAAATCAGATAAAAGTTGCATTTCGTTCAATAACTAATCAATAAATTTTGATCCTTGAATTATCGATCGGATCCAAATTTATGCTCTCCAATGAATTTCCATAACCTCCTCTAAATGAAGCGTTCAGCATTAATAAATCAAAAATTCTACAATGGCAAATATCTGAATTATTATTATAAAATTTACATATGCAACAATATTTCCAAAATAATGGCACTCCGACAGACGTTGCCATTGTTATCCTATGTGGTTTTGCAAACGGATGCCATTTGCTAAATATATTTGTATAAGATTTATTGTTTGATTCAGGGATGCTGTTGGGATTTCGAGGTTGGATTACTTGTGAACAGTAAGGGTAAAACAAATTGGCAAAACTTTTTTTAATACATAACCTTAAACTTTTCAGAAATTTGATTGCTGAGATTCAAATTTATCAGCTCTTTGTTAGTTAAGACATTGTAGCTTATTAAGGGGGACTTTGCCCTTGGAGTGCCATATTTTAGGTGTTTACATTTTATTTATTTTTAAGGAAACGATTAAAGCTTTTTGAGTGCAGTTTTTTTCTTGCTTTTATTCAAGATATACAGAACGCTAAAAAAAAATTTTTTGAAAAAAAAAAACAAAAACAAAATGGCGGCCGTTGCAGCTCCGCGAAAACAGGTCCTCAAATCGCGGGAGGTAAACGGCTGACATCACTGCCCCCTCTTTGTTGATCTGAAACACAAATTCAAAGCATATTATCAATCTGTGACCCTTTGGTCATAGAATGATGGATGGGTTTTCCGTTTAGTAAAAATTTCAGAAAATGGCGGCAATTAAAAAAAAATCGAATTTTCGCGTTTTTTTTCGCATAGAAAGATAAATAATAAATGCAAAAATGTATCTAGCGAAAAAACGACCCGTCATTCCGTGAAGACATATTTTTGAGTATGCTCTCCAAATTTCAGGTTGATATGTTATTTACAGCGGTCAGGAGAATGTCAGCCATTTTTAAAAACGTGTTTTCGAAAAAAAACGCGTTTAAAGTTTTGTAATGTGTTTACACAAATGTGTTTATACTTACCGCTAATCAGCAATGCCTGGTCCATAGGAGCATCCCTCTTCTTGTTGTAGCTGCTCATGTTGGGCCGCTAACATCTCCCGCTGCTCAATCCGGGCCTTTTTTGTTGCGTCGGTTACCTGCTTCTCCGCGCGCTCGATCCTTGCTTTGTCCCGTGAATGGACCCAGCTCTCGGCGAATGTGCCAATTCGGACACCCATGACATCCATGGCAATTAACAATGATTCCTCACCTTCGTTGAAGATAATCACTGCTAATCCCGTGGCAATATTGGCCACATCTGCGCCGGAATGAATATGTTTGGGCGCACGCATCCAAATCATATTATTAAGTGACTCATTACTGTTTTGAGTATGAGCACCCAAACATCTTTCGAGCAAATCGTCCGACGACAAGTCTTTGTAAATTGGCTCGATGGCCTTCAGAACAGTGTCACTAAGAGGAGCCTTGTGCTTATATAAAGACAAAGTATCCGACGCTTCAGCTTTACGCCACGGATACCAGCTATTTTCTCCTGGTGAACACTTCTCATGCTGGGGTTTTTTATCCATGGAGCTCTTGTGGTAATACGTGGCTCATATCGCGTCCTTCATGGCTTGTACAGAATGTGAATTTCGGCGGATAGCAAGGCCATAGTATTAAGTGAGTTCTCCGATCGTTTTATCTGTGAGTTTGCCTGCCCCTTTTCCTCCGAGTCCCTTGGTTCCTTTTTTCATATTTCTCAATCTCGTTCCCATTATTTTTTCGACGTGACCAATACATTCTTTTTTTTTTGACAATAACGTCATCATAGGGATTGGCTTCAAGCAATCCCTTAAACGTTTTACTATCACCATCTCCGACGTAAGTGACATATTTGACTCCGTGCATTTCTACCGGTCGGAGAAACATTTCGGTGATTCCGTCGGTTTCCATCTTTCCTGCGGAACCGACGTGGTTTACGGTGCAAGTTTCCATGTGTGTTTCCTTCCATTCATCGTAACCAGCAGGATCTTGATCTTTTTTTTCTCCCAAAAGCTGCAAGATTGGCAAAACTTCGATTTGACCATGGCGTCGACAACTTTTTTCGTGTGGTATCCAATGAGACTAGTCACGCCAATGAGAGATGAAAACCCTCTCTTTTTCCACGTGCCATCTCCTGAAATGATGAAGTGATCTTCCTGTATTCCTCGAGAAACGTTTTCTTTCTTCTCCTCTGCTACAGCTTTCTTCAGAACCATGTCGTAAACCGATTTCGTCTTGATTCGTATATTTTCTACACAAGCGTAATATATTGTGGTCCTCATCCCGCTGCAAATGTCCATCATGCCACAAAACCTGCTCAAACCGTTTATTCCGAGGCCTAATAAACGGAAAACAAATACGATTCGGCGATTTATTTCATAAGCTTTACCGATAAGTGGACACGAGGCAACACTTTTTTCCCCGCACTCGCATTTTAAATTCAGTTTGAAACCGATGCCTCGTCGATCACGCATGGAAAAAGCGATTCGTCCGTTGCACTCTTTACACAAAACGTTATCGGATAAAAAGTTAAAAACTAATACGAAGTTCAAAAAGCAGTACACTGAATCAACACTTAGTTCATAACTTTCCAATTTGCCACTTTGTACAATTTTCTGCGCTGACGTGCTTGCGAACGACTTGCTCTTTTCAAATTCCCTGCGATTACCCACCCCTGGTTGCGGGTGCGATCTTTTGCGCCCGTACTGTTTCGGATGACCTTTTGAACCATTTCGAAGCATATTGCACACAAATTTTCGATGAATTACTTGAAAATAACGAAAAACACAAAACACAGACACTACAATGTTTTCGCTTTCAATGCCGAAGCCAGACTGGAATAACCAAATCCAAAATCAATAAAGGAGAAATAAGGGACCCTATGATAAGGTTTCTAAGCATAAAAGGCTCTGTATACCTGCGCCAGACGCGCTGAGACCTGCAGGAACCCAGATAGCCGGGCGCCCCGCTGAGACGGTCAGAGCACGCTGACGGTGTCAACTTCAAACGCGTTTAAAATATCGTAAACGTTCGAATTCCGGGAAACGCTTCGACAGATTTATTTCTACTTACATGTAGATTAAGAATCCGTAATAAAAAAAATTGATTTTTTGAAAATTTCAAGGACAAAGTCTCCCTTAAGTATATTTAGAGCCTTACCTTTATAATATATACATAACATAATATGTTACCCTGGAATTCAGCCTCCTGTGATTGCTCACTATGGGCTACTGCTAACACTTGATTCGGATATTATAGTGACCATGATCGTAAGTCAGAGAAAATTCCGCTCTTATGCCGGGAACATATGTAACTTGTCATGATGCTGATACATGCATCTGATGTGTTTTGTGGAATTGAAATAACGCACATGTTAAGGATAAGTTGGGCAGTAAGTCAATCGCCGCACATTATACCTCACGTAACAGAAAAATATATTTTTTAAAGAACAAACCAAGTGTTTATCTAACTTGCCCACGTAGACTAGACAGAGTTTAATAAAAACGAATATCTCTTAAATATTTCTTACCTCCTATTCCTTTATTTACCCTCCAACCAAAAAAGGACCCTAGGAACAATTACAACATCATAACAATGCTGTACAGATGCCTCACAGAGGATACGTTCACCATTACTATTGAGAAAAAAGGAAGCTCCAGAGGCTCAAACCTATTTATCATAGGCACTATAACCAAGTAACTCAGGAATATCTCACACTCACAGCGGAAATCAATGCCATGTCTAATAAAATAAGGGAGCAAATGTTAAAGAAAATTAACGAATACTTCGAAAGTAGACCGTAGACAGTCTAAAGCCATCTTCGAGTGTCTTTAAGGAAACAAACATCTTAACACGAAGACAGGAACAAAATTTTAGTATCGATAGATATCCTGAGAAGAAGTGGGGACAGCCAAACTATTTCTTCTACAGTCGATGAAATACTCCAAAAAATTTCCCCCTTTTACAGTGATCAAGACCGACAACGCAGGCCGGGAAACGTGAAAACTCATGAAATAATTTTCTTTGTAAAAGCCAGAAACATCCAGGGCTCATATTTAACCATCTTCTCCGACACCAAAAATGCAGTGACACCAAGGCAGGATACCTTTGTACCGATAAATCAAACAAGAATTGAATTTTAATAACGTTTGATTAGACAAAAGGTTTCATATGCAGAACGATTTAAGAAATTACAAAGATAATAAATAATCTAATGCCATACATAGGTATTTTACACTTTGGTTCGAAACAATTTGTTATTAAACTATGACGTAATGAATCACATGTTTCCATTGTGACCCTGATGCGACTCAATTATAATAAATTTATGCGTCGTTCCGCCGTCCTGTGTTTAAAGCCATTGGGAAACAACGTCTAGAAATTCAAAAGCATCGACATAAGATATTATTTGACATACCATATACCACCAGTTTTGGTCTGTTCTTCCTCTTCTTTTGCGTTAGTGTCAATGATGATTTCATCAATTTAAATTTGAAATTTAAATTCTTCACTACCACAGTTCAGCCACTCCTTGATATTTCCTTCATCACATCCTTATTTCTCATCCTTATTTCTTTTAAATTGCCGTGGGGTTTAATTGAAGAATTGGATGCAGTCTTTAAAATTTATTCCATTCCCTTTTTCATGCCGCATACCTTCATGCCCATTTCATGCATTTCACAGAGTTCCGCACTTTTACCAGTAAATTCATTTCTTTAAAAAAATTCAACATTGTTTCTATTTCACTGCTGTCTGCTGGCAAAAGACGACGCAGAAGCTGCTTTATGTATAAATGCTATAACTTTTCAATGATACTTTGCTCCAAAGGTTAAAAAACTTACTTTAAACTTTCCAATTTTGTCGATTTAGCATTTCAACGGAAGGGTTCGTTGGCGCATTATCTAACAACAATCACACATTGCTCTCTTTTTCCATGTCCTTTTGAAACTCCTTCACGCCAGGAGTAAATGTATTTTTACACCAAGTAATAAAAATATCTGTGTTCACCTTTGCTTCTTGGTGGTTAACGCAAGGTAAAGGTATTTTCATATTTTTGAAACAACGCGGAGTTTGGGGAGGAAAAATAACTTGGACCAGGTAATGCTAGCAGACAGATTGTCGCCTCGAATCTCCAATTTGTATTCCATTTCCAGATTTTAGTTTTGCTAACGATCCACAGCTTGCCTTTAAATAAGTATCACAACCAAGTTTTTGATTAAAATTTGATGTTTGTTCGCATAACAGAGGTCCAGATATGAGCTGCCCGCATGCGTTCTACACAATTTCATTGTAAAATTTTTTCTTGGCTTTACGTTGCGAGCTTCAACCTTCGTTCCCGAGCGCGCGGGTGAATTTCAATGTGGTTGCCAAATAATTTTGATATCTGACATCGTAGGAGTTCCAATACCAAACATTTCTGCCAAATTCACAAATTCTTCAAGTACCTCCACTTTGTCATTAAGATATCACACAACTCTTTATCGCTTATGTTTTAGACTTTTTGCAAAAAATGTTATCAGAAATCAGAGCGAAACACGACTTATCAGTTGATCGCTATCAAATAAAATGAAACAACAAAAAACACTGTCGCACAAACAAGAAGAACGAGGAGTCGGAACACGTCGGAATTGCGAATGAATTCGTAACATGTCTCGTTGCGACGTCAAACCATTTCATTCCGTTAGAGTCATGAAGAATGAGTAGGGATAATCGGGAATTTCGGGATAATCGATATTCGGAAAACCGACATTCATTTTCGTTATATGCAGAAGGGCAGTATGGATGCATACTCAGAAATTTTTAAAACTGTGAAAATGCAACCACAACTTTGCTCCCGCTTTTTCCCCCATAGTTAGTGGCACTATCGTAAAATATGGTTACATATCTGTGTTTCAAAATAATTTTCTTCGCTGGTTTATTTCTTTTGCCTACTTTTCTATCCAGTGCCGAAAAATGATTTCCTTATACGATGAAATCCACGAGTCGAAATAGTGTTTTACTAGAAAGTTTTTCACTTGCAATACTGTTTCATAAGGGTGAAATTACTGGCCAGCCAACCTGTCAACTACACTACTACACTTTGAACTACCTCATACCGTAAAGTTGATCATTGATTACTTAAAAATTTCTCTAACGTGTCCTTAATTTTTTGGATCTGAAGAATCGAAGGCGTTTCGAATAGCGTCTTTTTACTTTTTTCATACCAACTGCAGAACTTGTCCTTGGCGCCGTAAATACTCTGTCGAGGCATCGATGTGAAGCATGGCAAGGCAGTTCTTACGACTTTCTGCGCTAAGGGTTATCATAGTGAACCAATTTTTCGTCTTCAATCACATTAAGAAAATCCTTGCTGGTTTTGCTTTTTGAGCGGCTGTTCACAAGCAAACAAATGTCGTTCAACATCTGTTGGCGTTAACTCATGCGGTATCCGATATCCTGTCTTATGAGTCTTTCCTATACCCTTCAGGCATTTGTGTCTTCAGTCTGACATGAGTCTTCAGTTGTCAATGCTATCCACTCAGTATCCCTATGAAACCAAATCACCATTCACCATAAAACGTCGAAACCATTATAAGCACTTGTGAGCGTCAATAATTTTATTTACAAATTCAAGTGAATAGGTAAAGCTTCCCAGAAATGACGGGAATTGATGTTATAATCTGGCAAATAACTTCAAGATCCAGATATAGATCAACTAATGTTAATATGGGATTATGTTTTCAAACTTTGATAATTATATGACTGACATCTACGGCTTATTAATATCAACAAACAATTTCTTCTTATTATTATTTCTTCTTATTCTTAACATTAACTAATTTATTGTTAGGAACATTTGTTCTGCTCAATGCAGAACACTGAAGTGAGGAAAAACAACCTTTTAAAATATTAGTTTTTTCTTTCCATTTAAATGTCAAAAAATTATTATGCATCAGTCTCCTAAAGCAACTTTTCAGCATTCAAAGGATTCGTTGGAACAAACATAGCGGAACTTTTAACTCCTCCTGAAGTTTACTGCCCAAAAAGTGACATCAAACCCTACAAACATTGATCAGGTTTCAATTTAAAATCAATCAATGTCAGAACTTTCAGATAAATAGCGAAACCAATTTGTAATTCAATATGAACAAAATTTGCAATTTAAATTCGCAAACCGTTACACTTCACAATCGTTTTGACATAAATTCGACTTCGAGTAAATTTTTCAGAGAATCGATTTAGTACGTAGCATAGTTCTGAAATTTCACTTGGACCCCACACACCATAAGTATTTGGTATCAAAAGATAAACTTATTGAATTTTTTAACGGAACTTTAAGCTGCTTTACAGTTTCAAAATAACACACGGATGAACATTGACATGATAAAAAATAGTGTAAAAAGAAGCATAGCGTTGCAACATACAGCGTTAACATTCTGAACAAACGATCGATCTAACGGTATTCAACGAACTCTGCAGAATTGCATTGGTATTAGTAAAAATGTTTAGTTTTCTCTATTTTGTCTATTTATTTTCATTTAGCTTGTAAACCAAACGATCAAAATATGAGCAAAAAATAAAAATTTCTACTAACACCAATACAATTCTGCAAAATTCGTTAGATCGGTCGATGGTCGGAGTGCTATCGCTGTATGTTATTACGCTATGACAGGAGTTTGAATTCATGTCTGCATGTATTAATAGAAATTTTAACCGTTTTTATGCTCTTACTAGTTCTCTTTGCCTGACAATCCTATATAATTTCTGAGCAATTGTACGCTGACTGGCATTAAATTCAAAAGCAACGCATTCTTCAACTTTTCCCATTATTCATGAATGGCGCGCTGGCAGTGCGGAAAATTCCAGAAAACTTTAAACAATGAAAAGCAATGTATCGAGAATGTTCATATGATATGAGCTCAATGGTCCTATTTGAGGACAGCATTTTTTTTTTGAAGAAAAATACTTTGTGTTGTTTTTCTCTATTTTACTACTAAATATACATTTTTCTCAAATTAAATTCTTAAGTTCAATGAAGAAAGTTCACACAATGTTTTATAAATTCTCAGTTTTATAAGACAAGTTTATAAGACCATTCCTTGCTAAACAGCAAATTGGGCGGAAAAGTACAGTTCATGGCATAATAAGAAGGAGCTGGTTATGGCCACAAATAGGTGTACCGCAATCCTCGCAAAAATGCAGCAAGTCCCGGTGGACATTAGTTACACTATTTCTTCGTCCTGTGGTAGCAATAAAACTCATCTTAACTAAACATTTTCGTAGTATATATTTATTATTCTATGCAATGAAAAAATGAACATGCAATATCTTTATCCCAGGAGAAAATTTGAGAATATAAGCATCTTGTTTGTAACTGTTGACTGACGTAGAAACTACTGTCAAAACACATACTCAAACATGAAACTTGATCATAACTCGATGAAATGTTCTAAGCCCTTTAAAATCCAACCCTTAAGTCACCCCAAGATTTAACCCAAGAATACTTGCGTCTTCAATGTGATGATAAACCAAAATTTTCAAAAGAGGATTCGATTAAGTCTCTAATTTCATTTACTTTTATTTTTTGACTTACCATGAGGGTTGCTCACTGGCAAGGACCTACCAAGGTTTGCGTTTTTATTGGGATATTCGTTTCGTTTGAAAATTTTAGTGAATATTCCATTCAACTGGAACATTTGCCGTGGTAAGTCGAAATGTCTCAATCAATTATACATATATTGAAAGCGATACTAAAGACGACAGGAGAGTTAAGCCTTGAAGGATAAAAGGTCTTACTCAACTGAGAAATATATGAATAATAATCTTATCTTGAATGTAGTACTTCATCTCATCACGAGGATATCATGCTGGGTGCGCTATGAACGCTAAAGACTATGTGAATGGTGCATGTGTGTGTGTGAAGAGTAAGATGATGTCACATCTGTGCGACTCCTAAGGATACATAAATTTAATTTAGTGTGGAGGGTTTAGGCGAACGACAAGGTTTTGTTAGTATGACATCAAGGCATGGTTAAATGTATGTCGAAAGTAGGCAAAATGGTGGATTCATAAGATTTTCTCGTCAAACTGATAAAACAATTTATAGACTTTGACGTTTGATTTATCCTATTTTCGTTGTGCGATGATTAACGTTAATCCAAAGTATAAGCGTGTATTATAGCTTAAAATGAATGGTACTGGAATACTGTGGAGTGATGATGCTCAACGTCTTAAAATTTGTGAATAGTACTTGCAACATTTGATTAATGTAAGCATTTGACACAAATCAAGGTTAATATTTGCATGCATTTGAATATAATTTTCCAAAATGAATAGTTAATGGAATGAAATTTCCAGAAACTTCAATGGTCTGTTTTTCGACGAACTTGATATATTTTTCGAACAGCTCCATAGCATCCATAGCACTTATGAGTATCTAACTAGGATTTATTTATGTTAGTCAAATTTCCTGTTCATAAAATTAATACATTTTTTTCAAAAATCTGAAAACAAAGGATTTCCAAAAAATTCATGGAAGAAACTCCCAAGCCCATTCCCATTTAAAATGTGATTTGTTTTGGTGGCATCGCTAATAAATCTTCACTCAATCTTCGCAAAATGCCAAATTCGAAATAATTTTCCCTAGAATACATTGCCTAGATGAGCCATGATAAGCTCATTTGCTAACAAAGCTAACGGGCAGGATATCATGTAATAAGTATTAAGTACGCAAATGAAAGTATCTTGCTGCAGTAAATATAAAGCTGCATTAAGTAACCTGATTTTTGAAGTAACATATTCTTTCAATTGTTACGGGTAAGACCCATACTTAACGGAGAGATTATTTTTCGTAAACGAGCAACTCTTCAAGCCCTGTCCTCACTATTCTTGAATATACGCACCCAGTTGATCATTGGATACTTTCCATTTTTTTTTCTTACACTACCAAGAGATGGTTTCTCTCTTTTAGGTAGAATGGCAAATAAATAAGAGATATCAGAGATAACAGAGAAACAGATAAGATCTTATTCACACATGGTAATATCTACCTTGAGGAGCAAAGTATGCTGTATGACATGGAAGCGGTTATATAAGGTGTATCTTATGATCTTGCAGGCTTCCTGACGAAATATCCCTCTGTGACTTTGACAGAATTATTCTAGCTTCTAAGGAAAAGAAAGTAGTAAAAGCAAGAATCAAGGAAACTCAAATATGTGTATGCAGATAGTCAACCGCATGCGTTTCTACGACAGCGAACAAGGCTTTCCGTATAGAGAACACTTATAACGGATTAACAGTGACCGTGGCTCTAAAAAACCTCCTACTCAGACCCTGAACTCCAGCGGAGGCAATTCAATCCGAACGTTTCTTCGAGTGATATCGGATCCCAACTATTTAACCAGGAAAACGACTGGTATGTAGGAAAAAAACGAGAGGCTGTATTTTCAACTAAGCGTACCATATTCTCTAACCAATTTTCAGACCCGTATCTTATTAACATCGTGAGGAATATTATCTTCAAAATGGTCATTGTTTTCGGGGTTGTCGGCGTAGGCGAGTGATTTGATGTATCTCGAAAAGAAATAGTCCAAAGATTTCAATCAAATGATCTTGCAGGGCCGTACCTGGATACACGAGGAATATGGCATGTTGGCATACAGCTGTCAATTTTGCAACTGGAGATACTGGAGAGAGTCATTTCCGGAACGAGAAAGTCATTTATCATGGCTCAATAGCGGTCACCATTGATTGTAATGTTTCCAAATTGTAATATTCCCGGTAAATTCCCATCAGCATTTTCCAAGACGTATGAACTAGTTATTCCACCAAAGATTCCAGCAATCGAAACCATGAATTTCTGTTTCGATTCTGAGTATGAATGCACCGGTGTATGAACAATCATCTGTGGTAGTTCTGTTTATTGAGGTACTTTCTCAACCAAAATTGAATCTCGTCGCAAAAAAAAGTGTTTTTCTTATGAATTTCAAGATCTGCAGCAACTTGTGCTTGGGTTTGTACACAAAATTTACGCTGTGCCTGGTAGTCGTTTAGATTCAATTCCTACACGTTGTATATTGTAAGTCCACAAACCACGAACCTTCCGTAAAATCTTCCAAATGTGAATGGTCACAGGCCTGATTGTTAAATACTAATACGTCATCTACTACATGGTCATCATACTAATTAATACGTCATCAATACTAAGCTCTACGGCTGCTATGGTTTCTTCATTATGCCCTGTGTGACGTCTGTATGACGAATGTTCATCGCATTAACTTTATTGATAAACGATTATAACAGCCTTAAAATTGAAGGAGTATGCGATGTATTTTTCGAAAAAAAAAAATTATCCTTTTTTTTTAAATAACTTACAATGTACTGACGTTACTTAAGCGTCAAACTGTTTACGATGAAAGGCGAAACCAAACTAACGGTAAAACCCACAATGGGTATCACACCATACGTAGCATTAAACTGTGTTGCTTACTTAAAATTTTATACCTCTATAATACAAATTTTTTAAAGAATATTTTGCAGGGGCTATATTGATAGGGGCCACCCAGTGTTATTTTTAAAACAAAAAGTTCCTTCAAGTATGGATTGAAACATTACTCGATGAACGATTGATCACGGTGTCTATGTACCGACAAAGAAGTCATACCTGAACTGTAAAACTTCGAGGAAGTACTTCAAAATACTTTATCTTCAAAACCCAGATCACCGATCGAAAAGGTTGGATAACTTTACAACGAAAGAGATCACCGATAAATGGTAGCAGCTCATTTCACAAAGAAGAACGAAAATATTGAACTGCTGATAGAAGTAAAGGGATATTCTAACTAGGTTTAACTTCGATGTTTATCACGATTAAGGCAACTAGTACTGCAAAGTTATCCAGCAAATGAAGATCAGCTAAATAAAATCACCCAACAGCAGACTGGTAGTAGCATATTTTAGTGAAAAACTGGCAGGAAAGCAGTGATGTTTCGCTGTCCTTAAGGCCCTATTTAAATGGTTAAATTTTAGTAATATTTAATACTGAGCTAAATTTCTTACCAAGGACGATAACATTCAAAACTAATGAACCCACAGTGATTGTTCCAAAAATAATGAAAAATTCTCTCGTTTTAAAAAAAAATAATAGACAAAAAATTAATATGGCCTATACAATAAAGCGATATAATGACATTGATCTATGCAGGAAGAAAGGGGGTCAAAAAATTTGGAAAAAAACTTGACAGTGGTTCTTCTTCTCTGTGATCACAATGTTTGTCGAATACTGGAACGTCAGATACAACTGGCACTGACGCCATTAAAATCAGAAGTAGCACTAACTGCAATGAAAAAGTTGACTTATTGATAGATTTTCTTGTAATTATGATCATGGATATTATCATCTTCTTTTATTATCATCTCCTTTCAATCGTTATCGTGGTAGATTTGAATTTAAGAAAATAGACTCCAGGTGATTCGAATGTCCCATTGTGAAAAGATTGTACAACCTTTGTCAACTGGTTTTAACCGAAACGATTGGTAAATGTTCATGGCTGCAACTAAACAAAAGACAGGCTTGTATCGAAAGCTGCGTTGCAAACATCTAATACAACGTCGATTCGAAAGGATAAAAATCGATTACCTTTTAATAGATGGCGATACGCTGTTGGAACATCAACCGCAGAAAACATGAAGTAACACTCAAAGAATATTCTAACATGTCCACCTCACTACCCTGAAAATATTGGAAAAAATAAGCGAAGTCTAATGATCTGGGAGTTCATTGTATGAAGAGAGAAAAGAAAATCATAGAATTCATTTTGCAACCATATTGAGAATAAAGCTACCCCGGACTCGAAGGACCTTAATGGAAAACTTCGAATAGTCATGATACTACAGAAGTGCAATACACGGTAAGTGTGTAGCCGATAAGTGATAGCCGGAAATATTCCTAACACCTAAAAGATCAATAGTTCTTGTCAAAACAGATTAGATTGAGGACCTCCTCTCAACTGAACAGTCTATGAACAAGTTTCTCTCTAGTGCATCAACACTTTGGATCCATATAAATCACTCGGAACTGACAAAGTATACCAAATCATTCACATAAGGGCAGAAATCACTTGATATGACCCTGGTATAATTAAATAAATTCCTTACCAAGCAGCCACTTTCCTCAGCACATTTTCAATTTTTCATACCGATTGTTTACTTCAAAGCAAGCGTAATGCTATCACCACTCATAGCCTAGACCCCTCAAAGTCAATCGCATCAATGATTTTTGATTTCAAAACTCTAGAGAATCAAGTGAAAATGTTGAATAAGGATTATCATCAAAGTAGACAGAACTAGAAGGTATGGCTGGGATGAGAGGACTCCTGCTCATTGAAGAGTACACCCTAGTTGCCTCCATCAACATTCGAAAAGCCTTCAACAATGAAATCGTAATGAATCTAATTATGGGAAATATATCCATATTTACGTTAATGGCTAAAGAGATAATATTTGAAAAAAGCCACAGACCAAAAATCAAGGGTTACCATATAGGAGCGCCCAAACATAGTCGCCCCATGCTTGCAACCAAGACTAGTAGCTAAGCTCTCCGCTAGGACATTTTTTATAAAGATTAGTTTTTATATTGACTGGAGACTTTTAGAAGCATAAAATATGGATTGGAGACTTGTAGACCAGTAAAAACTATATGTGCCCTAATTGTGGAAATGTTTTTTTCACAATTGGACAGTTATACAAGGACGAACCAGTTTAACATCAATGTTCAAAAATAGAACTTACGCTATTCATGAAGCATTAGAAACTGAGAGCATTTTGACTCCCCACTGTTGAAAAAAACCAAATGAGGTTTGCGAGGAAGATGATGTCTTTAGAATAATTTCTCACTAAAGAGAAGCCGAAAAAAGAGGTTATCCTTTTCATCAGATAGAGACAACAGGATGAGAAATAATAATTGCGATACAAACTTACTCATTGTTTATAATGTAGTGAGGCCAACAATTACATGCCGAGTGATAATGTCGTGACCAACATTACGAATACGCCACATCCTGTCAAAAATCTAACCAGGATATGGCCCCATAGAGCAGGAGAGAACTGGCTTTAATCTCATAAGTAAATAGCTGACTTCATTCAGACATATTTTATAAATAGATAACCTGTTCTACCCTAATATGTACCCTGCTGAGAAAGTAAGGGTTACAAACGGTAGACTTTGGGACTGAAAGCTTTGGTACAGACTTTAGGACTGGGAAAAGGGATAAATCCTAATTCATAATTCAAATCATAATTCACACTGATTGTTCTTGAAATAACTAAAGAAATAAACCATCATTTACTTGTGGGGCCATCTATAGCATAGCTCAAGCTTCTGACACGATTCTAAAGTTACGAATTTTTATTCACAAGATTTTGCAAGCAAAGTAGTCGAATAGAACGGTAATCACCAACCTAAAGGACGAACAATCTTCTTTTCAGATACCATTTCAGCACTGTAGATGTTGGCCACGAACCACATAGCAGGTATACAAGACAGCAGCTGACTGAGAGGAAGTGAAGCCAAAGCGTAAGAACATCAAGCACTAACACTCTTGGATGACGTTCCTTAGACAGAGATAGAGAAACTTTGCGAGGGTTATGTTTTTCTTGTATAAAGAGGAGTATGTATGAGAGAAGATAGATCAACCGAATTATAATTCCGGTCATCTAGGTTGAATACGGTTGGATCCGGATGTTGATCGGTGGTAGCTTTTTTTGGGAAGACCTTCACATACCTTTAGAGAGTAACGACAGAGCTGACAACCTCGAAAGCATTGGTTCAGTTCATAAAAATTGATTGGATGTTGATTCAGTTAAAGTTTTAAAAGTAACAGCGAAGATGGAACCCTCTCCGTGAAGACTGACACGTGAAGGAACAACAAAATGCCTGCAGAATAAAATGTACCCTTGGGTACATCTTATAAAATGAGGGTTATACAACTCCAAGGGAAGAACAAAAATATTTTAAGGATCAAAATAAATAATGATTCGGCTAAATATTTAGGTTTGACCTGTCAAACGACTGTGTTATCTATCAAACGAAACCTGCTGAGCTTCTGATGGGTAGGAGGGAAGAGTTGAACAGGGAAGAGTTGGTAAGAGTTGAACAAAGAAAATGTAGAAAATTATCTGCAGGAGTGTCCAAAACTGCCCCATAAACGCTCCAACTCTAGAATCAAGAAAGAGAGCTAGAGGACAATAGCAGAATGAGACACTCTCCTAGACTTAGGGCGCCAAGTTGCACCTTCTTTAAAAGTCAACACTAACACTAACATTTATAGTTTTGGAAAAATACCTTTAAAAAATCAATTTCAGAACCATTGAATTTTCAATTATGTGATAATCATAGTCTTTTAGTCAATCATCAAGTTATGATAGTGAAGGACAATTTTTTATTTTAATCAATGCCAAGAATAATTTAGAGCGTATTTCGCAGGGCCGATGGGGCTGTAGTGCTACGAAGAAGAAAAAGCATATTCCGCATTTTCAATCCCTGCATCAATCCAATGAAATAATTAGAAAATACCATCCCCTGTTTATCATGAAGGGATGGCATGTTTATCGCTGAACTTTGTTTCAAGACGTCCGGAAAAGTCAAGTCACGTGCTCCAATTTTATTCTAATTTCACGATATTTATTCACTTGGAATATTGTTTATTAAATAAATTTACCTGTATCAACATATCAGCAAATTAAAATTTGTATACCAGCCATCTTAAATCAAACGCTTCACCAAATATCTAATGTATATCTCCTGAGAAGTAACAGAACGAAATGTAAAGGACCCCACGAGAATAAAGATTTAAAGAACCTCTCAGAATCATTGCCATTCATCATATTTCATCCCACAATATGTTTTGCTTCCTCCTAGCATTTTTTTCTTCCTTTTACGTTCAGAACTCGCTTTGAAAACATTCAGTACCATATTTTTGTATAATATTTTACTAATGATTTATTATTTTCAATTCAAGTCTTGCTGGTGAGAAAGAGCACATACTCGTACATACGAATACGAGCGTAGGAAGTATGAGGTACGGTGGCTCAGGAGATGCAATGTTGAAAGGAGCCCCAGAAGATTATTTTTGAAGCATAACATGACTTAGCCCTTATTCTGCGTAGAGACTGCCAGCATGAGCTATCCATGCAATAAATTTAATCTATTCACCGTATAAAAAATTACAATATATTAACGTGCATATGAATTTGAAAGAGGCTGACTCGAACAAGGATGAATTTCGAAAATGAAGGAATGGAAACACCTACTTCATATTTTCATTTCTTGAGCCTTACAATTTCGATTCAGCTGAATTCACTTCGCATAATTGCCAAAGTCAAGGAAACATATGTTGTTGCATGATAGAAGACATTTGACATACTCATATGTAAGTGATTTCATGAAAATTTGAAATTATTTTGGGATCCATGAATTGAGACAATTACTGAAGTTTTATTGTTTTATTTCATATCCTTCCGTAAGATTTTATTTGTCTGATAAAGCTTACACTGTGCCGGTCTATCCAAACATTTTTCCACATTTTTCTATCTACACATTACAGTCAAACACAACGCTTCGAAGATCTCAAGGACATTTCGCACCTTCGAACACAGATGAAAAACAACAACAAAAGAGAAAACATTTATCGAACTGTGAAAGATCCACAAACATGAAGGACTGCCAGGCACATGACGCATTTAGAAAACTCACACTCATACAACTCCATTTGCATGCCGGGAATCCAGTCAAGAACCAATTGACCTATAAATTCAGGCTAAGGTCAGTTTCTCATACGTTTCTCGGCACAGGAATCCGTCTTCTAGCGCTTCGCACAAACGAAGAAGAACTACCAATAGAAGTAACCTCTCCTTTCCAATACCACGTAGAGATTGAATGTGATATTTTTCAATAAAATTTTTTGATAATATTTGCTACAAGGAGAACTTATCAGAAAAAAAGACAATTAAATAATTTGGAGAGACTTTGATGATCCCTTCAAGGATGTCATACGCCGCCTACAAAATTTTTTTCGTATGATACCATGAAAGAACTATTCCCACAATTCACGATCAGGAAATCATACCTTACCAACTCCACACTTAAAGCACCCACGCCCGCTCATAAGGCAAGTCAGATAGAAATCAGGACCGGCAGGCTCCCAGACAAATGGGCGACATTTTAAAAAAAACACTGAATTTGTGATAAGCTGCTTCACCCACACTAATAGTTAGGGCAAGATTCTTAAATTTGGATGAATGAATAAACGTTGAATGTGTGCTGTCTTTTTAGCGCGAATATCCCTTTTACGCTAATGTAATTTTTGTGCCAACTGATTTTCCGTTACTCTCTACCAGTAAATGAACTGGGTATGTCACCTGTGATGGCCAAAACTATCGACTCGGACACTGTTCGATATGCATATGCACGATACCTGCGCCAGCGGTAAGGAGTTGCTACAGGATTTCTTTGATCATCAGATTACATCTGAAGTGGTTTGCAACTCATTAAAAAACATTTACGAATTGGGAAACGTGATAAAATATAGCTCGAGAGATAATGTACGAACATGGGATTTAGGAGTTTGCAAGGGAACTATATTATTGAAACCCAATTTTAAAAGACTACTTAGATAACTTTGTGGAAGCTTAAAGTCCTTATAATTGTATATTTTTCCATATATCTGAAGATCATGAGATCAAAGTAAGCTTCCAAAAGTAAGTACGAACTTTGAGAATATTACAAAAAACAAACAGCTACAGATAGAACCTTGTGGTACTCCAGATTCAGTATAAGACCAAGAGGAAGTGATTTCATTCATTCGTAAACAGCAAAAATGAAAGAATTCATAAAAAAAAGAAAGCGGGGACTTAGATTCCGGAAACAGATAGAAAAACTAGGACCTAGGGAATTAGATAAATCATAATGACTCATACATAAAATAATTATACATGCAATAGGATAAACAGCCCTATATGATACCTGTATGAATATTTGAGAATAAGCATAATTAGTACTGGCAGTTTTAAAAGTAATTTTAGGGAAATTGTGAAAAAGAGATTTTCAGAAAGAAGCATATGATGGTGCAAAGCAACCTTCGTGACAGAGAGGGCATTATACGATACGTTCTAGTATTTCAAAAAAAAAAGAAATAATAAAAATCTGGCAGTAAATAAACTCTAAATAATAAATATATAACTAAATATAACTATCAAAGATTACTTATTGCAAAATCAGAAAAGAAGAGCGATATCAGACGATTCTTTAAACTGAGGCTATGTCATACATGACAAACATAGATTGGAGGTATTTGACTGGTTAAAAGCAAAATTACCGGTTATGACATCTTTTAATAATGAAATTTGATTCCCGACTCTGGAGAACGAAATCTGAGGTGCTGAATGTATGTGCGATTTCGTCCTGAGAAAAAAGACCGGCAAGAGCTTCGACAGGAATATGATCCAAATTTTTTGGGTAAGTGTTTGTGACTGAAAAATATTGAGCAGAGAATTTCCGAATTGAATTGGATTGACGTAGCCAAGAGGCCATTTTAAGTTAAAGAGTTAGGAGTGCTTTGCAAGAAATTAACAAAAAAAATAATTTCCACAAAAGTTTGAAAGGATTGTCACTTATGCATGGTTTGAAAGAGATCTAAATTAATAGTTTTTGTTACGGCTTGTTTTTCAAATCAGCACGTTGTTATTAGTAACCGAATCGTAGTACGAGCTAATATTACTATTTAACAACGTGCTGATTTGAAAAACAAGCCATATGAAAATGCATAAATTAGTAATAAAAATAAAGGTACGAGCTCCCGTCGTCTTCTTGTTCAACTGGAGCCATTGGTCAAAGTTCAAATGAGACCTGATCGTGTTTCAACGAATTTATCAACCATTGCCCGAATATGTTGGGATTAGCTCATGTTTCAGTATATTAACAAAGGCTAGCTTTTGATTGCTTGACTCAACAACCGCTTTCCCAATGCAAACCACCCTCTCTCTCAGGGCTCTAATCTTCGCCAGGGTCATCCTAGTTTTCTTGAACTCTAGGCAAAGTTCATCTAGTCATCCCCTTGGCTTATGACTTATCATATCTAAGTCGCGCTAATTATACGTTGCACTTGTCACTGGACGTATATTTACGTCTACTGACAAGTGTAAGAACATAATCTTGAGAGAGGAAATTAACAGCTTCTTTTTTGAAGATAAGTATGACCAGCAAGATTGCCCGTATGAGAACCTTCCTGTGTTAGTTTACCTGTTAAACCATGCATCAACTAGCAAAGGAAACATACTTTCATGAGAATGGTTTCTCAGCAGCGTTGACCGTTTCCATAAGTCTCTCCCTTGAAAGCTTTGACAGCACTTTAGAAGCCGTGTCAAGCATAAATAATGGGCAGCATACGGGCAATGATTCTTGTTCCCGTTCTAATTGATGATCAGTACGAACCTTGCTACTTCCAATGCTTCTCAAAGAGTTATACACACAGGCACCCTTTATACATACCAAATAGCAAATCAGGACATCAGGCGGCGATCAGTTGTTATACTACAGGTGTGATTCGGATTGTTCAGATCAGTTTTTAACCGTTATGAACAGGATTACCTTGTGAGCTTCCATAAAAATGATGTCGCATAATGATGTCGCTTCCATAAATTGATGTCGCAATGTTGAATCGCTGTTACAACTACAAATGGATTTGGATGCAGAAAAGCCCACAGTAGCAAGTCTATTTCTTTTCTTGAGCTGCAGGTTAGGCGTGTTGTAGGCTCGGCCCTATGCATCTTCGTTCACTTTGTCTACAGGGGTTTGCATAACAGCTATCATTAGATTGTCAAATTTAACGTTCGGCTACTGTCAATTTTTAGTCAATGGACAAATCAACTTCCCTTTCATAACCAAGTCAGTCAGTGTTCGTAGCGCTCTTGACATGAGCCCTTCAATCAGGTAGTTTAAAGCATTCAGTAAATATAAGCAAGCATCCATTAACTGTACGTTAACGAGGCGTATGGTTATCTGTTATGTAGCGTGTGTTGTGTCATCATTTTTCTATTGAAAACACATTTTCGGTACGAGTGTTTTTGGTTATTTGGGGCATTCTATGGAACAGAATAATGAAAAAGAGAAAATCATTGATAGAGAGCGAAATATTCGCGAAATATATAAATCGCGAAAGTGACAGCAAATTAGAAGATATTTTGGTAGTAGAGGATCAGAAATTATGATAAGTGCAAAAAGACTGGTTGTTGCAAACAGAAAAGTGACATCTGTCATCAAAGCCTAAAAATTTAGTGATATGGAATAAATTGCTTTCTGGAGACTGATTAAAGTTAGAATGATGTTTTTGGCTATAAACAAAAGTTTCATGGTTAAAATGTTTTGCGCTTCCAATTCTCTTTGTGATTCTTGCGTTAAATATGAAAGAATATGGTAATTTGGGAAAAGAAGTTCTTTTTAAATATGGAGTGCCAATCATTTGACTAGAAATATGAAATATGTGAATGACTGTTACTTTTGTTGTGTGAACAACAAACTCTTAGAAAGGTGGGGCGAACGAAGTGAATGGCGCCCAAAACGCAGCTTAGAGTGCATTCTGTTGCATTACGAACGTAAATATGCCGGGGTACCTATTCCACAACGTACATAGTTTAAGGAAAATTACGCAAACTTTTAGTTCCTCTTAAGTAAAGTAAAAAACAATACACATGGATCATTCGTGTTGACTTAAAAAGAGCGAATATTATTCCAGATCAACAAAAATTTCATACAAAGTTTCCATGTTTTATATGTCATTGTGACAGTAGAGCTGCAAAAGAACATTGGGTGAGCAAAATTGGCCCGTAAGAGAAAACATGACGAAATTCTCTTATTGAACGTGAATCAAGACCATGCATAGTTTTCATATCGGTGATGCGAAACTGTCTCTAAAACAAAATGTCACAAAATAACAGTAAACTTCTTTTAAGTTCTCCTTCGATAGAAACAACAAAAATTTTGTCGATACAACAAGTATATTTTATGGTATAATCTTTATTCAGCAAAATTGAAGAACTTTTGAATCAACACCTGAAAGAGGGGTAGAATATGCTGAAAGATTTTCAATCAGAACGAGGCCTCCTAAATGGGAGGTTATGGCTTTATAATTTGAACTATTCTTAGTCCCACTTTAAGGTTCTGGGACATATGATGAACTTTCACTACTTTCAAACTGTTTTTATTACGAAATGATCTCCAAGACTTTCTCTTTATGTTGAAAAAAATTCGGGAGCACTCTAATCAGAGTAGCCTTTATAATGCTTGTTTCTGGTTACAGGCATTTTATCATCGTTTATCTGACCGTGGCTTCATTGCTTTGAGGACAAATTTTAAGATCTTTGCTAGCGCAGTAGCGCTAAAGTCAGCTGTTCGAGGCTACGAAGTTGCAGGGAGGTAGGAAGGGAAAGGTTATAGGTTTATAGATCTATCGTAGATGTGGAAAGGCAGACCAGGAAGAGATGCGATGCAGTTTAAAACCTTTCTGGTTTCAATTATTCATTAAACTGTTCTATATCCCAGGGGACTGATAAATAGTTTTATAATAATTTATATCAATTTTATATATATTAATTGGTTATTTAATATTGTTCAAAACCAACTTATATTTTATTTCAGCACTAAATTATTGAACTTTCAATGCAGTTCCTTCTGTCTCCTATTGATACAGCATAAATCAAATGACATTTTATCATCATCCCCGACAATAACCTTATTCTTACTGGTTGCAAATAGCATAATGCATTAAGCATATAACATGCATGCACTCGTTATTCAACCTGCCATCATTTTGTCGTGAGAGTTTGCAAATACTGTAAAATTGCAATGTCACCTAACGAAGCATATTTGCTGGTATACAAACTTTGGTGGTTACGTGCATTCCCACATTTTGCAGTTGTTGGCAACTGTTTGCATATAAATTTCTCACCAGCTTTTCTGCACCCGACACATGGAAGAGAATATTGAATAAGGAAAAGAATTAGCGCTTGTGCTTCCCACATACATACGATAGCTGTTGAAAAGGTTTTTAGATTCTTTCTCCTACCCACATACAGCCCAAATACATATGGATGTAGATTTTCGATTTTATACGTCCATGTAGACGAGTCCTTCCTGGAAATGTGTCTCAGGCACATGTGGAGGTAGAAGGGTAAGAATACGAGTGGGCGAATTGAACTCTTTGAAATTTTTCGGAAAACTGAAGATTATCCTTTGGGATAAGTCAATATAAAGAAATTTGACTTGATTTGATTCAGTTACCTAGAAGTCAGCTCCTTTTCTCCTTGTTTAGCAATATCAAATCACATGATTTTGACTAAAGGATTCAACAAGTTCCAGGTAATATACATTTGAATATTTCACTAATAACAAACTCACCCGTTGCACTGTTCCAAGATAACATCTCCTTTACCGTTTCTTCACATCTAAAAAGGACGAACGTCTAAAATATATTTTGCTGCAAGGATGTGGGTGACATGAATGTTTGGCAAACGGCTCCTAAGTACCTGACATGAATTTCCTATTATATTTGACAAGCATCAAAAGGGCAAACGTTTTATATTTTTCTTTTTTCCTTATAAAATTAGAATGAAGATAAAACAAAGCTTAAACTGAATTTAATCCCTAATTTTTACGATACTGCAGCGGAAGAAGCTGCGCAGAGAAAGATTGTATGTTGAATATAATTTGGACGAATAGTGCTAACCCGTCCTGCTGTCCGAGGCTCAATGAACGTGTGTGATCGTCTCAGGGATTTTTAGCAGTGGGGGAATATGGAAAGGTAGCACAACAAACCCTTAGATCCGTTTACATTTGAAAAGGAAATAAATGATTAAAAAAAAGTATTTCAATTAGATGTATAGAAATTAAAGACGAATAAATTGTTTTCATTGCCATGATATGAGTTTTATTGGAACGATAAGTCTCTGCCATTTTCAATTAAATCTGATGTTGAGTGCTGATTTTCTACCACTTTAATCAATATTTAGGATCGTAGTGCGCCAATAACGTGGCGAATGTTGTCTTGAGCTTGTCTGCATAGATGCGTGATTTAACGTGTCCCCTCATGATATAGTCCAGGAGTACTTAATCACAAGATCTTGTGCAAAGTTGCCAGTTCACAGGTCCAAAAGGAGACATTGTGCGCACATCAAATGCTTCTTTCAAACAGTCCCCGATTGTAAGTGGTGTATGACAAGTCGTGCCATCCTCTTGAAACTAAAGGCGAGTCAATTCCATAACGAGAAAGTCATTGATCATGGCTCCATAGCGGTCACCAATCTTTTTAACGTTAATCTCTAGCAGCATTTTTGAAAAATATGGAGCAATGACTCCCACAACCTTTAAAACACACCAAACAGTGAGTCTCTCCGGATGTAACGGTGTTTAGACTACTCATATAGCTCATTATTCAAAATGCAGCTACTTTGTTAGTATTTTCCGTAAATTAATAGGCTAGAGTCTAGTCAATCTATTAATAAAAATAAATTGTTTGTTTTTCCTAATCTTTAATTTATTTTTTGTGAAAAAAATACGATGTGTAGATTTTATTGGTTTGTAATCTAAGTTGCATCATGGTAATGATTCAGAACTTTGCCAATAAATATTGATTTTGATATCTGATTTGGGTTTGAATAAACACGTTGAATATTTTTGTAGAAAATTATACTGAATTACACGCCATCCTAAATAAATTTGTGAAAAAAGTGATATATGTTCCAAAATTCCTTTCGTTTCTTTTTTTGGAGCTTTTAAAATGTATCGTTTATTGTTTTCTTGTCACATGTTATCTAGCTCACGAGGATGGGTTTGAAACGCTGTTAAAAACAATAAATTTTAACCCAGTGTGAATCTCCAATTGTTTTTTCAGACAAGTCAGAGCTAAAACCTAATAAAGATAAAATCTGAAGAATATATCTCAACCACGTTTGTATTGTATTTTAAGCGTTTAATAATCTAGTAACGAGGGGCTAGGGTTTTTCTCTAATTAATGTTCAGCCCTAATTAAAAAACAGGGGTTAACTACCATCAAAAGGCGATCTCTTCAAACTGCTCTTCGAAAAACAGTTTTCTTCTAGAGAAGAACGTCATGCTGACCGGACCGAAAATTGATGAAACGAGGACGTTGTATTTATACTAGCAATACTCAGTTCCTCTCCAAAAACGGTCTTCATCTGTGTCGAAACTTTGTAGATAACTATCCCGCTGTTCCTTAAAAAACTCATCGGTCTGAACTCCTGTGAATGTTCTGTCATTTCTATTCCTTGGCCGTCCCTGAACTTGATTTCACTCCTACCATGTTTACAGTATGCTGAAGGATTTCGTGAGCTTTTTTTCCTGCAGATGTTATGATTTATTTCTCCGGTTACTATTTCCAAGTTGCTGGTCCCAGTTCTTCGATGATATTTACCCAGTCTGTAGCGTAAGATGTTGCAATATGCAATACATAGTTTTTCCTTGGTCCAAAGTGTATGGGCTCCATGGAATGCACAGGCTACCATGCATTCTTCAAATGAATCGCTTACACTCAATTCCAGCTTGATTCCTGCTCGTGACTATCCAGTTATGAGCTACGAACGCGACGGTATTTTGAAACGTTAGGGAACTGCTGGTCGATTTTGGTTGTGATAGTGGTTTTTTGGGAGATACTAGAACCACATCGAAGGGCCATATCGACATGCACTTTGATAGACATGGTGTACAATACACATACACTTTGATAGATATATCGTCTTAGGACTTGAGTTTAGAATATTGATGACATAGTGTGACATATCATGTTACGTATTCCATTGTGTAGACGGCATGAAGAAATAAAAACAAAAAACCCAAAAATAAATTTAAAAAAATAAATAAAAACGAGCAAGAATTAATATGAAAGCCTTTGTAATTAGATTTGAATATTTAGTAATATGAAGATAAATAATATTAAACCAAAAAAAGATGAAAGTCTCAGTAAAAAATCCATTGAATTCTAGGAAGAAATTTTCAATCAATATGATTCACTTGTTTGTTGTGACCAACTGCCTTTAAGAAGAGGAAAATTGAATTAAGAAGAAAACGTGAATAGAGTAAAGAAAAGTGATTAGATTAAATAAAAATAGAGTAAAGTCAAATAGTAAATAAAAAGAGAATGAAAAGAGAAAAATGGAAAGGGGATAAAATAAATTTACAAGGTGGTCCATCTGTTGGTTGTTTTTTTTAACTAACTGTATTTGACATATCAAATGTGAAAGCTGTCATGTGGTTTGCATGTATCAACTGTCAAAGGCTTGGCAATTGTGAACATGGACTTTTTTACAACACAACATCGCATTTTAACTATGCAAACTTTTTACAAAAACGGTCGTTCTGTAAAAAAACGTTTCCCAAACTTCCGGATAGTTTTGGAAATATGAATATTACTGAACCCTCAGATTCATGAGTAAGTTTTCGTTTCGTCTGTGAGTTCTATCGTTGGTCTGTAGGCGTTAATTGTTTAAGATTATTTTTGTCTGTCAAATTATAGGGGTCTACACTCTTTTAGGTATCTTGTCTTGTGGACGAGGTTGTTGGCGAAAGCTTATCGTTTTGTAGTACTGTTTCAATTTTGTAAGAATTTTTTTTCAACGTCCAAAAAACACACATCACACAACAGCCCCTCTTTACGTGGGGCAACCAAAAGCCATAGTTCTCCAGGAATGGGACAATATTCTCCAATGGAAGATTCTAGACAAAATGGATTAGCTAATTACTCGGTTACAATAGGGTTTCAATTCCTGGTGAGAAAATATATCACGTATGCGACAAAGGTGAAATTTGAAGCCGACTTCTCTTCAGGATGGTTGTTTCTAGCATATTTGTTTATGTAGACAAACAGCCTTTTTTTATAAATAAACTCTGATTTGATTTCCCAAATTTTTGTAGAATTTGACGATATTTGACATGAAACAAAAGCTGTTTGTTTTTACCCCTTTTTATTTTAAAGTCTTTTGAGGGTTTTTTCCTATTAACATTTGGCTATGTGGCCACTGGCTCATTGTGCAAAGGAATGGATTATTTCATGTACGTATCTACAAAAAAAAAATTTCCAAAACTCACATATTCCAAAAGTGCAATCAAAAGTAACAAATCAATATTAAAAATTAAACTGAACTTTAAATAAATACGAAGAAAAAACATGCAAGAAATAAAATGCAGTTTTCGTTCTCATCTTGCTATATCAAAAGTAACAATATTGAATGTTTATGCGCCTTGTAAATAAGCCAATACTATGATGCGATGCACTAAATAGTTATGAAAGGATCATATATAACTGGTTTTGCTTTCACGCTGAAGCCGCGTTAACGCCTTTTTTACCAAATATCTTCAAAGCTCCTAGAATTCAATATCACCTTTATATATGTCGATGGAATTCTAAAACAAATTGAGTCCTTATATGCTATCAAAAGACGTTCTTTTTGCACGAAGCTTAGTCGAGCTCAACACTGATATGAACAAACTTGACGTCTTCACAACATACGTGAATTTTTCAAGTATTGAATATCAAAAATTCATTCTGAACTAGTTGTGATGTAATGTTTACATCGTAAAATACAAGAATATTACGGAAACCTGAAAAATATCAAGTAATATTCAAGAAATCAAGGAGTGATTGAAGTTCAACTTCTTCTTAATACACTCAACCATATGCAGTATCATCAAAAGGGAAAATTTTGAAATTTTCCACAGAATTTCTGCTATTCTATATTCTTTTCTGCTTAAAACGCAATCGATGTAACGCAACGGCGAACCCTTTATGGCAGACACGATAATCCTGTGTGTAAGACTGTCCCCTTCTGAAAATCTAAATTGATATTAAGCCATTGAGTGCCAATACGAGTAGAAAAAAACGTCTCAAAAAATGGAAAACCATCGACACATTTGATCTGCATAATAAGGTACTTACAAAATTCTACTTCAAAAAAAAACTTCGTAATTGCTGAGACAATCATTGCAAAATCAGTCAAACAGAGTATAATAGAGGTAAAGAAGGAAATTGTTTCATTCATTTTTTTGCTGTCGGGGATGGTGTACGTCAACCCTTACAGGTTTATTGTGCCCCCGATTCCGGTGCGCCTAGAGCGCCTCAAGCAGTTCGATCTTTCTTAGAAAGTCAATGATCTGCTCCGGCTTCAGGCGCCCCAATTCCTCCTCGACAGGGAAGCAGCTTACTAAACTGTCTCTTCTCATGCGGGACAGTGCGTCACAATGTGCCAGAAGATGCACTGATTTCTCATCATTGATTTTGTAATCCGCAAGATTACAAAATCTGCACTCATCATTCGCTGCCAAGCTTTTGAGATACCCTCTGAGTGCACAGTGTCCCGTGAACATCCCAATCAGGCCTTTAGCTTTCCTTTATTCATTTCGATGCATGCTCGAAACTTCTTCTCGTCATAAGCATTGAGGAATAGCTGGGACGTTCGAAGCCCTTTAAGTCCAATACAGAGCCTATTGCATTCTCTATCCTCAGTTTCCTTTAGGGCCCTGAATGAAATTTATTTCAGTTGCGCTAGAGGTTTCGGGACCGACGAACGCTGTCGATGCTCCTTTCCTCGCCAGTTGGTCGGCCTGCTCATTACCCTCGATTCCTGCGTGCCCCGGTACCCAGTATAGGTTAATCCTATTGTCCGCACTCAATTTGTTGAGCGTACTGCAACAATCCAGAACAATTCTCGTTGCAATCACCAGGGATTCTAGTGCTTTTTAGGCTGCTTGGCTATCGGATATTAAAGTTATCGTTTCGCCTTTGTATCCTCTGTCTATGGCAAAGACCTCAGCCAGAAAGATACTTGGCATACACCATACTTGGCCCAAATACTCCAATTCCTGTTCCCTCAGATGTCTTCGAGCCATCCGTATACCACCTGATTGCATTGCTGATCTTATGAGGTACATATTGAATTCAACATTCCATTACCTCTTGTCACTCGGACTACACAAAAGTTTTTGTGAAAGCTGAATGCCGACATCTTGCGAACCGACGGTGCATATATGAATGGGATCACCTTCGATAGTTTAGCTTGGTTTTTGTGCCCAATTCTGAGGCCATTTTCTCTTACTTCATGGAAGATTCTTGACATTGTAGATTACGCTGCTGTTTCTATCACTAAATGAAGTGTCGATTGGTTAAAGATTTTCTAGAGAGCTGCCGTGGGACTTGACCTTATGGCTCAGACATGGTGATACAGACACATTCCAAACGCTGAACACAATCGATTGCAAGCCTCGTCTTGTGTTCCTAGATTTTTTCTGCCCATGCCACCGCCTCAAAGGTGATGATTGGTCTCACCATCATGGTGTACATCCACTGCAGGATTTCCGGGTTACCCCAGGACTTGCCTGTCATATTCCTGCACACCATCAGAGCTCTGACAGCCTTTGCAGACACTGCCTTAATGTGTCCGTTCCACCTGAGCTTGCCGTCCAATAGCAATCCGAGATATTTGATTTCATTTTTATACCCAATCTCCATGCCATTTAGGTATATGCCACGGAGTTAGTCCGCATACGCTTGACATATCTCCCCAGCTTCTGACAGTCTGCTTAAGACTTCATCTGCCACGAGAGTCCATAGTAGTGGTGAAAGAACACCTCCTTATGCTCATCGCCGGTCCGTACGTACGTTGATGGTGCTTGATCCCATTTGACATACGCCCTGCCAGTGACCGAGACAGCCAGCGAAGTGCGAGGGTTTCATTCATGGACAGAAAATAAGTTTTTCAAAAATATTTAAGGTCAACTTTATTATACTGTTCTCAGAAAGATGAGCCCTACAGTGGACCTGTCCAGAGAATGACAAGAAGAAATTGCAGTAATTCGCCATTTTGTTTTGCCTTTTAACAACTTGTGTCGAGATTTAGCCAGAACAAGTGATAAAAAGGTTTGATAAAAAAGAATCAGGGCAGAGAATAAAACTTTGAAACGATTATTAAAAACAGCCTGAAGTTTCATTAAGTAGATACCAGACGTGTCCATGGCTTTCAAAGTGAAAATCAAACGTTAAGACATTTCTAGGTATTCTAGAAACTTATAGCGTGAGAAGCAATGAATTTTTGGTGGAATTTGCACCTTCAACGATAAGTAGTTACATCAATATCCTCCAGAAACTGCATACGCTGCTAAGAATTGACCGAGATAAATGACGATAGCGATGCAAGCCAAGACTTTAATTGTCTGCTGGTAAGGCTCTTCTCCTTTCTCTTCTTCTTCTTCTTCCTCCTAGCACTACAGCCCCTCTCGGGCCTTCGTTTTCTGCCAGGATCCAATGCCATAGTCCTTTTTTGGGTTGTGAGGTGGGTCCAATCCATTCCGAGGCTCTGCAGAAAGTTTCGTAACTATTAAAATATTTTATAGAGACGAGGAGTTAACTCTTCACCCAACCTCCACTCCGGCGGCGTGGTTATTACTTTGATTCCGTTGTCAGGATCAAAATGCTCGCCTTCAATCTTGAAAAGTATAAGTAGGATTTAGTAACATGTAGCTGTATTTACAGTTACTGGCATTTCGCGGCATTTAATGTTCCATCATTGGGGAACCAGTAGACCCAATCTGCGAACCCGAAACCATTTGCTACCCTTTATTTGTGGGAATAAAGGGTAACATGGTTCAATGGGATGAGGAACCATGGAAGCTGGTGGTTGGGAAAACAAGAGAATCCCTCCGCCTTTCTCAACCGGGTTTGGATTCGTATATGGTGGACGTTTTTTTTAAAGTTGGCGAAGCATTTTGCTGATTTACTTTTGTGTGGGCAACAGCCGTTCAATGATGCTTACTGTTGGAATATGTTGACTAAGCCAACTGGGAATTAAGAACTCAAATGATTTCATGACTGACGGACAGTTGATTAATTGTTTCCTTCTGCTGCGGTTTACCTGATTGGTTCATGTTTTTAAAGAAAATAAGCAAATTCATATCGTATATGTGCAAAAATCTTCAGATAGAATAGATAAGCCCTAGCTTTACTTTCTTGGCAACAACTGCAACTCCATGTGACTTTTGGCTCAGCGAAAGTAAGGTCATTCATCAAATAGGATAGAACAATAAAAAAGAGAACACCGAACTAAGTTCTTCAATCCTGTGGTCCAACTGCCCTAATATCGATAAGCAGAACAATATTTGATGAGTAAGACATTCAACTTCTCTGGGACCGCAGATCATTTGTGAGACTTGACAAAATGTGCTCCAATTATTTGTAATGGTAGAGGTAAAAAAATAATTTGGAAAACTTTTATCCTGGATCAATTTTTTTAAATAGTTCTAGATGGAAATTTTGAGCTTTTTTAAATGATTTTGACTTTGAAAATGTGTCCAGAGTGAAATAAACTTGCAAAGGCTTAAACAGATTACACATCCGCAAGGCTTCATATAAATATAATTATATAAAAGCGATCTTTGCAGTGGTATAGAATTTTAAGTTGGCAACACTTTTTATTGCTACGTATGGTTCTATGCTTGGTTTGGTTTGCCATTTTATCATAAAAAGGTTGACGCTGGGGCAATGATTACAAATTAAATAGATTTATTTAAAAAGTAAGATCTGTTTGAGTAACTCATCACACACTCCGTCAATTATGGTCAACATAATCGTCAATCAGAACACTTAATTCGAAAAACCATCGATCATTACGCCGCGCTTACTCTCACTGATATTACGCATCCACACGTCGTACAGTGCCTAATAGCGAAACGATTGAAGATGTAGATCATAGTATCGATGAAGACCAAAGTGAGTCCATTCTTCTTTTGTTCAACAATAATACCTGTCCCTATCCACATTATGGAAAATTTTACGATAGTACCTTGGTATGTGGGCTTACAAATCCAACTCGTGCAGAAATCGAAGCCGATTGACCACTGAGCGCAGCGTTTTCCGCTATACGAGCCCAAAAACAAATTGCTGCTGATCCCGAATTTCATAATAAATTTCGTTTAGCAATGAGGCTCATTTCTTGTTAGTTGAATGGCTACGTCAATAAACAAAACTGCCGCACTTGGAGGGATGAGCAACCACAGAGGGTTATTCAGACACCGTTACATCCGGGGAAAGCCACAGTTTTGTGTGCTTTACAGGCCAGTGAAATTATTGGTAGATATGTTTTCAAAAAAGCTACTGGGAAGACCATTACACTCAATAGGGACCGCTATGGAGCCATGATGAATGACATTCGCGTTCAGGAATTGACTGACCGTAATGCAAGGGCCCTCTTGCTGAATAAGAATGGCGCGACATGCCAAACAGCTCTTACCACCATCGACTTATTGAAATTATTGAATTTTTGAAAGATGACTTATAGAAAGACAACTGACAGAGCAATTGACTTTTTGAAAGACAACGTTTAGACTTATAAGTTATTTTAATTCTGATGGTTTGTCTTCAATGATTTGATGGGACCCCGAATAATTTGATAAGATTTAGTTGAAGGAAGTGGCAGATTATGTGCAGACTGTAAGGCTGCGATACAATAACCAAAAAATCAAAAATTCGCCTATTTAACCATGATTTTTTAACGATCAAAGTTGAGTTCTGTTGCTACTGTAAATATAAAAAAGGAATCATGCTAGTGACTTGTGCGGGATATAAAATTGCTTTTGGTAATTTTCTGGACTTGGAATTTGATATTTACATGTTTGCTGAATTATTAAAAATTGATTAATTCTTATTTGAAAGTATCTAGATGAGCTCAGAGTGAAATCATCATCTCTGAGTCATTGGAAGTCAAGCAATGTACGTCCTGGAAGAATTTTTTTTTCCTAGCCAACTACGTCGTCCTGAAACTAGTTCTCATACATGAACTAATTCACTCAAAATCTAATTTGTCTGTGCGTAAGATTAAATCAATAAAAGTCTTTCCATCCAGACACTCATAAAATTCGAAACGACTTCTACTGTGAATGTTAAGACTATGGAAAGGGCGAATGGTGACTGCCTGAATTCATCCACCAAAGTCATATGTATATCCTTTCCCAGGACCCAGGAATCCCAGGAGCATTATGAAGCAAATGGGAAACTTGTGGAAGACTTTTAATTACATGTCATGCCAAGAATTCTGATGACACCTTTCACCATTTCCAATTGAATTTATTTCGTATTTTGTGAAAATTGAAATGCTTTTGAACAGTCATCGTTGCCGTACGTTGTTAACGACCCTTTGCATCCAAAAAGTGTGACCTGAATGCCTCCAGCTCAGCCATCAAGGTACAAATGATGGCAGGCAATGAAAGGAGATGGCGACAGAGAAAACCTGGAAGCATGATGCAAAGAATGACGATTTGCCGTCGTTGGGAAAACTCAACGTAAATTCAGTAACGGTAAACTCATTTTCGCCGGATATTAGATACAGAAATTGGAAAATTGTGTCTGGCGCTTGAAGGCTGAAAAGATTGAAGTTGAATTTATTTCAATGATTTGTGTGATATCAACGTGAAATTAGCAGTAATGTTATTCACGTTTATGAAAAATTAAAGCCTTCAAGGAAAACTTAACACACGTTAACGAAACATTTCAAAATAACAGTTGAATGAACTTAACCAACGTAGTGAGTAAGATCAAGTTAATTATTCCCAAGAAAAACTGCAGATTGCAATACGATCTTCCTAATTTTTTTTTAATTTACTGTCCAATCTTTTATTCTTTGTGAGTCTCTATTATCAGAATTTAAAACCAAAACTATATTTTCTCATAAATTATAGCTTTTTTCGTTATTTTTTAACCAATATTCAAAATTATCCTGGATATTTGCTTAGAGCGTTTTCGATATCCTGAAATCGAACCACTTTTGCGATCTTAAATATGGTAGAATCGGTATTATTCTGATGTTTTTTTTTCCCGACCAACTTTACTACATATAACCGAAAAAATTCTTCCTTACATCTCTTCTCGTTTAATGCATTGGAGTTACCTTTTGGAAGAGACATTCAAAATAATTACCCAGCGTACTTTTTCATAGCAATTTCAACGCAACTTAGTGAATTATCTGACCTGTACTTGTTGTCAGTTCATATTTTAACAATGAGAATAATAATTTAATACAAACGATAATTTCTTTTCCTTCTTGGTTGGGGGATGAAGGCTATACATGCCCTGAGTTTTGGACACCCAGTGGCAACTGAACTACCAACACATCTCCTGTCGCACGGAAAACCTAGTCTGGAACTGTTTGTCTCTTTACTTCGGATTCGTCCTCATTAGTCATCACCATGCCGGGCCTTCAGACTAAGAGAGGTCCGTCTTTCAGTGGGGATGGATGGGAATGAACAGGATCTCTGTCAGAGGGATCCCTTTTCTCTCGCTGGCACGCAGTTCCAATTGGCTTTAGACTTCCCTTCCAATCATTTCGGGCGTGCGAATGGAGCCTGATATATCTTATACATGCGAAGAAGGTGTGGCAGGAGTCATCTTTGGTTCCTCTTGACGCAATCATCAAGCCAAGGTCTTTTATTGATCGTATCTTCAACCGAAACAGGAATAAGACGAGGGCTCAGCTTCTTAGTCAGTCAGACGATTTTTAACATGATAGCGCTCTCTATTGATGGTAACATGACGGAAAAACATCCATGAAAAATACGACCCAATCGCACCTACGGCGTGAAAATTGCAGCAAATAGTATTTTCATGCGGATGTAATTGTTCTAAAAAAAACACATGTGGGCTTGTCGCTGACCAATAATGCATTGAATTATAGTTAAAATTGCTTATTAACAAGGCCATTGAGTGAGAAATGAGCTTCATCGCTGAAGAAGATTTTTTGATGGAATTTTTCATTTTCTTTAGGCTTTGCCAGTGCCCAATTTGAGAAGTTTTAACGTTTCGAATGAGCAAGGACTTGAGTCAATTTAGTCTTGCACACACGAAGGCCAAGATCTTTTCGTAACGTACGCCACAAAGTCATTTGAGCAATGCCAAAGAGCGATTAGAGAACGACATTCTTGCGAACAATGCCGTTCTCAAGAAGAAAACGATGTGAAATCGACTAATTTTGCTCATTGCATTTATGGCTACGATATTTATTTCGCTTTCAGCGGTGCGACGCCTTTTTGGCAGCAGAACGTCCAATAGTGAAAGATTGGACTCAAATTTATCCACTATAATGTGAACCGCCTGTCGGGTGGAATGGTTACTACCGCCGAAATTTAGCCGAAAAACTGCGATTAACTCGGAGTTTTGGTAATATTTTTGTATAATTTCCAAACTTTGCTGGTTCGATTAGTATACCATGATAATAATATTGGCTTTAACTGACGTTTTGATATTGACAGCTCATTGAAAAGTTTAAATGTGCATCCATGTAAAGATACGAAATTTTTATGTCCATAATTGAAAAATCAATATTTTAACATTTCTTCAAAAAATCTTTAAGTGAACAATATCTTGTGAAATAAACTGAAACATTTATTGGGTTTGAATTGTAAGTCACGAATGAAGTTCTCTTAAAATAACAAATGCAGTAAAGGATTAATTCATGAATTTGTGGAGTTGAGTGTGGAATAATGTGCAAGGTAAAAATATCTTTTTAACAACTCACAAATATGAATTTGTGAGCTCAAGTGTGGAATAATGTGCAAGGTAAAAATATCTTCAAATATTTAGATGCTTAACTTTGTTGTAATAAAATTTATATAAGATTTCTTAAAAACGAAAATCTGCTTAAAAATAAGAATGACAAATTGATGTTTTCCGATGGAAGGAATAGGCGAAAAATGATTCAAAGAATACGAATATTTCAATAATATTTGTAGATGCGTACAATTGCTTGAGCCCTATCTCTAAGGAACGCTTGCCTACCAATATTCGAACAAGAAACAGCTCCTCAGTAGATTTTTACTCAATAAATATCATTGAATCTAACCCCCTTAGCGCAAACATATGACCTGACCACTTAAAATTTAAGTACAAAGTCAGAAATTATTACAGAATAAATTCAACAAAAATTAATTTTTGGAGCAACTTCTTAAACAAAATTAACTGAGCAAGTTAATTTCTCAAAACTTTCTTGAGTGGGTCATTGTATGGAAATTGAGTCAAAAGTCGTCTTCAACTAAGAAATGAATTTTCTGACGATACGTCTTAGATGGGGCACTATAGCAAAAGCAACGAATGAAAATATAGCTTTACTTTGAAACAACAGCAACTACATCAAATTCAACGAAAAGCTCGAGGAAATTGTAGTCTAATTTTGCGTTTTGAAGAAGTTTTTCAAGATTGTAAACGTACTAAGTGAAAATTCACAGCTAGTTCTTACATACCACCATGAAAATGTGTGTAAGAACCCGGAAATCCGAGTCTGAATTAATCTGCTTATGTTCAGTGGAAAAAAATGAGAAAATCCTAAACTTTGTAGGAACTTTGCAGCGTTAGTAGTATTAATCTCAAAGGAAAATGAAGTGTTTATTATAGTAATAATCGTTAAAGAGTCTAGAAATATGTCGGTTCTTGAAAAAAATTCTCTATGCTTGCTACTTCGTGTGCTAAAATATATCAAGTATGATGTCATTTATCGATTTGATGGAAATTAATTTTTTTTACAACATAGAATTGAAAAACTTAAATTGAAGAAACTTCTTCACTGAGGTAACAAAATGAATGCAGAATTGATGTTTGTTATTTGCGAGGTTTGTCCCAAAAGTATCAAGTCTACCTTCATGTACCTGCACTGGCGCTATTTTCGACCATCCGCCGAGACATCCTGCAAAGTTCTCCTCATTTAGAAGTCCTCAAAAATCATCAAACCGATGTCCCTTGAGTCATCAACTCATGACCAGTCAGTCAATCAACCAACTCATGACCAAAAATGTCGCCGATTTCGTCTGACAACCTCGCGCAATATTTTCAATACTTCAACTTTGTATTCATTTGACCTCTAGGAGCATACTCACTAAGCATACACTTTTGTAACGAAAGCAAAAGTCAGCAACGTCTTAACTTTACTTCAACTTTGGCGATTCAGAATGCTCCAACTGTGAAGACTGCCACTTTGTTTCTGGATTGTTTCTATAAACCCATGAGTTACCGCTTCCAATAATCATCATTGTCATCGTTACAAACCATGATGGAGTTACATTGAGAGATTTCAAAGCCAATATTCTTTTGATATGCCGTTTGGGATTTTGGAGATGACATTCGCACATGATTCATTCTGAAA
This sequence comes from Stratiomys singularior, assembly GCA_954870665.1. Lineage (NCBI taxonomy): Eukaryota > Metazoa > Arthropoda > Insecta > Diptera > Stratiomyidae > Stratiomys > Stratiomys singularior. The sequence continues at coordinate 124,210,849 of OX940878.1, read as the reverse complement.
TTATACGTTGAAATTGTATTTCAAATTGTATTTGAAGATCAGTTTCTTATTCAAGTAGAGTCAACCGACAATCACAAGTCGCATACGCTTGACGTTTTCTGATGTTATTGCACGCAACTGTCGTCCAAATTGAGAATCACTGCCAACTGACAATTCGCCATCTTTGAATACCAGGCTTTCAGTCTTACGTTGTTCATATTTTCCTCTTCTTAAATGGTTTATTGATCGTATCGATTGCTTAGTATTTAGATTGGTCAAGTCTATAGTCTCTAGATTAAAGCAAAACTATTATGAAAACATCAGCAAACCCCACAAAATTAAAACAAAACAAAATGCAAATTCTTTGATTTCCATTTATTCTCATTTAAAGCAGTTATAAATCCAACATACACGTAAAAAGGATGTGATTTAATACCCCCTCATTTCTAATTCTAGTCTAGTTACTTTTTCAAATGCAACACATGTAGATATGCAGGGTGAATCAAAAAGTTTCCAGTTAGTTTCAGAAAAATAAATTGTTCAGTCACAGATTTATGGATACAATTTCTTTTATATAACATCACTCATAACATTTTTAAGCTCTGGCGGTTGCAAAAGTTGCGGGCAAAATGCCAAGTTCTCTATAAAATTGGCTCATCTTGGGAGACCAAAACTTAAACCGATAAAAAATTTGAAATGAATAAATGACAAACTTGATGTGTTTTTGCCTTGTTGCTGTTGTTGCTTGTTGCTCATGGCTTCGATCTCCAGGCCGTTGGGTTCCCTGACGATAGTATTCAAGTTTGTCTCCACAGGAAATACAAGGAAGTACAACGCAAAGATGGTGGCACTCGTCAATGAAAGCTAGTAAATGTAGTTGCTCAACTTTCGACAGTCACTCACCAAAGTTTCAGCCACTTTGTACGAGCAGCTTTTAGTTGACAGTCATTCGAATGAGCTGATGTGAGTATTTTTCTGAATGTAGAAAAAATTCAGTACACAGCTATTATGAAAGTTTCTGTTTATTTTTGCAAAACGTATACGCATTTCTATGATAAATTGGACTCTGTATATGAGGACTCTGCACTTTCATTTACCACAGTGAAATTTTGGCTAGCTGAATAAAAGCTTGAGAGATGATGAATGTTTGGGACAATCAAAAACTGCGAATACTTACGATAACATTGCTAAAGTTCATCAAATATTGTCAACCGATCGCAAAATCAAAGAGAGAGATAGCAACCGTTACGACAATGTCCAAATAATGTGTTTCTCACATATTAAGTCGAAATCTACGCATGAGAAAACTGTCCGCGCGTTGGGTGCTACGTTTGCTCACGTTAGACCAAAAATAAAAAAGTAGTTTCGGAATAAACATTTCTAACGCTCTGTTGGCGCAGTTTAAGCGCGAGATTTAGCGCAACTTAATTGCTGTAGATGAAACTTGGGTCCACCATTTTACCCCCCAAACAAAAATACAGTCAAAATAGTAGACCGTAATGGGGAAACTGGCTCCGAGAAAAGCAAAAACGTTTTTCAACACGAAAATTTATGGTGACGTTTTTTGTGGTAGTCATGGGAGTTACCTCGGTTGATTATCTTCAGAGAGACAACATAATCACAGGAGTATACTACGCATCATTACTTGCCACACAGAAGTCAGAAATCGCTGAAAAATGTCCACTTTTGCAGAAAACGAAAACCCTGTTTCGATAAGACGACGCGTCATCTCACACCTCAGTGGTTGCAATGCCGTTAATCCACGAATTCCGGTTTGAACTGCATTACCATCCACGCTACTCGCCAGATCTAGTCCTAAGCGACATCTTTTTGTTCCCTCATTTTAAAGTTGCGCTCGGAAGACAGATATGCTCCTCAAATGAGGAGGAAACCACTTTCGCGAACAATTATTTTGTCGAAAAAAACGCCGAGTACTTTTTGGACGGGTTAAAGAGAGGGGAGCATCATTGGGAGAAACGTGTTGAGTTACAAGGAGACTGTACAAAAATGTACAAAAATCGAAAAATGTATTGAGAAAAAATGTCTTGTCTCATTGTTGGGTCGGAAACTTTTCAAACGCCCTTCGTATGCGTGATGTTGCCACCTTAATTCACTTATTCACCTTTTTCCTTGCATACCAGCAAAATTCATAGTGAGTATGCTATTTCATCGTTAGAAGAAAATCCTGCAAGAAACCGTTCATAAGTGCATTTGGTAGTTTTTGAAGAATTAAATGAAATTTTGATCCCATTTTGAGAGGAATTCGAAAATTCAATAAACTCCTCAAACTGTCCGAAAAAGTATCAATAGAAATTCAACAAAAGCTAAACCTTTTAGGTCATTTCCTTTGAGTTCCATGAAAAAGAATATAATTACCTTGACTTCAAAATTCTTTCTTTTATTTCGTTCCTCCTCACCATCTCCTGATTTGGTTTATTGAATTTCCAGTTGATCTGATTCTTAGTTCTCTATACCTGCCAAATTGAAACTTCCATTCCGGGCCTATTATCAATCAAAATCATTCGATATTTCGTTTCGTCTGTCTGATTGAAACGGTCTCGATGATTTCACGATTCCTTTTATTTTCTGCTTCTTCCGAAAAAAGGGCCAGGCGAACTCCACTACATGTATCTGTACTTTAGTGGTTGACCAAGAACCATTTATAGGAAAGGAGAGCAGCTAGAAAATAAATCACCGAAATCCTCCTTCGTATTGAAGGCAACACTCTACAGGGTTGAGACCATATTTCAAAGAATGTACTTTTCACTTCACCAGCTCGGGCAGTCAAAAGAGCGCCATTGAACTAGAATCCAACCGAAGCCAATTCCGTTCAAGGATGTCTGCCTCATTCCTTTTCAACCGATTATTGATTGGTGTTAAAAGGGCCAGTCATTAAATTTTTTCAACTCGTTGAAAATTTCGTTTGTTGGAGCTTCCGCTAGTGCAAGTGTTAGGTGGGCAGTAGCAAGGAAGAGTCAATTGTTCGACTTTCCATTACACGAGTAGTTTCGGGTAGTTTGAATTATTTTTCGGCCGCTGGAGTAGGCCATTGAAAGTGCATTTGTAATTAATGACTTTCAATTATTTGCTTTTGTTATACACAGGTAATTGAATATCCAATGATGATGGTTACTGCGGAGGATACTAGAATTAATTTTAATGATTAGAAAGTAAAACGAAGAGAATCGACATTGACAGGCTCTATATGTTGCTGATTTTCAACTGTGTAAACAGGAGTCGGCAAATAAAGAGAATGCAGAGCAACCCAATCAGTTGACTGAAGAAGGAACGCTAGGCTGAACCCGATAAGTCGAGCAAGCTCTTATAGTTTTGTCTTGAGAAATTATGTTTTTTGTCTTGTTGTATTTTGATTAACGATGGTGTGATAAGCGGCAACGTCACCAGACAAGTGATTTCAAGTTACCAAAGCACGCAAACCGAAAAAGGACAAAATGGGTTCAAACAAAAAAATTCTAGTGGACCTATATCTGAGCGTGTCGGGCAGCTTCGACCGAATGCGAGCTTTTCTGTGTAACCAGTTTAATCTTCGGCATACAACCTGAAAAAAATTGCTCACCCATACAATGCGGGGTTAGATTTACCCCATAAAATATTGTTTATGTTCTGTGTATGTATTAACTGTAATAAATGCACTGAAGCTCCAGATAATGTGAAATTCAATACATTTGGTTGTGTTTTACATTAAATTTGACGCATTTTAAAAGTTTTGGGGTTAAAATAACGCAACGATGTATGCCGTAGGTTAAGGACCAAGCAATTGTTTCCCACTGTTGTAGGTTCCCACTGTCCCAACATAGAGCTGCAAGAAGACTGATGTAACGCTCTCTTGGTTGGTCTTACCTGGAGTTGGTGTGATAAAACACGCTTACTACCTTATGCCTGTGGGTCCAGATCTCCCACCCACTGATTATATCAGTAAAAAGAGCTATATTTTAATTTTAAGCAAAAGGGTATAATATTGGTTGATCGATCTGAGGCTCGGGTGCACCTGCCGTCCTCCTGATTGCCATTCGTCTTAAGAATTCCATGGTAGTGTTGCCGTGTTGGTCGAGGTTGTCAAATAGTTTCAGTGCTCGGTCACGTATATATTTTTCAATGTCTGTTTCTTACATACCATGGAATTCGGAAGATTTCCCTTATTGCCATGTTCTGGAAGGCTTGAAGGGCTTTTTTGTTTGTCCGGGTAGTTTGGCTTAGTCTTATGACTTGGTTGTAGATTAGGAGCTTGTTTTTGTTGTTTAGGAGGGGATCTAGGGCTTTGTTGATGCTCATACGTTGCCCTCGTTTTTTCCGTATATGTTGCGTCCAGTTCAGTTTTTCGTCGAAAAGGAGTCCCAAATATGTGGCTGTTGGTTTCCATAGTATGTCTTCGTTGTTGATGGTGAGTGAGGTCAGCTGTTGGTTTCTTCTTGGTTATGAAGAAGGCTTGCGTTTTATCTGTGTTAATGTCAATTTTCCCTTTTTTAAAATATTCCATAATAATATCAATAGAGTTTTGCAATTTTTAAGTGATGACTTCTGCTTATCTGGCTGAGTAATAGATGCATGTGTCATCAGCGTATAAAGCTGTTTGAACATGTGCCATGAACCAATATGTAGAGGGTACAGAGAATTGGGGAGATGGGTGATCCTTGTGGAACTCCAGCTTGAATCAGACGCAGTTCGGAAAGATGGTTGTCTATTTTGACGCGAAATATTCTGCCGTGTAAGAATGAATGTATTGTGACGTGTTCAGGTCACGCGAACTGTAGTCGGCGTAAATAAAAAGTCGTAAACATGTTTACGACTATCTGCTACCAACACATCGATTGTTCTCGTGTGCGCAAGCATAAAGCACGTCACGCGCATCAAATACAACAGATCCCGGTGCAAGCGACTCGACGCGTACACGCGAGAACAATCTGTATGGAAGGTTCTGGGATGGTTGGTAGTGGTATATAAGCGACTACAGCGAACGACGAGACAAGCAGTTGTGAATGAAAAACGCGAGAGTACGCGACAGTGCGCGCCAGAAAAACTCAAAATAAGAAAAGTGAGAAAAGTGTTAAATAATTGAATTAGTGTTTAATTATGTTGAATAAGTGTTAATTAAATAATTTAATTCATTAAAATGATTAGTGATTCTAGTAAATTAATCATAAAGTGTAGAAGAAACTTAATTAAATTTTAAGAATTAATTTTAAAATAGTTCGCGAGTGTTTTATTTCACTATTAGCAATATTTGCGAATAGCAAACAGGTCGCGCACCTGCTCAACGCGCAACACTGGTGTCAAAAGTGGGATTATTCGTGCAATAGTGAAGTGAAAAATAACTCAAACACTTAAAAAAAAAAAAATCGTGAACTATAGTGAACACTTTTGAACATTTGAAGTAAACTTGTAAGAAAAATGCCGCGTAAAATCAACGCTCTCACTTTGCGGGAACTAAAGGAGGAGTTGGAAAAGCGGAAAATTTCCACCGAAGGAAGCAAGGCTAGATTAATCACCCGGTTAAACGAAGCGCTGGTAGCGGAAGGAATGGATCCAGAGTCCTTTGAGTTTCCCGATGCTGAAAGTTGCACTGGAGGCGAGGAGGAAGAACAAATTCTGAGTGCGCAAGGGTTGATGCGAATGTTGATGGTAATGCAAAAGCAATCAACCGAGTTGAACGAGAAGCTCGACCGGCAGTCAACTGACTTAAAAGAAAAGTTCGACCGGCAGTCAACTGACTTAAATGAGAAGCTCGACCGGCAGTCAACTAACTTAAATGAGAAGCTCGACCGGCAGTCAACTGAGTTAAACGAGAAGCTCGACCGGCAGTCAACAGCGTTCAACAAGCAATTAGCTGAATTAAGAGCTGATTTAGGTGAACTAAGCCGAAAGCTTAACCATCAAATTGAAGGTTTCCAAGAAAGGATGGACAAAGTGGAAGAAAGGATGAGCAAAGTGGAGACGGTTCGGGAAGAGATTGAAAGAATAAAAGAAGACTTAAAACAAGGGAAAATAACGATAGCGAGTAGCCCGGCCCCGATAGTGAGCGACCCGATCCCGATCGGGTTGCTCACTATCATCGCTATCACTACGATCGGACAAGAATGAGGGTGGATTCGTAACGACAGATCCCACAAAAAAAGATTGATCAGGGAGCAAACTGAAAATTTTGCTTGGCACACATGATCTGTCAAAGTTAGACAGCAATCAATGACATGAATGATTTGTTTTCTCACAAATTCTTGTATGAGCAAAGGACCATAAGGAAGCAGCCAGCCCGGCAAATGTGGTACTCTTGAGCATAAAACGACAATTTCACGATTGAAGCACGAAGCATCTTTTGCAAATCTAAAGATCTTCAATAAAAAAATCTGCTCCGCATTCGAACAAGCATATCGTTTCTGGTGTCCAAAAAAATGCCTTACATAGTGAAATTATTTTCCGGGGCAATTGGAAACATCAGGACAAAAGTACAACGATCTTTCCTCTGACATTGTATGAAAGACCTTCGTCACACTGACAACTGTCAATCAGTGCATTACAAGATATAAAATTATGTAGTGGCAACTGTCAAGCATGTTGACATTTTCATAACGGTCTGGAGATGGTATGCAAGACGTCAAAGTCAAAACACTTGATGCCAATTGAAGGATGAATAAAAAAAGGAGGATGGACGAGCATCATACAGTGCAATTCTGGTATTTTTGGGCTAACATGAAATGAAACTGGATTTATTTGCCAAAAATATAATGATTTAAAGTATAGTTCTAAATTTTGTAGAGGCTTTTTAGGGGCGTATTCGAAAACATAGTCGGGAAACATAAGACATTACTTCAATTGCACTTCCACGGAGAAATGTGGACCAGAATATTCGAGGTTTTTTTTCCTCTTTCACAAAATATCAAGTAAAAGGCTGCACAAGAAAACCCAAGTTTCATTGTTCAACACGATAGAATCACACGGATCTTCAGCAATACTACGCTCTACAACTGCTATTGTTTCTTTATTAACCGTTTCGGTGCAATTCGTCGACAAAGCGACAAGCGCGCTTGACGCTTGAAATCCTTAGCACTGAAATGGTTAAGCACTCCACAATATCCACATAGATGCATCTTATCAAAGAGAGTAAACGTGGTCTAGAAATTGCCCATGATTAATCGAATTAATTGTTCTGATGAAGGATTGAAGGAGTGTGTGACGAGTTTTTTGAACAAAACAGTATCGTTGTTTTTTGCAAGAAACCTGAACAATTTGCACATGTTACTCGCACGTCAAACTAACCATTAAAACACCATGACAGCTGTCACACCATACGTAGCATTAAAAAGTACTGCTGGCTAAAAGTTCTATACCTCGAATAAAACCCTTTATAGCAAATAAAAGCAAAATTCACTGCACCATTTGGGTGCAGTCCGAATCCGAAAGCATCCGACGGATTAAAAAGGTCCTATTCTGGTAAATAATACGCGATACACAGATGCGACTCGACAGCAAAAGGCAGTTGTGAATAAGCTGATTGATATTTAATGTGGAAAGGTATTTAGCATCCTTGTTTCTTTAGAGTGTTTCTTTAGAGTTGCTGAAACATATGGCAGAGAATAGGCATCCGTCTCTGAAAATCAGTAATTCTCGCTCTATTTTAGTTGTGGCGACTGTTGTGAGGACGAGCTACTCGACTTGCAGGGCAAATACCGAAAGAATTGCTACCTATTTTAGAGGAAAACATGCTGGGGTGACAAGGTTCAAGCTACAGCTTCGAAATTATTTTGGAGGTATCCGTAGGTTTGTAGATAAGTTAATATTTTTTTGAATTTTTTATTTCCTTAAAAAATTCACTTAATTAAATAACGTTACTCGACTTTTTCGGTATTGTATCACATTGTTATCGAACAGCTCGCGTTGTACCACTGGAAAATTGAGGGGGGCAGAGCTAAGGCAAGTTGGAAACGGAGTGTCCATCATGACTTTACGGGTGATTGGCGGTGATGACCTCTTTGGGGTAGGGAAAAACCCACCCAAGGCCAGCCAAACTCCTTCTAGGGCTCCATGTATTTTACAAGGGTGAAAGAGTGGTGCCCACGCTCGTTTCCGACAACACACACTGGAAACCAAGTAACCCTATCTCGAAAAAAATGCGAGAAACACGATCATATATTTTCGCTTTCAATTTGTACCCAATGAGACGAAAAATGGGGTACAGAGCTCTGAAGATTTCTATATTCAGTGTGTTGAATAAATAACATAATATTTTGCATGCGAGGTGAACATGGTTGTACGAATTTCCATCGATGCACATAATCCAGACAAATGCAGGATAACAAAGACAGCACTTCATTGCGTCTCATAGTTCTTCTTTTATAATTCAGATTGTCGCCATTTGCACCAGCTCTGGTCATCCTGTGGACAGTTTTCATGCTATGGTTTTTCACCTGACGAGATGTTATGATAGAAAATAGCCTAAGCCCCTTTCTTTATTTCTACAACAGAATCAGGATGCCCACAGATTGTCAACCCATAGAACTTTGTAATTTTGTTAATGATGCTGTCAGTCAGTTTGACATAGTCTTCCCCACCAATCCTTTTGTTACTCTTTTTCACATACGGTGTAGTGTCTGTATTCCTTTTTAAACATGTCCTACGCATTTTTTTTCAAAACTGAGGATTGTCCATATGCCTCGGGAATCAAAATTCCAGCATAAAATTTGCTATATCCATCTCCTACTTATGTTAAATAGACAGCGATCATCTATATCCATCTCCTACTTATGTTAAATAATTTATGCAATGTTTTTTCCAAATAAAAATTTGCGTAATGGCATTTATTTTCATCTGACAAGAGCTTCCAATATTATTCACGATGCAATAATTTTGAAGAACTTCATGCCATGTTCCGTAAGCTGCTGGATCAATTTCGTTTTCAATTTCCTATAGTTTACATCCACCGCAAAAGTATGCTATGCTAATAAGCATAGCATAATGAATATTTCCATCTTTCAATTTTTGAGACAATGCTGATATCAATTCTGCATCACTTTCCACTGTAAGTTTGTTTCCACGAAGTTGTTTTTTTTTTCAACTAAGCGGGATGAATATTATCAGACTTTCCTCGTTTTCGATCACTCATTGCTAAAAACAAACAACTAAAGAACAAATTGATATTTTAAATCGAACTGATTTATAGCGTCCGTTACACTTACAGGTATTTATCCCAAATTTCACTAACTTTTTCATCTTGTTAGCTTCTAAATGTATCTCTGTCTCTCTCTCTCTCTTTCTCTGTATCCTTCTATACATGTTCAAGTCTACGTGTGCATTGCATTGTTTCAGATGACAATTAGAACCATCATAATAGTATTCCAACCATCATAATAGTACAGCTCGCCTTGTAACGACTGTAAGTTTCAATTAACTTCGAATATCGGAAAATGATTTTAAGAGCACTTTCTTCATATTTTGATATAAATTTATACTAATAAAATTAGATTTTGTCAACATGATCCACGAGGTGACTGCCTTAATTCACTTATAGTTAATCTAATTTATTATCACTATTATTATCTATGTCTTGCCTTTAAGTTTTTAAAAATTTCTCTACCCCTCTCCAGTAGAAACCCTTACACGGAAAAAAATTTGTCAGCCCCTACGAAGATCCTCTTCAGTGTTGTATTGCCTTCCTTTGTCTATCTATCAGACCACAATAAGTTGGAGGAAGAACGTAGGAATAGGGTGAGTGGGGAAAAAGTTTCCCGCCATTGTTGTGGTGAATGATGACGCCACAACCATTGACTAATGCACGATGCTTTCCACGCGCTACATAGCAAAGTCGCTCTAATTACTGTCAAAATAATTCTGCATGTTTGAATTCGTTCAATAAGCTCCCAATAAACGACTCCTCGAAAATACCTTTCGTGGATGGAAGCCTAGTGATTTGTTTCTTTTGCAAGGTTCCCGGCACCATTTTACGTTACAAAAAAGATCCCGCTTCTAAGTGAACATTCGTCAGTTTGATGAGCAAGATACAAAACACGCCAGGTAATTCGGTTTCCCTTGTTTTTTGTGAAAGTTCGTGGGTTCGTGGAACCTTTCCGAGGGTACTTATCAACTCCTTATATGACTTCTAATGGATGACTATCTCTCACCTGCATCGGTCTTTATGCCTGTGACTGATATTTAAGCTTCCGTTCTCCATTGTTAAAGTGTTGAAACTACTGTTAGCATGTTTTCTCCATAAATTCTGCTAGTATTCCATTGAGATTCCAAAATAAAACTTGGACATCTCCGTGTTTATTTTACCACTTGCACAATAAAAAAAATACTACATAGAAAAATCACTAAAATGCATATGGGATACCCGCACTCAATTAATATTCGTACAGAGATCATTGTTCTCTCCTTGAAAGTTTGCGGAAACAACCAACGGCACTGACTGTCACTCAATATCAATTAAAACTGGCAGCAGGAAATATTGGAGCTATCAGCAGTAAAATTGAAAGTGCAACGCACTTGACGTCTAGTGTTCTGGATAGAGGAAACGCTTAAAATCGGAAAAACTCCTTAGGGTATAACTGGGTTCTAACCAGTTAGAAGCTCATGTTCGTACACCCAATACAAAGTAAATCATGCTTGAGAAATATATCCAGCGGAAAAATAGCTTTATTTATTCGATCTGATGAAATATTGCCTTGATTTTTTCTAATGGCTGAGCAAAGTAACAACTATGTGGAATGCCCTTTCCAAATATCTGTGTACACTGTGTATAAGGATATCGGACACTCTCTCCCTTTATTGCCCACACACACAACATTTTAAAAATAAACGATATCGCATGTTTAACTTTGGCTGAATTGCCCATAAAGCAATTGGAAATTTACAGCCATTTTATAAAAAGGCAATGCGGAACCGTAAGTTATGTGTTATTTACGCCGAAAGCATTTAATGTGAAAAAGGAGCAGATATCGCTCGAAGCTCACCGAATCACGTACGTATTTAGCGATAAGCTTACGGGCAACATTTTATTACGTAATAAATTTCTAAATGCCGAACTCGATTGTCAAAGATACCACGAAGTCTTTTGTAAAGGGTGTGGTATAGTTAGCAATTTGAGGACGAAGTGAGAATTCTTTTGGATTATTGGGTGGAAAGTCCTTTATTGAGTTATTATTATGAGCATCTAATAGGTGGTCAGTGGATTAGCTCTGAATTTTTTAAGGGTCCTTTATTTTTAGATATTGTGTAGTTTCAAAGTTAGACATCTGTGTTTTGAGTAACTTCTGAATCTTCCATGAATCATGCTAAGTCCGTTCCCAGAATGAACTATTGTTAGTTGAGTTAGAGGAATCAACCATCATGTGCTTCCGAATTTCCTTATCATCTGCTGGTTCAGTTAACATGCCAAATTGACGCTGGATTTATTCGTGTGAGCCAGACGAAGGACAAACAGCTTATCGAGCACAAGCTCAAAGTATAAATTCAGTTCTTCCTTGATTTGGTGGTGCTTACTGGATTTTGCCAATACGTAGGGTGAAATAATCACATTGAAGATAAACAAAAACATTTCTTACTTTCGTCGGAAAAGATGCGACGTGCTGATTCGACTTGGGTGGATTACGTACTAGGACAGCTCCTTGGTTGGAACTATATGAAATTGAGGGCAGCAAAGCGTTGTTAATTGAAATAAAATGATCACAAGAAGAAATGTGGCTCATTCATTTTTTCTACGGTTTTTATCTCGACTTGTAAATGGAATACATATGTGAATCCTTCAAGGATTTTTATGTGATTTGATAAGGGAGAATTAAGCTCTACAGCATGGAGAGAATCAATCATTTCATGAATGTATGTGTAGTTATTTTAATCTCATTGATGTCATCATTTTTTGGATAAAGTCCAGAGACATTTGGCTGTTAGGAGCAAATTCGTCAGATCTTTTTCGGTAAATAACATGAAGAAGAACTCTCTAAGACTAGATATAAAGACCATATATTTTTATTCTTTGTCCTTTTTCGAACCTCAGAGTTTTTCAAATTCAAAATTGAATATTTTGTTCATTTCACAATTCAAATTCTAGACAAGTGTACCATAGAAAAATTCCTTTGGTTTTTTTTTTTAATTTCAGATAAAGCAACAATTTTTTATCCTGCCTACCGCATGGAAACTTTTTTTTTGGAGTGACTCGGTTCTCACCACCACCACTTGCTGAGTTTTTAATATTTTTTTCTGAAAATGAAACAGAATATGCTTTTCTATGACTAATGTTTAAAACTATAAAATTTTTAAAATTCTTTAACAAATACCAATAAATCACGCACTCTGTAAAAACTCTCAAACATATGCCTACTTTATGTCTCAGATTCTAAAGAGAAAGTGGAAAGAGACCAGTGAGTGAGTCATGGTGACTTAAGATTATATCGTTTAAATACCAGGTGTATAAATAAGTTTTTTTTTTGGATTTACGAAGAGATGGCGCCAACAAAAAGTACGCTGTGTATCATTCTGCCACCTACGCCATTTTGACCATCTGACACTTAGCTAAAAACACAAAGAATCGGAGTCCGCTAAAACTGGCGTGTTCGTTTAATCGTGTTTATCAATCATGTCGAATTTTGTGCCTGAAAAGAGGATTTGTGGCAAGCATTGCTTTTCTTATTTAACCAAAAGCAAAAGGGTGTCGAAAGTCAGAAAGCCTGTTAGAAACATATGGTATACATGTTAAACAAGCAGGGTGAACAATAAATAACAACAAAGATTGTTGAATAAATTGACGATATATTTAAATACGTCTGAACAGTACGAAAGCTGAATGCTAAGAGAGTGTGGTGAAAGTTTTATGTCGTGAGTTTTGTGTCAAAGGTTTCTATGACTTTGGTGGGCCTTAAGGGCCTGAATACATGAAAAGAGTGAGTGTTTGCATGAGAATGAAAGTTAGGTTAGAGCGCGAACAATTTGAATTTTTTTTTTCTACTTTGTTTAACAATACGCACTCTATCAACCAGGACATGTGAGACATGGTTTCGACACTTCAAAAGTGGTAATTTTAATGTGAAAGACAATGAGCGACATTTTTGTGGCAGACCATGAAAATGCGAGGAGGATCAATTGCAGGAGCCAGTTGTATCTGTTGTCAGTTAAATCGCAAAGTCAGTTGTGAAATGCTGCTTGGGCATCAGGAGAAGAAATCATTTTAGCGTCGAATTGTGACAGGTGACGAAAAATGGATTTATTTTGAAAACCCCGGGTGGATTTCATCTGGAGAAGCCGGTCCTTCAACACGAGGCCCAAATCGCTTCGACAAGAAGGCCATGCTCTTTGTCTGCTGAGATCAGAGTGAAATTGTGTTTAATGAACTCTTGAAGCCTGGCAAAACCGTTAACACACAAGGCTTTCGTCAATAAATGAAAAATTCAAACGGCGCATTTATCGAAATACGATCAGTATGGGCCAAAAGACATGGACAAATGGTTTTGGTATACGACAAAGCGCTGGCACACACAGAAAAACTAGTGAAAGACACAGAGAAATTGCTTTGATAGGACACCCTTCTGCACCTACCGTACTTTCAAGACTAGGCGTCATCTAGCTACAACTCCTTTGCATAAATAGAGCACACGCGCAAATTGCAGCACTTCAGCGATTTTGAGGAATTTAGAAAGTTTGCCGAATCACGTACGAATGGTTCGCCACAAAAGACAAGCAGTTTTTCTGGCATGGTATTCACAAATGACATTAAAGATGGGCGAAATGTGTAGAAGCCAATAGCCAGTATTTTGAGTTAAAAAAAATTTCGTTAAAAAATTACGTGCTTTTATTACCAAAAAACCCGAAAAAACTCAATTCCTGGTAGAACTGGAACCGTTAATCGTGTCTTTTCACAAAACTGGGTTTCGTTAGCTTGTCTTCACTATGACGCAACATGATCAGCAAACTCTTCTTTAATTTTAATGGTAGGTTTGAAAAATATATAATAATAGAATAATTTGGAAGATATGACTAATTCATTTTTCTAATTAATTTATATATTTTCTTTTTTCTAAAGCAAAAATATTGAATAAAATCTATAAGATCTGGGTTTTAATTTTCTTACCTATATTCCCATTTTATTGTGACAGGCTTACAAACAAAAATCTTGGAGACTATTTAATTTCGGATAAGACACCCAGCCAAGGTTATTGGGACACGAAACAACCTTTTTTTAAGATGGGCGACTTCTGGGTATTACACTCGTGTAATCTAGGATTTGTACTGTGGCGCTGGTCAAGCAAATGAGAAAACTAAAGAATAGGAAGAAGAGACACTATTCTTTTGTTTTGATTTGAATAAATGATTTGTTGAATTTCATAGCCCTCTGTCGTATGTCTTTTTTCGTTTGTCATTCAAATTCTTCGGGTGATCGTCCTTAGTAAATTTCGACAGGTTTTTTACCAGTAGTAGAGTGAATGCCAAAATTGTATTCGTTTACTGAGCGCTCCAGGAGTTCTTCAAAAGATCTTTTAGGCAGCGCATGATGCCGGTAAACGTAGAATAGAAGCGTTCAACCTGTTCACTCACTTCGCTTTTGTTAGGATGTATCTTGTAAACCTTGATTTGTAGTTCACCCATCATGGATGTAATAGCGTTTGATCTAAGGGCACATTTGTTTGTCGACAATGACGAGTTCCGGCACACCAATGAAGAAAAGGATATCCTAGAGTGGTGTAATAGACTCAAGTGAGCGAGATTGCATGATCTTTGCCAAAGCAACTTCGGTAAACTTATTTATGGCCTTAAGGACGAGATGTTCTCTGTATAAAAAATATCTCTGTGGACAATGTGGCCAGAATAATTAGAAATTGGAGTTTTTCTTGAAAAGCACTTATTAGGGTGCTGGTAATACTTATTCTTCTCACATATGCTGCAGATTAGGACCAATCTCCTGATTTTGGCACTTATCTTTGGGAAATAAAAGTTTTCTATGATTTGCAGTCTATTTTCATCAGCATACCGATGGGCTCTTTTGTGGACTTGGAGGATTCTTTCCTCTTGTATTGAATTATTGTATTGTTTGAATTGTATTGAATTTTGTTGTCCCTAAAATAATTTTGATATATCTGTTGTATGAGACCCATGGTTGATTCGCCTGCAGACCATTAATTATGTTGTTATGTTGGCAATGTTTGAAAATAATAATAATGCCCTGCTCTGAGTCACATCATCTTTGTGTTATTTGAAAGCTATTCTCTTCACCAAGTTTGAGGATAATTTGATTTCTAAACAAATGGATGGGAGGCTCCACGGTAGGTACTAAGTTTTGCGATGAACTCTCATCGCCATTTTGTGTGGTCATAGAATCGATTCCGGAATGTCAAGGTGGTCTCGAAAGGGAATCGTCCACAACATTTGCATTACCCGGTTTGTGTTTTAGTTTGCTGCTCTCATATACTCTCCGTCTGTGGTAATTTCAAAGGGTTTTTTTAAATCTGGGTGTATTATTAAGACGTCTTGCGAAACGAGAGTGTTCTAACTATTTGAAGGGCGTCCAATGCGTAATTAGTAAATGAAATGTTTTAATTTTTAGAAACAGATTCGTCCTATCCTCCCCTCGTAAGAGGGCTGTCAAGAGCATAGCGATCTTATCATAGTCCTGATCTACGATTCTTGAGTATTCTCAGAGGTAGGGAGTTTGCGATTGCCTCTACTCTCTTAGAGATTGTTCGTATTCCCTCTACGCAAACAATATGCCCAAAAAACTCAACTTCTATTTTCATAAACTTGCATTCATCTAGGTTGTTTTTCATATTTGCCATGAGAAGTGCTCTGAATATAATCTCCAGGTTGTTGAAATGTTCTTTTTCGTCTTTCCCAAAGACTATTATGTCGTCGATGTAAATACGACATCGTTTTCCGATATATTGCTCCTAGATTTCGTCAAATCGTTCTTCAAGCCATCGTTCTTTGAAAGATGGCTGAGCTGTTCCTCAGACCGAATGGTAGGCGGAGGAACTCATATTTTCTGTTGTTTATGCTGAATGCGGCTTATGCACGTCACATTTTCTTGAGAGAATTCGGTGAAATAGACTCAGGGAATGCCTGATACTGGGACCTGCTCTGGTAATTTACTACATGAGTCCTTATGGATTGATCTACGTCCATGGACTCATACCTATGTGGCTCAGGAAGCAGTAGTTCATTATTATGAGGATGGTACTGCACCTGCCTATTAAAACGTGGGCTGTCGAAATGCGAGGTTTATGGAAGAATTTAAGTCTGAAATGTATAATCGGAACATGATCATATTGTAAAGGTGGTTTAGAATGGATTTTAAGAGGAATCGGAGGGGGTGTAGTCTGGGATGCCTTCCCATCCATAGCATGCGTGTTATTTGCATGATGTGTTCTGTATTGAACATTCTGGAACTTAAGGCATAGGTCTTGAATTATTGAATTAAAAATGTTTTCTCCTCGAATTTAATTTCTATTAACATTATTTTATGTGATTATTTTTGAGCCCTTTACTAAAAGCGATGCACGTTGTGTGGTCATTAGTGATCAGAGAAAATTTCAGTTTTTAACAATTCGCTTTGCAGTTTGAATTTAAGAAAAAATTGAAAATATAAACAAACAGAAATAAAATCATTGGATGTTTTAATAATAAAAAAAATAAAACCATTGGAGGTTTTTTTTGTTTCCAATATAGGTTGACTTTTCTATATCATTTTCATAGCAAACATTCAAATTTAATTTTTTTTTTGGCCTTTCGTTGCCTTTCTTCGTCTTAAAATTGTTTTGAAAACAAGGAAAAAGTATGTATTTATATATATTTATAAATTATTAAAGTGGTTAACATTTCCGAAACATTGTACCCACGGCTCAAAACCGGAAAGATAAAAACTAAGTGACAACTATCTCTCATTGGCTTGACATCACCCTACAATGAGGAACTACAGAAACAAAAGGGGAAGCCAAGAAAACTATTGGCCAACTCTTTCTACGAAGGCAACCTTAATTGTTACTTGGACTACGAAACTGGAAGATCCGGTCAGTGGACAGAGATATACAAAGACACTGCTCGCAGAAAGCGAAGATTCGAGAAGTTATTTAGTGCTAGGAAGAAAAAGAAAATTATATAAACTGAAAAAAGTCGCGTTTGCTGACTAGAATGGCCCTGAATATCAAATGAAGTACTTGGGGCAAACATAAAGGGTAGGTAAGGTTTTATTGAAGGAATACAAAAGGGAAGTGGAAAATGCTAAGGCAAATCGAACCAAATGAACTTATCGATTGCGACTCATACCTTTGAGCAAGGACAAACAATCGAATGGGATAAGATAAAAGCAAGCAACTGACAAAAATATCAAAGCTAGAAGCGAACTGATTATATACGTGCCCAATGATGAATGGCTCTGCAAAAAAAATCAGGCAATTGACTCTCGAATCTTAAAAACTAATAAATAAGTAAAAATGAGGATCACGACCACTGGTTAGGAAAGGAATTGAGAAAAAGAAAAAAATATAAAAAGTTAACGGCCAATTTATGAGCAGTAAGTGTAATATTATTGAATAGAAGATGTGTTGGTACGTATATAATCCTGGGAACAAACCATAACACAACAGCAAGTAAATTTTCAACTAATAAGATGAAATATTAAAACATATATCTGCAAAGAAACAACTATTTGTTCCAAACAAATCACTAAATTTAAGTAAAACTTAGAAATTATCCCGAAACCGAAATTATCTTTCCAAGTATTACTGCAACTGAAAGAATTTCAAATTCTTTCAAGATTCTACGAGAGTGGTCTGAAAAGTTTCTGATCGAACAAAGATATAATAAACTTTTTCTCAAAAATTTTATTAATTTTTCTACATAGTCTCCTTGTAACTCTAGACACTTTTCCAGCGATGGTGCTCGGAGCTTTTATCTGCAAAATAGTTGTTCACGAAAGTGATTGCCTCCTCATTTGGCGTAAATGTCTGTCCTTCGAGCGAAGCTTTCAGATCTCTCTTACTTTAATTCAGTCGTCGTTTGACACCATTTGGTGAATATTAGCAATGTTATCGTCAGTAGTCGCAGTTTTTGAAGGTCCCCAACATTCATCACCGATCAAGCGCTTATAGCGACGTTTAAATTCAACTGCCCAAAATTTCTCTGTGATAAATGATAGTGCAATGTCCCCATACACAGAGTCGAACTCATCATTGATTAGCGTAGACGTATTGCAAAAATATACAGAAATTTTGATTACAGCTGTGTACTGTACCATATTTACAAAAATACTCACATCGACTCACTCGATCGACTGTCAACTAAAAACTGCTTGTCCAAAGTGGATGAAACTTTGATAAGTAACTGTCGAGAGATGCACAACTACAATGTGTCGCCATCTTTACGTTGTGGTCAGAAACTTTCTAGACCATCCTCGCACGCTGACTCTCTTGCCATAATGTTGATAATTATTAACAGAATGTTGCAACCCATTTTCTTATCAGAATAAATAAATTATAATAAATTATTATAATTCTGATAAGAAAATGGTTTGCAACATTCTGTTTTCCTCCCTAATCGGAAAATTTTCACAAAACTACACTTCCGTTTGTTTTGTGAACCCGAATTTCATTGAAAACAATATTGAGAGTACCAAGAGTTCCAAAAAGGGTAAATTAAAAACAATAAAATTTGACAATAAACAAATATACCTGAGAAATATAAAAAAAGTACAAACTCAGAGATCTGAGCGCGTACCAGAAAAAAATAATTAATTTGTTCGGTTCCCAAAGGATATGTTTTTTATTTCCTCAAATGATGCTGAAAAGTGAATAAATTCAAGAAACGTCGAATTCAAAAGGAGAGCAATAAAAAAATCAGTAACTTTTGCATTCAATTACCCTGGCAAAATATTTTCAATTTATTGACCGAAATATCCGAACATTTTGGCAATAAATCTCATTTCGACGATAAATTTCGAACTCCCAGCACTCTCCACCCGTTGTACTGCGAGAAATTCTAGAAAAAAGTCTAACAATACCAACGAGGACCACACTACACTCAAAATTCATTTGACTCCCATATGGACTAAGCATACACTCCCAGTTTCACTCTCAAATGAATATGTTCGAAACATATATAATATACAATACATTGAAAACATTCAAATGAAAAAAAGCCACATAACATAGTGGTTGCAGGAAGAGCTTAATGTCTCGAAATTGTAACGCTGAAAAAGTTCAATAAAAGGCGCAACAATAAATCTCCTAGTCCCGAATAGTATTTTTAGAAGTCAAATAAATCCAGCTCCTAGTTTTTTTTTCCTGGAAAGGGAGTGAGAGAGGACAAGCAAGTTAAGATTGATTGACGAAACTTGCGTGGATTTTATGACTCCGAATGGACGAATGACGAAACCAGTGAACCGAAACACACGTTGCCGGAAAGGCTGTTAAGGTTGAGGATGCTTAGTTCACTAGGACCCAGTTTGAGCGTGTTTTGTATCAGTCGATTCAGGCGATGCGGAATATTTTCTGCAACGTTCGAAGCAAGGAGTGGAGGAAATACAGACGTTGTTTTGTTTGCTTGTTTCGCAAAAAATTGGATAATTCACTAAATTCAGCATTTTAGAAGAAATTTTTCTCTTATTTCTCTCTGATTGTTGCAAGTCTTATTAACTTCTCTCTGCTTCTAAAGTCCTTTATGCATTCAACGAAACAACAAGTAGTCGACCAAAGACTTTCTTCTTTCCAGTTGCATTTATGTCACACTAATTATACTCAATATTTTTCGTTGCATAGTTTTCACTTGGCAACAACACAAATGTATTGAAAATTCACCATTCCTATCCAACGATTGTATAATTCTATTACCACCATGTAAACGACAGGCACAAGTCTCCAAGGATTGTATCAATTTTCTGCGTTATTAACTAACAAATTTTCAGCTTCTGGAAATATTGCTGCTGCTGGCTTGGGTCACAATGCCAGCAAATCATGGAAAAAAATTGCAAATTTTCTTCGAGAGGAAAAATTGGCTTTGAATATTCTCACCATCTGCTGCCATCAATTCTCATTGGTCGTATCTTTCATTGGCAACATCGTCGTCACCAAATTCATCAAGAGTTTCCTCGCTGAACCTCAACGACTTTCGTTGTTTGCAGAATTACAAACTTTCCTTGTTGATTGACTTGGAGCCGTTTACTTCTCGTGCACCCCATTCGGGAAAGTTTGTCAAAGTGACTAAGGAAAAATGAATTAATTGCAAATTCCCCGTCTTGATATAATTAGGTCGTGACGGCAAAAAGTAAAAATAAAGTTGCCAACGGTATCCTAATTAAGAAGGTGAAAATTAAACAGAATAAAGTTGTCTGATGTGTGCAGCCCCTTCAGTTGGAAAGTTTGCGTATCGAAAGGGGGTAGGGGGTGGAGGATGCCAATTCAAAGGAAGGTCAAGAGTTATTTAATGAATTCCGTTTGTGCGTGAACGAACTGTGAAACGAGTGCTTTTGCAGATTGCTCCATGCATGTAGTACTTCACTCTCGTATTTTCCAGAAGGAGGCTCCTGGCTGGCATTTGACCAAGTGCTGATCTACATTTGCTGGTTTGCAGCTAGAGCACCGAAAAACGCTCTCATTTTAGGGATTCTTACCCTCCGGAATTCCTCTCTTATTCCACATTTCTTTTCACTCTATTCAAATACGTGTCCTAGGTTGTTTCGCATAGAGTGCATGCCAATTCTGTATTCATTTTCCGATATAATGTAATTAAAATCCTAGACATGAAGTGAAATGAAATAAAATACAGGAGGATTCCCTGGGAGTTTCGCATTTCAGAAAGACATTCGCTTCAGCTCAAATTACATTCTTTCTTTAAACAACGACAAGAAACCAAAGGAAGCAAGCAACAAAAGCCACGAAGTGAGTATGCATGAAGTCCTCCATGTTGGCTGTAGAAATGTGTTCATGAAAATTATTTTACTACGAAGTCTGCTCTATTCATCTAAGTAAAAGCTTCAAGGAGGATACGAGGATTATCCTATTTTATGATATAATAAAAACACTTTTCACGAACGAGGTAATGCAAGAAGATGTTAAGGATTCTAGAATGTTCTTAAAGCGGAACGGTGTACACGACCTGCACGATGACGAACCAAACTGAAAGGACTTTTTCATTGATATGAGCATAGTAAAGTGAGGTTGCTTGCGACAACAACTTTGCAAAGCAAATTGAATCATAAAGTTAACGTGATTGGACCGCCCGGTGTACTTACGGATGGGTCTGAAAAAGTAGTATCTGTCAAGATACCTATCTCTATGTAGTGCTTGGTAAATTGGTGTTCTTTCAGGTATCAACAAACCTTATGCAGACAAATATTGGATGTAAAATATGAAATCGTATGTGTACGCGTTATGTTCAAGCCAATATTAAATTCTGCTTCGAGGCTCAGACTGTGCAATGATAGTAAACAATACGAGTCATTTTCAAAGATCCGAATAATGTTATGAGAATGCTTTCTATATTTCCATTCCCTTTTTACCATTCGTATTCTTTATATTTAAACCTCGTTCATTGGAACGAAACCTGTCATAATTCTTCAGATTTTTCTTCAGGATAAAAATTTGAGTCACTGGTTTGAACGAACAATTTCTTTCAATAAACAAAAGAAAAAAGAGCTTTAGGGTTTCTCTCGTCACGTTAGGAAAGTCATCATTGAGCGGAATGAATCGATTGTAAATTGACTGTGTAATTGACAAAAAGGTTAGCTCCTTCGACGTAATCAGCTCGACGGTAGGTAAGCCAGTTGCAAGAGTAACAGCTCTCAGACGCCCTTACGAAAAACAAGATGCGACTTTCATATAAAAGACACCTACTTAAGACCACTTGGAACGTGGTCTTGAGAACACGGACTGCGTTGGAACACGGACTCTTGTAGTTATTACGTCCACCGGACAGTTCTGTCCGATAGTGTCACTTCTAGTTTCGATATGTACATGTTGGCTTGAAACACAAACGACTACCTGTCTTTAGCATGGCATTTACACATATATACACTCCTGAACAAATGGGACAAAGATTTCTCATGTCATTTTTGATCGAGACGGGATCGTGGAAGCATGGGTACCAATAAAGTTCATTTACGCCACTGTTTTTTGTACGCAAGGAAGAAATGCTACAGAAGTGTGTCGAAATTTAGTGAATGTTTTTGATGCAGAGACAGTTTATGATAGAACGCGCGAAAGATGGTTTGAAAAATTTGAAGAAAATTATTTCGACCTAAGTGTCAAGACACGCTGAGGACGGCCGTCTTTGATCGTTGATGACATTTTCAAGACTATGATAGAGCAAGATTTCTTCTAGACAACATTGGTGATTGCAGAATACCTGAATTCAACCCAACAAACCATTTCCGACGGAATTGGAAATTTCGACTCTTTTTCTATTTTTAAATTAAAAACTGTCTGTTCATTTCACTCCAATTTGCTTTTAATTATCCCAGCGACAAGGGGGTAAATTGAAACAGTAACTTCATCCCGATATCGATGGAAAGAACAACGGGTGGCCGGCACATTTCGATTTCATTTCGACATACTGGGATACTTCATCAACCCGAAATCAAATCTCTACCAAATTCGCTATACCAAATTCTACCTCCTAACTCTCTCGTTTTGGTACGACTCAAACCTAGAACTACGTCGATATCATCATTATCAAAAGAAATACATGCACCAAATTTGGAATGTGCGTTGTCTTCAATCATTTCATTTAAAGCTGAAATGCAGTTTTCATTATCAGAGATTTTGGATCTTATTTTACAGTCTGCTGAGTATCTCTTCGCAATCGGTAACAAGCAAAATGTTGAAGCTCGAAAAGATCTTATGGGAATTTGGTCTCATCTAAGGGGAACAATGGAACACAATGTTCGATATACGATAAACGATACCCAATACCTCAGCAAACTCTCGTTTTGCAAGACGTGAGGGGCCATTACCCATTTTGGTTTTTCAATGGTTGACTAAAATTCTCTCCAAAGCTGTCTTGGCGCGTCCAAAGTCGTATTTATCTAAATTTAGTTTATAATTTATATACCGGTTCTATATTTTTTATGCTTATATGGCTTCCATGTCCATCTTAGAATAACATGGCTCTTTTTCCCACTATATCATTTCTGAGTCGAATTTAACTGACGCAAGGTACAACGTTTTATTTAACCGGTTAAAAATGCAGCTTCTTCCATCCAGCTATTGCTTGATGCAGCAGACATCGTCCCAGGACATGATTTTTCAGAAATCGATCGGGACCGAACTGCCGCATATTTGTTCACTTTTAAAGGAGGTAGAGTTGTACCGATGGCTGGAACGCATGCTAGCAATGTACTTGATTACGACCTGTGCCATCAGAGACACGTTTAAGTGTTTTTCCCTTTTTTCTTATGGCTCTAAGGCGTGATGGATCACTTGCAAAACTGATCTCGTCTTCACCTTCTTCACCTATTTCGTAGGTATGATAAACCTTCTTCATGGTATTAGAAGAACCATACACTCTAAATGGACCCCACTAATGTGTTCTTGCCATTTGCAAGTGTTTGGCATTTTCAAGAGATTGAGGAGAACCTGCGCTTTAAGGCTAAATACAACCCATCACCAGAGCAACCATCTCAAAAGCTTATTTGAAGGTCGTTAATCTTGATAAATTCTTGAAGTAAATTTTTTCAGTTCTTCCTCGTCACAAGGGAATCCCATCTGTGAACGCGCAATCAGGTATCGAGGAAGACATTCCTCAACGTTCTTCGACAGCTCAGTTGAACGGCATACTCCACTTCTATTGATATCAGTCTTTTGACCTTAAAATAGTGATAGGAACATTATAGGCGGCTTGAGCTTCCCTGTATGTCTTGTTCCTAGTCATCAAATCAAACATGACTGCTTTTAAACTACCCCCTGCGTAAGGTGGAGGTGATTTTTGCCTGTGATACATCCTGGGCATCCTGTTATGGTTATATAAACCAACTGGCATTCAAATGTTTTCTAGCAATATTTTTCATAATGTCAACTTCAACCAATGATATGAGTATGGGATGGTGTGCCACATGCCCGAAAATTAAAATTACCGCCATCAATTATTTTTAGCTAAATTGTGTCAAATTATTATTTTACATCAAGTAAGCAATAAGAGAAGGCGGATATAAACTAAAAAAAAACAAGTAATTTAAATAAATTTAATCATTTTTATTACCAAATCTAAGGAACTAATTTCAATTCAGAAAAATCGTCAAAAGAACGGCACTCGTTAAAATTAATTAAAAATCTCCAAAAACATAAAAAAATCGAAAAAAAAACACTCTATAAATATAAAGAATACCAGGTCTTCTATGAATTGCACATTTGTAACTTACGGTATTATTGAGGTTCATCTTAAGAACTAAATTCCAAATAAGCGCAGACTTCACAGGAAAGAATTGTATTTTACAAAGATGGAAAGAGCTCAAGCTGGTTTCGAACACGCATCCCTGCCGCTTCTCGTCAGGTGCCAACTCACAGGCCGGGACGCATCGATTAGCATTACCAGCTTAGGTGGATGTCGACTGGTTATTTACTAGTTATGAATATTGCTCTACAGCTTTGAGCTACAGCTCCATCTTTCTAAAATATTAATTCACTTTCGTGATATTCGACAAAATTTGATCAGAACTTCCGCACCCATGAGTCTTCGCTGAGTTAGCTTAGCAAGGGTATAAATCACTTACAATGTTGTAAGTGAAAATGGAAAAATTGATCTACCAAAAACATCTGAAAAAGAATTGTATGTTCTAGACATATGGCTTTTCCACACCTTCGCATGAATATTTTGTTTTTCGATCATTGCCGCGAACACTTTGAAAGTAACGTCCCGTAATATTCTGGACATCTGGGCGCAATGGTTCATTGATTTGAGAAGAGATTCTCTGCCTTTTCCACTGCAACGTCCTCTAAATGCCAAAAGCATCTTATCAATTGTCATATATTCATGTGGTATGTACGCATCTTTGCAGCATCGTACAAAGTGGTCAAAGAGCGTTCTAATATGTGTCATGTTGTCGACTTTCTTTCGATCCTCCCTCGAAGATTAGTCATCAAAGCGAACGCAATTTTGTAATTTTCGTTGTCGTCATAAATATATCAACTCCTGTTGCATCTGTTCTCCATAAGTCTTTCATGCTTTATCGGCTTGATTTATTCAGACCAGCTATGTAAAGGAAGCCAATAAATGCATCAAGTTCAGTAGGTGTCGTTTCTTTCATGCTAACCAGATTTACTGGGCTTTCCAACTTGTCTGTCGTCTCAAGATTTCTCGAATATTTTCTCGGTAAAAAGAAATATTCCAACATTCCGTTTCAGTTTTTGCTTCTTTCGCGGATCCTTTAACTCCAAGACGCTCATAAACTACTAAACTACCACATGGTATATTTTCAAACCCAGTTCGCACATTTGTACGAGCTGCTTTTTTATGCCATAAGTGACCATCTTTAGATTTATATTGAGGCGCATGAACTTATCAGATGGGCGGCTTGTCAACAGAGCTGAAGGAGGAATACTATTCTCCGAATCCTAATCACTGCTGCTTTTCACTTCATCAGCATATACCTCCTGTTCTGTTTCAGATTCCAGATTGTGTTCGCTGTAATAATCAGTTCTGTCGAACTTGATTCATCCGAAGAATTTTCCAACCAATCGTTCAACGTATACTCAAGTCTTGCTTTACCACTTTCCTTACCCATGTTTGACAAAAATCTATAAACAAAACAAAAAATACTAAGCTAAGCAAATGATAAGCGCAATGCCAGCACCGCACCCACTGGGAAGACGGGAGCATCAGCCAGAAGGCTAAAAAGAAATGCGCAAAGGAAAGTTAAGCGTCAAAACACAATCGGGGAGAAGAGCTTCCCAACGAACCCTGGCACCAGCCAAAAAGCGGCGGCCAACCATGGGAAACTTAGGAAACTGGCTGCTGCTGCCAAGGAAGCTGTACCACCAACCGCAAAGGAAAAGGGTAAAACCGGACCTAAGCAGATGAGATCGGATGACAGCAACTAAGGCACTGGTAAAAAGGAACGGAGGGTAAGCCCCAAACCCCAAACTCTGGCGAGGAAGTCCTATCGGAACGCCGCAACCGATATACTAACGGTAGCGGTGAAAGACTACCTTAATGAAACTGGTAAGATCCAAGAGGATCAACTCGCGAAGCTACAAATCGCCCTGAAGAAGGACCTCTTGCAGCACCTACGCAGCAAACCAGAAAAAATTCCACCATTCAGAGGAATGAAATCGACAGCAGGCCATCTGACTGTAACCTGTAGCGACGAGCAGTCTCTAGAATATCTAAAGACTGCAGTTGCCAAGGTAAACACCACCCTGAATGAAGAGTTTAGAGTCGTCCCCATAAAGGGGGTACCACGGTTATGCACCGTCAAGGTATTTATACCTGAAACGGAGCAGACACCGCAGGAAGCCTTCGAGACGCTTAAACTACAAAATACGAGGTATGAAACGGAAAGGTGGCACGTCTTCGCGGAGAAAGAAGTCGCCAACAAAGGCATGGTCCTGGTACTGGGCATGCGAAAGGAAGACGTCAGCACTCTAAGGGACAAAAACGGACGACTGAGTTTTGGCTTCACCCAGGTGACTGCCAAGGCAAAGGCGACCGGAGCAAAAGCGAAAAATCAATACGGGTGACCCAAGCAAATCTGCACCACAGCAGGGCGGCAACAGCCAACCTACTTAAACATCTAGCAGATGGGAACACCGATATAGCACTGATACAAGAGCCTTGCCAACCTAACGGAAAGATAATTGGAATCAGTGCAAAACAATTCAAAATCTTTGCCACAAGTGGGGTAAATAAAATCCGTAGCTGCATTATATGTCGGAAGGAAATCAATTTAATTTTTCTACCGCAGTTCAACAACATGGACCTTACATCAGCAGTGTTCAACGGAAGGGACGGGCCGGTAACGCTGACCTCGGCATACCTACCGTTTGACGCTCTGATGCCGACAACCGAATTCCACACCTTATTGGAGCATATACGAGGAAAGCGGGCCATCATCGAATGCGATGCAAACGCGTAACATTAACTCTGGGGAAGCACTAAGTGCAACGAAAGAGCTGAGCAGTTAGTCAATTACTTAATAACTACTAACCTCAACTTAGCAAATAAGTTTAACACACCGACCTTAATAACGAAAAACAGAGCGGAAGTGATTGACGTCACTCTAATCACAACAGAGGCATTGGCTGACCTGCACGACTGGAGAGTATGTGACTCACCTAGCCTGTCGGACAAGCACTGGATCACCTTTCAAGCGAGAAGATGCGAGAAGACACCATTGGTCTTCTGCAATTTTAGGAAAGCAGATTGGGACGGCCACACCAACGCTACTAAAAGATGTATAGGTTCACACGAGGCGAATCCATTG
The DNA here is from genome assembly GCA_954870665.1 of Stratiomys singularior. NCBI lineage: Eukaryota > Metazoa > Arthropoda > Insecta > Diptera > Stratiomyidae > Stratiomys > Stratiomys singularior. The sequence continues at coordinate 124,183,470 of OX940878.1, read as the reverse complement.
AGAAGTCGAAAAGACATCGACAATGAAGTGCGATACATCACTAGTATACTAGTCGATAGTTTCAGTGAAATGTGTCCAACCACTCCCGTCAAACAAAAACAGGTAAGCTGGTGGAACAAAGAACTGAAAGAGATCAGAAAAAATACTCACAGATTATTCAGAATAGCTCGCCTCACAAACCGAGATACGAATTGGCAGGACTATAAGCAAAATCTGAAAATTTTTAATACAGCTGTAAGAAGAGAGAAAAGGAAATCCTGGAATCATTTTGCAGCAATATTGAGGGAGGAAACAAGACATCTAGGCTAAGCAGGGCTCTGAAAAGAGAACCACATGTGGACACGATGCTCCGTGGACGGATCGTGGACAACAAATAGCATAGAACATCTCAAGCGACTACCCAACAGTATTGAGGCCAATAACCACCCACGGGTGGTTTTGGTTGGGTATTGGTTTGGTGGCAGGCATTACAAAAGAAAACCATTGCAAAAAGCTAGAGAAGATCCAGCGAATGGCTTGTCTTGGCATCATAGGTGCGATTAGGACTACGCAAACTGCTGCAATGGAGATAATGCTCAATCTCATGCCACTCGACAAATTCATCTTCAGAGAGGCATCACTTGCAAGCATCAAATGTACATTATCTAACCACACTCAAACGTGGCACGTATGCATTTTGAAAAAAATGGAGAGAATGGCCCCGTCAAGTAAAAGGGAGCTGGATAGGATTCAACCAATATTGGACACAACAATTCCATACAAGATCAGCATTCCGAGCATAGAAGCGTGGAAAACGGTGCAGGATTTCACATCTGGAAGTGAAATTATGATCTTCACCGATGGTTCCAAAACGGATGAGGGAAGCGGCGCCGGAATCTTTTTCTCAGATCACCCGCAACTCAACCGAAGTTATAAACTGGAAAACCACACCACAGTTTTCCAGTCAGAAGTGTTTGCAATAAAAGAGGCTATAGAAGCGGCAACAAACAACTTGCCTCTCACCGCGTAGTTTCACAACTGGTGCAGGAGAGTAGGCAGGCTCTTAAAACCGCAACAACCCAAGTAAATGTAAAACTGACATGGGTCCCTGGACACAGCGGTGTAGAGGAAAACGAAAGAGCGGATGAGCTAGCGAGAGCAGGATCAGCCGACCAAAACGCCACTAGAATAGACACAATTAAAGTTCCACTAGCAACGGTAAAAAGGGAACTAGACGAAAATCTCTGGAAAGAGACAGATACGGCTTAGAATGACGGAAATGACAGTAGGATAAGCCGAGCTCTTTGGCCTCACCCTAATCAAATGAGGACAAAACAACTCCTACGAAAAAACCGAAATGGCGTTAGAACATTGGTGGCAGTATTAACGGGCCATAATCTTCTAGGTCAACACGCCAAACGAATAGGAATCCGAACGGATGACACCTGCCAAGCTTACGGCGAGAAGTAGGAAAGTGCAGAACACTTCCTCCTAGATCGCCCGAGTCTGGCCAGTAAACGCCTTACTTGGCTGAGGTGTACTGGCGTAACAAAATTGGAACGCTTGGCGACCACAGAACTGGGGGAACACCTTGGCTTCTGTAGGACGACAGGATGGACCATCTGCAAACAATAGTACTACACATGGGGAGCTAAGGGCCGATTTCCGGCCTATGCTGATTTCCAAAAAGTGGACGCCAGTACAATAACAAATAACAAAAGCTAAGCAAAAATAAATACCAGGTGATTTTGTTGCGAAACGCAAACACGAGCTGTATGTTGGGATGTGACATACCCTAGGAACCTGTTCATGCGTGTATCTCGATCGCTGGCAGATGCAAGACTGCGGTCACGCTACTATCCCATCAGTACAACTCCAGCGTCAACTGCACGAAGTCTCTAAAATATCACATTGGAAAATAAGAACAAACTACGCGGAAAACAACAGATAGGGTATCTCATACCCCACCACACTCCCATCGGGTTAAAGTCTTTCGGGATCACCACGAGCGCAGTTATGTCGTTTGTTTCCATTCACCCCACCTGAACCTATGTACTTACGCAATGACCTGGCTGTGTTGGAGATTGCCTGTGGTAAAAACAAGGATATATCAACTTTGTCAGCCATTGAACCAAAAGAGTTTCAAAAGAAATTTTTGATATAGGAATAGTAGTAACAGTACTAGTTATTATTGTTTTAATAACGTCATAGATCGCGTTGGAAATAAGAAAGTGTGCAGGACAAGGATTCATCGCAGACCCTCAACTGTAGATCAATATGGTTTATAGTTTCCTTTACTCCTATCACTTGTAATTATAATGAGGCAAATAATATCACACGAAAGTTGGCTTTATATGGATCCCGCCAAATCATTGAGTTCGATAACAAGGGCTCTGGATACCTGTGAAGGATAGTATGAAAGTTTACCTGATATTTACCATCACTTGCATCTTTAAAACTTTAAGGCTTTACTCTGTATAAGAGTGACGTTGCCTCCAGTGGAATTGGACTTGGAATATCCATATCCAGACGAGCATATGTGAGTATATCATTCCATATGATATCTATCATACAGAATTTTTAACGGCTTTTTATATTAATTTAATTAAAACCTTTCCATCGAAAGACGTGCTGCTTTATGGAAAATGGAAGCCTACCCATTTGGTAATTTTCCAACTGAAATCTGTGCTGCGTTTCCAATATTCAGCACCATCAATCAAAGCAAAATAAAGTATTGTTGTTTTAATGCCCACATCCACCCCGGCATCCAACAATAATATGATCATGTAAAGGTAAAATGAGAGTTGCTCACTCAAAGGACAAAATAAACTCGCACACAAAGAATTGTTGGATACATTTCATTTCATATAGCCGGCAGCAATAGTGACACGATTCAGGCTTATATTTATTTGTTACGGAGAAATATAAAAGATTGGAATTGAAAAAGTCGATGCAAATCCACCATAAAAGTGCAATATAACACTTCCGTTACTGCTTGCATTCAAACACACACAAAGCTTTATTCTCACTGATATATTAACTTTTATTTGGCTTTTTTGGTTTCCTGAACGATGTGTCGTGTGAAGCATTTTATTGGATTTTCACAATAGCAATAAAGAATTCGAATACATTATGCATGTGCAATATTCCTGGTATTTCCGATCAAACAACGCGAATATTTTAATGGCGGCCATTGGCATCGAACGTTACGCGTCCTCGCCAGCTACTGTATACGATTACTCTCGCAATAGAATAGTTTACGTTTACTTTGCGGAGGATGAGGAAAAACAGGAAAATATTTATGTCTGGCTGTGTCAAGTGCATTGACTGATTTTTTGATGATGCTGTTCTTTTGTCACTTTGATTTTAACGATGTCAAACAAACGATGTTCGTCATTTTTAATGGCTTGTGTTGGCTTGAAAGGACGTTGGATTTTTGCATATTTCCTTTTTATAGAATCCTGGCTATGTTAGATGGCGGCTTTATTGGACTCAACCATCTCATCAACCCAGTTGCAAATCATATGTACTGTGCTCCGTAAAAACGCAAGCAGTAACGTTTTAATCCTTGTGCCGCGAACAAAATAATCCTATAAAGTTCAAAGCCAGTCGTAAAAAAACCAATTTTCACACTGCACTCGGTAATACCCACATTAGGCTACAATAAGTGCTTCAGTTATGAACATTTAACTAACTTATGACCACCATTACACCAGATAATGTCGAAACGGAGTTTGGAAAATCTTCGCCCAGGGAATTATTTCAAGTTTTAACATTTGTGCCGTGGAGATAAGCGCCACCGTACTGTTTGTTGTCTGGAGGATGTTGGGGCTATATTTTACGAAAAATCGCCTTATTAGGCTTAAACAATGTTCACGCAATATCCATCGAAAAATGAAACGCTTGCGGAGGATAAGCATGTTTGGGGCGATATTAAATATTGTAAGACGTTGTTTACAAATTGAATACAATGAGGCAAATGAGTTCTAAGGAATTTGATATTCATTTTAAGTTGCATGCTAGGGAAAATTGAAACTCATCTATGTATATTCAATCAAAATGAAGTTAGATATTGCTGTGCTATAATATAGTCTGTAATGCCATTCATAATTTATTATTTATTTCAATATGCAGGCGGTCGAATCGAATATGGGGTCTTTCCTGTACTTATAACCACTGTTGCGAAGCCAGACTGGCGGATTTAAACATAGGGATACAATGGGCATAAGCTACTTTTCCAACCCAAAAACACCCCTTCCATGGTGGTAAAAATTTCTATCTCAGCTGCTTGATCCCGCTCTAGCCGCCAGAAAAGCGTTTGAACCGGGGTCTAAAAACTTACTACAATGTGTTTCAACATTTCTTTCCCTTACTCACAGACGCGTTATTTGGATGGTTTGTAAAGGTAAGATCAACAGCCTCAATTTATCCTTCAGTTATCTCTTCTGTAAACAAAAACAAGTTCAGGCTCAAGTACTTTAACCTGCTGAGGTTGCTGGTTAGCTAGTTCGTCCACTCAATTGGTTCCTTTAATATCTCTGTTCCCAATAACCAACATTAATTTCACGTTCGTACCATCCCATAAGCTACAGTATTGAGTGACTGTTTGTAGTCCAGCCCTAGTTGTGAGGCTTCACATTTGAAGGGATGCGGCTTCAATGCTGAGTATTTATTTAACAAAAAACTATTACCCATTGTTCCAATTATTGGTTACCAATATGAGGTATTGCGATTACCCCATATTCTTCATTGTCATTTCAGTGAAATTATTGACCAACATAGCATCCTAAACCAAGCTTATCTAGTGCCCTAGTTTGCAGCTCGATTTGAGTCGTTAATATTCATATAAGCAAGCTCAGATTCGATTGCTCTCATCCGTTTTAAATCCGACGGAATAGATTATAAATTTATTGCCTTAAGTAAAGTTCTTCGATGTTTATCACCTTTTTTTTTACTCCCAGTTTGGATATCACTTCCAGCCTACTTGAAGCGGTCCGTCATCGGCATAGATTCGAAAATCTTGAGGTGAATCAATTGGGTATGGTTCTTCGCCCCGTTCGGAGTTTCAACTCGAAAATCTCTGGAGATGCCCAACCCTTAGGTCAGGATGTGTTAACCAGGAACATCATGTCAGGCATTAATTCAATTGTCTCCTTTGATCGACCTTAGAGCATCGTTTATTCACTGGATACGTTCAAGTGGTTTTATCAACCTGTGACATCACACTATCGTTCCCAAAGTAACTACTGGTTGAATCTTTGCAGTGTGTAAACTAAATGTGCAGTTTTGGGAGTTGATACGTGTGTCGTGGCTATGACGCTTACCACGATACAACGCTGTGGACAAATCGTGTTTATTGATATATTACTTGTAAAAATAAGTTTTGATGGATTTGCATGAGGTGGCTTAAATATTGGACTCTTTTGTGACTTATATATTCATATTAAAACGTCACCATTCTTCTCTCATAGTATGTTTCATTTCGTTGAAGTGTACACAACACACACTTTTTGTCCTTCAACTGTGTCAACTTTTGTGCCAACGAAACAACATTTGCGGGAACTTGAAGAAAAAGTGCACCTTGAAGAAAAGTGCAGCTGAAGAACATCGACTGCTATGTGAAGCAAATGGAGAGCAAAGTCTATTATTAAAACAATGTCAGCATTGGTTCGGACGCCAAAGTGTTTCGTATAGTATAAACTAGCTGCACTTTTGACATGTTCTCATCGACCAGTTTACTACTTTTCAGAACACATCAAAACTTGCAACTAAGGAACCCGTTAGATTTTTTATATTTTACCATGTGCTTGTATGTGACAGGCGTTAGCATATCAGATTGACGCAATTCGTCTTGCATTCGTTTTATAAAACATCAATAAAAAATTGGAATTATATAACTGTCCGAACTAAATTATGTCCGGAGACTGAACTCAAGGGTGGGTATAATAAAATAAAGGGATGAATTGTTTGATTTAGTTTTTATTTTTGGTTCATTAATGACATTTGATAAAATATACTTTTTCTTAGCAACTTTTTGATCTTATAACTGGCAAAATTTTTACATGTCCCTTCTTGCGTGCCCCCGCGTGAATTTTTTATGAGATGATTGTTAAATTTGTCTTGTGCTAATCAGTAAAAAAAATATTGTAAATTATTTGCACGATTTTTTTTTTTGTAATTATGCAGTTGTCAAACTCGTTTATTCAATAAGCGAATTTTTCGATTACTTAAAAGCCCAGAAAGTAAATCGAAATGAGGAGCTATTTCATTTTGTGATGTCGGGACAAGATACATCTGGTGTAACGAAGCAATCTTCAGGAGAGATTAAAGTAATTATCTCCAGATAGGCTTCAAACATATCTGTGGTGGGATAGTGTTACAGGTCGACTCCTCTCCTCAGTGAACTTGCTAGCCGACACGACGCAACCCTGTTTTGTTGGTGTTTTTGCGAAGGAAATAATTTAACGGTGGGTTATTGCTCATCCCGCGAGCTGTTCTTCACGAAAGAAATGTTATTATTATTGACAAATTATTAATCAAATTTATAATGATATAAATACGAAATAGGCTGTTCTCTATTAAAGAAAAAATATTGTTATTATTAATGAATTGTATGTATTTATAATTAAGGCACAATAAGCATGATAGTGGTAAGAAGCCAAAGTATATTAATAATCGCGACGACGGACAAGAAGAAAACCTGCGATTGGCACCCGACGGTACAGTGTGCATACAGTGGCGGTACAGTGCGCCAAGACCAACGAAGGCGAGGCGGAGTCTGGGAAACCAGCAGCGATATTTCGCCAGCCAATCGAGCAATTGTGGGAAAATTTTGTTCCGTTTCAACCACCGCAGCAACAACATCGCCGTAAAAGCTCTGGGAAGGGTTTGCGGCTACACTAAGTGCGGGGTACGGAACCCGGGAGTTTTACCCTGGCGGGCGATCACCTCACCGGGCAATCACCTTAGCGGGCATTAATCTTAGCGGGCGACCGTTGGGCGAAAGGAATAAAAGCCCGACGAGCCAGAGCTGAGGCCTCTTTTTGGATCCCATCCATCGAAGAGGACGAGCGTCAAGCACATCATCAGAGTTAAAAGCCTAGGAGGGAAGAACCTCGTACGAGCCGGTGCAGTGTCAAGCACAGCGTAAGCGCGAAAAGCCTAGGAGTGAATAACCTCGTACGAGCCGGAGCTGCGGCTGTCTTTTTTTGATCACATCCATAGGGGAGGACGAGCGTCAAGCCCATCGTCACAGTGAAGAGCCAAGGAGTGAGGAACACCGTCCAACGAGCCATCGCATCCGAACACAAGTCGTCTGGGGGGCACCCGCCGTACTTATTGTAAGTAGGTAATAGGATTATTATTCAATAGGCAATAAGTTAAATAGTTTAAACATTAAATTCGATAAATTATAATAATATGGTAATAAATAATAAATCTATAAATTAGTTAATAGATAATAAATTGAATATTAAATCACAATTTAGAATTTTTAAAATTTTATCAAAACTTATTTAGGCTATAGGTGTGAACAGCTCGCGACATTGGGCTCGTGGCATATTCATCGCAAGAGAATCGTTTACAGCGAGCTGGTGGCAAAGCATCTACCAGAGGTTGCAAGTGTCCGGCTTCCGAGAACAGCCCATCTCCTCTAAGGGCTGGGGGTCGCTTATTGGGGTAGAGGAGTGGCGCCTACGCCCGTCTCCAACGGAGCTTCCGGGACCCCAATAACCCCACGTTGGAGGTAGATTCCTTTAAGCCCTCTTGTCAGGCATTTGAACAGATTGCCAGGGGGTAATAATAGCTGTGGAAGGAAACGTCAGCGATCTATGGAAAAGAATTTAATGTAGGTAACAAGTGTTGTCAAGTGAATTAGACGAATTTAACAAAAATGGGCACCCACGCATGACCCGGAAGGCCTCATAAAGTTTTCGAAGATTCAAGTCTCAGATCAAAACGAAGAAAAGGCAACAGTATTGTTCGAAAGAGGACTGCCATTGAGATTGTAATTGCTGCTGAAGTTTGTACGTGATTGGCTGGGGAAAGAAATTTAACGCGATCTATCAGAAACGTGGCTAAAAATTCTACGGGTGCAAATGTGGGTCTATGCACTTCAATAAATTAGCCAAGATATTTGTTGAGCCAAAAAGCTTTCATGGTTCCAATAAATCATTTTTGATGGTTTGTAATATTATTTCATCTTCCTTTCCATATTTTCTAGAGGTGTTTCGTACGAAGCGACCAACAGAAATCGGCAAGCATCGCTTCTGACCATTTTCCATTATAGCTCATGTTTGTTGCGTGTGCAATAGGAATAGAAGGATATTTATTGCGTTATGAAGCAAAACAGTTTTCAAACAGATTTTGGACAAATCAATGAAAAGTAGGCATTCCTCCGGATCTTCAGGGAAACCCGTTTCTTGTAGAAGTTTTTTAGCATCATTGCGAAATACTAAATTATCCTCTTTGGTGAAGTACTCCATAAAATCTTCTGGTCTGTCACGAAAGTATGAGACTCTCGTCTTTTTGTTTAATAGATTCCATTGTTTCAACCTTAATCTAAGTAGTTAAGCCGTGCAATTTTGAGAGTACTCAGAGATCGCAGACGAGATCAATCACATCAGGTTGCGTAAAAAGATGAGGTTTTGTAGAGCCTGTGGCTAAACATTAAGAAGTAGAGAAGATACTTGATTGACTACATTAAAGATCAGAGACTCCTTCATAATGTCAATCATCATCGTTCACGATTTCGTTGCTGTTTAAACGCACGAGGTAAATTGTCATTGTTTCGAGGAATTGTTTTTTTTGCAGATGGAATGTCTGGGTAATGAATTTTACCCTTATTTTTTTCGAAAAACCTTTCGTCGTGGTCATGCAGAAATAACAATCGTTTTCATGGCTTTAAGGTTCACGCCAAATTATTGGTTTTGCGAATGGCATGGTCTTATGACTTCCTCTGAGCCAACATATTAAAATTCTTGAGCAATTGCTAGAACATGTTTTCGGGAGCCAATTTTTATCTCTTCCATCAACCGAAAATCCAAAGTATTGCTGAGAAGCACCTTTAACTAAATTTGGCAATCTGTTCCGTTGAGATTGTATAGTAAATTCACCATATACTTAGCAGAAAATGTCTGGGGAGTTCAGACAACTTCTTGACTTATTGTACCTAAAACAAAGAGAAATTTCTATTACTTCAGAACAATATTCTAGTTATGTGATTTTATTTTGTTTTTATAGATGAAAAGATAAACAAGGACAACATATTTTAGCTATAAGTATGAATAAAATAAAGTAAACAAGAAACAATCACGAGTCAAATTCTAAACGTACTGAGCGCTACGGTGACACATCGAGATCTGCGTAGGCGCGCACATTCGCGCTAAAACCACTTTAGCCGATATCTTTCTCCCTCTCTTTCTATCAGCGCGACCGGTTTTCGTAAGTATTGAGACGATCTGCACTGAATAGAGCAGCGTTAATGGACGTTAGACAAAAACCCGTAATTATGAGAAATTTTAAGGAATACTTTAAGAAATTTCTATATGTGATAGAAAACATGGAAAACAAGCATCGATTTAGCATATTAAGCTCTTCATATTTATCATATTTTTATTTAAAGGAGGATTTCGTTACTGAGCTCCTCCAGATATATATTTCGGTAGTAAGTTGCTCCCTTCATTTTCTGAAAATATAATACATAAAATATAAATAATTATAAATACATATAAAAAATATAAATAATTGACACTGAAGAAGGGAGCAACTGACTCCCGAAATATATGAGTCAAGAAAAACGGTATTTTGGATTTTTTTATTCATAAGTAAATAATTTTCTAGTTTTTTTTTAAAGTTTTCAATATAAATATATTGTTTATCATGATATTTATAATCTTAATAAAAAAACCAAAGTCCCGCCATCACACGAACTATACATTGAACCAATACTCGGCGTTTTATAATAAAAAAGGGCCACTTGACATCAGTTACAAAGAACGCGAAGGGATGCCAGTAAAGTTAAAAGACATGGAGTTGCAAGCATTCCTGGACCATGTTTATGGCGAGCTCAAGAAGAGTTTGCTGAAACCTTGGCGTAAGTCGACAAGCGATTTAAAACCGCCTCAAGGCCATGAATATGGTGAAGTTTTGGATTCCGCATGAACTCAAGCCAAGTGACAACGAACGCCGTTTTTCCGCGTGCAAACAACTGCTACCCAGGCAAAGTCGGTTACAGATTTAGTAACAAATAATGAGGGGAGACGAAAAGTAGATCCACTATGACAATCCAATGCGGGGAAGAAGGTGGGGTAAGCCCGACCAAGCTTCTACTTCACAGACAACATGGGTGAGATCAAATCGGAGTAAGCCACTTTGAGCTGCTCCAACTTAACGAAACTTTCACTGCAGAACGTTATCAACAAAAATTGATGCAATTGAGTTGAAAATTATAACTTAAGCGCACCCTATATGCCAAAAGACATGACAAAGTGATCTTTGAGCACCAAAAAGCTCAGCCACATGTTGCTTAATTGTCAAGAAAACTTCCGAAGCTGTGAACTGTGATATCCTTTCTCATCTGCCGTATTTGCTAGACATTGTTCCTTCGGACTACGACTTGCCCCTGCCAACAGCTCATTAGTAGCACTTTAATTTTTTCCAAGAAGTGAAAAATGTGGTCAACTCTTGGATCGCCTTAAAAGATAAGCAATTTTTCGAACGCCATATCTGTATGCTGTCTGAAAGAATGGCAATGGTAGTAGGAAGCGACACGCAATATTTTGAATGAAATACATCGTGTTTTCTCAAAAAAAAAAATTAAAATTAAAAAACTTAATTAAAAAACACCTTAAAAATTACTGTACACCAACTATTTTTGGACGCACCGCAATAGAAATTGTAAGCGTTCGATTTTCTGTTGTTCGATAAAGTGTCGCATCTTTCAAAGCCATGTCTTGGTTTGTCAAAGCAAAGAGTCGCTATGTGTAGTTTCTTGTTTTGTAATTTTTTGGAATTCAATATTCCACCAGGTTCTCCTCTTATGGTTGATGATAGTGGTTGAGAACACTTCTCTGAAGCTATTGATCTCTATATTTCACTCCCTTACTCTGCCTCCATTTTTGTGACATATTTCATAAGATTTATCGTCCTTGTTGGTTCCATGTGAACACACTCTTTAAATTTGTAAAAATAGATACTGCCATAGAAGGTGTATTTCATGGAACAGGTGGAGAAAGCTTTTAGCGTCCGGTGATAACATGTCAACATGCTACTGACGGTTGTGGCACTAATCGATACGAAAAACGTAACTGTATTTTTTTGTGCTTTAAGGACCTGATAAAATTTGTTAGTGAAGTTAATTTAAACAAAAATTTAACGTTGAGGCAAATAAAAAATGAAAAAAATTGGCTTTTCTGTGAATTCCTCTCTCATTTTGCCATTTCAGCCACCTCTGTAAGTATTCCGACGTCAGTGATGAAACTGGAGATCTGAAAAGGCTTAAAATCTCTTCACAAAAACAGCTTAAGAATTATGTGTAGCATATATGTATGAGCATCTACTATCCACCAAACACATAATGACATTCTTTGCATTCTTGACAATGTCCTTAAACTCTCTTTTCTTGCTCAAAATCATGTAAGAGGAAATTATCTTTTTAAAGTCTATAACTTTACTCCGTTTCTTCCCTTTTGTTCTGCAGAAGAAAAAATCTTATCACAGAATTTTACATTGAAAATTTGCATAATTTCCAGATAAAAATGTCAGGATGTGCCACTATCCTCTTTAGACTTGTAAGAAAGCTAAGCAACCGTAGGAGAAAAGTTTTTTTTTTATGCTATAAAGTACAACTGAGAGTTTATTAAGTTGAATAAGTTGTGAGCCTTATCATGAACAAAAAAAAATTAAGGTACGTTGATGCTTAAAGGAATTATTTAAATTGTTTTGTAATACTCCAGAAAATTTTGGAAACGTCCATTGGAAGCGTTCAACATTTTGATTAATTTTCATATAGGTGTTCCCAAGATATCTGAGCTTTGTTTAAATCACAGGAAAGAAATTTAATTTAGTGAATAAATAAAAAATTAAAATAATAAAAAAAATTAATCAGATCAATCATTATCAATCGAATTGAGATTGCTCCTTCATTTCATAGTTTTCGGTTTTAAAAGAATTCAGTTCAAGACTTGATGCAGAGAAAGTTTCTATGTCAATCTTGATTACATCAAATTCAGTATTCCATCTTAATACCATCAATTCCATCTCATGGTGCCTAATGAAAATTGAATAAATTACTCATAGTTTCATTTAGAAAATACAGTGTATGCGATATCGAATGTTATTTACGGCTTCGAACTTCATATCCCATAAATCATGAGATTAGTTCGGATGATGTCCAAGTACATGAGAGTACTGGCCTTTTGCGCATGGGTCCTCGCGTTCAAGTCCAAAAAACGGCACAGATCATTGAATTTGTGGCTCCTGTGTTGTCCACTAGTCTAGCCCCACTAGTCGTGCTACCTACCGTAAAGCTAGAAAATTGGCATATGTCATCTTTATGTACTTTGAGTTAAGGGGCGATTCTACTTTAGAACCCTATAAAAATGCTAATTTTTGCGATTTTTTTTTTGAGGAGTCATTTCATGGATCGTTATAAATCTTTCCGGCATTGAATAAATAAACTCTTAAACTTCACAAAAAAATTTTTTGTATTTTTATTTATAGGTCATTTATAGGTCCTATTTATATAGTCATGACGCATACATTCTTGACATGTCAAAAAAAAGGGGTGCACTCATCCATAAGATTTCTCAGCAACGGATAATGTGTAACACAAAATTCAAAAAGATTCTTAATTTGTATAATAACGGCTATGGTTGGTACTAGAATCATGAAGTTTTATGCAAGATCAACAAAATGGCGACTGTTTGAAATTTTTTTTCGAAAAAACCGATTTTTTACCGATATTTTGTTCAAAAAAATAGAAAAAATCAATACTTTGACACGATTCTAATAGCAATCATATGTTTGACAAATATGAGGTAGAATTTTCAGGTGGATCGGTTCATTAGTTTCTGAGAAAAGCTTTGGACAATATCGAAAAACATGATTTTGAGCAAAACGCGTTTGAAGTTTTTTTTTTATTGAAAATTTGTATAAAAATGATACTTACAGCTAATCGACACCTACGGGAAGCCAAGGCCCGAAATGGGCTGTAGCGCTACAACGACGACAGCTAATCAGCGACCACTGCTTCATACAGGATTTCTTCTGCTACGTTAAAAAAGACATAATGTTCCATTCTGGCATCTCTGCGGCTTGCTCTTGCTTTCTGAGAAGCTTCTGTGCTTCGGCGCTCGGCTTATGTAATGCGTGAGTCATCGCGCTGATTGACATAATGATGGGCGTTCGGGCCAATTTTTACATTCATGATGTCCAATATTTTCAATACAGAAGCAAATCCTTCATTATAAATGCATGCTGCTATTTTGGTTCCAATCTCAACAATCTTTGCACCAGAAAAAATGTGTTTTGGTGTTATAGGCCCCATGCACTGATTAAAACTTTCGTTATTATTTTGAGTGTTGCCGCCTAAGCATCTTTTTAATAAATCATCCTTCGTCAAATCGGTATAAATAGGCATAAAATTCAAATTCATAATTTCTTGTGCTTCTACATCTCAAGCAGGAGGATGCTTACATTTTCGGCTATTGGCTTTGACCTTTTGATATTTGCACCACGAATCGGACCCTAACGGACAGTAGGTATGCTGGGAATTTTCATCAGTCGAAATTGCCCAGATCTCCTTACGCATATGTTCAATTGAATTTTTGTTACGTATAACTGCTAATCCATAGTAGGTCGACAATTTCTTCATTACTTTGTTAGTTAATTTTGCAGTTTTTGGAAGATTTTTTTTTGTCACAATTTCTTTTCTCAGAACTTTTATTTTTTTTATCTGCTTCTTTTTGAGCAATTTCCAAAGCTTTTTTTATGCTGAGTACGAGCTTTTTTACTTTCCACTGCTCGTTTGTGCATTCTTTTTTTACGTGCAATACGCACTCTAACTTTTGCACAATAACATCTTCGCCATAAGGATGAACATCGAGTAGCATTTGAAAAGTCTTGAAGTCACCGTCACCAATATAAAATCCGTACCGGACTTGAAATTTTTCCGTAGATCGCATGAACATTTCGACTACACCATCCACTTCCATTTTACTGGCACTTCCCTCATGATTTGCTGGACATTCATCTTTATGGCCTTCGTACCAAACACTGCACTCAACTGTTTCTTCTTTATCTTTCCAATACTCACAAGCTTTGCAATAAGACGATCGTACAGTCACATCTATAACTTTTCCGCAATATTTTCCAATCATTGAAACGATGCCTACAAGAGAACTGAATCCTCATTTCGCCCAAGAACTATCGCCAGAAACTGATAAAATATCTTGAGTACCTCCTTTTTCGACATTTAAAGATTTTTCTTCATAGACAGCTTTGCGAGTGTTCGATTATGTCATAATATGTTTTGATATTAAATCGGTTTCCTAAATCCATTAAACCACAGAACAATTGTAAACCATGTATTCCTATACCAATTAATCTCATTACAAAAACAAATGGGCGGTTCACTTCATAGCCATTGCCAATCATCGGGCACGAGTCTACATATCTTTCTCCGCAATTCTCACAGTTGACACACACTTTAAATCCTAAACCTCGTTGCCCATATTGAGAAAAAGGTATATTTCCGTCACATTCTTTACACTTAACAAACGTTTTTAACACAGAAAACACTAAAAAAAGTTTACAATACAGTAACTTGACGTCTGATCAATGTTTACGTCTAATGAGGGATTACTCGATTTTCTAATTTTTTCGGCTAACTTGCTCGTATAATTTGTTAGTGTTTCGTCAGAATATCTATTGCCTCGAAATTTTCTTTTTTTAGGTCTAGTTGTACCACTGGCTTCTCGAGATCCTTTTCTTTCCATTTTTATACAAAAAAAATCGTTCAAGATAGATACTTTTACTACGGCATGCGAAGTAAGACTAAGCGTACAAATAAGAGTTCAGGGACAACTTTTTCTTTCAAAAATCAATGTAATATACTAAGAGGAAACTAATATATCTATATTTATCTATCATAACAACAGCTGCGAGTTTATACATAGCCAAAAATCGACGGGAGGGGTTGAGCGGTTGAACGACCTACACGCCTCAAAATGAACTAAGACGCGCTCGAGTAAAATGATGAAATAGAATGCTCGAATCATTCTGAAATTTTAATACGATATTCTTGAGATCATATACTTTCAAAAAACGTAAAAACGTAGCCCCTTAATTTATTCTGCATTTTTATTTTCTGCATTAAGTTTCACTAGTTTTGAAAAAGATTGATAAAAAGTGGTAGACTGAGAGATAAATATGAGGCTGTCTAGATGGGGACTACTTCCTAGTGCCTATCCAAATTAGTCTCTAATGTATGCTGTGAGCATAACGTGAGTATAACATCGCATCCCAAGCGATACGTATACATATTCAGTATTTATATATATATATATATATATATATATATATATATATATATATATATATATATATATATATATATATATATATATATATATATATTTATATATATATATATATAAATAACATACTATATATATATAACATATATATAACTAACATACAGTAATAAAATGGACTCCAATGTTTATCCTTTCTGTATATATATATATATATATATATATATATATATATATATATATATATATGTGTATATATATATATATTTTTTGTATATATATATATATATATATATATATATACAGAAAGGATAAACATTGGAGTCCATTTTATTACTGTATGGATCAATCATAGGTGGTGTCTTACCATAAAATTCGGATGCATTGCTCGTGAAAGGAAGCATAGTACAGTCTCACCACTGTCGAATGGTATTGAGCTACTTTAAATTTTAGAGACCATAAAATGCTAGCTAATGCGCGCACCACCATAGCCAATATTGTCTGCTCATCACAGCTAGCTCACATCAAAGGGAAAAAGAATAGCTACTAAAATAGGGCAAAATCAGAATAGGGTGGGTTATTTGTCGGATACAGCGAACTGCAATTCCTCTCCTGTGTTTCAATGCCTTGGATACGGGCATGCCGCACATGCATGTAATTAAACTGATAGAAGCTCATTGTGCTGCTATTTCAGTGATACACTGCTGCTAAGCTCTGCTGCCGACTGCTGCTAAGCTCACAATAAAGTATCCTGATGAATCCGGTACAGCCATCTGAGTTTGAAACAGTACTCACTTCCTAGTGCAGGGTTCGAGACGAGCAGATGATTTCCTTTGGGTTCAATTTTCTCTAACTACTCTCTTCAGTATGTACCTAACATCAAACGAATCGTTGTCATCCTTTCAATTTATTCTCAATGCTTTGGAGGACGCTGTTCCGAGTGAATTCAATGACTCGAGTGACTGTTTCAATGACTGGAGAAATCGAATGCGGCATGCCTGAATCAGATGCTCAGGGCAAACGGATCCTGGACATGGTAGCCAGAACTGAGCTCGTCGTATTGAACGCAGGCTAAACCCCTATTTTCCGACAATGGGGTTGCGTTGAAAGCATATCTGATGTAATATTCGCTTTGGAGCCAGATTCGGCCAGCGATTAACAGTACATAGCGCTGAAGATCCAAGGTAGTGCTTTCTGAAGGCGCTCAGTTTTCTGTGCCCCGGTGGAATACTGGGAAAACAGATACTGGAAAGTTTGTCAAAGCATTGATGGCACGATTACCGCTGACAGAAGCTAAGCTTAGGCACGGACAACCAACGACAACCTGCGTTTGAGGTCTTTCATGTTGCTACGACGGCCCCGGGCGTGGCAAGCCGCCAGTATACTGGTTGACACCTGAAATTGCCGAAAAACGAAGGAAGTGTCACAAAGTACGAAGAGAGGCCCAACGGACATGGACCTAAGAAGAAGCATGTTCCCGATAAGCAGCTAATAAGTCAGCTATAAAATGTCTCCGCAGAATTACTAACAGCAGCAAGGCCACCCGCTGGTAAAACATCGTGGGCGGCTCCACTATCTATGCAATCGGAGAAGTAGTGAGCACGGTCCATCGGGAGGAGGAACACAAAATCCCACCACGACGGGTCGTTCTGCTCGTTACTCTCGATGTTCGAAGTACATTTTACTCCGTATATTCTGGAAGCGCTTGAATACCGTTTTCAAGTACCAGTATATCTGATGCGTTTTCTGAGGGACTATCTGAAAGACCACAGCCTTCTTTACGATTCAAAGAAAGCTAGCCGAGGACGGTACTTACCTCACGTGTCCAAACTTTTCATTGTTTTTGAAGCGCTCATCGAATCGAAATCAGCAGTGGAATACCTATGCGTCCTGATAGACTCGTTGAGTTGAAATGAGTTTTTCCGAAACAAATCAGAGCAAAGCAGTGCAGCGCGTTTAATGGCACTCACTGGATTAATGGCCAAAATCAAGGAGACGAGTCCTCCTGAGCGCTGACTTAACTATATGGGTCAGATCTATAGAGCACCGTTTTCAGCACGGAGTTACATCGATAGCACTGTTGACACGAGGAACGCTGCGAATTGCATACGAATATCGAACAGCTCCCGGAACGGCAGTGCTAGGTATCGCAGGGGTCAGGCTCGTCGCCCCTCTTGCGAGAAAGGGCAGCAATATTTATCTGCGCAGTAAGGGAAACAGTGGTAGAGAGGTCACCAGGAAAGAATGAAAACGCTCAAGAAGACAACAATCTTGGAACAAGACACAAAGGGAAGGTGGACTACACGCCTGATCTCCTACCTGAGGCCGTGGCTCATTCGAACGCATGTTGAAACTGATTTCTACTTGATCCAGCTCTTAAGCAGGCATGAATGTTGTCGGTCTTACCTGCACAATATTGACAGGTAATGGTCACCTAAGTGCTTGCTTTGGGCAGGAGAGCTGGATGACACGTTTTTTTTGCAAAAGGGCAAGTTAACAGTACTTTGACCTCTTGAGTGAAATTGAGAACTCTGTCTGGAAACAATCGTCGGGAAAATGCTCAAAACGGTTTACAAATGGAATTAATTGGCACAATATGCTCGGGCAGTGTTAAAACTGAAATACGCTATTGTGGTGCGTTGTGAGGCGACTGGGATGGACGGATTTCGCCTCAGCGGGTCCTTCGCTGTCCTTTTCGCTGGAGATTCTGGAGATGGGAAAAGATTCCCGCAATCGAAAGGCGCCTCTCGATGTAGGAGCTCGAGGCATAATCCGAAGTAATGTGTCCAACGGTTCCAGGCAAGGATCTCACGTTGACAGGGTAGGTGTTTAGTGGATACTCAAGAAGTATTGCTCGTCTGGGAGTCCCATTTTCAATTCGAAAACAACCATCACCTCCCTACCACAAAAAAATCACTTGCTAGTCAGGAGTAATAAAGAAACCCGTTTCCATTCAATCCCTAGAAAGTAGAAGATGTTGAAGATGGACGCAAAGTGACCCTACAGAAAGCAATGAAAGCTGCTAAGAAACACTGGTCGAGCCGTTGCAAGACAACACTGGTGTTAAACATACTGTTCGACCTTTTAACATTTGCCAAACCTCCTGCAACGTCCTTATGGTGTTTGTTTGTATTTCCATAGAACCACTTCTAAGTTTTGACTTCGACAGTTTTCAAGTCTGAAATCGGATCCGGAAGATCGAGTGGGGAAATTTTCCAAAAAAAAAAAATTGAGAAGCGTAAAATTTTTCAAAATTTCAATATTTTGTTTTTGGAATTTTCAGTCAAGTTAATATGACTATTAGAAGTTGCTCTTATTGGAGTGCAACACGTTACATTTTAGATAAGATAATAATGAGACTTTTTCAAAATATTTTGCAAGGCTACAGGTATACTGCTCAATTTGTTAGTTTGTTCGATTCAAATGAGTATTTTTTAGTATAACAAAGTCTTTAAAAGTCTACTTGAGTACCACATAGTTTATTACGAAGTCATATTTTGTTACGAAGTGTGATTATTTGAAGTCTGAATGTCTATGTCTGAAGTTTGCATCGTTGCAAAAACAACGGTTTTCGATTTCTTTTTTATTTTTTTATTCTTCTTTGGATAATTTGTCTTATAATTTAGGAGTAACATTCGCATTTCCGACATCTTTGCACTCTACCAGGTTTTCATTACAGTTCCATCACCTGCCAACAACAAATTGTGAAAAATTTTGACAGCGTTGCGTTTTTTTGCAAATGTCAGACACCTTTCCATTTGCGGGAATGAATAATGGTCAAAAGCCAACTGAAATAATGCTGTAATCGCTTCTGTTGATTGCAGGTGACACAATATTGTTACTTTGATTTTTTCTTTGATATTACATTTTAAAACTGTATATTCCTAGATTGTATGAAAGGATTTTTATCAGCCAAACGAGTAATGAAAACTACAAGTAAGTTTAAACAAGCAAGAAGTGACAAGAGGGTGATTGTCATTCGAAATTTTAGATGGACGTCGACATTAGGTAGTTTTGCGAATAAAAGGGCAAAATATTCTCAGAGAAGAGTGGGAGAGGACATCACCCAAGAGATAACTCATCAATTAGATGCTTAAAAGATTTCAAACAGTGATAAAGAGCAGAGGATATCCTACAAGTTATTGATTAGCTTCAGGACTGTAGTTATGAGTATCAGTCATTTGGAAACGTTTACCACGAGTTAAAACAAACTTTTTCTGCCCTGATTTCGTATATTTTTTGTGGAATACGTAACGATTCCGATGTGTAGGCGACATTGAACAAAAAAAAATATATATATATATATATATATATATACATGTATATATATAAGTATATATATATATATCTATATATGTAAATAAATGAATAAATAAATAAAATAACAAATAATTTTGAATATAACAATTAATTGTTTTGGCTAAATTTTTTATACGTACACATATTATTAAGTTCAAAGAAAATCATACGAGATGAAATAGAAGTAAGAATAAAATTAAAATAGAAACATTTGTAGTTATATTTAGGTATTAAGTTAAATAAAATTGATAACAAGTCTTGATAACAATTGATAACAATAACAATTGATAAAACAAGTCTCAGTAAAATTAAATGTCAGAAAAAAAGTCTCAAAAAAAACCCCAGTCGCAAAAAGAACCAAAAAAAATTTCTTGGAAGTAATTTGCGATAAATTTTTCTATGGACATGATTCACTAGGTTGTTGTGTACGTATCAGTATAAATAGAATAGAAATTGTGAGGTATGAGATAACCAATTGAGGAATCAATTCAAGTATCAATAGAAGTATAAATAAAGTATCTAGTGAAGTATCAATCGGAGTTTAAATAGAAGTATCAACCAATTGAAGAATCAATCAATAGGACTATTTAGGACTATCAATCAAAAGAGGAGCTCGATCCGAGGTACCCCAGCAGAACCGGTGAATGCTGAAACCAGCTGAGGTGCAGATTCGTGCTACAGGAAGCACAATTAGAGGTAGCGCAGCAGAACAAGTGAAGTCCCGAAACCAGCTGAAGTGGAGGTTCATGCTACAGGAAGCACGATTAGATTCAGCGCAACACAATTGACAGGTGCTCAGGATCAGCGCAGCACAATTGACAGGTGGTCAGAATCAGCGTAGCACAATTCAGAGGTGTTTAGAGTCAGCGCAGCACAATTGACAGGTGGTCAGAAGCAGCGCAGCACAATTCAGAGGTGTTCAGAGTCAGCGTAGCACAGTTCATAGGTGTCCAGAGTCAGCACAACACAGTTGACAGATGGTCAGGATCAACGCAGCACAATTGACAGGTGGTCAGAAGCAGCGCAGCACAATTCATAGGTGTCCAAAGTCAGCGCAACCCAATTGACAGGTGGTCAGGATCAGCGCAGCACAATTGACAGGTGGTTAGAATCAGTGCAACACGATTCACATCTTTTGATTTTTGATCCATTTATTTTAATCTAATATGAAGGAGTAAGCTTTTTCTGTGTGTGTGTGTGTGTGTGTGCCCACACGGTGATCTAGTCGGTTAAAAGTAATTTTCTTCGGCCGCCATTATGCGGCCTTTGTGTTTTCAAATAACCCTGTCTCTTTAAACTTGTTCCTTTCTTTCGCTGCAGGTGCTACCGATCGGCTGCCCGCTTATTATTATTTCATCATTAATTACTAATTATTGATTTATCATTTTTTTTTTTTTTTTAAATACATAACAATGTAACTATTTAAAAACTATTAAAGTAAAACTATTGAAATTCTGCTTGAAGATAGTTGTGTGAAAATGAACTGTTTTAAAATTTAATTGTGTACGGTATATTAGAAAGGGATAATTAGTAAAAATATCTATTTAAACAAACGTAAGGAAAACGTTATAGGAAGGCCCGAGAAATCGGGGGTTAAAAGACAGTTTTATATATTTGCAAGATAATGATTCAAAGCATATGAAATCCGATAAGATATAATGGCTTTTATGCAATTGCCATGAGGTATTGTAAGCTCTCCTCAATGATAGACAATCTGTGAGCATATTTGAACAACAAGATGTCAAAACACATAATCTCGTCTATCAGCCGTTTGAAAGGAAGAATGAGAAAATAAGAATCAAATTTTTCGTAAATACCTAGTTGGGTCAACGCCCAATAGACTTTGTCAAGTAAAAGCTAATCGGGGATTCTCAACGAAATACTAATCCAAAACAATTTGCGCTGTGCAACTTTCCGTGTGAGGTGAATTTTCCTGGGATGAGTTGAAGTTTTGGTTTTTTATTTCATTGTAATCACAGGAAGAATGTCTAAGGAACATGTAAGTGTTTAAGGTTCCTTAAATAAAGTGTATGAAATTTTAAGCCAGATATCTGAAATTTTTCATAATACCCTTATGTTACAAATCTTCTGTCCCTGCTAGGTACTGTACGTTTATTTTGAATATCATTAGAATTTTCTTGATTACTCTCAATTAACTCTTATTGGTGAAAATCATAAAAAGATCCTAAAATGGCGTGGTGTATTTTCTTTAAATAATCAATTAAAAGTAGTCGGACTAATTTAGCTTCATAAAAATGAAACCTTATTTATACTTCGAATGTTACCTAGGAACAATGAACAAATATTAGACTCTGTTTCATAAAGTAATGTGCTCATGTAGAACACGAGTGTGTGTTGTTCAGGCTTCATAGGAATTTCTCGACATGAGACAGTATCAGACCGTATCCATATATGTGAGTGCACTACATGCACAATGATAGAACATCCTTTGTAGCAGTAATACGAAAATTCTTCACGCATGAGGCTATAAAGGATATTTTTATGTAGCTTACTCTGTTCAATTTATTCTAAATGCCACTGAATCGTCAATCATGGAAGTTGTTTTCCCCATTTTCGACTAGAAACGCCATTATTCGAAATGCATGAGAAGGAAAACTTGCACGTTTTTAATAGTGCTTACATAGCTCTTGGTATGCTAAATAAGTATAAACACTAAAATTACTATCGTTACAAAACAAAGGGCCATAGGAAATCGAGTACTTCTCAATAAAGCGTTGAACAGACACAGGATATGGATGGCTGCCGATCCAATCAGATAATATGGCGGAAGAGACTCATTGGAAACTCATTGAGTATTCAGCGCTCGTCATGAAAGCGTTTCCGTATGCATTCAATGCACATCACCCGTAACAGCAGGATAGTAAATCGTTCACGTTTTGTTTGTTGTATGTTGTGCACGGGCATAGGTGCCACACATAATATACGCAGCTAACATACCGTATATAGCAACATGGGCAAGGATCCTAGGGAAACCGTACAATGAGCAACGTTCACAAGACCGAAAGACAGACATCCGGGTACGAACATCTCGTCACCATTCCTATCATTTCCATTCACATTTCCAGTCCCATTAGGTACTAGTCCTCCCTTTAACATTCCTTGTTTGCATTCATCCCGATTTATCATATATCAAAATAATGTGACAGCAAGCTCTTGTTATGGTGAAAGCTATCAGTTGTATGAAACGTTCATGTGTTGGTTTTACACGGCAGTGGGTGGAGAAAGCGTTGGTAAATTCATTTATAAATCAGATGGTACCCAAAATCGATAAATCTTGTGTGGATGAGGTTTCGCTAATAGTTGTGAAGCTGTTGTAACGATTAAGCTTGATGGCGAGCGGGAAATCGCAAAACACTGATTGAAATGATAAGTACAGCAGAACACACGCATATAAAATTTACGTATTCCAGCTACAAAAATTTCCAAAGGACTTGCCTATAAAACATGCAAACCTTTGCTGGCCACGATTTTGGCTACTTCTGTTATAAATCAATTAAACTTCAAGCTATTTAGAGCGGACTGAAGGTACTCACTTCTTTAGCCAATCTGGCTGTGCATTGTTTTAATGTACTTCATTTTTAACAAAGCTTAAAGGCGTGGTACGGCAAATCTCTGTTTCCAGGTTACCACTCGCACATCTCGCAACAGCTTTAAGAATCAAATTCTTTGGAGAATGGCAACGAACCGAACACTGCAGGTCAACAGTTTGGCAACCGAAGGTCTACTGAAGATAATCAACGCTGGCAGGTCTTCTCTTTATCAGTTTCTCAAGCAATTTCCCGGCCATGTCTAGCATGCATAGTGGTCGGTATGCTGACGGCAACTCGGGATTTCCCTTCCCCTTGCTGACCAGCACGAGTCTTGCCGTCTTCCAACGCTCAGGGAAAATGCCTTCTCGCAAGCAAGCATTAAACGTACCGATCAGCAAGTCAGAGTAAGAGTGATAGGCCAGTTGTAGTACCTCGGCTGGAATACCGTCTGGGCCCGGAGCCTTCTTCGCCTTCATGGAGAGAACTGCTAGTTCCAGCTCGTTTCTCGTGAAGAGTGGACAGTCTGCAGTTGTTTCCCTGTTGGTGGCATCAACACGGACGGGATGTTGGGGA
Source organism: Stratiomys singularior (assembly GCA_954870665.1). Classification (NCBI taxonomy): domain Eukaryota; kingdom Metazoa; phylum Arthropoda; class Insecta; order Diptera; family Stratiomyidae; genus Stratiomys; species Stratiomys singularior. The sequence goes on along the minus strand of OX940878.1, from coordinate 124,159,535 downwards.
AAAAGTGCCCGTACTATCTCGTCCATCATGTCCGCTTCAAGTACACAAGTGGCCCGTAGAGCGCCGAACTTCCGCATAACTAGTTTATAGCCCAGACCCCACGGGTCCCTGTTCACGTCTTCGACGAGGTTCTGCCAGCAACGGGCCTTACTCCTATTGATCAGTTCGTGAAGGCATTTTCTGGCCCACCGATATACTGCCATTCTGGTGCATGCCTCGTCCTAGCTTCGCGCTCGTTGAGCTTCTTGCCGAAGTTTGTGACACTCCCTTCGTTGTGCAGCTATTTCAGTGGACCACCAGTACACTGGAGGCTTTCCGTGTCTAGGTCTCCGGCGGTTCATAGATGACTTACAAGCGGAGACGATGGCACTTATTGTGGAGTTCACCAAGTCTTCAGCAGTCAATCTGTTACATTTTAAATCCGTTGGTGGGCCTTGAGCTCGCAGCCTTCAACCCAAATCGCTGGGGAAAGTGCTGGGCTCGATGCACCCCCACGGTCGTTCTTTGTTCGGAGAGATAACGGCCGGGGCCCTCGGTCCCGGTAGGTCCGTCGGAGACGGGCGTGGGCGCCACTGGCTTTACCGAGCCCCGAAACGTCGCCAAGCGAGAATGCGACGAGACCACTCTCCTCGTAGGGAACCTCCACACTCACGCGGAAGCTGTCCGATCCTAAAAGACAACGTAAACGAAAAGAAGGAGAAAAAAAATAACCTGGAACAAGACCGACTACCGTCCGCGTTGCTTCTGAGTAACCAGCGGAAGAGATACTCGTGGTGATTAGACTCTAGTTTTATTTATTAGACATTACGGTATTGTTTTTTTTTTGTTTTTTTTTTTTTGATAGGCTAATCCTAATAATACTGATCCTAATATACTAATAATCCAAAAGCTTAACTCTACACTGCTTAAAACTACGACTCTATTACTTGTGCGACGGTGGCCACCCTCGCGGTTCTCCTTCATACTTCCCTTCGCTGCGCTCCGAGCCCCGTTACCAGTATCCGGGCGTTCACCGCGCACTGCAGCGCCTCAATACTTCGGGCCCTCCAGGAATCGCACTTCCGCGTAATTCCACCCGTTAATAACTCGGTCACTCTCGTGATCGGGCCACTCCACCACGTCTGACAATACTCAAAGCTTTAGTTTTCCTTTTAATATCGCTCACCTCAGCGCGCACTAACTATTACGACAATAAACAAAGTTTTAATTTCCACAGATCGCATTCCACGTCGCGCACTAAATATATTCACGTTTTCATTTTCCAGGGAATCGCACTCCTATTAACTCCGCGTCCGACAATACTCAACGTTCTGTCTCGCGGTTATCACCAGGAAAAAAGAGGTCCACCGTTGTTTTGCCCTTCCCGCTGCGGCCGTCCACCCTTCGATCGATGACCCACCCGAGCTTTGAACCATTCGCCGGAATTGCTGTGATTATGATGCGGCGAATTCCACCATCCACAGTGAACCGGATCACCCTTCGCCGCAACTGCCGGCTGACAGGTAACCTGTGACAACTGCTTTGTTTATGTGTGTTTAAGTTTGTGTGATTGTTTATTTGTTTAATTATTTATTACGCGTTCATTGCCTCGGCGGTTCGTGATATGGGGGAAAACGATATAGAGGTGTCCTCCGAGCGGTTTGCGATGTCTCAGTTTGTGTTTTAAGTTTAAGTTTGTGTTTTAAGTGAAAGTTTGTGTTTGTTTATTTATTTATTGAATGTCCATTGCCGCGACTGTTCATCATATGGAGGTAAGTACCTGTTTTGTAATGTGTCTATGGCCCCTTACGCCCAGCCACAGTTCGCGAATCGCGAGAGGGAGCCAGATTCGCGGCTAAGGGTGTGACTCGGTTTCTCGGTTGTGTCGGTTTCATTAGTCGGCATACAATCGGTTGTGCTCGTTCCGGTAGCTCCTTATACTGAAGTTGGTGTCGGTGGATCCTTGCGCTGCTCGCTGGCTTCCATCAACAAGTGACCACGTATGACTCGTCCGCTGATTCGCTGCTACCCTTACAAACTAACCATCATTCTATAATTTTACTATTCTATAAATTCAATTACTTCATTTCTTATAAATTCAAACATAATTCCCGTCTTAGCTTCTATGAGTTACTCCTATCCCTTAAGGTTACAATATTCCGGTTAATTACTGAATAACTTTAATTTAACTTCCTATGAGTTTCTCTTCGGGCAGTGGTTTTGCTTGTTTACCTCATTCGTCATTTACATTACTTCCAGAAGACGCGTTCGCCGGGTTTTTTGCGTTGTGGAAGCTCCCACGAGGGCAGCGAACCCACACCGTAACAAATCCTCTGGTCCCCGGCGATGAGCCAAACGGTGGTAAACATATCATCAGCGTGTCGAGAAACTTCTCCACGTTCATCTTCTCAGTATTCCACACGAAAGCGGAGCGCTGAGTGTCTGGGAGTTTAGGAACGTTTTCGTGGATCTTGAATTCTATGTACTGATGATCACTGGTCGAACAGTCCTCTAGAACTCTCCAATTTTGTGTCATAGAGGAGAGGGACTCCTAGGCAAATGTCACGTCCGGAACGATACCCACGTAGCCAAAGTGCTAGCCCTACTCTGGCTGCCATCTCAAGGATTCGATTCCCCTTGGGATCTGACTTAGGCATGCCCCATTCAATAGCCTTGGCGTTAAAGTCTCCCCCGATAAGAACATGACCCTCTGTGCTCAAGACGGTGTCCTCCAAAGAGTTGAGCTTCGCCTGGAATGATGTAATTGGTTCGTTCGGTGTCAAGTACACACTAAAGAATGTTATTCCTGGGCAACGGACCCACACAAAACCATCTTTTCGCCCATGGCCCCAAACTCTCAGTTGGGTGCCGTTTCGAGCCCATATGGCACATGTACCAGATTCATCAGGGTACCATGCTGATGAATTTTTATCTCGGTACTGTTCGCTAAGCAGCAATTGATCGGCTTTCATATCCCTCGCGAATTTGTCAAGCAGGTCTTGGGCGTTTGAGCTCCGATGTAAGTTTATCTGTAGGACACGGGTCATTGCAGAGCTGCTTTGGCTTTTTTTGGGGCTTCTTTGAATACCCGGCACTTCCCTGTCCCTGGAATATGTCTCAGGTCATCAGGTCTGGGATCAGCGTTCTCGCAGAGGATAAGGTGCTCCTCTCCCGTGCATTCTGCTCTTTTATGTCCTGCGTTGCCGCATTTACAGCATAAGGAGCTCCTATCACGCCGTTTGCAGCCTTGTGCTGTATGACCGTAGCTTAGGCATTTGAAACAGCGGAGAGGAACTGCTCTTCGCCGTATTCTGCAGATTGCCCATGCAGAGGAGTTTTTTGGCATGTTTCTCGGTTAAGTCGACTATGGCCATGCGCTTTCCTCTCTTATTTCCAGGGGTTAGTCGTAATTTTAACCCACTTAATTCGCGTGAAACCCTTTCGAGGCACTCTTCCACCTCCGTCCTGTCCGTAACGCAGTCAATGTCCCTGATTTCAAGGGTGGCCATTGGTTCAAGTCAAGCTACTGTTGCCTTTTCCCCAAAAGCCTTTTTGACTGCGTCCCGGAATGAGTCGTTATTTGTTGTCTCAGGTCCAAATTCGACAAGGAGGTCACCAGATTTGGTTAGCCGGACGGTTCTGATGGCAGTTTGAGTGTCATCGGGACTTACAGCTCCTTTGATTTCCCGCAAAACGTCTGCGTAAGTTCTCCCATCTGTCGGTTTGACCAGCAGTGCATGCCTTAGGGTTTTGCGGCGTGGCTTGCTTCGTCATTCTTGTTTCTTGTTTGTGGTTGCTTTGCCTTTGTCCCCAGGAAGGAGCTTATCATTGGTGACTTTTTCAAGGAGGAGCCTACTGGACGCTTTTTTGGTGGTCTTGGTTGCCACCACCTGGAATCCATCATTCAACGTATGTGCTGCTTCGTCCTTCCTCCTTTTGTCTCGGTTCCCTTGGATTGGGCTACTGGCAACTCTTTTGGTAGCGCTTTGCCCGGAAATCACTTGCGTTTCGATCGAGGTACTGGTCTTTTGCTCTTCCTCCGCTTTAAGCTATTTGCGTCTGTAGTGCCTGATTCGGTCTAAGAGCTCTTCCAACTCTAAAATACCGTCCCTAATGTCCTTATGTTTTACTGGGTATTGCAGGAAGCTTTGATCTTTTTTATTATGTTTCCTGCATTACGCATGAAGCGCTCTTCTTCGTGCCGATCAATGAGATTGTCCTGCGCCTCGTTTTGAGGCGGTTTTTTTTTGTTTACGTTAGGATCTAGAGCTATGAGAGCATCAGAAGCAGTGTCAGTGGCAGCATCGCGTCGAATCATGATCTGAATATCATCGGTGGTTTCACCCTCCGTGTGTATCCCAGGCATTTGTTGTTCATGCTTTTCCCCTTGTCTTACGGGACGTTCCGGCGTGCGTATTATTTTTTGCTGCGTCCGATAGCCGCCAGTATTTCTGGTTTGTCTCTGCCTTTTTGTGTTCGTTCGTCTGTTTATCGTCTGGGTTTGGTAGTTTGCTCGATGTAAATGTTCCTATAGCGATAAAGTTATTAGTAGCGACATCTCTTGATATCTTAATAGAAGCTACTGACATTTAGCAATGTAATAATACAAATCTTTACCTTAACATATCGTTCGTCGTTTCGAAAAAAATACTGTGTGTTATAAATAAGTGTATATTTTGCAAAAATAAGTTGTTGTTTTTTTTATATTACAAAATTTTTTTGATATTAAACGTGTTAGTAAATCATATTTTCATGTGTGTTCCACTTACGTCACATTGAGCTTTAGTGTTCGTTTTTACTTATACGTACTACGAAACTTTCCTTATGAATGTTTTCATTTTTAAGATAATGTTGCGAAGAGATTACGGGATGAAGATATTGTAGGTTTCTCGGAGATTCCTTCTGTAAGTGAAGATGAACAAGATTTTTCTGACAATGAAAGTGATGATGACATTGATAATTTTAGTGCATCCAAAACTTTTCATTTTCATTTTTTGCTCTGTGACTGTCACCCAAAGAAACAAATGAAGTTTTTTTTGGAAGGGAACATCATTTCAATAACCTCCTTTTACATGTACTGGAAACATAAAGTTAAAGTCACCGATAATAGACTTTGAAACTCCCCTTCAATATTTTTAATTGTTATTTCATGATAAGTTACTTCAGCATATTGTAGAAGAAATGCGTAAATTTAGTGTCAAAAAAACTTTGAAGGCCATTAACAACAAGTACCAATGAATTTCGAAAAGTTTATGCGTGGCTGTGTGATTATGAGTTTGGTGCCACTGCCAAAATCTCGAATGTATTGGGCACATTAATTGCGAATTCCTTTGATTATGAAGACAATGTCGCTGTCAAAATCTGTCAGTCCCTCCATTTCAACGATAACTGTACGTAACATACATCAGGTAGACCAGGGTATGATCGTTTGCACAAAGTCAGGCTTATATTGGAAGCATAAAAAAAATGCCAAGCTGTGCCTAATAGAGGAGCACTATCCATCGACAAGCAAATGTTCGCGATGAAAGCCTCTAATCTTCTACGACAATGTTTTCCTAATAAGCCACACAAATGGTGCTATAAACTGCTGACTCTTTGTGACGATCGTGGCTTTGCTAACGATTTCGAAATTTACTCTGGAATGGAGAACGATCCCGAGGTAAGATATCTAAGTGAGCCAGACTTAGGAGCAAGTTCAAATATTGTAGTACGCTTAGCTGGATCCATATCAAAGAATCAAAATTACAAATTATTCTTTGATAATTATTATACGTCACCAGAGTTGATTGCTTATTTGGCTAAAGAGATAGTACAGTCACTGGGAACTGTCAACAAAGGTAGTTTAGGAAAAGACCTCAAAATACCGTTCATAAAAAGCCTTAAAGAAGGAAAAGGTTCAGAGAGGTTATTCAGAGCAATGGGTAGCAAATAGTGATAATACAGATATTGTCACCAATATGTGGTACGATAAAAAAATCAGTCGTTTTATCACCGTCTTTTGTGAGTCAAGAGCCAATCGAAACAGCAAAAAAAAACTGCAAGAAAAAGAAAAAGTATATACAAGTGGAGTTCCACCAAATAATCAAAACATATAACCAGCATATTGGTCTTGTGGACCTCCTAAATTCGTACGAAGGGAAATATAAAACAAAAATTACGGCCAGAAAATGGTACTTTAGGGTATTTTATCATCTTCGTGACGTAGGTCTTATCAATCGCTGATTACTGTACAGAAGAGTCAGCTAGCAGCAACATACGCCAACCCCAATGGAACAGAAGGACTTCAAATATGAAGGCCGCTCAATATAAAAAAGAGGGTAGACCAAGTTTATCTGATGAAAATGAAAATAAAAGGCAGTAGCCAAATTCATCAACCCTAACTCCTCGTGTTGTCAGACATGATGGGTTTGAGCATTTTACTGCTTGGAGGGAAAAAAAGACAACGATGCAAATACTCTGGTTGCAAGGGGAAAAAAATCTTATCTTGCGACAAATGTTGCGTTGCATTTTGCCTAAATAAATATGATCACTGTTATTAAACTTTTCATCAATAAAAAATAACAAATTTGTTATATTCCTTATATGATTTTGATACGAATATTGTTGGTTGCATGTTTTTCGCTCCAGCTCTTTCCTTAAAAATAATGGAAGCATATGAATTCCTCAAACAACTTGTCTGGGAACAAGCAAGAAAATATGTCTATCGGAAGTTTAACCCCTTCTTCAATGTTGCGATATCCACTGGGTTGCTTGAAGATATTCGGTGTGTTAAAGTTCCTTGATTACTTGTCCATGTAAATATGTCTACCTTGAAACTGCTTTGAAGTTCCAAAAGCAGAATCAAAGCCCTATCGTTAGAATCGTTATCTGAGTCATTGATGTTGGGCTCCACGATACCTTCGGAATAAACATCTACGTCTTCAGTAATACTTATATAGTGTTAATTTTGTGATTCGCCATCAGAGGGAGTGTCTTCGATTATAAGGCTGCCATGTTCCTAGTGATCCGCTTCCTCGAGGTCCTAAATATCGAAGAGATATAAGATATAGAACGGCTCTATACCTTTACATTAGCGTAGGTGTGTGACCGAAGTTTTCAACTTACCTTTTCCCCTCATCAGCTGTTTCGCTGTTCGGCTCGGCAATGTTCGTTTCCCGCCACATGTGTCATATGCAACATCATATCCGAAATGGAGTCGCAATTCTCAAGTTTTTCGCGAAACAAGAAGCCAATATACTTAGCATTCACAATTCACTATGGAATTATAAGCAAAAATACGAAAACTTCATTCACAAATCACAAATAACAGCTGAAAAGTGCTCAATTTGTACATGTTTTTTTGGAGAGCATATATCTGCCTTGAAATTGAAAATTATTCATCAATATTACTACCGAAACTTTCCACTAAAAGTCAATTTACTAATTAGAACATATAATTAGCAAATCAAAAACATTTTCATTCATGAAATGTCAAAATATTAAAATATTTACGTTTCCAAAATCTTCGACTACCTACTAAATACTTCGGAAATTTTTAAAATTTGTGTTTCACTTGCAAGATATTTAGTTTACTAAGTTAAAGGACGCGCACCTGTTAAGCGTAAAAATACATATATTACAAGGTCTGGCTATTAAATAACGAAACTGCGCGCCTATAGGGAGCCGTAGAGGGGTGGGGAAAAACGAGTAGTGCATTGGGTATCTAGATATCTTGTCTATGCACGTACCAAAACACATTCTTGTCACTATTATTGTATTTTTGCAGTAGCGGTTTGAAACGAACGTGTTTTTTTCTCATGCCGAAAACCATGTGTGATGAAAAACAGGAGCAACGTGTCAATTTCAAATTTCTCGTTAAATTGAAAAAAACTCCGACTGAGTGCTATAAATTGTTGCAAGAGGCCTATGGGGACAATTCTCTATCTCGTGCGCGTATTTTTGAGTGGTGTAACCGGTTCAGTGAGAGTCGAGAGAGCACTGAAGATGACCAACGCCCAGGTCGCCCTGTCACTGTTTCAACTCCGGAAACAGTGACCAAAATCAACCAAATTGTGCGTGCAGATCGTCGAATGAGCATCAGGATGATTGCCGAGGCTGTAAACGCCCATAAACAAACGGTTAGACAAATTTTACACGAGGAGTAACACATGAAAAAATTCTGTGCGAAGTTGGTGCCAAACAACCTCACTCCTGACCAAAAGCTCTTGCGTCAACAGGTCTGCACAGATTTCCTTGAAAGGTTCAAAAAAGATTCCGGACTGATGAAAAACATTCTTACATGCGACGAAACGTGGATTTTTCAGAATGATGTTGAAACAAAGCGGCAATCGATGCATTGGAAGACGCCTGAATAACCCAGACTCAAAAAGCAAGGATGTCTAAATCAAAATTCAAGGCAATGTTAATCATTTTTTTCGACATTAACGGTATCGTGATGACTGAATGGGTTCCAGAGGGTCAGACTATCAACCAGACTTACTATTTGTCAGTTTTGGCAAAACTGCGAGTACGAGTTCGTAAGAAACGGCCCGAGTTGTAGAAGAACAACTCGTGGATTTAGCACCAGGACAACGCACCTGCCCATAACGCGCTATCTGTGAAGCAGTATTTGGCCGGTAAGCGCATTCCAGCGCTCGAACATGCGGCGTACTTGCCAGATTTGGCACCGTGCAACTTTTTTTTTGTTTCCAAAGATAAAATCTGCTTTGAAAGGGACCCAATTTGAGTCGATGGAAACCCTCACCAAAAAAGAAAATGAAATGAAAAAACATGAAAATACTTTTCCATTTTCTAGTGCCTTGGATGCACCAATGCTTCTCAAGGATACATCCCAAGGAGCCACGAGGAGTGAGTGTGTTAAAGGTAAAAGATTTCAGTTTTGTCTTGATTATGTATTTTTATAAAAGACATCAAAATAAACAAAACAAAACTTTCCTCAACCGTTATCAACAAAATTCAAGCTTATTTGAAAAATCAAAAGAATTCAAAATAAGAGATACATATCCTTAGATATGTGAAAATTGTTTATCAGTCTTCATGAAAATTTGTAAAACAATTGCAATTGGTGGTAAAACATAACCAAAACTCATATTCTTTCCATAACACTGTGGTTTCGCAAAATAGCACGTAGACATCATCGAAACAGGTTTATCGTCAAGCCACATAGTTTCAGCGAATTTACGATCTTCCCTTACTTTTACTTCGCAGCTATCTCTTGCTTGCTTATTACACATTATTTCTTCGGTTGATGGGCAGTCTTGCGGAATCCTATTTTTCATAATAGTTCCGGTACCGTGAAAGCCAAGCTTAATTAGTTCGACGCAAATTTTCCGACAGGTGAACCTAAGTTCTAGTCAAATGAATGAAAGAAGCTGCTCCCTAATTAAATCCTTCGTTGATTGGTTTGTTGGGACAGTGCTGCCGCATGCGACACTTTCCAGTTAAAATGATAATCACCTCATCAATACGTATTTTTCTTGGACGATTTTATTCGTGACATCCAGGTAGGATCCGTTCAAATAGAATCTGGATTTTCCAGATTTGGAATTTGGATTTTGAAGCTTTTGTTTTGTTGTCACTTCAGGATCATAGACACATTTCAACATCAGTCATATGAAAAACAATATATTTCGGGTCATGGCCATTACTGTAATTGGTATCCTCCATTTTTCAGACTAACACATTGTGATATCTGCGGATACTGTAATGCGGTCATGACCGTGGCAATTCCTATATAGACTTTGAGCTGCTTTTAAGTAAACCCCATGGATATACCAATTTCTAAAACATGAGTTATTTTGGTACATTCAACCATAGATGTCAGAAGGTTGTCATCTATGTATTGGCCTCCGAATTGATGTCATTCCCTTTTCTGTGTATGTTTTTTTTTTTTGAATGTACGCTGCAAACATGTGGTATATATGACGTAGTGATTGATTCTAAATGCGAATTGTCTAAATGATTTTCCAACGTTTCCTCATCTGAGCTACTAGATTCGCTATTACGGTGACACGTTTTTTGTTGAAATTCTGAAGGAAGAAATTCCGGATCTTCATCCAAATCTTTCGCAGAAAAGTCAAATTCGGAGTGATTCAAAGCTTCTGAAATTTCCTTATCTGTCAAACCTGAAACAACGTAAAACGCAAAAAAAATGATCTTTGTACTTTGCATAGGACAAGAGAACACAATTTTTTTAATATAAACTTTGCAAAAGACCATATGAAAGAATCTTAAGCGCATATTAAGTAAAAGCCCATTACCTAGTTTATCAGATAAAATGTTGCACCCAGTTTCCAATTCATAACACTTATCAATCTATTTATCACCAAAAGACACATGATCTGATGATTATGGATTTACTCACCTATGCGTGGCTGCATGTTGCGTCGTTTATATGTCACTGCAATTTTGAACACTTTGAAAGATGACAGTTGATGTTTGCTATCAGTTATCATATGACAATGCGCTCAATGATTGCCGCTAGTGAAAAAGCTTTGTGGTGTAAGGAGATTAAGTAAGAAAGTAAGAAAGAAAGTCGTTATTTCAGTGTTTTATTTTTTGGCAAAATTTTTCTTCTTATGGCGATCCCGAAAATTGAAGCGTTCACAAAATATAGTTGATTATACCTCAGTTCAGTGAATAACTTGACTGAATCACATTTTTTAAGGTACTTATTGAACAATTCTAAAATGCCCCTAAATTTGTTTTTCCCTAATTTCAAATCATGGATTAAAACTTTACGGACGGTAAATAGTGGACGTAATTAAGATATGACTAATTATTCACTATGAATTATTAACGTCGTATCCTTATTGTACACGATGATCATTATAATTTCAGTTTTCCTACTTTAGTTTAATTTTCTACCCTGAACAGCAAAAACATTCAGAGCTTCCCGTCTGTATCTGCTTTTCATAAACTTTGGGAATTAAACTAACGTAACAGCTTTATATCCTGTGCTTCGACAAGCAAACAATTGAAGAGAAATCATTTCTGAACTATTTCCTCTGCGTACCGAGTATGTATCATAAGTAACGTCTGAGGGAAGTCATCTGGCAACAATATCGAATTACCAGAAAATGTTATTTGTTGAGTAGCCATGGCTAGCACCATGGAACATTACAAAAGTTTGTTGTTTGTTTGGTATTTTCGCCCATTATCATATGCATGTTTAGGTCGTGTGTTATCCCAGCGAGAAAATTACATGGTCTATAAATTGACGTATGAGACAAATTGATACATATCGATGTTTCCTGGAATAATGACCAACTGTACTTATTTTTAGGCTTTCCTTTCGTTGTTGAGTTTGACTTAAGCAAATCAGAAAAAAGGATTCCAGTCAATGGAAACGGGGGTAAGTCAATGAAGTGAATGAATATTTCGTGTTCGAAGGATCTTTTGATGGAATAGCTCCCACATACTTGAGTTGGCTATTTGTTGCTGTGTTTCCTGGAATAAACTACAACCAACCTTTCTGATAATGTGTTTGTAACGAGCATCCTTTTTCCAACCAGTCGAAAGCACGTTTACATTTGCACAATGTTCGCCGGAATCGATGTCACTTTGCTTTACAAACCCATGCGAATATAAGTGTCACTAATCCTGATCCTCCTCATCCCCGAAATGAAAACTTTTAACAAATTGTTAAATTGGTGAATGGAATTAAGTTTGTGTTCTCACTTTTAATGTTTTGGTTGAGATGAATGAAAACGACATTTGCTGGTATAACAACTTTCCAAACTTTTTCCAGAAACGAATCGAATACGAAATTCGAATGGGAGGGGCGCTATGGTAAACGCGAACGTAAGGACTCCACCGTTGGATGTCTGCGCGGAAAAAGTGACCGAAATAAGGAGTTTAACCGAAATTACGTACATATTTATTTATTTCAACCAATTCGGATCGTGTTAAACTTAGTAGATTGAAATAAATTGAGTACTTGTTTGAGCGTGTAAGGAAGAAACTTGAAGGGATTTTTCCATTAAAAATAAGATATTAAAAGTCTTAAGCCTCATAAGAACAAATGACAACAGGATGTGCTGAGTTATGATTAAAATCAAATAAAAACATCTATTCTTAAATCTTTATATTTGTTATTATATCCCAGACTATCCAGCAAAGTAAATGGTGTAAAAAGGGATCGGTGAATAAGTCTTGCATTATACCTAAAAGGGCCGCTTCTAGGCATTTGTAAAAGTTACTGACTTTCTCCAGTTTTAAGCATTTGCGTAAAAGCGAGACAACTAGAGAGAAACCGAGAGGAAGTGTGAGAGGAAGACATCAGTTTGTTTACTCGAATAATTGTTTACTGTGAGCTGGTGGGATTGAGAACCATCATTTTTAATTGTTTTTGAGAGCATTGAACATCTACCCTTAATGAAAGGAACATGAGAAATGTAGATACTGAAGGTAACTCAGGTAGATGGTAGAACCATCTTTGGAGCCTTATCAGACAGGTTGTCACTACACAAAATTGCTATCAAATATTTGTCAATGCGGTAGATCTAGACGCTGGAATATCAGATGGACTTTTGCAAAGAGTCAGGTAAGAGTTTTTTTGTCCTACGAACGAAGTTTCATCGTTTGAAGAACAAAACATAACTGTTACATCACTGTCAGACAAAAACATGAATATACCGAGCCAAGGAAAACATCAGGTCAGCTTGTGGAGTACTTTTGTGATCAAGTATCACTCATTGATCCAGCAATTTGAGATCATAACAAAATATGTAACGAAACAGAGAGGTATAGAACAAAGATATGCAAGGAAGACCACTTCAAAAAACTGTTATATTACTATATATGTAACTATACTCATTGAAAAGATGAAAGTAGAAGACTACACCTTGGAAACAATTTCCGGAAGACAACAAAGATGACATAGAGGAGAACCATAATCGTTGAAAATAATAGTTTGACGAAAAATGAGTAAAAAGGGAAACAATTTTTTTTGTATAGTAAATTGTTCTTGAATAAATGAATTATAGTTGGCGAATTATTGAAATCAACTCCGGGCACAATTTTAGTATACCTGTTTGTTTTGCAGGAGCGAATCTCCCTATTTTTGTCATTCAATAACAAACCCTTAAAACACAGTCAAAGTTGAAATCCACTATGGAACTTCAATGCAGTAAAACTGGAAATCCACAGCACCCATTGTAAGTGGAAATCCACTTTCACTAGGTTTTTAATGGAAATCTACATTCACTGGGTTTTCAGGGTTAAAAATAATCTGGGATTGAATTAAATTCAAATAAGCTTTTATTTATGTTTTCCATAACATTTGGGAATCATTATGAAAAATTAGTCAAAAGTCGAAAATGAGGAAATTCACGTCGTGGTCCGTTGAAAATTATTTTAGATACTACTTATACAAATTGCGGGCTATTTGGACAGGCCAATCTTCTTTTGGGATCAAAAAGGCTTTAATGTTATATTAAAAAATCGGTAAGTAAGAATCAGATTGATAATTTTCTTAGTAATAGCATGACTTTCAACTTTTGATGATGTTGGGTAAAATTTCTTCAGTATTTTCATTTTCCCATTTATCGTACAGAAATTGAAACCCGTAAGCTCGAACTATCCTCTCAGTTAGTTCAAATATCATACTTATATTTTTTATTAAAGTATTGTATGCTTTCATGGAGATTGGTTCATGACTTTTCAGTTAGACTATGGACGAATGTAGAAAAATGCAGATTGACAACTTTAAAAAAAAACTTCTGGAAAACCAGAAATTTTAGTCAGTTACAAATAGCTCAAAATGCCTACCCTCTAACCAATAAAACCTAATTAATTATATCTATATTCATGCTTGTCAGCAGAGCTTGTTGAGCTCTCAAACTTCCATCGTTACGTTGAAATCATGTATTATAACGGGGAAAGAATAATTCTTTTGTGTTTGGAACACTCCATCGTTCGCTTTCACTTGCTTCGATTCGTCCACAGACGCATTTCGGTGGTGCGCCATCATGTTCCAAATACAAAAAAAATACTTCCATTGTCTTCAAAAAGTCGCTCCGTCTTTTTCTATTTAACTTAGACATAATTGAACTTTATGTACCTACTATAATTCTTGCTGCTAAAAGATGTTTTTTCATAGGCATATCATTTTAAGTTGGCAACACTTTTTAATATTGTGACAGCTCTCACGGGTTTTATGGTTAGTTGTATCGCAAGATCTTATGATTTAACATCGCTGGACTATTTCTTGCAGAGATAAGTCAAACCACTTGTCTACGCTGACAATTCCGAGACGCTGGACAATTTGGAAGACAAAATTCGCCGCGTTATAACCAGATTTCGGCTCGAATTATGGGTTAGAGTAGTCGAAAATTAAACCCCCTACTCCGATCAAAGAGTAGAGTAAAATTACTACCAGTTTCAAACCAAACCTTTAAAATCATGATATCCTCTGAATTGGCTCCTTGCCTTCTTATTTGAAATTAATGAAAAAAATCACAGAAACATTATTAATTTTCTTAATGGTTCTTGCATTATATGTTGAATTAGAATCCCGTCAGATTCGATTATAAGTGTTTTGAAATAAAGGTGATTGTTCTTCATATTCTTGACACTCAGAAATTGATGCAAGTTAACAGTGTAAATTGCTTGCTGATAAATCAGCTATACTATTCCCATATCCTTGTTTTTTTTCTTATGATATCATTCTATAGATATTTGGAGCTTGATATCATTGAGCTCTCCTCATGAGAGCTTCCATCCTCTGAAATCAATTTTTTTCTTTGGCATTGTTGAAGCTTTGGGTGCCTCCTATGCAGGGGTCGTAGGAGGCTCTTTCAACCTACACCAGCTTTCGTTTACCTCCGCGCATAAATATAAATGTATGAGGTCTTTAATTTCCTTCATACTATATGTGTGTGCTCCAATGAATAGTCAAGATGTCTGCTATATTTTGTTTGCAACCTAAACATTTACCTTTACCTTCACGTATACATTTTTTTGTATTCGGAAAATTCCGTCGTTCTTTTTTACACGTTCGAGTGGTTCCACGGAGAAAGAGATAGAGCAACCAATAGTAGTTTTAAATTTGTGTTCCCTTTTGAACTTACGCATTTTGAGATTATTTTCGTCAACATCTGGGGGAATGTAGTAAAATTATTTATAGGTTTTCAGGCTATGATTTTGCCTCGATTTCGCAGAGTGTCAACAACACAAAATTCGTCTGTATCCAGCCTTTTTCAGAAATCAGAAGCACAACTTTCTCGAGCCCGGGTAAGGGAGATATAATGGAAATTCGAAGCGGATATCGCGCTTTCAATAAGGAAGCCAACCGATTCAAAGTAGCAAAAGGAAGGTTTGTATTAAAGAGAAAAGCTTCTCAGAATTCCTCCAATGTGCTCTCGATAAGCCCCAATCCTTTCCACGTCTTGTCGTCAAGCGACGCCAAGAAAACTTCTAATAAACTACCAAAAAAATATTTTATCCTCTTATATTTATTGAAAGACTTACAAGCTTAGTACTTAAGCGTATAATTGAGAAAAAGATCCACGAAAAAAATCAGGGTACGCGGCATAGGGTGACCCGGATTGGTGAGAAAATTTTAAAGTCATAGCGGACAACGTAAATGTTAACGACTATGTCATGGCCCTCATATATTCTTCCTCGGTAATGGGGTATTCAGTCACCCCAAAGGAAAGAAAGTATGTAGCCATGCGACGAGGCATCGGGGTGGAGTTTAGCTCATCGGCCATTGAGATAGACGTAAGGTCTCAGTGCGCCGAAATAAAACTCAAAGCAGTGAAAGTACTTAGCACTGCATGATAAAGGGCCAACAAAGTCTCTTTAGGCTTTTTCAAAATTGCTCTTTGCTCTCATGAAGATTTGACTCGTCAGATCAAAATGCGTTACGTTCTCCATCAGAGAGCAATACAGGAAGGCCCACAAGATGTGACCTAATGCAATGCTGTAAGTGCCAAAGGTTTGGTCATGTATCTGCCATCTGAAGATTTTTCGAACGCTGCGTTACCTTAGGGAAAGAGCATGGCTTTCAGGTCGGCTTAAGAAAGACAAGCGAAGCACTTACCTGTCACCCATTTTGTGTCATGTCCCAAACAGAGAGCATCCAGTGAATTTTTCTGGCTGTCCAGAGCGGTAAAACATCTTAAAAAGAATTAATTAAGCACGAGAGACTCGCTCCACACCTGTGGCTTTCTACTCTACAATCCGTGCAAAACTCTTCCCATGTGCTCCAGTACCCTCCACTCTTTTCTCCAATATAACATTCGCTGACAAGGACAAGGACAAGGTCACCACATGTCATCAGGAACAACGCATACTCCCATTTAATAAATGCAGCCAGCATTGCAAAATCTACTCGGCATGTCAACCTTGGCGTTATTAAAAACAATCAAGACTTCTGGTCCATTTTTGAAACCACTTTCATAGGAAGACAAAGTAGTCATACTCGTTGAATTCTATCGAAATCGCTGTGGTGGTAAATAATCTGAGCTTTGTCACTCTTAATATTAATTCTCTAATCCACCATAACAAAAGAAAATATATATGATCTATCCAAAGCCTTCAGACCTGACATCATCCTCCTCAACGAAACCATATTGAGAGCGAGGCACAGAGTCCGGGTCAATGATTACCAGATAATTCGCAATGATGAAGGCAGGGTTACCGTTATCTTTTTTCGAAACAACCTTTCAGGACACCAAATCAGCTTCAAACATCAAGAGATATCCTGTACCCTAGCTTTCCTCCAAACTAAATGCTAAAATGGCTCTCCTGCTAAAATGCTGGTTGGCTCCTGATACTTACCTGTAGCAATTGTGGCTCATTTGTATCCTACGTACTGAATAGAATGCTATCCATTGCTTCTACCTACGATTCATTCCTACTAGGTGGTGATTTCAATGCCCGACACGAGCACTGTGGAGACTCTGAACAAAATACAAATGGAAACGCCTTGTTCCAGTGGTGTTCTTCTGGTACGGACCTAACACGTGCAATTATCCACGTGGAAGTCCAATTTTCTCCAAGGGCAGCTCTTGCCTAGATAGCTTTGTTATACCACATGACCTTTTAACAGGAGCTTATCATTCTTATAAATGTATTACCTTCTAATCTCTGCCTGACTACTATGAGCTACTACATAGTATTACTCTGTATCTGTACTCTGTATTCCTATGTCGAGTGGTCAGAATTCATGGATGACCTAGGAAGCGTCATACCCGCAAAGCCACTAGATAACTATTTCCTGACTAATCAAGAAATCTTCCTTCACATCTCAACCCTTTCTAACTCTATCGTTAAATATTTAGACTTACACGCTCCTCTCTAGAAATGTTGCAACCAGCCCGATGGTTGTCTCTCTCAAGAAACACTTGACTTGATCAAACAACGCAAAATCATGTTACTATGGCTACAGTGTATTTTTCACAGGATTTACAATAGAATGAACGAAGAATATAATTCATTCGAAATTCACGTTGCTGCTTTATCTGATAATCTGATGCCGCCATTCCACTCGATTCGACATAGACAGACACCCATTTAAGTTTGGAAAGGGATCCATTGCCTCCCCTGCTGAAAAAGTCCGTCTCTGCGAAGCGTTCAAATCCTAAACGGAAAGGCTACAAAGGAAGTGAGGAACATAAGTAAAGGTTACAAGGGTTACTACCTCGTAATCTTTTCAGCAATTATAAGAGCGTCTTCATTACGCCAAAAAATCTTCGTCGATCTCTTCACTAACATACCTGAATTAGAGAAAATGTTCGCTGAATCAAACAGCTAAACATCCCACATACGGGACGACATACGTAATAAAGTTCTCAAGAAAAAAGGCAACAATTGCATAAACAACGTGTATTTCGCAAAGCCGTGGATATTAGGCCAAGTAATCCCCATCCCTAAAATCGGATGCAGTGGTGAAATCAATAATTTTCGTCCAATGTCCTTGTTGTGACATGTGGGCACAGTACTGGAAAAAGCCATTCTCACTCGCTTCAAAACCTTCTTCTGTCCACTCATCTCAGAATTCCAGTTTGGATTAGAATCGCCAAGGCCAACAAAGCCAGTTTTTATGGCTCCCCACAACAGGATCAAACGCAATCTTCAAAATAAAAAATGCACAGTAGCGTGTGCATTGGATCTGTAGAAGGCACTTGACTCTAAATGGATTCATGGCCTAATATATAAATAAATTTCAGCTTCTTGCACAATAGCCCTAATTCGTATCCTACCCAGATTCCTACAGAATAGATTCAGTGTGATTAAAATTGCTCAAGAACCATCGCGACCTATTCCAATCCAATCTGGAGTCCGACAAGGATCCATCCTTGGCCCATCACTATTTAACTTCTTTTTCTATGACATTCTAAGACCACGAATACATACTGTTTTCCATCATCCTTTTATCGCTCATGTTAATTGTACCATTGAGGTTATCATATATGCTGACGACATACTACTAGCATGTTGACGGGAGAGAAACTGGCGCAAACTGAGCTGCAGAGAGCAATCGAGACAATTACACTGCATCTCAATGAGTGGAGTCTTACCATCAACGCGGACAAATGCGAAATTATCTGTTTTCGTAATACAAGCGGTAGAGGACATCGATTGCCGGTGAAAGAAAGAAGACTTTAACAGGTACGCCCTGAAAGAGAATCCACTGCGCTCAAAGAAACCATAAAATATCTGGGTGAAAATTTCACAAACAAATTTAAAATGATCCCACCCGCTAGAAAAGCTGTTGCGATCACGCTGCCGCGGTCGCAGACATTTATATGGCAGTGATCTCATGTTCCCCCAGGTGGCATACTGAGGCCGGCTAAGCTCAGCTGGTCGGGGTCGTTCGGGGAAGATCACTGCCCGTGCTGGGCCACCTAATTCAGAATCAAAACATTACAAATTGGAGGGGAATAAGGGATAAGAACGAAGGAGAGATGGCTTGGAGAAATGAAAAAAAATTTTTACTCTACTTCATTTTTTTATTAAAATAACAAACAAAACAAGAAAAAGAAAAAAAAATATAATGAAAAAAAAAAGGAAACTTAAATAAAATTTTTAAATTTACATCTATAAAAAAAAGGAAGAAAGAACAAAATAAAGAAAAATTAAAAAAAAATACTATACCACTAAAAATTCCACCACCAAACCCGATCGGGTACGGTTCACAGCATGCTATATATTAAGTGCAGTTATAAAAATAAATATAATAAATTGCCTATTCTATTTTTCCGATTTTTTTTATTTTTTTATTTTTCTGATGATGTTTTCCATATTTTCTCGTCGCATACGATGACCAACTATTCCTCGTTCAGAGAAAGCCTTTCACGATGAGTGCAATTCAAAATAAAAGTTTAATCGTACCGAGTAGATTTTCGCTGGATTTTCAATTTAAGCTTATTCAGATAAGATTTTCATTTAATGTAAAATGTCTCTTATAGGTTTTGTTACATAGTCACATAAGCACCATATATTTCCTTTTTCCCTTTTTCTTGTTTTTTTTTTATTTTTTTTATGGAGTATCCTTTAAAAAAACATTTTTCTCAGTGTCACCTCTCAGCATTTCACGCCTTTATCTAACTCTACTATTTTCAAATGTTTAATTTAATTGGCTTCCAATGGAAGCAAAGAATTCATATTTCACTTTCACAATTTTTCAAATGGTACTCTTGGGCACAGAGATTTTGTTTGGTATTTTCGTTTCAAAATTCACTTGTTTAAATCTTGCCCTTAACGACAAAAATGTTATTTTTTTGTAACGATTCCTAGCCAAAAACCGATTTCAACAATTTCACTAATTTCTCCCGGCGCACGACGAATTGTATCTCCGTAAAACAACGTGTGAAATATAAATTGAAAATACTGAGCCGTGGGGTAACATAACGTTAATAAAATCGCATAAATTCACTTAAAAATTTAGAATAACAATTTTCAGAATTCTATATGTAACACCGCCAACTTGTCGACCAACTCTCCTCTTACCGAACAAAAAAACTTCTCGACCACCCTCAATCAGCACCATCCAGCAACTCCTCATCATCCAGCAAATCCCCATCACCGCCAACCCACTGTCGTCACCGGTACATCATCCCGCTGTCGACAACTGTCCCTCACCGGCTCGCGGATGTTAACCTTTCACCCTTCGGTCAGGGTCAACTTCTCCAGGGCAATTGGATTAAGATATTAATTGCCCTGAAAAAGAGGAACTGACAAAAGGTTAAAAGATTACTACCCACGATGGATTCGAACTCAGAAGTCGGGGTTCCACAACCTGAATCGGATCCACTATGCCCAGAGTCACCTGATGAATGTTAAGTTATAACAAAGATCAGGCATCTCCGTCGCCACTCGCGATGTTGACGTCGGCTAACTAAAGGCAGGGATTGTTGTTGGTAGAATCCAACATATTTGAATTATATGAAATTCAAATATATTGGATTGTGTACCAACTATTTGGAGTGGATACTGGGATGAATATTGTGAGGAACAAGGTGAAAAGGAACATGACATGTGAGAGGAAAAGGTGAAGATGGGATAAATGAACAAGGAATGACGTCAACTTGCGTACCTTGCTATGTAGAGAAATAGCGAAGCAGCAGTGGTCGCAACAAAGCCTTACACAAAGCTAACCCTGCAGCTATACTGATAGCTTCCCTCCTTTCCTCGGAACCTGTCCAACTAAATATGAAAATCATTACGTACAAAACATTAATAAGAGCAATCATAACGTAATCCTTCCCAACCTGGCTCACCATATTCTCAGTAGCAGTTGAAGAGTTGGTGGAAGAAACCATGAAGAATTTTTGAGAGGAAGATTCTCCACTAATGTACCACGAAATACTGTAGCCTGAATAAAATTTATAACAGAAATAAGTTGTTATATAGAGAGACTAGAATGGCTCCCCTCCTGAACTAAATGACGCGGTTATCCATCAACCTCTATCAGAAAACTCCTGGAACATTTATCTCAAAGTTTTCAAAGTTTAAAGTTTATTTCAACATTAAAATTTACAGTCACGTCATTCAAAGTATGCCCTATTTGAAGTTAGGACCTTCTCCCATCATTCTGTTAGTAGATGGAATTCATCGGCGGAAAAAATCCCCATCTTCCGAATCGATCAAGTCATCAAGCCATTTTTTGATGCCTTCATAAGAAGAAAAACGTTCTCTAGTGAGGGCCGCTTCCTTAGAGCGGAACCAATGGAAACCCGAAGGAGCAATGTCCGGGGACCAAGGTGGTTGGGACAAGACTTCCCAATTCACACCTTTCAAATATTTTTTGGCCTCCTTGGCAACTTGTTGCTTTGCATTGTCATGCAGCAAAGTCAGCCTGGCATGTCTGTTATTCCATTCTGACCGTTTTTCCTTCAGAGCTCGATTCAAATGGATAATTTGCCACCGAGACACATCCCCAGTTATTTCTTCAGACTTTTTTAGGAGTTCGTAATAGATGACGCCACTGTGGTCCCACCAGATGCGCAGCATCACCTTGGAAGATTGAGTATTCCCTTTTTGGCGTCGATGGACCTGGTTCACCTTGCATTACTGTATGTTTTGTCCTAGTACGTGCACTTCTCATCCCCTGTCACAATTCGATGCATGAAGCCCTATCTTTTTTGTCGTTGAAGAAGCATTTTACACATCACCAACCGCCATTCGATGTCCCTCTCTCTCAGTTGATGCGGCACCCAAGTCCCAGCTTTGTTGATCATTTCCATTGCGTGGAAGCGCTTACCGACGGTAGATCTGTCACCATTTAACTCATGCGACAATTCTTCTAGGCTTCAATTTAAATTTTCATCCATCAATTCTCATAGTTGTTATCTTCAAACTTTTTCGGTGCTCCTTCACAATCTTTATCGGTCACGTCAAAGTCACCATTTCTTAAACACCGAAACCACACTGTGAAAGTCGCCTGAAATGGAGCATGATCAACTTAGGCATTGAGCATGAAACGATAAGTTTCCGCAGCACTTTTCTTGAGAATGATATAATGAACCAAGACTTCCGGCAAATGCAGCGTTTTCGGTGTGTAAGTCGACAGTTTCAACATGAGAAAAAAACGGTCTTCACGCTTTGAAAGAATGTCGACTACTGCGTTCGTGGCTGACTACAACCCGGATTTGAAACAATGACAGCTTCCAACACAAGCAAAGGCTGACTTTTTTAGATGCTATACGTTCATACATACTATTAATAAATTATGTACCTAAGAAAGATAATTGACAGGATAAAGTTACAGCTAAACACAAGTTGTGTTACTGTTATTTTTTTACTAGTTTCGGTCAATTGGATCAGGTATCAGAATAAGACAGAGATTCTTAAATTAATCTAGTTTTAAGTTAAAATTAGCCATACTCATTTCTAAGTATATATCAGTATATATCAGTATATATATAAATCATGTTTAACACACGAGGGCCGGCTGAAAAGTTATGAGCCTAACATATTAAAACACGAGATAAAAATTTAAAAAAAAATTATTTTTCAATGTAGTCCCCGTCGAGTTCAATACTTTTTCACAGCGTTTATATAAAGCCTATAACCCATCCAAAAAATATTTTTCTTTTTTGTCCTCAAAATGCTTGTCAGCTGCCGCCTTTAATTCGTCTTCACCTCCAAATCTTCGCCCCCGCAAGTCCTTCTTTAAATTACTAAAAAGAAAGAAGTCACTGAGAGCCCGCAAACTCCTTCCAAGTTGTCCTTACAGAGGTCCAAAAACTCTTGTGATGTTTGAACTCACCACTGCTTGTCAAGGGGCGTGAGCATTTTTGGAACCCAACGCGCACTCACTTTTCTCATGATCAAATGAGTGTGCAAAATGTCACCAATTCGTACCTTACTAATGTTCAACTCCTCAGCTATCTGCCACATTTTTATTCTTGGATCGTCCAATACCAATTTCTTGACTTTGGCGATGTTATCATCCGTGACTGCTGTGTTTTGGCGGCCTGGGCGCAGGTCGTCGCGGGTCTATCCCAACGTTTGATTGCTGCAGATGATGGTGCAGATTCTCCGTAAACCTCAAACATTTCTTCAAAAATTTCCTTAGCCGTTTTTCTTTTCTTCACAAGGAACTTTATGACGGCGTGGTACTCCAATTTCCTTAAGTGCAACGATGACTCAGAAATGGTGATGATCACTATTTAAGATCTCAGATAGTAAGGATGCTATTTACCTAAAAGTTCGTTTATATGCTGATTAGATGTTACGCAACTAGTAACTTATCACTCAAGTAATTAGCGGTAGTGGGGGTACCCTAGGCTCATAACTTTTCAGCCGGCCCTCGTATGTTGTAAAATAGCTGTAACATATGTTGTATGTAACATTGTAATGTAACATAGCTGTTGAACTAAGTTTCTTCAATTGAATAAGTTAAATATATTGTGAAATCATAAAGTCTCAATAAAGGACTACTACTGCATGCTCATACTGACTTGTGCTTTACCGCTTATCCATTTTTGACCCAATTGTATGCAAACATTTCATTTGTCGTGGCATTAATCAAAAAATAATTTCATATTTAATTAAATTATTCATATTCATTTCCCAGACAGACACAACAAAAAGCTGAAAATGTAAATAACACAACATGACATGAAGCATTTCCTTCCTGATATGAACGAATATATTCAGATTTGCTGCTATAATAATCTCTTCAGAAATAAGTTGAACGCTATTATCAACGAGTGTGTACCCAACGAGATCCTTGTGTATATATGCAGATATGGTTTTTCGATAGTAAATATTCTGTATGCGAAACATGTCAAATTAATGTCTAGATAAACAAAACGCCTTCGGAAAATAGCTATTTGTTGAGGCTCAACAGTCTACGAATGTGACCCACTGGACAGGAGTTCGAATTTGTTGGGCGATGGGTGAAATGATGGTGCGAAGTTGATTTCCTTTTCACAAATACCAGCAAGCAGAGAGCGCATTATATATGCGGACCTCATAGTGAAATTATTTCCGCAAATATTCTATGGATACCATTCGAAAAGATGTGGATGATTTCATGTGTGGGGATTTTAGTTGTGTTGGCTACATAGAATAATATTAAGCCATCGGTTCGGACTAAATGCTGGCTCCGTAAATCGGATATGGAATGTTACAGGACAATACGAAACAAAAGAGATTTCCTGTTGAGTGGTAAATACAATGTGTAAGTGTACCGAATATGTTCAATGCGAAGAAGTATTTTGCGTTTGGTTTCATATTGTACAGTAGAATGCAAGAGGTACAAACTTTTGATAGATTTGCGTTACCTACAAAGGACCTTTGCTATAAATTGATAAAAAATACCAATTAAATTTGGCAGAAGGTTGACTCAACTCACAAACCGTTCAGCTTTCAATAAAAATTCTCATAACTTGTCGGGCCAAGTCAGGTTGTTATTCTTTCAGGATGTAGGACTCCTCTCTAATAGGCAACTCCAATTTGATTTCAGTGGACTAACCTAAATCAATCTGCGTAATCTTCATCTTGGAGCAAACAGACTCATGTAAATATTTCTCAACTTCATTCATTAATTGATATTTCGCATCATCATTCATCCTATTGATTACTTTTCAAAATACATAAACGCACATTATTGATGTGAAGGATACTTGTGTCTCCTGAGATCACTTGAAGCTTATTTTAGTAGGAACTCGGTTCCATTTTGCCAGACTAACAAGCAATTAATCACAACTAGGGTAATTTATAATGGAGGCCTCAGATTATTTTCATATAACGATAAATACACATTCATATATTATTTCCTGTTTATATTATATACATAGTAATCTATGTATCCTACAAGTAAGACTATTAGGTGTGAGTGTGTGTAGGCATGTGATAAGTTTGCTGAAATTTAATCATCCATCACATTGTCATCATAGTGATTATAGAAAAAAGCCATAATTGAGTGACAATGATCAATTATGTTCGTCTTTGTAAAGCTGTTAGTCATTTTTGGAGTTGTTTGGATTATTTTTTTTTTCAAAAACGTAATATCTTGCGATGATGTTGGTGATGGTGTAATGGTATGATGCAAGAAATTAATTAGTCTTCACTTCCTTTTTTGTATTAAAAAAAATGTTATACATGATGTGACATGTTCCTTTGAACAATTTGGTAAAAACACCATTTTTCAGTGACGTAGCATAAGTTTATACATCTATTAATTATTTGTTATAGATTTAGGGTCAGGAGGGGTAAATAGAACAAAACGACATAACTGCCATCGTGGTGATCACGATAAACTTGATTATTGGCGATTGACAACTGGGCAACACACGAAAGCTTTTAGAGAGTTCCTGCGATTTTTAGTCTGCTGATGGAAGTGTCATCATTGCTTAAAGTTGACATTGTGAAAAAAACTTGTTTCTCGAAGATTGGTGAGCTCATTTTTTAAACTCCAGCTCATTAAGAAATGCAAACTAAGCGATTGCAACTATTTCAATTAGTTATGTGGGATCTTATTGGATGCAGATAGTTATTATTCTGGTTTTCTCTGTTTTAATTGATGTGTAAGCTTGGTGTTTACCTCACACATTATTTTACCCAAGGGTGATTGGAAACAAATGTCTTTTGTGAGACGATAAACCACACATTTAGTTGTGAATTATAGTTTTTAAATAAACAGTACTCACATTTGGTATGTCAATGAGATTTATGTCTGTAAATATTCTTAGATAACGTTTAGACGCCAGTTTATTTACATAACCATTACAGGATTCCCAGAACGTATCAAAGGAAAAGACCACAGATCACCATAGATACGTGATATTAGATACTCGACCTTAAAAACAGCTGTCTTTGATTTGATGAAATATACCTACAACATTCTGTTATAGGTATAGTTCATATACTATAATGTTCCTATCACGTTCGTTCCAAAGGGTTTGAAGACCGATATTGATATAACTGGAATAGTCCGTTCAACAGATTTATCGAACGACGTCAACGAATGTCTTGTTTAATAACTGATTGCTCGTTCACATATGGGGTTCGCTTGTGATTGGGCAGAAATGAAAAATTTCGTTCAACAATTCATCAAAAGAAGCGACCTTCAAACAAGGTTTCTTCAGACAAGGTTTGGTGAAAATTGGTATCATTCGATCTATTTGAAAAAGTCTGAACACGTACAAAAGGCAAGAAAATACTAAATCCATTTATAGTGTATGGCTTTTTGATACCGTCCTATTTACGATATAAATGAAGAAGAGATTTTGCAAGAGATCCTGTACGCCTTAGAGTCATAGGAGAAAAGAGAAAAACACTTCAACGTGTCTCTTATGACGCAGGTCGTGAATCAATTATGGTTTCTAGCATGTGTGTAAGCCCATGGTGCAACCCTACCCCGTTTGATTGTACACAAAGGTGCGGTAGTTCAGCCCCGTTGGATTTCTGAAAAGGCATATCCTAGAACTAGCAATGGCTGGATGAAAGAAGCTGCATTTGTTTTATGGTTCAAAAAGATGTTTGTATCTCACGTCAGTGAAATTTGAATCAGAAATAACATAGTGAGAAAAACAGCCGCAATAATCTTCGATAGACATACAAGCCATAATAGCATAATTCAAAATTTGTGAATCTTGAAAATGAACCAAGGGGTTGGGAACAATATCAGTGCAGAACTTTGAAATTACGCATCTTTGTGTGTCTGCCATTAAAATCGCTGCATATCTTAAACATCAGACAGGAATGTAAACTATACTCCCAGACAAAATATCCACTTCTTTTTAGTTTTGTAGGCTTTCCCTGGGAGCTCTTATGTTCTTCCCATCCCTCCTGTGCTTCAAACCCATTAAAGCTAACCTGATTATACTGCCATTTGGTAACGGATCTTAAAGCTACGACAAATATCTGACCTATTGAGTTTGTATTGATTCCAACAGCTTTAGCACCTAGTGTTGTGAAACCTTGCTAACACCAAAACAATGATGCAACATCGCCTGTCATTTTTTGGTAGGTCTTCGACGGCGGTAATGTTTCTTACATTTACGGATGTGCTTGGGCGCTCACTGCGTGGGTCGTCTTTTAGTAATGTACTACCGGCTTATAAACCTCCGATACTGATAAAACCGGTTTAGAAACCTTTTCTTCAAATTCACATAATACTATATAATTTCTTATATTTACGAAAAACAAATATTGTTCTATAAAATTTTACTGTGTCTTCCATGCTTACAAAAGTGCTATGAAAACGCGTCTATATCAGTCGAACAACTAAATCAGACTGCACAAAATTCCACAAGATAGTTACATGTGCATTTCAAGACTTGTTTTGCATCAAAAACATTGCGAATAACTTTTGTGACATTTAAGTTCAGCACGGTTCCCAGAACTTTGAAAACATCTCTTGTAATTTGAAGTAAGGGTAATTTGAAATTTGTACTTTGAAATTTTGGTTTGATCTTTTAATTCACAACTACTTGTTCTGCGTGCTCACGTTTTATTTTCCTTACAACTTCCTTGCAAATTCCTTACAACTCCTCTGAATTCCTGAATTCCCTCTGAATGAACTCTTACTTGCATGAGCAGAAGTTTTTCCTGACACAGAGTATACTTTCATAACTGTGGAGCGGTCGTTCAACGAATCGCTACTACCAGTCCTCTGATGCTGGGAGGTTCCTGTTGTCCACTGACTTATCCTTTAATTGCTACCTACAGCCTTAATGTCAGTACTGCAGCCGAAAACTTTTTTCTGCACCCTCCGATTTACAAGGACATGTTAAAATGTTCATCATCTCCACTTCAGGCGCTCTTTCTTTAGTTTCTATATATTTTTCTATATATAGAAATAGGACTATCACTTTGCGTCCGAGTATTTTACATGAGATGAGTTCATGACAGCGTAAGTGTCTATCCGAACGCAAAACGCTTATTGCAAGCATGATTTAAGCTCGGTTCGGTCATCATTGCTGTAAGATTGGTTGATTAAATGGATTTTGATAGGTTAGGCATGGCAACGCAGGGTCTCTGTCTCCGTCCAAATATGCTCACTTATTCAATTATAGTAGATAGGGTACGCATTCTCTACTTTCCTATACAGGTGCACCAAACGAGCGTTGATATTAGTTTTAATGGGACCTTATGCTTAGAGTAAAGTCAGAATAGATGAGAGACATTGAGCAATGAACCAAGGCTTCGATACCAATCTGGCAAGTTCTAAACGTATTCGACATGTTACCCGAATCGTGGCATGGCATTACCTTGAAGTCGTCCACGTCCGGCTTCCGCCCATCTTTTGTCCCGCCTTGCTGCACTGCATTGACAGCAACAAGATCCAGAATATCATATCCGCTAGCCTACACGTGTCTTCCTCATTCATAAAACTAGACGGTTTATATGAAAGTCAAGATGCCAAGCCAAAGACATGCCTTTCTTGTTTGTTAGAATCAGTAGCTACAGCTATATGTCCCGCTGCTGCTGCTTCTTATACTACTATCACCATTGCTACTCATACTACTGCTGGTTTTTCTACTACCACTACTACTACTACTACTATTACTATTAGCACAATTACTACTAACTCTACTATTACAACTACTTTTGCTGCTACAACTAGGTTCTCCTACCGCTACAACTACTACTACTACTGCTGTTACTACTACTACGACTACAACTAATAACATAACTACAACAGCAACAACAAAAACAACAACTACTACTACTACTACTACTACTTCACCTACAATAATAACAACAACAACAACAACTACTACTACTACTACTACTACTACTACTACTGCTACTACTGCTACTACTGCTACTACTACTACTACTACACCTACAACAACAACAACAACAACAACAACTACTACTACTACTACCACTACTACTGCTACTACTGCTACTACTACTACTACTGCTACTTCTACTACTACTACTACTACTACTACTACTACTACTTCTACTACTACTACTACTACTACTACTACTACTACTACTACTACTACTACTACTACTACTACTATTTGGGAGCTCTGCCTGGAAACGATGGAAGGAAAAATGCTGAAAACTGAAATTTGTTGTTCTTCGTTTAAATATTTACTGATTTCCGGTATCGATGTATTTATTCAATTGCAAAAAATTGGCTCTATGCTATATTGAGTTGCTAAACACACGCATTGGTTTGCTCATTGGCATACTTATGTAACCAACTTCAAAGGACATCCAAATCATAAAACCCACTTCTGACATCGAAAATATTTTCCTGGTTTATATCAGAAACCCAAATTGCATCAATTAACAATAAACAACTGAAAAAATATCGTTCATTGCAAGGTTTGAAGACTAACATTAACATCCGCTGCTAATATCAATATTCAACTATGGAAAATTACTTAGGCGTCTCAGAAATAAACGACGTAGCGAGAAGACAAGCAAATTCTTGTCATAATATTCTGACGATGTTATTATCACCTACCGAAATTTCAGTAGGAAGAAGAGTACTCGATGTTCCGAAAATTTATTACTGAATTTCATACTAACCATCGGCTAGCAGCCATGACATTTTTATTAGTTTCGAAACCTCACTCCTAGCAATTTCACGGGGGAAAATAACAGAAAAAATGTAATGAATGTTTTCACCACTGAGCTCCGCCCCCTGCCCATCAACCAATATATCTTTCTATTTCTGACATTTCGCGTTAAATTGTCTTATAAAAAGGAGAGCGTTAGCATAATTTACACAAGTCCGCGAACTACACAAGAAAATGTAATAAATGTTAACACTCTCAAAGTATTAAGGCATGAAGTCCTATTTGCACGTCCACCTCCGTGCCCTTGCCCACTCGTGCACCTCAGCACGACCAAACCACACTCAAATTGCACGCTGCCGTCACAGCGAGGCGAAAAAATCCTCTCGACAAAATTTCACAATGCCTGAAGGACCTTGCACAATGTAATGTATGAAAGGCAAGAGAGGAAAATTCCAACATCCTGTTATTCAGAGGCTTTTCATTTTTTATTTCTCATATCCCGTTTTTCATTCGCCCACTCATCCATTCTTCTTCGGATGGAATAGATGAATGGCAATGCTGTACCACCCGTTCGAATCCTGTTACCGCGCAGTCATACCGGTTAGAAAATAGAAAATATATGGCGGAAAGGTCACTTGCGCGAAAGGGAAATGGTTGGAAAATAAAAGCGTCATTAAATTGAATTACGATTTAATTGGATGATGGGCGAAAGGACGGAAAAAGTGTTACCATCCCAAAAGCCGATCATCTAGACCCACATGCTCGCATATATGTATGTTTATGCTCAGCGCGTCCCACATCAGAAGTGTGAAAAAATTATTTTGAATTTAAGTGGTTAAGTACAAGCTTGTGGTTTTCGAGCCTCCTGTCGCGTAGGAGCCTCAGGACTTCGGCCGCGAAAGCATGGAAAGTGGTGGATCATACCCTTGAAACACCATTGAAGCCTGAAATTTCCTTGGAAGATTAGTTTAATCTCTTACGGTTACTTGTTTAGGAAGATGAGATGAATAGATGGCGTTTGAGATTTTACCAGACACATTCACGCCCCCATCAACGAGGCAGTAGATTTTTAAATATATGAAATATGAATAAGCCTACAAATACGCCCGCGGCTTATGTTACTTGAAAAGTTAAACCGCGTTGATTAACCAGAATGATGTAACTCATGTCAGGATATAATTTGACACCGTAATTGCCCTTTGATTGATTCGTTTTCAAATCAAAGCTGCATCCACTGTTGCTGTGAAAAACAAGTCCACATCTTTGATTCGGTGCTCCTTAAGGAATCAGCTCGAATGAAATTTAGATTAACCAACGTTAAGAAGATTTCACGGAAGCTCACGAACCGTCAGTTCTCACGCAGCCACAATGAAAGCGAAATATTCCAATAATCACGGCCTGACAAGCTTTCTCCCACAGGAAAAAATAATTTTCTTAATTGCATCAAACTCAATTATAATTTTCAAGCGCTGTAAGAACATTCGCTAGAAAACCGGCTTCTACCCTTCCTCCTGCACCCAGACGAAATTTCAAATCAAAGTTGCTGACCTATTTAAAATGGCTGGAAATGACTTTTTTCATTTATTTTTGTACTGATTTGGAAATCATTATCAAAAGTACTCTCGTTCCATCTTCCATCTAGACCTCGGCCATCTGCAAGCGTAAATCCGCTTGTACACTTTCACCATGAAGATGATTTTCTTCGAAGGCGATTGTTGAATTCCCACAATGTCAGTGCCCCGGAAAGCCTCAAGGATTTCAGTATTTATCTGTTGACTCTGAACATACAAAAAAGAAATGGTTGGCTTGTGACAAAATGATAGAGTCCATTTAGGTGTGAAAGTTTTTGGTGTCACTGGCAAACCCGAGTTGAATAATTTCAATTCTGTTCTTCTACAGAAAATAAAATGGAGTTGAATTCATCCGTGAAAGTTTTTCTTAATTCAATTGAAATATGGCCGGGACATTATTGAGCGCATACAGCAATGCAGAGTGAAACGCTCTGACGAAAAGATCTCATTTAAAATGGTTCGCATACAAGGATACTAATTTGGAGTTTGCCGTTTCGTGGTTGAACGAGGGTCGCAAGTGCTTTTCAGAAAGAATGAATGAGAATTGTTTTAATTGTTTGAGTACACATTCTCTGTGCTTGGAGTTCTATACGATAGTACCTAATAAGATTAGTTTCTGGATGAAATTTTAATTGTTGTGCAAAAAACTTTCTAACCAAATCGTCCATGTGTGGAAGGAGAAAGAGCCACTTGAGCATGAATCTACACTAGTCTTCAGATCATTTAAAAATAAGAGTCGTGAAATATGGAAATTTGAATCTTAAATTTGAAATTGAATATCAAACAAATGTTGAGCATCATAAATATTAAGTCCTAAATTTTAGGTATATTTCTGTGTATTGTGATCACATTTGAAACAGCCACATAATCATAACTAACAATACAGCAGAAATAGTGGTCACGTTTATTCGATGTTCGATACTCGTACTCTTGTACGGTAAGGTACTCTTGTTCCTCAATTATGCTGACAAGTTCAGCCATTTTGAATCTTCAGTGAATTTTTGACAGGTATTTTGCTTGTACGTGTATCGACTTGCCTTCGGTTTTTGTGAATTCCAAAAAAAATTTGATCAAAGAATCTGTATCAAATCTTGTGCGAAAAACAATTTTAAGAGTGCGGACGCATTCTGCATGATAACTGCGACATATAGTGAAGCTACTTTGGGCCAAAGCAATAATAATCCAAGATATGAATGACGAACAGCGTATTGGACGCCCGAGCACGTAACCAACGCGCTCGCCCACACCAAAATAGTAATGAAATGAAATAAATAGTATTGGCCAATCATCGAATAATTGTAAGAAAAGTTGCTGAGCACCATATGTTCAGGTGCTCAATAACTTCTCGAAACATAATTGGTTTGGACCCCTTAATAATTACCACTAATTTGGCCTCGCCGTGGAATTCATACCCAAACAGCCCCTGCGAATGGGGGAGGCTAGAATACATCCACAGTAACCCAACTTTTCGTAAGAGGCGACTAATGGGAAAACAGCACCGAACCCGGACTATGATTTGACTCTCGACTTTATTTGACGCATATGGGCTGGTGGCCATGATATTCTGGACCTAGTCGCTTCTTGCGCGGTACCACCGGGGTGAAACCCATGTTCAAACGGCTCCAGGCTAATATCAGCGCCGTCTCCGTCCCGATAAAACCTTGGCAGGCCTCAGAGTACATTCGAAGCTCGCACCATTGTGTTGGTGGTGTAAGTTCGGTTGAGTCATACTCCCGATTAGCGCTGATCTGGCTCTGAGCACCAGACTCAATGAGGGCTGTTGCCAACTCTCGTATGGCCTCCCTGCTTGCATAGATAAGCATGGGATCATTAAGGTGACTACACATCCGAGTGGAGATAGTGGCTCTGAGGGGAGACCCTTAAGAACAAAATGATGCAAAACAACAACAAACAGAACAAACAGAATAATGCAGAGGAGACGAACAAACGAGCCGATAGACATTATTCTCACAACCATAACGATTATCTTGGCGTATTTGCCCGTAGTGGAAAAACCTTGCGTTCACCACCACGGTTTCATTCAGCCCCAAGCGTAAAGAGCAGCGATGGGCCGGAAGTAAATGTGGCTCCGAAGGTTTACGACCACCTCACTCATAAGGTTGCTACTGTTGAATCGACGTCAGTAGGAGGAACTAACAGCATAGAACCTAAGCTCCCGGAGGAGACTGTCGGCGAAAAAGACCTGATGGATAACGAGGTTATGGCGGAGAACCGTTCAAAGGAACAACGGTTGAATTAAAAAATTTCATGCGATCCTCAAACGTATGCAAGGAGCGTGCATAAATCAAAAGACCATCAGTAAGG
The DNA here is from genome assembly GCA_954870665.1 of Stratiomys singularior. Taxonomy (NCBI): domain Eukaryota; kingdom Metazoa; phylum Arthropoda; class Insecta; order Diptera; family Stratiomyidae; genus Stratiomys; species Stratiomys singularior. Next base: position 124,126,213 of record OX940878.1, on the reverse strand, counting down.
ATGTGAAAAATGAAGTGTTTGAGATCGAGGACCTGTTGGATCGAGTTTGCCCCTACAGGAGACTCTCGAAAAAATTGGAAGAAGAACATTCAGACCAAACGGTGTACGTTAAAATCACCCAAACTTTCCTCCCCAGTATCAAAAGAACTGCTGCTAGCCCTCTTGAGAGCGAACAGGAGAAAAGGCGTAAAGGGAACGCTGAGCCAGAAAAAGAAACGCCACAAAGAAAAGGCACCTTCCAACTACTGCTATCTAAGGCGGCAAAAAAGCCGCAAAACGTGAACAAAGGTTTAGCCAGCAAACAGGCACTGTTTGCTGGAACAGGAAAAGAGCGAAGGATCCCTTGGGGACTCCATTCTTGTGAAACCCACCGACAGAAGGAGCTACTCTGACGTTCTACGCGATATCCGCAAGAATATCAAGCCGGAGGAAACAGGGACGATTACTAAAACACCACGACCGACAAGGTCCGGAGGGCTACTCTTCAGGTTTGGAGCGGACTCCTCCGATAAATCGATATTCCGTGATAAAATAAAGGACGTCCTTGGTGCAAAAGCCACCGTCTTTACCTTGGAGCCAAGGGCTTCATTGGAAGTAAGGGACCTTGACTGCATCGCCAACCCGGCTGAGGTTGAAGAGGCCATTCAAAAGGAGTTCCCTGGAATAACTCTAGTAAAAGTAAAGCTTTCTCCAGAGAATCGCCGAGGACAAAGGCTAGGCATACTCGACGTAACGGAGAACGATGCTACAGAACTCGTGGCCAAAGGAAAACTAAAAATCGGCTGGGTGGTGTGCTGAATTCACCGTCGAGCCATCCCAGTTCGATGCTACAGGTGCCTTGGGTACGGGCACACCACTTCGAATTGCAAGGGCCCTGACCGTAGTATGCTTTACTTTAAGTGTGGAGCGTCTTAAGTGTGGAGGTACAGGCGCATGCTTATCTTTAGAGAGGCACTAGCAAAAGCAAAACCAGTTCTGAGGTGATGATCAGGGCACTTCAAATTAACTTGCACCATAGCATCAATGCACAAGATTTGTTAGAGCAGTTTGCTAGAGAAAAGAGGGCTGATCTGCTGCTGCTGAGCGGATAACATCGAAACAAGACCTCACCAGCCTGGTTCTCCGATGACTCCCATACTGCTGCCCTTTGGGTTCGGGGCAGCATGCGACTCCAGATCCAGGGTCACGTCCGAGGAAATGGTTTTTTTGTGGATTCAGTGCCAGGGCTTAACGCTTTTCAGCGTATATCTGACGCCAAATGAGTCACTGCCATCTTTTCAAACTAGGCTGGACGCGCTGGAGGTAGTTGTTCTGAATACAGAGAGCAAAGTACTCGTAGCAGGAGACTTCAACGCCAGAGCCGTTGAGTTGGGCATGCCTCAAACCGATTCCAGAGGGCAACGCATTCTGGACATGTCGGCGAGGACCGGGTTGGTGGTGTTGAATACCGGTAATGAAACCTACCTTCCGGCGCTAGGGCTGCGAAGCAACAATCCCAGATGTGACATTCGCCTCGGAATCCCTCGCTTCAACGACGCTGAACTGGAGAGTACTCGAGGATTATTCAGCGAGTGACCACCAATACATTGCGTTCGAAATCGGCGATACCACTCCTCGCTGGTCTCAAAGATCTTTTACTCCCGGGTGGAACATTAGAAAAATTGACGTGGAGACTTTCATCGATGAGATTCTGAAAGGTGGAACGACATCGGGGAGCCCTTCGGGGAAGGGAAAGGCCCCAGTCGAGGGAATGGTGGAGTCAACGATGAGCCTCATCACTTTTGCCTATACCTCATCTATGCCTCGACGGAGGCCTCAACACGACAGGCCTGCTGTACATTGGTGGTCAAAAGATATCGCAGACAAACGAAGCAAGTATCACAGACTTCGACGTGCAGCTCAGCGCTCGAGCAAGTAGAGGAAGCATCCAATAGGACAGCAGCATACAGGTCAGCGAGGAAAGAACTCCGAAGACTCATCAATGAGAGTAAGGCACGCTGCTGCTGAGAACTTGTGGACGACGTGAACAGGGATTCATGGGAGCTCGGCTACAATGTAGTGTGGAGAAACTCGGTACCTCACGGAAGCCGTGTTTGCTTCAAGCAGACAAGATGAACGGCATAGTGCAGGTGCTTTTCCCAACTCATCCTGTCCGTGTTGACGCTGCCCACGAGGTCAATTCAGTTAAATGTCCATTATTCACAAAAGATGAGCTGGAGGATGTGGTGCTTTCTATGAAAGAACGAAAGGCACCAGGACCAGACGGCATTCCGTCTGAGGTCTGCCAAATGGCCACATGGTCTTCCACGTTTTTCCTGACTTGCTACTCAATGTGTTTAATGCTTACCTGAGAGAAGGTGTATTTCCATCTCACTGGAAGGTGGTGAGACTAGCATTGATCAGCAAGGGGAAAGGGGACCCCGGGCTGCCATCTACATACCGTCCGCTTTGTATGGTGGACACAGCCGGGAAAGTGTTCGGAAAGCTGATCAAGGGAAGACTCACTGACGCAATTCGTGCAGCAGGGGACCTATCTCCTCGGCAGTATGGATTCAGAGCAGGACGATCCACTTCCGATGTAATCATTGAAGTGGAGAATGCAGTCACTCGAGCCGAAGCGCACAAAACTGATTCCTAACGAGTTGTCTTGCTAGTGACTCTTGACGTCAGGAATGCCTTTAACTCCGCAAGATGGACGGACATTCAAGGCACATTGGAAATTTTTTTCCGATTGCCAGGATATCTGATGCGAATTTTGAGGGATTACTTAAAGGACCGCAGGCTGCTCTATGACACACAAGATGGGCGGCGCAGTATGGAGATAACGTCTGGTTATGACGGGCTATTGAGGCTTGAGCTGCTAGATGAGTCGCGGTTGGTCGGCTATGCAGATGATATAGCAGCACTGGTCATCGGACGCACAGTCAAACATACGCAACGCAGACTGGGAATGCTAATGTGTCGAGTCAGGGAGTGGATGACGACCCGCGGGTTCTGTTTGGCACTAGAGAAAACCGAGGTGGTCATTCTCACGAAGAAAAAAATTCCCACGAATTTGCAGATCGGAGATGTGACTGTTGAGTCTAAGCTTGCAATAAAATATTTGAGACTATTGATCGATTCCAAAATGAGCTTTTCGGAAAAGATAAGGGCAACGACGAAAAAAGCCTCGATAGGCGTTTCGGCTTTAAGTCGACTAATGTGCAACAACGGTCGGCCCATACCGAGCAAACGCCAACTCCTCATGAGTGCTGTAAAGTCAGTGCTACTTTACGGTTCTGAGGTTTGGGCTCGAGCTCTCAGTAAGTAGCTGTACTGAAAGCGCTTGGCCCAGATACAGAGACGAGGAGCTTTGTGGGTTGCGTCTGCATACTGCACTGTCTCTGAGTCAGCGGTGCTGATGATCGCAGGAGTAATACCCATCGCCCTCCTTGCTAGGGTGAGACTGAGAACTTATGACCGAAAAGTGGAGGGCTCAAGATATGCTGTCAACCGAGAGGAGAGGCAGCGCACAATACTCGAGTGTCAGTCCTGGGAAGGCGACTCTAATGCCGCTGGACTGCCCACCTTATAGGGGACGTGGGATCGTGGCTAAATCGAAGGCACGGTGAAACTTATTATTACCTTACCCAACTTCTTAGCGTTCATGGGTATTTTCAGACTTACCTGCACACGACTCGTAAGTCACGGTCCCCAGACTGCATTTTCTGCCCAGGGTAAGACACGACGCATGTCGCACCTCCTTCAACTGTAGAAGGTGGAACAGGATGCGGCAGGACTTGTGGGAGGTAATGGGAGAGCTTTCTCCAGACAATCTGGTCGAAGGAATGCTGAAAAATTTCGGCAAATGGGCCTGTGTGGCACATTACTCTCGAGCAAAACTAAAAGCAAGGTACCATTGATAACCTTGAGCGCGGGGTCTAGGGGGTCTCCTTTCCAGCAGTCCTCCTCCATCCTGCCTCCTCCCGCTGGAGGGAGATTTCTCTACGTTAACGGCGCCCTAGGACGAAGTTAAAAGAGGCCTAGCCCGAACTAATGTGTAAAACAGTTCCAGGCTAGGGTCTCTTGACAGGGGGATGTTTAGTGGGTAGTGTGGTAGCATGCGCTCCTAGGAGTCCCACACTCCCGGCGTAAATTACCTTCACCCCCAATCCCAAAAAAACAACCCAAACAGCCTCGTATTAACATTGCTAAGAAGATGTTGGACTCTGCTCGTGCGGACTCAAATTTACTTACATTATTCTACACTCTTTATCATAATTTATAACCGTTGACGAGTCCCAAATGAGTCAAAGCTTAATCATCCCAATGAAAGATGATGCACGTGCTTACACCGAAAATAAAACGCTCGAGGTTCGGTGGAATGTGAGAGTTTTGCTAACATGAAACTGCAATTGCACATTGGTGGTGTATTATAGGGTAAAACTATAGGGTAGAACGGCCAATAAATGTTATTAACCGCAAGTAATGAGAATTTGCGCGAAGCGTTCCGCTAAAAGCGCCATGATTAGTGGAAAGGAAATAATTGCTTTTGGACCACAACAGCGCCCCTGCTCATATATCAGTTCTTAGGCGTGAGTTTTTGGCTTACAATAACATGGTAATGATTTCGAAATCATCTTATCCCCTGGCCCTCATCCTATATGACTTTTATTTTGTTTCCAAAACTAAAAAAATCATTGATAGGACGACACTATGCCATGTTTGAAGAGACAAAGACAGCATCAAATCAAGACCTGAACAAGATCCCAAAAAATGTTTTTTTGAAGCGCATCGAGGATTCAAAAAAACATTGGCACAAGTTTAAAATATCTGACAAGAAATACTTTGAAGAGAACGAAATAGATATTGATGAATAAGTAAATAACTTTTGAAAAACAAACCATAAAATTCGCGATACTTCTTAAACCGGTCTCGTAATTTTAAAGGATGGTTTAATATTTTTATAGTTTCAAATAAAGTCCTTAGTTTCTTTCCAGAATTTCCATTTGGAGGACGCGGCTGATTGTTCAACTTATCTGAGGTGTCGCATGCATGAACTTAAGTCCCAAAAAAAGCTATAGCACTATTACCACCAAATTTTTAAGCTAAATTAGATATTAACGTGTAAGATAAAACTAACAGAACCAACTGGATTGAAGTTAGTGTTAAGTGTGCATTATCATTAGACTAACGAATCTTGTCTTAGATTCTCAACCAGTAAGACTAATTCCTGGTTTTCAAAAACCTGGTGCGTATAAATTACTTTACCCATCCTTTCTAGCAGTAGAACGGTGTGGTATAATCACAATCTAGAGGAACAAAATTGTTTTACTCAATTTCGTGCTTTTTTAATAAATATAATATAATTAACAATATGTTCTGAAGGCTTTATATTTCAACAATGCAATTATAAAACTCCAGTTTAGCTTCCGTTTCAATTATTTTACAAAATCTGGCGTAATTAGCTATAAATATCTGGCAGGCGATCGACTACCATGTACCAAGAAACATGCAGCTGTTTATCTCATTCCAAACTCGTGTAAAGATCCTACCTTACCCTAAAATTATAGACCAATCAGTCTGCTAACTACCATAAGAAAACTTTCTGAGAAATTCATACAAAGAAGACTTAAAAATTTTGTGGAACGAAACAAAATTCTGCCGAATTTCCAGTGTCATTTACGAAATGGTTATTCGACCGAATAACACATTTACTGTGTAATACAGTAGACCAAAGTGACATCAGTGAAAAGTTTCGTCTGTATATCGACACTAGATATAGAGAAAGATTGAAATACTGCCTGCCGAAGGTCTTCCTTAAAAAAATTTTCGCTAAAATATCCCACTCCACCTGGTCAATCGAGAAAGTTAGAAGAAGATCTTCCTCTACCTAAACAAAATATTTGCTGGAAATCCCCAAGGCTCTTGTCTTTGCCCCATATTGTTTACATTTCTAACCTCGATCGTAATATTACTCGAAATTAAAAACTAAAATCAAGAAGACGGAACCAGTTCTCTCTTTTGTGGAAAATTAAAATAAGCATTAGCATAACAAAATCGATTTATCTCGTCAGTAGAATACGAAATCTACACTGGTTCCGAGTGGACCATTTGATTTCATTAGACGAAACATCTCTTTGTCTAAAGGACCATCAACAATCATAAGACAAGATGCTAACATACAAGAACAGCATCGAACGCACGAACGTTTTTGAGGCATATGTATCATTATACCAACTGGTAAATAAAATAAGCACAGTTAATAATTGAATTAAGTCCTTGTTATCAAAATGATGATCCAAACCATAATTCTATCCGGAGCCCCGACCTGAAACCAATGTGTCAAATACTTGAAAAATAAGCTTCAAATCACAAGAAATCACAACCCCAAATGGCTTTATAGCTTCTCTTCACACGAGTCGCACAAGGTATGCGGAGTATAACAAATAATTGGATACATAAATTGGCGTGAAAAAAAATTACTCCCCAGCGCCCGAAATGCGAATCCTTGGCAAATCTTTATTCGATATCTATGAGATACCTTGTGGCTCAAAAATGTCGGTCAGTGATCGGCCAATTAGTTTTTAAGGTGTCTCCGGGCTAGGTAGGTGGGTTTTAGGCAATTAAGTTAAGTTCAATTGGATTCTAAGGGAGGTTATGTCAGAAGTTCCGTGAAAATCATCATATCATAGCTAAAACTCATTTGGATAAACAAATAAATTAGTCAGAGCAGAAATTAACAAGGATTCAGAACACTTTTGCCAAGTTTCAATCTGAATAAGCAAAAACAGTTAAATACAATGAATTCATACATACATACATACATACATACATACATACATACATACATACATACATACATACATACATAAACACATAGATACATACATACATACATACATACATACATACATACATACATACATACATACATACATACATACATACATACATACATACATACATACATACATACATACATACATACATACATACATGCATACATACATGCATACATACATACATACATAGATACATAAAAAAACTGAAGGATCTTATGTTTTAAAAATTTATTGTCTATACACACAAATACTTCACATGAAGCAAAGCAAAACATTTAAAAGTTGAATTAAAATTTTCTGCAGTTCAGATTAATTTAATAATTGATAATTCTTTGGGATCACTATCAGAATCTCGATCAGATTAACCGCATTCACAAACGTTTTTTTCGGAACTTTCAGCAGTGCCTTCTTTTCTTTCCCCGGGAACTATACGAATTCCTTGCTGTCACGTTTAGTATTATTTTAGTTTCAAAAGTTTTCAAAGCTCTTAATCAAAAAGGCCAGATACCTCAGGAAGAGTTTTGTGACATATTATTTTTGGAGTAATACGCTAACTTACAACCAACGTATCAGCAATCATAGTTAACGGGAATGAACAATCTGGTCATTAAATTCCTATTTGTATTGATTCTTACAGGTGTTCTTTTAAGGTTTGAAACCTGAATTTGGCAACACTTTTCAATTCCGGGTAAGATGTGACAGCGGCCATACGTTGTATAGTTAATTTGGTTTGTCATTTTATCGTAAATAGAGTGACGCCTGAGGAACGTCTGCGAATTATGTAGATTAATTTCGAAAAAGATGGTTCTACCCGATAAACTCATCGCACACTCCACCAATTTTTATGGCTGACGGAATCGTTCATCTGAACAATTAATTTAATTTAACATGGATCGTTTTAATAACCTGTTTACTTTCACTGATAATACACATCCATCCACACGTCGTACAGAGCGTAATGAAGAAACCGGAGTAACTAAAGAGAGTAGTATCGATGATGATCCAAGTGAGTCCATGCAACATCGTGCTCAACAAATGTGCCCACCCACATTATGGAAGATTTTACAGAACGATCTTGATTTAAAAAATCCAATCAGTCCAGGAATCGAAGCCGAACTACCATCGGGCACGGCATAGTTTCGGTGTATGGGCTCCAGAACAAATTGCTACAAATTCCGAGTTTCAGAAGAAAATTCTGTTTAGCGATGAAGCTCATTTCTGGTTGAATGGTGACGTTAAAAGACAAACCTGCTGTATTTCAAATGATGAGCAGCCACAGGTGCTTGTCCAAACACCGTTACATCCGCAGAAAGTCTCTGTTTGGTGTCTTGGGAAATGCTGCAGGGAATAACATCGCAGTTAAGTGTGACTGCTATAGAGCGTAAGCATAATCAACAACTTTCTCTATCCGAACTGAGTCGCCGTTATGCAAAGGACCTTTGGTTTAAACAGGTTTGCGTGACATGCCATACAGCTTATGGAGCCGACTCATTAAAGTAATCATTTGATGAGCCCATAACTTCTCGTTTTGGACCAATGGAGTGGCCTGTAAGATTTTGTTCTTTTTCTTTATTTTCTAAAGAACAGTAAGATTTTTATACGCGGGCAGTACGCCTCATTTTAAGATCATTTTACACCATATTGTAGAGTTTGTTATTGTAGAAAAAGTTCACAACTTGACGAAAAAGAAATTTTTTTCCCACAACGACAATGCACCTCCTTAAACAAGCACATAAAACACTACTATAAAAGGATGCTGTAGCCAAAAGCAATAGCTGCATCTAACTTTGCAAGTCATACTATAAACAACAAATACAAAGCAGTCATAAATGTTTCACAATTGCAACGTTAAAGTAACTTAACAAACTTGAAAGGAAATTAAATCGCACTTAAATCGGAACTATAACAAACTCCTCATGCAAAAAGGGAACTGAAATTTGAAAATGCGTGTGTAACGAGTATTATTCCTGATAAAATTTATTGAAAATATGGCTAATACAATTTCTCCAGGAGCAAGGACTTAATAGGTAGAACTATAATAGACAAGGCCAAAGCGAAAATTGCGTAAAGCACATATTTCAGTATTAAAAAGGACTAGATGACATATGTCATGAACCAGGGATAAACATACAAACGAAGACTTTGTATGTTCGGACGCAAAATTGACGAAAATGATAGGAAACGATTATAGGATTCTATTGAATCATTTCGGAAATGGATTCTAATCTGTTATAATAATTTGAACAAGGCAGAGATAACTTCTATAAAAGAACCACAGCTTGGCATGTTACATCGGATAGATGAAATTAAAGTCTCAAGGACCTGATCCCTCTGATTTCCACGAATGTTTTTCATAAACATGTGAAGGTCCGAAACGTGTGCGTGATAATTGGCTTCAGACAAATCTCCTGTTTCATCCCAATTCAACTTCAAAAGAGCTCGGGCTAGGATTTTGCCGTACTTTCATATTTAAACGATCTTTAAATATAACAGATACAAGTCCTTTATTTTATGCTGAATATTTTTTTAAATTGCTCCAGATCCCGAGAGAATTTTTTCTCACCTTTTGGCAATTAACTCGCAAACTTCAAACGAAATATTTTACTAGCACGCGCTTATACCTCAAACTTCGGAACGCAATTCATTCCACTACAGTCTGTCGGATTAACCCCAACAACAAATCTTCGTATAGATAATTGTATCATTTAATTATTGTTCTCCGGAGAGTTCCTTTATAGCTTTATTTACTCCTATGACTTGCCAGCCGCCAACGCATGTACATATATCAGCCCTTTATAAAGACCATATCGCATATTAACCATTACATTCACACCAGCAACATTCGTCGCATAGTCACTGCTGTTATTCTCATCCTGCAAATGTCGGCAAACTGAAACAGGTACACATTACGCAAGAAAGTTTTATGGTCCTTAAGGTGGAGGGAAAAAATCAATAGCATCCATTCGTCTCATAAATTTTCTATATTGCTCTGGCGTAAAAGCATTCAAACCTCACCAAACTGAAGGAGGTTGCGGCAATTATCCTGAAAATCGAACAAACTATTTAGCTGAACTTTCTTGGCGGCTTTCGCAAAAAATTGGTGGTGAATACTGCATTCGAACTTACTCAGTTAATTTTCGTGTGTGTGAGTGAGTTTATTAGTGTTGATTAGATAAAATTCATTTGTTCTGCGTAGCAACACTTATTAATAACAATGAAATAGTCCAATCAGCCGCCATTTTAATAATTTTTTGATTATTTTGGGAAGGGGGTGTGTGGGTGTTTAAGTGACTTTTTCCTCAAGATTGTCTTCTGGCAAAAATATAGAGAAAGTATCGTTCAACAATGTGTTGATCACAACCATACGCAGACTAAATTACTGAAAAAGGACATTTCACTGCGAACCGCGTGACATGTAACTTAATGACGTGAAACGCATGTTTCGTTCGTAGGAGACAAGAATATGATACCAGCAGTAGTCTTCATGTTATGCAGAGACAATTTGTAACATCACGGCTCTAAAGTAGAAGAAGGAACTGGTAGAATTTTTGAAGTTTTTGGTGGATCAATTTATCCATTTTCACTTAGAACTTATAAGTGATTTATACCCCTGCTAGCTAACTAAGCGAAGACTCTTGGGTGCGGAAGTTCTGATCAATTTGTCGAATACCTCGAAAGTGAATTTACAAAGAAAGGTGGAAAGAGCTCAACCAGCTTGAGCTCTTTCAAGTTCAAGCTGAGAGCGAAATTGATAAAACGTTATTATAACCAGACGACATTCACCCAGCTAGTAGTGCCAATCGATGCGTCCCGGCCTGTGAGTTGGCACCTGACGAGAAGCGGCAGGGACGCGTGTTCGAAACCAGCTTGAGCTCTTTCCACCTTTCTTTGTAAACTGGTAGAAACTGTTTTTCTAGATGTAGCTTAGAAAATTCAACTTTCACATCTTGAGACTCTCAGTTGGTTTCTTCTTTTTTGCCTCTAACCACTAAGGTAGAGAATATGTGATAGACCCTGGCTTCGAGGAATTATGTTGCAATACTTGCACCACTTTTTCGACTATGATGAGCTGCCACCTAGCATTTCTATGGCATAACCAAATCTTTTAAATTTGAATCCTTGTCTCTTGAGAAAAAATAAATTAACATAAAATCAGAATTGATAGGCAAATGTCAAGCGACCTACCAGAAGCACCGGCAACGGTAACATAGCGCGTATCTTGCAGTTAAGAATACTGGATGTGTTCTGGAGGTGTCTTGGAGATGAATCTGAAAAAAACACGGTTAAAGTGCCACTCGTAGCGTTAAAAAGGATACTAAGAATAAATAGATATGCCTCTAAATGGCAGAATTGACTGCACAATTAGCCGAAACATTTGGCCTTACTCTATCATCGATAGAGTAAGTCGATAGTATCGACACAAAGACATACAAATCCTGAGGGAAACTTAATCTTTTAATTTAACATGCCAAACGAAGAGGAATCCGCAAGAATTACACCTGTCAAAGTTGTATCGAGATAGAAGAACACTTACTTCCTATACCGAACACTTCTTCCTAGATCGTCCAAGCCTATTCCACTTGGCTGATACGGTGCCGCAACATTGCAACTACTGCAGTAGTGAAGCTCCATGGTTTTTTAAGGCCACAGGATAAATCATTTGGCAACACGCAGAGAACCATGCGTTGCTGAGCCATACTTGTTTCACACAGTGGATTTCAAGTTAATAATTACAGTTATGTCCATTGAATCCCTTAGGGAGATACGCTGGATGCTATAGTCAAAGCCAAGCGTTGTTCTCATCCAATCACCCCGTCGTATGTATTTGGTTTGACAACAAGCAAACTGATAATCTTAAGACGCAAGTCCCAGACTGGTATGTTAATTCATATGCAATCACTGATCCCAAACGCTAAAGCTCCCCTAGTTGGGGTGCGGAAAACCTGCGACAAAACATAAATTTTTGCTCGTTACGTTCACCTGCAGGTCGTCCATACTCCTACCAAGTTTTCTGCGCGGAAATCGCCGAAAAGCGAAGAGAGTATCACCAACGAGGACGAAAGCCCCAGCGAGCACGGACCTGCGAAGAGGCATATGCCCGATCAGCAGCGTTTAAGTCAACTTGAAAATGTCTACGCAAACTCATCAATAGCAGCAAGGTTGGCAAAATCTGGTAAATGACGTGAACTGGAATCCATAGAGCCTAGGCTACAAATAGTAATGAGAAAGATCGGTGCCCTAAGGTCACCTCACTCATACAGAGTACAAAAAATTAAAGGACGAAATTATGTGGGCTCTTTTCTCTATGCAATCTTTAAGGCTGTCCACGATGAAACACCAATACACTTTTTACGAAGATAGAATTGGAGAAAGCAGTCTTGTCTATGAAAGCAAGAAAGGCTCCAGGATCAGATGGGATTCCAGCTGAGGTGCCTGCAGCTCAGCACGTTTAACGCATGCCTGCCATGCAAAAGGGTGTTACCACAACCCTGAAAGGTAATTTAGCAAGATTTACTTCCGAGAACCTAGAACGGATAAGTCGACCATTATAAAACAAGTTGCAAAATCGACTGAAATTATAAGATTATCGAACTACGAAGGTGGTTCAAATATAACCTGGAATTTCGTAATACAAAATTGTATCATTCGGTTACATAGCTACAAGTTTTAACAGTTTTTCTAGCTAGTTTTCAGCGCACAACATGCATTAGTGCCACCTCTCCGGAAGCTGTGGTATGCTTTTTCGTAAGAATCTCGCAGCTTTTCACGTAGCCATTCGCGCACAAAAAAATCGACTTCAATGAGCCAAATAAAAAATAATCACAGGATGATAAGTCTAGACTGTATGGAGAGTGTTACAATGTTCCCCCCCCCCCCCCAATTCGATCAATGCTTCAATTGTAAGTCGAAGTGTATGAGGTCAGACGTTGTCTTGCAGCAACATCGCACTACAGATTGGAATAGCACGTCGTTTCGATCTGTAGGCAAGCTTCCAGTAAGAAAATCAAGAACGATTACCCCTCTCATGTCCTAAAACATGGTACACATCACCTTCCGAACTGATGCCATGGCCTTCGCTTAAACTGACGCTCCCTCGTCTTACTTCCTTCATTTCATAAATGCGCACTTACTCTCCGACGTACAGTGGTGTACAATTGCCTCATCTCATCAAAATTAAGAAGTTCTGGCACCCATCTAGCTGCGATTTTATGGTAATCTAAACGTTCAAATGTGGCACTGGTCCTAGGACGCCGCGCGTGTGGCAAGTTCACCACAACTTCTCGGGACTTAGAGAGGCACTCATCCCCGATAAATTCATCTTGATTTTAGATTGTCTTTTGCCAAAAATCAAATAACAATGAGTTACGCAACAGCCACATGTAAATCCTCTTCATTCATGGCTGTTACCACACTCACAAGTGAGGTTACGTGGTTCAAGCTGACGTTTCATCGCAGATCAGTCTGATACCCAGTGCGGCCATTGTTTCAACTCTCAATTTCTATTTAAAAAATATTTCTATTTAAAAATGCCTGATTATATTTGAACCCTTCTCGTACATTCCTTGCGTTTGTTTACTATTAAACTCGACGAATTTCGTTTCCGCCAGTTTTTGTTAGATTTACACATAAAATACTGTTAAAAATAAACAGTGAAACTATCTATGGATCTTATTAATGACATAACGTAATCAAACACTAAAAATTAGTTCACCAGCCGCCGGTGCATTGTTTCTAAATTTTTATTTTGGTATGAAAAGGCTACAAATCAAACTTGCTGACTGGGTGACAGATCGTAGAGTGACAATCAAATGGGCAGCCCGTTTATCGTGGGACTCTGCTTGGATAACGTATACGGTGTTTTTGGAATTATCAGCGTTTGTAAGCTCGGAGTGTTAAGGTTTTTAATATATTTGACGAAAGGGAAAACGGTGCAAATGAGTACCATCAGATAGAGAAGATAGGGTTAAACACGATTCGAATACTTATGGTTTGATTAGAAGAAGATTAGATTACAGATTAGAAAATTCTTTTCTATGAATTATCCAGGAAGGAATTGTTAGATTTAATTGAGAATAATTAGCGCGGAGGCAACTTGAATGATATCTGGATATGAGCTGACACAAAAAGACATACAGGATCATTAAAAAATTCTTAAAAGTCAAAGCGCCACAGGCCAATCCCCTTCATCTTTCATTCTCATTACCAGTTCTCACTACAAGCACATAAAAAGGAAATATTAAAAACACATTTGTAGCGACTGAAAACAATAAAGGAGCGGTTTAATCCGATGTTAACGATACTGTATGCGTATGCGTCTATGTTGTGTTCATTTACACTAATGTGAAATAGAACTCTTCGTGGAGGTGAAGTAATCAGACGGCGAAGTAACCCGCCAGACCAAGTTTTATGAAGGTATTGTATCTAAAAGACCCTTTCTAACATTCTATCTACGTGCCTCTAAATTGTACAATTTGTAATGGTACAATGAGATTTCGTCCTGGGCGGGCGCCTTCTACCTTTAGCCATAGTTATTTTCTCTAGCGTGATGTAGTCTCATTGCCACTGATTTAATTAGCCATTTTATCGGTGCTTGTGTACAAAGGACGAATATGTTGTTATGAAGTGGTTTAATTTGTTTCAACAATCAAACAACCCCCTCTCGAAACCTTATCCTGTAGTTCCCATTGTCTTGCATTTATTTCTGTTTGTTTGGCTACAATCTAGGTTGCTCTCAGAAACAATGTTCGTGTGGTGCTTTTGTTATGAGCTTCAATCTAATGTTATAGTTTTGACTTTTAGTGAGACCGTGGACAACCAACAAATTAGCAAACACTTTTGCCGAGTACATTATTTTACTTACGGTATGTGAATACCTAAATTTAACAATGAATATTAATGAGAGCCATGTTTTCGGCTACAAGGGATGAAATTCAGCTCTCGTGTGAGCTTCGCATAGCATGCATACTGAATTCTATCGTGAAATCCAATCGCTCTAGTCAGTTTAGCAAATTGTGATTCTAAGCATTAAGTAGAGCTGAAATTATTTGTTTAAATACTGGAAAATAAAAGAACGTAGTAAATGGACAGGGAAAAGGAAGGCATTTGACGCAATTTAGGGCTCCTAACTCCGTCTTTTTAAGTCATTTGTAGTAATTCGCGTCTCAAGTGTGGCAAATTCGCCAAGATGACACACTTTATACTTACAAGTTAGTCCCAAAATGCACATCGCAAGTGTGACAAGGCCGTCAGTGCGACACGCTGGCTACAGGAAAAAGCCACCATGACGGGGACACGCGGGGGATCCCGTTGCGATAAAGCGGTTCTTGGGGAGGAGTGCGCGTGTTCGTGAAGGAGGAAGTGGATGTTCGATGGCGAGTCAAGTACCGTGAATTGTAATTCACGGCAGTAATACGGTAATAATTGTAATAAAAAATAAAGTTTCGAATTGCGCATCTACCGGATGAACTGGGATTCGCATACAAGGCGTGGCGGATTTTCCAGATCGAATAGTTAGATATCCAGCAAGAGCTCATTTTTGGGATGACTCAAAAAACGCTTGGGGTTACACATCAAAATGGACAAATTACTATTCCATTGTGTTAACGGGCGCAGGTTTCTATCATCACTACTACAACTGTTTAGACACCCACTAGCTGTCGCTGCTGCTATTTATGTATGTATCGTGAAAAGTACTTGAACGCGCGTTTTTTTATTCCTACGGATGATAAACATAACAATAATCGCGATCATTCAAGAAAAAAATGATGCCTCCGAAATGAAGGTAAAATATAAGACAAGAATGTCATCTTGGTCAAATTGATTCCTATTGATATCGCATTTTGTTCATTAAAGGAAAATATAGTAAATGCCTGTCTCGTAAATTCATTCGTATTCCTATATAAAATTTCGAGACGTGAGTGGCGTCATGCGTAGTTGCTCGCCATCTAAATGTTACTTTGTGTGTTGCTGTTCCGTTTAATAACAAAATCAATTGTATAGTTGTGCCTGAATTAATTCTTTGTTGTGCGTCTTAAACGGGGTTGGAACTGAAAGTCATCTTATAAGTGGTATATCCTATAAGTATTGATTTAAATGCAGTTACTAGGAGTAGATTTGACTTAGTACTGAAATTCATTTGGGTTTTAGTTCTCGTTAACTTACGGATGAATTCGCTGTATCATTAGAATATGCCCAGTTCCGCTGTGCCGTAGTTTGGAAATCGGTGTATAAATCGTGTTTTATTCGCGTGACAATTTAGAATTCGCAGTAGTTGTAGTAAAGTAGTTTATTTTGGGGCACCTCGGGATTTTGGTGAAAGGACGCGCGATCATTGTCGTCGTTTTTTTTTTTTTTGAATTTGTTTGAGTGAAAATAAGGTATAAGGATAACGTAGAGTGAAGTAATTTTCGAAATGTCGCATTCGGAAAATCGGATTTTTCGGTGGCTGGTTCAATAATGGAACCAGAGTGGAAGTTCACTCGGGTCCGAAACACGTCCGCAAACCTCGCCACACTGAGCTAGTCCGCCAGCAGCTACCAACGTAGTGAACTTCCGAGTAACCGAGTCGTTGACCATCAGGGTCCTACTCGTTGCCACACCTCTAGAACTTCACGTCCGGATGTCGGTGCGAAGCCAACTTGTCCTGCATTGGTCGCCATGACGATTGCGGATTTGCGGAAATTCCATTACACATTATTTGCTTTGCTAGACTCGAAATATTTGGGTTTGCATGACGAGACACAATGGTTGTTGTATTTAAACAAACGCTAACCAACCATGACATCTGAACTTTTCGAAGTATCCTTCTATTTTCTTTCAATTATTTTTACCCGTACGTTCTGAATAGACTTGATTAACAGACACTGACAATTTAAAACCAATACCAATAAAATTTTCATGTGAAACAGTTCAAAGACATGAATAGGTTGCCAAAAATTTCGAAAGTAAAAACACAGGAAAAGGAACAAAGAGAAGCAATCTCTTTGAAATATACCTAACTAATATAGTTGTAATAGGTGTTAATGTTAACAGCGTGAAAAAATCAATAGCTCCATCCTTCCCCAGGCCCTTATCATATGCGAAATAGCCCAGAACTTGTCCAGGTATTGCTTTCATTGGCGAGAAACCTACCTGGGAGAAAACCCATCTCAAAGTTTATCTCACTATTCCTGGAATACAGTTTTGTCTGGAAAGTGTCTTATCCGAGGGATACTCGCTAAACTTGACCGTAAATACTACGCCGACTACGATTGGGCTGATGAACTAATCGTATAGGTTTTTTATTTCTGCTAGTGGACATGATGAGTTACAGTGGGAAATACTCCCCAAACCTTCTCCGTCCCAGTAACATTTTGGAAGGCCTGCGAGTACACTCGAAGACCACTCCTTCTAATTGACACCCTAACTGGCTCCGGTCTGACTGTCAAATGTTTTCCGCATACGTGCTCTTGTTAACTTTCACATGACGTTCTTGCTTCGCACTAATAAAGTGGGTTACACAAATGAGTGAAGAGAGCGACATCTACCATGATTTGGAAGTAATCATATACCACACAGAATATAATGGCGTTGGCGAAATTATTGGAAACGGAAAGGAAAAAACTGAAAACCTGACGCAACTACAGATTCTAACCTTAACCACGCAAAATAAGGGAATATAACAATCTCTAGCAGATTGGCTCGCGACAGAGGAAAGTGAAACGGTCAACATTCCTTTATTTTGTACCAACAAGAAAAGTCCTACAAGAAACACTTTAGAAAAGTGGATAACGTAAAGCAAAATGTTTCAAAAATGCATCAGAGCCATCTTTATTTGAACATAGGAACAAAAAAATTAAAAACAGAATCCTAGAGTCGGAAGACTGCTTAAAGAGAATCGATAACCAAAGACACAGGTTAATGAAGATAGACGTAAAGCGCATGTGGCGACTACCACGGTCCCTACTGCTTTGAAAGTGAGATACCAGTCACAATTAATACCACGAAAAACATGTTAGCATACAACAAAATCAAACGGGACTTCTGCCGAAGAAATGCAGGAAGGACGCGGAAGAAGCGTTCAAAGACCAATTTGCATAGGAGATGGGGTTTCGAACGGTACTGACTACTTAAGACTAGAAAGCAGCCAAAATAGCTGCCTTGCGATACGCCAGAAAACTGATGAAAAAGATTCATCAGATTGATATACCTCTGCAGGAAAGAATAAGAAGCATCAGAACACATTGCCCAGGAAGTTCTGGTTAAGCATCCCATAAATGATTGGACAGACGTGGATGAGTGTTCGCAAAAAACTAAATCCGTCTGGTGGAGCATGAATCAGGACTGATAAAAAAATTCGCGGACTTTGAAACACTTAAAGAAAACCTCAGTTAAAAACTATCATCGTGGTACTTGAGCCTTTGCCCATTCTCGGAATTAGAAAGAGCGACTACGTCATGAGTCTGTATCTAAAAAGTATGAGGCTCGAAACTTGATTTTACTGAATTGAGCGCGGTAAATAAATCATTATAAGTAAATAATAGAAACCTTTACTACATTTGCAAGCCAAATTGGTTCCTTCAGTCAGCTGCCTTAAGCGAGTAATAAAAAGAGAGAAGAATTGCAAATCAAATTTATAAAAACATTAAAACAATGAACAACATAGCTACTTTGTCTCTTTCACAATGTTTCTCACGTTGACAAGGATTAGAAACTACATGCATGCACAGAGTAATTTTTCTTTCGATACAGAAGGAATCGTAAAATAAACTTGGACCTTGTGATGTATTTTAATAATAATAATAAATATATAACTAAGAATTAATAATAATAATGATATATTGGGGCAACCGATAGGTCGCATCTGCAGCGAATGAAAGAAACATAGTTAAATAGACACGGTTATTTCAAAATGCAAAGGCCGCATAATGGCGACCAAAGGAAGTTACTTTTAACCGATTACCTCACCGCTTGGGCGTAGGGGTCTTAGGACATTTTTTAAGCCCTGATCCTTCCATGTCACATACACACACACACAGAAAAAGCTTACTCTTTCATATTAGACAAAATAAATAAATAGAAATGATCAAATAAAAGTAAGAAAATATAAAATATTTAATTTACATGAATTGTGCTGCGCTGATTCTGCTCACCTCTGTTCTATTTCGGGACTTCACTGGAGCGTATGAATTCTGGTGCGCCGCGTCCAACACGAATATCCACCTCTGCTTGATTTCGAACTTTACTTGCTTCTGCTGCGCTGAATCTGACCACCTCTGTATCTTCCAACACGAATCTCCACCTCAGATTGGTTTCGGGACTTCAATGAATTCTGCTGCGCTGCCTCTGATCACCTTTGCTTGATTGCGGGACTTCTTGGAATCGATCGTAATCAAAATGTTCTCTTGGGCTTTGTAATTCAAAGATTTTGCGCTCGAAGACTTCTGGGGCTAAACACTTCAAACAGCTTTAACAAACAGCAAACAGCTATTCTCTTTATTATCCTCAATACTTAAATTCACAATTTCTATTTCCAAGACTTTATACTGGATTTCTATAAATATATCATCATTTTTCTATTCTACTTATAGCGATATGTTCACAACAAACAAGTGAATCATATCAATGGAAAATTTCTTCCTAATAACGTTCGAATAAAATTTTTTTTTCTACTAAGAATTTTGTTTTTCTGACACTTTTTTTTACTGAGACTTTTAGTTTTTTTCTTCTTTGTTTGTTAGTATTTATTATTACACTAAATATTACTTAATACCTAAATCTAATTACAAATGTTTTTATTTTCATTTAATTCTTACATCTATTTTATGTGTGTATATAAAAATTTTTTTTGTTTTTTTTTTTATGTCACCTATACATCGAAATATGTAACAACCTGCCTTGGATGACAACCGCTTGGCAATCGCTACATGAGTGTGGAAAATGCTTACGTCGTCTCAGAATCTATAACGCGTAGAGTTTTCCCGCTCATTTTGGTCCTCTGTTATGCGGACAAGGATGAACTATTGAAGCTACTTGTTCCTAAAATTGAATTTTTTGATTATTATTATTAATCAGACACAAAAAAGGACTTTATGTAGAGGCAAAAAAGGCACATCACCACCAAGATGTTTAAGGTGTGTTCATCGACTGGTTAAAGCATGGTGACAGTCTTTTGGAACTCAAAAGGGATCCTGTAGGAAGATTGCAAAGATAGAGAAGACACCATAGCCCGATAATACTACGCTTCAATCGTACAGAGGTTGAAAGAATATATTTAAAAAAAACAGAAAGGGAAAAAGGATACAGGTGTTCCGCTTCTACACAACAATGCGCCTGTTCACAAATGTCTTGTTGTGGTGGTTCCCCTGAACAAGGTAGGTTTCAATATTTTGGATCACTCACTCTACAGTCCTGACGTGGCTCTCAGTGGCTTTGTTCCCAAAGCTTAATAGAAGCTTTGAAAGCTTAAGAAGTTCATGGGAAGAACTTCTGAGGCGAATAAGAAAAGTCAGGTGGATGACATTCCGGACAAAGACAAAGCATTTTTTATTAAGGTATAAAAAGCTTACTAAAAGACTTGAAAAATATATGAGAATAGTGGATAAATAAATTGATAAGCAAATATAATTCAGTATTTTGATTCTCACTCTTACCCTGCTTTCTGCACATAATTAGGCTCCTCGTAAGGATTTATAGTTCACTGTTAAATGGGTGTTGGTGGTCATGGAACCCTTACCACAACGATTTTCTGATAACCATATGTAAATACAGGAAGGGTTTTACTGAGGGACCTCTCTACGTATCTGTTTAGGAGTAAACACTTGTTAGGACTTGTTTTACGGAAGGGAAGGTCGAAGTTCCGTGAAATTTTCGTAGAGGACATTATTTTTCCAACAGATCCGAAATCAAAAAAAAGTCCGAAGAATCAAATTCGAAACGTTATAGTTATCTTCGATAACTGCAAGTGACGAAAAACTAATACCCGCAGAAACAGAATTAAAAAACAAGAGACCAAAATTAAATACGCGCAAAGCATCCAATATGAATTTTAAGTACAACTTCATTTCAAAGGAGGTGCAGTACAGGTCTATACAATAAAGATATCAATTTTAAAATCACTTTATATCTGTTGCTTTGAGTTAATTTGGCCCGAATCAATTTACTTAAAAACATCATCCTGTTTTCCTCTCCATCTTTCTGATATTTTTCTTAATTTGTCTATGAAGTTCATCTGACCTAGTTCGTTGAAATGGTCTTATCGACTTTCATGATTATGCAAGAGGTCTCATAAAGTTTTCTTGCAGAAAAGTTCGAAAGCGTAAATTGAGTTTCCAAAAGCTGTAATTAATTTTCTATGACGAGGAAATGATTTTCTGACATTGCGTCGCTGCGGTATTCGTTCACTAAATATTATCACTAATGAAATTCCAGCTAAGCATGCATTCCTTTTTTACGGCCCCATTTAGAATTAATATAAATTGAAAACTTGATAGAAATAATTTTTTAACATCAATAAAATGAAATAAATAATCAACTCAGCACTGTGTATGAATAACAGAAATAAATTTATAAAACAAAATGTTTGCGCTTGAAGTTAGATTGATAATTGTTTGAATACAACCTCGATAGATACTTTTTATAGCAAATAATAAATACTAACGTAATGATTACTAAATTTGCTCGTTAATGAAAAGTCAATGCTGCGTTTGATTGCAACCGAAATTTAATTCAATTTGCTTTCCTAGGATGATTAGCGTATTTTGTAGTATAAAATCATCAAAATAAAAACTTATAACTAACATGATCTATACGATGAAATTTCAGCTCGCTCATCCTTTTCTGGCAAATTCGATTTTATAAATGCAATAATACTACAACAAAGTATTTCTTTACTTGGTATTTGTCCTTAATTTTCGCTCGTGTTTGCTCGGTATGCAAACGATAGTTTGGAGGACCTCATTCTGCAAGTGTGCCGAGTTTTCCAAGTAAAATGGAAATACTTCTACCATTTTTTGCTGTTTTGACATTTTTTTAATGATAATTGAGGACATTCGTTCAATGGAGGCTCTTTTCATGGACAAACAGTACATTATGTAGCAAAAAATTCAAGAATTATGTTACTATCAGATTAGTATAATGCCTTGACTTATGAAAACTTACATAATCTGATTTTTACTTTTTCAATCATTTTTCCAATGATTTTCTGGAGGAAAAGAAACACCAAAAGAGTTCTCCCGCGACAAGCATTAGTTGGACTTTGTTGTTGGCTCAGGAATCCAATTTTTTTGAAGTTGAATGAACAGAACCAAATGCTGAATCGGCTTATGATGATGCCAATGAGAAGTCATTTTTCCTATACTATATGCCAACTATGTTGAAAATAGTAAACAAATTAAAAACATTTCAATTTTTAGAAAAACAATATCTCATCTTACTCTCATCATAAATCCAGAGTAGCTTACGTAGTAATCTTACTACGTAACTTACCTAGCTCCGTCTTCCAGTACGATCCCATATCGAGCCGCCGCGTTCCCGTACCTGCCCTCAACTTAAAATATAACTAACATTTCTAATGAATTCTCCAAAATATTCTTGTACGTAAAACTTGTTAGATAAAGCACGTAAAGGTGAAGCTATGGAAAGATATGCTCTAACATTCTCCTAAAATTTTCATCCGCACACAATGACTGATTGGCCTTTGACCTGGCCATTGCGATCTCTACATTCCCTTATGTCGTTTCATATTCAAGGAAGTCTTGCTCTGAGACTGTAATGCCGTGGAAAAAACTTTCCCAGCGTCATGAATATCGTCACTGCAGTCGCTTTATGGGTTTCTCGAGCAGTTTTCCGGTGGTACTTAGAAAACATAATGGTATGCTGACTGTAACTAGTATTTCTTTTCACCTTCCTGATCAGCACGAGTCAAACCGTCTTCCACTGTTTAGGGAAATTCTCACCTCGCAAGCAGGTATTAAAAATACTGAGCAGAAAATCAGGGTGGAAATGATAGACCAATTGCAACCTCGGTTGGAACACCGTCTGATGCTAGAGCCTTCTTCGAGGTCACTGGTAGAAGGGTTAATTCTTTTCACGTTAACAGTGCAGTGTTTTCTGGTCTTTCCTTATCGACAGTTTCAGCACGGATGGAATATGTGGGGATGTGAGCCCGTACATATCGTCCATCTTGTTGGCTTCATATACGCATAGTACCTGTAGGATACCGAGCTACCACATTAATAGCTCAGGCCCCAAAGGTCCCAGTTCACGCATTCAAGATGAATGACTCACCTCAGGCAATCGGCCTACGTACACATTCCCTGTCCAATCCAATCCAATAAACAGCCATTCTCGTGCAGGCCTTTTTAAAACAACATTGACATCGAAACAGTTCCTCGGGTCTTCAGCAGCCAATCCTCTGATCCCCACCGAAGGGCCAAACTGTGTAGTTCATCTCGTGAGCGGGAGGATGAACTTTGCCATCTCCATCTTCTCAATATTCCATTGAAAGGGGAGTTGTGTAGAAGCACAGTCGCGAAATTCGGATGCTATGTACTGGTGGTTGTTGACGACTAAAAACAACTAAACTGGTCAACTTTACAAAGAAGTGAATCCTGAGAGTATAAACTTTCATTATCTAAGCTGAGTTTCTTGGAACTCATCAGGCCAACGGTAAATAAGGTCATGGTAGGGTCTCGGCGATCTTTGGCAAATGGTAAAATTTAGAGAGGATAAGTAAGTAATAAGGAAACATATTACACCAAGGAATTTATATTTATACCAAAGAATGCGAAATACCAACATGATGACTAATTATTGTTGCATTGTGAAATGAAAAATTCAAAGCGAACTCACAAGAGGAAGCCACTCAATAGAAACTGTGAAAGTAGTTTTGTAAAAGTGATGTCTATAAAACCAAAAAATAAAACATCATAACTTGCCCGCTCTGTTTGTATAAACTTACAAACAATTTCTTAAGATGTTATTCAGATATATTTGCAAAATACTGATACAAACAAACCTAGTTCAGAATCAGCACGAGAAGGTCCTGAAACATAGTGTAAGTCAATACTGATGTCCAATACAGAAGTTTGATTCAATAGCTGGTGTTATTAAATGCTGAATTAGTTAATTAAATCATTAATAAATCATAACAATCGATTAATTTAAGATTTCAGAAATGGGGAGAAGGAGTGGGATGAATTATTGACGCTTACGATTTAAGGATACTCTGTTCTAAGGTTGTTTCATATTTTTCAGGGTTTATTTTATTTTCACATTTCCATGCGTTGTTATATTCCCGCCATTTTTTTATTGAATATCGAGGCTCTGTCATATACTACTTGGCCTGATAAGTATTTAGCTTGACACAGAGATGGCGCAGCAAACTCAAAAAACATAGAACCTGTCAAAATTTCATAATATTTGGAGCACTTTCAAATTATATCGTTCAAAGTGACGCTGCCTCTGAATTTTTGTAAACAATGGAAAAAGTAAAAATTTTGCTATCATGAATCGGTTTTTTGAGGGGAAGAAGAAGGGTGGAAGCTAGCTATAAGCTTGCAAGATGTTATAACACATCTGCTCAATATCATTCAATTTTAAATTAAATAATGGGTTTCTGAATTTCATCATGACCGAACGAGTATCATTAATTCCCCACGATCGGAAAGTCCACACGTGGCAGCACGGAACTTCGGAACTTATAAGAAGTTACGGAAAGATTGTGTTAGATGAATTAGTAAATTAGTGAAATAGCTTCCATAATAGTCATCTCAAAGACACGCATTAGACATTTATAGATATGGGTATAGATACAGTGGCTCAATAAAGAAGTCGGACACACACCCATTTACACTTGAAAAGGGAATAAACGACAGAAGAATGTATTTTAGAAAAAAAACAAAATTTTTTTTCTTTATTTCTATATTATTAACTAACGAAAAATAAAAACATTGAAAACATAACTCGATTTTGTGATTATTAAAAAAATAAAAAGTCGAAATGCAGCCAACATTCAGGTCAAAAAAGAACTCGGACAGCACTCTCCTTCTTTTTGAGTTTAAAAGGGGGATTTCCCGGATTTTGTGTAGTTGACAACTCTTAGCATCTGAGTGAAACAAATGTAAACCGTAAATTTTATACGTGGGTGAAATTGTGTGAATTGTGAACCTTCACGGGGGTGAAATTGTGTAAAATGGGAAGGCAACGTGGTCAAACTTCTTTAGAAGTAAAAGAACTCATTTTGAAACATTATAAAGAAGGATTACCGGTCCGCACTATAGGGGAAATCGTAAATAGATCACACTCCACTGTTCACGATATAATTAAACGATTTCAATCATGCAGATCAGTGGAAAATAAACAAAAAAGTGGTTGACCTAGAGTGTTTTCGAAGTCAGATGAGCGATGGATTGTACAACAAATTCATAACAATTCGAAATTAAGTGCTCCAAAATTAGCTCAACAAGTATTAAAATATCTTAATAAAAGTGTACATCCTGAAATGATAAGGTTAGTTTTGAGACGGAGAAATCTAAATGGAAGAGTAGCCCGTAAAAAACCATTCGTTAGTAAGTGCAATAGGAAAAAGAGACTCAAGTTTGCCAAAACATATAAAAATAAAGACCTATCATTTTGGGAAACTGTGATATTCGCGGCCGAAAGTAAATTTAATGTATTTCGCTCAGATGGTCAATGCTATGTTTGGCGAAAAGCTAATCAAGAGCTCAAAGAGTGCAATCTACGCTCCACTGTGAAACATGGAGGTGGCTCGATAATGGTGTGGGGCTGCATGTCCGCTGCTGGTCCAGGTAAACTTTCTGTTATCGATAGAATTATGGACCAAACAAAGTATTTGACCATTCTGAAAGAAAATTTAGTGGAAAGTGCTGAAAAATTCGGAATAAAAGATAACTTTTATGCATAACAATATGCGTTTATGGCTGCTGTAAAATTGTCCACATCTACTGGAAACACCTCCAAAATCTCCTGAAATTAATGTTATCGAGCATTTATGGGCTTATGTAGAACACCAATTAAAAAGCTATTCAATTAAAAATAAAGAGGACTTGAAAGTAGCTTTTCAGGCAGAATGGGCCAAAACCGACCCTTCCTTTTGCAAAAAACTTGTCGAATCCATGCCTTTAAGATTGGAAACCATAGTGAAATATAAAGGATTGCCAACTAAATATTAAAAATAATAATAAAATTCAAAAATCTCACAAAGAATTAACTGTCCGAGTTCTTTTTTGACATGAATTTTGGCTGCATTTCGACTTTTTATTTTTTTAATAATCACAAAATCGAGTTATGTTTTCAATGTTCTTATTTTTCGTAAGTTAATAATATAGTGCTAAAAAAATAAATTTTGTTTTTTTTTTTCTAAAATACATGCTTCTGTCGTTTATTCCCTTTTCAAGTGTAAATGGGTATGTGTCCGACTTCTTTCTTGAGCCACTGTATATAGATATAGATATAGATTATGCGTGCGATGAGTGCCGCGTTTCGTAAAAATTGATCAAAAACCAAAATGTGTTCCTCCTTCAAGGCGATTTCGAGCTGTTTCGCCAGAATAAAAATGAAGTTGCGAAACAATTGACAATTCCACTGGGTGCATTACTATAAATGGATATTATGTCGAAGAAGCGAATCTAAAAGTATCCTTTTTTCACTGCCAGCCTAAAGCCTTTCACGCCATATAGTAGTTGTTCCATAGATGCTTAAATCTAAAATGATCGTTGATTAAGGAATAAATTTTGTATAAATTTGCATATATCTTCAAAGGATCTTAATTCAATTACTACTAAGCTAAATTTAGTCTTGGGTTGGTTTTCACTCAAACTTGAGATTTCTTCCACGCGAAGCCTCAATTTCACGTAGCATCCACATGCCCATCAATATCAATGCTCAACCACTTTGCATTGAAGCTTCACAAGATAACGTATCGCATAAAAGCCAATCACTTCAAAATGACAAAAATTTTTCCAAAGTACATTTATCACACGTTAATGTCCTCGAACATTTCTTTCGTGGTGTGTGTGTATGTTGTCGACATGAAACTGCTTTGTTTACGTGCGCCGCCCAAAATGTAACACAAAATGAATCAATAACTCAACGAACAGGAAATAAAAAAGCTTAACAAGCAAAGCCTTTTACAGCCGAAATAAAAGTTTGCTTTAAGGAATTTTTCTGCTTCGAACGAAATTCACTTCTTCATTCTAATTTTCCCAACCGTCGCCTCCTATTGATCTCCATATTTGCTTCTCCCGGCACCATTTAACTTTCGCTGTTGTATTACATTTGTGTTAGCAGGAAGTTTGGTGTTGTGCTGTTGTGTGTTTAGCTTAAGGAGATGTAAACAAAGAAAGACAATAAATTGATCTTTTCGTCACTAACAATCTAAAATGTAGATTGATATCTAAGCCTACGAGTTGTTATGTCGAGAAAGATTCTTTTTATGGACACTCGCGAGTCTATTGAATGTGGTGACATAATCTCACTAGCATCGTCCTGTGAGATTTTATTTTTTTCCTGCCTTTCTTTCATCACAACATCGTTAATGCTTGAGGTTTATTCAGTTTATGGAGAAAATGAAGGATGTCGTCTAATTTGCTTGAAACGAAGATAAGCTGAAATTCGGGGCTAGGTTGTAAGTGGAATATATTCCGCGAAATTTTACGTTCACATTAATTTTAATGTTTGTTAAGAACTTATGAAGACACGCGAAGGCATCAATCAATTGAATTTTCAATGTGAAAAGCAGGTCAACAAATCAACGACTTAACGCGTCATGCTAATAAATTTTGTTTGGGAAATTTATTTGTTCGGATATTTTTTTTTTTTGAAGGCAATGACAAATTCGTAAGAATAATTGTAGAGGAACAAATAATCTATAAGTTGTTTATTTTTCTAAGAGTGTTCATCAATTATTAAAATTTTGAATTGGAATAATTGATTTATTGAGTTTCTCTCATTTATCTGTGAACAGAACAGAAATCTTATAATTCCATTGTGAAACTACCCAAAAAAATAAGCAAAAGCGAGAAGACGTTAAAACGCCAGCAGCAATACTAGTGAATAATTTAATATTAAATAAAATATTTTAAATCGCAAATGACAAAGCTGCACCACTAGCACTGCGTATTTGCCAAAGTGGGACATTAGTTAAAAAATAGTTCTGACTTTTTTACATTCTCGAGTATTGTGACGGACTGTGAACTCGATCGAGTTCAGCGTATGGCATGTGTCTGTATCACCGGAGTCATAAAGTCAGAGAGTAAGTCAGAGCATGCCGTGGGGCCGGCAGCTCTCCAGAAAATCTTAAACCTATCGCCACTTCATTTGGTGATTGAAACAGCAGCGACATCTACAATGTCAGGAATCTTCCATGAAGGAAGAGAAACACTTGGGCCCAAGGACAAAGCTAAACTAGTGAAGGTGACCCCATTCGTGTATGCACCGTCAGATCACATGACGTCGGCATTCAACATTCACAACAACTTTTGTGTAGTGCTGAGTGACAAGAGGGAATGAAGCGTTGAATTCAATTTGAATCTCATAAGACCAGCAATGCAATCAAGTGGTATACAGATGGCTCC
This sequence comes from Stratiomys singularior, assembly GCA_954870665.1. NCBI lineage: Eukaryota > Metazoa > Arthropoda > Insecta > Diptera > Stratiomyidae > Stratiomys > Stratiomys singularior. The sequence continues at coordinate 124,097,814 of OX940878.1, read as the reverse complement.
ACGACATCCGAGGGAACAGGAATGGGAGTATTTGGGCCTGGCACCAAGTAATACCAACCGATGGGAAGTATGCCAAGTATCTTTCTGTCTGAGGTCTATGTCATTGGTGCAAGCGCACAACTCAGCATAGACAGAGGATATAAAGGAAAAACTATAGCTATAATATTTGATAGCCAAGCAGCCTTAAAAGCACTAGAATCCCTGGTGATTACATCGAGAATGGTTCTAGATTGTTGCAATATACTCAAAAAGTTGAGTGCTGACAATAGGGTTACCCTATACTGGGTGCCGGAGCACGCAGGTATCGAAGGTAATGAGCAGTCGGACCAACTGGCGAGGGAAGGAGCATCGACAGCATTCATCGGTCCCGAACCCTCTAGCGCAGCTGAAATAAATTTCATTCAGGGCCCTAAAGGAAACTGAGTATAGAGAATGCAATAGGCTTTGTATTGGACTTAAAGGGCTTCGAACGTCCCAGCTATTCCTCAATGCTTATGACGAGAAGAAGTTTCGAGCATGCATCGAAATGCATCTGAAATGAATTTAATTCATAGAGCCCTAAGGGAAACAGAGGATAGAGAATGCAACAGGCCCTGGAACGAACTTCCAGGGCTTGTCGAATGTTGAAAATATTCCCCGGCGTTTATGCCGAGAAGAAATTTCGAGTGTGCATCGAAATGAATAAAAGAAAGCTAAGGGTCCTGACTGGGATCTTCACAGGACACTGTACACTCGGAGGGTATCTCAAACGGATTGGCTTGGCAGCGAATGATGAGTGCAGATTTTGTAATCTTACGTAGGTGACATCAGTGCATCTTCTGGCACATTGCGACGCACTGTCCCGCAGGAGAAGAGACAGTTAAGAAGCTACTTTCCTGTCGAGGAGGAATTGGGACGCCTGAGGCACATCATTGACTTCCTCAGAAAGATCGATCTGCTTGAGGCGCTCTAGGCACACCAAAAGCGAGGGTACAATAAACCTGTAAAGGTTGATGCACACCATCCTCGACAGCAAATCAATCAATCAATCAATTGTGACGGACTCCAAATATTGATTAATGCTCTGGTACCACAAGTGCAACCGATTATTGTCAACAATGAGAACACATCCTCAAAAACGTATTATCAAATGTTTTTATCGGAAATTTTCCATTACCCCTTTCCTCTTAACACGAAAAAACATTCTACTTTAAAATTCCAAGGGGAGAAGTTAAGAAAATGCTTACAAAATAAATAAACGTCTCCAATAAATCTCTAAATAAATAAGTCTCTAAATAAATTTTCTCCAGATTTGAAAGGTTCATTCATATAAAGATGTTGATTGTCAACAAAAAAAAATAATAAAACAGAAAAAAATTAATTATAATTTTTTTAAAAATAAAATACAATAACAATTATTTTCCAATATTAATTATTTTTAAACAGCCAATTCATGCATCTGTCGTTACGTGACTCTTCAGATTTATAGATCCCGTCCTTCCGCCGGGAAGGATAAACTTGAAAAAGGTTACATAGAGAGTGACCTCTTCCCGAGTGTGTCGACTGGTGATCGATTATGTTCTTCTTTATAAGAAAAAATGCTCGAGGGTAACGCGACACATAGTACCATTCCTCCAAGTTATTCAGATACATGTAGGAGGCTTCTCTTTCCAAGATCTAAACAATATCCCAACCACTTCTTACGTGTAAATTCGATTTAGTGGGCAATCTTCGGGCAAAGTAACCAATCACTGATCGTGGCTGTAAAATTTTGCCGCTGAATCAGATAAAAATCCATATCCGCGGACCTTCGGTTTAGTCACGGCTTAAGGCACTTGATGAGTCACTTTGCTTGACTTGTATTCAATTGGTCAACAACTCTTGCTGCCACCAAGCGACAGCTCCTCTTCTCTCCACTCGCAAAGCACCCTTGCGATATTCTTCCTTGGGTAATAATATTAACAATGTAAATAAAACTAACAATGCTTTTGTGATGAAAAGACGAAGGCTATTCACGCACGGAGCTTGTGACCACCAATCGAACACAATAATTGAATCGCGACTAACCACCTCTTCTGTCACACCAAAAACCTAGCCTGGAACTGGTTATTACATTACTTAAGACTGGATCTCTTTAGTCTCACCTAGAGGCAGCTTGGCTACAAGCATATTCATTTTTGGGCGAGGATGATGGAAAAAAGGAGTTACTGAGAGGGTCAGAGATTTCCTTCAACATCGGCAAACATTCGAAGATGCTCTTCCTTTCAAAAGATCTCCCCGAGCGTAACGCCACACAAAATTACATTTGATCTTTGTAGCATGCATTTTTTCCATGAAGTTATCTGCATGGAACTTACTCTTTCTCTACCCAAAGTGGAAAGAATGCCTCACTTACCCTTGGACAATCAGGAGACCAAGACTTTGCCATTTTTGGCAGGTATGTCTAAACATACTCTTACACGCTGAGAGACAGCGTCAGGTAGAAACCAATCTCTCCGTCCTCATGGTGAAACTATTGCCCAAGGTCACAGATTGGGTATGTATTCCACCTGCTTTGTATTTTGATTGTCCACCTTTTCTGCCATAAAGCGAGAGTCTTTCCTCTATTTGTTCGTTCTTTAGCTCCGAAGCATCTTGATCACGACAGGTCCCCTATATTGGCCATAAGAGAGCCGGTCGAGAGCCGGTACTTCATCTGAGGTCTGAAATTCCAAGCAGACTTCGATATAGATTTGATCTAGACATTTCAATGCTTTTAATTTTATATAAAAATTGCTTAAACGTCTCCTTGGGCTCGGTGGTCGTCAACTTACGTAGTCGGGGTTGTATTTGCTAGACAAGTTCCAAACCGAAGAAGGCCCCTGTGTAAGCTGTAAAGCCAATCAAATGATCTCAGTAGCTGATCGTACAAGGTATTCCTCTCATGTCACGACCATTCATCAATGACCCCTGATGTTTCATAATGATAGTCCTCAATATCTGCATGAAATATCTCTTCTTCTCTTGCTCCGTAGCACCACAGTCCCTCTCAGGCCTTTGCTTCCTGCAACAAGCGCCTCCAACTGTCTCGGTACATTGAAAGCACCTTCCAATTTTATAAACCGAACAACGAAGAATAGTCTTCGTCAATAGACCCAGATCAGCGTTTCCTCGATTTCCTCCTGGTCTTCACCCCTCAGTTCTGCCAACGAATACATTTTTGGGTATTCCTTGATCGTCCAGGCAATTTACATGGCTGGCCCATTGCCGCTTCTGGAATCTGACAATCGTTGAGACCTCTGGCTCGTCAAAAATTGCATACGGCTCATGGTTGTATCGAATTTGCCATGGGTAACCCTCTTTTGTCGCGCTAATTATCCGGCTTGGACCCATTATGCAAATGCGTTTAATATATTTGCGTATGTTACGGTCCATGTTTTTCGTCCATAAAATAGCACAAGTCTTATCACAGATTTGTCTACTCGGAACTTCGTTTTCCTGTATATGCAACTGGTCCTCATAATAACAACAACTGAATAAAAGGTTTTATTTGTGAGCTGTTATCTTTGGTGTATTTTATCACTTCATTAGGGTTTCATTATAGCTTCTCATCATTTTGGAGCTTTGATATCCAAACATACTCTCATTTTTAATACTTTATTCGTCCACTGGGATATTTTAGGTATTTCGGGCATCTTTTTAGACTGCGTCATAAGGTTTTTTTTTTCTTCTCATTTATTTGTAGACTTACTACTTTTGCTTTGCCGTCAAGTTTGAGGAGGATTTCTTTGGCGGTTATTAGCGACGGTGTCAAAATGTTGATGTCATCCGTATAGGCTATCGCTGGACTTGACTTGAACAATAGTCTGCCTCTTGTACCGACAGCTAGTTTATTATTTATTATTATTGTACTGGGGTCCACTTGTTGGAATTTAGCATAGGCCATAACTCGGCCCTTAGCTCCCCATGTTTAGTACTATGGTTTACAGATAGTCCATCCTGTCGTCCTACAGAGGCCAAGGAGTTTTCTCAGCTCTGTGGTCGCCAAATGTTCCAATTCTGTTGCGCCAGTACATCTCAGCCAAGTAAGGCGTCTGTTGGCCAGACTCGGGCAATTTAGGAGGAAGTGTTCTGTACTTTTTTCCGCCTCGCCGCTAGCTCGGCAGGTGTCATCCGTTCGGATTCCTATTCGTTTGGCGTGTTGACCTAGGAGATTATAGCCCGATAATACTGCCACCAATGTTCTAACGCCATTACGGTTTTTTCGTAGGAGTTGTTTTGTCCTCATTTGATTAGGGTGAGGCCAAAGAGCTCGGCTTATCCTGCAGTCGTTCCCGTCGTTCTAAGCCGTATCTGTCTCTTTCGAGAGGATTTCGTCTAGTTCCCTTTTTACCGTTGCTAGTGGCACTTTAATTGTGCCTATTCTAGTGGTGTTTTGGCCGGCTGATCCTGCTCTCGCTAGCCCATCAGTTCTTTCGTTTCCCTCTACACCGCTGTGTCCAGGGACCCATGTAAGTTGTACATTTAGTCGGGTTGTTGCGGTTTTAAGAGCCTGCCTACAATCCTGCACCAGTTGTGAAACTACGCGGTTAGACGCAATCGCCTGCAGTGCCGACTTACTGTCCGAGAGTATTTGTATACTTCCATTAAGGTTATTTGTTGCCGCTTCTATAGCCGCTTTTGTTGCAAACACTTCCGACTGGAAAACTATGGTGTGGCTCTCCAGTTTATAACTTTGGTTGAGTTGCGGGTAATCTGGGAAAAAGATTCCGGCGCCGCTTCACTCATCCGTTTTGAAACCATCGGTGTAGATCATGATCTCACTTCCAGATGTGACATCCTGCACCGTTTTCCACGCTTCTATGGTCGGAATGCTGATCTTGTATGGAATTGTTGTGTCCAATATTGGTTGAATTCTATACAGCTCCCTTTTACTTGACGGGGCCATTCTCTCCATTTTTTTCAAAATGCATACGTGCCACGTTTGAGTGTGGTTAGATAACCCATATGTGGATTTTAATCTGATGCTCGCAAATGATGCCTCTCTGAAGATGAATTTGTTGAGTGGCATGAGATTAAGCATTATCTCCATTGCAGCAGTTCGCTTAGTCCTAATGGCACTTGTGATGCCAAGGCAGGCCATTCGCTAGATCTTCTCTAGCTATTTTGCAATGGTTTTCTTTTATAGTGCCTGCCACCAAACCAATGCCCCGTAGGTGGTTATAGGCCTCACTACTGTTGTGTAGATCCAGTGGGCAATTTCGGGTTTTATTCCCCTGGTTTTAACCACGAGTCTTTTCATTGTGAAGAGCGCCGCTATAGCTCCCTGTCTAACTGCTCCTATGTGTGGAGTCCAAGTTTTCTGCCGAAGGTTACTCCTAAGTATTTCACCTTGTTTACTAAACTGATATGTTTTCCGTCAATGGTCGGGGGTGTAAATGTCTCCGGTTTACGGCGCTTTGTGTAAAGCATAAGCTCCGTTTTGTCGGCATTGATGCTCAGTCCGTTTAGTTTCGCCCACTCAAGAAGATGTGAGAGTGCGGTCTGCATCAATTCCGACATGGTTTCCGGGGACTTTCCACTTACAGCTAGGTTTCTTATAACATATTCCAGAGCCAGATTAAATAGCAAAGGGGCCAGCCCATCTCCCTGTTTCAGTCTGGTATTTATGTCAAAGGCGTCGGTGACTTGGTCATTTTAGTAAGACACACTAATTTGGTTGGGATATCAAAGCGAAAGCGTTACTATCAATAATACTGTCCTTTGCTTGCTTAAAGTCAGCATAAATCTGGTAAATGTCTATCTTGATATCCAAGGATATCCAATGGATGGCTTTCTGAACACCAGTGCCACCATTTTTCATTAAGCTCCATTGGAATCTCATCAATACCTGGCGCTTTATTATTCTTTTAGGCTCTGATGGCGGAACAGATTTCCAGAGTGCCTATGGAAGCTCTGTAGGAAGATCTATAGGATCAAATATTCTGAAGGTACTTGGAGAATTAATGACTTTCTGAAAGTATGAAGCCCATTTTTCATTAATCCTGCTTTCATCAGCGATGATGTTGCTGATGTAAACACGGCAGAGTGTGGTCCTGGGCTAATAACTTCACTTCAATCTTTTCACTAATTTGTATGCTTGTCTAGTGTTGTTGCTCGACTTACGTCGATGCTCCTCAATTGGTCGGCATGGTATTATCTTTTCTTAATTTTTATTATCTTATTCGTTACCCTTCTGGGATTTTCATACTCTTCTTTCTTTGTCCTGGTTTTCCTACTTAAATATTTTTTGTACGCTTGATTCTGTTCACCTAAAACACCCTAGCATTCGGCATCGAACCAGTCATTTGTTATACGGCGAGCTTGATGTCCGCTCGTCTGTTCTGCCACGGTCCTAACATCCGCTTTCACTCCCATCCATGTGTGGTACAGGGATGATATCTAAGAACTCTGAAAAATCCTCAGCACTAAAAATATCTATCGACATAGCAGAATTTTAGGCTTTCCTAACATCGAGTGTTATAGACAGTACAATTAACCACGAGTGCTGATTGTGGACTTCTCCCAGTTGGTAGAAGTCCAGTCCTATTTTGATCTCAAAAAACGACTTCTACTCTATTTTTGAGTTTATTTCAAATGCATTTCAATTCGAAATGCAGCAGTGTATGCTGCACTCTTTACTTTAAGGCTATCAATTGTTTCTGGTTGGCTTACTAAGGGCTTTCGATAAGAACACTTTGTTCATCCGCCATTTGCTTTCCAATATGCTGATAGGAAGAAACAAGCTCCCAAAATAATTAAAATCACTCAATGAATGCATTAACAGCACTACTCGTCATATCAGTCAAAATTGTTCAATTCTGGTCGATATTCTTCAGGGCCTGGCCTAGTGGCCAGTTTGAGAATGCATTAAGCTTGTCCGTCCGTGATTCCAGCTTTATAGCTGGTGGCCACTGATTACAGCATTCTCTCGAGCATCGAAACTCATGCATAAATAACATTCCTTTCCAGGGTGCGAATCAGTCGAGCAACTCAATTCCCATTTGATTAACGCGATACGGAAAACTACTAACGCTCAGCTTAACATTTCAAGCCTTGAATAATTGTTTCCCTTTTGTCCACACAAGCATTGCAATTACCCCTGCACAATATAACATCATTGCATCGGAACAATCATTTATTGCCGCAGTCATCGAGTACTGAAAACCTTTGTGAAGTTAAATGTGAATAAAATTTGAAATCTGCCATGCACCCCATCAAAACCAATCCTTTTTTAGAGATTGTTTGAAAAAACTTGTCTCATCTTCGACCGATCCTATTTGTTGCAACATCTTAACTCAGCTTTGTTTTTCTTTTCTTTTTTTATTTTATCTGCTGTAGTAGATCCTTATGAATTATTCCATGCTTTAAAGAGCATTTCTGCAAAAAAGGAAGCTGATATTTTTGTGAAATCTCCCACCCTGCAGAGTGGTTAAATTCGAAAGGATAATGTGTTTTTTCTTATCTTTGTAAATATTATTATTAAACCAAAGGAGGGATGCAAATATTGGAATTGTGGAATGATTTTGATTGCTTTGAGAAGAAAATTCTAATATCAAAAATAAAATTCAACTGTTCCAAAGCATATTCTTCAAAAAATCGATGAATGCAAAACGAAATCAAAAGCGAACCATGCGAAGACACATTTGTTGCTATTAGAGATGAGAGCAGTCTTGAATGGTAGTGGAACAATGAAGATACTTTTTGCAGAAAACTTATCATTTATTTGTTGTTACCCCTCGTGGTGTCCTCTTGAATTGACGTTAATTTTTACAACAATAAATTTGATTGATTGTCTATCACTGAAATTCATAATTTCATCCCATCTCCTACAATTACAGCGAATGGTTGTTTTTTCTTATGTTTATACGCAATTTTCCATTTTGTGTTCAAACCACACCCACACGCAAACGATTCTCTCACACTTATTGATATTACACAATGTATCCTAGTACACTTTCACTCGCTTTTGCTGGTGAATAAATTATGTAATGTATCGTTTGCATACAAAAACTTTTCTCAATGCTTCATTCATTCATTGAATCCAGCCACTGACCCAAATATGCACAATCAAAAGGATCAACTCCGTTGCCAAAAAGCCCACAAGAAATGAAACGAAAAGAAAACATTACGAAGGACCATGAAAATATTTTGTCATTGCAAACACATACACACACACACACACACACACAAACATATAAAAACAGCGAAATTCAAGGAAAAGAGCTATGATCCGCCCGATCCGGGATACTTAGCATGGCACGAGCACGTGGAATGGAATGCTTCGAATGCTTCGTACTGGGTACATCCGTATCTATGCGAGAATATATATCTTTTGTTGTTTGCAACAATGGCGAGACACAAAGGAAGACGTATTTTAGCTCGAGGGATTTATTTCCGCCTTCCGCGAACGGAAAGCATGCTCGTCCCGACGACCAAGCGACCGGGCCAGGACATGACAACGAGAAATTGCATTGTGTAAGCATAAGTTACTAACAACCAAACGTATAAGTAATGTTGAATGGATGGCAATGATAGCAAATATCCAAAGTAAAGTATGTACGTTCATTGATTTCGTACATTTTGAATTTGAATATCTAAACGACCATATTGCACGAATATTTGAATGTAACCCGATCAATTCGTACGTGAATCAAATTCTGGTATTTGCCTTAAATAGGATTCCATAAAGCATCTTATTTATAGATAACAAAACTGTTAAATGTATTCGACCATACGAGCACCGAAAGTGCCAAAAGGAAATTTTCCTATAAAATGACGATTCCACTATTTTATTTTAATACTAATACAGTCAAGAAGTACATTCAAATTGCTTTCTCGGATGCAACATAATTGTCCCCACCTTTCATAAGACAAAAACCAGAAGCCTATTGATTGTGAAACGTTTATAAAGGGAGTAACATCCATTTATCATTCCAAAAAAGGGTTACTTTGCAGAATTTTTTACAACACCCAAACCGTACATGTACAACCTATCTGTCTACATTTCTATGTTCAATAAATACACTCTCAAATAATCTTAATATTAACAAAATGGCGGCTTCGTAATTGCCATGAAAAAAGAAGAGACAACGGTCCGACAGATTTTGCAGCGAGAAATTATTTGAAACAAAAGAATGAAAAAATATTCTTAAGTAGTATTATCATAAAAAAAATACGATAAAAATCATAAAATTAAAAAAATCCAAAATGGCGGCTAGTCAAAAGAAAATTTTCAAAATACTCTTTTTTTGTTGTTTCTTTCATTAAAAAATAGAAAATATTAAAATTTTAAGACAGCTTTCACGAAAGTCATAAATATGAGCAATACGTGATTAAAATTTCAGAAGGATCAGTTCAGTTGGTTTCGTAGAAATCTGTCATACCGAGTGGAAAAAGTGGTTTTAAGGAAAACGCGCTTAAATTTTATTTTTATAATTTTTTATTTTTTTTTTTGAAAATGTACTTAAAAAAACAGTACTTACCGCTACTTATAGATGACGAATCTATATAAAAATCCCTTCATTTTCTTCATATAACTAATTTCCATGCGGTCTACCTATGCGTATAAGCTTCAAAGGAAGCTTCTCTGCGAATAAGCTTCCTTTGAAGCTTATACGCAGGCTGCCGTATTGCAATACCCAGACCGATTTTGATACCCAAGACTCCCATTATTTATAATATCGGTGAAACCACTCATTGAATAAGCAAGCAGTTGTTTATGTTGCGATTTCAACAATTGTTTTGGCACAGAAAACATGTTTAGGTACCAAAAAAAACTTTGCTATTGAAACTCTCGTTGTAATTCTGGGTCCGACCTCTAAGCCTCTTTCTAACAAATCGTCACTGATGAGGTCTTCATATAAAGGTTTTAAAATTTCTTGCGCTTTATGAGAGAGTGCAGGAAGGTGATTTTATCCTAATAAGAGATGAGTCGCTTGAAGTTGTCGGTACTTGTACCACGACTTGTTACCTGTCGGACAGAGCGTATGCCTTGATTTGGTATCAGCCAATATTTTGTTCATTGTATATTGCTTACAGATAATATGTATGTTTGTACTACAATTTAAAAATAACAATTTTTTCTAATAATTTCCTTGAAATTTTCCTCATTTAGATGCTCTATTTCATGCTACATTGCCAAAAATTTAATTTGCCAACGTCCTGCAGCGGATACATAGCAGATTTACATTTTTTGACAGCTCAAATAATCACTTGAAGTTTTTTTCTCGCGAAAAAGAAACTAATACGTTCTGATAGAGTTTTCTATTTCACTTTAAAGGTATTTTCGTTGTAATTTAAGACATAACGTAGCGTTAACATATACGTTACAGCAACGCAAAAAAAGTAAATATGTTATAATTGAAAGTCTGCACACAGTTTTCAAAGTGTGTTCTTATGCATGTGAAATTAATGATGTGAAGAGAGTTACACATTTTTTCCAACACAATCGAATCGCAGATATGGACAAAATCTCAAACATCTAAAAGAATACTATAATTTTATAAGGCAACATTACGCACACATTACATTATAAAATAAAGAGGGAAGGCCGTTAAATGATATAAAAATAAGACAACCGGATTTTTTGAAGTTACTTAGTAGGGAGGCACGTTAATGCCATGCACATAAATACACGAGCATTATTTCATCACCAACTAAATCGATTCCAGTTTTAAAATCTCTCAAATGCCTCTTTCAATGTGTGAACGTATCCATTGTGATTGCACTCACAGCCAGTCATCCGATGACATTTAACAAGATTCAACGTGATTTAAGTGCAGTCAAGTAAAAAGAGAATGTCAAATACAAAAGCATCTAAGCAATCTTCTGTGCCATCTTATAAAGATCTATAGATACCGAAGGAAATTAGAGCATGAAGTATAAATGATTTCGTCAATTTTTTTCAATAAATAAGTTATTTTCAACAGTACAATCTGTTATTAGAAAACATTATTCTACGGTACTTTGACACAAGCATGTTTAAAATATACGTTATGCAACTTTATTAATGTTTTCCTATATAATTAGCAAAGCACAGTTTTGAATAATGTAGATTTAAAGGTTATGTTATATACATTCCATAGTTGTCGTCAGAAAATGATGTACGGACGGTCGAGTCTAAGCCCTAAAGACTAGATATGGATAAAGAGAAGATCAAGACCGTGTTTCCGAAGTATCTATGAACGTATTTTCAATACAGAACGCATCTGTCAAGTATGGCACCAAACATGGAATTCTACAACAGCACGTTAAGAAATTTGGAAAAGCTAATCAACGAAGATCTAGCGTCATCTTCTTATTTACATGGATCCACTTTTACTATCACTCAGGTATTTACATCTCAGCAAGAGTAAGACTTCTCCGAATATTTGCTGACTTGCAGCAAGATGCACTATGCGCTTGCAGCAACTTTTGACGTTGGCTTATGAATACGCGGAATATTGGCAGTGCTAGTATCCAGAATCATGAAAAAGAAACATGCCAAAAAAAGACTGCTCAGCAGGATTAAGTAAGTGGAGCAGAAACTCAACTCAGTCTAAAGTTATGGATGAAAGCTGTGAAAGCTGTGCTACAAACCACAAGCAGATTCTTCAGACAACCAATTGATTGCGAATGACACTCCACCTCTCATTGTTTTACCACATTCAAACGCATGTCCGTCAGGCTTTCAGACTAATATTGACATCTTGTTTCCTGCAGGAGTACGACCATATCTAAGAAAGACTTTAAACGAAAAGATATCGCAAAAAGGAAGGCAGAAAGGAAAATTCAGGGTTTTTACTGACACGCCAAAAAAACTTCTACACACGTATGTTACATGTAAAAAGGAAAGAAAGCTTACAGAGGACTTTCAGGTGCTAAAGATCGCCCTTGTTTGAAGTTTATGTCAGATTCCGATCCTTATGAAATTTAATTGATATTATTTTATAACGACGATGATGAAGAATCTGACGCAGCAAGTGGAGGAGATGAGTTTGACATTCCCAATCCTGTAAAATAAACATTAAGGATTTTCTCCTAAGATTCCCATATCAAATTTGAAAAGAAAAAAATTTGTTGTTCATTATGTTGACAAAGCTCTTTCTGTTATACGCCCGCTGCTATGTTCGGACAAAGTTCCTTTCGAGTTCAATCTATTTATTTCAAATTCAATTAATCAACTCCATTGTTGCAGAGAAGAGGCATGATATCCTGCTTTAGACCTGGATCTTTGTAAAATCAATAATAAGATTAGTTCGGCTTGGTTTACTAAATGTGCATTGTATCCTTGAAGATAGAAATCAGTTGAACAACCTTTGAATTTTTCTTTCTAATTTTTAAAGTCAGATTCTAATGCATTTCGATATGAATAATCAGAACAAATTTTGTATGGGAGAGTCTTCAAATGAAAGATGTCGGAATTTCAAAATAAACAACCCTGTCCTCAATTTCAGAAGTTTTTGGTAGATCAATTTTCACTTACAACATTTTAAGTGATTTATACCCTTGCTAAGCTAAATCAGCGAAGACTCATGGGTGCAGTAGTGCTGATCAAATTTGTCGAATAACTCGAAAGTGAATTTAAAATTAGAAAGAAAGGTGGGAAAAGCTCAAGCTGGTTTTGAACACGTGTCCCTGTCGCTTCTCGTCAGGTGCCAACTCACAGGCTGGGACGCATCGATTGGCACTACCAGCTAGGTGGATGTCGACTGGTTATTTTTACGTGTTATGATTATTGCTCTCAGCTTGAACTTGTCCTTTTTTCCAAATTGCTTTTGGTTTAGCTTTTTCAATTTCAGAAGTTTTTGGTAGATCATTGTTTATATTATCCTCTTCATTGTTTATACTATCCCCAACTATTTTTTTTTTGTTTTTTTTTTTGGCAGGGAGGTGAAGGTTATTTACGCCCTGAGTGTCGGACTACTAGTGGATGTACTGGACTGACTACCGACTAAACATCTCCCCTGTCAACCGGAGCGCCTAGCCTGGAACCGTTTGACACATTACGGGCTAGGCCTCCCAATTTTACGCCTTTTGGCGCCTTCGGGTTACAGTGATTCCTTCTCCAGTTGGATGGAAAAGAGGAGGATTGCTAGAAAAGGAAACCCTTCACCCTCGACGCCTCCAGCCGATCAAGTATGCCTATTTTCATTACTAAGATTTCCCGAGCGTAATGTGCCACTTGATTCCATTTGTCCAATGATTTCAGCATCTCTTCGATTAGGCTATCATTGTTTATATTATCCCCAACTATAACTGTAACAAAAAAACAGCTTGATGAGCAGGTTCTTTCGAAAAATTCGACTAACCCACTGGCAACTATATGTTGGAACTGGAAACTCTCAAAACTTTTGCGTTACAACGCAACACAAATATGAATCAACTAGTGCGTTTTCTATCTCCTTCTGTAAGAAGTCACTCGGAAGTGTTCTTGCTGTTTATGCTCGCGTTATGGTTTCATTCGCGTCTTCTAAATTGTTTTCTTAAAAGATTTAATTAACATTTCAAATACTGCCACTGAGTATGTCTTGCATTTCTTTGCCTTGAAATAAATAATGAAAACATGAAATTCAGACTGAAAAGTCAAGACGAGCTAAGTGAATTCCAATTTGGATTCTATCAAGGCAAGGGCAAATCAATGATTGATTTGCCTTGCTTTTATGTATTTCATCTTCACTGAAGCCATAAATTTAATCATCAAAATGCGCTTTCATTGGTATATTTCGCCATCCATGCTCATCCGTATAAAGAAGCTTTTATTTGTACTCAACACACTAATAATTAACTTTTCTTCTGTTTGCGAATCATTCAAAACGTGAAAACAATTATACTGTGCTTCATATTCTACTTTTTTATTATCATCGTATTCCTTTCAGCACTTTTTCAGTCAAACATTTTTTGTTTTTTTTTCTCTTCCTTCCTCTCTCTCCCTCTCTGTCACTCCTGTAGATTAATTTGCAGAATATATTCTTTTTGATCATTTTGTAGATGTGCAAGACCAACTTCAAAACGAAAAGTACACAAAGATTAGATTTGTCACAGGAATTTAAAAATATTCTCGTCATTCAAATGAGGATGTGCAAGGCATCTTGTTGCAGCCGTATTAAAATCTGTATAAAATTTTGAAATCTCTCAAGAGAAATTAGTTTATCATATAAGCCAAAACTAGTGAAGGAGCGTGTTTGAAATCGTAAATTTATACACAAATTAATTTTTTAAAGATTGGATTTAGAAAACTAAATAAGTATGGAAATGATTATCGTTAAAGGTAGTAGGTGAACTTGTTACAAATATTATAAAAATACTTGATTATATAAGTACACATACAAATACTTCTAGCGAATTTGAAACCAACAAATCCATAACTTCGCAATAACTTGTTACAATTAAAACAAATCAATAGACACAAAAAAAGACGAAATATAAAAATTTAGCAAAGGTTTCCACCAAAAACTAGCCTGCTAATGTTAACCCCGTTGATGTTAACAGTTAACTGTAAAACTCTAGTAACGTCAACGATGTGAACGTTGATGCAAAAGAGCGTAAGCGCCCACCACTACTCAATATAACCGTCAGGCTTCCACTTAAAGTTACAGATTTTGAAATAGTCTCAACATGAAGATGTCGACCTTCGTCACTTTAACAGCACGATAAATCCTTCTATTACATTAATAGTGTTCTCAATCCACCAAAGGTTTCCGTGCAGACCAATGCATGCACAAAGTCATTTCCATTCGAAAACTTTATAATTTCATATTGTATTAGCACTCTGATTGTATTAGAACTGACATCCATCTGTCAAAATTGGTGAAAGCACGGTTTTTTAATGGATAATTTTCACCTGCCGATCAATGTATCCAGACTGCAAGAGATTTTTTGTCACATCGACCCAACTCGATTGACAGCGAAACTGAACTGATTCGCGAATACCACGAATTAGTTCATTGCCCGTCGTCTTTGCCAAGATTTTCACTTCTAGCGGCGAAAATTCGACTAAGAGGAATTGTAATGGAGAGTTATAGCACCATCGAAATTACTGGTGACACTGAGAAGCTTTCACCTTTTAACCTTGCATCTAACTAGAATAGTTGATTTTGTAATTTGATATACAAGAAATAAAAAAGAAATTGTTTCATAAGCCTTGAAAAATAATAGAAAAAAATAAAAATATTGCTAACAATCGTACTAAAATCTACCGAAACGTTTTCCCGCCTGAACAAATAAAGACAACTAAACTAATTAATACTCAAATGTTGATTTAATAATTTCCATCAGGTGACATTATCCTATTTAGCCTTCTGCAAACAAACACTTGACTCTGCGTTCAATCATTTACTGTATAAGTACCTCATTCAAGCGTTATTCGTCTCGCAAAATGTACAAGGATACAAGCATATCCTGGCTAATATTATCATTCAATCTGAAGGATGCCTTGGTATCATCATGATGCCGTAAAGCCACCATATCTCAGACGCAAGAGATTCGGGACACTATAGAACCAACACCTTTGTCGCACTAAACTGCAATGGGAGGGGAGCATTAAATATTATGATTATGATAGATACTTTGGTCGGAGCTTAACTCTTGTTTATGATAAATTTGACATTTAACGGCTACATGGATGGATGAATTTAAAGTCCTGAGTGTTACCGACGACGCAACAAAACAGCTCACAGTCGCTCTTCCGGGCCGTTCACAAAAGAGGCGTGAGGACAATTATTTCGCTGAAAAGGCATTCTGCGTAAACATTTTACGATGACACATCATGAACCGAACAAGCAAGCCAGGATAATAAAGATTTATACGGTTGCTCAAGGTTAATGTTAACGATACAATAATTTTTTGGTTACAATAATAGTACTTTGCGGAGGCTTAAGCAATGGCAAATTACGAGTACCGAGCGATTTCGACTGGAAGTAAGTACGCTTATAAATGAGCTGGTATCAAATTCCGGGGTATGGAATGCGGAAACAATTCCAAGGACAGAATGGTGACTGCGTGTACTGAAGAACTGTTGCTGATTTTTTCCAAGAAATCTTCATTAGCTCTCAGGAAATGCGTCAAAGAATGTTCTCTCTACCGTGAAATAGTAATATATGAATCTATCATCCATATACGATGAGATTTCCCTGAAAGAATGATTGATACTTCCCTAGCACGTGTATGATATCCATCCCTCCAAACAATATTTTTTATGTTCAACTTATCGAATCTTTAGTCCTTCTAGGCATGAGAAACGTATATTTGGTTATAAAATCTTCACATCATCCGGATTGCATTTAATATTATGTTACAAAGTCCCTGGTAAGAAAGTAATCTGAAACAAATTCCTCTCTAGCTGGTTTATCTACATATATATCATGTTGCATGAATAACATTACACCTGTCTGCATTATTGATTTTACACGCTGTTGTCGTCACTTTAGATAGAAATAAGTGATATCTATTATTTGAATCGAGTATTCAACAAACCAATTTCAATGTTCAATTTCAGGGACATCTTCTTTGACAAACTAAGCCGAACAAAATATTCTTAGTATTTTTCGTAATTAACATGCATCAAATAAGCAATTTTTTAATCGTTTGTAGCATGTGAGTTTGTATATGGATTCATTAGTGCAGTCAGTCCATTTGACTTATAAAGGGTGTCTCTTTAAGATGTATAGAATATTAAGTTGGCAACACTTTTCAAAGCTACGTATAGTGTGACAGCTGTCAAGCGTTTCATGACTTGTTCTTCACATTACATTTTATCATAAATATGTTCACGCCTGAGCGGCTTTTGCCAGTTGTGCAGATTCATTCCGAAAAAACTCATCGCATCTCTGTCAATTTTATGGCCTACACAATCGTCTATCAGAACAATCAATTGAATTAACCTTGGATCGTCTGTGCACCACTTTTACTCTCATTGATGATACAAAATCATTCAAACATCGTTAAGTGCATAACCTGCATTGGAAGTAATGAGCCACGACAGGATGTTATTCAAACGCCGTTACATTCGGATAAAGTCATTGTTTGGCGCGCTTTATGGCCATATGGAATCTTTGATCTAGATGTGTTCATAAATGTTGTTTGTAATAACATTACAGCCAATGGTGATCGCAGTTTTTTTTTCGTGAGTGAATTCGTGTTCCAGAGTTGACTTGCCGTTGATCAGCGGACCTCTAGCTTATAGTGCCTCTTGCGTATAGTGCAACTATCGACTTATTGAAAGAATTTCAAGAAGATATAATTACTCGTTTTGGACCCGTGGACTGGCCTGCATGATCAGGTGAATTCATACCACTAAACCATTTTTTTGAGAAATGCGTCTAATCAATCGTCTACACCAACAAGCTTGAAACGCTTGACCATTCGGTAGAAAAAAATTTCCCCGTTATTGGTTAGATACGACCCCAATTATTGGGTAGAATAGTCAAAAATTTGATTCCTTTTTTGGACTTCTTCCGTGCCAGTCGTGGTGATCATCACATGTCTGAAATCATACTTCAACCAAGTGAAAATAACAAAGAGTTTCCATTCCAATAAAACCATTTTTATGGCAATGAAAACAATTCATCAGAATTTTAACTCAATTGAAAGTTCAATGCCTTGTAAAAAAACACCCTATATTAGTCATATACCAACTTACTAGTTAGTTCGCACTTTACACCGATATTTTGACGTAGTAGTACAGTCAGACTTTTTATCCATTGAGAAGGCTGACGCGACAGACCCCAGTCAATAAAAAGGGAATAAGTCTGTTACATTAGGAGCTTACGAGATTTTCTGTAGTAAAAGATAAATCGACCTAAGCAAGGGATTGACTGTTGAAATATAACTCTCCCAATCATCATACGTTCGAGAAGATTACGAGAAGAGAAGAAGATCATTCGAGAAGAATGCTAAGATGTCTTGGTTTAGATGACTGGGAAATAACATTAAGGCTGGACATCTATGTTTTAGAAAATTACTTTCAAGTAAAGAGTCTAAGCGAATCGTCAGATAAAAGTGCGATGATGAAGGCTCCTATCATATTCTTCCTCATGGGATATGTGGGGATAGGACTAACGACGGTAGATACCAATTTTATTTTAAACTAATCTGCTTGCAATTGTTTTCAGTTGTGATTGAGCTACTTCATTATAAAAACGCATTTTCCGACAGTAAAAAAATACTGAAAGTTTAATGCCAATTAAGTTCACAAGGATAAAAATTAACTTTCGAAAATTAATGGCGAAACAATTAACACGTAATCTGCATAGAAGATATATTTGCCACAACTCTCAAAGCAGTGTACCTCTGGTGTGAAATAAGGGCTATATGAAGACTTGCTTCAGGACTCAATTGAACAGCAAAGGGGCCAGCTTGTTACTCTGCTTAAACCCATCTTTCGTATAAAATATTTCTATTAGAAAGTTTTTGATGTTTGCGTGTGTCATCGAAATTTGCATAGTCCTTACCTAGTGAGCCGGAAGGTAACGAAAGGGAAAGTCCTCTCTGCAATAAGTTCCATGAATTGTGTGTCGACCTATCTAAGATTTTCGGCAGTAATGATTGTAGTTGTACTCTGAGCCTAACTCAGTAAAAATTGGCTACTGACTCGTTTTGAAGGTTTTTTGATCCCAGACTTGCAGATAGATGGCTTACTTTTTTTTCACATGTCCTTGGCATTTGTTATATGTTAACAAAGTTTGCAAAAATTGTACGATCCCATGTGCCTTATTTTCTCAACATTGTATTTGGTGGTTGCCTTGAAAGTGTCGATTTAGGTGTGACTCATCAGTATACCTCTTTATTCCAGAACGTCAGGTCATTTGCCCGGAATCCGTATACCTACCTGAAAAGGGATGTCGGTCATTATAAAAGGTCGAGTGTGATTCAAATGTATTAAGTCTTTTTGAAAATATTGAAGTGGAAAGATGGTCAGTGAAACTGTAAAAGTTTGGTGTGCTCTCTACTGCCAGTTCAAATTACGGACAAATACAGCAACGGCTGCCCGCAGGATATGTGACGCATTTGAAAACTATATTTTCTCAGAACGTACAGCTTAAAGATGGTTTGCCCCATTCTGCACGGGGGATGACAGCCTTGAAGATGACGATCATCCTGTAGCGATGTTTGGAATAAATGACACGGAGCTTCTTGCCGACATAGAGGACGATTCCCGCCAAACTTTGCACGAATTAAACGTAAAATTCGAATTTGTGCTTCGCTGTTGTTGTGCAACGAACGGGAGGCGTTTTTCAATCGATTGAATACGTGGGATGAAAAATGGATTATGTATGACAATAGCCGACGCACGTATCAGTGATTATCGCCTGACAACCCTCCTGGAAAATCTTGAAAACCCAAGGCCAAGCCTTCATCAGCGGAAGACCTTGTTGTGTGTATGGTGGTATCAATCAGGCATCGTGTGGTATCAAATGTTGGAACCTGGCCAAAGCATTAAAGCTGAAGTGTACACTCAGCAATTAAGAGAAGTTCATCAGGAATTGCGACGTACGCATGCAGCCCTCGTGAATATGACTGGAGTCTTGTTCCTCCGGGATAACGCACGACCACATACAGTGGCATTCACCAGGGACACCATAATGGAAATTGGCTGAGAAACTTTACCACATCCACCATACTCTTCCGACATTTCGCCATCAGATTTTCACCTCTTTCTCTAACTTCATGCGAGGACGAGAATTCACCAACCGGGACGACTTTGAAATGGCATTACGAAATTTCTTCGACGAGCGAGACTGAGACTTTTACCAAACAGGAATATATTGTTTAGCATCACGTTGGCAACGAGTCATAGATACCAAGGGTAACTATTTTATATACTAAATATATTACATTTTATTTCAAAAAATTTCATATTTTACTTCGTCAAAAACAGACAATTTCAATGCAACCAATATTTCGTTTCTTGGACTACTGGCACTGCTGGTCTACTAAAGAATTTGAATGCAGAAACATTGATGCTCACCTGTCAAAAGTTAACGGCTAACAGCTAGCCGAAAACTTCATTTGACTGGAGAGAAGAGATCAAAGCTGGGAATGTCATTCCCTACACAAATGTCAAAACGCTTGCACTAAATCCAAATCATCAGAAAAAAAGCATACCGAATTAACAGACTCCGGACTAGGGGAGATGACCACGGAAGTTATCAAACCCAGATCCGAAAAGAATGAACGTGTGAAACGCAGCGTGAAGCCTACAAATAGGTACAAACATCACAAGGATGCTATACGCGCATGGTTTTTATGAATTATTGCGCTATTAGTATGATACTCGCGGTAAGGCAAAAACTTTCATATATTCAGCATATTCAGTAAACCCAAAGCCGAAAAATCTGGTTCGCGTTCCAGGAAGTGAAAGGGCTCTGGAATTCAACGAGCGAATCTGCTTTTGACATCTGGTGAACAGAACAACAGGGAGGATATAACGATTTGGTACCGCCGCAGTCTAAGTACGAAAAGCGTTCTTTTCTCAGCTCCGGGCTGCATCAATAAAGAGGCTAATAAGATGATAAGATGAGCAGATCAGAGATGTTCCAACGTCTATCTCACGCAAACCGAGTCAAAGTCGTCCTTTCAGAACTAACTCAATGAGCTGACGGAAACTTTTATGAACACGGAAGGGCAGATCTTTGTTGGTAGTGACTTTAACCCGGAATTGCTTGACTAGAATATACCCCGCAGAAATTTCCAAGTGAAAATAAGTCCTGGAAACAGCTAGAACTGCAAGTTTTGTTACGAACGTTGGTAACCCACTAACTTTTCACCGAAGTAGCTGCGTGGGAAACATACCGAACGTGACGTTCGTTTTGGAGTCCTTTATGTCTATATATTACCCTCGAATTCGGCATGCCGGTTTCTCGACGCGCAACAACCAAACTAGAGACGAGAACATTGCTACAGGGGACATCAAGTTGTTCAGCAGAGTATTCATGAATTGGGGAATCCTGACGGAAACCACACAGTGGACTGGGAGGAGGGGTCTTCGATGGAAATGTTATGAAGTCTACAATGTGTCCCATCGCATTTGCCTGTGACTACCCTACGCGTTAACGAAGAAGTGTGAAGAGAATGTCAAAGACTCTGGACTCGATAAATATGTGAAAGACCATGCAAGCAGACTGCATCCAACTGAGGTATCTACCAATTTTTTCCTGATATGTTGCTTGGCACATGAAATGCATGCCTGTAGAAGGTTGTATTCCTTGAATGCTGTAAGGATAGAAGAATCCACATAACGTTACGTTGAAAATCGACCGTTTTGTATACTTTAGTAAAAAGTGCGTCCATAACTCTTATCCTGACTTTTTTCCTATGCAATTGATGCTAACTTGCTGTTCAAGTTTATACTTGCTTTTATGAATTTCACATTTTAGGGTGGATTTGTTTGGCATTTGCCGTAGGGATTAAAATATTTCCTTTACCTGGTACTGAGTTCACAACATAAGCTCCGATTCGTGATCATATTTCTCCCACTTTTTCTCGGTTATTTATGCAAGAGTGAGAATATTGTCTGTGTCAGACTAAGCACTGTCTCTGGGAACTTTTTCTGATCTAGTATCGCAATTCTGCGTCCTTAGATGCTTTTATCCTGAGTTTAATCTTTGACTGCCTTAGCGCCCATGCTAGCCTCGAATCCTACGAGCTCTACCAACTCCGCACCGACTTTGGTTGAATTGGTAACAACTCCATTTTTTTAATGACATGGAGGATACTTCTCTTTTGCACATTACTAAACACCACTGTTGACCACAATGCAATACATTCGGTCTGTCTGCGCTTTGTTACATCGTGTAAATGCTCTGCCATTTTCAACCAAAAAAAGCCTGATATACGTCCTGAGTCCTCGGCCCCTGAACTGCCAACGTTTGCCTAAATTGATTTCTTAAATAATGAACTGCATTGAGAGACGCAGTTCACTTTTAAGGTATTTCTATCCAACAGAGTGTATTTTTCGACTGAGAGGTCTGACAGAGATGATCTGATTTGCAAAGACTTATTGGAAAATGTCATTAGGTTCGTGGCTTGTTGTTTGGGTTTCCGATTGTTGATGCCCCAACAAGACCCATTTACCCAAGATCCATTACGAATCCCTGCAAGGAGTCGTAATCGTTACCCGTTCCGCTTCCTCTCCCTATAATCACGGACAATACTTTTCCTATAGAAGATCGGTGCATCCATGTATTATTTGGTCCGGATATCTCATCAAAATTCTGTTACTATCGCTGTAAAGGAGAATCTATGATTTTTCTTTAGGCCTTCTTTTGAAGTTCTTTAGACCGTTTATTATTATATTTGCGTATAATTTTATCCATCACGCATATCCGCACATCCGTTTGGCTCAGAAGCCTGTTCAACAGCTTTGTCAAGTTCCAAGTTTTCCAAGTTCAATGCTCCAAAAAACTCCTCCGTCAAAATATTACACATCCTGATAAGCAATAAAGGCATACCATGTTCAAGTCATTTTGCTTCACTTACTCTTTTGTGCAAATTCTAATTTTGACACATAAAATATGCATTCATTTCCTCAAAATTAAAATCTGTTTGTAATATCGCAATACCACTAGCAATAAGACAGACACTTTCAAAAACACATTTCACTCATAAAACGTCTTAAGCGGACGTATCTCCTCCAATAACAATTGTTCTGGGATTTGCCAAGCTCCTGCACACTAATACAAATAAATTTACTTAGAACGGAATGCAACACGTTGTAAATTCAAGATGTTTCATGCAAGAGTTGAGCCATCTTTGAAACAAGAGGATTGAGAGAGTCAAGAGAAAATGCATCTGGTGTCACATTGCTGACTGAACTTTTCGAGTGGATGATTTCTAAGAAAGTTATTATGGTAAACATCATATATCAGCATGCATAAGGGAGAGGGTGCTATCAACTGTTCGGCAAAATATAGTTTGTTCGTCGAAAATCCTTCACGTATAGTAGTTTTCCTTGTAACATTAAGGTTATGTTGAGACTCTTGACTTTGAGAGATATCCAATAAAATTCAATGTTTTTGGAAACATGAAACTATTCAAAAAGGACACAACGTTCTCGTCTTGCAATCTACTAGTTACGGCATTGATACTTTTTCGTATTTTGAGAATGTCTCAGCAATACTTTTACTTAAATTCGAATATAACGAAAACATCTCAAATGAGCTTAGAAAATAAATGAACATAATCGCGTCCTTCCTACGGATAAGAAAAGACTTTGTCCCTCCCTATTTATTAGCATATCCAAAGAGAGGCAAAAATTATCATGCTTCTGTACACACAAGCCGTAATAACTTCATACCAGGACCATCTCTTTTTGCCCACTTTACCTGAAATATTATTGTACCTACTTCTGGGAAAATTGACATCATTAGAGTGATGTTGCTACTTGAAATATCCTCCTGGCTACAATAGTAGAGGAAAAAACTTCTTAAATCGTCATCGTGCGCTCGCTGAAGGAATACCATTAGTTTACGTGATATCCTACTTGACTTGAACCTCTCGACACAAGATGACAACGGTTCTCTGTTTGTTTTTGTGTAAGGAAAATATTTGTTGACTCAGCTAGGAAAGTTTTCCCTGAGTCGTTTGGTTTTTCGAAGCTTTTGTGTGTTTGCACGCCGTGAAATCTCTTGAAATGTATAGATGAAAATACATTAGTTTTTTTTTGTCGTGTGATTCTCTACTTGACTAGAAGATGTTGATGGTACTTTCCAAGTACCAAAATAGAGAAATGCTCAAACCACGTGGTTAAATTACCCACACACACTTGTCTGGATTTTCACTTCGAAGTTATTTTCGAAAAAAATACAATTTTGTTTTTGTTTGGCGAAGAAGTTGAAAATATTCTATTCTATGATTGAATAAAGTTGCTTTTGCACGTGTGGGGTAACGTGGAAGCCATAGGCTTTTCAGGTTTCAGGTAGCAGCTACAAAAAGTTGCTATGACAATTATATACTTGAAATCGATACTTGCCGAGAATATTTTCGACATCACTTTTAATCAAAAATTTCAGACAACGCAATAATGGTCCGAATATTTCAAGGGCATACCAGCTCAGAGTACTTAATTAGCTAATTCTGTAGGTAAAGCCAACAAATTTCTCATACACTGAGTAACGAAACAAACCAGTTTCTTTCCAGGTATATTCCAGTTACATCCTTCATCTTAGTCTCATATTTTATGCCCTTATATCCTTATTCCACACATGATAAATGAAAATACACATGCATTTAACAACTTACTTCACTCAAATAGCTCATATTTTCCGTTTTTGCTGGTAGCATTGCATTTTCCCCCATGGCAATCCTCTGTAAAAAAAAAACATTATTAATTCATTTCATCATCATCAAAACAATCAATTTACCTTGTCAACAACTGGAACTGCGTTTGGGGATAACTTGGGTCTTTTCCCCGATCATTCAATATCCTCTGCTTTAAAGTGAAGATCACAGATCCTTTCACTTTTTGGTTTGGCTATATATCCTGTGGTTTCTCTGATAAGCCTAGCCCATATTTCCTGACGGCGCCAATTTCTTGGAAACCTAAAAAACAAAATATTTCCTAATTCAAATCTAACAGTCAACTTTCGAAATAAAATCAAGTGCCCCCAAATCTTTATATCCGACGGCGATGGCACAAAATCACAAAAACACGAACTATTTCCACATTTTATCTATGAAATTGTAGTAATTGAAACTTAAAATTTCACACACAGCTTCCGATATGAATAACTCATAAAGTTTTCATGGGGTAGTCTACCGAAACAATGGCACTGCAGGGTATTTTGAAAGAATTCAGCAAATAGGCGAATTCGAATATGGGACCCGGTCACAGAAATAAATATAATTTTCACTTAAAATAGTTGTTTTTTTGTAAACATTACACTCAGAACCATTCTCTGCACACATTTTTGTTAAGTCACAACAAAATAAAAGAAGTTCGTTTTGGTGTTGCCGCAGGCCAAAATTAACTCTGGGTGGCTTGGGTCCGCCGGGCCTTGCTTTGTGGGTCTCGAGGACGCGTTTCGGCTGCATACAGCCATCTTCAGCTCGTTCTGGTGTCTTTGTCGCGGTATCCATCTTTTTATATGTGAAACTTTTATCGGAGGGGTAGGTCTGGTTAATTAGGTGTTAACGAGGGTCATTAAGTTTGGGTCTTTTCAGGATCGTGGGATTATCACTGTCGGGTTCGTCGCGTTTTCTTTTTTTGACAAGGATTGGGTCGAGGACTGAAAATATTGTGTCGGAGTTGGTCATTATTTGTTCGTTGATAATATTTCCGTGGGTTTTTTTGTGTTTGTAGATCTCTAATTTCTCTAGTACGTCAAGTCTAAGTCCCTTCTTTTGTTTGTGTAGTAGCGTCATTGAGTTTGCCATGGTATCGGGTTCGTGTGTGTGATTCTGTAGGTGTGTTGCGTAGTTGGAGTCTGCTTTGTTATGTGTAAACGAACGTATGTGCTCCTTATATCTAGTTGTTAGTTTCCGTGTCGTTTTTCCTATGTATACCATGTCGCAGTCCCTGCATGTTAGTTTGTATATGCCGCTGTTGCTGTATGTTGGTGTGCTGTTGGGCTTCGGTGTTAGTTTGTTTCCGATGTTGCTGTTGGTTTTGAACGCTGTATGTATTTTGTATTTTTTAAAGAAGCTTGCTAGCTGGTATGCCTCCTTGCCTACGTACGTCAATGTGGTCCATTTGTGTGCTTCCTTCGGTTCGTCTGATGGTTGGCGTTTTTTCGTCTTTTGCTGTGCAATCAGTTTGTTTATATCACGTTTCCTGTATCCGTTATTGTCGGCTATCTTATATTTGTTGTTCAATTCGTCGGTGTAGTCGCTGGAATTCATAGAGATGGAGTGTAGTCTCTGCACCATTGATCTGTATGGTGCTAGTTTGTGTTGGATGGGATGGTTAGATGAAGCGTGTATGGTGTGGTCTGTAGTAGTCGGTTTTCTGTAAATTTTGTGTTCCAAATGGGCTTCTCTGCGTATGATGGTTAGGTCCATGTAGTTGAGTTCTCTGTTTGACTCTTTCTCCATTGTGAACTTTATGTTGGGGTGGATGTTGTTCATGTATGTGAGGAGTTCGTCTTCCGCGTTCGAGTCGATGATGATAAAGCAGTCGTCCACATACCGTTTGTAGTATACGATCTTATATTTTTCTACTATTTTTGGTATGTGTACTTCCTCTATGCTTTGAAGGAAAACTTCGGACATTATAGATGATATTGGGTGTCCCATGCCCAGTCCGTCTTCTGCAATGTAGATGCTGTTGTCGAACTCAAAGTAGTTCTACTGGAGTGTGATCCTGACGAGGTTCACCAGTTCCTCAGTGAACCGTCGGCTGTTGTTCAGTTGTATTCTTCCTCTTGCGAGCTCCAGCGTTTCATCGACGGGTATGGAGGTGTAGAGGTTGGTGATGTCCAACGAAAGAAGCCGATAATTGTTTTTCAGTGTTAAAGATTTGGTCGAGGTGGCTAGTTCCTGACTGTTCTTGATGGTGTATACGTCTTCAAGATTGAGGGCGTCTACCAGTACAGATGCTAGATGTTTTGACAGTTTGTAGGCGGGGGCTGGACGGTAGTTGACGATGGGTCTGATGGGGATGTTGGGCTTGTGAAGTTTAGGTTGTGCTTTGAGGAGTGGTGTTGAAGGGTTAGGGTCTATGTACCGATATTTAGCGTTGGGGGGTATGATCAGTGGCGTCATCCTGAAAAGACCCAAACTTAATGACCCTCATTAACACCTAATTAACCAGGCCTACCCCTCCGATAAAAGTTTCACATATAAAAAGATGGATACCGCGACAAAGACACCAGAACGAGCTGAAGATGGCTGTATGCAGCCGAAACGCGTCCTCGAGACCCACAAAGCAAGGCCCGGCGGACCCAAGCCACCCAGAGTTAATTTTGGAAAATGGTATCGCATTTATGTATCTAGAAAGGCAAAATTTGAAGTTGATTTCTGGTTTCGAAAATGATTTCGAAGAGCTTTGACTATTACACATTCCTTATAAAGCTATCAGCTAAAATGTGCAAAAGCTTTCGAAAATGATCGTATATGCATACGAAATATTTGGATGTATTAAGCGGCTTCACTGGCTTCCATGAGAAATAAAAGCTTACCGGCTCCTGTATATACCTCTATGGTTGGAGCCTTCGCATGATGCACGGGAGACAATTTGGCCGCACTCATGATGTCTCGATCGTGTGAATGTCCTCACCGAAAAATTGGATTTTCCTTTTATTCACATTAACCATTAAACTTATTCGAATACCTCCCGATTTGCTTTCAACCGAGCCTGGGATCCACTTCAGCAAAAATACGGTACTATTGATGGCGAATGGCACATGTACTTCGCGGCCAATTTGACATTTTCCTCATAAGAACGAGCGATGCGTAAACAAATCACAAAATTGTAACTTTAATCACTTAAGACTCACTCATTTCCGCGACTTCACTGACTCAGCGATGCACTTCGCGCAAGTGTCCTATATGCAAAAAAGACATCTGTTTCTGGCAAACTAGGGATAATCTACCTACATCGCTAAATTTCTCTGAAACTTTCTGGGCGAGTTACATCATCAACTCCTCTTATGCCACTTTATAACCAACCACATCCAAATGCATTATCTTTTTTCAAAGAAATCAAAGATATTAACAAATATAATGTCATAGACAAAGAAAATAGGCCGCATGTAGCATGAATTATCGGAACAAAGAAACGGTGTAAAATGGTGTAATCCGAGGTAATAATGGTATCGCAATTGCAATGATTTAAACGTTTCAATAAAGTTTTTGAAACTAAAACGTTTTTTATTATTTCACCTCATGCTCGAAGTGATTAAAGAACTCGCGCGGCCATTTAATTGTGAGACTTTTTTACAATTCATGGTTATTTGACAAAAATTTTCACCACTAATCGGCCTACTTACAGCCATGTTTGTATGGGTGCCAGTGACAATTTCAAGCCGATTATTACGCATGGCTCCGGTTCAAAGAGGAACATACTTTCAAAAATTTTTCAAAAATACTTAAAACTTTTAAATATTAAAAGCAGATTTTTCAAAAATACTTTGAAAAATCTACTTTTTGGGCTGGAAATTATGGAAAAACTACTAGATCGTTAACCACTTCTTCCTCACAGATGGAAAACGAGCCCCAAAACTATATGGGCAGCCATTGAAAGTGGTATATATTGTGACATGTTCGGAAAAGGTTACGCGCCACTGTAGTCGTCTTAAGAGAAAAGTCGTAAACAAGTTTACGACTACCAATACATCGATAACTCTCGAAAGCATAAACATGTCGCGTGCATTGAGTACAATAAACCCGTGTGCAAGTAATTTTAATTTGCAAGGGTAATTTTAAATGATTCGTGTGTTTTATTCACTATTGCTAAAATTTGCGAAGAGCAAACAGATCGCGCACCTGGCCAAAGCGCAACAATATAATTATAACCTACAAAACTCCAATTATTTTTCACCTAAATATAGAAATTTGAAAGAATTGATGAGGGATGTACTTGGCCTGACAGTTAACTATAATATTTGTAATTACTTCCATCGTCATAAAAACGTTTTGCTAAAAATAAAGAAAAACCTTCCTTTTAATTTGATGTTTTTATTTACCTTGCGGAATCGATTTTCAACCGTGATCGTTCGGTCTTTATCGCTGATGAAACATAAGCATGATACATAAAATTAAGAGGAAGGTTTTTCTTAATTTTAACTAACTATATTGAAATGAGGGATAAGAAGGTCAAGCCGTTGACGCTTCAAGGGTCTTTGAAATGTGTCAAAAAAGATCCTCCTACCAAAACGATAGATCGGGATCTATAACGTCAAGACAATTTAGTTGCTAATCGGTAAAATTGGTGCGCAGATCTTTAGGGAAGGGCTTGACAAATTTGCTTTGAACGCCAAAAAACACTCCACTGTAAATGTCATTCACAGATGTTTTGAATTGAGTTCTATGCCTCCCACTTTTTAACAGTTCGAATCAAGAAATAATAATTTACGAGCTCTCATAAGTAACAACTCGCGATCCATGATAGATTCCATAAAGATTTGAAAAAAACGAAGGACCCGTTACAGAAGACACAAACTCAAGAAGTTCAGGATAAAATTTCTGCGTATAAAACAATTTGCAGTAGTGCTTCGACTATCCATATCATTTATTCGGAGGAAGCTCATTTCTGCCTTAACAAATTGATGAACAAACAAAACTTCAGGATATGGGCTGTGAAACGCCTCTCCTTGCGGAGAAAATTACTGTTTTGCGTAATCTATAGGCTCATATAGCATGTCTGCAACATTTTTTTAAAGGTAAAGATAGCAATCACGAAAGTAGGCGGACACCATTAGAATATGGTAAAAGACTTTCTGTTGATCGTATTTGGTCAGTTTTGACACAAGGAGTTAGTTGTTTTTAAATTTAAGTCACTTCAGTCACTTCTGCAAGCGTTATACGTAGTACATTCAATAAATAGTGATCCACGGTGTGCTGGATCTGATGTTAGTTCTGATGTTGCAGAACTAGCATTTCTCGGAACTAGCTTTCTTGATCTGGAAGAGGCGCAGACTGTTGTAAGATCTGTTGTTTAACAAGCGATTAATGATTTCAATACTATTAGAAAAAAATTTCTATTATGAAAGCCAGCTGTGGTATTGTTTTAGTGGCGATCTGCTTCCTTCCAAAGACATGGTTTGCAGTTTCAAGTACCCTCATGTATTTTCACCTGTCAGTTGCTTATGGTTTCATTGAATATTTGAGGAAAGATTTCATCGAGTACCACATGGGTGTCTAGACAATCACCTCTTACTGTACGTTTCCTGCTGTCCATTCGGTCGAGTTTATCGACTGCCTGCGAACGGGCGGGAACAAATATCCACTGGATAGTGTAGGTTATATCAGGATTATCTTGCATCATCCTCCAAACGTCACATAAAACCTATCTCCTATCAGTGTTTTGGCCGCGATTTAGCTATACCGCAATCAGACTTGATAGTAGTCATTAGGAGATTCTTTCCGCAGGCTAAGAAACTGGCATATAGTTCCACCCCTAGAAAGATGACCTACGAAGGATGAAGGCTTGGGAGCTATTCAGATTCAGGTTGCCGAAGCTGTATGTTTTAGCCGATGTTTAGTATATATTTTAATGTCGTTTTTAGTTGTGCTAAAAGTACTACTGTTTTCTGAACCCATAGGATGCGTAAATGTGTTAGAGCGTATTTAGTAAGATTTTTAGTCTTGACTATTCTGACTCTACCGAAGAAGGTGATGCTGGAGGAAAAGGGAACTTGAAGACTGGGCGGTTTATATCTGCTATACGTTGAATTTATCCTGTATAAGTCATTTTAAGACCTACACTCTTAGTCTTCACTGGTCAACTGAATTATCTTGTTATTGAAGATGCAATAATTAACTCCATCATGGCTTGTAATACACCGCGGCGGACAATCGACTTTTTATAAGGATCTCTGTGAGCAGCTGATTCGAAAATTTCGGCTTACCATCAACATTGTGCTGTCTCACAGGATACGAGAATAAGCTAAGAGCGATCCGCGAGCTTTGGTTAAACACCTAACATACCATTTAAATTCAGAAAGCTTCGGGTTGGAAGTTGACGTTAAATCGAAGCCCAACGGAACTAAAGCTGAAGGGTACAACGATTTTCCTTCAAACGCTGTGCTACCGGCTTTCATTGAAAGAAGTTAAAAACCACATGAATTTCATTTGTGGCTTTCATTTTCTTTGACAGGATCATCCACCTTAATATCATCTTCACAATTCTAACTGATTCCCGGTTCAAGAGTCACGTTCGTAATGTGAAACGACGCTGAGCGAAGCTTTTCTGCCCAAACTGAAAATCATGTATACATTCAAGGTTGATTGGGGTGATATTTTTGAACAAATGGCAACGGGTCCTCCTTTTCGGTGACTTCTTCATTACATCATAAATCTTCTTCTGGAGCAGTTACAACCTTGCGAGTTACAGTCTCAGTGTCCAGTTCCTCACTGTGCTCTACTAAATGCTCATAGTTCTCCTGATTATAGACCTCAAACCCCATCTGACCTGCTGAAGTTATAATTTCGTCATCAACTTAATTTATTTGTACTTCAATATCGCATTCGGTAAACTTTCCTCCAGCAAGATTAAGGGTTCTTTTTGTTACACCCCGACATGGCTTTTCAATAATTCCCAAGCATGCAATAACATGGAAGTGGATTTTCAAAAACTCCTTCATCGACTTCAAAGCAATGGTTAAAGTATTCTTTAGTGCAAAAATTCTTGAAATTGGCGATTAATTGCTGGTGCATAGATTGCAGCACAGGAATATTGGTCGGAGGCAAAACCTGAACTTTTATTTGCTTGGACTCTACTTTTAAATCAATGTTAAACTTGGGATGATGCGAAGGAGCGTTGTCCATAATAATCAAGGTACGTAAAGGCAAGTTCATATCTGTTGAATTATTTTTAACGAAGGGTCCAAAATAGCTTATGCCGCCAACTAGTAATAGTTCAAGTTGAACATGAAGATTCTTGGAATTATAAATCAGTAGAGGCTTTACTTTAAGATCAGCACTGGCATTAGCACAAAAAAGCAGAGTATAACGCTCTTTCATTGGTTTGTGGCAGGACATTGCTTCATCCTCTGCTGTTATGTAGGTCTCTTGAAGCATCGTTTTCTTCATCGTCCACGAGTCTCCTCAATTCACTAATTAATGCCTCTGCTAAATTCCCTTAAATTCACCAATTAATGCCTCTGTTGCAATTCTTTTCCTTCCTATCCATCCGTGCAGAAAGAGGGATTTCCATTAACCAGAAGGCACCGCTAAGCGATGATTAATGCGGCCTAGTCCGAAGTAATGTGACAAACAGTTCCAGGCTTGGTTCTCGGCGTGACAGGGGAGGTGTTTAGTCGGTAGTCCGGTAGCGGGAGTCCGACACTAAGGGCGCAAATAGCCTTCACCTCACAAACAAAAAACAAATGCCTCTGCTGCCTTAGCGTCTCAGCCGGCCATCTGCCCAAGCCTCACGACACAATGAATGGACGTTCGTTTCGTGAATTTTTTGAACCACCCTCTTCATTTTTCACGCTTTACACTCTTCTATTACGGATTATGCCAAGAGTATTCGAAACAATATCAACGATGATCTTTTATCGATTTTTATCTTTATTTGGTTATATTTTGTGACAAGGAAACCCTTTATAATTGCAAATCTCAGCATCATACAGAGTGGGCGATTTTTGGGAAGATGTTCTTGTAACTCTCTTTGAAACATTTACCTGTTCAAACTTTTCTTTATTCTTTAGAATGGTAGAAACCGTTTACTTTAACACATGAAATTTCCGCCCCTGATATGCTACAGAAACACTTTGCATGTGTTTGGCTGTTATTTTCAGCTTTATTTCAGTATTAAAAATTGTTTTTTGCGAACTTTCCTTTCAGAATTTGTTTTCGAAAGCATTTTAATATATTTGCGTGAGACAATTCACAAATGCAACAAACTGTACAAAAAATCCATACGTCGTACGTCAGTGTAATACCCAAACTGAACTATTAAGACATAAACTTCTTTGTACACTATAGAACGATAAACAACAGTTAATTATACGAATTTGTAATGCAAGTGGTGCATCAATGACACACCAACACGAAAATTTTACGATCAGATGATTTGGTATATCCCCATTATCGGTTATTAGTTATGCGATACTTCGTTCGTTGACCGAAAAAATTATTTCAAAAATATTTCGTTTCTCATACGAACATTCGGTGTACGAGCATGTTCGCCGTCCGTAACATGTTCACTGTTAATGCGAAATCAGCAACAAAATTGTGACATTTGACAGGATTGACAGGCGAAAGACAGCATGGAGGTAAAATTCATCAATCGCACGAATTTTGTGTTCCAAGAACGTTCAAATGTCTTTATAATTTCAAAATATTCGGCAACATAAATGTGTAGCCAATTTGTTCTCGACAAACGCTTCTTTACGCAGAATAGAAGAAAACTATTTAAAAAACCATATTGAATTAATTACAGTTCTGCCCTCCCGGCATTAAATGAAACGACGTAAAGCTTTCATCACTTGTTATGTTTGTATGGCTCTAATCAAACATTTGATTATTCCTTCCAAATTTTTTCAACAAGAACTTTTCATTTAACTAAAGTCACATGCCATTCTAACAAAGTGCAAGAATAAACGTTTGTTTATAATATAATCTACATCTCAATACTGGGAAAATGAAAATTAAAAGAGAAAAAGTAATTACAACAGGAGAACAGGATACACTCATGTGTTTCGGATACTGTGTCAGATAGGCGTAAAAGCATGAATTCAAAGCAGTTGCCAGTAGCGGAAAAAGGGACAAAAGGCTTGTCACAATTTTTTAACTTCAATTTTTTTCATGTCAAAAACAGGTGATGATAATAATCAAAACATGTATGGCTTTTGCATTTTTTTCCTACATGGCTCCTGTTTAATGAATTTTTACCTCCTATGAAATTGGCAAAAGGAACTAAGCTTTTGCGAAATCGCAATAAATTCACAAGGGGTTATTTGCACTTATTAGATCGAATTTTGGGGGGAGCGGGGGCTCAATGCTGCTTTTTTTTATAATATTTTTACGAAAACCATTTGCGGTGCGTAAAAAACTTTGAGTCCATTTTGAAATTATTTTTTAAAAATTGATTTTGTATTTGTATTTTAATTAATAAAAACGTATCCAACCTTCCGTGTTGATACACCCGAAAATAAGAAAGCTGCGAAAGAAGAGCTACAAAGCTTTGACATAAAACGAGAAACAAAAATTGGTTTGTTAGGATGATGCATTTGAATGTATTGACGGTTGCATATCCATCATTAATAATTTCGCAAAATAAATGAAACCCCTTATCCATTACTTGTCAACATTTCTGATTTCAATTATTTCTTTGTCTATACTTATGGCTGTTTCTAACAAGAGTACTTAAATATACAAATATATGATAAAAAAACATACGCGTGTTGATGTTAAGGACATTTTGCGTTTGTAATTGTAATCGTATCAATATTGCCTTCAATGGGCTTCTGCCAAGCGTGTTATTTTCTGATAAACAACATTGATTAATTACACCACGCCCTCTTCCCACATTTTGATCCACTTAAAATGTTATTTGCTTGTTGAGAGTTTATTTCATTTTAGAACGTATTATTGTTTTTCAAATGCTCTAATTTGAAGATATTTTGCAGCAAAGCTGTAGGATTTCAGTTGAACTTTAACCTTCATCCGGACTCGGTGTCAATTTGACACTTTTTTGAACTTATATTAAGCATGACTCAGATAATTTTCAACTTAATATGCCTGGGATTTTGGCTCAACGTAAAAATCGTATATGTAGTTTTCAAACTCTTTTTCGGTGAAACGGATTCGTACTTCAATAGTCGAATTGACACTGTATTGAAAATCCATGCTTACAGTATAGTATACTTGAAGCTTTGTTTCCCGTTCTGTCGTTTTTATCTTTTCTTATCAATATTAGCAGAATTGTTATCACAAGAGAAAGTGTGAGGGAAATGACTGTTTTACAGCCAGATGTTTTACTTTTGTAGAAAGATGTTGAATTCTTCATACAAAAATGAATCCGTCAATATTTATTTAATGTTTATTAGGTTTCAAAATATGGTGTTTACTTTTAGATGTCTGTTTAAAATCAACATCTGGTTTTGAACAGACAACATTTACAAGGAAAGGATTCTAATCCTAGTTTATGACCAAAACACTTGGATCATGCAAAGAGTCCTTATTTTTCTATTGTTATAAGTTTTACATGTGTTCATTTGTTAAGAATTTATTAGGCCATCTGTTAATTTATTCAAACCTTTAGAAGAAGGGTCTAGGATTTTATGGCTTGAAATTCTTTCTACTTAGGATAAGTGGTTAGTTGCAAGACGGTTCTTGAAACGGATATAACGACTTCTCTCCGGTTGTAGTTCTTTCAAATAAAGAACAAACTTTCAAATATTTTAAAGTCTTTTATTTCGTAACATCACCTATCCATAACTTCCAATAAAAGACAAAACAATCGCACATTCTAGGACTCCTTTATTTTTATCGACTAGAAAAATTCTTATTCTTACCTATTCTAGTGTTGTTACAGTTATATTACTGTTTTTACAATAGGGCAAACAACTTTTGCTATCTCGCAATGTACAGGCCTATCTTTTCTCATCAGTATTAGCTTGCGTGTTGAAATAGACAGTTCGATTTGATCTTCTCCCAATATATTTTCATGTGTATAAAAAAATGGATAGTAGTTGGTTTGAACAGTTTGGAAATGGCGATAGTGAGCCTTATGCCTCAACTGAAGCTGCTGGATACGAACCAAACACTAAAGAAATTGATAGCGATGAGAAATATGATAGTGATGATTCGGACGCAGAATTATTGTCACAAAAAGTGAGAGAAGAGACCGTTTTATAGCCGGATGTTCTACTTTTGCAGAAAGACAAAATTCGAGGAATCCTTTATTTTCCTCGACAAGGTAAATTCTTATTCTTACCTACTCCAGTGTTTTTCATTTTAATAACTTTATTTTTATGATCGGGCCAACATCTTTTGCTACCTCGCAATGCACAGACCCGTTATCGAGATTTTTATTGTTCATCCAACCATTTGAAGAAATTACAACGGATATGACGAACTTACAAGGATTTCGTGGATAGAAGAATTAATGGTTGAATGCTGATATAGCCACAATGCATGCGTATTATGGTTTATTATTAGCGGCTGGCGTATATCGGTCGAATGGTTAGGCAATCGAAGAATTATGGGACGATAAGAATGGAGACAAAATTTTTGACGCTACCATATCTCTGATTCAGTTCAAAAGGATCAACCGTTCTCTCCGCTTGGATGATAGAGAGCGCATAGCTCATGAGCGTGACAAACCAGATCACTTCCTTTCAGAATTTGTTTTCGAAAGCATTTTAATATATTTATAAAATTTTTGCCGCTACCATATCTCTGATTCAGTTCAAAAGGATCAACCGTTCTCTCCGCTTGGATGATAGAGAGCGCATAGCTCATGAGCGTGACAAACCAGATCATTACAGATTATTAAACCAGATATTCCAGATAATTTCATCACAGTGGATGTAAAGCTTTCGCCTTTTCGTCACAGATCACCATTCACGCAACACACCTAATCGAAACCAGCAAAGTAAGGGACAAGGCTAAGGGTTGCGGTTGATGCAGAATCGCGTTGTTCATACAATTTGCAGGTGCACATCGGGTGCAATTACAACTGTGCTCCAAAAAAAAGATTGGCGGAAGATTCGCCCTAGAGATGACTGAAGGTATTTTGTTCTATAGTTTTTTTTTTATTATTATTTTTCGCACCATCTTACTTTTTCCTTCAATTTTTATCTAGGTTAGAATGGTAGAAATGTACATTGCGACAAATTTTTCACGCGACATGATCTGGCTTTTTAATTGAAAAAGCGCCAACTTACATTGATTGTTACAATTCAAAAATATCAAAAAGAAGTACCACCGATTTTACTTGAATTGAAAAGGAAGCTAGTTCAACATATACGTGTACACTGTTCACCATGAACATAGCCTCCGGGCCTGCATGCTATTGCCGTACCAAAAAGGCGTTTCCATACATTATTTTCTACCTATCATACTACCGTGAATATTGATACAACAAACGACAAACACAAACACGATATTATAAAATTTTACAACTAAACAAAAGGTGGCGTTGATGGATTAGACAAGCGCGTTGGATCCTATCGTAAACGAAGATAAATCGTTTGCCTGTTGCACTTTTTTGCAATATTCTCGATGTTTCCGCCTCTAACGCATTTGTCGTTTTTACTCTCAAACGATCCACAATGTCATATAGTGCGTAATGAAAAACTATCAGCTGTAGAGCTATATCGAGCCCAACAATGAAATCTGTGCCCATCCATATTATGAAAGTTTTTACGGAAGGATCTTGGGTTGTGGGCTTGTAAAATCGACCGGGCACGGTATGGACTCGGCGTATGGTCTTCATAAATTTCTGCAGATCACAAATTGGACCGGATTTTTTTTATCGATGAGGCCCATTTTTGGTTAAATAGCCACGTCAATTAAAAAAAACTGCAGCGTTCGGAGTAATGAACAACCACGGGCGGTTGCCAAAAAATTCGGAGAAACTCCCTGTTTGGTGCGTTTCATGACCATTAGGAATCATTAGTTTACATGTCTTAAAAAATGCTACTGGGAATAATATTACAGTCATTATCATGGCTATAGGGCAATGTTAAGTAAATTGCTTGTTCAGGAGCTAACCTGCACTAATGCAAGAGACTTTTAGTTTCAACAAGTTTCCATACAGCAACCATTTGATGAGGGTGTTATTTTCGTTTTTCGTTTTGTTATCGACCTATGAACTGGCCTGCAAGATCTTGCGATTTAACCCGGCTCGACTATTTCTTATGGAATACGTCAAATGACTCGTCTACGTCGATGAAGCCCGAGACGCTTTACGACGCTTTGGAAGACAACATTCGCCGCATTATTGGCGAGATGTAGCACCAGTTTACTGAAATTGCTTTTAAAATCTCCTTTAAATTTGTTCATATATGATTCAGCCAGCGTTATAAATCATACGTGACACTTCGGGCACGGTCAGGGAATATTATGAGAGGAGCTAGTATGCTTGTCACTGGGGTAAAGGGTGCATCATTACAACAAAAAACAACAATTAAACATTAAATATATCACAGGAAACGGTCAGCAGACATTTACGAGTAATGGGTAAGATCAATAAACTCAGCAAATGGGCCCCACACGTTTTGAATGAACGTAAAATGGAAAATCGCAAAGTCACTTGTGAAATGCTGCTTCAGCGCCACGAAAGGCAATCATTTCTGCATCAAATCGTGACGAGTAACGAAAAGTGGATTTATTTTGAATACCCAAAGCGGAAAAATCGTGGTGGGTCCTTCAACACCAACGCCAAATCGCTTCGGAAAGAAGACCTCGTTCTGTATCTGGTGGAATCAGAGGGCTATGATGTATTATGAACTCTTGAAATCTGATGAAACCGTAAACACAAAACGCTATCGTCAGCAAATGATAAATTTAAACCACGCATTAATCGAAACACAACCGGAGTGGGCCAGAAAACATGGCAAAGTGATTTTTTTACACGAACAAGTGCTGTCGCACACAGCAAAACAAGTGAAAGACACAGTGAAATCGCTTGGACGGTACATAACTATTACCTCTTCGTATCAATAGGCACAAAATTCAACAATTTCCAGGAAGGTAGAAAGTGGTTCGACGAATGGTTTGCCGCGAATGACAAGCTATTTTTCTGTCATGATATTCATAAATTATCTGAAAGATGGGCGAAATGTGTAAAAACCGATGGCCTGCATTTGGAACAAAAAAAATGTTTCCCCTAGAAAATTAGGAATGTTTACCCAAAAACCCACGAAAAAACTTATGCATATACCTAGTATTTACGCTTTGTCTTAAGGATCAATGCGTCTCTGTGGCCACTTCAATCACAAATAGTTTAAAGTGGAAGACTGTAGACGAATGTTTTGTTTCAAAATGTAATTATTATCACTGAGGAAAATCCAAAGGCATCACAAACTGAAACAAGTACTCAAAGTATGCTTGTAAATATGATATACGTTATAGCAGGAGTTAAACAAGTAAATTTGCATTAATTTTGAAATAAATGAAACTTCGAAATGGTCCTTAGTATGTTCCACCGTAAAAGCGAAACGTAAGAAAAACAAAAATGCCAGTGAGAATTGTATTGTATAGCCCGATTAAAGTCACCTGCTAAGGCCATTCTAAGTCTATAAAAAAGATTTCATTACTCACTCTTCAGGAGAGGCTTAAAATAGCTCAAGGCAGACGGAAAATATCCAGAAGTAAGTTCTGGTATGCACATGAGAAACTTTCTTATGTTAAGAGTTTTTGTTTTATTCACACAAACACAAAAAAGTCTTATGAATGCAATTTTCAGAGATACTGTAAAGGAACTCATTGAAGTACACATCCTGCATATAATTAAAATATTTGATTTAGTTTGATTATATTTGTTTTAAGCTGCAACGAAAAAAGGAGACTGGATATTGAAAAATGGTTGACATCTTTCTTAATTGATATCTTATATGTTTGTTATTTCAAAAATCTGTCAACCGTTTTTAATATGTCCTTGTGATCTTGGCATACTTTCGTTGATTAGGTTTTGATTCTCAATGACTTCCACAGCCGATAACACTATAATTAAATTTATGTCTACATTGAAGCTGTTAACCAATTTACTTAAGTATACCTGAAAAACTAACAATATCCTTGGGAGTATCAGTGTTCAGGACTACAACTAAGTATAATAAATTAATCATGGGGTGAAACTAAACCTCATCTCATCTCATGCGCCCTCCATTACTTTAATTAAACCATGTTCATGTGTTTTTGAAGTGGAAATCTAATTAACATGTTTTCCATTCCAGGTTAAGTATTTCGGGTCGCTTCGCTACTCGTTCACCTTCGAGAATAAAATAAATTGTTCCAGTCAGGTCTGTGTTTCAGGACAATTTTTTGTCACACATGGCAGTTAGAATAATGTTCCGCTTGCAACGTACTCATATGTATGTGTTTAAGACGTTATGCAAAAGAGTATTTGACACGGTCTCACCAATGAGAGACAGCGAGTGCAAATTGAGTTGCGAAGCAGCAAATGTAAAGTGGAACTCAAGTTCATAAAGAAGTGACAGTGAAAGAAATGAAAAGATATTTTACAATGGATAGTTTGCAAGCTGTTGGGAAATTAGAAATTTCATGTCAAAAATAATGGACGGCTCTACTGTACGTGCTGAGAAAGGAGAGCTATGACAATGAATAAATGAAAGATTAGATGCGAAGGATTGTACGAATAATTCATGGTGTTTCATGTGGTAACAAATAATTTTATTTACGACGGAAACTTTTTTTTGTAAATGGCGGCTGTTTGATTCCAAAAATTCATATAATATTATTCCAATGCATCATGTTCGTTTGAACTCTGCTCCGGCGAAAGCCAATGTTCGACTCTCCAGTCACCTAGTACTCATTCCTGTGGCTCAGTCGACCCAATTCAAAATAAAAAAGCGAATTTCAATCTATTTAAACTATTTCTTACGAATTTCCACAAAATCTAGGTCAAATGCATTGCATACTCTCCATTTTCACATTATTGATTTTTCATCAACACATCCCTCGAATACAAAGCAAAAATTTTCATTTAAAGTCCAACAATTTCGGAATTGAAGTTCTACAGGAGCAAAAAGTCAAAATATTAAGTCACCCGCAACAGCAATACATACGTACATGCTTGAATATTCGTTTGAATAAAGATTTCCCGGAATTTCCCAAGCGGAATTTTATAGGTTCAGGTTATTCACATTTGAAATAAAAGCAAATGAAGCGTGCAAGGATATGTACGCATTACAAAAAAATCTATAAAAAGGCTTATCATCCTAGTCGACTTCTTATTTTTGCATGACTGACGAAAGAGGAAGTCAACGCACAAAATAAGATCCCAGATATGATACTGTTAAGCTGTAATTTTCCTATTCAAGTATCTTTGCTCTAAGTGAATCAAGGGTGGTTAAAAAGGGATTTTCCAGTGTAGAAAGTTATTTGATAAAAAATATTTGAGGATAAATTCACCAAGTATTTTTTTTTTCAATACTTGCTTTTTTAAGGACACAGACATGTGTTTTACACGAGGCATTATAATAGTAGTAGATTTGTTGGAAAGAGGAATTACTGGATTTGACTAAACGCTAACTGTAAATAACGCCGAACGAATCCTTGCCCTGCTTAAAGCTTAGGCTCAATGCTTTTTAGAACGCTATTCCAATAACAAAGGGGCTTGTACTCGAGAGGAATCGAATTGGGCATGCCTCAATCAAATGCTCGAGGCAAATGGAACTTGGACATAGCAGCCAGATCTGAGCTCGTTAAATTTAACACGATCCACACCCCTACTGTCTGTCGATGGAGTTGCGTTGGAATAATACCTTCTGCGACATTCGCTTCGAAATGCCTAGTACAAAGATTGTCACATGATTACTCGGCCAGCGATCACGACTATATTGCACTAGAGATCCATGATGGTACTTCCGGAAGACCACGCGCTCAGTCTTCTGTGCTCTAGTGGAATACTGGGAACGCGGATTCTGAGAAGTTCGTTGAAGTGCTTATGACATAATCACCGCAGACGGAAGTAACTCTGGGGAGCGGAGGGCCTGCGGCAAAAGATGTGGTGAACTCAACTATGAGAATCATTTCGTCCGCGTGCAAGTCTTCCATACCTTTACGAATGTCCTGGCACGGCAAGGCCCCAGTATATTGGTGGTCACCTGAAATCGCCGAAAAACGAAGTAAGTGTCACAACCTACGACGCAAGGGCCAGCGATCGAGGGCCTGGGAAGAGGCATGCATCCAATCAGCAGCTTATAAGTTAGATAGAAAACGGCTCCGCAGGCTCATCAACAGCAGCAAGGCTAGTTGTTGGCAAAACCTGATAGATGACGAGAACAGGAGTCCATTGGGTCTGGGCTACAAAAGAATGATTCGAAAAACCGGTGTCCAAGGATTGCATCACCACTTGTCTTCAGATAGTCACACAGATTGTGAGAGCCTGTCTGAAGGACCGAGGCCTTTTCGACGTCCTCGAAGGTTTGAGCCGAAAGACGATACTTACTTCAGTTTCCGCTCAGGGCTCCATTCTCGTGCCTGGCTTGTGAAACATATCCTATGACAGACTGCTACATCTTGAACTGCCGGATGAGTCACGTTTCATAGGCTATACGGACGATGTTACGGCGCTATTCACTGGTATTAGCAGATTTATTCGCACTCAGACTAAATATGCTAATGCGGCGAGTATTGGACTGGATGACTGCTCACGGTTTCAGGCTGGAACTGGAAAAAACCGAATTGGTCATCTTAACAAAGAACACTATCCCCAGAGTTAAGACTTTCTGTGTTAGGAAAGCGCTGGTTCGATCTGAATTAGCAGTTAAATGCCTGGGCGTCCTGATAGACTCGAAGATAAGTTTTTACCAAAAAATCGGGGCAACAGCTGGCAAGGCTGGAACGCGCTTAGCGACACTCAATTGATAAATGGCCAACATCGGAGGCTCACCACATCACTCCTAATGAGTACTTTAAAGTCGATTCAACTCTGTTGGTTAGAACTGTAGGGTGACGTTCTCAGCAAGGAGTTACCACTAAAACGGTTTTGACAGGTGCAGAGACGAGGAACGCTGCAAATTGTATGCGCCAATCACATCGTCTTCAGGATGGCAGTGCTGCCAATCGCAGCAGTGATACCCAGGCAGAAATATTTACCTGTACAGAAGCGAAGACAACAGAGAAGAGGTCACCAGGGAAGAAGTTGTCTCCCTCAGCAACAGCTCTGGCAGCAAGACACAGAAAAGGTGGACTGCACGTGTTATCGATGACCTGCTAACCTGAGGGCGTGGCTCAAGCAATTGTATGGTAAGACTGCTTCCCGTAAGCTGAGGGCGCCTCTAGGCATAGGAATACGAGGTCTAGCCCGAATTAACGTTTCAAACGATTTCAGGCTAGGTTCTTAGGTTGACAGGCGAGGTGTTTAGTGGGTGGTCCAGAAGTATTGCATGTCTGAGAATCCCACACTCAGGGCGTAAGCAGCCTTCACCTCCCTACCACAAAAACTGAAAATAACACTACACATTATGCGTTGCATTATAAAGAATCATTTAGAAAAAATAAGTTAAATTAAAAGTAGGACCCTAATGTAACTTTCTATAAGAAAAAGGGCGAAATTCCTATGCACAGAGTATTTAAAATAGGTACCAGATTTATAAGCGAATTGAAATGAGCCAAGACTTTAATATAACAGAGAATAGGCACGCCCGTAGCGCAAGAAAGTCGAGCAACATCTCAACATGGCTAAAATAAAATATGTTCAGGTAGCCTGTAAGATACTGCGGAGAGTAGTTCCAATACAATTCAAAGTAGTTCCAATAAGATTCAAAGTATGTATTATAGAAAAATTTGAACAATTAGTGCTTTCCGGAAGACCGCTCCGCCAATAATCATCAATAGTTAGCACTGAGAACTCGTAACCAAGCTTCAGGGCGCCCCCTAATTCAGCCTTTCACCTTAATGCGAAATAATGAAGAGCTGCACGTAAAGAGGTTCAAAGTATTCACCACAGTTTTAACTGGTACAAAAATCAAAAATTTACTAAAGTTACAATAAA
This sequence comes from Stratiomys singularior, assembly GCA_954870665.1. Classification (NCBI taxonomy): domain Eukaryota; kingdom Metazoa; phylum Arthropoda; class Insecta; order Diptera; family Stratiomyidae; genus Stratiomys; species Stratiomys singularior. The sequence goes on along the minus strand of OX940878.1, from coordinate 124,054,541 downwards.
TTCCTTTATAAGATGTTTTTAGACCCGATCGACTAAAGTAACGACCGCTGCCGACAGGACCTTTTAAAAGACGGAGATCTATGAGGTATGGACTATAATCCTACAACAAGAAAATGCTTAGTGCTTTGCATTCATCCTGCTTACACGATTGTTCACTTCGTTGAAGCAAGTAGCAGGCAAAGCGAGATAAAAGAGCATATACCAGGTGTTTGCATAAGTTTTTCTTTTTTAATTTGCGATCTTTCATTTGACGTTCATTCAAATCGTCTGGGACCCATTTACCGAGTTTATTGACCCATCACCGATTATTTACCCATTGCTCGTTAATGTCTCCTTAATCGTTTCTTGTGACACATTGAATGCTTCTGCTAATTGCTTTTGAGGTTGAGTCCGATCTCAATCCAATTACCATATGTCCACCATATGTTTTCACCAGCATTCGCTCGCTTTTAACAGCTTTTTTCCTTTGGTAGAACGAGAAAAGCAATACTTCCTTCAAATTCCCTTTTATTAGGCACATGGTTTCACATGATTGATCAACACGATAAAATAAACACGCCAGTTTTGGTAAACTCAACTTGAGTGTGTGTATTAAATGTCAAACGATCGAAGTGGCGTCTGTGTCACATTAATCTCCTACGCTCTATTCGCTGGCGCTCTCTTAGTAAAACCAGAAAAAGCTTATGCATACACCTGCTATGAATAGCAAAATAATTTACCTGATTTACCGTGTGGGTTGAAACTGTCAACTTGAGAACTGAGTAGTTGAAAATGACTCCTGAATCTGATAGTATTTCTGCAGAAATTTCGGCATCGGGCCAAAATCACTGGTATTACCACTACTACTATTAATTGAGTATTTCGAGTCCAGTATATTGAGAGATACTGAGCCATATATTTATTAATCGACGGTAAAAGAATTCTAAGTCGGCGTAGGCATACCCCCTGTATGCTAGATACCGTCAGGTAGTTTGTCCTGCAGAGGAGTCGCTCCTGTGTGTCAAGGAGAGAGCCAACATTGTCCAGACATTTTTACTGATGAACCAAACTAATGATTAATGTTGTTTATTCAGTCCTATTGCTCGATAATGTGTCATCTCATAGATGGACACTTTAAACTAAATTTTGACTGAAAACTGTTTTTTAACCTTCCAAAAATTGTTCATATTTGACATTTGCCTTTATTTTGGCATTGTCTGACTTTTAACACTTTGATAAAATACATTTGTCGATCATAGCAAAGCTCTTCACAGCCATTTGAATCACAACTGATTGCGATGAAGTTTTTTTTTTTGAATGTAACAAAATGGTTTCTGGAAAACAACTGTTATTTTTATTTAAAAAAATAACCTCTTGTTTTCCTTGAAAACATCTTAATTTTTAAAGTGATGAAATCCTAGCAACGTGAAAATAATAAAATGAGTCAGACCGATGGAAGAAATCAGAGAAATTCTCTCCTTTCTTTCCTTATTTGTAAATAATTTCATTTTGTTGTTGGCTATTTTGCCGGACTTACCTTGGGGAACATTTATTGATTATTTTGCATAAACATGGTTGACGGTTAAATTGAATTCACTAGGGCTCAGGTGATACAAGTTTGCGTTTCTGTTTACAATTCGTTTGTTGTGTGGGTACGTTGCTGTACTAGTTTGAAAATCTTATTTACAATATAATACTAGGGTCCTTGTCAACTTTGAAATGATATTTCAGTAGTGAGTGCCTACATTGTTCGATGACTTGATGTGAATTATAGCAATGTTCATAGTTTTCCTATATTACTTGTTCGAATCGGGCAGGACTATTTTAATGTCTGTTATTTGTACACATGCATACGAAAACGAGCTAGAAAAACAGCAATGACAACAAGCAGTCCCCCTTCCTCCCTTAATATTAGCCTTAAAGAAAAAACTACTATCAGCTCAATTAGTTCTTCTTATTATATTGCTTATTGCGACGGGATATAATTAACAATTTCCTTTAAATACTTTCATCAATGAGCAAACTTTGAGCATAAGTATATTTTAATTAAAACCCGGCAAACAGAATGCCAAACCACAAGGAGTGCTTTGCTTCCATTTGCTGAGTAAATTATCAGTTGCCATAAAAACCATAATGTCTTTGTGCATTTTGACTTCAGGCACATAAGTACACCCGAGCTCACAAGCTTACCAAGAAAAGGATCTGAGCGTAGTTCCCCTTTTATATGCGTGTGGTTTTGTGAGATTTATTTTTGTCTTTATATTACTCGAGCCAAATGGAAAGCTCGTTAATCCAAAATCAATTTATTGAACCGCAAAAGGGAATAAAAAGCCATTGAAACTTTCTAGCGCATTATTGCCCGCCCCCCAGGGAGTCCTGCATGGATGCACTTATGTTTAGTAACGGAGTTTGACAAGAAATGGATGCTGAGTAGTTATCACATTGCATTATTGTCTAGGACTCAGGGTGGACTAAATCGACTTGAACGTCATTATCCAACAGTCATTAATGGAGAGGGACGTATTTGTCAGTAATGATATTTGATTTTGATTACTCTAACGGTTTTTATGAAGAAGAAATTGCATTGGAGATTGGAAATTTTCCACCAAAGTTTTTTGAAAGTTTTGATGTTTTTGCATTAGTTTAATTAGTTTCGAACTTAATTATTTGACGGGACATCCTGTGGAGCATGTAGCGGAAGATATACAATTCGGAAGAGCTTCTTTTGTTTCGTGTGAATCCCACGGAAACTTTGTTGAAGCGTACCAAGCTGCAACTCCCCACTTCCGAATCGGAAACGATACATCCTTCTTGCGAGAGCAAACTTTCGATGCTGGAAACGTTCATCCCTCTCAGATGACGTCGTTAAGTATTGTTTAATAAGTACATGAACATTTCGCTGAGTGTTTGCTCAGCGGAAAATATTGTCGGGATTCTTGATATCCAGACGTTAAAAATCCTCGAGAGATTTTAAATAGTCTCGGGCAACCTTTTTAATACACGGATTGTCAGTAAGTAAAAATGATTTCCAAATTTCCCATGGGAAATCAGGAAATTGCTCAACATATACGTACCTATATGTTTATTGTAGTTTAGTAATGCCTGATGTACTATAGTGTGGGTCTTGCCAGTTTGCATGGACAATAACATATCTTTGCTTAGTTCTCTGCGGTAATTGTACTAAATGTGCGAATATGTGGACAGCAATTTCATGTGAGATTTATTGTTTGAGTTGAGTGGATTTTTCCGTTTCTATTTATTTCCCCGTCTATGTTACTCGGAAAACACATGAACATACGAGAAGAATATGTTGCAAGTACATGTGTTTACTGAGTGGTATAACAATCATGCGGTTCAACAGAAAAAAAAGGAATTGGGTATGAAATAGTCATTATCGTTTGACCACTCATTTCGTACTTTCAGATTTGATGAGATTTTTTGGGTTGATGCATCAACGTATGAGCTACAAAGCCAGTTTTTCGCTCAGTTGGGTATTTATTAACAGACAAAAATTAGAGGAATGTACGATGGAAAAGAATTCTTCGAGGAATTTTTAAATTTAAATTTTGTATTACTCGATTTGCAATCAGTTCACATAACAAACATTGTCTAAAAAACGTAATATGACATTAGTTTTTCTGAGAAGACACTTCGTGCCTTTGGATTTTTCTCTACCATGAGTCGCTGAACTATCACCCAGCTCTAAATCAAATCCGAATTTTGTTATTTCGTTATAATTCGTTATAAAGAGCGGTGATATTACTTTATAACTAACAAAGAAATATCTACCAAAAGAAATATGTGATTTTTGATTGTTTTTAGTTTTCATTTCTATAGTAAGAAGTAGGTTCTGCATTGTGCAAACGAGGCATGATATTTTCCATAGTTTAATCATCAAAATTATAATGCATAAATAAATTCAACGCTTCTGTGGCTTTCAGAGCTTCAAATACACTCGGAGTGGCCATTTTTTTAGGCCACCGTCATTATTATCGTCGCTATCTGGGCTCTTGACGAAAACATTTTGTAGAAAATTTTTTCGTTAGTTTTCACAAGTTCTTTTCCATTCGCAAGTTGCGAGATCATTATCAACAATAGAATGCTGTAAAACTCTCCGATTCCTATGAGCAGTCCCTTATTCAGAGCTCTCGGCCAGAATGACTGCGGCAAATCATCGTCATAGTGTGTGGCTCCCGTGCCTGAGAGCGAATGGAAATAAAAAAATCCTTCTAAAAATCCCCTGTCAATTAGAGGACCTATCCTGAAACCGTTTATACATTTTTTCTAGGCAAGTCTCACTTCAGGACATCGTCAGGCGTTTTTATGTTGCCAGATTCCTCTTACAGTCGATGAAAACGGAGAAAGAGGGATCGTTCTACAAGTTCTACTAGTGTTCCCCCAACTCAAATATCCTCGGCTGGTATGTCCATTTCATATTTTATAACGAGGCAGGAGAATGATAGCTATGTTTCACAAGTAACTGATTAAGGAACCAGCAACAGGCTCCTTTTCTTGTTTATATTAAATTTACGACCCCAAGGTCCTACCCATTCGCTAAAAATATCACATATCATCCAGGCCTTGCGATGTTTTTCATACTTTCCACATAGATTTTGCACATTTTTAAAACATCTTGGGTTGATTGACTTTGATAATGAACATCTTTTTTATCGCACTACTCATGTTAGCTGCAACCAGGACAGTTAGTCTTTCTTTCAAAACTTTCCCTTCCGAGCGTTTTTCGTTTCTAATGTTTCATCTGACGTTAGTTTATAGAATAATTCAGTTTCATCTGCATGAAAAATTTCGTCGTCACTAAATATTACGAGCAAATAAGTCCAAACTTTCATTTTGCACTCGGTTAAATCGCTCCGTCACAAGTGACAATGGCTCTCCAGCAATTTTTCCGAAGACAATATTGCACCTCTAGAAACGATTAAAGGCCGAAATACAATAGTACGAGACTGCGTTACGAGAGCGCGACGAGAGTCTCGCAGCAAATGTCAAGCAGTTTCTGTAACACGCATTTGTATGCGACATCGTACAATGATTGCGATGCGACGATGCAAGGCGGGAAATATTCGGAAAAACGAAAATTCCTCGCAACGTGGTGCGTGACGTTTGTCAAATGCAATATGGCGCTTAAATGAAATTTGAAATTCAAACGCCTTAATTACTTTTTAAGTACATTGGTTATTATGAATGAATTTTGAATGAAAATTTCGTGCATCCTAGTTCAGGCTTTTATTTGCTAAACGAAGGAACATACAAAATTCAAAAATTTTCAAAAATCAAAAACAATTTTATTTAATACGTCAACTATTTGACATTTGCCATATGGACATTAATGTTCCCCGCATCACGAGCATTGTAAATTGAATACGTTGCGCGATGACGAGGGAGAATCGCATCGCGCTCACGCATCGTCGTCACGCAGGATTGTATTTCGGACTTAATCCAACTCACCCAACAATCGCAATCAGAGGAAGTCGCCTTACGTTGAGACAAGGCAATTTTTGAGTATTACGCAAATACGTTGCAGATGATACCATTGTCATAGTGCCAGGTCAACGTGTTCTTAAGACGACACACTCACGCATATAGGATTTAATACTTTTTTAAGCACGATGGTTCTTCACTGTATTTTTGTCCTACGAACTAAGTTCTGTCGTTCCCTGTCAGTTTCTTACACATGCGCGTTTCGTTTATGTGCCATCTTAGGTGTGTGGTTTCTATTTGTGTTTACTTTTCTCAATTATGGATACAGTCGAATGATTTACACCGAATTCCGACTCGTCAGTAACGGTGTAATATAACACTTTTTTATCAATGGATAAATTTTATTGTATTGTAGCAGTCAGTTATACACGCGTACTCACTCATCATTCGCAAATTACTGCTTTAAAATAAACAGTCGCCTATGCATTCCGATGCTTGCACGTCACTGAGAAAGCTTCATATTTCTAACGTTTTTGTAAACACGTCAACTCGCGTCATCGTTGTTAACGGACAATTTTGTGTTAAATTCCGTCGTAAAACTGTTCAGTCGTTGTAGGCGGAGTCGTTATAAATGGGTACACATACTTTCTACGAAAGTATTTTCAACCCGTTTATCACGTACATATGCATTAACTTACCTTGCTAAAAATAGTTGATTCTTATATGCAAAGCTGTACTGAATGGACTATTATTCATATGTGATCAAAATAAGGAAATGGCGACTGCTTGACGGAGATGACTTTTGTAAAAACATAGTCTAGCATGAGGCTCTCTTTGTGGATTAATATGACGTACTATTAATATTTCTCAAATCTACGTAAATTTCTCCTTAAATCGGAAAAAATGCTCATCTAAACTGTCAGATTTTTAACAGCCATCTTGGTTATTCACACAAAAGCATGAAATTTCACAGTACACAGTTGAAATTGAGGAAGGGAGCCACCAACTCCGGTTATAAATATTTGTCAAAATCATAATAAAAAAGGAGCTTCTTTAGCAAGAAAAAGATATAAATACTCAAAGCGCTACACATGGGAGGGCAGTCAGCATATGAAACTTCTCACTCTTTTTGTTTGAAGACTATTTTGAAATATCCACAAATAACATAATTTGAAATATTCAATTTTGCATTTTTGAAAATCTTGTCTAACGCTCACTAAAGATGAATGTACATAGTGAGCCACATACGGTTTGGAATTTGAATCAACTACAAAAACAAAACCAATAAATATTTTTTCAAAGTTATGTGTTCATTAGAAAGATTGAACTTTTCCGTTTAGGGAAAGGAAGATAATATCATTTAAATGACAGTCACGGCTAGCGTTACAATGCCCAATTTGTTCAGTCAAATTTTATAAGCCCCATTTGATAAGTTTAGTCTGGGCCTCTATTTCTGTCAATGGCAACTTCGATTTCAGGTGTCAGGTTTCCAATCGTACCTGGATGATTAGCGATGCGCTTGCCATAAACGGCTTGCCTCAAAAAATCCAACGGATACATATCGCAGCTTCGAGGTGGCCAATTTACATCAGCATTTCGGCTGATTATGCGGTTATGAACAGTGCACAAAAGATCGATTGGCACGTCGTATTCGTGCTGTAAACAAACGTCGTCTATGTCAACCACTTCAATCTAGCGAATCAAGAAATCGCTTCACGTGGCGCGATAACAGTCGCTATTCATTGTAACAGTATTTCCTTGCTCTATTTTGAAGAAAAATTGCCACCAAACAAAAATCCGCAATCACTCATTGTAGATGCATTGGTTTATCTATCATGAGTTGATTTTCTGAGCCCCGCGATACGACAATTATGCTCATTGGTTCATCTTCAATTTCATCAATGAGCAGAATCTGAAAAAATGAATTTTCGGTAATAGTGCTAATCTTCGAACAAGCGATCTTCGGCTCATGTGACTGAGTTTTGAGGCTAACCATTTTGGAAATAAGTTTTTAATATTTCCAAACTTCGTTCAAGCGAAAAGCGACCTATTTCATAAATGTCAAACATGAAACTGACTTTCTGTCATATCGGAAATGCCATGTGAGATGGCCGACCTTGTAAATCAATCAAGTTTTCATTTTACTCGGGAAAATTCATTTAAGGAATGTCAAATAATCAAGAGATTGATTAAACATTTCATTTTATAAAACACTGACTTAGAAATGGGGTTTTATTTTTGTCAGTTTATTCATTATAATGATTTTATCATTATAATGTTTATTCTTTGTTTATTCATTGTAATGATCTCCTTTGTCAGCAAAGTTAATGATGGGATGATTAAAAGCCATGGAATCATACAAATAAATAGAGATGGCGTCTCTGAGGGAATCAATAAACCACGATTTCCGAGAAAACTTTAAAAGAGGAAATTATTCGACGAGTAATTCGATCAGTAATTCGTGCATTAATTCGTCCTGCGATGTATATACGAGTACTTTCAAAGAAATTAAGAAGGGAGTCCCCTATTAGAGAAAATTTCGTAACCGAGTTGGTCGCCCGAAACTGGGGCCTTACAACCTAAAAAGCGCTAACTTTCGAACAAACAACGTAATGATATTTGACCCCTTTTTCCCACATATTTTTGTAAGCAAGACTTCTTGGAGATAGGAAATCGAGACGAAGGTGTAGAAAAAAGTGGGCATTAATATTCTCTTAAATGTTATATTCATACACAATGACACACATAAACTACACCGGAAAAATTATTCTAACATTCATACAACACAGGAAAGCTAGCTATCGCGTTCTCTTCACTCGTTTATGTAATTTCATTTCTGAACTCCCTTTCTTGCAAAGCTCACTTTATAAGCTACACGGGTTTTTCGTATCTCTTTCTACATGATGCCGATCGGGAGTATTAGTGCTTTACCATATAGTGGTTATGCTGTGCTACATATGCAAGTAGCTTAAGGTTGAATATTAGCTGAAGTGAAATTAACTGAAATGAATTACTAAAATTAACTGAAATTAGATAAGATTTGACTCTTTGACTGTGCGTAAATCGAGTAAATTTCTACAATAAGCAAACCGATGGTCTGCATCCCGATCAAAGAGGATCAGGATAAGTGGAGTAAGAACGAGTAGGATGTATCAAAAGATGAAATTGAAGTAGCAGAGACCACTGCTTAAGGCACCAAAAAAGAAGAAAAAACGTGGCCAGTGAGTTTGAAATTGAATAACTTAAACAGAAACCAAAATTAAAACATCAAAGACGTGGCTGTGTAAATAAAGGACAAATTGCCACCAACAATAGATGCTGCGCTGATGACTTATCAGAAATCAATAGAGTAAAGTCAACTTAGTCACATGACCTAGTGGAAACGTGGCAACATGCTATTGAACTGGATTTTCCTGCACAAATTGAACAAATGTTAAATTGACAAAAACGAATGGCTGGCGCCAACGCATGCTCATAGCCAACCTCACAAAAAGGTAAGGCAACCAGCTAGTAAGGACAAGCGGAATCAGAGCTAGTTGAGTTATTTGTTGTTTCAGAATGAATTGAGTCGAAAGTACCCTGGAGGAATTACTGGGATGCGTTCCTCGGTTGTCCAGTGCTACTGCAACCTGAGGCTGAAAAAGTGCTCAGTACTAACTGCAAAGACTACAAAGCCAAAAACAGTGGCAAGGGATGGTTTTCGTTTTTCTCGCCCAAACAAATCGTTTTCATTTTTTCAACCTTGCCCTTGCATTCAGGTATTTTTCGGACACCATGCCATGTGCTCGATAGAGGCGATTTCAACCCTAGGGGAAAAGAATGAGGCGTGTAGCAATCTAATACTCAGAGTAACCGGATCCTAGCTATGGCAGCCAGAGCTGGTTACATCGTATTGAAAACAAGCCACTTTCCGCTGATAGGACCTCTTTGGAACCTGATCCTTAAACCTGTTGTACAAAGAACGAGCCAGTTTGACTCGAGCTTCCGTCAGAATCAGCGCTTATGAGTATGAAAAAGAGTGACCTTAACCATCCCCAAATAAATGCTAGGGCGGGTTTAGCAGTATAATGCGAAACTTCATCCCTTTAAAACTCAGATCACTCAGACAATAAAGGATATTTACCACAATGAATTGAATGACTTTTGCCCTCATAATGATGGATTTTAATTGAACATACTAAAATTATCATTTTATCTACTCGACTCATAGCCAATTTGTTTTTACTGGCATTTAACACACACAAGCTCTGAAGGACACCCACATTTTTTCCGTAATGATACGCATTTGATATGTAAATACGTAAATGCAACCATTGAACGTAGACAGAGTTAGTGGCTCTATTTGCTTATGTGCCTTGAAAACCAGTTGAACGAACAGAAATCATCCTTATTGTCGATACCCAATCTAAATACCTGCTGGCACAAAAAAGAATTGCTCATCCTGCGACTGGGAAGTATTATCGAACCCGGGCGTTTTTTAACAATTCAGACAACATCTAAGACAGCTTTTTGTTTCAGCTGAAATTCGCTCTATTGCTACTCCATAACACGCAAGGATACAGATCATACCGCCTAAAGTATGGTTGCCATGTTCCATTCTGCAAATTGAACTTCGATTCACAACTTGAGATAAGACTCGTCAAGTAATTCAAATAGAAACCCTTATTTTTGTCTTTTCCATTCGTTAGGCAAGACGAGTCCAGTCACTTGTTTCAAAGAAATTTTCGTCCTTAAATGTATATCTCTGATATCCATAGCCACCTAATGTCAGGATAGATAAGAAAGAAATTTGCATAGATACACACATCCCGACCAGCTTGCTGCTGTATAATATCGTCCTATTTAACAATTCCCCATTTGCCAGGGTCGATTTCAAACTGAAATTGCTACGACTGTACTTAGTTTCTTTGAAAACAACGTAACCATTCTCGCTCTACATACACACACATTCGCACATTCGAAATGAAAAGGGAGGATATCATTAGGGATTTCAAATCGAACACGTCATCATTATTCCACTTGGTAGATGTGTCGTGTCCTCTGGATTGAAGCGATTTATTATACGTCAAAATAATATGACACATGATCTCAATATATTAGTTATCAGGATACATTTGGCCAGTTGAGGATTGCCATAAATTCGATTATGAACGTTGAGGGTTTGGTATGGAGATTTATGCATGTGAGGTCATATTGAATTCATTCTACTCAATTAAATATGGTTGTTCACTGGTGACATGTGGTGAACGTTATGAATTTGCGAGAGAATTATGATGTAAATTTAGGGTTCAGGAGTCTGTTGGTAAACTCAGTTCAAATCACCTTATTTGAACTCGGATCCTAATTGAACTACTAAGTCTGACTGTCTTCAGTTATGAATTTTTTTGGTAAATTTAATGTAGAACATCACATCGCATAAAATTGACACTCTAGTAAGGCAAATAATGCATAAGATATTCAACCATTTATTTATACAATTCCCACTCTCCCATTGTACTTTCAATCTCATGGGAAAACTTGAATAGCAAAAACTTCACTTATTTTTCGGACTCAAGCTAAGAATGGACCATAATTGCCGTAACGTACTCAAAAGAATGGAGTAATGGCTGTTGTTCCCGATACTAAGAATGAGTTCACTTATAAATAAAAATAAATATTCTCTTAAAATAGTTAAAACTAGCTAAAACATTATCCTCCAGGATTTTCACAATTTTTTACACAAATATCCTTAAAAGTGTGTTATCCCGAAGATGTGGGAATGGTACATTTTTGGCAGGTAGGTAGATTAAAGTTACCGCTCTGAGTGTTTCACATCCTGTAGCAACCGCACTATCAACGAAATACCTCTCCCGTCAATCAAAGACCAAACCTTGGAACTATTAGATACATCACTTCGGGCAAGACATTCTTATTCTACCGGTTGATGGTGCCCTTATGAAGTAAAAGAGGAGAATTGCTTGAGCAGTGATCACGCTGATTGACGTTTTTAGTCGATAAAGCAAGCCTATTTTTGTTGTGAGGACACTGCGACCATAATATGTCGCCTAGACTTGTCAGTCAGCTGATTATAGGATCTCTTCGATTAAGCTATTTTGAGGGAGCTGTTAAATTTTTTCGGGTAACCTGTATATCTTGTCACAATGATCTTGCCCAAGTAAAGTCAAAACAACTGTGGTCGCTCAGTAGTTATGTCAAGTCAATGTCAGTAAAAAGTAAAATGAATTATGTTCTCGACAGATCCATCTCAAATTTGTTGATTGTCTGATCTTCCGTCTTATATCTCGAAATCCTTCCCAGATTTTCGCCATCCATTAAGAGTATGCCGTATTTCGTTACTAGCGACTGCTTTTTCATTATCCTTGTATCTTCGAATTAGTTCTATTTATGATCTTTAAAAATATGGGTGCGCGAGAAGGCATAAGGTAATAAGGTTTCAATAAGGCCGTGCTTCTACATTTGCCAACATAACCAACTCAGGGACTTTTTTTCTGCTGATGTAGTCCAGGTCTCTTTATCTCAGTACTTCTGTCTAGGCTTCCAGACTAGATATACTAATACTTTCTAGGGCTACCCGAATATTCTGTGTTGCTTGGGCCCGCCGGGCCTTGCTTAATTGGTTTCGAGGACGCGTTTCGGCTGTATACAGCCATCGTTCTTGAGAACGAGCTGAACACAGAATTAATTTTGGCCTGCGCCAACATCCAAAAGAACTTCGACCCGAATATTGTGTTACAAGTAAGTCAGCTGAATGGATATGAGGACATTTGGATAGTGTGTTTTTCTCGCGTGGACCGCAGTTTTTTCTCGATTCATCAATTGAGAAACTGGATCGTCCTGCAAACCATCTTCCCGTTACAAAAAGTCCCCAGCTGAAAAGTTACCGTCATCAGCCCTTTTCTAACCACAGTTATGATACAAAACGAATGTTGAAGACAACTTAAAGCTCCCCTTTGATTTCCTCTGAATTTATCATTTTCCATCGTCTAGGGAGATTTGGTATTAAAAGGAAGACGACAACTAAAAATTGTCTTTTGCTTCGTCCACTCAAAAACAGTGACCGCCTTGGAACTTTCAATTAAAACAAATTTTCATTTCTGATATTAAAAATTAAACGTACGTACCTGCAATGATTTTTTGAGCATTAAGGGGCAATTTATGAAACACTAGAGGATTTCCCATATTTCAAAACCTGCAGTTTTGCTTAATCACGAATCAATTGCACCAGAACTGCGGCTCTTCCGATAAAGACAATTTTTATCTTTTATTACTCCAAGTATTCATTCACAAAAGTACTTAAATTTAATGTTCTTAAACTTGATGTTTGGGTTCGTGACCAAATTAAACTGTATCGTCTACCCAATGCAGATCTTGACAGCGAATCCTTCATGCTAGCTTCTGAAAAACCCTGAGATCCAGTGAACGATGCAGTACAGAAGAATTTGCATTTTCCGTAATATCCCAACCATAGCTGCAATAAACGAAGCGTTGATCAAGCAAGTATTCCATAAATTTCTTCCACTTCTTATCCAAAGTGGGTATTTATATCCAGTAATTGAAAGTAGCAGTTTTATTATTATTATTATTATTATTATTATTATTATTATTATTGTACTGGGGTTCACTTGTTGGAATTTAACATAGGCCAGAACTCGGGCCTTAGCTCCCCATGTGTAGTAATGTTGTTTACAGATGGTCCATTCTGTCGTCCTACAGAAGCCAAGTAGTTCTCCCAGCTCTGTGGTCTCCAAGTGTTTCCATTCTATTGCGCCAGTACATCTCAGCCAAGTAAGGCGTTTGTTGGCCAGACTTGGGCAATCTTGGAGAAAGTTTTCTGTACTTTCTTCCTCCTCGCCGCAAGGTCGGCAGGTGTCATCCGTTCGGATTCCTATTCGTTTGGCGTGTTGACCTAGAAGATTATGGTCCGTTAATACTGCCACCAATGTTCTCACGCCATTTCGGTTTTTCCCTTGGAGTGGTTTTGTCCTCATTTGATTAAGGTGACGCAAAAGAGCTCGGCTTATCCTGCAGTCGTTCCTGTAATTCCAAGCCGTATCTGTCTCTTCCCAGAGGATTTCGTCTAGTTCCGTTTTTTACGTTACGGTTTGTTGCGGTTTTGAGAGCCTGCCTGCAATCCTGCATCAGTTGTGAAACTACGCGGTTAGAGGCTAGCGCCTGCAGTGCCGACTTACTGTCTGAGAGTGTTTGTATACTTTCATCAAGGTTGTTTGTTGCCGCTTCTATAGCCACTTTTATTGCAAAAGTAGTGTTGACATTTGTTTTGGCAAACCATACACATTCTTTCACCAAAAACGTTGCTTAAATTTGATCATTTGAAGAACGCTCTTTTGCTTGTACCCGTTTTAAAATGTTGTTCCTTAATCATTTAATGTTCTTGCCAGTACTGCCTGAGTTTGGCAAACATCTTCATAGTGTAGTGGTTTATTAAACTTCCTCTGTCTTATTTACGTTTAGCATCTTCACTGTCTAGAACGCTTTTTTGAGTTGTCTTAAACAACTTCCATGCTTACCATAAAAAAAAATGCTCACTGAGCACTTCTACAAACAAGTTATGACTTCAAATGGAAAAATATTTCCACAATAGTCCAATTCCACAACATCCATTCTCAATCCAACAAAAATAAAAGTTGTAAATGTCTAACAGAATTTCAACAAACATATTTTGACATTGATATGAATGCCTGTCAAGAACAAGCTAAGTAAGCTCGTACTTAATACCAAGAGAGAAAGTTGCGCCATCTGTGAGCAACTGGAATATTCTATTCTTCTGTTTCATAACCAATATCATATCGAGGTAGGCACCCTCACATTTTGCTGTGAGCTGAAATCATAAAGGATTAGATAAGATATTATTACAGCAAGGTAAACCGAAAATCAGTAACCAATTTTAAAATATTCTGTTGATTGAAGTCTTAAGATTTATCTTTATCTTGCTGTAATGATTCGATGGGGGAAAAGCAAGTGAACAAAAATAGTCAGCTGATATGATTTTTTTAGTTTATTTCATTCTTCATATTGTCGTTTCTCATTTTGCCGACATAGTTTTTCTGCTAGGCTCTGCTGCTTAAACTTGAGCCCAGCAGAAAATCGAAATCGACTTTCTTAATCAATATGTCCAACTCTGTTCCATCATTCTTCACACAATGATAAACATGCAGTTTACCCCTCTCCTCCCAAAAAAACTGTGAATCCTTCTCACGGCTAGGATTCACAGATTCTCCTGATTTTAGAATCATATACTCCTTGAAGTTCTTGAATTGAAACTTTGTGATTTCAATTACGTCGATTTGTTCAACTATAAACAAGCAAATAAAAACTTTCCGCGGCACCAGACCGAGCCGAGTGTGCTTTGTGGCTGCTCAATTCTATATCGTCTATACCCACCCCATTTTACGTAGGGAAGCTTTCCAACTTGGATTCAGAAATGGGAATTTTAGTTGAAATAAAATGTTTTGCTAGAGAGTTAAACGTTAATATTCAAGGTTTGTGCTAAAGGACTTGTAACAAAGGATACAAAGGATCAGCCTTAAAAGAAATTAAGAGTCCGTGACACCATAAACTGCATATTTCAGTCACTACAATGTCGACAGTCGTAAGATTCTTCAACATTGTCAGGGTATACGGTACTTAAAGTATTTTTGCATATTGTCCTTTATGTCCACCGAACCTAGCCGCGTTTTTGCTGAGGACACATTGTGGGTCTACTTATAGCCAATACTAGCACATTTTAATTTGTCATTCGTAGTGTAGGCTCTTCCATATGTTTGACCAGATGTAAGGATCTATTCTTTACGTCAACCCTGCAATTTAACTCCTACCTTACTGCCCTTACTGCCCTTACCGGTGCAAATTTATCAAATAACTAAAATCAGGAGTCATATTGTGAAAATCATCGTGGAATCGAATAGTGAACACAGTATATGAGATTCTTCGTAATAATAACTTCCTGAGAAATACTCACTTTTATTTGTATTATCAGGACATTCACTTCCTTCATTCAGGACATGAACAGTACTTGCAGATTATTTAATTTTACCTGGGTATTAGTAAATTTAATCGATTACTTTAATAGAAGTCAGACTTACAGGTTGTCCGTTTAATTATATCTTGTGTCAGCGATAACATTTAAAAGTATCTTTGCAGATAGAAAGTATCCTCTACTGAAGGCTCTTCATAAGTCTCTACTAATTCTAAGTACTTTTCTTTCACATACTTAAATCTTAAGATATTTAAAGTTTGCCCGGTTAATATCCTTTACACAACACTACACACTAATGCTTATAACATCCTGAAAGATTGTATGTATCTCAAAGTGCATTGTTCGTAAGACGATGAGAATATGAGGTGAAATAAGGTAAATATATCCTTTACTGTATATGTACCGTCGAGTGGAGTTCGGTACAACTAAAGAAGTCTCGATTATCTGTGAGCCGATGGTATCCCAATGAAACATGGAAGAATTCCAAACGAATGAGGGATGGAAGAAAACAACAATTGATTTATAGGGAAGCTGATCCTTAACGAATCTTCTCTCTCTCCTTGGAATTCAGTTTAATAGAGACGTTTCCACTTTTTCGGAAGTACCTTTTCAAGTATGGTGATGTGTGTACTAAGAGCTGGTGTTAAGCTGGGCAATGGACTTTTAAGCACGATTTTAATAAGCTATCATTAAAATGGCAGCGAAGAACGTGCTCATGTTTGGAAATTAATGAGTTTAGATTTGTCTTTGGAAAAGGACAGCAGGAGATACAGCATTTTCCGGCGATGTCGAATAAATTGCTGATGTCTCATTTGTTTTGTCTGTAAATTATGATAAAGAAAATTCACGCTTCTGTATTGAATGGCCTGCGTGATAATTCAATTCGTCCTGCTGAAGAAAGGGATTCAAACGGTTGCTGTTGATTAATTTTCAGAAATTGTTAATTTTGATTGAATAATGTATTTGAATGATTAATTTCATTTAGCAGCATGACCCATGAAAAATGGATACAATGATTAAATTGTCGATAGCACTGATGAACATCTTCAAGGATTATAAACTGAATTGTTATCGATGTATGCAGTAACATCTTCAATATGAAGCAGAACGTTTAGGAGTACAATGGTAAGAGGTCATCTTCAGAAAATTTAAATAATTCATTTATGTGCTTTTGCACAACAACCTTTTGAGAACAACTGAAGAAACTGATCGAGCCGCTGTATCTTCTCCACAGTGAGTCTTCCTGACTGTTCCCGTCGCTCCGACGCACGTTTCAAGACCTCAAAAGCAAAACGTTCGTTTTTGTTTGAATATACCTCGTATTCTGTTATTTTCATTGAGTAATATTTACCTGGTTATCATATTAGTATACAGATTACAGATTTGAATCATCATATAAAATGAATACTAAAGACAAATGAAAGCTTACTTTGCAGTTTATAGCCCGGAAATCTCTTTTGTAAAAACGTTTTTATGTATGGAACAATTTTTTTGTCGCATTTTAAGCACCAAAAAAGCGCCAAATTGGCCATTTAAAAAAAATGGTCAAAACAATAAGAAACATTTTTGAACTGATTTTCCAGCACTTCAATCTCTGTCGTGGAGTTTTGATCCGTCGAAGAAAATTAAAAAATTTCACTTATCCTGACTTCAGTCTATATGCTCTTCAACTAAACGAAAACAGTCTTGCTCGACTATTGGTGGGAACTGCGCCTAGCTTATATACTTTTGGACACTAAACAAGCACACATGACCTTTATTTTCAATGAACTTGTTTATAGTTCCTCTACTTCAGCCTTCAAACATACCGTGACCACCAACAGGCACCAGCACTTCGAATAAACTCCTAATTTAAAAGTATTGAATACCAACTATCCAGTCTACAATGGTATTTTAAAGCAAAACTTGTTGGAGACTGGACACAAAGCCGAAGATGCGCTGAGATGCGCTTTAATACCCTCTTAAATTTTATATTCACACACATATACTATGACACTGCAAAATTTTTTCTCACTTACATTCAAGCTGAGAAAGCAAGCCATCGTGGTTTCTTCACTCACCAACGTTGAATTATTTATAAGCTCTCTTATTTGCAAAGCTCACATTAATTGCTATAGAAGCATTCGTATAGCTTTTTATGTGATGCGCTTCTGAACTATTAGTGCTTTTCATTGGTAAATCTGTGCTTCCAATCATTCATTTCTGACAGCAAACGATATTTTTGAGTGACTCTGATGAAACGATCTATGTCGTTTAGTTTTAAAGCTCTCTATCTTGCAAAGCTTTTAAGCTTTTCAGTGGTTATGCTATGCTTCTCATACATCATTTCTAAATTCGAACAATTCTGTGGAGCGATTTTGGTGGGACCACAAAGACCAACTTGTTGTTTTTTAAGACCTCTAGAACCTTTATGCATTGCATTCTACCCGTGTTCTCAAATTTTTCGCATACTACCTTTGTACAAAACTCAATCTTTCATTGATTTCCCGTATTTTGCAATCTCCTCGAAGCAATAGCAAAATAATTCTTTTATCTTCCAAAGTAATTTTTCAGGGTTCATTAATGATCGTGACACTTATTCCACTCATATTCCAAAACAATGACTGCATTTTTTTTTGAGTATTTTCAAAGTTTACGCAATCCCTCGCAAGACCTCATTCAGCTCATTGACTCAGCATCTAAGAAAAAGATAGAGAATCACATTTTGTTCAAGTTTTTTTACAGGACTTTCAACTTATCGAACCTTGACAAAAACACTCTTTTTCAAATTCAAAATAATCGAACCCAGTAGAACCTTAATACTGTAGAAATAGTAAAGAATTAATTGTGAATACTCTTACTTCAAAAAATACAATAAGTGTGGGTTGTAAAGGATACAAACGAATCATTCTTTTATATTAAAAGCACTTATGGTCTTTCTGGGAAACTAATCCCAGGTTTCAAAGTTTTTAGACAGCAATGCTTGATACAATAGCTTTAGGTTTCATTGATGTTCTTGATTTTAACTAAGTTTTCAATTTCAGAAGTTTTGGTAGATCAATTTTTCCATTTTCACTTACAACTTATAAGTGATTTATACCCTTGCTAAGCTAACTCAGCGAAGACTCATGGGTGCGGAAGTTCTGATCAAATATTTCGAGTACCTCGATAGTGAATTTAATATTTATAAAGAAAGGTGGAAAGAGTTCAAGCTGGTTTCGAACACGCGTCCCTGCCGCGTGCCAACTCACAGGCTGTGAGTTGGCACCTGATGGGAAGCGGCAGGGACGCGTGTTCGAAACCAGCTTGAGCTCGTTCCACCTTTCTTTATAAATAATTTTTCAATACTTCACCAATATTCTGCCACAATTTATTGTATTTGTTTCTAGGAATGCACAGTTGGATTTACTATACGTCTGCGTTCACCTATGCTTCCTACTAATGTGGTACATTTTGTCTCCCTAAAAAAGCTTAGCAGAGCCTTTAGTTCTGTAGTTCCAAGGTATTCCAAACTATAGCCAACCCAACCATTATGAAATAAATTTGGACTACCTAAAAAAATTATTCAACACCTTTTTTTTCTCAACAGGCACGGCAAAAACCCTCCGTTGCTTACCCATTCTACATGGTAACCCTGACGATTGTGGCCTATGGATAATACCATTCAGGATCACACGTCATTTCCATTTCTCTGTAGGAATTGTTAGGTCCTCGCTTTTTTAGAGTAACACCAAATACCAGGCAGTTTCCCATGTTACAACTTTTTCTATATATATATAGTATTTACTATATATATGTTACAACTATTTCTTTTTCCGTAGGATTCTGTTTTTGAATCCACTTTTGACAGTGATTCCCTTTATCCCAAGCTGATTATTTCGTCTTAGGGTTCTGTACAACCTTCTTTACACTGTTTCTAGTGCCGCGTTTATTGAATCCCTTAGACTGACTGAACCGGCTCTTACTTTTTCTGCCTCTTCTCTGTTTTGCTTTACCCCATTATGTCCTTGGACCTAGTGTATATTACCAACCTACGGTTAGCTGCAATTATGAGTTCCTGTCAGCCGTCCTGCATTAACAATGAGGCGATCGTAGATTGACGTTAGATTTGCTCATCCCTGAAGCTAAAAAATACCTTTTATCTTCAGTTGAATTCAGGGAAGTGACAGAAGGGATCAAAGATAACCAGTTCTGAAGCAGTAAGTGATGTAAATGATAATTTGGGCTCAAATTTAGGTTATGTTATGATAATTTTTGTGAAATTTTTCAATATTGAGCTGTTTTTGTGAAAATAAAAAGAAATTAGTCCGCCAAATGCTACACCGTTTTGGTCACCAATAATATCAAGGAAGATTTCTACAACGTAAGGTCAAGAACCATAGAAACAAATTGCCAAACACATGGAATTGTTTCAAATCGGACAGAATAGATGGTTGAGCTACTAGCAAAAATAAAGAGCTAAGCCAAGTAAGGAAAAAACACATTAGTTCACATTATTGCATATGCTTTTGACGTGTAGATCAGAATTTACTGTAAAAATGGCTGAGTGATGCATGTCGCATTTCTACCATTGCATGGGTGAATTTACATGGATTGAACACATATGTCAACAAACGAACCGAAAGCTTCCCGAATGGCCAAAGACGTGTGCGGCCTCTCATTTACCCGGTGGAAAAAAATACCTTGACGATTGAATAATTCTGGGCACTTTTTCTTAACCACTGCGTTCAATTTGTCCAGTTGCTTATAGTAGACCTCCCAATAAAGGGTTGGAATCCTTGGAAATAACTCAAAATCCTTTGAACTTTTCCAATCGCTCCAAATTATCAGCAGAATCTTCGTCTCTAGAAAATGTGCCTTCGAAGTTTTCACAAGGCTTGTTTAAGATTGACAATGTTGTACACAATTCACTTTTCACCTCCAGTGATGATATGTTTCAAATCCATACGTTTAATCGAATTTTTTGCGTTTAAGGAATAATTCGCTAGCGCTGATGCACTTTACAGATGAATTACTTTCGAATCGTGCGAAACCCAAATATCCAGCTTCTTAATGAGACCAATATGTTTTAAATGATTCTCAATGACTGTATGTGAAACATTTAACTTCTTTGCAATTTTCGATGTAGTAACGCGAAGATCCGCTTCGATAATGGTTTTGATTCCATCCTCATTAAGATCAACTGGTCGCCCTGAATGCTGTCATCTTTAAGAGAAAAATCTCCAGAACGGAATTTTTCAAACCAATTTCAAAATCATCATACACATCACGCAACTTATTGGCGGCTTGCACCGTAGTTCTTTCCTTTACGGAAATACAATAATAAAGCAAAATATGGCAAAAATATTCGTAATTGCACCCCAAATTAATATTGAAGTAAAAAAAACTTCAAGAAAATACCCATTCATTGAAGTTGTAAAGCTAGGTACAGATGACAACTATCAAAAAATAACAAGAAGAAAATCATAGCACTACAGAATGTCACAAAAATGGGGGCGAGAGACATTTGTAACTGAAAAAAGTAATTATTTAGTTGTGAATCTATATTTTTCTAACATATCAGTTATGGAACATAACAAAATAAACATAAATGTACATTACTGGTATAGACGAAGAAACTTTTTCTTATGTAAAAATCTTAATCTTAATAATAATAATAATAATTTTAATACTTAATTCTTGAATACAATCTTAAATGGAAAAGAGCCAGAAATTACTTGTTTGAATTATTTTTTGAATTACATTTGTTTTTCGTACCGTTTCGTTTTTTATATGATGCAAAACTATGTTACCAGGCGATAAATTGCTTTTAATTCAGTTATTTTCAAAAAATCCACCCGATCACAAACATGTTGGTTTACAGTTTTCTTGCATTGCCACATATTGCAATAATGCATATACTAATGAAACTGGAAATTTTTTTCAAACGCCCTTATAATGAGATCCTTACCATGGAATTTTTTAATCAACAACACGATACAACGCAAATGAAACACTCCAATGGAAAGAAATTCCACCGAACACTCACACCATCCTTGCCACAATTTCGCCTGAATCCACGAGGAGCGAAATAGTTTCAATACTGCACAAGCTTTGCAAAATACTAATTTTAATAGCATTGCATGGAATTTAATAGGCAGCAGTAATCTTTGTGCTTAATGGTTTCAAGTGTTAGAAACCCGCAAAATGGGATATGGATACTGTCGACTGCTACAGATGTGTTGAAACATTAAATTGTGAGTATTTCTACCCTATCCCATACTAAGCTATTAAAATTTGTAAATATTGCAATTATAAGTGAGTGCTCAAAAGTGTTTCATTGGATTATCGAGGACTCCGTTTGTGTTTGAATATTTAAAAGGATAAAACACATTTAAAAAAAAATGCAACACCTATAATAGGAAATGCATTAATTGATGGATGAATTCACATTATTGGGTTTTACGGATCATATGAAATGTGGAAGTTTATAGCCATGACTGATATAAGTACATGACTGCAGACCAACAAAAAGGATAAATCATTTTTATGGGATTTACTTGTTATTTCCCGGTATGCATGAATCGTATAAAATATTTCTTGTATGTTTGCAGGTTTTTATATGGTTAATTTTTATTGTTTTGGGTTTTTAACACCTTCTATTGACTTTAAAGGATATTCTAGTTCCATAATGAAGTTGTGTTGATTAAATTGATGCGGGAGGGTCTTAAATTCGATTTCATCAAGTTGGAACAACCATTCAATGCCAACTGTCGCTTCCTGGTTATTAAGTTCATGAAAGTCCAAGAATTTTCAAAACTTCAATCAAAGATAGTAATGAACGCAGTTGCCTAACTTCTTGAATTTTGTAGGTTTTGCAAACCAGCCTTCTGCCAAGAAGCCATTTGATTTAATTTAAAATGTTCCTTTTAAGGTCGTCTTTTCTGGTTCTTATGTCTTTAAGACTAATGTCGTATGTCTTATGACTTAAATATTATTGCCGTTAATACTTAAGGGGGTAATCTACTGTATTTTTTTGTGGTAGAGAGGTAGAGGCTGTTTACACCCTGAGTGTGGACATTTGAACACTGCTCACTAAACACCCACCCTACCAACCTCTAAACGCTTCAATATGGCTTTTTCAAGTGTCAGCACTGCTCGAGCATATTGTGCCACGCGATTCCATTTGTCAACCGTTCTCAGCATTCAGCCGGATCAAAACGTCCTATCAGAGCTCTCCAATTTCACTGAAGAGGTTATCAAGCATCATCCACCTTTCTTGCAGAATACATGTACTTAGGATACCGCGACCTGTCAATCTTTTGCAGGTAAGGCGGCAATATACATGCCCGCTTAAGATTTTGGGTCAAGTAGAAATGAGTCTCACCGTGCTAGGGATCAGGTCAGGGACCAGGCGCGCAGTTCAACTTCCCTTCGTATATTGCTCCCGGGAATGTTGCAAATCGCTGATAGATCTTTGTCTCTCTTCTCTGTTGACCTCTTTGCAGGTAAATATTTCTGATATATCCGCTGCGATCACCAGCATTGCTGTCGTGGGACTGTTTGATATGCATATGCGATTCGCAGCGCTAAATGTCTCTGCACATGTGCCAACCGCTTTCGATATAACTCCTTGCCAATTTCTGACCCATAGAGTTAAACCGACTGCATACCGTTCATTAAAAGTCCTTGATGTGTTGAGCCCTCTACGTTGGCCATTCATAATTTGAGTTCGGCTACCTTCTTATGAATCGTAGAGTAGGCTACGGTTTTTCAGGTTGTCCATTAGAACCCGCATTAGATATACTGGTGCTTGAAAACGCTTTTGAAGTGCTTTCAGAATATCCACCAATCTAACAAAGTTAAAGACATTTCGGTAATCCAAAGTAGCCAGCAGGATGTACCGTCGTGTCGAGAGGCTATGTGTCTCCGCATGTTGGACCACGCTCACTACTCCTCCGATTGCATCGCTGGTTGAGCTACCCCCTCTGAAATCTAACTTCGCGAATATAGTTTTGGAGAGATTCGTTTTTGAAAAATTTTTCGGGCCATGTCTAGCATACTTAATGGCTTTACAAACTAGCACAAGCCTGGCCACCTTTCAATATACTGGAAACACCCGTTCATGCAAGCACACGTTGAACATACTAAGGAGCACGCCAGGGCAAAAGCGGAAAACTGTCTGTAACACCTCAGATGGAATTCTATCTGGTCCTATACCCTTTATTACCTACATAGAGAAAACACGGTTTTCCAATTCCATCTTCGTGAAAATTAGGATTTCCATTGGTATTTCATCGATGGTGTGGTGGATAGGGATAAGACTACCACACAATTTCGTCCATCTTTTCTGCCTCGTAGGAGTGAGACGAGTTATTGGCACCGAGCTTTCACATTATTATTTTGTAACCCAAGCCCCATGGATTCCTGTTCACGTCACCTACCAGATTTTGTCAACAACTGGCCTAACTTCTGTTGATAACTCTGCGGGGACAATTTTTAGCAGACTTATAAGCTGCTTATCGAGTACAAGCCTCTTCCCAGGTTCGTACTAGATATACCTTTCGTCGTAGTTTGTCTCTTCGTTTTCCGGCTTTTCCAGGTGACCACAAGTATACTGGGAGCTTACCATACCGGGGTCTTCGTCATAGAATAGCCCACTTAACCGCATCTTCAACCGCAGGTCCTCCGCTCCCGAGGATAGCTTCCGGGAGTGGGGATTGTGCTGTAACCATTGTAACAAACTTCTATGTATCCGGTTTCCCAGTATTATACCGCAGCGCAGAAGATATAGCGTGTGCTCTTTGGGAAGCACCGTCAGGGATCTCCAGCTATCCCCCTGGCGATCACTGGCCGAATATTCCCACCCACTCACCTCGCATCCGGTAAGGTACCAACGCAACCCCAGCAACGAAAATAAGGGTCTGGCTTATTAAATACGACGAACGAAGTTCTTGCTGCCATATCAAGGATCCGTTTGCCCCGAGCATCAGATTAAGGCATGCCGTACTCGATTCCTCTAGCGTTAAAGTCAGCTCCGGCGAGCATATGGTCCTCTGTACTCGAAAAAGCGTCTTTAAAAGCATTGAGCCTAAGTTGAAAGGGTGCAACAGTTCGTTTGGCGTTAGGGACACACTAAAGAGTATGGTTACCGAACAACGAACGCAAACGAAACCATCTCCTCGTCCCTGGCCCTGCACTTGGAACGGAGGTTTGTTCCGAATCAGTTCGCGGCTGTACCGGATTCGTCAGGACACAATCATGGTGAGCTCCTGGTTGAATATTACTCGCTGAGCAACTGTTAGTCGGCTTGCCGGTCTCTAGCTAACTGTTCGTACAGATCTTTGGCGATCATGCTCCGATGCAAAATGCTTTGAAGGATGCGAATCATTGCAAAAGTGCTTTGTCCGTGGTTATGGCTCCTGGCGACACTTACCTGTAGTATAAAAAAAAGAGAAGAAGATTTTCTATATAGAAAAAAAAATGTGATTTTAAATTAATGTACAAAACAAAACGACAAAAGATGCTGACTAGAAGCTTTGCACATTTGTATATTCACATTTAAAGGGAAAGAATCATATTTATTGAATAATGACAAATGGAATGGTGGCCGCAGCAATGAAGCACTGCATGAGCAACAAAAATAAATTTAATCGCGCCTCGTAAAACTGTGGCCATAATATTGAAATGAAAGCAAATATCCAAAAAATTTCTTGTTATTTAGATCATAAACGCCGGAACGCGCGTAAATTGAGAGAACTAAATTTAGATGATTTGGCTTGCCCGTTAACTTACAATACTTGAATTCAATATTTTTTTTTAAAGTGCTCTTCAAAGGACAAAAAAAATGCTTTTGTTTCTAAATTCAGGCCTATCCCGTCGTCAAATAGTAAAGAATTATCTGTAAAAAGTTTGAAGTAAATCGGTCGAATAGTTATTTGTAGTTTTCCGACGCGTTGCGAAAAAGTGTGATTCGAAAAAACGCATTTAAGGTTTTTGTAACAGATATTTTTGAGATTATTCGGAAAAATTTCAATTTAAAATGCCTTACGTCTATTCAAATTCTGCTCTTCTGTCTATCTAGTCTATTTTGGCATAATTTTGTTTCTTGGAAGCGTCAGTGCATCCTTTCTTTGCGTTATATAATCTCTCACGATCAAACGCCGAAATCCCAAGCACTGAGGCTAAAACTGACGCTCATAGCATACAAAATATGAACAAGTTGCTTAAAACTATTTTTCAGGCTGCAAGTTGCTAAATTAAGTTGCTAAATTAATAAGTTGCTAAAGTGATTTCCGTAAACAAAACCCATGGACGCATGCTTTGGGACAGTAAGCCAAACCAACTAATTTAAAGGTTCAATTTGATTTTGAGTTTTAGCGCCTAGGCATCTTTTTAACACTAGGTTTACGGGCGTTTTTTAAAATTCCTATCTCTACGAGCACCCGTCAAATTGACGGGTAGACAAAAATACACATTTTCTTCAAAATAAAATTTATTTAAACTAACAATAAGTCTGAATTGAACAACATGCAGCTTCGAGTTTAAAGAAATTATTAATAAGTAAAAAATCCTTTTTTTTGAAAATAATTACGTAAAATGATAACAATGACATTAACGGCATAGTGTAATCATATTTATTGAGCACATTTTTTACAAATATACTGAATTTTGTTTGTGCATTTTCCGCATACGATCTTTTTGCAATATAAACAACAATTACTGCTTCTATTTTTGTTGCAGTAGCCCACTTGACAACTTTTTCGTACTCCTGACGTTGAAGGTAACAGAAATGAAGCGTCTGAATTTTGACAAATATTCTCCTTGTTTTCTCCAGCTAATTCCTCAGCTAAACAAAATAGAAACTCCTTTTTGGATATTTTCGATCCGGTGCACTCATATAATATTCACGCGTTTATCTCTGCCAAGTCTAAAATATTGTAAAACACTTGGAGGGGCCATCGGAAACACCCTGCTTTCACAATATATTTGCGTGCCATCTGGTCAACGACGTCCACGCCAAACTTTGTTTTATTATAAAAAGTAATCGTTTCGGGAATACGTTTATAATTGTCTTCTAGTTGTACACCTGTATGTTTGGTTCTTAGAAAGAGAACTTTTACGGTAGGTTTACTTTTATACACAGTAAGCAATTTCCTGATTTGTATAAATGTGAGGCAAACAATGTTATTTTGTCCTCTTTTTTCCTTCGCTGGTTTTGGCAAATCTCTTTTGTTCGATCAGATGGTCCCAACCAAGGTTGTTTTTTCTGCAAGCAATTTTTTAGCTAGCCGGATGCTTGTGAAGAAATCGTCTGTCGTTATATTTCTGCCTCATTGTAAACATAGTTCGGCTAATTTTAATGCTACGAACTCGCCTAACGATTTTGTGTTCCGAGTTGCATCTTTCCCCATATAAGGGAAAGCATTCAAAATATATTTTGATTGGACGTCAACTGCTAGCCAAAAATTTTTTGGAAATAATTGTTCATCTATTGAAATATTTTGATATGGCTTATAACAAGCCTGGCTATTATTTATTAATCGATTCCATATTTCTGATATCAGGGCAAATTTATCTGTTTGTAATCTTTCGGATCGTTGTTTTTTTTTTTTTTTGTCAAAACGTATGAATTTCGGAATTTCTGTAAATCGTTCTCTCCGCATTGTGTTTTGGAAGAAAGAGGGTCCCCATTTTTTCGACCATAGATAAAAAACTTTCAGTAAACTCGCTTTATATGCGCCCCGGGCATATAGAATTCCTAGAAAACTACATAACTCAGCAACTGTAATTGTCCAGTCTTTTGTCAAAACTCGATGTGCCTCGGTTTCAGTGCAGTTTTTTATGTGTTCTATTATGTGACTGTCAATTATTAATTCGAAAGCACTAGTTACACAACCCGACATGATATTTCTTTTAGCGTAGCCAGCAGCTCTTGCAATATCCTTGAATATCATACGAACGGGCGTTCTACCCTTAGATCTAGCTGGTTTCAATTTTGTCCAATGTGTCCTGTCAACTGCACTTTCAATTTTATCCATTACATTTTGGGATGTCCTCGTCCTCGCATCCTCAGAGTCAGAACTAGAAAGAATACGCAACCTTTTCTTGTTACGATTCACTTTCAAAAAGTTTTGCTCTTCACTATCCGAAGATCGTTCTATCTCTCCACTTTCAATGTATTCAGAACTTTCACTGTAATCTTCACTTTGCCCTAATTCATATTGATCTTCTTCGGAGGTTTCCTCAGAACAATCTGACAATTTTGTTCAATATCTTATTATGTCTCCTGAATTTACTCATGATTGCTACATAAAGAAGGATGATTGGTCAAAATAAAAAAATTCTGTGCCAAATTCAATTGCACTGTTGTAAATACTTACAATAAGCGGAGACTGTCTACAATGTAATATTTTGCTAATGTAGGCTGTCTACAATAACTGAAACTTTTGAACACTGTTTTTGAAAATTTTTCTTTCCATTGGCACTGCATCAACCGTACTGAAGATCATCTCTTGTTTTAGAGGTTTTTTCGGCGATAGGTATAAGCGATTTCATTGAATGCTAGATACAATAGCACTCAGACCATATAGCCCGCTTTGGTTCACATTATCGAAGCGGTATTGACATAACGAATTAAGGGTATCGCAGTGAAAACTTTTCTTTCACTCTTATATTTATTATTCCAAGAATGATTTTACGAACGAAGCAAATATAAAAGAATTGTTTATGAAATCAGCTAGCCCGTCAATTTGACGGGTTTCGTAGAGACAGGTATACTACATAAAAATTTCAAAATTTCGGAAACTTAGGAACATAATATGTGTGTATATAAATTCTTTTGATGAAATTATAAATTTATGATGCAAAATGGTTAAAGTTAATGCTATGGTTTTTTGGGTATTTAATTTCAAAATTTGAAATCCGTCAAATTGACGGGTCTCGTAAACCTAGTGTTAATTGCTTGTCATACCTTTATAAATCGATTTCATCATTCAAAAAAGTCCTTCATCGATAGCCTGCAGATGTGCATATGCCTATTTCTTAGCCTGTGCTTGTTACCACTTGCCTCAGATTTCTTCGCCAACCAGGCAATGCTTGTGCTTGCTTGATTTTTTGAGAATCTGTGGTAAAGCACTGCGAGACAATCGTTTTTCATTTTTTTCATAGAAATTGTGTAGGGGAGACCGAGAGGAGTTGAAACAATTTTCACATTTTGTTTCGTACACCAAATACTATAAACAGAAATCTTATGATATTAGTACCCATCGATAGGTCATTCTTTACATTTGCGAATAACTAACATAAAAAAATGAGAAGCGTTAAATATTGTGGTGAAAAATCGACTTAACCGTAACAAGTCAACTTGTTTCAACTCCCCTCATACCGAGGTAAGATGAAACAGGGGTCGAGGAGTGTTGAAACATATGATTTTTGAGAAGTATTAAAGGCTGTAAAATAAAAATGATGATATAATTTGAAGGTATTTATTAAAATTAAACTTCTCAAGTACGAAACAAACATTTTTATAAATATTTTGTACTGATATATCAATTAAGTAGGTAACTACTGGTCTAATACAAATAATCAACTCCTAAAGCAGTTTAAAGTACCATAACGTCCTTTTCGTAACATTAATTATCTTAACAATCTGAGAAGCAGTTGTGGCAAACATAAGAATGTTCCCCACCAGTGCAAGTTTCATGAGCCCAGTTGTTGCATTTCAAACATTGCACCCATTTTTCTTCGGCTTTGCTATTTGAATATGACTCTAAACAACAAAGGCAAAAGGATTCTTCTTCTTCTGCACTGTCTTTGTTTCCTCTTTGTTTCTTGACAACCTTGATCTTTTTAGTTTTAGTGCCTGGTTTTGATCTTTTTCTTGTTTTTGTTTCTTCAAAGTTAGGTTTTTTCACCTTTTTCTTAGTCGTTCTAGCTGCTTTGATTGCAGCTAGTTTATCCTTTACGGGAGTGTCGATTAAGATAGTGGATTTTACTTTGCGTCTATTTGTTTGATTTCCTTTCCTTGGTGGAGCTTTTGGCAAGGGTCTAAGAGTTTCAGGTGAGAATGGGATTGCTGTCACAGTAACTGAAGTATTTCGTGATGTAGATGCTACAGGTATTATATGTTCAGTGGTTGAAGGCATCGTGATAGTATTAAGCATTACTTCAGATATCGCCAGATCAGGTGAATTCTTATCAAGGTTCTCTGCAGACTTGGGTACCTCTTCTGTTTCGTAGCTGATTTGAGGAGGAGTAGCCGGTAAATTTAAGATTGATGAACTTGGTGTACGAGAACTAACAGAAGTTGCCAAAGGTCGATCAGTAATTTGACTCGGAAAATAATCAGCGTCCTGGAATATTTCAGTGTTTACTGGCCAAAGTCCGGTATGGATGAATCCGGAAGATATATTGCGCGGTGTGACGGCTATATCAAACGATGTTTTCACTATCCCAGGAATATCATAGATGGACATTACTTTTCCTGGATTAGACCGCATCCAATTGTCGCAAGCAGTGTTAACTGCTTTTTTCATTGGCCCAAAAACGGTTCTGTCCATTGGCTGCAACTTATGGGTGCAGTGAGGTGGAAAAGTCAATAGAATTATGCCATTTTCCTTGCAAAAGTTGATATTTTTAACTGCTGTATGTGAAGCATGGTTATCTAATAACAGTAGTGCTTTATTTTCTTTTGATGGCCTAATATGGTCTTTGAAAAATTTAAGAAATATATAAAAGTCTTCTTCTTGCATCCACCCTGACCCATTCGCAGTGCCAATTGATCCAGTAGGTCCATCGCGTATAAAGTGATCATGAAATCTTTTCCGCGGAAAGATGAACATCGGTGGTATGTGATTCCCGAGGGCATTTCGTACCAGTGCTATGGTAATCAATGTTTCCCTCTCTGCGGAAGTCATGGCACTCACTTGTTTCTGTCCTCGTCGGGCAATGACGCGGTCCGGTTTCTGAACAGATGTGATGCCAGATTCGTCAGCGTTCCATATATCCTTCCCTTGCAACTTGTATTTGTCAACTACTGCGGTATAATTTTGAAAAAAGAGTTCCACGTTTACTCTATTAAAACTTGTAGCTCGAACGATACTTGAAGGTTGAGGTAGTCTCAGAGAAAGAACAGGATGACGTTTCATAAAAAATCGAAGCCAAACCTCTCCAGCCATTTCATGCTCAGTCCAAGAAGGAGGAATTTTTTTATTATATTCTACAGCCAACCTGTAGGCCAAAGTTCTGGCTTCCTTAGTACTTAGACCAAAGTTAGCAACAGCACAGTTTAAAAGATAGTCACAGAGTTCCTTCTCCTCTGAAGCTGTAAAAACAGTCTTTTCGGGATATCCAACCGTTGGAGCAGTCGCCGTTTCGTTAGCTTCATGAGCAGTTTTTTTTAATATACCTGTAGAGGGAGGTATGGTTAAGGTTGTAACTCGAAGCCGCGTCACGGAGACTTTTCTGTCGCAAAGTTACTTCATCTGCTGCGAGATCATATATTTCGCGACTCACCATACCTCTGTCAGTCTTTCTTTTATAATCAGTAGGCATTCTAAAACAAAACAAACAAATTAAATCAACAAAAAAATTGTTTTTTGTGCCCGTTATTTATTGACTGCTGTGTGATATAAAATTGAAAACGAGGAGAGTTGAAACAGCCTGTTTCAAATCTCCTCAGTAAGAAAAAACCTCATAATTTTTATTTAATCCATAATCAAGAACCAAATACACAGAAATCAATTTTACCAAACATATATAATAAATCTTTAGTTAATGAGCTTTCGAAACATAAATAACTTAAACCAAAATACAAAACCCTTATCAAAATATAAGCATCGTAAAAAAAACGTTAAAAACTTACTTTTCACGATTTTTGTCACATGACACGCAGAACTAAACAACCACACGACTTACGCCACCAACGCGAATTGACACGTCAGTCCGCGGAGGGAAGTGATTGGAAAGCGACGTTGTCAACTCTCTAACGGTTTTAAGTTCCGAGAAATCGGTACTGTCTCAAATCACCTTTGTTTCAAATCCCCTCGGTCTCCCCTACCTTAGAATAAGCGATTCGTAAATAGAAGAAAGCGTTTTGACTGTTATAATAGTAAGCTTTTTGACTGAAAGCCCAAGCGATTCCTGGAACGCCATTTTTCAACCTGGTTTTTCTGGTTTTTTTTTGCAAGTATGAGATTTTCTTTTTTTGAAACTGATTTATAGCTTTGGCTTATTGCGCCTTCTGTTTTTAGCCTCAACTACCAGGCCAATTGAAAAGTCCCCGGTCTGACACACTGATGGCGGTGCTAGTATTAAATCCATATAATTTTTAGTTAGTATCAACCTTCAAACGATACGTGTCAAAATTTCATAGTAGTCCGACCATTGGTTTGTGAGATATTGTGTTGTGAGTGTAGCTACTTTTGTTATTTGAAAAAAAAATGAAAAAAAAAGAATTTCGTGTGCTGACAAAATATTGCTTTTTGAAGGGAAAAAATACAGTTGAAGCAAAATCTTGGCTTGATGAAGAGTTTCCGGGGTCTGCACCAGGAAAATCAACCATCATTGATTGGTATGCTAAGTTTAAACGTTGTGAAATGAGCACCGAAAACAGCGAGCGCAGTGGACGCCCAAAAGAGGCTGTCACCGACGAAAACATCAAAAAAGTTCACAAAATAATTTTGAATGACCGTAAAGTGAAGTGATCGAGATGGCAGACATTGTGAAGATATCATCTGAATGTGTCCATCGTATTATTCACGAATATTTGTACATGAGAAAGCTGTGTGCAAAATGTGTGCCGCGCGAGCTCACAATCGACCAAAAGCAACAACGTGTTAATGATTCTGAGAAATGTTCGAAGCTGTTTAAGCGCAATAAATCTGAATTTTTGCGTTGATATATGACAATGAATGAAACATGGCTCCATCATTTCACTCCGGAGTCCAATCGACAGTCAGCTGAGTGGACTGCACACGATGAACCGAATCCAAAGCGAGGAAAAACACAACAGTCAGCTGGTAAGGTTATGGGATCAGTATTCTGGGACGTGCAAGGTATAATATTCATTGATTGCCTCCAAAAGGGCCAGACCATCAACAGCGATTATTACATAGCGTTATTGGACCGTTTAAAGGATGAAATCGTTAAAAAAACGGCCCTATTTTAAGAAAAGAAAGTGCTGTTTCATCAAGACAATGCACCGTGTCACAAATCAATGAAAACAATGGCAAAATTGCATGAATTAGGCTTCGAATTGCTTCCGCATCCAACGTGTTCGCCAGATCTAGCTCCTAGCGACTTATTCCTATTCTCAGACCTCAAAAGAATGCTCGCTGGAAAGAATTTTAGCGCCAATGAAGAAGTAATCGCCGAAACTGAGGCTTATTTTGAAGCGAAAGACAAATCGGACTACAAAAATAGTATCGAAAAGTTGGAAGGTCGCTATAATCGCTGTATCGCTCTCGAAGGCAACTATGTTGAATAATAAAATCGAATTTTGCCAAAAAAATGTGTTTTACTATGGTAGACCGGGGACTTTTCAATTGGCCTGTTAATCTGTGAAATGTTCTATTGGAGACATGGTTTATGCGTTCCAATTTTACCACGTATGTCAATATCTCAGTAAGGTTTGCTATTTAAAAGATCCACAAAAGTTTCTGAATGCCCATCCTCTAGGTACTTTAGATATTTTAAACCATATTTTTCCTCTGATCGATCGAGCATTTCAATTACGCCGTTTCCTTTCATTTTTCCCGCACTACCTGCATGACTTACACTACACTCGTCTTCATATTCGACAGCTCCTCCCTTTGATACCTAATAATTGCAAGTTTACATACTGTGATCGAAGAAATCACACCGAGTAGACAAGTAAAGTCCTTGCTCTTCATTTATATTTAATTGTCTTCAATGGCTTCCTGTTTGCAAGAATTATAGATATTTTCCACTGCTAAGTGAAAATGCCTAGTAAATAAACGAAAGTAACACCATAATCCATTAGCTCGCTTACCAAAGCACGAAAAACGAAAAACATAAGCTACGCGCCTAAGTATTTCCCAACCGTTACTTTTTGTACTCTTTAAGGAACAAGAATTCACTTCTGAATATGTACAGCACCTGCATTGAACAGCAATTAAGGCTCAAAGGCCTCCTGTCGAGCTTTTCTCGAATTGCTGGTCGCCGTCACACGTTTGACATTTCAAAACACTTTGTACGTACGATACTATTTTTTTGCAAAAGTGCAAAAAATGCACTCATTTTTGATTTTGAATTGTTGTGATTTTGTGATTATGTGTTGTGATTTTGAATTGTTGTAAAATGTAGATGTGGATCGGCACACGTGGATTGATATCCGCTAATTTATAGTGGATACGAGGTTAATATTTATGTTTCTTCGACGGAGAAGATAAATAAAACTCTTGTTTCACTTAATAACACCAACTTTATTTATTATATTCCCGGTATACAATTTCTATTGTATACATGAACCGGTATTCAAAAAGGCACCCCAATGCAGCCTCACGTTGGGTTATAGGAAACAGAGGCTTGTCCGTACCTTTTGACGCGAAGAACTAACTCTTCTATTCAAGACAATTTCACTTCTATTTATACCACTCGTCGCCTACTTGATTTAAATTCAAATTCAAAATATCAATGCCTACTTTGTTTGTATTCATTCGATTTGGGTAAGTGTAACACCCCCACCGTTAGATTGAGGCTCCGACGAAATGAAAACTTTACGGTGCTTACGGTCCATGTATACGTACATCATAATCATATTACTATATTACTATATAACTATATTACTATAGTAATTATTTTTATTTATTATACTATATTAAATTACACTATATAACAATATTACTATAATAATAATTAAATGTCAGAACTCAGGCTTATTACGTTGATTCGTCCTGTCTGTAATACAATTGAGTCGATATTATTTTCGTTATTTACTTGTTTTATGTATAATTCTTAGATTTGAATATCAGGCATAGTTTTGTTCTTTTTAATGGATTAAATCAATATTGGTAGAACTACTTTATGGAATATTTCCAAGTAAACATTCGAATAGGTTTTATTTAATGTTTTGATTTGCCAATTCTCAAATTTAATCATAAATGTTCCATGGGTTGTTACGTTATTATTAATACAATTATGTTCTATTTCTTCATAAAGGTTTTTACAGATTAAAATGCCTGGTACAATTTGTTTAATTTATTGGTAATTGAATATTTTCGTATTACATCGAGATTCCCTGAGTTCTATAATACTTCTGATATCTTTAATTTCCTGTAAATTATTTTTAAATTGTTTTTAAAATTTACATTATAAATTTGATTGAAGGGCTTATTATTATTGTATTGGTATTAATGACCTACTTTGGATGGTTGGGATTGGTTTGAGAGTAACTTTCGAAAGGGTTTTCTTTTGAAAATTTTGGTATTGGTAAAATGATTTTGATAATTTTATCAATCGACGAAACAACCGTTTTTATAGGTAAGTATTTGACGAAGTCTCTAAGAGGTCTAGTTCTGTCTTGGTAAGGATGTTTTGACCGTTGTGCAGAAGGTTATCATAAGGAGGAGTCATTTCTGAAAGAGATATGAGAATATACATTTTATGTATTTTGGTCATGGGCTGGGGGGACGAGAAGTTGAAGGGTGATTGTTACTTTTCTTCTTTCTTGTAGCTTTAATTGTTGGATGATTGAAATTTTGGTTTTTTTCTTACTTTTTGATTTTCAAGGTCGATTATATGCTCTTCATCTAATTTTCTTGCGTTGATTTTTCTAAATTTGTAGTGATTTTTCCCTCCTCTAGTTTCTTTAGTAAAATTAAGTCCAGCATTTATTTCATTATTAGATCTGTTTTGGCTTAATGTATTTATAATTTTCTGTTTTTTCTGGAGGATCATATCGTGTATGGAATTGTATTCGTCTGGATGTATTTATTTTTGTGGTCTTTTATTTGTGGTAGAGTGAATAGTGTTGTAGAATGATATAATTTTAAGTATTTTCTCTTCAACCGTACCCTGGTTATTAAGGTAATCATGCTTTAATAATCGTAGGTGCTCATTTATTGTATTATGCAGTCTTTCTATGTCTGCATTAGAAGTATGGTTACTGCTAGAAGTATAGTGAATTTCCACATTTTCGTTCGCAAGGAAATCTCTCAAGGGAATGGCTTTGAATCCCAGTTCATTATCAACTATTAACTTTTTGACGATACCAAATTGGCTGAAATAATACGCTAATCCTCTTTTGAACTCTTTCCAAGTTCTTGCGAGGATCCTTATTTCGAAAACTTATCTATGATCGTTAAAAATATTAGTTTTTCGAGTGTGTATAATACATCTACATGGATAATTTCACCAGGTTTTTGTGGGGTTTCAGTAAGTTTAATTAAGGGTTAAGGTGGATTTTGCACGTATTTTTCACAGTTGCAAATTTCACAATTGTTTATGAAACTTGTGATCCTGTCAACTATTTTTGAACAATAGTATTTTCTTTTAAGTTCTCTTGAAACTTCTTCTATGCCACCATGGTTATTTCGCAAATGTTCTTGTTCGATAATTTTTGCTAATTTTTCTTCGTCTCTTATATCTTCTAGTAGGGAATTGCATGTGATAATTCTAAATTTACCGTTGATAATGAAATTATTACTAAAAGCAGAATGTATGACTTGAAAAACTTCTTCATTATTTACAAAAATTGCTTTTAAACCGTTTGGGTTAAAGTGGTTTTTCAACAGGATAATGGTGTCGGGTTCATTTAAGTGCTTTGTATGTATTATAGTTCTATTCTTGTCAAAAATCCTTTCCTTTTTTATTCGGAGAGAGCCTGAATTTGATTTTTTTTATAATTATTTGATTCTTGAATACGTTAACACACGTGCTGCTTGTGGGTATATTACTTGCGTTATCTGCTAAATTTATTTCGGAGATAGGAATTCTAGAAAGAGTATCGGGATTTATGTTTTTTGCACCTTCCTTATACTTAATTGCAAAGTCAAATTCGGCTAGTCTAAGTATCCATCTAACTAATTCGGAATTGGGTTCTTTTATAGAAAAAAGCCATGTTAGTGGTCTATGATCTGTTTCGATTATGAATTTTCTTCCGAAAAGATAGGGTCGGAAGTACTTAGTTGCCCAGATTATGGCTAACATTTCCTTCTCTATGGTGCTATAGTTGATTTCATGTTCGTTCAGCGTGCAGCTTGCGTAGCTTATTGGTCGTCCTTCTTGGGAAAGTACGAAACCAAGAGCATATTTGCTTGCATCGGTTGTCAAAACGAAAGTTTTATCGAAATCTGGATAGGCTAAGATGGGTTAATTAGTAAGAAGGGTTTTTATGATTTCGAAAGCTCGAATGTATTCTGGATCTGAACAGTTTAATTTTGCATCTTTTTTCAGGTATTTAGTTATCGTTTTGATAATTTGGGAGTAATCCTTAATAAATTCCCTATAACAACCAGCTAGACCGAGAAAATGTTTTATTTGTTTCGAGTGAACAGTGCTCCAAAAGTGAAGAATTGGACCTTACTAAAAGTATACCAGAATTACCAGATGCAGCACCCAACACCAGTGTCTCTCCAGATCCAGAACAACCACAACAAGGTACTAGCAAAATGCAAAAAGAATTATATTTTAGCGTGAAAAATATTGTATCTTCGCCATATGTTACTGATAAGGGTAATTTTAAGGAGCTAACTGATCAAGTGAAAAGGTTCGTAATTGAAAACGGAAATTGTAAACATAAGAACCCTTTCTTAAAAGATCATGACAATAGATCTTTTCTAGGAAAACATTACTATATAGTTTCCAAGTCTGGCGTGAAACTTCAACGTACATGGCTATCCTATTCTTTAATACTTCAGAAGGCGTATTGTGTACCGTGTTGGTTATTCGCAAATCAGGCATCTAAAAAAATACAAAATGTTTAGATTGAAGGCTATGACGACTGGAAACATATCATAGATGCCATAGAAAGACACCAGACATCGAAAATTCATCTGGATTCTTGTCTTACGTATCAACAGTGGCGGCGAAATGGAACACTCGATGAAGAGCAAGAATCCATGATCAAAATAGAAAAATCTTTTTGGCGCCAAGTACTTTCTAGACTCCTTGATGTTACTCTGACACTTTCTACGTGTAGTTTAGCCTTTCGTGGCCACAGAGAAAACGCAGATAGCAGGAATCCAAGCTCCAAAGGGAACTTTTTGAGTATTTTTGAGTTATTAGGAAAATACGACTGGATTTTACAAGAATTGTTAAGTAAACCAAAGGGCCAGATAAAATACTTAAGTCCAAAAATACAAAATGAGATAATTTCTGTCCTGGTTCTAAAAGTAGAAAATGCACTCATAAATGAAATAAATGCCGCACCATTCTACTCTATCATATTCGATACAACTCAAGATATTTCAAAAATTGATCAACTGTGTGAACTTTACCGTTATTGTATGATCGAAAAAGATGGTAATGGGATCTCAAAGGCACTTGTCAATAAAGGGACATTTTTAGGATTCCATGAAGTTAAGGATCAAACTGCCTTAGCAATGTCCAAGCAAATTATTAAATCCATAAATGACAAAAATATTCCTCTAAATAAGTGTCGAGGACAAGGATATGATGGTGCTAACACAATGAAAGGGACTTATGTTCGAGTTCAAAAACTCATAAAAGGTGTCGAGCCAAATGCCGTATATGTTCACTGTGCTGCTATCTAGTATCTCTAATCTAGTACTCAATGATGCAGTGAGAGAGGTTATTGATATGCAAAATATTTTTTTTGATACAGTTCAACAAATTTATAATTTTTATGGGCATAGTATCAAACGATGGAATATTTTATCAAATTTTATATCTAATAAAGCAACTGAGTCTTCAACTTCAATAACATTAAAAACATTAAACCCTACTAGATGGGCAGGACGTTATGATGCTTTGCTTTAAAAGTTCAGGTTTGTTAAAGTCCAAAAAGCGCTAACGAAAACAATTCTGTTCAATTGCAATTCAGATGAAAGAAATGAAGCTTTTTCACTCAAGAAGAAGATCGAAAACTACAATTTTATTATTTTATTGATTTTCAATTGCAAAATTCTACAAACTACCGATGCAGCCTCTAAAGCACTTCAGTCTAAAGCCACCGATCTTTCAAATGCCTTAAAACGTTTGAAAATTTGTCTAGAAGAATTGGAAAGGTATCGACATGAATTTGTAAATTTAAAAATTGAAGCAAATAGTGTAGTAGAAAAATGGTCCATCACCCCTGAAGTTTCTAAAACTCATCAGAGG
This sequence comes from Stratiomys singularior, assembly GCA_954870665.1. NCBI lineage: Eukaryota > Metazoa > Arthropoda > Insecta > Diptera > Stratiomyidae > Stratiomys > Stratiomys singularior. Next base: position 124,015,864 of record OX940878.1, on the reverse strand, counting down.
AAGGTAAAACGCCATTTTGACGAGCTTTGCGAAGATGAGCGTCTCCAAGGTTCGGAAAGTTTGTTCAATAACTCAATTCGACTCAACTCCGGTGGAAACATAGCCATTGAATGTAAATGTATAAGCCCATGCTCTTGAAAATAAAATTGTTATTAGTGTTTGGTAACTACTTAAGTGGTTTATTAAAATTAAACTAAGTACAAGATAGATTTTTACTGATAGGGCCCCATTAAAAGAATTTGCCATGGGCCCCAGATGGTATAGTTACGCCACTGCCTTTAACTGTGCTAAAGTAGTTTAGATGGTGGGCGGTAAAGTTGAAGAAAACCAATATCGTATGAAAGGATGCTTCTATCAATTGAAAATTGTTACCTTCTTTTCTGCAGTTATAATACTCAGTTTTAATTGTTTTCCTTTGGTTTCATTGTATCAATTTTCGAATTCGAGTTTTCAGACCTTAAGGCGTGATACAACAACATATTTAATCAATTTCCTCTTCGAAGTTGAACGTGATCTTGACTTTCAATTGGTTAATCCAAGCTTCTAGAATTTTGAGCTTGAACTTTATCTGAAATTTTGTAATTACACGCATATATAATATCACAACGTACAATTTATTCTCACCTACTTCAAAGCTAAGAAGACGAGTCATCACAATTGTCTCACTCACCTTCGTCTTTTAGTACCTAAGCTCTCTATCTTGCAAAGCTCACTTTATTTGCATCATGGAGTAGTCGTGTGTCTTTCTTTGTGTTTTTCCTCTGGAATGTTAACACTATTCAGTGGTAACGCTATGCTACACTAGTTTACAGTACATCTGTTGCCAAAGAAATTTTAGCTGTTGCAGAATACATATGATATGCTATTTTCAAAAATATAATTAGAAATTTTTTATCAGCTCTAGTTACTGAGTTTCAGCTATGTAGGTATAAAACAGAAAAAAACACGTATTTACTAAGAAAATTTTTATTAAAAAAAAAATTAATCATTTAGTTCCAAAAAACTTCGTTTCAAAGCTCTTCTCTGATGTGTAGACTTTGGAAAATGACGTACCAAAGACCAACAATAGTCAGACATCATATTCTTATCCCAGAAACCCTGATAGCGCTCTTCCATGATGCGTAAGTCCTGATGCATACGCTCTCCCTGCTCTTCGCTCATATTCGCTAAATTTTCTGGAAACCTGTCCAGGTGACTATGGAGGAAGTGGAGTTTTATGCTCATATTGCACCCCATATTTTTTAATTGTAGCAGAAGGTCTTCCACAAGTTCAATGTAATTTTCAGATTTTTTATTTCCGAGAAAATTTTGCATCACAGAGACAAAAGCTGTCCAAGCCTTTAGTTCTAACTCAGTCATAGACCTTCTAAATTGAGTATCTTTCGTAAGTCGTCTAATTTGGGGGCCATCAATTAAAACTCCACCACCAATGTGATTGTAAAAATAAAATTAGTGGTGGAGTTGCAATTGCAATTAAAAAATCAATTAGGCATTCACCACTGCCCCCTTTTGAATCGTCTGCCATTGAAAATATAGGGCTAATGTTAGAAAAATCTGAAATCAAATTATACGCAGTTTACTTTCCGGGGACAAAACTCACGAAGGATAAATTAACTGAATTCAAAAACGATTTAAAAAGGTTTACACGTCAAAACCAAAAGTACTTGCTCTGTGGTGATCTTAACGCGCGTCATAGGCTTTGGAACTGTGTTCGAGCTAATAAAATAGGTCAATGTATGTATGAAATGTTGAGTGAAGGGAATATATTTATTCACTTCCCGACCAAACCCACATTCTATTCACCTCGAGGTGCCGGATCTACCCTAGACATTATATTAGGCGATGATAGTATTGGCCCCTCAGATATTAGAGTATTACAAGCGCTATCATCGCCTCATTTACCAGTGCTTTTCACTCTAGATTTATAGGGAGTTTATCGCTATAAACTACATCAAGCCTTCCTCTTCAAAAAAGCTGACTGGAGAAAATTTCGAAGACATGTGAACGACAATATATCGATTTCGCAAAATACGTTTAATTCTTTGAACACAGCTCTAGCGGTCGATGAAAAAATCTCCGAATTTAAGCACACTATTTGGAGGTGCATAGAATGCAGTGTACCCAAATCTAATGCCAAATATACAAGCTTCGAATTAGATCAGGAAGCTCTGAAGCTTATTCGGACCCGAAATAACTTAAGAAGACAGTGGCAAAGATCTAGGAATCCGGCTTTGAAGTTAGGTGTGAACACACTCTCTACAGCAATCCGGAAAAAAATCTCAATCCTACGAAATCAGTACTGGAATTAAATGCTCCAGAGCTTAGATTTCAACTCAAGCGGACTATGGCGATTAAATAAAATCTTCAAAAGCAAATCTCACAACCTACCCTACCCACTTAAAGACGCAAGTGGCCAGCAGACCTACTCCTGTGAACATAAAGCAGAAATTCTGGCTGATAAATTTCATAATTACCATAAAATATCAAACAATAGGCGTAATGATATCATAGAAACGATGATACATAACTCCGCGCAAAGTATAACTAACACATCTAACTTGCCCCCCAGCTTAAAAAACTTAAAAACGTCGTTCCATTCTATTCTCTAACGTCGTTCCATTCTATTTTGTGTCCTTCGACCTCACTGTAGTAAAAGAAGTGAGAAATATGAAAAATCTAGACGTGTACGAATCATTGTGGATCATGAGACAGCCAACCGAAACTAGGCTCAATGATGACCTTGGAAATGGATACTCTAGCCTCCTGGATATGGTGAAGTAGCGAAATTAGTGAAATAGAAATGACATAATAATTAAAGTACTTAGACATGTAGGTAGGTAATAAAACTCCATTGTAATTAGACCTCAAGGTAAACATAAGCAAATAAATGATAGGTACGAAGACTATCAAAAAAAAAAAATCCAATAGTAATTAGACCTTAAGTAATTAGACCTTAAGTAATTAGACCTTAGGCAATTAGGACTTTGTGTCAACTTAGTATAAATATCCCGATAAAGGCCATTTAAAATCAGAAAATAACTGACACTGAAGACGGGAGCAACTCACTCCCGAAATATATATTTGTCAACAATTAAAAACATAGCATTTTTAAAATGGAAAAGCAACAAAAAACAGGATCTAATCTAGAAGTGCTAAACACGGGACAACACACACAGTCTCACTTTAAGTATTAGCTTAGTCCTGTAAAAAATTTTAGAAACAATAAAGAACTTATTAAATTAAAAAATAATACCAGCTTTAATCTTTTCCATAGTGAGCTGAGGAAATTTTTCGCAAATGTAAGAAAAACAGTTCCCGTCTTTATCTAGTGATTTAACAAACTGTTTCATGATGCACAGTTTTATATGTAATGGTGGAAGGATAATTTTATCACGAGCTACTAATGAATTCTGGACTACATTTTGCTTTCCAGGCTCCATATTTTCTCTCAAGGGCCAGTTTCTTCTTACCCAATGCTCTTGTTTAGCTCTACTGTCCCAAAGACATATAAAACAGGGGAACTTAGTGCAACGACTTTGTTGACCAAGAAGAATGTTCATCATTTTTAAATCGACACAAATTTGCCACTTATTGTCATTTTATTTTATTGAGGGCTAGCAAAATGTTACAATATTCTTCCTTTAACTTTACACTGTGAGCAATAGGTACCGCTGCGTATTTATTTCCATTATGTAATAGAATACATTTTAGGCTCCGTTTTGAGCTGTCAATGAATAAACGCCAGTCATTTGGTTCGTATTGTTTCAAGCCCATTTTTATCAACAAGTTTTTGACATCTGAACAAAAGGTAATACCGTTTTCATCGGAAAAATAACACCGTAATTCTTTATCTCTTTCACGATAAAAAGCTATTTTAGTATCTGGGGAAAGCAATTTTTTTTTCTTTCAGTCTTGATGCTAACAATTCTGAAGCTTGTTTAGAAAGATTTAAATCTCTTACAAGATCATCCAACTCGTATTGGGAAAAGCATTTTGGCTCATTTGACATTCCTTTAAAATCAGGATCATTTTGTGATGAGCTTGGTCCTTCAACTTGTTCTAAGGGTCCGACTCTGATATAACTTTTCTACAATCTTTAAACACATATTCTCCGCAAATATAGCAAAAATGATCTGGATTGTTTAAACAACGTCTCCTTGAACTACTCATGACGCAAAAACTTTAGATATTAATCTCAACACAGTAAAATACGCCTGTTATCGATTAATATATACACTTAAATGACAAAAATCAAAAACAAAATAACCCGAGCTGCTCAAAAAATGTTGAGGGTAGATTTGACAAAAACTAGTTATAACTGAACATTTCCAACCACAAAATTCGCGGCAACAGACAAAAAGTTAAATTTTGTAAACTTGTGCTATCAATAAATAATTTTTATTATACAACGATATTTTAGATCGACTTCGATCGGACTGCAAAAGCATAAAGCAATTATCTTATAGAGTAAATAGTTTTTGGGATCTAAAACTTTAATGGATTACATTGTTCCAGCCTCCTTAGACTTTTACCGTGACGTACCGTTGTGACGTAAAACTCAAACTATCTCTTAGCTTCTAAATTTTTTATTTGTTGAGTTTCAAAGGTGATTGTGATTGAGCTTTTTTTAAATTTGTTTGAGGTTTCACTTAGAAATCATTCATCTGAAGCTATATGTCCTTATTTTGACTCTGTCAATCATTGTTCAGTTAACACAACAGCATTTTACGTTTAGCAGCTAAATCTTGAGTCGTCTCCGCAATTCCTTCGTGGTCAATTATCTGCTTGGGGGTGTGTTTTGCTGTTTTTTTTCCAAAATTTGTAATGACCGGCAACGTCCTGTGATTCGACCGCATACAAAAGTGTTGATGAAGTTCCGCTTTGCAATAGTCCATTGCCAACAACTCTGTTGTATCCGCCACTATTGCTACGAAGAATTGAACTTATATGAAGCTAAAGTAAGGATCGGGACTTTCGTAACTATGCATTGGGACACTGACTCTTATCATTTTATTTCATGAGTTCTCTTAAATTTTTTTTACAATTTAAAAACTTTAATATTAAAGTTTCTAAAATGTTATTTGCTAACCGCTCTGATCTGAAAGCCTATAGGTACAGAAATGGTAACTTTCATTTAATTTTTTCTTCGTAGATTGAGCACTGAACCACCACTGACCACCACTGAACTCGTCAATTTAAGCAAAATATCAGGACGATGGCTACATTTTAATTAACTTCCAACTAGTATCCTATGGAAAATGCAACTATTTAGTGAAAATCCATTTTCGAAATCAACATATAAAGGAGACTTGATCAAATAATATCATACAGCAAACAATCAACACAAAACCAACAAACAGCATAACTCAAGTAACTCAGTTGAAACAACATTGCAACAATCCTACTAAGCGAATAAAATCTGGAATCTACCAGATGAGCCTTGTTCAAATCTCTACTCAGGGTTAAATTGCAACATAGTTAATGTTTTCGTTATTTAAATTCTATGTACAATCCAAATTCACAACTCCCAGCTCTTATGAAAGGATTTCGTTCCGCAATTAGTTCAGTAGATTCGTATCATACATGAAAAATGTATACATGTTGGCGTATCCTCGCCAATATTGATGAATACAGGATATCCAGCCAAACAATGCTGAGTGCTGGAAGCTCTGCTAAGGGAGAGTGAGATGCTAATCGTGATAAGAACGGATGTCCGGATTAGTCCTCGGAATAATATGTGAAGTTGTGGTGGTAAGGATATCAATGTGTTTCAAAGTTTAGGATTATTAGTTGTACTCATTTTCACTCCTAACGGATGGTTTAATGGGATTTATGGTGGGTCCAAACTGCAATTATGAATAATGAGGGCTACCGCGAAAATGTCCGCTTATAATTAAAGTATACTTCATGGCTAAAGTAGCAAGGACTAATAATTGGACGGTAGAATGGTTGGAGCCAACGAGTCAATGCTGTGTGGCAGATTGTACTGCATAACATTTCAACACATATGAACTATTAAACCATAATAAATTCATCAATTATTTAAGGCTTAATGAAAATCCTTTATGAGTTCATTCACGATCTGTTTTCCTCACTCTACCTTATTTTGAAGCTTAGCACACATTCATACCAAGTAAAGTGATTACATACGTTATGTTATAAACATCATTGTTGCCTGCCTAATACCTAGCCCTAATATACTAGTGTAGGCGCAATAAATGCAAGTTCTGCTCCATCAATTTGGCATAGCATGAAACCGCATCTACAGAACTAATTCAATAGGCTTTATTTAGAGCACGTACACACACATTAAACAATTTGTTAGCAACAACCACTAAATTGTTAACATTCAATTAAATTGGTATGAGTATGGTAACCAACGGCAGTGGCCAATGATTGCCAGTTGAAGTGTGTATGTAATAGCTTTTGATTTGTGCACTCAATGTTGAATGTTGCAGGACTACGAATAGTAGACCAATATACGATTACAAACAATCTGAAATTGAATACAGTTTCACCTTAGAATATGAAAATGTGGTAAATATGGTGATAAATATTTAGTTTGACTTCGTTTCGGTGCACAATAAATGTGAACTGGATCTAATAAAGTATTTTACAACATTGTAATTCCCTTTCAATATTTGTGGCAAGCCATACTACCTAATTTGAATCACATAGTAATTATATCAATGCCGCTTTTTTGAAGTTTAAATAATATACATATTTTTATAAATTTTTATGCCCCTTGTAGCCTCTTTGGAGAACACAAAATGATAACATATTTGTTACATGAATACTTTTATTTGCTACTTGATCTAGCGCAATTGCACAGCCAGCGTCCTTGCCAACATGAGACGTAACCGTCAGATTGACATTTATAAAAGAAAGATGCGTTTATACTCAATAATTCAAGCAATACACGTTTCACAGAAGTTTTCCTCATACAGCCTGCTATATTTCAAAACATTCACAAATACACTATTTGAGTCAAGAAGCACACATATGACATTTTATGAATGAAATTCGATTTCGGCCATATGACCAGTATGAGTCCGTTTACAGCGGTCGATTCCTTGGACCAAATTTTCCACCCTCTGGGACGAATTTCAACCGGAAAGTTGGCAATTTCACTTTGGGTGTTGCCTACGAGCCTCGTCGACTTGTTGGCATAGACCAGTCACCTGAGATATGTCCTTGAAAAGAAATCCATTAACGTTGGGTCGCAACAACGAGGCTACCATTCGACCGGACAATTTCTTGAGATAACACGTTCACAATATTCGCGTATTAAAAATCGGTTTTAAGGCGTGCTGTTTGGCTAGTGACACCATCTTTTTGAAACTATATATCGTTCATGTCATCCAATTCATTCACCCAAATCAGGCCACAAATAATCTTCCAACATAACTCGACAGCTCTTTCCATTGACGGTAACATAACAGTCATTTTCATCCACGATAACTGATAACTGCACCAGACAGCATTTTTTGCGGATGCAACGGTATCTCAAGAAGCACATGCATATTTTGCGTTTTAACAAAGCAATTGAGGCAGAAATGAGCTTCATTGCTGAAGATCATTTTTCGATGAAATTCTTCATTTTCTTCATGCTTTGGAAGAGCGCAGTAGGAAAAGTTTCGAATGATCAAGCGGCTTTAGTTCTTTAGTCGATTTGGTCTTGTAAGCATGTAGATCAAGGTTTTTCGCAAAATATGCTACAGTGTCGTTTGAGCGATGTCCAATTCTTGACAACGACGTGGAATCGAATCATTTGGCTTATTTTAAATGGATGCACTTACGGCGAAAGAAATATCACTCTTTGCTTTGAGCGGTACGACGTCTTTTTGCCACCGGAACGTCTAACAGTGAAAATTAGGAGTTGAACTTATCCAGTTTAGCATGCACTGCCTGTCGGGTGGGACGATTATTACGACCGAAAATTGGGGAAAGCGCTCTTAAAATTGCGACCACCGACTCAGAATTTCGGCAGTAATTTTTAACAATTTCCAAACGTTTGCTGGTTCGTTAACTTCACCATGATGAACATGTTGACTTTAGGTAATGTTTAGAAATTAACAGTTCATTGAAAAAGTTTAAGGGTGCATTCATATAAAGATACGAGTTTGTTATGTCCGTAATAGAAAACGTACTTCCGACTTCACGTCTGTGGGAGCTCTGCGTAACATGTAAGGCCATACAAACAATATTAAATAAACATTGAAATGTTTTCATTTGCATATGATCCAAGTGGATTTTCCGCAGGATTTGAAATAATGTGGAAAAAACACGAGGTCGCATGTCAAGTTGCCAAATCGGCTTTAGTTTTGAGCATTTGCTATTTCATCCAAATTCGGCTTCCGATTTAAATCAGCTATTTCAAGCTTCTAAAATTTTGCGTTATAACATTCTCTTAAATTTCGTATTCACACACAGTAACCCACAAATACTATTACACCGTCAATCTTTTTCTCATCCACTTGTTCATTGGAGTAGTCGTATCTCTTTTTGTGTGATGATCTTCCTTTTTTGTGATGATGTTAGTACTTTTCAATGGTAACGCTATGCTATCAATATATCAATTTTGACATATGACAACGATAATTTTAGTGACAACGATATTTTAGAGCGACTTCAGTCGGACTACAAAATCATAACAATATATAATATAAAAGTCTAAGTAGTAGTATAAGTAGTATAAGTAAGTAGTTTGTTTAAAGGCGTCTGGAACTTTACGTATGCACAGTGGGCTAAAGTAAGCGAAAATCCGGTCAAAACCCATTTTTACGAAAGTATGAATCGTGTTTTGAAAATTGACTTAGGCAAGACTTCTTTGGCACGACTTAAGACAAGACTTCTAGTCTCCTCACGTGACAGGAGTGAGCCGATTTAACAAGAGTGCAGGTTGAAGTATGACAAAACCATGTAAACATGCGTAGCGCATTGTTCGAGGAATAAAATAATGAAACTTTTAGTCCTTGCTTATTACATGTACGTGCAAGTACCTATTGGTGAAGCTTACTTTATGTCAGTACCAAGTGTAGTGATAGTGTTATACCAACCCATTTCTAAGTTATTATTGCGATTTGTTTTAAATTTTTGACTAAATATTTATTTTTATTTTTTTTTTTTTTGGTATTTAAATCGAGTTTTCAAAAAAGCCTGCGTGGACCCATTGAAATTTTCCCTAAATTTATCTGCCAATCGTGTCCAAAATGAGATCTCGAAAATTCAGCTGCTCACATCTATTCCGGTTTATTCTATTGCAATTTAAAGAAAAGATTCAATTTTCCGATCGTGAATTTTTTGAACTCGAGCATGAGTTTTTCTTTATACTGTGAAAATTTTTGTAACAAGTGCAATATAAGACCGCATTTTTATATGAATCTTTTTCACACAGAACAGGACAAAACCTTTTTCATGATGTAGATCAAAGAACATACTGTTCTCAACCACAAACAATCAAATCGCATCTGCGCTTAGTATTGATGTCAAAGATTTAATCAAACACGTTAGAAAATCTACCATTTTGCTAGGGAAATTTCCAGAAGCTGGAATAAAAGTTGCAGAAAAAATAAAAGCTTGTTGACGGAGAATTCTTAGTGGCTAGATAAACAGAATTCTAGTCAGTTCTTTCGGTGCGTGACACATCCTAATTTTACCGCAATTCTAATGCGAATCACGGCCCAATCAGGACAAAGGAATATACAACAATTCCAGGATATAGGAGACACTGAGAGCAAATTTTCGGTTCAAATACTCCGTAATATTGGTAGAGAAATAGCAGCAAATTGAACCGCTAGTATCATTTGTTTCCGAGCACGCCAGTAAAACAAGCATTATTTCAATTGGAGGAGTGGCCCAAAAAATTGGACAGGCTCATACACAGGCTCAACAATATGCATAAGTGAAAATAATTTTTTGTTTCGTGACCAGTTTTTCAAAACGACTGCAGGAGTAGCAAGGGATTATGGCTATCATCTTTATTAACAGCACTTTTTATGGCGCATATAGAACAGTTAATCGAAGACAAAAGATTAATAGAAAGAACCACGTTCAGATACGTCAAAGACGTATAAGCGATTGTGGAAGCAAGCTCAAGACGTCAAAACAGCTATCAACAAAAACCACAAAAACATCGAATTTTCAATGAAAATGGAAGACCATGCAGCACTATGCTTCCGGGATATAAGAATTATTAGACAGATGCTCACTTTTGACATTTACAGAAAAACGTCAGCAACGCAAAGAACGATCCCGAGTTCATCTTATCAGAAATACCCGCAAAATTTGGCAGTGTACAAAAGCTGAATTCATCGACTGGTCACCTGGACTGGAAAGTATGTATATCCACTAACGCCTGAATGTTATGAAAGTGAAAAACGATTAAATTGGATACCGCGAAAAAATAGCTACAATGAACTAGAAATCATGCGAATTGTACAACGGAAAGCAGCACACTTAAAGAAAAGGGTATATTATATATTATTCAGCAACAGAAGAGAGAGTAAAAATAATAAAATAAGAGTGAGTATGTCAACTAAGGTATTTACAGGGTAGAATGAAAATGAATGAAATACTGAATGAAATACGCAAGATAAACCAAAAGATTCTAGTAGCACATCAAAACAGCGCAAAACACAACAGCTATCCACAATGAAATTGCACAATTTCATTCACAAAAATTAACTTTGATATTATTTGCAGTAGCATTTTAATGACATATTGATCAATAATTCCACCGGCCCATAAAGCACACCAAACTGTAACTTTTTCCGGCTGTAACGGTGTTTGTTGTTTGTAATCGCCTGCGACTACTGATTGCTTCAAATGCGGCCCCTTTGTTTATTGACATGATCATTCAACCGGAAGTGAGGCTCATTTCCGGTTGAATGGCGAATTCGGGATATGTAGAAATTAGGAAAAAAGGCCATACACCGAATCGATACCGCGCCTGGTGGTCGTTTAGCTCTAATTCCTGCACGAGTTGGGTTTTGTAAGCCCGCAAGCCAAGATCTTTCCGTAAAATCTTCCATAATGTGGATGGGTACAGGTTTAATTGTTAAGCACAATTTCGAATGGACTCGAGTTGAAAAATAAGCTTCATCGATATTTTGCTCTAGTTATTATGGTTTGTTCAATAAGCACCGTACGACACCTGGATGAATGAGTATTATCAGTGACAGTAAACGTGGTATGGAAACAATCCATGGTTAATCAAATTAATAGTTCTGATGCAAGATTCTGTAGGCTATCAAATTAACGGACTATGAGATGAGTTCCTATATCTGTAACGTTTTTCTTATCGAAATAAATCCATGCAACTCGCAGACGTTGCTCAGACGGCAACATATTTATGATAAAATGCAAATCAAACTAACCAAAAAGCGCTTCAAACTGTCAGACCTACGTCGCATTAAAGACTGATGCCTAGTTAAAGTTCTATACCTCTAAAAGAACACTCTTTACACCGGCTAAAATATCTAATCTGTATGTGCCGAATTCAATGATCCTAGTTTTGACATATGGATATCATACTGGCTTCATTATACTGCTAGCGCTACGATAATTTATCTTTTCAGAATAAATTGAAAAAGCATGTACTGGCCTAAACGGCAAATCTAAAATAAAATGTAGACATAACAAAGCTAGTAAATCGATATGCATTGTAAGAGAATGGGGAATCAATGCATTCATTTGAGGCTTATTCAAAATCACGTTACGAATTTGACAACTGTGAGTTTTCGTGACAACATCTGATAAGTTTGGAAATTCCCCTTTTATTATTGTGATGTTAGGTGAAAAATTATGACAAAGTATCTGAATCAATAAATGAAATATACCCGAATCTTTGTGACTTTTCCTGGTACTTGGTTGAGAACTGCCAGCTCAAGTCTTCTTCTTTTGCTACCATCCCAATTTGATATCGACCACTTATACACAGGGATCAGAAATTTGGTTAACTTAAAGGTTCCACACTCTTTTTTTATAGAGATTTAAGATTTATTTGATACATACCTGTTAGGAGAATTATGCTACCACCACTTTTGTGGCAATTCAACTGTTGCCTTATGAACGAAGGATATCTAGGCCACACACTTTCTGAAGAATTGAATAACTACAGAACACTTCAAGTGATCTAGTTGTGGTTTACTGATATTCTATGCATACTCCAAATCAATAAAACAATTCAACATGACATTGACATGATGTCACTGAGTGACATCTGAGTGACTGAGTGAACCTTGAAAAGGTTCTTGAAGATTGAAATCCGGCAATTTAAGGAAAAAATTCAAAAATAGAACTTGTTTCCTTGAAAGAATGTTTCCACGCTGCTTTTAAATTCTTTAAATATTATTTATTTGGGGTCCATTGTTGGAAGAAAGTATAGGCCCACACCGATTCCTAGTCCCCTGCACATGGTGTTTTTAAAGATGTTCAGTGATGGTCAAAGGTGCTCCATCCTGTCGTCCAAAAGAAACTAAGGGCTCCAGCTTTGTGGTTACCAAGTATATAAGGTCTGTAAAATTGATTTTCCTGAACCCAGGGCTTTCCAGAAGAAAGTGTATTAAGAGATTCTAAAATAAAGCAACCCTTTTATATTTCATAAGATTTTTTATTTTAAAACAAGACTTTTCGTTTTTACGATCAGGAACAGACTAGCTTAAACCTTATATTTTATAATACATCCTTCGTACAAACACATGTACTACAAATGAAGGATAGCTAATTCTTTAACGCATTTTATTTTTACATTTTTATAAAATTTTTCGTTCACACATATGTCCTAAGAATTTCACACCTCTTAGGATAGCATCATAAAGGCCATGACGAGAATTATTGGGAAAAGGTTATATTATGGTTTTATTCCATTTATCCTGTTCCAAATCTTACCTCATGAATTCCATATGGGTTGGGGATAGTGAATATCTGTAACTAGTATTCTATACTTTTCTCTTCCTCGGCACAATTTCGGTATGTGTCATTCGTTTAGGTTTTTATTCGTTGACATGTTGACCTAGTATTGCCATCTGTGTTTTTACGCCATTTTTGTTTTCCCGTAGGATTTTATTCCGGGCTTCGTTAACATGAGGTATATTACTGTCTTTCCAGAGAGTTTTGTTTAGTTCCCCTTTTACTATTTCAACTTTCCCTTTGATATTATCTATTCTAGTTGCATTTTGATCAGCTGATCTTGTTCTTGTTGAGGTCAGCACCTTCATTCCTCTCTTCTTACAGGTGCTCAAGGCCAGGCAGCAGTGACAGGCTGCACAAAGCTGCAACAAGAAGTTATCAATTGAAATTGGCGAGATTCACCACTCAGGGCATCCCTTATTTTACCATTCCAGCCAACAACAAATGGCCAGTGGCCAAGCTCTACATCCCATACCCGAACCGTGCTCGTCTTAGAACTCAACAAAACTAACTGCTTAATCAAACTAATCACATACAAGAACCTACTAAAATGACAATGGTGAACAATACGTTCATCGTTTTTTTATTTAATTATTGATTTATTTCTCTTAAAGTGTATAAACAATTGGTTATTCTATAAGACTACTTAAACCAATTCCATATTCACCGAACCAGCAGCCCTCCGAACACTTGCAAAAGTACAGATTCTAACTTCTAACCAGTTTCCTATACTATATTCATTGCATTTCAAACGTTATTTGTCCCCTATTTAATTTGCAAATGTATTTATGACAATTCCTTTGGAAACGTGCCTTGTACGAGCTCGTTAGAAAACATTCTCCATTCCAGCAGAGAAACAATCGTCTACACCTCAGGACATTGGATACTCAAAACAGATAAATGGATCGATTCGTAGCAGGTTGGATTTCATAAAAGACCCAGAAATCCTTGGAAGTAACATAATACCTGAACTTGTACAGACATGGGGGTGCTAAAAGATGATTCTTGGAGAAGTTGCTCAAAGCGAACATTGCACCGATAAAGTTCTTGCAACAAAAGATAGTTTACAAATACAAGGACATCATTCTGGACGGCTTTGTCGGCTGATGCTAGAATATGATTTTAATAAAGTTCAGAGAACGTCATGTAAATTGTGCAGGCATGGAATTGTGTTAGGGATGGTCATACCAGTTGGGAACCTTTACAAATTGGTAAACGCTTTCAAATGACGCGGCAATTAGGGAAACCTTATTTTTTTATCTCTTGTGGCAAACCTACCTAGGACATACCACAGAAATTGAGCTTGTACGATTCCTATCTAATTAGGCCCAAGCTCTTTCAGACAAAAGACGGTTGATAATGTAGAAACAGCTTTCCCAAGAGGAATAAATAAATAAAAAGAAAATTATACACACGTGTACGTTCATAAGATTGCATCATGTTCACCTTAATGTAATCTTAACATCAATTTCGAATTTTGTTCCTTTTATCAGAAGTATACGTTGGATGTGGACAGATATACAACATATATTATATACACGTTTATTCGTACGACCCGGTCGGCCAAAAATTTGGTGGTTGGGGGGGTTGGGCAACAATACAATAAAGAACGACCTTTATCTTGTGGGCCATTAAGCATAATGACGGCCGCCATTGTGTTATTGTACGGTTTAAGATTTTTCTTTGCATCAATGTCAACTCCAGCTTAAAAAACACCTTTTGTTGTGGCCGAAAAAAGCGACCAAGCTATTGCGTCCTTACATATTGCGGTATGTTGTTTCTACGCATGATAGGATAATCAACGAAGCATGTAACGGGCATGTACGTATATACATGAAAAGTTAATACGATATATTGTAGATATCGTTGCGTACATTTAATTTCAAGTGATTGAATTTTGATTACTTAATCGGAATTCTGAAAAAAATATAATCTCTCCCGTTTGTATTGCAAGCACATGAAGGGCATTCGTGAGATGAATATAGAGCTCGTATCAGAAAAACAGGAAACCGAGGAATTATATTTTTGGGAACTTGCTTTTCACCTTTCATAAAGCTGGTTGCAGCATAACGAAAAACAAATAATCATTACGAAAATTCCAAAATTTTTGATGAATTACTATTTGATGAATTAGTATTCATCAAAAATTTTGGAATTTTCTTAATGATTATTTGTTTTTCGTTATGCTGCAACCAGCTTTATGAAAGGTGAAAAGCAAGTTCCCAAACATATAATTCCTCGGTTTCCTGTTTTTCTGATACGAGCTCTATATTCATCCCACGGACGCTCTTCATTTTACACCTCTACTTATATAATTATTAAGAAGACCGCAAAAAACATCGCTTGCTAAAATTGCTGAAACAATTTTTAAATAACGATAAACAAAGCTGCCCAACTTTAGTTTCCTTTTTTCTTGAGAAGGAGTTTTACAGAAAAGAGGAGACTGACGGTACCGGATGTTTAACTATAACGTGAGCCAAACTCACCCCGATTGAGTAACGATCGTCCTTTCCCCGATTGAGTAAAGGACGATAGTTACTCAATCGGGGAAAACTCATTAAATTTCATATTTTTTGCAAAGTCAAAAATTCTTGTTATTCTTTCCGAAAAATTAACTATAACAACATAACCATAAAACTAAAGACAACAAAAAACAAGTAAAAATCTTAAATCTCCTTACACCTATCGCCACATACGGCACTCTGTTCACTTCAGTCTCATTTAATGCGGATATCCACTAACATTCCTCTTTTAATATTTTTAGAAAGAGAGGTGGAAAGAGCTCAAGCTGGTTTCGAACACGCGTCCCTGCCGCTTCTCGTCAGGTGTCAACGTACAGGCTGGGACGCATCGATTGGCACTACCAGCTAGGTGGATATCGACTGGTTATTATTTTTATGTGTTATGGGTGTTGCTCTCAGCTTGAACTTGTCCTATTTTCCAAATCGCATTTGGTAAGCGTTATCAATTCTAGAAATTTTGGTAGATCAATTTATCAAATTTCACTTAAAACTTATAACTGATTTACACCCTTGCTAAGCTACAATGAACTTATACTAGAGGGAAAGTGATATACCCCGTTTAGCGTAGTAAAATTCAACTAGTGTTGGTGAGATAAGCCATAGTATTGGTTTGTCCATTGACGGTGTAAATAAAACTTTTATTAGGGGCTATATTAACAATTGTATTCAATGTTAATAAAACAGAAACAGTATGAGAAGAAGCTCCGTATATATAGCTATGTATACATACACATGTATATATATATATATATATATATATATATATTACATTACATTACATATACATTACATATTCTTATTGTATTGTGTATTTCTATGCATAATAGCAGGAAAATAGCTTACATTTTATTACAAACGTGTATAGAAATGCAAGAAACTATATATATCATAAATACGATGAGCCAAACGACTATATTTGTGCATGTATGCTATTTATTAAGCATGTATTTATTTATTAAGTTACCTAGATATGGAATATACACATACACCAATGCGTAAATGCAATCACATCATGGAAGTACAGAATGAGGCAATTACGAGTGTTATGTCACAAAGTTATTAGCACTTTCTGCCACAGAAAATTACTGAAAATATTTTCCATGTTTCCAGGGACCACCACGTGGAAGTAGGTGTTAGAAGTATGTAAACATATTATTCGGTAGTAACCGTAAGAGATATTACTGCATCTACTTTGTTACACGTGTGCATTTGATGGCAGTTACGCGTTATTGAATCGGTGTTTACCAATATCACTCAAATGTATCAATGAAATGTATACCTACGAGCTCTCTTTTACAATAGGATATTATCGTACATACTTTCTTTTTACAAATATAATATATAAGACTTACGAATCAATATATTTATATGTTGATTGGAATGGTAAAAGATTTTAATCGTACGTTATATTTGAAACAAACATAGCACTCTGCAATATTTTTTATACAATTCAATGGGAAATTCTTCGGAATTCAGTCGCTATGGAGCGTTTCTTGGGAGCAGACCGCGCGTTGTACGTGCGAGAGTTTTACAAAAACGGCGATTCGGCAACTTTAGCGCGTAGAAAATTTTGCAGTATTCGAGGTTTTCACCACTTAAATGATGCGCCAAGCATTCCTCTCATTCGACATTGGGATAAAAAGTTTAAAGAGACTGGTACAACGCTGGATAAATCAAAATCCGGGTGACCTCGGTCATCAAGAACGGTAGAAAACGTGGAAAATATTAATCAGTCTGTTCGTGACGACCCGAACCTTTCAATTCGGAAGCGCGCAAGTGCTTTGAATGTGCATAGATCATCACTACATCGCATTTTGCACAAAGACCTTAAGCTGCATCCCTACAAAATTCAATTGGTGCAAGAATTAAGGCCCCAAGATGCCAGTCAGAGGCTTACTTTCGTAAATCAGGTGATTGAGCGATTTTCAACGTTTACCAACAATTTGTTTTCGAATGAAGCTCATTTTCATCTTAATGGCCTCGTAAATAAGCAGAACTGCCGCTACTGGAGTGCAACGAATCCGAAACGCAAGCATCAGAAACCCCTACATTCACCTAAAGTGACCGTATGGGCTGCGATATCGGCGCGAGAAATTATCGACCCTTACTTTTTGAAGACAAAAGAGGGCGTGCAGTTACAGTGAATTCAGAGCGTTATGTGGAGATGTTAGAAAACTTCTTGGTACCTGTACTGCAAAACTTTCCTAGCTATAACCAAAGAACATGGTTCCAACAGCACGGAGCAACTTCACACACGTCCAACATGTCTCTGCCAAGTGTTTTCTCCAAATTTTCTGCCAAATTTTCTCAGGCAAATTGATCTCCCGGAGAGGTGACATAAATTGGCCTCCACGCAGTCCAGATTTACCCTCTATGGACTTTTTCCTTTGGGGTTATCTTAAATCTAAAGTTTACGCCAATAAACCGACTTCACTGGCGTATTTGAAAGAAAATATCCGTCACGAAATGGCAGCCATCCCTGAATCCACCTGCCGAGACGTCATAAGTAATTTTACTGTTCGATTAAATGAGTGCCGAGAACGCGAGGGTCTACATTTAGACGATATTATATTTAAGAAATAAATCCCCAAAAAGTGTATTTTATTTTAATTATTATTATATATAATAATTAATAAACATTTTTTCTATATACGGCTTACTTTTTTTTTAATCGATCCACCAAATATAAAATTTCTTTTGAGACACCTTGTACATAACAACAATACCAGTCTATTTATATAAAGGGTGGGCCATCTAACGTTTGCATTTTGAACTACTGTTTATTTAGAGAATGACAGCTCAAATGTCATTCAATTTGTGTTCATAATTTAGTTAAAGATTTGACATTTACGAAATGTGACGCTATACGCTTGAATGAAATTGGGAAATATTGAAAACTTACTTCCAAAGTGGTGAGTCTTCAGTGCAAACTGTAAGAAATTTGAAAAAAAAATTCCATCAATGAGTGGCCTTCAAGGCAGTTTGTGGATCAATTTGTGAATCATGTTCGAGAAACTGGATCGTTGATGGACAAAACAACCCGTTCCTGTTCTGGTGCAGTGCACACAGCCGAAAACATGGCTGCTGTAGCCGAAAATGTCCGTGAACATCCATCAACTTCAACTCGTCATCGTTCTCACGAATTGAACATTTCACGCACCTCCCTGAGGAGAATTTTGTATAAAGACCTCGGTATGAAGGCTTACAAAGTTCAATTAGTCCAAGAACTTAAGCATAATGACCATCCGTTGCGATTTCGGTTCGCCCAATGGGCAGAAGATCGTTTGGCCGAAGATGAGCATTTTCACCGAAAAATCGTCTTTTCAGATGAAGCCCATTTTCACCTCGGAGGCTATGTCAATAGGCAAAATTGTCGCATCTGGGGGTCGGAAAATCCACACGTCACCATTGAGAAGCCAATGCATCCACAAAGAGTTACGGTTTGGTGTGGGTTTTGGTCCGGCGGCATCATTGGGCCATTTTTCTTCGAAAATGAGCAAGGAGCCGCCGTTACGGTCAATGGCGAGCGTTACCGTGCCATGCTCAACGAATTTTTGTTTCCAAAAGTTGAAGAGTATGACATGCACAACATTTAGTTTCAACAGGATGGCGCAACATGCCACACAGCCAACATGACTGTCGAACTTTTGCGCACCGTTTTCGAAAATCGAATAATCAGCCGAAATTCTGAAGTCAATTGGCCGCCTCGGAGCTGCGATTTAACCCCGTTGGACTATTTTTTGTGGGGAGCTGTCAAGGGCAAGTGTTACGCTAATCATCCAGAGACGATTGATGCCTTGAAACACGAAATCGAAGTTGCCATTAATTAAATTCGAGCCGAAACAATCGAAAAAGTGCTTGAAAATTGGGTTGACCGAATGGCGTTCTGTAAAGCCAGTCGTGGCAGTCATATGAACGATATCATTTTTCATTCATAAATAACAAAGTTCAAGCTTTCCAATAAAAAAAAAAGTTTGGAAGAATAACCATTAGTCTTTTTTTTATAGCCGATTCAAATTGCGAACGTTATATGGCCCACCCTGTAGTTATGTATAAAAAATGTTGTAGAATGTTCTATTTCTCTCAAATATAGCGAACCAGTTAATACGATATTGATCATATGAAAATAAACAAACTTACATTTGGTGTTAGTTTGGCATTTGAAAATAGCAGAGCTGCCTCTGTGTTTTCCGCACCAAATTCTGCGTCCTCCTGGAAAAGGTAATAATATCCTTTGTGACAAAAATTTTTCGAACGGCTTTTAAAATTCATATCAATGATTGAATGCTTACATTATACTGCGTTTCACAAACAGTATCTACATTGTTTGATGCATGGAAACCATTTGATGCAAACTATCCCTGGAATTATAATATGTTAGTATATTTTCTTCAAATAAGAACATAAGGAAGCAATGATATTGTAAAATTTAAAGCAGATTATAATCTTCTTTATACTAACGCCTTCCTGGACATTGAAACAACATTCTCCATATTCGATGCCTATTGAATTCGGTGTCCTCAGTTCATTGCCTTATTAGATAAATAATTAGCTAGGTATAAATTTTTAAACTGTCAAAACACAAACTAAAATTTTAACTGGCTGCGAAATTTCCAGCAACCGTTCCGTTTCATAACTTAAACCAGTTTCATCACTATTTTCTCCCTGAAAAACAAACATTTTCTGCCTGTAATTAAATAAATGTTTTCAGTTCTTACAATATTGATAGAACGATTTCTATTGGAACGGATTCTGGATTTAAATGATGGTGGGTTCCGATTTGTAGCACTTGTGTGGGTAAAAAGTGATCCGCGCAAACTACAGAGTACTTTCTGGGAAGAAAACCGGATCCACTTCCCACGCAACTCCTCGTCTTGCGGAAATCTAAATCATAAATCAAAGAAAAATATTTTCTCGATAAAAAGAAGTATATATACTTGAATCACAAATTTTTCCAATTTCTTATCAACGCAATAAATAAATTTATAAGTAAATTTATTCCTACCCCTATACTTTCGTAAATCACCGCCGATACTCACCGAAAGCCATTCAATTCAAAACAGCTGACTATACTTTTGACAGAAAGTAGAGTATCGTAAACAAATATTACTGCAACCCATTTCACTTTATTATATTAACGAGTATAATAAGAAAATTAAAAATAAAGCACATGCACACGAAAACTTCAATATCCGCGGGCATAACTGATACAATTTTTACCTGAAAAATGATTTCCCACGAAGAAGAGACGAGTTGTTTCGGCAACCTGCTACACTACACTTCATTTTACACGATAAATATTCTACAATACGTGTTTGTCAGACACCACTTTAATACTTTTTCACTTTTCTGATCTTCACAAGGTTTTTCTAATTAGTCCACTAATATCACTTCGCTAATTAATTCGTAAAACAATTTAATTAAGCCGCGACGAACACTTTACTCTGAACGCTTAATGATTGACAATTGTCATTAGTTAACAGCAAGCGCCACTTGCATCTCTTTTGTTCTTATTAACGTTGTCTTTTTCTTACATGTTCCCCTTCGTTCGATTTTAATACACTCACGTACAGTGTACGTGTGCCATGTAGCTCTTCCTTTCGTTTTAGTTCATTGCTAAGCTAACTCAGAGAAGACTCATGGGCGGAAGATCTGATCAAATTTGTCGAATACCTCGAAAAAGAATTTAATATGACAAGACGAGAAGCTGCAGGGACGCGCATTCGAAACCAGCCTGAACTCTTTCCACCTCTCTTTCTAAAAATATTAAATTCACTTTCGAGGTATTTGACAAATTTGATCAGAACTTCCGCACCCATGAGTCTTCGCTGAGTTAGCTAGCAAGGGTATAAATCACTTATAAGTTCTAAGTGAAAATGGATAAATTGATCTACCAAAAAACTTCTAGAATTCCTCTTTTTATATACAGTCATCTTATACTATTTTGAAGAAATTTTTTAAAAAAAACTTCACATACTTGTCGCTAATTTAAATCTACTTAACATGGATAACACATATGAACTTAGTAAAGTAATATAATTTTTATCGACTTTGTTGGTCGTTTTATCCAATTTATTTATTTTTTTAAATAACTTTTGGTATTTTTCATTTAGTTTTTTTCCATTTTTCTTTTTTGTCATTGGTTTTTTTTATATTAATAACTATTTTTTTCTTGTTTTATCTTATTTTTATCTATTTTTTGTTTTTATGTTGTTTTCTCATTATACAATAAAATTTATTAACAGTTCAGTAACACAAAAAAACAAATAATATATAAACGTTTAAAATTATAATAGAGATTTATGAAAAAAGAGATTTATCTTTAAGTAAGGTTATATTGAACTTATTTATATTATATTATACTTTATTTTATAATGAACTGATATTATAATGATATAATGTACGAATGAATATAATGACATAATGAACTTCCTTAATTTACATGTTCATGTCTGCTTCGAACTTATTAATTACAATCTTTCGCTAACAATACTAATATTTTGTTTATCATTGAAAAACAAAATCCTTGTTTTTATTTATTGATACACTGTGACAAAAAAGTATCCGGAAATTTGAAATAAAACGCAAAAATATTAAACTTCTTCAATATTTATTGAATCTCCTTCAAAATGTGCTCCATTTGAAGCGATACACATGTGCCAACGTTTTTTCCAATCATGGAAACATTTTTATAGGCGCTTTCAGGGATGGCCTTCAGCTCCTTCTGCGAATTTGCTTTTATGGCGTCTATGGAGTCAAATCTGGTTCCCCGGAGCGGTAATTTCAGTCTGGAGAAAAGAAAAAAACCACACGAAGCTAGATCAGACGAATAAGGTGGCTGGTCGATGGTATTTATCGAGTGTTTGGTCTTAAAATCGTTAATAATCGTGGCTCGATGTGATGGCACGTTATCGTCATGCAAAATCCACGATTTGTTTTGCCACAAATCCGGCCGTTTACGGCGAATATTTTCACGCAAATGTCTCAAAACACTTAAATAGAAGTCCTTATTGACCGTTTGACCTTGCGGAACGAATTCATGATGAACCACACCACGAATATCGAAGAAAACAATAAGCATCGTCTTGATTTTCGAACGACTTTTGCGAGGTTTTTTCGGTTTCGGCTCATTTTTTCCCACCCATTCAGATGATTGTTGGCTCGTTTGTGTGTCGTATTCATAGACCCATGTCTCATCACCAGTTATGATCCGTCCCATGAACGCGGGATCGGAATTCGCACGACCTAGCATGTCTGCAGCTACCTGCATCCGGTACCGTTTCTGAAGAAAATTCAGCTCTAACGGAACAAGCCGAGCGGCGACGCGGTGCATGCCCAATTGGTTCACCAAAATCAAACGAGCGGTTTCACGAGAGATGTTGAGATCACGAACTATCTTTCTAACACTGGCATGACGATTTTCAAGCACAATTTCCTTGATTTTTTCGACGTTATCGTTGGTTGAAGAGGTCGATGGCCGTCCTGAACGAGGCAAATCTTCAACGATCTCCCGACTGTTTTTAAAGGCTTTGTACTATTTGTACACTTGGGTTTTCGATAAAACAGAGTCTCCATAAGCCTTTTCCAGCATTTGCAACGAGTCAGCACACGAAATTTCGTTCATAACACAAAATTGGAGACAAACTCTGTTCAATATTTTTTTCCATTGTAAAATTCGCAGACTACCACTGAGGTCGACTGGTTTCAACAGCTGTCGTAAACAAACTAGTTGACAGACCGCGCTCATGTTTGGCATAGTAATTACGGACAGTTCTACCAACATACAGAAACTTCAAATACTTAAAAATACTCAACGCGGGCAATTTAAATGAGAATTTCCGGATACTTTTTTGTCACAGTGTATATAACATTATTTTATTTTTGAAGAAATTTCTATTTTGTGTTTATATGTTTATTGTAGTTTATTTTTTATTTTTTTTTTTCGCTTGTTTCTGGTTTAAACAGAAGAACAAGAAGAAACGGGCGGATTCTTCCGGATTCTAAGGAATTTGACTTGTTCATTAGGAAATGGGAGGGAAGATTTGTTAAAGAAGCCTTGGCTAAGCCGCGATCCAAATAGTTTAAACGTCGACTTGTAACCGTTTGATTTCGATTTAGATAAAAGATCGGTGATTGCAGGATCGCGGAAGTTAAACATGTGGCACAACCAAGTTCATCTCGTGAAAACTCAGAAACTTTCCCATTGGAAAGTTTGGAAAAAATAAATTCGCGCTCTTAGTGACAAAATCGAAAAAACGAATAGATCTAGACCTCAATACAGTCGCGTAATAGGTCAAAAAATTGGTCTTCAAGAAGGAAAATTACCAAAAATTCAAAATTCTACTGGTATCATTTACGCTTTGGAGAAAACACAACTCGCTGTGTGAAACACAGAACTCACTACTCAAAAAACTAAGAGAATCGAATTAAAAGAATACAAAGCCGCCGTCTTTGTATGCTAGGTACAATCCATAACTGAAAGTTTTTAGTCGATGTATAATGCACGAATCCATCCTAGGATGCCGTGTCGTATAACTCCCTATCTGAATAGCAAAGCATAAAGCCGGGTTCCGCTCTTTTAAAAAAGCAAGTGCAGGCTCTTAAGCACTATCTCTAAAATATCCTAATTTTCTCCATAGTGGAAGCACTCAGGTTAAATCATATATGTCACACAGATATTATAATGGGTCTTAAGAAACATCGATAACATATGACTTCAACGTGTGTCTCCGGATGTTTCGCATAAAAAAGTCTTTTAAGAGACATAAACGCCCTACTTTCTTTTTTGTGCTGCATTTTCGCATGTTTAATGTACTGCAAGCGATAGTCGAGGAACACGCCCAAGTTCCTGATGCGTTCTCGGTTCGACTTTATATGGAAATTCTTTCGATTTCGAAGTTTCTTCCAGCTTTTGCCAGTGGTCCACGAAACAAGATTGTCAATTCCAGAATAAATCTAATAATTAAGCGGCGGCAGACAAATAGCAGATTGTTAAAAAAATTTCTGAGCAGGAAGATATCAATGCTGATACAAACTCTTACACGTACAAATCTCTGCTCAATCATTCAAACGATGGACGCCTTAATAGTTACGTAATAGATTGCATACCAAATTACAGATAACAAGTACGAGTTTGAAGTCTTAGCTAGCACTATTTATGCTGGCAAAATACAGTTGATAGAAATTCACTTAAGAAGCGAAAATTCTTTTAAAACATTTAAATGGTATGATCACAAATAGTCTAAGGAGAGGCCACACGTAATAAGAGTCCCAAGAGCGGTATCCCTGATTGTAGTAGTGGCCTACTTAGGGTATATAAAAGAGACAACTTGGCGACGCCCATAAAATCTCCACCATACAAATATGATTATCTAAAACACTTTTCTCATTAATTCCAAAAATAAAAACACAGACCTGAGCACACCCGTCTTTCTTCAGAACCATGCTTTCGACCGACTTCGGCGAAATCAAGCTGTTTCAGTTACTAAGGACGCACGTATTTAGCGGACAGCGTTTTACTCATGAGAACAACGGCAACGTATACAATTCTTACCTACCAAAATTAATACTCGCCACCCAATAGCTTTGTCGGGCTCACTTTCCGCAAGTGACTTTTTTCTGCGAAAAACTCGGTATAACTAACTTTATAAAGATGTGTCTGTATGCAGTAGTATAAAATATTGAACTTCTATGCAAAATTTCACCACGAGTTGGCATGGTCGTGTTTGTATGGACGTGAGCGGCGTCTTCTACGTACATGCTTCTTCGTTATACTGTCATCTTGATGGTAAACCACATGTAATTATGTTGAGATCAACGCTGCTTCCTTGTTTTTCTACGTAGCATTAGTACAGGATATTGACGTTTTTCCTTGTGCATGACGCATCTTACCAGCCATTTCCTTTTCACCACAGCAATTATGCAAATATCCACCCTAGATAATTAATATCCAGTGTATTTGACTTTCGTATGATTCAAATTCATTGAATTCCACCAACAACAACCCCCGCTGCAGCTTCATGAAATGACTTCCAAAGACGTACGTGCAGAATATCATTGCGAGTAACGACGATGATGCTTGATGTCAGCAATAGAATAACATGTCAAATATCTCCGTTAAGTAGTGGTGGCCTGTGGACCCCTAAATGCTAGGTTCGAATCCTATCCTGATCGGTGGTGGTCTTGTAACCATATTTTTCGCTTCATCTTCTGTACGGTGATTAACATCACATTCAATCCGCTCAAAGGACTTTGACCGAAGAATGAAAGCGTAATACTCACACTGACAAAAGAAAAACGAAAATGGGGAGAAGGCCACCGTCATGCGAAAGAGAGCTGAAAAAGCTCAACGCGTATTGACAGAACGATCATTTGTCAGATCAACATACTGACCAAGATAGAATGAGAGACGCGACAGGACTCAATCGTAATCTATACCGATGGTTCTAAAAGGGCCGAAGAAAATGGTGCCAATTTTTTAAAATCATCTATAACTCAACCTACATTACAAAATTCAAGACCATATCACTGGATTCTAGACAGAAATGTTTGCAGTAATAGCAGTCACAGAAGCAGTAATGACCTTAATCGATACTCTCAGAATATAGCAATACAGTACTGAAGCTTCCTACCTCAAGCCGTGAAGTTTCAGAACTAGATCAAGGATCGCAGGAGATCCCTGAAAGCCACAACAATTCCATTAAACATACAATTAACCTGGATCTCTGGACATAGAGGTAGAAGGCCGATGAGCACGCAAGAACTAGATCAGCTGGCCAAAGTACAACCAGTTATTCTTGCAAAATTCAACGGCAGAGTAACGAGCCACCATAGAGTGTGTCAAGATTCTATAAAAATGGGAATCCAAGTGAATGTTACCCGAGGAGCTTGTAACTAAAATGTGGCTAGTTTCTTCTAGACTACTCAACTTGACCAAGAAACTTGCTGAGACTGCGCACACCTAGTAGATTGATAAGCCACAGTCTCTAAAGTCTGTTCTCTAAAGGACGACAGGATTGAACGTCTGAAAAAATAACCCAAGATTGAACGTCTGAAATATAAATCATTCACGATTTCTATATCATACCTTTTCGGACTCAACACTTTTCCGTACTACGGAAAAGGAACCCATACTTCCTAACGCTATAAAATTTGTTCAGGATAAATTTATGCCGGATAATACTTACATAATGCGAAAACCAATAATTTAAAACTTGATCCTACAGTGTTACTGAATATTGTCCTGTCGGACTGTCAAAATTAACCAAAGTTGCAAGTAATGTAGCAAGTTAGTTAATACTTCAGAGACATGGAAATTCACTTTGATTTTAACGACACCAAAAATGTGTTTACCTCGTTTCGTGTTTCAAATTGTTTGAAAACTTAATTTGGTTATGAAATAATTGTGTTAAACATGGCGATTATTTCTCATGAGCTTTAAATCATACACTTTGTAACTGAATAATCAATTTTGGTTATGAAAAATTTGCCTAAACAAGTAATGAGAATGTTGGTTAACTATAGAAAAGCATTTTCGGGATGCTTCCTGTAATATTTTGTGTTTGTGGTTTTTCACTTCCACATATTTCACGCTCCAAAGTTTCCACATATTTAATTGAGTAGGATCATTTTCCATGTAATCGAAACCAATTATTATTGGTTTCTATACATAGACAATATCAAATAATAATATTTCGGACGAAAATTCGCCTTTTCCCATTAATGTTATGAAAATTCCCGAAAATCCTTTTTCACCTCTGTAAATTTCAATTTAATTTTTTTTCCTTATTCAACTTAAATATCCATCAACTAAAGTTTTGTGCGGAAAGAAAATTGGTAAGAAACGAATATCAGTTAGTATTCACATTTTCCCTTAGCTATAAGGATGCAAGGAAACTTGGAGTAGAAATCTTTAACTGAAATTAGAGCTAAAATAACAAGAAACTACTCGACATCTACTGATTTATATCATAATAGAAAGCGTCAGTGAAAGAGCTAAAGTTTTTCCATTCGTTCCGCTTGCGCTAAGCAAACATTAAATAAGTCGGACCGGGCATGAAGCTGCAGAAAAAGTTCAAGTCAGAGCAGAAGGTAGAGTGAAATTTAGCAATTTCAGAAAATTGTCAGAACTTTTCCCGCAGAATATTTCGTCGACATACATCAGTCTGATTGTAAATGTATGTGTGGAAAATTTAAACTTTTACGGAACTTTCGAGTGATTTTTTACTGACGTGTATAACAAATGGGTATTGTAAGGTGACATTTGTGATTGGTGTTTTTTATTATGATCATAATTAATTTGCCTTTCTATTTGCGGTTTGATGTAAAATACACTTAAAATTGCCTTTTCGCATGCGTTGACCAGAAAAGGTAGCAGACTTGAACTGTTTTCACAAAAATCTTCTCGTAAAGCGTGTCTTTTAGAGGTATAGAATTTTATGTTGACAACACTTTTTAATGACACGCATGCTGTGACAGTTTTCATGCGGTTTATTGTTAGTTTCGTTTGCCATTTTGTCCAGAATAGGTTGAGCCTTGAGAAACGTGTGCAAATTGTGCAGATTAAATTCGAAAAAAACGTTCATCAGAACAATTAGTTCGATTACCCATGAATCGTTGCTGCACCACGTTTACTCTAACTGATAATATGTCTCCATCCAGACGTCGTACAGTGAGCAGTGAAGAAACCATAGCAGATGTAGATCGTCGTATCGATGAAAACCCAAATGCGTCCATTCGACATCATGCTCTTCAATTAAACCTTTTTCTATTCATATTATGGAAGAAAATTTTGATTAGCGATGAGGCTCAATTTCCAATTGAATGGTAAAGTCAGTAAACCAAACAGCCACTTTTGGAGTGGTGAGCAACCATAGGCAATTGTCTAAACACCGATACACCGAGAAAGTGACTGTTTGGTGTGCTTTATGGGCTGGTGCAATCGTTGGTCCATATTTCTTCAAAAATACTGCTGGAAATAACACTACAGTCAATTGTGCCCACTACAGACCCATGATTAATTATTTTCCCGTTCTGGAATTGACTCGCCGTAATATATGAGACTACTTTCTTCTGCTTTCAGCAGGATGGAGCGACATGCCATAAAGCAAAAGCAGCTATCGTTTTATTAAAACAAGCACTTGATGGGCGACAAAGTTATCATTTTCAACCCCTGAACTGGCCTGCAAAATCTTATGGCTTACCACGCTGAACTATTGCTTGTGGGAATACGTTATATTTCACGTAAGCGCCGATAAGTCTGAGATGCTTGACCATTTGGAAAACAAAATTCACTGCGTTATTGGCGAGATACGGGCTCAATTATTGGTTGGAATAATCGATAATTTGACCGTCCGTTTGGACTTCCTTCGCACCAGTTGTGGCGTTCAAATGTTTTAAATCAGATTTAAATAAGAATGACAAAGAATTATCTTTCAAATAAAACTTAATAGCAATCAAAATAATTTTTCGTACTTTATTTTATATCGAAAATCTATACCTCTAAAAAATAGCCCTATGTGTAGATTATTCTTTTGCTTTTGCCGTGTAATTTTTGTAATGGTCTGGAAAGATCACAAAAACGTTTTGCAAGTATTCATTTATTTGTTTTGTAATTCAATCTGCCAGCAACAACAAAAAAATATGACAGCTAACCAAGCGAAAGCTAGGAAAGTGCCAAAGAAACCAAACCACCTACCTCAAAGATGAAGGGTAACTCAGGGCCTGGGCACAGTGCTTTAACAGGACACATACAATTAGCAACGAAAACCACGCACCGAATTTAATTCACAAGTCGAAAAAAGCTAGCAAGACGCCAAAAACACTATACTAACGGTAATTGTGATTGCCTATCTCCATAAGACAGGATCGACAGTTCACCAGAAACAAGCATTGTGCAATGGCTGGCAGACTGCAGAATACTATAACACTGTAGTCACTAAGGTAAAAGCCACCCTGAACAAGGATTGCAGGATCCTCTTATGAAGCTGGAATCGTGGCTTTGTTCTATCAGAAGGCTTTATTCTTTATTCATAACCTGTTCATAACCTGTAAACCTAATCTTTGTTCATAACCTGTCAAAGTTGTCGCTCCAGCTGACTCATGTTGGTGTCAAAACGAGGGTTACCTGTCAAAATGCGACTCATTAACATATATCATCCTTGTTTAAAATGTTTCTTTTCCCAAAAGTGATTCCAGCTGAAATCAAAACACCGGCAATTTTTAAATCTCTTTATTTAGACGACACAAGATTACGCCCTCTATTTTTTGAGTATATCTCAAATGCATAACATGCCTGAGCATCCGCGTTCAAAGTTTTATTTTGACATCAAGCACATACAGATGATTGCGATTTTTCTCATATGGTCATTATTATTATGACTTGCAAATACAACGACACGATGAATTGATCATCCTTGTGCTTTTAAATTTTGATTTTCTATTGGTATTCCTATCATTGACCCAGAATTATTGTATATAGAGATAGGTTCGTAGAATGCAGATGATGATTGGGTTGAAAATGTGAGCAGTTTGCATTCTACCATGCATATCTTGAATGCATTTGCAAGGAAATGAGCAAACATAAAAGGAATCATAATGCACAATGCGCTGGGAGAATGGTGTCAGAATAATTGAACAGTGAACAATTTCTATTCAGGCGAGTGTCCTTCACACTTGAACTAATCGAACGGATGATATGGCGGATGAAAAGCTAATTCATGTTCAGTTCAATGCATTTCAAGAATATGAATTTCACTGATACTGTTGGTTCAAATGCATTACATAATAGAATAG
This sequence comes from Stratiomys singularior, assembly GCA_954870665.1. Lineage (NCBI taxonomy): Eukaryota > Metazoa > Arthropoda > Insecta > Diptera > Stratiomyidae > Stratiomys > Stratiomys singularior. Next base: position 123,985,637 of record OX940878.1, on the reverse strand, counting down.
AATGGAAGGCGATGATTATGTATTTCTTGTATTGCTAGTGCTTTAGTTTTGTTATTAGCTTTTGTTGCGCTAAATAAATAACAGATTAGCTAGTTAATTGGTCAAATATTTACATCGAAGATTTAAATTTTAAAAGCATGCATGTTAGTTACTTTTAGGGATCCCATAAAATTTAAACGAGTTTTATTAAAAATAGAACCTCATATGCCCATCGTCCTCATATAAGGCTGTGTACTGCCGAGATTTTCCATTATTCTTATGAAATTTGATGACTGTTACAAATAAGAAATTAAATCTTATCTCACCGCAAACTTAAATCACAAGCCATGATAATGAGAGATAACTTTATTCTGTTTGGAGAGCAACTTTGATGTTCCATTATTCAAGTTACTTTCTAGATTTACTTTCTATTTAAAGTCCCTTTGGATAAAACTTTTGGTTCTTGAAACAATAAATGCTTTCAATTCTTCAAAATTCTTCAGAAACTTCACATCAAATTGATTAGGCGAAGTAATTGTGGATCTATTTCAAGAACGTAAACTTTCAACAAGCATTCCTTAACGACAACTCTATTCCCTACTTCACTCAACAATTCATCTCCAAATTGACTTGCCCCACTTAAGAATAATATTCATAGTCGAGGTACGCAAATCTGCATAAGCCCCCACAATCATTGTATTTTCCGAGAAAGGTACGTCCTTATCCTGTGTTTTCTTCGAAAAGTCATAAAATTTAAATAAAGTTTAACCTTCAGCCTACGTAGGACATCAAGACTCGAGAATGCATGTATCTAGTCTTGTCTTAAATCCGTCATACAGAGTACGTAAAAGATGCTCGCATTCATACACAATAAAAATTAACAAGGACTTTTTTCTCAATGTGTTGAAGTTAGAAAATGAAATGTATTCTTGTAGCGTTTCTAATCAAAACAATATTTAATACAGTCCAAACCATAAGTTTTTGAATTTTCATGAGCGGTCCAACTGAAAACATTCTTTTTTGTATCTAAACGAACATAAGCATGAATTTTTAGCATTAGCCAACAGGACTAGTCGATATTACATCACTTTAAAACTAACCTACAAATTAAATTTTGAATTTTGTACCCTGTAAGATCATAGTCAACGAATAATGCACAAATTTCAATAGAAAATTAATGTCTGGGTTCGTGAGTCTGTACCTCATACCGTAAAATCGAACAGAAAAAAGACAACAATAAGCTAAAAATGCTGATTTTCATTTCGTTTTAAATTCAGTTCAAAAAGAACTCAAAGTAACAATTATCATTCACCACCCTCGCACTCCCTTAAGTACTTCGTTAAGCCGCAAACTAGACCGTGACAAACTTAACCGCAGCACCAGCGACAATGTTGTACAAATCAAACTCAGAAAAGTCGATAAAACTTCATAGCCCAAAACTCGCCCTTGGTATATCCTTTGCTTAGCGTCGTCGATGCCAACGTCTTTTCCGACAGCAAGAACTCCGTGCTCTCGAAACCCCTTTATGGCTGAGACGATGATGGGCAAACTTATTGAAGTGACAATCATTTTGGATTACTTTTCTTCGATGAGATGAAAGTCCTTGTTCCATTAACTGATTGAGCTGACTTTTATAGGATATTAAATGACAAAGAAGTACATTTTATTTTTCGTTGTGAGAAATGATTTAAGCTTGGCAGGAAGAATGTTTTAAAGATGACATGCAACATTGATTGTGTTCTTGACTTTAAGTTTGATATCTCTGGCATAAGAAAATTATCAAGGAAGTGAAATGGTCTGTGAAGAGATCAAGGTTAATGTTTAATGAATAGAGTTGTAAATTACTTAACAAGACTTTGCGGACTCATTTCATCAATTTATCAAATCGCGATAGTGAAAAGTTTATCAATTGTCCCACAAAAGGAGAAAATGTTATAGCGATGAAATGTTATAGCAAAACAGCGTCCTTAGAAAAATGGCTCGTGTAGTAGGCTCCGGTTGTAAGATCCAAATCACGCTCTGCAAAATGTGAAGCACAAAATTTGCACTTGCGGAAGGAACTGCATAGTTTACGATGCAAATCCTTATGTTGCTGTCGTTTGTCCTATTTCAACACATGAATATTTTGCAGCTATTAATGCTACTGGACACATTTATTCGTATCGATTGTACAAATTCAACCCAATTTATATTCATTATGCATTCAATTTTTAAGAATTTATCACAAGACCCCTGCAGGAGCTATTAGTGAAATTCTTTTTGTATTTAATATTGGATTTAAAAAATTATGATTGTATTTATTTTTACAAAATGGTGGGCTTTTATTATTATTATTATTATTATTATTATTTGTACCGGGGTCGACTTGCTGGAAAATAGCAAAGGCCAGAATCGGCCCTTAGCTCTCCATGTGTAGTACTATTGTTTACAGATGGTCCATCCTGTCGTCCTACAGAAGCCAAGGAGTTCCCCCACTTCTGTGGTCGCCAAGTGTTCCAATTCTGTTACGCCAGTACACCTCAGCCAAATAAGGCGTTTGTTGGCCAGACTCGGGCGATTTCATTAGGATTGAATAGGAGGAAGTGTTCTGTACTTTCTTCCTCCTCGCCGCAACCTCGGCAGGTGGCATCCGTTCGGATTCCTATTCGTTTGGCGTGTTGACCTAGGAGATTATGGCCCGTTAATACTGCCACCAATGTTCTAACGCCATTTCTGTTTTTCCCCAGGAGTTGTTGTGTCCTCGTTTTATTAGGGTGCGGCCAAAAAGCTCGGCTTATCCTTGTTCCTGTCATTTCAAGCCATATCTGTCTCTTTTCAGAGGATTTCATCTAGTTCCCTTTTTACCGTTCCTAGTGGCACTTTAATTGTGTCTATTCTAGTCGCATTTTGGCCGGCTGATCCAGCTCTCGCTAGCTCATCCGCTCTTTCGTTTCCCCCTACACCGCTGTGTCGGTTTAGGGGTTAGGGACAGTTTGTTGCGGCTTTGAGTGGCTTTCTCTCACCTATATACAAAAATTCACAAAAATTCAACGGTCACAAAGATCGTGAAGCATGAAATTATCTGAAACAAAAAATTTAAAAATTTACAAAACGTTTTATTCAAAAGACCAGTGGCTATCGTTTGCACGAAAATCGTAGTTATATACAATAATAACAAAATGGCGAACCCTTAAAAATAATTTTTCGAAATTCGAGTTTTTTTGGGTTATTCGGGTATACTCTACCTTACGCAAAAATGAATATTTTGATACGTCACACGGTAACTACACATGTTTGCAATAAGTGGTTAATATTTGAGAAAGAGAAATCATTGTCACGGCATGAAAAAAGTGGTTTCGAGTAAAAAGTACCTAATCTTTTTTTTTTTTTTGAAAAAGCTTAAGTAAAATGTACCTCAGCTACTAAGCAATGTCAGCTTCATAAAAAATACCTTCTTTTCTTCAAATAGCTCATTCTCATCCCTCTGCTTTGCCCTGCTGTCCAAGGGAGCTTCAGAGCAGTCATGGCTCGCTTTGTATATGCGCGATTGCGGACGTATTCTATATATTACGTACGTATATTATTTTCAAAATTGGTCCAAATCTTTCGTTAAAAATGCAAGCTGCAATATGTGTTGCATTTTCACAATGTTTCGACCTAGAATATATGCTTAGAAGCAACTGTCAAAACATTTGCCATTATTTTGCGTGAGACGCTTAAGTATATTTTGAATAAGTCGTCTTAACTCAAATCCTCATATATAGTAGAAATTTCTGGCAATTCTGCACAGAGAGCAGGGGAGTTGTTTTAATGTTTCCAAGATTTTCGAGCTTCACTTATGTCGTTGGTTTGCTGCGGTTTGGCGTCTGTCAAAATTTTACGTCAATATGTTACCCAAATTTCATCACCCATATCTTTAACTAAATTTTTATGACCTAAAATCGCTTAATCATGATGTGTTGACAACTCTTTCATCAACTTATTCTTCAAAGCAGCAGTTTTTAGGGCAGGAACTTCTTTTATTTTAGGCAGGAACTTGTTTTTTGAAACTTTCGGTTTTCCTGAATTTTTTCTTTTAGACTTTTTTTTCTTTCGTTTTTAAAGTTATTTTTTAAGTCAGAGTCCGCTACTCGTTTCTATAACCATTCTTGACATGCAAAACACACTCTAGCTTTTTCACAGTGAAGAGTCACTTGTGTCTACGTGTTAACGCATAGAGCGCGCTCATTCAAGCGAGCATAACTGCAACAATACTGCCTTGACCTTCGTTAAAATTTTAAAATAATATTCTTGAGAGCATTTAATATCCAAAAAAGCAAAAATCGATTTCTTAAAATTACCAAAGCACATAAGCCCCTTAAAAATATTTGTGGGTTTTTCTACCCCTTTTCTTTTTGCTTAAGTTCGTATTGCCCAGCGTTCGGCGAAACTTCATGTCATCTGAATTGTCATTGTGCTCTCGCGGAGAGCATCTGTGTGTCGTTACCTCAAGCTTCTAGGGGTAGAAAAGTACCCCACGATTGGAGTAGTTTTCATCTATCGTCTTCCTTGTACATTTAGTATTGTTAGACAAAATGATGCGATATTTCAGTGAATTAGAACTTGCAAAAATTTTGAAAGAACATTTTTCAGACGGCAACGACGGAGAACTTGCTCATCTTTCTGTAAACAATGTGGAACTGAGCCACGCTGCATGGGAATTATTGTTGAAGACACAGATTTTGGAAAATGAAATTGTTGAAATTGGATGTAGGAGATATAACTACACAAACTAATGATAAGATAAGTGGTATTTCAGAAAAAAGGGCCAGACAAGTCATTGTCTGCTTTTGTTTTTCATTATAGTGAAGTAGAAATCAGAGCTTTTATGGGTTTTCTAATACTAATTGGTACATTCAAGTCCAACTGTGTAGAAGTGCGTACGCAATGGGCCACTGATGGAACTTGTCGCAATGATTTTAGAGCTGCAATGCCTCTGAACCGATTCTTATTTCTGTTAGCTGCACTGAGGTTTGATGACGTACAAACCCACGAAAAAAGAAGAGTTAGAGACCACCGGGTTCTTATTTTTAATATAAGTATGTCACATATTTATGGAGAACTGCAAATCAAATTATATATTTTTGGAGTATTTGACGGTGGATGAAACGCTAGAGCCTTTCTCGAGGGCGATTCCTCGATTCATCATTCGCCGGACAGTGACGTAACATCCTTGAAACCTGATATCATTATATTTTATAATTCAACCAAAATTGGCGTGGGCTCTCCTGATCAGAAATTTGTGAAATATTTTGTTAGACTTGACGTTGGCCAGCCACTATTTTTCGAGCGATTTTAAATATTGCAACAGCCAACAGCTTCGTTATTTGAAAAGCATTGAACATAGTAAGTTGCTTCGGGGTGATTTCATTGAAGATGCAGGGATGTCCCTAATAATGGCTAGTAAAAACCTCTAGGAATTTTCCAAAGGACTTTAATAACATACTTGTCTCGCTACTTGGAGAAGAACATGAGGCTGATACAGAACATACTCGGCCAAAGCGACTAGAAATCGCTCATTACTACATATACCCATGAAAAAGAGATCTAAAAACTACCAAAAAATGTTAAAATGAGACAATTTTAATTGTAAATTGCATTCTAAAGAAATAAAAATCTGCACATATTTTGATCAATGAAACATCGTGTATTAGGATGCTTTTTTCATTAAAATAAATAAAATGCTTAGCTAGGATAGTTTCCTTGCATTGCATAAGGAGTTCCTCACATTATTTTTTTTAAATATGAAATCATAGAAATTCCTCATGTCAATACTTTTATGCAAGGACTAATAAAAAATTGTTTTTGTTAACATGTATTCCAATTATGTGCAAAAAGTGGTGCCCGTGCATGTTTTTATGCAGTATTATAAATCCTTAAATTCAAATAATTAGTTTTAAGGATCTTTTAGGATAAGAACTAAGGAATAATATTCAATTTTTTATGTTGCAACTATCTCTGGCTTGAAAAAACGCCACATTCATTGTAATATTTATAATGTTTTTG